>JBBBDQ010001389.1:2707500-4017500 GCA_037127315.1 Ascarosepion bandense
TTATTATTTTTGTTTTCTATTCGCAAGAAAATGTATAAATTCACTTTCATATGATTAGGTTTTATTACAACTCTAATCATCAATTTTTAAAAGAATAAACATTGCCAAAAAGTGAAGGTAGTTTAAAATAATAACAGTGTCAATGGAAAAATTGTCATTTGGACACTGTTTTTGGCTATGAATGTTCAAGCTTGCCAAAAAAAAGAACAAGCGTGGAAGAATATTGATTATGTTGAATGTCATCATTAAAATAAATTTTTTGGCAAAAATTGTTGAAAGAAATGAAGCAATGATTAGTAATTAGTTGTCATATATGTATGATTTTGTTGTACGTTAAAGGAAGTTTTTCTTTTTTGATTTAGTGAGGTGGTTCCTCAAGATGTATAAGCATTTTTGACAGGTATATTAATATATGGATGTGTGTTTTGGTGCAGTGGATATTGGCCTGGAACAAGAAATTGGAGAGCCGAGTTCGAATTCCAGTTGAATTCCTTGCATTCACTTATACGCAGATACCCTTGGGAAAGGTATTAATCCATTTCTTCCCTCCACTTATGGGTTAAATAACAGGACAGATTGGGTTCTATAGCCTTGGTCAGCAGCCAGTCTGCCGTAGAAAGCAATGACAACCTACTGTGGGATAATCATCTGCCCAGTCAGCCATGTCTCTTTCGAGACATGATCGCCCAAGCATTTATCACTTATGGCACTTAACTGACTGATATTAATGTATACAGACTTATTTAGATTTGTCATAATTTTGTTTTTCACATCTATATTTTTAAGTCTTTGAATTAGATCAGCAGTGTTTAGTATTCAGTGAATTAATTGTACCGAGGAAATCAGTTAGAAGTTTATTTATTGCTTTTACTAGTTTGTGGGTGTTGCTGCTAATGTTAGATATGATTCGTCTAAATTGTTTGCTATGTTTAAGTGTTTTTAGTAAAATTTACATATAGTGTGGATGTTACTGGATGATATTCAATGTATCGTTGATGGTTGTGATAATAGCAGTAAAGATAGAGACTTTAGTACAAAGGTAAATAACACCTTAACTAATTAAGCTACCAATGTTTTTTTTATAAGTTCTCATATGTAGACTTATGCCATTACAATTTTTCTTTTCTGATTTTGTAACTATACTATTCATATAGATGAACAAAGAAAAAAGTGTTCAGGTTTGAAGTAAAAAAAAATAAAAAGAACAAAAAAACAAGGAAAATAAGGTTAGTATATTTCCTCAGCCTCCCCACCAAGGCTGGATGTGACACAAGGTTGTTTTAATATGGAGATCCCCGTAAGCATATTTATGCATATGAGCCAAGGACGAAATCTGATTTTTGCCCAACACCTGCACCCACTGTCACACTAGCATTGGTATTACACTGACCCAACCTCTTTAGTGCAATGACAAATATGCTGCCATAGATCTGGAATCCCCAGGAATGAGTGTAATTTCTCCTATCTAAAATAGGGAGAAACATAGCTTTACTTAGAGCACAGGGAGCATTAACCACACCTCAGTAAACCTTCATTGATTAATGGTTAACTACTGTTAAATGTCAAAAATGTTCAGGTAAATATTAAAAAGAATAGAAGGGAAGATGATAAAAAAGAAAGAGAGAGAAATGATAAAAGAGAAAAGAGTGAGCAGGAAAACAAGAAAGTGAGAGAGAAAAAATAAAGAGTTTGAGAAATTCGATTAAAGGGAATAGAAAAAAATGTGGTGGGTCCCTGGGTATAAAAGATGCCCGCTTTTTTATTTTCCCAGCAACAAAACTAGAGCAAGTAGTTTGTTTCTCTTGAGAGGAACATTTTTTATTGTTTGTCAAGAGTCAGGTGGTGAATTGGCATTCAAAACCTGAATTCACTTGGAATGATTCAAATATTTATGAAAAATGGTTACAATTGTCCTTAGAACAATAAGGTGTGAAGTAACAACGAAAAAAAATAAAGCTGAAACCTGAGAATAGTAAAATAATAATACTTGAAATATTGAATAGATTATGTTTTAAAATCAAAAGTTGCTCAACTGCAAAGGTAGGTGATTTTTAACTGCAGTATTTGGATTAAATATTGGAAGCAATTTAATGCAGTCAGTCAGTTAAGTGCCATACGTGATACACGCTTGGGCGATCATGTCTCGAAAGAGACATGACTGACTGGGCAGAAGATTATCCCGCAGTAGGTTGCCATTGCTTTCTGCGGTAGACTGGTTGCCGACCAAGGCTATAGAACCCAATCTGTCCTGCTATTTAACCCATAACTGGAAGGAAGAGACGGATTAATACCTTTCCCAAGGGTATTTGCGCGTAAGTGAATGCAATACCTGGGCAATAAAGTTAGTCTGCTTGAACTAAGTCTTAGTAAAAGAGAAAGAACACAACAACATTTTTACAATCATTTAATAAAACAATGGAATAAAAAGGTTTGCAATATTTAGTGTTCTGTGTACTTATAAAATAAGGGTCACTTTAAACAATCTGTGAGTATAAATTCAAGTTTGGTAATTCCCTGTTGTGACTTCCTGCCCAAGATGCAGTGAATACAATCATGAAATGAAAAGTGTTTTACACTTATAGAGCCTAGTATGACATCAGTATTAGGAGCTCCATTTTGACAATGAGCAGGCTTTTTATATTTATTGTATTGAAGAAACCTAGTACAGCACCCAGACAACAATGTATTAGACTCATAAACTTCAACCTGCAAGAAAAATATATGGACAGTGTGAAAAAAATACGAGGAACAAACTAGAAATAGAAACTCAAAATGGGACACACCAAAAGGATTGTTAGTGACAACAGCAAATGACATCATCCCAAAAGAAAACGGACATAGAAGAAAAAATGAGTGGATCACAGATGAAATTCTCAACGTGAAGTAAAAGAGACAGAAAACAATGCCAGAACAAGGAATGGAAAACTACACAAGAAAATAAGAAGCAAATGCAAACAGGCTAAAGAAGAATGGCTTAACAACAAATATACAGAATATCTTCAATATATTTGTCTCATTGCAGTGGAAGCAACTGACAATACACAAGTGGAAGTTGCCCTGGCCAAATTGAATAGAAACAAAACAGAAAGACCAGATGGTATTGTAATAGAGATGCTGACATTCTTAGATGATTTTGGCATGGACAAAGTTACAGAAATAATATATGAAATCTACAACAGTGGTGATATACTGGAAGATCTAAACAGATTGATTTTCATGGCACTGCCTAAGAAGCCAGGAGCAAAGGAATGTGAACTCCACCAAATAATCAGCTAAATGATTCACATAAGAAATCTCCAGATTCTGATGAATAGAGTATGCAGTAGAATCAGGCTAGAGATAGGACAAAAACAGTACAGTTTCACCAAGGACATTGGAACAAAGAACACAATATTTATGCTCAGAATGTTATCAAAAAAGGAAATACAAATGCAGAAAGATATGTACCTGTGTTTCATAGACTACACAAAAGTATTCGACAAAGTATCCCACAAAAATTTGATAGAGATGCTCAGCAACCTTGTCATATTTAGGAAAGACTTAAGAATAATCAAGAACCTGTACTGGCAACAAATCATCTGCATACAGAAATATGTTCAGCGGATATACAAAAATAGAAAGGGTGTAAGACAAGGATTTGTTTTCTCACTAGATCTGTTCAACCTATACAGCAAAGCATTTATGAGAGAACTAGAAGCCCTGCCAGAATTTATCACTGAGAGCCACTATCTGAACAATATAAGCTTTGCAGAAGATACAGTTATGATAGCAAACACAGAAAAGAAACTACAAGACCTACAAAGAGGAGCCCAAAATGCCTGCTACAGGCTAGGGATACTAAAATCAAATAAGACATGGAAAGGAAACTACCAAACCTACTATAGAAGGTAGATAAAGAAAACAAAAAGAAAGAACTAAATATAAACTATAAGAAAACTGAATGCCTGGTCATCAGTAAAAAGAGGAGCCCAAAATGCCTGCTACAGGTTAGGGATACTAAAATCAAATAAGACATGGAAAGGAAACTACCAAACCTACTATAGAAGGTAGATAAAGAAAACAAAAAGAAAGAACTAAATATAAACTACAAGGAAACTGAATGCCTGGTCATCAGTAAAAAGAGGAGCCCAAAATGCCTGCTACAGGCTAGTGATACTAAAATCAAACAAGACATGGAAATGAAACTACCAAACCTACTATAGAAGGTAGATAAAGAAAACAAAAAGAAAGAACTAAATATAAACTACAAGGAAACTGAATGCCTGGTCATCAGTAAAAAGAGGAGCCCAAAATGCCTGCTACAGGCTAGTGATACTAAAATCAAACAAGACATGGAAATGAAACTACCAAACCTACTATAGAAGGTAGATAAAGAAAACAAAAAGAAAGAATGCTGGGGAACTATACTACTGAATTACAACTATAAGATGGAATTTTTACTCTTGAAGAAATTAAGTCATGCTAATGTACTGTTTTGCTTAATTCCGAAATTCAGCTAACCATTTGAAGATACAGTAATTGCAGCAACAAAGTGCTGAAAATGAAATTAAAAATGTCTTACATAAAACTGTAAGAGATTTGCCTATAACTCTGGAAGAAATAAGATTCAAATCATGGAATGGCACCTTCATATTGAAAATAAAGGATCTAATTGCATGTAAAGTTAAAAATAGAAAGGTAAATGAAACTAATGCATTTTCAATATGTCATGGTGATAAAGTATGCTGATAAAGTTGAAATTCAAATGTATGCTGATAAAGTTGAAATTCAACATCATTGCTGAAACACATGTTTAAGGAATTTCTTGTTGGTCATCCAGGAATTTTTCAGATGAAATCCCTAATGAGATACAATACTTACTAGCTGAAAATGAATGAAGACATACAAAATTTGGTTAAATTATGCAGAGGTTGTGCTTTAGCAGTGAAGTCCCCACCGATTAAATTTCAACCTTGGCCAGAAACGGACATTCCGTAGTCCCGATTACATCTAGATTTTGCTGGACCATTGAATTAAAATACTATCTGGTAGTGGTTGACCGTTATACCAAATGGCCTGAGATATTGAAATTCAGAAGACCAACTGTAATGATAGTAATAAATTTCTTACACAACTTGTTAGACAACTGGATGCAGTTCACATCTACTGAAGTCAAGTTATTCTGCAAGTCCTTACAAATACAACATATTATGATGTCCCTGTATTATTGAAAATGAAACGGACAGGTGGAACACTTTGTTGACATGTTCAAAAGGTCTCTAAAAAAATTGGAGAGGGATGAGTCAGATGAGAAAATGCTTCAGCAATTTTTGAGCGGAATTATGCCAAATCTTAACACTAGATCCAGAATGTCACTGGTGGAATTGATGTTCACCAGAAAAATTAAGTCTGTATTTTTTAAGATGTACCAAAGGGAAAAAGAATTTTAGAAGGAAGGTTGTTGATTGGTTCTTTTGTTTTATGGCGTATCAACCTCGGCGAGTCATTTATTGCAAACCAAATTTTATTTATTTATTGCTGGTAATACCTTTTTCTTTCAACAATTTATTGTTGTTATTTTTATATATAAGTTTTGTGTCTAGTAATACTTTTTTTTTTTTTGAGTATCAAGATTCATTGGGATTTTTGTTTTTAAGGGCAGGGTCCCCAAGTCCTACCCTGTTATTTAACCCATAACTGGAGAGAAGGGACGGATTAATACCTTTCCCAAGGTTACCAGTGCTTAAGTGAATGCAGGGTATTCAACTGGAATTCAAACTTGGCTCACCGATTTCTCTTTCGAAGCCGATATCCACTGCACCACAACGCACATCTGTCACTAAACGCTTACAGCACCTGGTATTCCCAAGTGGTCACCCATCTAAGTACTGACCAGGCTCAACGAACCGATGTAGTCAACATGATATGGCCATAAGCCTTAAAAGGAAGGCATGGTAAAAAAAAATGAAAGAATTGGTCAGATGACTTACGTGGTGCAGGGACTAATGGTGGGTATAAATGAATCACCTGAACCAGTTAAGGCATAGACACACTGATTTGGAAAGTCTCAGGCAAGAAGTTCCCATGAAAGTATTAAAGTGTAACCCTGATATAAGAGAGTTGCCTGGACCGGATAAAAGTTCTCTTATATCCTGTGTTTATCTTATATCTGGGTTTATCTTATATCTGGGTTTGGTCTATTTTATATACATTACCACAGGCTCTAATTTGGGACCAGAGAAAGGCTCTATTATATCCGGGTTTTTCTTATATACGGGTATCTTATATCCGGGTTATACTGATGATACAATCAACATACCTACGCCACTAGGAATTATTGAACTGCGGCAGTATGGCAAAAGAAAAAGAACTACAACAAAATTTTTAAGTGTGGAACAAACACTAAAAATATACAGACTCCAAAGGATAGATTCCAGAAGGTGTCAGCTCAAAAGGGGAGGTGTTATGTAAGAAAACAGTGTTGATACTGACATGTGTGGTCAAATACGGATCTCCAGGCAATAAACATAACCATTGAATGAATTGTGCTACTGGGATCACATGACTATAAATATTTACTATATAAAGCACTCAGACAGAAGTTTGGGTGTGTTCTGTGTTGTGCATAATTCCAGTGTTGAGTGTCATTGAAGAGATTGTTTCTGAGTGAGTTACTCAAGAGAATTATTCTGAGAGTATTATTGTGTATTATTTAAAGGATTTGTTTAGTATGCTGACATTACGCAAAGATACCAAAATATTATAACTTACTAATAGTAAGTTATCAAAAGTTCCCTTCAGAATAATGTAACAAAAATCTAACATTATAAAACAGTCATTAATTAATTTTATACAGTATGATTCATTAAATAGTTTGTCACCTGTTCTAATATCCTTAAAGATTCAGCATTTTTCTGTATTGGAGTGGATTTTTTATGCAACTCAAATGGTTTCAAGCTTACCACAACTTAAAATATATATATATTGTATTTTGGCAATTTAGAAATACAGCAGAAATTAATTTTTCTGTCAGGAAAAAGATATCAGACTACCCTTTCAAATAGTTTCTTATCCAGTTATATATTGATAACCTGACTGAAAAAGATTCTTTGATATTAAACTTTTCAAAACCACTATTCTCATGGTAGATACACAGATGAATTACATTCCTTAGTTTCAACAATCTAGACCTTCACAGCTAGGAGCCACTATTATAAACACACATATGCTAGCACAAGAGAAAAAGTAAAACTGGTGAGATGAAAAGAAAAGAAGACAAGATTTGTGAATACAAAATTGTTTGTATTACTGATACAGGGGATGTGAGTGGAATGTCTCTTTATGAGCAAGGGAAGTTATTTGAAGGAGAGATAGAATTGATATGACCTGGAGTTGATGTTTGTGTTGGGTCATTTGACCACAGTCATAGGGGTGATGTTGAGAGATGCTGATGATGGATTAGTTGATGGTTGCTTTTTCACAACAAACCTGTATCATTTGTTTATGAGCCATGTTTTTAAAAACAAACATGGTGGCTAATAAACTCATCTTTTTTTCTTTAGAGGTAACATTCATGATTAGCTTCCTTCATATTTTTTGAGACGATTTCTTTTGTAGACCTTGTTTTTTTGATTTTGCTTATTTAGTGTTCTCATCCAACAGACATGTAAAGTGAGTAAGTTTTGAAGCAGACTATAATACTACCATGACACTTACACTGTTCTCATCTTTTCTTTCACTTTCCAATGATAAAGAGTAAGCTCCACTCAAACATCTTCTTCTGGAGGATGTTCTCCTGAAGGGGTGCTTCTCTGGTCACTGCAACCTCTTCAAATGTAGGGTCAACTGTTATTTATTCTACATATCCTCATAATATGTAACCCTTGTTTCCTCCCTATATACCCTTACAACACCCCCATTTATTAACCCTCTACCATGAGTGGCACTTAGATCTTGTATTGGGAGAAAAATAGTGAAAAAATCTCCCCAATGATAAATAAACCCTCTTTTTTGTTTTGTCATTCTTTTTTCAAGTATACTCCTTTCAAATATAAGTTGCAATGCTGTTGTATAAAGTTATATGTTGAGCTGTGATTTCATTTTCAATCACTTTCGCATTGATGTAACAGTTTTTCTGCGCCTTTTCTATAAATAATTTCATGGTAATTGTTCTGATGGTACCTCAACTATGGGAATTTAAGTGCCATACTAGATTGGCAGTTAGATCTCATTATTTTGCTGTAAAAATTTCTAGATGCAACCTTAACTTCTATGCTGATAGTTTCTTCTTTCACACTTCTTGCTTGTGGAATATTCTTCTGGCTTCTTACTTTCCACTCAACAAAAATAGTGAAAATAATAATTTGAAAAAAAGTTTAATTCTTATTCATTTATTCAAATACTAACACTGTACCATTACTACTTTTACACACACATATACATGCATGCCGTGACAATATTTTGCAGCACATTTAAGAGGATTATGTGGCCCACTTGTGTGTCATGGTGCATGGTGCATGGCTTATTGTGTCCCACAAGGTGTTTTCAAAATTGCCAATTTTTAAATAAATTTGTGAAGTGGTTGTGTATGAAAAACTCTGTTTTGTGGAAGCATGACTCAATTCAACCAATATTTCACTGTCTTTGCAGCTAATGACCACTTTTAATCCTTCATAGAAAAAAGAAAAAGAAATACTTTTCCTGTCATTCCTCTCTCTGTATGCATCTGGTTCTATCTCACACATAGTAATTTTCTCTTACAAGATTTACTCTTGTAGTCCAGAGCTGATTATCTGTGATAAATATGGCCTTTCAAATTTTTTAATTGTGCAGACCTGGTTTAAAGACTGATGCTAATAATTAAATATTAAATTAAATGAATGATAAAAGCTAAAACGTGACTTAAAAATACTTCCTTTGTTTCTCCTATCTAATTTCTCTATCTCTTTTATACTAATGGTATATATTTGATGTCTACCTAGATATGGACAGTGTGTAATCAGTGTAAACTATTATGGACAGAATCTGTTATCAAAGCAAAAATCTATTTTAAATACTGGAAATAGTTGAAAAAAATATATCTCAAGAATATTACCATCTGACATTGCACCAATTATTTTTATTTAACAAGAGAAAGTTCTAGAGTTTTATGTTAAAGTAAAAAATGTGGAGAATACCATTGGTGGAACATGAGATCAAAAAGGAAGTTTTTAAAAAATGTAGGAATGAAAAGGAAAATTGTACTTACAAGATACAAATTAAATTTCTGGAATACATAATGAAGAAAGAGGGCTTGGTGAATCTGATATGCACAGGACATCTAGGGAAATATCAAATAACCTACATAATAAGCTTGTGTCAATGGATGACAGATCAGAAAGTGGAAAGGATAGTAAGAGTACAAAAATTGCTTAGATCTACAAAAAAAGAAGTCAGCCATCAACAGGATCATCAAGTCACTGCAAACAATCCTTTCCTTAGTTGCATAGATTCACCAGAGCTACATACAGTTTTAAATTTAGAGTTATCTTTTTCCTATGCCACCCAAGGCTATAGAATCCAGTCTGTTCTACTATTTACCCATAGCTGGGGGAAGAAGATTCAGAGTTATACCTTTCCCAAGGGTGTTAGTACATAAGTGAATGTAATGAACTTAACGAGAATTCAAACTCAGCTCTCCAATATCTCAATCCAAGCAACAATCAATTACTCTACCATGTCTCTATCAGAACTCAAAAAAAGGTCTGAAAATTTTGGAGAAGGGCTACAGCACATAAAAAATGAAGCATTGGTTTGAAAATGTCACCTTGGAAACCATCTTTTTTCTACTGTTGCTAAAATGACACTTATTAAAATGCCAACTTCTACAGCCTCTGTAGTTCCATGATTATTCCTTTTATTTGCTTATTAATGGAAACCACTCTGTAATTAGCAGTTAATAGACCAAGTGTTATCTCCCTTAGATGAGAATTTTCTTAATTAATAATTAATCAGTTGTTATGTTAAGGCTACCTAGAATTGTCTCCCCTACACCTTCGAACTGACCCTTTGTAAACTTACTCCCCTTCACGTGAACTTACGGGATTTTGGGGGACTTGCCTGGCGGCCATATTGAGGGACAGTGACGAACGGTCCGAGGTACCATCTCTGTCGAATAAAGCCCTTGTTCAATCCATCCCCATTTGGTTGTTCATTTCTTTCATGGTAGCAGAGCGTAGTTATGGCTTCAAATTACAAAAACCCGCCTACTTTCAATGAACAAAGCTATGAGGAATGGAAAAATGAACTACATATTTGGCAATTAATGACAGATATAGACAAAAAGAAACAGGCCCTTGCCATGACATTATCTCTCACCGGGAAAGCAAGAAAAGCCACACTAAACTGCAACAGGGATGAGTTGCACCACGAAAATGGCATGGACACTCTCATATCTGCACTGGACAGATTATTCCTGTGCGAAACCATCAACACAGCGTACGAAGCATACAGAAACTTCGACGGATTCCGGAGACCAGAACAAATGGCAATTTCTGAGTACATCATAGAATTCGACCAGAGGTATCAGAAGAGCACCAAATATAAAATGAGTCTGCCGGACGCCGTACTAGCATGCAAACTTTTGGATAATGCAAATTTACCCAACCAGCAAAGGCAGCTAATCCTAACAGCATGTGCGTCGGATGAGTTATGCTATGACAGGATGAAGTCGGCTATGAAGAGAATTTTTGGTGACGTCTTGAACAAAGTGAACACTCTCACACAATTGGAAAATCAAAACGCCAATATTGTGATGACTGAGCAGGAGACGGCACTGTTCACCGATCAAGGTAAGAGGCGTAAGCCACGTCGTTCTTTTTCTAAACCCAGTGAGAAGATGGAAGGCATGCACCTGCCTAACAGATATGGCAAAGCTAGTAGATGCCGAATTTGCGAAAGCATTCTTCATTGGTGGAAAGAATGTCCACATAGAAATGAATTCGTAAAATTTACTGAAAATTCCAATTCGGACAAAAATGACTCGGGGTCACAAATAGATGAGTGTAACATTACACTTTTCATGCAGAACAACGCTTCTGAAAATGAAATTTTTGTTGTGGAGTCACTAAATTCTGCGGTTATTGACACAGCCTGTACCAGGACGGTCTGTGGTAAAAAATGGCTTAAGCACTATACCGACAGTACGAAGTGTAACATTACATCCACTAAAAGTCACAAACCTTTTCGTTTTGGTGATGGTAAAATTGTAAACTCCTTCAAAAAAGTTATCTTACCTGCCAAAATAGCCAATACCAGATACAAAATAGAGGTGGAAGTGGTCGATGCAGACATCCCACTTCTATTAAGTAAAACCTCATTAAAAAAAGCAGGAACTATCCTAGACTTGAATTACGACAAGGCTGTGATGTTTGGTAGCCCAGTAGAGTTACAATTTACATCCACTGGCCACTACTGTATTGATATCACCGACACTTCTGTCTCAAAAGTACTAATGATGAATGAGACGATGGATAACAGCAATAAAGTTAAAATGCTGACAAAATTACATCAACAATTTGGGCATGCATCTGCTGAGAAATTAAAACAAATCTGCAGGTACTGACAACTACAACATTCTCAACGAACTGGAGGATATCGTTTCCAAATGTGACACATGTAGAAAACATGCAAAGCCATCACCCAAACCTATTGTTGGTCTTTCATGGGCTAACGACCACAACCAAACAGTAGCTGTGGATCTACACCAACTGGACTCCAACCTATGGTACCTGCACATAATTGATGAATTTACTCGGTTTAGTGCTGGATGCATAACAAATACCAAGCGGTCATCTATGTTTGTTCAGAACTTCATAAAATACTGGATAAGCATTCATGGGGCACCACAGCGAATTCTCAGTGATCTTGGCGGTGAATTTGACAGTGATGAAGTACGAGACATGGCCGAAAACTTCAACATACGCATAATTACCACTGCTGCTTATTCTCCCTGGAGTAATGGCCTACTAGAAAGGCATAACCAAACATTAACGGATATCTTAATGAAAGTCAAGCATGAACAGAATCTTGACTGGGAAACAGCTCTGAACTGGGCACTCATGGCAAAAAACTCTCTACATAATGTACATGGATACAGCCCATATCAGCTAGTTTTTGGAAGGAACCCTAATATTCCATCAACTCTCACTGATCAACCACCAGCCCTAGAGGGTACCACCACCAGTGAAGTGGTGAGAAATCACATAAATGCCTTGCACTCTGCGAGACAAGCCTTCACAAAAGCTGAATCATCTGAGAAAATCAGAAGAGCCCTACGCAAACAAATACGAGCCACACCAGACGCCTGTATGGCTGGTGATAAGGTCTACTACAAGAGACCCGATAACAAGGAATGGAAGGGACCTGGTGTAGTAATTGGCCATGATGGACCTGTTGTGTTTGTCCGACATGGAGGACTGCTGGTGAGGGTGCATAAATGCAGATTAAGACTGGTCCACCCTACCAATGAAAAAGAAAATTCTGACTTACAACCAGACACACCCAACAAACATGCACCTGAGGAGCAAACAGACCCCACAAAGAATTCTGATACATCAGAGAATTCTGATGATGAACAATGCCCTCAAAACTTATACGCCTCACTCCACACAGATGACACAATACCTAATGATAAGATTCACATAAGGCCAGGTCACACCATAAGCTATACCCACAAGGAAGGTCACCAGCAAATTCAGGCTGAAGTAATTAGCCGAGCTGGAAAGGCCAACGGAAAAAATAAAAGCTGGTATAACATCAGAATTATTGAACCAGCTGACTTGGCAGGTGAAGAATTATCCGTAGACCTGGGCCAAGTCAGTAACCTAAAGCAAAACGGAACCCTCCAAGCCCCCGATGATGAAAATAGTGTCATGGTCATAGACAATACCCAATTTCATGAGGCTAAAATGAAAGAACTCAACAGTTGGAAAGAAAACAATGTCTATACAGAGGTAAATGACACGGGGCAAAAGTGCATATCCACCCGATGGGTCTGCAGCCTAAAATCAACTGTGGACAGCATAATACCCAAAGCAAGATTGGTTGCACTGGGATTCGAGGAAATACATGACACACAGAAAGATTCCCCCACCTGTGCCTACGAGTCTCTCAGACTAATAATGGCAGTGTCAGCACAGCGGCAATGGAAGCTACATTCCATGGATATCAAGACTGCATTTCTTCAGGGGCAAACTATGGACAGGGAGGTATACCTAACACCCCCCAAAGAAGCCAAATGCAATAAAATATGGTGTCTGAACAAATGTGTTTATGGTTTGGTTGATGCATCTCTCCACTGGTATAATAAGGTAAAATCCGTCATGACTGTAAATGATGGAGTTATGTCGAAAATGGACCCTACAGTTTTCTACTGGATCTCCAAGGCTGGTTACCTGATGGGCATACTAGCTTGCTATGTTGATGACTTCATCTGGTCAGGTGATCAGCAATTCAATAGCACCATAGATAAAATATGAAAGGCCTTCAACATAAGAAAAGAGGCCAGTTTTGAGACCTTCAAATGTTGTGGAATCGAACTCAGTTGCATCAATAACACAATACACTTGAACCAAGAAGACTACACCAAAGAAATATCACCAGTTGTTGTGGATTCTCTGAGAGCTATGCAAAAAGACTCACAACTCACAGAGAATGAAAGAAAATCATTGCGATACAAGGTGGGACAGCTATTATGGCTGTCACATCAGAGTCGGCCAGACCAGCTGTTCGACACTTGTATGTTAGCAACAAGCATAAAAAATGGCACCGTGCATGATCTACTACAGATAAACAAAATCATTGCCAGAGCCAAATCATCAAAGCTATCACTTAAATTCCAACCCCTTGGAAAAGACGAAGACCTGCACCTGATGGTATTTAGTGATGCTGCTATGGGCAACCTACCCGATGGTGGTAGTCAGGGCGGCTATATAATCCTACTTGTAGGTGAATCCGGAAAATTTTCTCTGATTTGGTGGAGTTCAAAGAAGATCCGACGTATTGTGCATAGCACCCTAGCCGCTGAAACCATCTCAATGTCTGAGGCAATTGACATGGCAAATGTGCAGAGGTAGAGAGACTAAACAGGACCAATAAGCAGAGATACATAAAAAGATAAGAGAACTGACAGGACAAAAAACCTGCTCCTTAACAGGATGCATAAAATCCAAAGATGGAACGATAATATTGGAGAAAGAGGAAATACTCCAGCAATGGGAAGAGTATATAAAGGACCTTTTCCGCAGCAGGAGAGAGCAACCAAGAATACACAAAGATGAGGACAGACCAGAAATATTAAAGTCTGAAGTAGAAGCTGCAATGGCCAAACTGAACAGAAACAAAGCAGCTGGTCTAGACAGCATTGTAATAGAGCTGCTGATAGCCCTGGAAAAATTTGGCATAGAAAAAATTACCAAAATAATAAACAAAATTTATAATAGTGGAACAATACCAGATGACCTATGCAAGTCGATATTTATAGCACTGCTGAAGAAGCCAGATGTGAACTACACAGAACTATCAACTTAATGAGTCATGTTACAAAACTGATTGTCAGAATCCTGATGAATAGAGCGAGAAGTAAAATCAGGCCAGAGATAGGACAGGAACAGTGCAGGTTCATCAAGGACACTGGAACAAGGAATGCCATATTTATTATTATGATGCTCTCCAAAAGGGCAATACAAATGAAGAAGGACTTGTACCTATGTTTTATTAATTATGCAAAGGCATTCGACAAAATAAGACACAAAGAATTGATAGAGATGCTCAGCAGCCTCGATATTTTTGGGAAAGATCTAAGAGTAATCATAAACCTCTACTGGCAGCAAACTGCCTGCATACGGACAGGCAATGATTTCAGCAGATTTACAAAGATAGAAAGAGGCGTAAGACAAAGATGTGTCTTTTCACCGGATCTGTTCCACTTGTACAGTGAGAATATTTTCAGGACCCTAAATGATACACCAGGATTTGTTATTGGAGGCCACAATTTGAACAACATAAGGTATGCAGGTGACATGGTGCTGATTGCAGACACTGAAAGAAAACTACAAGACTTCCTACAGAAGATAGCTGTGGAGAGTAACAAAAAAAGGACTACAAATAAACTGTATGAAAACTGAATGCATGGTCATCAGCAAAAGGTGCAACCCAAAATGCCAAATACAAGTGGGGAACACTAGAATCAAGCAAGTACAAAAATTTAAATACCTAGAAAGTGTTCTAACAGGAGATGGAAAGTATGACACAGAGATCTGAAGGCGAATTGGCATGGCGAAGAATGCATTCCAGAAGCTGAGTAAAGTACTAAGACACAGGAAAATTTTACTAGAAACAAAGAAGAGAGTGCTAGAGTGCTATGTGATGTCAGTTCTTCAATACGACAGTGAATGCGGGACAATATCATTGAAGATGAGGAAAAAACTTGAAGCAGCAGAAATGTGGTTCTACAGAAGGATGCTGCGGATATTATGGACCGAGCATACAAGCAATGATGAGGTGTTGGAAAGAATGGCAACCAAAAGAAAATTAATACTGAGCCTCAGGAAGAGACAACTGAAGTTACTGAGACATGCAATGAGGAAGGACGGCTTGGAGAACTTGATACTGACAGGCCAGATAGAAGGAAAAAGAGACAGAGGAAGGTAGCGGATAACATATATGAGGAGCCTGATCAGGTGGATGATGGAATGGGGGTTGCGAGGTGTAACAGGAAAAAGCATACTAAGAGCCACCAGAGA
Organism: Ascarosepion bandense; assembly: GCA_037127315.1. NCBI lineage: Eukaryota > Metazoa > Mollusca > Cephalopoda > Sepiida > Sepiidae > Ascarosepion > Ascarosepion bandense. The sequence goes on from JBBBDQ010001389.1 coordinate 2,723,262, forward strand.
TAGGGAGATGTGGAAAACCATAATCGCCTGTGTCCTGAAAGAACAGCGCACATAGAAGAAGAAGATTTAACCAGTGCCTATCACCAGGTTGCTATCAAACAAAAATATATAGTATTCATAGCTGCTGGGTCTTTGTACCAATTTTGTCAAATTCCATTTGAAGTGACTAATAGAGTAGCGAGTTTCCAGCAAGTCATGGATAACATTATCAAGTGAGAAGACCTCCAAGGAACCTACACTTATATCGACGTTACTATCTGTGGTTATAATCAGACAGAACATGACAACAATCTGAAGGGATTTATGAATAGTGTGGCTAAGTATGGCCTAACGCTGAATAAAAGCAAGTGTCATTATTCACTTAGCTCAGTCAATTTGCTTGGGTATACAATAAGCATGGGTTCGGTAAAATCCGGCCCTGACAGACTCAAAGGATAGGAGGACATGTCAGTACCTCAAGACCATATTTCTCTACAACAAGCAATGGGAATGTTCTCTCACTATTCTAGGCGGATATCAAATTTCTCTAAAAAATTAACTAGGGTTACCCATTTTCCTCTCACTAAGAAAGAAACAGATGCATTCAAGCATCTAAAGAAGGAGATTGTAAAATTATCCCTGGTGGCTATAGATTCTACTCTAACTTTTGCAATTGAAACTAATGCTTCAGAACATGCGATTGCTGCCTCTCTAATCCAAGACTGTCGGCCTGTAGCTTTCTTTGCAAGAATTTCAAGCAAAAGCACTCATTGGTTGAAAAGGAGGCCTATGCAATTATATAAGTTGCATAGTTTTGGCCACTGGTATGTTTGGAGGTCAACATATACAGTAGGCATAGGAATAATTCAGAATTTTGAGTTAAAGATCTTGAGTTCAACTTGAAATTTACAGTTGTTATTACAACCCCATAAAAGGTTAATGGCTTTCAATTCAAGTTAGCAAAACCTGTATCCGAAGTGTGCTTATTCAAACCAAAATTAAAAACTTCTTGTTCCAAATTTACTTTCTCAAATATGACCAAATATCCAAACATAAGAAATTATTTTCATACTTTTTAGCATTTCCTCATAGATATCCTCATTTTATACACATTCTTTTTTTTAATACAAAACTTAATGTATTATTATTAACAAACAAGTTTATCCCACTTCAAAAATATTTAAGTTGCGTAACTCATATGCAATTCAAAAATATAAGTTGCATAACTCATATGCAATTCAAAAATGGTAACACTTATTACTCGTGAAGCATTTTAAGCTCATCACAGATCAAAAATCTGTCTCCTTCATGTTCAATCCTAAAAATAAAAGCAAGATAAAAAGTGAAAAGATCACAAGAAGGAAATTAGAACTTGCCTGTTTGAGTTACAACATAGTGTATCATGTCCAAGCCACATGCACTGTGGGTGAGTTGAGCCAGCTTCCTCTCTGACAGAGAAAGTTTCATTAGGAGTTGTTTAAGGGCAGGGTCCCAAGTCCTGCTCTGTTATTTAACTCATAAATGGAGGGAAGGGACAGATTAATACCTTTCCCAAGGGTACCAGTGCTTGAGTGAATAAAGGGCATTCAACTGGAATTCGAACTCGGCTCACCGATTTCTCTTTCCTAGCTGTCATCCACTGCACCACAATGCACATCAATCAATAAACGCTTACAGAACCTGGTATTCCCAAGCAGTCACCCATTCAAGTACTGACCAGGCTCAATGTTGCTTAACATCGGTGATTGAACGAGAACCGGTGTATTCAATGTGATATGATCGTAAGTGTATCATCTGGGAAGACAAAATGCTGCTACAGATGCTTTATCTCAAATTTGCTCCCCTAGCATTTCCGTTGACAAGCTATATATTTTACACAAGAATTTTAGTTACCCTGGGGTAACCTAAATGCTGCATTTTGTCAGAAAGGTGTAAGAGTGATAACCATGTCATACCAGCTGTGTTCCGAGATAAATCCTATATTCATTAAAAGACCTCCTCAAATTCTCATAAAAGCAAGCCAATCCTTTGAAAGATTAAGTATAGACTCAAATTCTTGCAATCAGTTCATACTAACAGTGGTCGACAAATATTCCTGTTTTCCTTTCAATTACCCTTTGCTGATGTCCCAACAGTGACTGTCAAGAAACATCTAACCAGTTTATGTCCCATTTTCGAAAACCTTTTTTTCATGCACTCCAATCATAGTACAGCTTTTATGTCAGACAAATTAAAGGAGTTTCTACTTTCTCAACTTATTCCTACCAGCCAAACAACTGCCTTTAATCCGCAAAACAATGGACAAGCAGAGAGATACACTGGTCTCATCTGGCAAATAGTGAGCCTGGCTCTACAGTCAAGTAATCCCCTATTGCTAGTTGGGAAAAAGTTTTAGATGTAGCACTCCACTGCATTTGTTCATTGCTTTCCTCTGCCTCTAACTGTACTCCTCATGAACAATTGTTTAATTTCCAAAGGAAATCAGTTTCTGGCGATTCAATACCAACATGGTTAACAAAATCAAAATCAGCACTCATGAAGTGCCATGTACGTGGAAGTAAATATGAGCCTTTAGTCAAGACAGTTGGCATGTGGTGATACTGACCGAGCAAAAACGAGGGACCGGATGTTTGCTCTCTCACAACAAAAAGGGAAATGACCAAAAGTTGTCGCTGCACATTCGAGTTCGTGCAGATATTCTGGTTGAAAAATAAGAATTAATCAAATATCAAATTTCCATTTTGCGAGCCTACACGAATTTTATTTACCAACCAATGGGAAGCTCAGAATCAAATTCAAGTGTGAAATCCCAAAAGCAGATATAAAAAGCCGAGACAGAAAGCACCCAGCAGACAGATCAACGGAGACAGACCGACGGACAGAAGAGTATGATTAGTACCTCCCTTGATCAAGTCAAGCGGCAACTATGTTTGCCTCCCTTCACCTGTCCTTACTTTCTTCCCTGTCACTGTAAAAGTCTTCTAGAACAACTAGCCAGTAATCAACTAGAGTAGGAGTTGAGTCAAACTGACCAAAAAACCACCAGGGCAAATTGGTAGGTGGTTTAAATAATAACCTGGGAGATTCCATTCTGTTACAGGCAAGTCCATTCTATAAACATTGATTAGCTGATAATTTCAGTGTGTATATTGGGCTCCATAAATATTGAGCATAGCATCCACACTCTTGAATGGGCACCTTCCTGCAGGGAGACAAAAGGAGAGAGCCATATTGAAAGGTAAGTTATTTGACTTCTACAGTTCCAAAAGTACTTATTGACTTAAGAAGCGACTACATCAAAGACATTCCTTACTCACGACGCTCCCAAATTCCTAAGCCTTAAATCTCTTTCAGCTTATTATTTGCCATGAACATTTAAGCTCCATTGGACTTATATTCATGTTATTACTTTAATTGTAAAAACATTAATTGATATGTGTATATATAAAAATGTTATATTTTCTACTGAAATTGCTTTTCTTGATTTTATAATCATTTTATGACTTATAGTGTGCTATCTACAACAAGGCCAAATTCCGTTAACCTGCAACAGTATACAACTACCCTTTACTAGAACGGACTCCCACTACAACCAGAAAAAGAATAGATAAGATATCCCCTATAGACATACTTGAAGTCAATCCAAATTATGCTCAGGGGCAACTTAATAATGGGTTAAAAACGAGTGTCTCTAAGCCATATTGCACCATTGGGTGACAAAACAAACAATTCACACACAAAACTTGATCTAATGGATGCCCCTATCCAGTCTAACACTCCTCCTCCTCTGCAGAGTGCACTTGAAAATTCTGTTATTAACAATTCAGCTGCCATCAAAAACTATGCCACTAAAAATTCCGCTCCTACATCTCATCACACTCAACTCTTGGATGGTTTCCAGAAGATTTCTTCTGAAGACACTGATGTATTGAATCTTCAATGCTCTTCTAGAATTTGTCAAAACCTCCGTATTTACCTGAAAATTATCAGATTCGAACATCTGTTTTTCTCATTTCTCTATTTTCAGTTTGAGAAGAACATATAGACTTGAACTTTCCAAGATGGCAGAGAATATGGTGAAAAATAATAAAAGAACTTTTCAATCTTTCTCTTACTTTTTTTGTTTTTGTCTTCCTCTCTCCACTATGTAGTCAGCTATTTTCTTGTAACAGTTCACTACTGGAGTAGATCTTTTAGTAGAATAAGGCATTACTGAAGCTATAGAGGCTCAGCCTTTCATCACTTTCACTCAAACCTCTTACATAACATGATGTTACTCTTCGTAACTACTTTCACAGATTGAACAACAATTCCAAGAGCATATGATTTGATTTTAACAGGAACTTTTTACCCAACAACCAGACTATGGCCAATGCTTCTCTTTCTATATTAGACTAATTACATTCTACTGAGGACAATTTTCTAGAAAGCTATGTGATTGGGTGACCCTCTTTGGATACAATAGCCACTATGACATGTTCACTTGCATCAGTCGTTATGGTGGGAGTTATGATAGATTTCATAGACATATATTATATGGTGGTAGATAAGTTTGATATCATGAATGTATGCTATATATTAAGAGATATGATAGATTTCATAGACATATATTATATGGTGGTAGATAAGTTTGATATCATGAATGTATGCTATATATTAAGAGATATGATAGATTTCATTGGTGTATGTTAAATGTTGGAAGAGAACTTCAGTAAGGTGGGGGACAATTTAGATTTTATAGGTGAATGTTATATGTTGTGCAATATGTTAAATTTCAAAGGCATATGTTATATCATGAAAGATGTGTAAGATTATTAGCAAAAAAAGTTTTTAAATTTGCTGACATTTTTATTAGGTTTGTGTCAACTTATATAATTCTAAAAGCAAATAAATTGCAACAATATTGAAATAGCATGAATTTGACAGATCTCCAGCAAGATAAAAACCTGTTTCCTTTAATTTGTCAATAGTTTTTTCTTAACCTTGAAGATTACTTATGTAGTTTATAAAACGCTGCCTCTCCAAAAACATGTTGTTCATCCTAACCGAGAATTACTTCATATTTTCTTTTTTTATTTATTCAGATATACAAGATTGCAGACAAAAATAGAAATATAGATTTAAACTGAGAGGAATATGCTAAAAATAATTATTCAAACTATATTTACTAGGAAAAGTTCAAAGGCATATAAACAAGTTAGTACCTGAATTACAGAATATGAGTAATGAGAATGAGTTGAAATAATCAGGCTTAACAATATTAGAAAATAAGAGGGTTTGTTTAAAATGTCTCAAATCAGACATGGATTGAAATCATGCAACATTAATGCATTTTTTATTAAGAGAAACTACAATAGACTAAATGGTCATGAAGATTGGGTTGAAATAAACAGATACAGATTCAATATCAGGAAATGTTTCTTTAGATGTAGGTTTGCAAGAATATGTTTCTCTCAGCTAATGTGGATAATTTTAAAAAGAATCTTAATACCAGAAATTGCAGAATAGAAGTTAAGTTTTCAAGTATAAAAAAATCTTCCCAAAATTAGGAGTCAACTTATATGGTGTGTATAAAACGCAAACCATTATCACCAAGTTGTAAACAAGTGGGACCGCACTCCTAACAATTACTGTACACCACTTATCATACCTCCAGCAGGCTGCCACAAAAATATATCCCATATAGAAAGATATTATGGTTAGTGTTACAATAACACAAGTAAGTGGTGTAACCTTATGTAGTTTTGGTGTGGGTTAGCATACACTGTAGCCTAACTTAATTTATTAGTAGGAATAAGTTTTGGGCCACTGGTAGCCTATAGTATGTTTGGAGGTCAACATATACAGAAAGCATAGGAATAATTCAGAATTTTGAGTTAAAGATCTTGAGTTCAACTTGAAATTTACGGTTGTTATTACAACCCCATAAAAGGTTAATGGCTTTCAATTCAAGTTAGCAAAACCTGTATCCGAAGTGTGCTTATTCAAACCAAAATTAAAAACTTCTTGTTCCAAATTTACTTTCTTAAATATGACCAAATATCCAAACATAAGAAATTATTTTCAAACTTCTTAGCATTTCCTCATAGATACATTTTATACACATTCGTTTTTAATACAAAAGTTAATGTATTATTATTAACAAACAAGTTTACCCCCACTTCAAAAATATTTAAGTTGTGAAAGAATTCTACATTTTGAATTATCTAAACTTATTTATAAATGGAACTGTGTGTGTGTGTGTGTGTGTGTGTGTGTGTGTGTGTGTGTGTGTGTGTGTGTGTGTGTGTGTCCGTTACCTATAGACTCCGAAATGGCTGAGCCAATTTTCTTGAAAATTTACACAGTTGTACTATAAGCGTCTACAAGTGTTCTTAGCTAGGTTTTGTGTCAAGGTACCCCCAATAAATATTGAAAATCAATAATTGAAAAAATCAGGTTATAGAAGGAGTGGTCCGATTTTAATCACATTTGATACACTCATAGACAAAGACATAAGAAATGATATTCAGAAGTTTCAAGGTTGCAGTTCTTACAATAGTGCAGAAAATCAATAATATATATATATATATATATATAATTCAGTTTATGACGAAAAAATTTATTTGATATCAATAGCAGGAAATCAAAATTTGACTTACATCCATTCATTTTTCTTTCAGTCTGCAGTTTCGCTTTAACTGAAAACAACTATTGCTTTTTAGTCTTTCGTGCCAACGTCCAAAGAGTCTGAGCTCCAGGACCATGGATTAGTTTTAAAGCTTTCATTACACCCGAGCAATGCCAGGCTATACTGCTAGTCTAATATAAAAGAAAAGAAATAAAAAGCAATGAATAAGCAGTCTGGTATCCCCAACTTACTAATGAGAATTTCCATTGTTAAAGTATCACAAGATGTATTCACTTACTGGCATCAAGTAGTATATCATGTTACCATAACAACATTCGATCTAATTAGTAGGTAGGGTTGACAAGCTTGTGTGATCAATAAATATATGAAGTCATATTGCGTTTTACATTATGGAATTGGTTATTCATTTGTGTAAAGTTCCAGTTCAACGGCAAATGCTAGCAATATAATATTAGTATGACACAAGAACCAAACCCTTTATTTTGATCAGTGGGGTAGATTGTTCTCATTCTATGAATCATGCTACTTCCAGATGTTTTAGTTATCTCCATTTAATTTAACTCTCTAAGTTTATTTTTTGCCACTACTATCACCAGATATTGAACTCACTACTCTTTGGGTCAAGTTACTGGATCTAACCAACACTTTTAATCACCTGGGCCATGTATCCTTGAGGGTTCAGTTGAAGAAGGCTGGAGCATACAACAGCCAAAACACTGTGAATATGACAATAAAGATGAGAACAACAGTCTGGACAATGTAAATTCATCTCAGGAATGTAGACAAATATTCTTAACTAGCAGTATAGCCCGGCGTTGCTCGGGTGTAATGAAAGCTTTAAAACTAATCCATGGTCCTGGAGCTCAGACTCAGCCTAAAGAATATTTGTGTGAAGTTTGGTGAGAATCGGATAAAAATTGTGGATTTGTATAAAGGACATACAGACATATAGACACACACACACACAAACATCTTGCCTTTTATATATATATATATATAATCAATTTTCTGCACTATTGTATGAACTGCAACCTTGAAACTTCTGAATATCATTTCTTATGTCTTTGTCTATGAGTGTATCAAATTTGATTAAAATCGGACCACTCCTTCTATAACCTGATTTTTTCGATTATCGATATTTATCGGGCATACCTCAACACAAAACCTAGCTAAGAACACTCACAGACGCTTATAGTACAACTGCGTAAATTTTCAAGAAAATCAGTTCAGCCGTTTCGGAGTCTATAGGTAACGGATACACACACACACAAACACACACACACACAGACACACAGAGGCAAAGTTCCTTTTATAAATAAGTTTAAACAGATATTAGGTTGTTACAAAAATAATGGCCAATTTCGGAAACATAATTTTATTCTTGAAAAATTAACTGTAGAAATGTTGAAATTAGTCAAAAAATGAGTCTTGAGCGTCTGTGCACCTCTGCCATTGATTGACGAGATTATTTATTCTTCGTTGATAAAATGTTATTGGCTGTGATGCAACAAAATCTTTGAAAGCTGATTCCACCTCTGGTTTGAAACTAAACATTTTACCATTTTAAAAATGTACTTAAGCGCTTAAAAAATGATAATCAGCAGGTGAAAGATCAGGAGAATATGGAGGATGGGATAAACTCTTGTATACAAAGTTTTTGAGTTTTGAAATGGCATTCTTGCATCATGTGGCTGCACATTATCATGGAGTAGAATTGGACCACATTGATTTACCAATGCAGGTCTCATTTTATTGCATGCATGCATGCATTTTAGCAAGTTGATTGCAATAAAGCTCTGCGTTAATGTTCTGATTAGCTTCCAGAAAGCTGTAGTGGATAACACCAATTGCAGGCCACCAAACAGTTACCATAATCTTATGCTGATGCATCCTTGGCTTTGGGAAATGTTTGGGAACTCATTACAATCAGTCCATTTACCCAATTGTTTATGATTATCATAAAGGATCCATGTTTCATCACAAGGGACTATTCAATCAAGAAATGGATCACTGGTGTTACGCAGTAAGAGCATCGAGCACACTTCAAAATGCCTAAGTTTTTGATCTTCATTGAGATCATGAGTAACCCATTTATCGAGCTTTTTCACCTTGTCAATACTCTACAAATGGTGTGAGACTGTTGCAGTGCTGACACTAAGCATCCGAGACATTACTCTGACACATAGACATGGATTTTGCTCAACAACTGCTTGCAATTGTTTGTTATCAAGACTGCATGATCGTCCTTTACCTTCTTCATCTTCAAGGCTCTCAGTACAGAATTTCTGGAACTGCCTTTGTATTGTTTGATCACTTGTGGACCCATCTCCCATGCTCATTGATATTGGCAGAAGTTTGGGAGGCACTGTGCTCAAGTTTGAACTTATACAAGAAAAGTAAATAAAGGTCATGTTTTGTCATGTTCATAATTGCATTGAATACTGCTGCCATATCTGGTCGGGTGCCCCTGCTGTTCTCCTCGGGCTTCTCGATAAGGTTCAGAGGAGGGTCTGTAATGTGATAGATACCGACTTGGCAGACCGCCTGCAGTCTCTCTCCCACCGGCGAGACGTGGCTTCCCTGTGTCTCTTCTATAAATACTTTCACGGCTTCTGCTCCGATGAACTTAGATCACTGGTGCCCCCTAAATACGAATTTGTACGAGATACTAGATTAGCAACTAGATCCCACCCTTTTACAGTGAAACCGATAAAATGCAGCCGTAACTTCTACTCCAACAGTTTCTTTCCTCGCACTTCCCGACTGTGGAATTCTCTTCCAAACGATTGCTTCCCCGACGGCTACAATCTCCAGGAGTTTAAATGTAAGGTCAATAGACACCTCCTAACACACTAACCTGCTCCCATTCTATCAAGCACTCTTCCCATCTGCCCGACACTCATCCTCGCTATCCTTACTCATCTATCACCTTTCTCCTGACATTCCCTATGTCTATCCACTCCTTCTCTTTACCTTCCCCTATGTAGCCCCATGCGCAATAGTGGCAGTGGAATGCCTTGCTTGGGGTGAGATGATTAAAAAAAAAAAAAAAAATTAAGGGCTTCTATGATTAAAGAATATTTCTGTCTGAAAATAAGTTAACAGTTATTAGAGCACACATTAATTATTATACATACCAAAATTCACCTAATATATACCATAAATATTATGTTAAAATGGCTTTTCAAAATACAACACATCAAGTGGCCATTATTTTTGTAACAGCCTAATACTTTAACTTTTGAAAGGCTTCTTTTGCAATTCAAATAATTTTAAAGAAAATTATAGTAATTATCACATCACGAATGATTAATGGCTTCAATTTGTATTTGACATGCAAAAGACTAAAGGGTGCAGCAGACTAAGAGGTCATAAAGATAGTGATTAAATAAACAAATAGACATTAAATATTAGGAATTGTTCCATGAAATAATTTACCACAATATGTGGTTCTTTCATTGGATGTGAATAATTTTAATTATGATTATTATTATGATAACAGAAACAATAACAATGATTTTCAGTTCAACTTAGATTTGTATTTAAAATTGTGCATGATTTTAAATCAGTCAACTGTAATGTGTTCTTTCCTAGAAAATGGTACAAAGCCTTGACTTTTCAAGACGTGGGTGATCATGATTCTCCACAACTTTTTATCTTTCTTAGCTGTTAGTAATGAGTCTTTTTGCTATCCTTCCTACTCCCTATTCTGTCATCCATTATTATGTAAATTACTTGATGTTTCTCTCTGTCGCTTAGTATGTCCTGTGAGTGTCATATTCCCCTTGCCCTCTTTCCTCATGTGTCCAAGAAATGTTAACTGCCCCTTTCTAATTCTAAGTATAAGTGTCTGTTAAGAGGATCTATTTTTTTATGAATGAAACTTCTCTAAGTTCTAGGTCATTTAGATCAAAGACTTCATAGAACTCTTTAATGGGGTCAATGACCTTACAAAATGAAGGCCTTTCATCTGGGTATTCATATTCGTTGGTTGTTGCCAAAATTAAGTGAGTTGGCTGGCAAAGTTAGTTGTTGTAGAAGTCTGCTTCAGAGCAGTCTCTTAGCTATCATTTGTTGACTTGACAAGTAAACTCTACCACAAAACCCAGAAACTCCCAAAATTATTTGAAGTATTGCTGGTAAACATTTATGCTTTTTCATTTTTAACCACTGACCAAATCACAAAAATTATAATAAAACTCTTTTGTTTGTTATTGTTGTATCCCGGGAGGGGATAAACAGAGAAAGAATAGTGAAAAAAAACAACTCTTAACACTGAGGATATATAATTAGAGATTTATTATACCTCAGTACAATAAACCAAATACGAGTACACCAACGAACAGTTAACAAGAATAACATTTAAGAAGGCAATGTCTCTGTATAGGACGTATTCGTCCGTCTTGAGAAGAAGGTTTCCGTCTAGTGACGTCTAACTCTCATCTTAGGCTGATCTCTCGTATAATGATGAAAACTCTCGATCACTCCTGTGTAATGACAAAGACTCTCGTATAGTCACGAACACTCTCGATCACACTCGATCACTCTCGTGTACTCTGTAGTTTGTTCTAATCCCAGTCTTGTATAACCCGGGCCATACCCATTCCTGGGTAGGACAGGATATTCCTCCACAACAATTATAAAACTTAGTTGGTCTTCCTGTCATTTTCTTTACTTTTCTTTATCCTAATTTTTTTCTCACACACGTGACAGTATCTCTTTTGTTTTTATTTTCCTTTAAACTTTCTCATCATTCACATGTCCCACCCATGGTATTCTTGACATCGTTCTGTAGGACTATATCTCTTGCCTCAAGTCTTTTCTTCATCCGAGAGGAAATTGTTCAGCATTCGTAGGAGGATTAAGGCATAGCAGTTTAGCACTCTTTTCTTTGTTTCTAACAAACTTTTCTTGCTTCATAATACTTTGTTTAGCCTTTGAAAGGCATTTTTGTGATTCCAATAACTTGAAAAAAAATTATAGTTATTGTCACAACATCACAAATGATTAATGGCTTTTAATTTCACTCAATTTGTATTTGACATACAAGAGAGACCAAAAGGGTGCCGCAGAGGTCATCAACAAATAGAGATTAAATATCAAGAAATGTTTCTTTAATTATAGATCTGTGGAAGATTTGTGTTTGACATTTGCCTTTTGTATACATTTTGATATGATACATTTTGAATAGAGGTTGTAAGTTCTGTAGACTCCTCTATAGAGTAAAGATTCACAGCCTCACCATTCTAGGCACTACAGCTTTTTTTTCTGCAGGAAGTTTTGTTAGGAGGTAGACTTGCTAGCCCCACACCTAATCAGTTTTGAATTCAGAGTTGTACTTCTCATAGACTGGTTGACAACCAAGGCTAGAGAGGCCAGTCTGTCCTACTATTAAAACCCCTAGAACACATCTACTATGCTGCTAACCTCTACACTATGCACACATCCACATTTTATATACTTTTTATATTTGTTGTGATGTATGTTGCATACTTTTTCATACTAATTAATGTATTATTGCATTTGATTTTTTTATTTACTAATATCTTTATCTCTGCTTTTTTTTTTAATCATTTCATCCCAAGCAAGGTGGTAACACAACTGATGAACAGGGGACTACATAAGAGAAAAAGATTAGATAGGAGGAGAGTAAAGAGAAAGACAAACCAGTTACGAGGGTGTCAGAGAAGGAAGCAAGAGAAGGATGGGAATACAGGTGTAATGACAGTTGCAAAGGTGGAGAGAAAGGAAAGGATATATAGGGTGTCAAGTGGTTAAGAGATGGGTATCGACATTGCATTTAAATTCCTGGAGGTTGTAGCCATCAGGAAAGCAAGAAAATGAAAGAGAGTTCCACAGGAAGACAGTTCAAGAAAAGAAGCTTAAAAAAAAAGACCTACTTAACGAAGACCAAAAAGACAAAAAAGGTCGTGAGTTAGCTCAAGTTTCAGAAAACATAATAGAATAAAGAGGCTTGGTGAATTTAAAACTTATAGACATATTGGAGGTAAAGGAAGTAAGTGGAAAAAGCAAGTAAACTTTTACTTAAAACAACAAAAGACAGTAAGTTGTGAAGTGTCATGACCGTTTGTATTCTGGAAGGACATGGCACACAAAAGAAGAAATAGTGAACAAACGATGCTGCTAAACAAACAAACCAAAAAATGTCAGGATATTAAAGAAATATATCATTTGATAATCTTACGTGATTTCAAATAAGTATCACTCTAAGTAGTCTATAAAAATTGCTTGAAATATGAATAAAGGCAATGGAAATAGAATTAGAAATAAAAAATATCAGGTTGAATCATAAGTAATTTTCTTTTCGAGGAACTAATTTTAATGGTGAATGTATCAGCCTAACTTCAAATTATGCATGGTAGGTAAGAATAAATCTGGTGTATACTAATATAAAATAAATCTGGTGTATGTTTTAATATAAAATAAATCTGTATACTAATATAAAATAAATCTGGTGTATACTAATATAAAATAAATCTGGTGTATACTAATATAAATAAATTATGTATACTAATATAAAATAAATCCGTGTATACTAATATAAAATAAATCTGGTGACACTAATATAAAATAAATCTGGTGTATACTAATATAAAATAAATCTGGTGTATACTAATATAAAATAAATCTAGAATACTAATATAAAATAAATCTGGTGTATACTAATATAAAATAAATTCAGTATACTAATATAAAATAAATCTGGTGCATACTAATATAAAATAAATCTGGTGCATACTAATATAAAATAAATCTGTGAATACTAATATAAAATAAATCTGGTGTATACTAATATAAAAATAAATCTGGTGTATACCAATATAAAATAACCAGAATAATTAATATAAAATAAATCTGTGTATACTAATATAAAATAAATCTGTGTATACTAATATAAAATAACTATGCATACTAATATAAAATAAATCTGGTGTATACTAATATAAAATAAATCTGGTGTATACTAATATAAAATAAATCTGGTGAATACTAATATAAAATAAATCTGGTGCATAACAATATAAAATAAATCCGGTGTATACTAATATAAAATAAATCTGGTGCATACTAATATAAAATAAATCTGGTGCATACTAATATAAAATAAATCTGGTGAATACTAATATAAAATAAATCTGGTGTATACTAATATAAAATAAATCTGGTGTATACTAATATAAAATAAATCTGGTGAATACTAATATAAAATAAATCTGGTGCATACTAATATAAAAATAAACTGTGTATACCAATATAAAATAACCAGCATACTAATATAAAATAAATCTGTGTATACTAATATAAAATAAATCTGGTGAATACTAATATAAATAAATTTATGTATACTAATATAAACAAATCTGGTGTATACTAATATAAAATAAATCTGGTGCACTAATATAAAATAAATCTGCGTATACTAATATAAATAAATCTGGTGCATACTAATATAAAATAAATCTGGTATACTAATATAAATAAATCTGGTGCATACTAATATAAAAATAAATCTGGTGAATACTAATATAAAATAAATCTGGTGTATACTAATATAAATAAATCTGGTATACTAATATAAAATAAATCTGGTGAATACTAATATAAAATAAATCTGGTGTATACTAATATAAATAAATTGTGTATACTAATATAAATAAATTCAGCATACTAGTATATAAAATAAATCTGGTGTATACTAATATAAATAAATCTGGTGTATACTAATATAAAATAAATCTGGTGAATACTAATATAAAATAAATCTGGTGCATACTAATATAAAATAAATCTGGTGCATACTAATATAAAATAAATCCGGTGTATACTAATATAAAATAAATCTGGTGCATACTAATATAAAATAAATCTGGTGCATACTAATATAAAATAAATCTGGTGAATACTAATATAAAATAAATCTGGTGTATACTAATATAAAATAAATCTGGTGTATACTAATATAAAATAAATCTGGTGAATACTAATATAAAATAAATCTGGTGTATACTAATATAAAATAAATCTGGTGTATACTAATATAAAACAATGTTCAACGAAAAAGTCAATAGACTGACATGGATAAATTTCCAAAACCTGAGTTCCATGGAAGAAAGGTTATGCTGTGCTGGTGCATACTACTCACAAACCACCCTAACCTGGGGTGGGTTCCCAAGCCTTATTGAGGGCCCCAGACAGTGCTTTGTGATCCTCACTATATTATTAACATTTACTTTTTCTACTTATATTTATATATATTACAAATTAACTGAACACTAATGACTATTAAAGGATGAATGTTTTTGTGAATTTTGATGTCATTCTTCGTTCTTTTTTTTTTTTCATCCAAATTTTTTAATTGGTTTTAAAAAAAATCACAATATAAAATTCACTATTTTTTTATCTATAATGTGTTAAATTAATTTACTTTTTCACAAAAAAAATCTCAAGTTGATACTAAAAACTGTCATAAAACATTTTTGATTTATTTAAGATGGAATGATCTATTATGACACGTCTTCAATTTATATTTAGATACACTGTATTTATTTCCAGTATTTCTAATGGATTTGTTCACCTGCATTGCATAGAATCCATTACTATACATAATTAGTTTACAAAAGAATTTTGTATTCTATATGAATATTACTTTATGAAAATAGAGGTGTAGTAGAGTAGAGGGGGGGGTCCTTATATCATAGATTCAGTGGAGGGCTCATTAGACCCTTGCAATGGCCCTGCATGTGGTGGTTGATTGATTGATTGTTATGTCCTAACAGCGTATCAATTCTGTTGGTTATTTAAAACTGAAAATATTCTTGTAAATATATGGCTTGAAAACAATTGTTTGTGTTATTGGTTCCATCACTATCCAACTGTGACTCTATACAGTGCGATGTATAAATTGTCGTCTAAATTATGCAAAAAAAAAAAATGAAAATAATATTAATATTTCATTTTAACAGATATATTTGCCAAAATTACACAAAGATATTTTCAAATATTAAAGAGTAAATATCTATATCTATAAAAGTGATGAGGGTGGACGTTGTGTAAGCATTTTTTTGTTTGATAGATTTGACTTAGCAGCTGCATTTTGCGGTCTAGCTCGATAGGAGTTGCACTCAGATGTAGATAATTTTAGAATGCTAACAACACCTTGAAATTTTTCAGAAAGCCAAAATTAGGGGTAGAAAAATATATATTATCACTCCACAAAGTCAGGGATTTATTTATGTATTAATTATAATATAGAATCGATCACCCCACTTATATTATCTATATCTATATATGTTGCCCCTCCCCCTCCAACCCTAATCCAATAGAGACATTGTACATTGTTATCTATATCTATAAAAGTGACGAGGATGGAATTTGTGTAAGTATTTGCTATGTAAATTCATCATATGTTTTTTATTCTTATTATTCCTTAAACTACCCAAGTGAAACCGGGCTAAACTGTTAGTCTTCAATAAAATCAAAATTGGTTTCAACAAAAATTCTTTAAATGACTTCAGAAACTCCTGTAAATCTTCTGGATGGTCTCCTTGTTTAAGTTGGTGAAAGCTGCCATAATCCTTGCCTTCAGTTCATCTTTGGTGCTTCAAGTTTTGCAGGTCTCTCACTCAACTAACCCCCCTCCACACACACACACATACACACAAACACACACATAATAATCAAAGAAGTTACAGTCTGAGGAGTTGGTGGCCAGGTGTAAGAGGTGATGTGGTTGCAGAAATTGTCTGACAGCCATGACTGGGTTTTCTTGCTTGTGTGGCATGGTGCAGAGACCATGTTGTCAAATATAAGATCTTCCACCAGCTACACTTTTGGCCCAGGGAAGAACTACTTCTTCAAGGCATT
The DNA here is from genome assembly GCA_037127315.1 of Ascarosepion bandense. NCBI lineage: Eukaryota > Metazoa > Mollusca > Cephalopoda > Sepiida > Sepiidae > Ascarosepion > Ascarosepion bandense. The sequence continues at coordinate 2,739,757 of JBBBDQ010001389.1, forward strand.
TCAAGCGGGTTTCTGTGTTGAGATTGAAACCATCACCAACAAATTCGGGATTTCTTTTCTCGTCAAAACAATTAAATTGAGTTTTCCAAGCTGTCATACCTTTGTAATCACCATGAGACTCATCCAACTCTTTCTGATTGTTCTGCATTATCCTCAGGTTAACACCCAAATACTCTAAAATGTTTGTACTGGTGCTTCCAGTGTAAACACCAAGTAGTACAGCATGCCAATTCCAAATTTCTGGCAGATTGAATTGTGTCATAGTGATCTTTTTCTCACAGATAGTGCCCAACTGACCCTATTATATTGTGCAATTGACAAATAAAAAACTGGTGACAATTTACTCATCCTACCTTGTAGAGTGGAGTTATTTAGTGCTATAACTTGTGGCATAGGCCAACCTTCTTCAAGTTGACTAAGATAGTCTGTACTTTTATCTCCTTGAATAACTTCTCTAGACTAGTCTTGTCATAAAACAGTTGATTTATAGGGACAAAGTCACTACACTTGGTTACAATATGTTTTGCAGTAACTGTCACCTGACATGATGCAGATTCAAGAGGATGCTCATTTTTCATCAAAGCTTTTTCACATCAAAACTTACAGAATTTTTCCTCAAATAGTATGGAAGAGCTACCTAATAAGTGACAACAAGTTATTGCAACTAATCATAAATATATAATTGAATAAAATGTATTTGTACTTTGGCTATCTATTTGTTTTCTAATAATGAAGTTTTTTTTTTTTGTTGTTTTTTTTTTTTTAATCATATCACCCCAAGCAAGGCGGTAACGCCACTGATGTGCAGGGGGCTACATAAGAGTGAGAAGATTAGAAAAGAGAAAAACCGGAAACCGCATCCTAAACAGGAAACAAGGGATAAGCCTCTTCACCTGTTCAATAGACGTGGGTGGAGTGTGAACCGGACGATAGTTTAGTCTATCTACTCCAATTGAAAAAACAGTGAGAAGATTAGAAAAGAAAAACCGGAAACCGCATCCTAAACAGGAAACAAGGGATAAGCCTCTTCACCTGTTCAATAGACGTGGGTGGAGTGTGAACCGGGCGATAGTTTAGTCTATCTACTCCAATTGAAAAAACAGTGAGAAGATTAGAAAAGAAAAACCGGAAACCGCATCCTAAACAGGAAACAAGGGATAAGCCTCTTCACCTGTTCAATAGACGTGGGTGGAGTGTGAACCGGGTGATAGTTTAGTCTATCTACTCCAATTGAAAAAAAAAACAAAAAAAAAAACAGTAACATTAGAAAGGAGAAAAAACCGGAAACCGCATCCCAAACAGGAAACAAGGGATGAGCCTCTTCACCCGTCCAACAGGTGTGGGTAAGTTGATAAACAGAAACAAGTTATTTATGATTCAACTTGATATATCAAGTCATCAACATCTTTGTAGGCATGATGGTGTATGCAGTGCGACATGATATAACAAACTCCTATGATAGAACTTTCAGTTTATCTAGAACTCTCTCTTTATTCTAGAACTTTATCTAGAACTCTCTCCCAATTTTATTTGAAGGCCAAATAATATATTGGTTGTCATGGTGCAGTGGATATCGGCTCGGAACAAAAAATCGGGAAGCAGAGTTCAAATTCCAGTCATATTCCTTGCATTCACTTACGCGCAAATACCCTTGGGAAAGGTATTAATCCGTCTCTTTCCTCCAGTTATGGGTTAAATAATAGGACAGATTTGGTTCTGTAGCCTTGTTTGGCAACCAGTCTACCACAGAAAGCAATGGCAACCTACTGCAGGATAATGTTCTGCTCAGTCAGTCATGTCTCTTTCAAGACATGATCACCCAAGCGTGTATCACATATGGCACTTAACTGACTGACTGAATATAATAGTTGAAAACATAATTAAGGCTTTTACTGGGTATAAAGTGGGGGATCAGTTTTATATTGTTATGAAGTAATAAACTGATCCCTCACTAATTACTACTCAATAATATAATACATCTTTTCCCTCTCTAGCTATGAGTTAAGTAACAGGACAGATTAAGTTCTATAGCCTTGGCTGGCAACCAGTCTACAGCAGAAAGCAATGGCAACCTACTGCGGGATAATCTTCTGCCCAGTCAGTCATGTCTCTTTCAAGACATGATTGCCCAAGCGTGTATCACGTATAGCACTTAACTGACTGAATGTACATGTATAAAACACAATGTGTATTCTTATTTCCATAATACATTTCTATATCACCAGGAAATTTCACTACACAGAGATTGATGAATTATCTTTGTAGTGGATCATATGACGACAGAATAGAAATAGAAATGTTTATTAATTTAAACTTAATAAGTAAAATATTGTAATCTCTTCACTTTTTTCTTTATTTTTTTTTTCAATTGGAGTAGATAGACTAAACTATTGCCCGTTTCATACTCCACCCATGTCTATTGAACAGGTGAAAAGGCTCATCCATTGTTTCCTGTTTAGGATGCGGTTTCTGGCTTTCTCTTTTCCAATCTTTTTACTCTTACATAGCCCCCTGCGCATCAGTGGTGTTATTGTCTTGCTTGGGGTGAAATGATTAAAAAAAAAAAATTTATTTATTAAATTATCTTAACTTTTAACTTTATTGGCTTAAAGAGAAAAGTATAGTAATTCTGTAATTACACCGTGTTTATAAAGTATCCAAAATTAAATATTCATGTTATATATGCATTGTCTTGGGTATATATTTCTTTTGGAAAAACACTGTTTTGGCCCCACAATACTGGAACAAACGATGTTGAAGACACTTCTGCAGAAACACAATTCCATACCCAACAATGTCTCAAACATATGATGATAAAACAATGAATGCTACAACTACGAGGTTGGAGCATGTCAAACTCCAACCTGATGACAACAACAATTAACTCTGTACAACTATGGTGAACTTCACTATGATTGTGATGACAACTGTTAAAGTCGACTGTTCAGAATTGTCAGCACCCCTGAATACAGAAATATCCCCAATTGGGAAAACCCCTATTTAAGACATTTACCCACCTCAACAGGTGAAGTCAGACTCTTTAAAATCAAAACTAAAATTACAACCAAAAATTTCTAACTGTCAGTTTAACTTCACCTCCATGCCATTGACAGCTGTCTTCCAGTACAAATTTATCTGAAGCACAAGCTGACATTTGATCTCGGAAGACAAAATAAAAATCCCAAATCCGAACATGTTCTCCTCATTCACACGTGGTTGGCACATTTCTATAAAAACACATTTCACTCAAATTTCAAAATATCTGTGTCACTAAGCACAAATACACTTCATTGCCAAAAATTCATGCTTCCCAAAAATATCATACCAACAAATATTTAACATTCAGCCATCAATAACGAAAATTGTTTCAAGTAAGTAGGAATGAATGCAGTAGGAGGAGGAGTAGAAATAAAAATTCAGTTTGACTACCTGCAGTTTCTGTAACCAATATGTGACTGGAATTGCTACATGACATAACAAGCTCCCATGATATAAGATATTATATTTTTTTAAAAACATGTATCACATATGGCACTCAACTGCCTAACTGACCTTTAGGGTGATATTGAGCACAAAATCTATTTTCTCATGATTTGGCATGAGACACACCCTATAAAAATAATCTACTTACTACAAAAACGGCAGTGGCATCATTCCAAGAAGTTTGCAGGCATAAACAAGAAAACAAGTAAAAACATAAGGTTGGTTGTTTTTGTTTTATGGCATATCAACACCTCAGCGGGTCATTTATTGCCAACTAAATTTTATTTATTTTATTGCTGGTAATACCTTTTTCTTTCAACAATTTATTGTTGTTTATTTTATAAGTTTTGTGTCTAGTAATACTTTTTTCTTTTCGAGTGCCAAGATTCATTGGGATTTGTTTTTAAGGGCAGGGTCCCCAAGTCCTACCCTTTTATTTAACCCATAACTGGAGAGAAAGGATGGATTAATACCTTTCCCAAGGGTACCAGTGCTTAAATGAATGCAGGGTATTCAACTGGAATTTGAACTCGGCTCACCGATTTCTCTTTCCAAGCCGATATCCACTGCACCACAACACACATCCGTCACTAAATGCTTACAGCACCTGGTATTCCCAAGCGATCACCTCTCTAAGTACTGACCAGGCTCAACGTTGCTTAACTTTGGTGATCGAGCAAGAACTGGTGTATTCAACGTGATATGGCCGTAAGCCAAAAACATAAGGAGTAAATATATTATTGAGCTGATTTTGAAACTGCAATTTCCTGTTTTTTATCCTACAGCTATAAGGCATTTTTCAGAGCTAAGCATGTTATTTCAGTGCTTAATATGGATGCCAAATATTTTGAACAGTAGGGTAATTATGTAGAACAGCATGTACATTTCATGGCATCTGGTTATTATTCTTGGTGGCACAGAAATGTAAAATGGCATTAGTATATAATTTTATTTATATTTATTTCACCCCAAGCAAGGTGGGACTGCCATTAGTGCGCAGGGAGTTATGGTGAGAGAAAAAAATGAGTATAGAGATTATTGAAGAAAGGATAAAAGATGAATGGGATTCAAGAAAATAGAAGATTGCAAGTAAACAGAAGGGAGTTCCACAGATGGAAAGTGCAAGAAAAAGAACTGTTCGAATAGAAGTGGCGGTTGCATTTAACTATTTCAGAGGTAAAAGAGTGGGACCTAGATGATAATCTAGTAGCATACTTAAATCTGTGTGGATAGAGCACCAGGAAAAAAAAGCTCATCAGAGCAGTTTGCATGAAAATATTTGTAGAAAAGACAGAGGGAAGCCACCTCACATCAGTAAGAAAGTGACTGACTTCAAGATGCTAAGTCAGGACTGATTACATTGCAGATACTTCTTTAGATTTTGTCAAGAACCTCAAGAGGAATAGAAGTTATACCTTATTTTCACTTAATATGTTGTTGCTATATTCATAATAAATTTTGTTGAATGTTAGTTGGTCAATTTTGATACATATTTTGGTGCTTTTGTTTATCATTTTTGTAGTGTAGTATACTGATGTTGTCAACAAGTATATTCTGTATTATGAAGGTTCACAGGAATGTGTTTTCAAATGTTGTACAACAGAACTTATATCCAACAAATTTAATGTAAGATATCTTGATAATATTGCGCTCATCAAGACAACATATGTACTTACTTTTTTGTCAAAGATACAATCTCCGAAAGAACATTTAAACTGATATACAACATTATCAAGGTGTATTATACTTCATTTGAAACTGCCAAAAAGATATGTTTATCAAATGACTTTAAGCTATGTTTAATTTAAAAGATATTGCTGGAAAAGAAAAATGAATGAATGCTTGTTCTCAGAGAGACTTTTATATCCTATGGCATACACAGAATTATACATATATACAATTGTTCACACATAGAGAAATAATATATAACACAACACAAAGTATAAGAAGGGACAAAAGGAAAGGTCTTACCTATATCTGAAGCCATTATTTATGACTTTTAATTTAATTCATCTATATCCCAGTGAGACAGCTCTGTTTATAAGCAGTTTGTCCCAGCAGAACATGGTAGGCTTTATCTATGTTCCAGCAAAACATGTCTGTAGCTTGTAAGCTGTTTGTCTCAGCAAGATTTGGCAGGATTTATCCATGTTCTAGCAGAATGTGGTCATAACCTTTGTAGCTGTTTGTCCCAGCAGGACATGGGAGGACTTATCTATTTTTCAGCAGAATGGCTCTGGTGTAAGCAGATTTAGTCTGGTCCACGTAGGCCAAAGGCTTAGACAGAAGGAAACAACCTTCTTGTTTGGTTGCTGTTTGCGAACTGACTAATTACTAGCTCTTAGGTCACTACCTGGAGTAATGTCACAAACGGCTGTCATTTAACCCATCTTGACCAAAGGAAGATAAGCACCTTTTGTATACCAATGGTGGTAATATATCTATAGTTATATGAGATATAATAGCTGAAATCAAATCTTACAATGGGAAAGGCCATAGATATAATTTATAGAAAAATTATCTATCTTAAAATAAATCAATAATCCTAACTTATTAAACATGAGAAATTAATTGATTTTCACATATAGGCATAAAAATAAGTATCTGTTGGAATACGTTGATCCAGATTCATTTCTATTGTAAATTATATCCTTTCTTTTTTTAATTTTCTTCTGTTTACATATCTTCTATTGAACAAATATATATTTTTTATCTAAATATCTTTCCATTAGATCTGGTTTGATTGTTCTACTTATTTGTATATATGTCTTGATAATTTTTTTATAGTTATAGGTAAGTTTATTTTAAATACAATTTTTTTCAAAAACATTCATCCCTGTTTATTTTAAATATAAAATATAAATCCCATTTAAAAAATAGTAATCCCTATATAATATGTAGACTGCACCAACATTACGTTAAACAGATATATTTATTAAAATTGAAATTATATAATAGTCAGTCTCTATTCAACAACTGAAGATAGTGTTGTGCATGAAACTCTGAGTCATGCTACCAGCAAGGAGAAAAATGCATATTTATTAATATATACTTTACTGTTATATTACATTGAGCACTATTTTACTAACACTGGCACACAATGTGTAATAAATGTTGAATATGATACTTCAGTGCTTTAAGAAACTTACAGAGAAGACCACATTGGGTACAAGATTTGGGGTTATGAGACAAGGCTTCTGGTCTTAATACAGACTGGATTGTTTAGCCTTTGCTCTCGCCTCTTTTAGATGTTTATGGCAACCAAATTCAAATGCATTAATGCTCTACACTTTTGGGTTGAGGGCCATCTGCATAAAGGTCTTATGTGATACACCAAGATCTTCAAGATTGCTCTTTTGCTTGTCTTTGTACCTGAGTTAAACTTTACTGTAAATTGGTAAAACATAACTGCCAATCTAGTATGGCATTTAAATTCATATTGTCAAGGCACCAAACAGGAAATCTTATCAGAACAATTACCATGAAAATATTTATAGAAAAGGCACAAAGAAGCAATATCACATTAGTAGAAAAGTGCCTGAAGTCAAAGTGCCAGGTTTGAACCAATAACATTGCAGATAGTCTTATAAATGTGAATGATGGATTCTACCTACGGTTCATTTGTGGTTGTGTAGAGGGTTGTGCATGAGAACATTTCATATTGGATTGTTACTCATTCTGATGACATAACCAGATTATCCCAATTGAGGTGGTGTCAGAAAAGTTTCAGCTCCTACAATTTTGATCTTTGCAAAACAGATTATATATATATATATATATATATATACACACAGTGTAGACATAGGAAATAGGAATCAACATAGTATAGTGATTTTTAATTTCACACTTCAGTGTGATTTTCTGAAGATTACAATCTGACAGCCACCATGAAATGTTGATTTCTCACTGTCTGGGATTTTCATCTAACCTGATGAAGCTGAGAGCAACAGATATCAGTGAAATGCATAACATCATTTGGAAGTTTTTCAGATCTGTCTCATCAACTCCACACACACACACACACATGCAAAGACACACACACAGACATACACACACATATGTGAATTAATAAACATACATATGGGTATACATTCAAGTATGCATATATATATAAAAGTATCATTCAGGTATTCATAAAACAGTATTCAATGTAGTATGAACAGGGCTATTAATTATATATTAATAAATATACATATTATCCTTTGTCAGTGACACAACTTGGAGTTTTATGCATTATGCAATCATCGGGTGCATTTGTAATATGTGCCTGATGATTGTTTAATGCAAGAAACACCATGTCAGGCCACTGATGTAGGTTAAAATGTATATGTATTAATATATATATATATATATATAAATGAGATTATAATTATACTCATCTCGAAAACCTTCCTTGAAAACTATCGAACAAAGGAAAAAAGGTTGTAAAAAAAAAAGAGCTTAGGGCATGAAAGTCAGTGAAAAGTGTTCAGACCAAAATCAGCACGAAGCCCAAAGAAAAACCCCGACACAAGTAATCATCTAACAGAAAGTACTCAATACAAAGGTAGAGCAAACTAAATAGCACCACCTAATAAGCCAGATGAACCTACCTAGGTTTCACCTAAATAGACCTGGAGCCAGCTTTCCCTGATGGTCTATTTATGTGAAACCTAGGTAGGTTCGTCTGGCTCATTAGGTGGTATATATATATATATATATATATAGCTTCCTCCATATATATATATATATATATATATATATATATATATATATATATATATATATATATATAGTTTCCTCCAAAAACTGGAGCCAGCTTTCCCTGATGATTTATTTAGGTGAAACCTAGGTAGGTTCGTCTGGCTCATTAGGTGGTATATATATATATATATATATATATATATATAGCTTCCTCCAATATATATATATATATTTATATATTTATATATATATATATATAGTTTCCTCCAAAAACTGGAGCCAGCTTTCCCTGATGATTTATTTAGGTGAAACCTAGGTAGGTTCGTCTGGCTCATTAGGTGCTATATATATATATATATATATATGTGTGTGTGTGTGTGTGTGTAGTTTCCTCCAAAAGTACTGGAAGGGCAAGACCAATTCCTTTGTTTTTGTTAATCACTGAAGACATTTGCGTTTAAGTTCAAGAAAGAAATATAAGACAAGATTTCAGAATTTCAGCTTTTATTTTCTGGTATTTTCATTTAAATGCATTTAATGCCTTAGGACATATCACTTTTTGTATCAGATCATACCATTTTTAGGTGAAAAAAAGTAAAGGAACAAATAGTTTTAAAGTAAATAACATTTAATATCTGCTTGCATAATCCATGCGTGCAATAACTGCATCAAGCCTGTGATCCATTGACCAAAATGTTGCATTCTCATTGTGATGTTATAATGCAGCCTCTTTCAGTTATATATATATATATAATTTCTACTTAGGTGGGCAGTAACAGCTTTGCTTGCCTGAAATATTGGCTGTAACATCTTTTTTTCCCCTTGCTAATTTTGGTTGATGTGTGCACTTTGTGTAAATGTCATTCCCACCAGAGGCAGTCACAGACAACCTGACAATCACACAGATATATATATAAATGAATATGTCTATATGTATGTGTGTGCCTTTGTGTGTCTCCATTCTAACAAACCCTACTCTTCCAAAACACTTGGTCCAATTTCAACCAAAATTGGGTCACTTGTTGATTATGATATGAATTCTTTTCCAAAATTTTTTGAATCGATTTACAGGCTATGGCAGAAATCACCAAAATGCTTAGAATTTACAAACTTTTCTTCTCTGAGAAACCTTATGGAAATTTAACCAAGATTAGGTAACTTGTAGATCAAAGTCTGAACCTTTGATGTACACAAACATTTTTCAGATCAATGTACAGATTTTGTCAAAAATCAATTACAAACATAATTTCAGGTAGTCTTTTGCACACTTTTATGTATTTCTCAAAGACACTTCACTCAAACTCAACCAAAATCAACTCACTGGTAGATCAAGGTCTGATGCCTTTATATGTAAACAAAAATTTCAATTGACACACAGAGTGTGGCAAAAACTAATGAAAAATTTTTGTGATTGTTTATTTGTCTGAAATGCTTAGTTTTATTCCAACAAACATTGGGTCTTTATTGTAACTTCTACCTTATAATATGCCATAACAATTTCATGTTTTCTACAAGGTGCCAACTCGTCTGACAGTTCAGTGACAATGCACCCACTTCTTCTGTGTCACAATATCATTGCATCACATTACAGGCTCCTGTAATGCCAACCCTGTTCTTTCAATTGTACACACATCATTGCAGTTTAATGGCAAAATTGACCAAGTATGAATCCTGTTTTACAAATGCAACAAAAAGTTGAGCAAGAGACCAACAAAACTCTTTGTAACATCAAAGATGAGTTGAAGGCAAGGGTTATGGCAGCATTCACCAACTTAAACGAGGAGAGCATCCAGAAAAGATGCATGAGATCTTCTGGAGGCTGTGGTCAAAGTCAATGGTGATTTTATCAAATAAATTTACTCTTTAGTATTTCAAGATATTTTTGTGTAATTTGGTTAAATATGTGTGTCAGTGTTATTTTCATGTTCGTGTAATGTAGACAACAAATCATCCATTGCACTGTGTGTGTGTGTGTGTGTGTGTGTGTGTGTGTTGTAATTTTGTTATTAGAATGGTTTATAAAAGCATTATATCATTACACAAAAATTTTCATATGTCAAAACAATATTGTTCTTCTTCAGGTGATATTTTAAAAATAAATGCTGAAAATGATTTATTTTAGAAAATATAAGATGAACTCATGATTATTCAGAAAATTAAGGAGGGGTGGTTGGAGGAAATTAAGCAATATGATTGTGGCTGTGTCAATATTACTCAATCAAATGTGAGAATTAGGTTGAACTATGGAGTTGAAAATTGGGTTGGATAGAGAACATACTAGGTTAAAGTCAAAACATGACAATTTTTTTTATTTTGTCTGGGTAAGATGCATACTAGGAATATACATTCAAATGAGTAGACAATAGTTTTTGACAGCAGGTTATATTTTAGCTTTTTTAAATTAAATTTTTGTACTACTTCATCTGTTAAAAGGGCTGGATTGTTTAGATTAAAATTTGAATTAAGTAATTATGGTATACTAAGGTATATTGAAAATATGAAGACCAAATAAGTATTGTGTGGGTCATTAATTTTAGTAAAGTCATTTTTAAGTAACACTAGAACATAAGTCATAAATGAACATTATAATTAATTAAATTTTAAAGAGAAATATTTGTGATGTTTATATGTAAACACCGCAAATATTAATGCGCGAACAGTGGGTCTTAATCTATCTGTTCTGTCACTTCCTTATAATATATATATATATATATATATACAGAAATTTTAACATGAATATATTATAATATCACTACAAAAGTAGCTATTTTGTTTTGACACTACTTGTGTCTCATCAAGTGATGAGGTTTATTTCAAGTTGAAGGGTTTTAAAAGGTTAAAAACAAAGCAAACCCCTTGATCAGGAAGCCATTGTTGCATACACAGTGTGGACCAATCAGAATAAATTAACTTCTAATTTGAAGAATATGTGAGCAGACTCAGAAAACAATTTTTGGGGGCATTAATATTAATATTTGATTAAATTGAGATCAGCATTATATATATATTTATATATATATATATATATATATATATATATATATATATTGGCCAATTATTATATATATATATAGTCATCCGCAGACAGATTTGTTTTGCTGTATCTGTTTCGCTCATCAGTACAGTTAGACTCCGATTACTTCTAACCCAGGATTGAAACCTGACCGAAGTGGCGTCAGTCAGCGATTCTACCTCTGGGCCATGGGTGCACGGTAGAAGAAGGCAAACTTTTTAGCATGTATATTATTGCTATACAAGCCCAATAGCCAGAGTGCTCTAATTCATTAGTCATATGATATATATATATATTGGTCAATTTTTCTAAGTAAAGTCATGGATTTTTATTAATCCAACTGATTTTTTATCAATTTAAATATTATTTTGGGGGAATAGTTGTATCTGAATATATCTTCCATTTATTTATTAAACAATTTATTTATTTATTTTCATCTACCAGTCTGAATATTCAAGAAACCATATTAAAGAAAAGTATATGCTCTACAACAGGATTCAAAGATTCAGTTAAGGCTATAAACTGTTTAATAAATAAAGGATGCATCAACTTAAATACAAGTATCCACTAAAAATAACATTTGGGGTTTCATGGATTATGTAATCATAAGGTGCATTTGTAATATGTGCCTGATGATATGCGTATGTATATGGCATGTGTGTGTATGTGTGTATGTGTGTGTGTGTGTGTGTGTGTGTGTGGATATGGCATGTGTGTGTGGATTGATTAGTTTATAAATTGGCACATTATCATTAGCTGAATTTTTATGCAAAATTTACATTGTATAATGTTTGATTTAAGTGGTTAATCATATGTTCTTAATTTTTTACTTGTATTTTGCATTCATCTTCATTTCTTTATTTGCTTTCTTTCTGGACGAACGCCATATGAATGTACAAACTTAATTTGATTATATTATTTCTCAGTTAACATCATTTACTTTGTATATTTCAATGGCTTTTGTGTTGTAGCATTGAACTTGTGTTCTTTGCTGTGCAAACAGAAATAATAAAATTGTTTGTATCAGGAAGTGAAGCAAAAATAAAATAAAATTTTGTGATCTTGAAAATCAAACAAAAAGAACTCTTTTCTTTATCATTATTATTAGTAGTATTAGTATATGGTATTTCCCTTGGTTTAAAGTTCTTTCTCTCAGGCTGGTGTGAGAATTCTGGCAGTCACAAACCCGTAGAATGCAAGGATAAGCAGTTTGGCTCACAGGATATGTAGACTTCAATGAAAGAAGAACCAAACCCTGGAATGTTTATGTGGGAGTCAATAGCATCAGTATAAAAGGAAGCAGATGGCCCCATTAATGGATAAATTGTTACTTCTATAAATTTAACGTAAGAACTCATGAAAATATCTATACAAGAAGGCCCATGTTTAATTCTTCTATTGTTAGCTTTTAATCTAATTATTCAAAAGCGTTCTCTTTTTATATGCCATATCCCTTCAGAGTGTAGGTGATCATGGCTCTCCACAACTTCCTGTCTTTTGTATCTCTAAGCAACTTTTGACACTTTACCAACTGTCTTTCTCCCCAACTTTGCTAACAATTCACACAAATTTGTTAGGTAGGTTATTGTTGTATCCCTACCTATAAATATATAGTAATGGTACATTCCTATCTCTTAAAAACATGGACACTATTGAAATAAAGGGAAGAGTAGAGTGATTATACTAACAGTTCACTAGCAGTGTATCTACTTCACACAGAGTACGAGTCTTGTATTTGTTGATACTAGCAATATATCCCAGCGTTGTTTGGGTGTAATGAAAGCTTTAAAACTAATCCATGGTCCTGGAGCTCATAACTCTTTGGACGTTGGCATTAAAGACTAAAAAGCAATAGTTTCCAGTTAAAGTGAAAACGTAGACTGAAAGAAAAATGAATGGATGTAAGTCAAATTTTGATTTCCTGTTATCAATATCAAATAAGTTTTTTTCGGCATAAAGTGAATTTTGAAGGCTAAATAAGTCCTCTGAGTAAATGGTATCATGGCTGAGACTAAGAACTACAATTATACCTACTTAGAGCCAAACTCAAAGTAAAAACTAAAATAAAAGGGCTGAAAAAATACAGAAATACAGGCAGATAAACAGACACACACAAAAATATCTTTCCTTTTATATATATATATTATCGATTTTCTGCACTATTGTAAGAACTGCAACCTTGAAACTTCTGAATATCGTTTCTTATGTCTTTGTCTATGAGTGTATCAAATTTGATTAAAATCGGACCACTCCTTCTATAACCCAATTTTTTCGATTATCAATATTTATTGGAGGTACTTCGACACAAAACCTAGCTAAGAACACTCGCAGACGCTTATAGTACAACTGTGTAAATTTTCAAGAAAATCGGTTCAGCCATTTCAGAGTCTATAGGTAATGAACACACACACACACACATACACACACACACACACACACACACACACACATACACACACACACACAGACAAAGTTCCATTTATAAATAAGTTTAGATACTATTATTCCCAACCTTCATTTTGATGATCACTCATGCAGTAACCTTTTAGGGTTAAAACAATTACTGCTTCCCTCTGCCTATCCTGCTTTCAATATGACCAGTGAGTATCAAATTTTCCAAGCCCTCTTTTCTCATTATGTGCTCTAGAAATTTCAACTCTCTCTTCATGATGTTAACTATAAGTGTCTTTTTTGTTTCCATTGTCTCTAAAACTTCATTGTTGTTCAAGTGTTCAGTCCATGGTATTCTCAGCATCTTTCTGTAGAACCACGTTTCTGTTGCTTCAAATCTCTTCTTCATCTGTGAGGAGATTATCCAGCATTCACTCCCATATAATTATGTTCTTTTTTTTATTAGGGTGGTAATAACTTTGATTTAATAAATACCACCCTAATAAAAAAGAACATCATTTATTGCATAGAAAATACTTAAAAGAAATCCTGATAAATATTTTCCCATCAATAAATACATTCCAAATACATTTTATTATATCACTAACTTTCATAAAATCTATGCTTAAAGAATGTAAGATCAGATTATCTATAAAAAGCCCAATTTATAGATGGACTTTTTGTGGGTTTTAACTTTTGGTTGGGCCTTGTTAAGTTTATAATCCACTATAAGAGATGTGTGAAAATAAGAACAATCAAGATGCTGTATAAAAATAATCATCTATATAAATATTAAATACTTCTGTACTATACAAAATGATAGTAATGTCCATGTGCCTGGTTCAAGTTAGGTAAGAAGAGTTTATAATAGCCCTGTACAGAGAAAAATAAGTTGAATATATGAAAGCAGTAATGACAATAATGGTGTATGTAGAGCAGGGGCATAGTTGTAGTACAGATATTTTTGATGTGTCCACTCAGTTAAATGTTCGTTTCATTGTCTTATTTTTTGTGTCTGTTTTTACAAAATGTTCTTTGAAGAAAAAAAAAGAGGAGAGATACAGAATGTAGCACGAAAGAGAGGATGAGAGGGTAACAAGTGCAAGTTGCATACTTATACATTTTTGGGAGACAAAAGTGGATCCTTTTCAAATATATTTTTCTGTTGGCGAGTGATTAATATATGTATATTTCTTTAGAATTCTTTTTAACCAGAAGATCTGTGTGGAGATATATGTGCAAAACCTTAAATATGTCATTCTATTTTAAATTGTTGAGGAGATAACTTCCTGTTCATTACAAGGTTCACTTTACCAATGAAAAATAAACAACTCAAAAGTAGGAGAACTTTCTCTTCTTTATTTCAGTTTTTGATGAATCTTAAATGAAAGTAGAGTAGAAAGAAAGGGACAGATACATAACAAGGAAAAAGAAAAAGAAAAAAGGGGAAAGTTGAAATAGAGAAAATAAATAACATTTCATAATATTTGGCTTTGCCAAAAGTTTTTCATAATATTTTTCTGTTTAGAATAATATGGTCTGACTATTGTTGAGATCAAATTAATTTACTTTAATATCTACCACAGGAATAAAAGGGAAGAACAGAAAAAGAAACATTATATTGGTAGGAGGTTTAAATAAAGAAAATTCTTTTTATATATACTATATAAAAAAAAATTTTAAATATAAAAAATATATAAAAAAAGAAAAGAAAAATACCAAAGACAGAGAAATTAACTGTTATAGGGAATCATAACGATATAGATAGTTGTAATGTAGATTATAGTTACTTTTAAATGGCCTCAATATATCAGTAACATATATGATATTAGTGAAGTACTAAACTGACAATTGAAAAATTAATATATATATATATATATATATATATATATATATATATATATATACACACACACATACATATATGTATATGCACACACATATAAATACCTATATATAAAAAACATACATAAAATAACATTAAAATAAAATAAATATATATATATATAAAAAAATATATATATATATATATTAGTCATCCACATACAAGCCTGTTTCGCTGTATCACAGCTCATCAGTGTGGCTAGACATATCCACTTGCTTCTGGCCGGGATCGAAACTCGACCGATTTGGTGTCAGTTGGAGACTCTACTCCCTAAGCCATCGGCGCATGGGGTCAGAGAAGGGAAATTTTAATGTCTTGTATGTAAGCAGTGTATACAGATGCCAGTCACCGAGAGAACTCAATTCATTTCTGAAGAGTCACGCATTATAGCCGAAGTGGAAACTGTTTTTAAAATTTTCTTCTCCAGAGAGCTCAATCATAATGAGAGCATAATATATTAGTCATCCACATACAAGCCCGTTTCGCTGTATCACAGCTCATCAGTGTGGCTAGACATATCCACTTGCTTCTGGCTGGGATCGAAATATATATATATATATATAAATTTTAAATGAAATCTTTAAAAATGTATAAAAATATGATGATATATATACACTCATATATGTGTATGGTATTAGGTGTGAATGTGTGTGTGTGTGTGTGTGTGTGTGTGTGTCTGTGTCTGTCTGTGTGTGTGTGTGTGTGTGTGTGTGTGTCAGGATATATGCCTATGTGTTCTTTTTTAGTATACTATATGAATATTATACTAAAAAATGCATACAAGCATATATCCTTATACACACACACACACACACACACACACACACACACACATTCACACCTAATACCATACACATATATGCAGCTAGATCAGTTTTAATATTCATAAGATTAATATTAATAGGACCTTCCTTGGGGTTTTACCTACATACCACTTTCTGTTTGGATTTATATATATATATATATATATATATATATAATTACTTAAAATGTTATATTTAGTGGATACACTTATCTCCCCCAGCATGAAGGCCATAGTGTACAGTAACTAAAACATAACAAATAAGCATAAGTATAAATAAGGATAAATATAAATAAATCAGTGTATAATAATATAGAGAGCCTGTCATGAAAATAAATTTTTCTCTTGATTGGAATATGGTGGTTATGTTTTATGGAGACATACAGGAGATCATAAAAGAGAGAGAAAGAGACAACCACATCATCAGAGAAGAGACAAAATTTATTTATAGATTCTGGTTTTGGTTGGTTTTTCATCTGGTTATATGAACATCTATAGATCTGCTTTTCATTGGTTTGCAGCCTTATATCCTGGTTGAGAAAGCTTTCTGATTGGTTGGTCAAACTACTGATTTATGACCTGGTGATTTTAAATAGACATCTATTTATAGAGATGGTAAAATTTTGGTATTCTTGTTATTATCTGTCTATTACTTTTCTTATATCCTGGTTGTGAAACTTTCTAATTGATTGGTCAAAATATAGCTTTGTCGCTTGATGATTAAGATTATCCATCTATTTTTAGAAATGGTGAAATTTTTGACTTTTTGTTATTATTTATTTATTTTTGTATCACTACATGAACATTGATTACTAATGTCAGAGAAAAATACTACAATTACATTAAAAAGCAAGCCTAATAATTATGAATAGATCAAGATAGATAAGAGACTGACATAGATAGATAGATAGATAGATAGATAGATAGATATGAATTGACTAAGATGTAAAAACAGACTGAGACATAAATAGCTATATCAATAGATAATAATGGCAATTTAATTTGAATACTATCATTGTTTGATTTACCATCAATGAGCAATGCAGATGTGATTTTAGTCCTGCTAGAGACTTACATTCTCTTGCACATATGTGGCAACATTGGTGTTACAGTAATATTTTGTTGAACTTGCAAATGATGTTTTAGTCAACCAACAGAGGTACATTCTTTTCCATAACCATTGCAAGTAAAAATGTTGTATGTGTAGTGAATAGCTTCTCTCTGTATGTGGCTTCTTTGATAGATAGATAGATAGATAGATAGATAGATAGATAGATAGATAGATAGAAATAAATTAACAGAGTGAAATAGAAAGAAAGAAAGAAAGAAAGAAAGAAAGAAAGAAAATGGCCATAGATAGAAATACTATATTGAGGGGGAGCATAGGAAGTGATGAATGCTAATGCACACATTAAGATCAAAATACTTTGACTGTAAATATATCTGTAAGACATATAACAATATATTTGTCTACAGATTTTCGTCTGTAAATATAAAATATTGAGCTCAACCAAAACATTCACATACAAGCACACACACACACACTCTGCCAGGTGAAAGAAGAGTTAAAAAAAAACAAGTGTGGCAGCTGAACAACCTTTAAGCTAAATAACTTAAAATCAATGTCAGCTTTGCGATCTCTGTCTTTCACATGCTTTCATACTGTCACCTTAGATATAATAACCATCTTATCAGAGTTAAAACTTTCTAACCCTGTTGTTTCATCAATAAAATGACGTCTGAAGTGTGTCAGCTTAAAGTATTTCATATTATTCTTAAAATATCAGATCACCCCATAAATAATGTGCAAAATCTAATCGCTAAAATTCAAATGATAGTTTCACTATTCTAAAATGCTTAAATGATAACAATACCTGCTTGTATATGTTCATAGAGTTTAAAACAATGATTAAACTAACTTGGTTACCAACTTGACTCTCCTGAAGATAGACGTATCTACAAAGCATATAGCACATCAATCAATAAGTCCCAGACTTGATACATAGATGGCACCACTAATGAAAAATCAATAAGACTTTTATGAAGTACAATCCTTCAGATGGCATGTGACAAAATTTGGGCCCAGTCGGATTATTAGTTTACAAATTACAGTTATTTAAGTGAAGCTACTGTTGCAAATTTTCAAAACAATGGAAAAATCTGAATTTTGTGTGTTGATAAAGCATTGCTTTCTGATGGGAAAAAATACTGTTCAATCAAAGCAATGGCTTGACAAGTGTTATTCAGACTCTGCTCCATCAGAAACAATGATTAAGAGGTGGAATACTGACTTTAAACACAGTTGTACAGACACAAATGATACTGAATGCTCAGGTCGCCCAAAATTGGCAGTTGTCCCAAAAAACAACAAAAAAATCCACAAATTCGTCTTGGTCGATCGTAAATGGAAGTTGCGTGAGATAGCAGAAGAGTTGAACATATCAGAAGGCAGTGTATTCATCATTTTGCATGAATATTTGTCAATAAGAAAGCTGTGTTCAAAGTGGGTGCTGCATTTGCTCACAGTCAATCAAAACAACATGTCAACAATTCAGAGTGTTGTTTGCAACTATTTCAACGTAACAAGAAGGAGTTTTTGCATAAATATGTGATAATGGATGAAACATGGATCCACCACTTCACTCTGAAGTCAAATCAACAGTCAGTTGAGTGGACAGCAGCAGGTGAAAGTTGTCCAAAGCAACCAAAGACACAAATATCAAGAGGCAAGGTTTTGTCCTCCCTATTTTGGGATGTGCAAGGTATTTTGTTCATTGATTACATTGAGAAAGAAAAAAGCATCAATAGATAATATTATATAGCCTTATTGGTGTATTTAAAAAAGTGATCTTTCACCAAGGCAATACACCATGTCACAAGTCGATCATAATGATGGCAAAAATACATGAATTGCACATAGAATTGCTTTTGCATCCACCCTATTCTCCAGATCTGGCCCCCAGCAACTACTGACTGTTTGCAGACCTCAAAAGACTGCTGCAGGGAAAGAGATTTGGCTCCAATGTAGAAGTGATATCAGAAACTGAGGTGTATTTTGAGGCCAAAAACAAATCGTTCTACAAAAAAGTATCGAATTGTTAGAGACACATTGGAAGCAGTGTATCACCCTAGAAGACTATGTTGATGAATAAAGTTGAATTTTACCTAAAAGTTGTTTTATTAGTTACGCTCAGAATTTTATTGAGTGATGTGTTAAGACATGTAAGACTTGTTAGGTTAACTTTTGTTCCTTTTTCCTAATTACTACACCAGCCATGTGATTGTCATCAGCCAATCAACAGAGCACTTTCTTGACAGAGGACAGTCTTCAAGTATACTTTACTAAGAGAAGATGCATTCCTGATATATGTGTAAGCACAACTTCTTGTTAGCTGATGTGCTCGACAGTAGTATGGGCATAGAAGAGTATAATGAAATGAAGGTTGAGGTTCAGAACGCTGTCTAAGTTTGTGAATAAAACTTATTTGTGAAGTCACAGGACTGAGTTGCTTCCTTTTGTAATTAGA
The DNA here is from genome assembly GCA_037127315.1 of Ascarosepion bandense. Lineage (NCBI taxonomy): Eukaryota > Metazoa > Mollusca > Cephalopoda > Sepiida > Sepiidae > Ascarosepion > Ascarosepion bandense. The sequence goes on from JBBBDQ010001389.1 coordinate 2,759,541, forward strand.
ATTAATGTAGTCTTTTGGACACTTATTTCAAACTATTAAATGCACATGGAATGCAATGTCTTAATACTTGGTTCAATACTATTGACTTTGAACAAGTAAAATTATTATTTTGGGATTAAATGATTAAAATATACATGGTGGGATGGGTAAATTGTCAACATTTTATATTATTAATTTCATACACAACATCCTTGAAACACCAAAGATGAACTGAAAGAATATGGAAATAAATATGGCAGCATTCACCAACTTAAACCAGGAGACTGTCCAAAAGAGTTGCAGGAGATTCCAAAGTCGTTTAAAATGATATGTCAGTGATATTTTCATTTTTCTGTAATTTAGACAAAAATTTATTTATCGCACCCTATATATATATATATGTATATTGGGTGATCTGCAGTAAACTGGTTGCCAACCAAGGCTATAAAACTCAATCTGTACTGCTATTTAATCCATAGCTGAGAGAAGAAGAGATGGATTAATACCTTTTCTAAGGGTATTTTCGTGTAAATCAGTGTAACAAATTTAACTGTAATTTGAACTTGGCTCTCTGATTTCTTATTCTAAGCTGATATCCACTGCCCCACAATGTACATCTATATATATATATATATAAAAGAGTGGATACTAAGATTAACACAGAAAGGTGACAATCTGTTTTGTTCTTGCTCTATCTTCAGGCCATATCTGTGTGTGTGTGTGTGTGTGTGTGTGTGTGCAAGTAGGTGCTGAAAAGTCCTCAGCTTAAAGCACTTCTCAAAAATGAACAACTATTAGAATCTTGTCAAGAAAGGCTTCATGAACTTTTCTTTTTTTCTTTCTTTCTTTCTTTCACAACTCTTCTTTGTTAATATTGTATTGATTACCTATAAGTATATTTTTAAACATTTCAGTTTATATTCATTTATAAGTTTACCCTTGGCATTAAAAAGTGATGTATATTTAAATAACTTTGCAACTGTATTATGCTGATACCATACTATGTATTCTATTTTATTTTCTGCCCTGAGGACACATGGCCTAGTGGATATAGACATTGGTTAGTTCCAGTGATTTGACTCAAAAAGAAAGAAAGAAAGAAAGAAAGAAAGAAAGAAAGCAAAATTCAAACAGAAAAGCCATGAAATTTTCAGAGTATTACTAGTATGCTATTATATGATTCCCCATATCTATATGTTGATCATGAGAAAAGACAGAAAAAACATATTGAAGATGTTTGCTTTCACTGAGAAAAGAAAGAAAGAAAGAAAGAAAGAAAGAAAGAAAGAAAGAAAGAAAGAAATAAAGCAAAATTCAAACAGGAAAACCATGAAATTTTCACTGGTACTACTAGTATATATAAATGGACAAACCAAACTTTGATGCAATGGTTGCCCTTGTCACATCTTATAATATGCATAATAGACCCTACCCTGTTGTGCTGATTCATAAAAAATTAGCATAGAATTGAAATTCAAAATTTTCCTTCTTCTAATTTGGTTTCCAACAAGGGCTAAAAGCCCAGTCTTCTGCAGTATATTAACTATTGCTCAAGAGAGAAAGGATAGTTTCATACCTTTCCCAAGGGCATTAGAACAATGTGAATACAATAACCTTAGATAGATCTTGAACCCAGCTTTCTGATTCCATTTTCCACACCAGTAGCTATTATGTCACCTGAACAAACATGTACACTTATAGACACATATATTTATGTCTATATAAAAATTAGCATTCCGAAAATTTATCTATATAAATTTGCAATTGATTTATACAGTTAGGTTACTGGTACTGTCAAAAGTTCTAAATAAGTTATTTCTCTTGAATAATATAAATAGTACTATTGCTAGTTGAACAATCAATACATATAGATGTATTTATCATTTTTTTTAATGCTTGGTTGCTAATGCTGTCAAAAAATTTAAACAAGGTGTTTCTTTGCTTTACTATTAATGGTCATGACATGTTATTATAAAAATGGATCTACATGAGTCTTTGTTTCATGTATTCACAAGAAAATGGTTTATTGTTAGTGATTTTTAATGAAACATTTTGAAAACTAGTATAATATATTTCTGTTAGTACTGTAAAGTGAATTTATAGCATAGAAATTCCTAAAGCTAGGTTTTAATATATCTGCAATATGAATCAACACAAATAAATAACTTTGATGCTGTAACTATAGCATAATAGAGCTATTAGTGTTTTTGAGTGATTTTTTTTGCTATTACCATAGAAATTCTTAATGCAATAACTATTTGCAATATAAACTAGGCTAAAAAATAGCACTGAGACTTTTACACTATTCTATACATAGAATCTATTATAAAATAGTTGTTAGTGTTGTAGAGTGATTTTATTGCTATTACCATAGAAATTCTTAATGCAAGAAATATTTGTAATATGAACTAGGGTAAAAAATAGCAGTGAGGCTTTTACACTATTCTATATATAGCATCTATTAAAAAATAGTTGTTAGCATTGTCAAGTGATTTTATTGGTATTACAATAGAAATTCATAATGCTAGGTGTAAATATATCTGCAATATGAGCTATAGCAAAACAAAAGACTGTTGATACTTTTACACAATCTCTATTCTTAGTGTACTATAAGTGAGATATTAATTTAGCTCTTTATCATACATGCTACTAATAGTACAACAAGACATGCACCTTTTATAATTAACCATTAAATTGTACTCACATATTTTCAGGAACATTACCAGAATCCTTGCTTTCTAGATTAGTCTTTTGCCGTTGTTTTATTTTATTTTTCTTTTAAAAGCCATTTTTTCTGCCTGTGTGGCTGTAGGGAAACTATTTACTGGTAGGAGTCCTGGTCATAAGTAGCCAACAGCTGTTTCAGACAGCAAGAGAATTGGATCAATGCTTTAGTCATAGAAAACACATTTCTCGTCTTGAGTGGTCTGACATCGTTTGCATTTTTACTGAGCATTCAATTAAAAGCCTTGTCTACGCTTTGTAACCAGCAAAAGGTGTGTTTGATCTTGAATTGTTCTGAATCTAATACATCAATTTTTTTTCTCTGTTCTTTATAAATATCTGACCTTGTTTAAGGGAATTGAAGAAAATCTTATATGCAAACTTCTTATGAAACTTTATTAAACTAAGATAAAGATCACCCTGTCAGATGGGGCTTCAGAATAAACTGACTGTAAAAAATCTGTACGATCACCAAAGTTAAGCAATGTTGAGTTTGGTCAGTACCTAGATGGGTGACTGCTTGGGAATACTAGATACTGTAACTTTTGATGCGCAGGTGGGGTAATAGATAAAGTTTCAGAATTGGAAATTGAAGATCTGATTTCAAATTCTAATTGGGTTCGTTATATTCATTTAAAACAAATATCCTTGGGAAAGTCCACCCTGTTGGCTGAGGCTTCAGAATACGCTGACTGCACCTCTGCAGAGGGGTAACCCCCCACCAATGTGGTGTCCTGGGTATAACGATAAACTACATCTGGGTCCTGGGTTTGATGATAAACTCTCATCCAGCAGCAGGTTCTCTAATTTGGAAGTTTTGAGAACTACCTCTTAATTGCTGTTATGCTGTGGTAGCACCTGTGAGGGTCCAGCTATGGAAAAATAGTTAACCCCCAAACTGATAAAAGAATAAAAATATATCTTTATAGTGAAAATTCCAGTAATACATCTTTGGAAAAGAAAATGTTACCAGCAATACACTTTTGAAGAAAAAATAAATATTAGCAGCATTAAATTTTTGGAGAAAATATATATATATCAGTAATATATCTCTTAACAAAACCCTCTTTACAAAAGTCCATTAATGAAATCTGATCTACAAACTGATTTCTTACAAAGAATACATATTCTATTCATACAAATCTATTGTAAAAAATCTTATCAGCATTAAATGACCCATTGAGGTTGATATGCTGTAAAATAAAATAAACTAAATCTAACATATAAGACCTCTACATACCCAGTTAACAATAACCTAGAAACTGCAAGGATAACTGAATATTAAAGTAAAAAAATGATCAAAGAAAGTTGGAAGGCTCATCACAATACTTGATACATTGTTCAGGCAAGATGCACTTTTTGATATTGTAAGAACTTTATTGTAAACAGGCATTAATTTTTCAAGAATTAGATTTTAGTGAGAAAGGCAAAATGTTGCCTTTACCTTCTCTTTATGTTATTTTGTTATGCTAGAGAAAAAATCATGATCATTATATTGGAGTAGATAGACTAAACTATCACCCGGTTCATACTCCACCCACGTCTATTGAACAGGTGAAGAGGCTCATCCCTTGTTTCCTGTTTAGGATGTGGTTTCCGGTTTTCTCTTTTCCAATCTTTTCACTCTCACGTAGCCCCCTGCACATAAGTGGCGTTTTCGCCTTGCTTGGGGTGATATGATTAAAAAAAAAAAAAATTAGAACTTATAGGGTTGAATCATCTTCATTCTCTTCATATTCCATTTATGTGAAAGAAATTCCACTCAGACAGCTTCATCTCAAAAACTACTACTTTATGAAATAGAGTCCCACACAGATGCTTCTATGAACCTGATCTAGATATACCATGACTCATTAAAGTTTTAAGAGCAGCACATGTACTGTGCTATAGTAGAAGTGGTGTTGCTTTGGGCACAACAGTCTAATGGAGACGAACCCTCTCCAGGCTGGTTTGAATTAATTTTTCTTCTAGACTGATTGACGCCCAAGGCAACTGGTCTAGAACCCAGTCTGTCCTGCTATTTTCCCATAGCTGGGAGAAGAAGAGATAGCTTCATACCTTTTCCAAGGGTATAGCATAAAATGAATGTAATGGATTTGATTGGAATTCAAACTCGGCTCTCCAATTCTTCAATCCAAGCTGCTATTCATTACTCTACCATACCTTCACTTCTCTGAAAACTACAATCTTAACTAAAGTCCAGTGTCAATTGGTATCTATTATATGTCTTCTCATAATCTTCACTTCCTATTTCCTCCTCTTATATTCATACTATTATCCTCATTCAATAAGAAGAAGAAGAGACTAGCATGGGGAAGAGAACACAAAAACTGGACACCAGAACAGTTCATTTGATGTACATGTTATTGGGTAATATTAACAAAAGAACCATTCTATTTTCATTTAGAATTATCTATTTATCAATAAATACTAAAAATAGTATGAAATACATCATTTTATTTTTATAAAATTGGGGTTGCCTAATAATTATGGCCAGTAGTATATATATATATATATATATAGCAAATCTACAGGGTGCGTTGGCTAAATTGTCGCTATTTGCCTTGTAAAATTTTGCAAAGTAATAATAACAAAAGAACCATTCTATTTTCATTTACAATTATCTACTTGGCAATACATACTAAAAATAGTATGAAATACATCATTTTTTTAAAGAAAACTGGGGTTGCCTAATAATTATGGCCGATAGTGTATATGTATACACACACACACGCACACACACACACACACACACACACACACACACACACACACACACACACTACCTTGAGTGATTCTTGGGCCTTGTATTGGATGAATGCTAGTAAAAAAAAAAGTAAAACGTTAACTCTCTCTATGCCTTTTTAAAAGGATTAAACTCAAGTCATTTTCTATTTTGTTCATTTTTTTCTATTTGCTCACCTGCTGCTAACCACATGTTTTTCTACCTTTGTAAAAAAACCTGAAAATTCAATACTTTGTTCATTTTAAATGACTTTTCATATTTTAAAACATTGTTGATATTCAAGGCTGAGAATCTACTTCATACATTTGTGGCATTGCATCATTATTAGGGTTGTCCCAAAAGTTCGTAAACACTTGCAAAAAATTGAAATTTTACTCGCAAAAACAACAAAAATTATTGCTCAAAATAAAGGCCATTATTTTCCAAGACTTTCTGCCATCAATCTGCAAGCTTTCAGATCGAGTTAAAGTACCATTCAGCCAGCTTCGAATCAAAGAATTCTTGACATGCTTCCTCAACTTCATTAAACGAGTTGAATCAGCGGCCCTTCAGAAAGTGTTGCATTGAGCGGAAAAGGTCGTAATCTGATGGAACACTGTCAGGACTGTAGGATGGATGTGGCAGAACCTCAATGTTGTCCTGCTCTTCAAACTTGTCTTTGGTCTTTCTGGCGGTGTGTTGCTTGGCATTGTCCTGCTGCATCAAAGCACACTTTTGGTTGATCAGAGCTGGGTACTTTTGCTTCAGCTTTTCATAGACCCGCTCAAGTTGCTAACAGTAAAATTCAGCACTGATGGCACAACCATTCGGAACCAACTCAAAATGCACGATTCCTTCAAAGTACCACCAAACGCACATGACTTTCTTGCCGAATCGATCTTGTTTTGGAACCGATGGTGTCTCTTGCCCTTTCTGAACCCATTGCTTGTCTCAATTGTACTGGACCAGATAGACCCATTTCTTGTTGGATGTTACAATGCACTTTTGAAAACGCTTGTCCAATGGATTGCTGAGCAATTGATGGCAAATTTCAACTCCTCTGTTGGCTTGTGCTTTGGTGAGTTTGTGTGGATCTTGGCTTTTTGTGAACAAAATCAAGTTGCTTCAAATGTCGGTAAATTGTCAATTTGCCAATTCCAAGCACATCAGCCAATTCTCGAGTGCTCGATGAAGGCGCAGTGTCCAACCCAGTTTGCAAGACTCCGTCATCCAACTTTAACGGCCGCCCCAAACAAAGCTTATCTTCAAGACTCATGTTGCCAGAATCAAAACACTTGTACCACTTTGAGATCACCACATATGCAATTGTTCTTCACCTTCGGCAGCACAAATCTCTTCTGCAGCTTTTCTGGTTGAAAGACCTCGCTTCCAGCAGTAATGAATCAAAACTTGTGGCTCAATTTTATCAATTGCCATCTGGAATACAAAGATGAAGATCACTATAACAATATAAACGCAAAATTGCATAAAAATTCAATTTTTTGCAAGTGTTTACGAACTTTTAGAACAACCTAATATTTTAAAGTTCACCCGTTTTTCTATAGAAAGATAGTGAAAGGAACTGAAAGTTTTTTTTTTCTTATTTTTTAATAATCTCCCCCCCCCTCAAAAAAAAAAGAGGGTAATGATGCCACTAAGATGCAAGAAGATTACTGAGAGGGAAAGAAAATAAGAGAACATTAGTGAGAGGAAAAGGCTATAAAAGAATAGGGTTCCGGAAGGCAGAAGATGGCAACTGATGTTGCAGTCAAATGTTTGAATATCATAGGTGGCAAGAGAACAAGAAACAGGAACAGATTTCTGCAGGTAAGAAATATAAGAAAAGAAACTATTACAATAGAACTTATAGTTACATCTATCTATTTCAAAAGTAAAACAATGAGACCTAGTTGCCAATCTAGTAGTATGCTCAAAATTATGCAGTCAAGGTATCAAAGAAAAAAGATCATTAGTACAATTGCCATGAACATATTCATAAAAAAGGTACAGGGAAGCAACTTTATGGTGATGGAAGAGTAACTGAAGTTGAGATGCCAGGTCAAGGCCAATAACATTACAAACCCTTCTTTGTATTTTCAAGATATATAGCAGAAACACCAGACCAGATGTGGTTGCAATATTCAGTGCATTGATGAATAGTAGATTTAGAAGTGTACAGAATAGATTCTAGCAGGAAAGATTGTCTGGCATGACACAGCAAAGCCATTCTGAGAGAATTAGAAGTCCTACCAGGATTCATTATTGGTGGACACAACCTTAACAACATATCTTAAACATCAAACATATACATGGTGCGATGGGTAAATTGTTGCTATTCTATTTTTTCAAGTTTCACACATGCAGGTTGATAGTTTTTGATTTTGTTGACTGCAAAGTATAGTAGGGTCAGTTGAGCACCATCTGTGAGAAAAAGAGCACCAGGATACAATTCACTCTGCCAGAAATTCAGAAACAGCATGTTGTACTGCTTGGCATTCATGCCAAAATCTCCAATACAAACATTTCAAAGTGTTTGGGTGTCAATCTGAGGACAGTGCTGAGGATTCAAAAAGAGTTGGATGATATATCCAGTCAACATTGTGGTGTTTGGAGGGATCGCTAGTGATTGCAATCTTATGCTGCCATTCATCTTCCCACAGGGCCTCAGACTCAACATGGAGGCCTATGCTAAGTACCTTAGGGAGGTGGTGCTGTCCTGGGTCAAGGGGGTGGCTGCTGGAAGACCATAGATCTGGCAACAGGACTCTGCACCATGTCACACAAGCAAAAGTACCCAGTCATGACTCTCAAACAACTCTTGTAACCACATCACTCTTTCCATCTACCCACCTAACTCCCCAGACTGCAACTATCTTGATTATTATGTGTGGCCACAGTTAAGTGAGAGATCAACAAAACTCCTTGTAATATCAAAGATGAACTGCAGGCAAAGATTATGCCTGCATTCACAAACTTGAACAAGGATATTGTCCAGAATTGATGCAGAAGATTCTGAAATCATCTGGATGCCATGATTGAAGCCAATGGAGATTTTATTGTATATATTTACTCTTTAGTATTTCAAGATATATTAGTGCAATTTGGGTAAATATATCTGTTAAAATGAAATATCAGTGTTATTTTCATTTTTGTGTAATTTAGATGACAATTTATCCATCGCATCTCTCTCTCTCTCTCTCTCTCTCTCTCTCTCTCTCTCTCTCTCTCTCTCTCTCTCTCTCTCTCTGTGTGTGTGTGTGCGTGTGTACACTACCGGCTATAATTATTTCACCACTCCAGTTTTGTTTTTTTTTAAATGATATATTTCATACTATTTTTAGTATTTATTGCCAAGTGGATAATTCTAAATAAAAATAGGATGGTTCTTTTGTTAATACTGCACAATAACAAGTGCATCAACTGAACTGTTCTGGTGTCCAGTTTTTTGTGCTCTCTTCCCCATGCTAGTTTCTTTTTCTTATTAGCCGGCCGAAGCAAAAGCTTCCTGGCCGCCTTGTAAAATTTTACAAAGTAATAATAACAAAAGAATCATTCTATTTTCATTTAGAATTATCCACTTGGCAATAAATACTAAAATTAGTATGAAATACATCATATTTTTTTAAAAACTGGGGTGGCCTAATAATTATGGCCGATGGTGTACATATATATATAGTCATCCGCAGACAGATCTGTTTCGCTGTATCACAGCTCATCAGTACAGTTAGACAGCCAATTGCTTTTTACTCAGGATTGAAACCCGACCGAATTGGTGTCAGTCAGCAATTCTACCTCTGAGCTATGGGCGCTTGGTAGAAGATGCAGACTTTTTAGCGTGTATATTATCATTATACATGCCCAGTAGCTGAGAGTGTTCTAATTCATTGCTGAATGAACGATGCATAGATGCCAGAGTAGCTACTGTTTTTCAAACTCTACCATTCTTCCAGAGTGCTCAATCAGGGTGTGAGAGTATAAATAGTCATCTGCAGACAGATCTGTTTCACTGTATCTCAGCTCATCAGTACGATTAGACAGCCGATTGCTTTTTACCCAGGATTGAAACCCGACCGAATTGGCATAAGTTGGTGATTCTACCTCTGAGCTATGGGCGCTCGGTAGAAGAATATAATTTCCTCTTGTATAAATCAGAAAAGTCAATTCTATAGTCAACCAGTTCCAATAGAGTGTTATTTTTTGCATAATTTAGATGACAATTCATCCATCGCATCCTGTATTTCACAAAAATCTACTTCCTTTCCTTTCCTACTTTGTCAAAAGTTACTTAACCCATTTATAAAGTGAACATTTGTAAGCTAAATATTTACAATGTTTATGCCTCTTGCTCTGTTTATTCTCTAAATTTATTTACCTATATCTACTGTTGCTGAGAAACTTTTCATTGATTTCTTCCATGTTTCATGGTTTTATATTCATCCCATGACAATCTGGTACTATCTGATCGTAATAAACTCTAGCCTGTCAATAAATAGCAAAATATGTTCTACATTGTAACAAAAAAAAATCATATTATGTTTAACACTTCCACTGCTGTGGACATACATATATGTCAGTGAGTATATGATGTTTTCAAGGAATATCTATATATCTTCACAAAAAAATTACATTGCTTGCTGTTAATGTATAAATGCATATCCGAGATATATGTCTTTACAAAAATTACATTGCCTACTGTTAGTATATATATATATATATATATATATATATATCCAAGATGTATTTCCTTGACAAGATGTACTTTGTCTCCTGTTAATATATATATATATATATATATATATAAAATAAATTGCAAACATTGTGTTCGCTTATTTTTAATAAAACCTATTCATACTCACAGATAATCTTTCATCTATTATAATTGAAAAAGAATTCTATTTTGGATAATTTCCATGTTTTAATGAATGCTAAGCTATTACATTTGAAGCAACAAGAAAATTTACAGTCATTTTTAGCAACACAGTTTAGTGTTTTTTTGTTACCACAACTCACTATATGCATATATATATATATATATATATATATATATATATATACAGTCAAGAACAAAATTAGGATGTTTTTATAAACACATAAATAATATTTTCTTATTGGCCACTCCTCAGACCAAACCCATTCATTGTTTTATGAATTTAGTCTAAGAAATATCATATTACCTATGGGTTTATAAAAACATCCAACTTTTGTTCTTGATTATTTTAACATTGAATTCTCTTTGGATTTAATCTCCTGTGGAATTTACCTTACCAAGTACCAAGGATTCTACTTTACACTATATACTGTTATGACCAAATTTCCACAGCAAAGTTAAAAAAAATGTTGCTAAGAGGTATGGCTAAGGTTTCCACTCCAGTTGGGGATGGTTCTTTAACAGACTCAGATACAGAGATAAGGAAAATAATCAACAGAGATTAACAACAAAAGCCAGGATTATAATTTAACAATATTTAATATAAAGCAAAATGATAACGGGGGGGGGGGGACATGTCTGTGTCAAAAAGTGTATGCAATGTATGCAATATGAGGATCAGAAAAATCACTTAAATCTGGTCTGGTATCTACACTTTTTCTTTTTCTTCTCTCTCTCTCTTTCTTTCTATCTATCTCTCTCTCACTCATTCTTTCTCACTCTCTCTCTCTCTCTTTATTTCTATCAATCTCTCTCTCACTCACTCTTTCTCACTCTCTTTCTCTCTCTCTTTATACATATATATATATATATATATATATATTTTAATTCAGATACTTCAATCCAAGGGAAAAAAGCAGGAAGGTAAATTCCAAAAACCCGATCCTAATTAATATTAAAAATTGATGTGATGTGTTATCCCCCGTGGGGATCTTCATATCGAAATGGCCATTCAACATCTTTGAATTAATCCTTTTTTAATATATATATATATATATATTTTACTTTTCATGTCCTTTAGTTCAGTTTTCTATTTTATTTTCAAAGTTGCAAGCTTCTGTTGCCAAATGATATTCATTTTTGCAGTCTTGATGACATAAAAAATTTTCTTTTAGTCATAAAGATTTGAGTTGATTGATGCATTCTCAGTTTTCCTTAACTGGAAGAATCACATGTGCCCTTACGTTTGGTGACTAACATACTTACTAATTCACAATTTCTTTTTGGTTTGTGATTATTCAGTCAGTCAAGTAAATGTCTCTATGTGGCATGGGATTAATACTATTGAGTTGGTTGAAATGTTAATTCTCTTCATTAAGCAATCTTCTATGTTGATAACATAAGAATGTGTGTTTATCCCTCAATGTCCTCTATTGAACTGGTTCTCAAATATTTCTCCCACACAATCTTTCATAATGAGTTACCTGTCTCCGTACATGTGTGATTTTTAGCCATCAGTCGATCCTGTTTTTAAGGGTCATTGTCTGGCTTATGTTAATTTGACTGCTGATTTCATAAGATTACCAGAAAGAAAAGATAAATATTGCAGTTAGCGAGGATGAAAGGGTGATAGTTTATTGACTACGGAGAGGATTAGGAGTGAATACATGAGAATGTAACAATATATATATATACATTTCCAAGATATGTCTTTACAAAATTTACTTTGCTTGCTGTTAATGTATATATGATATTTTCAAGGCTTGTTTATATAGCTTTACAAAATTTAAATTGCCTGCTGTTAACATAAATATACTAGCAGTATAGCCCGGCATTGCTCAAGTGTAATGAAAGCTTTAAAACTAATCCATGGTCCTGGAGCTCAGATTCAGCCTAAAGAATATTTGTGTGAAGTTTGGTAAGAATTGGATAAAAATTGTAGATTTGTATAAAGGACATACAGACAGATAAACAGACACACACACAAACACCTTGCCTTTTATATATATATATATATATATATATATATATTATTGATTTTCTGCATTATTGTAAGAACTGCAACCTTGAAACTTCTGAATATCATTTCTTATGTCTTTGTCTATGAGTGTATCAAATTTGATTAAAATCGGACCACTCCTTCTATAACCCGATTTTTTTGATTATCAATTTTCGATATTTACCGGGAGTACCTCAACACAAAACCTGGCTAAGAACACTTGAAGACACTTATAGTACAACTGTGTAAATTTTCAAGAAAATCGGTTGAGCCATTTCGAAGTCTATAGGTAACAGACACACACACAGAGACACATACACACACATACAGACAAAGTTCCATTTATAAATAAGTTTAGATATTCCAAGATATATGCCTTTATAAAATTTATCTTACTTGCTGTCAATGTATATATGGTATTTTCAAAGCATGCCTATATGTCTTTACAAAACTTAAGTTTGAGTTTGAGGTTTGTTTTACGGCATATCAACCTCTATGGGTTATTTAATGCCAAAAAAGGCAGGGTTTTAAGATATTTTTTTTAATTTTCAGTTACAGTGAAGGTTGATTTAGTCAGATTTTGATGAAAAATTTTTTATTATTTGTTTTAATTTTAGAAAACGGAAGATGTCTTCTAATTTTGCATTCAAAAATGTATTATGGCAATAATTTTTTTTTACCCCTTCAAAAATGTATTATGGTAATAAGTTTTTTCTTTCAAAAATGTATTGCTGGTAATATTTTTCATTCAAAAATGTATAATTTTCTATAAAAGTTTAGTTTTATACTTTCATAGTGTTTTGACCCTAGTTTGGGGGTTAACTAATTGACCATAGCTGGGACCCTAACAGGTGCTACTACCCCAGGTCAGGGTGGACCTGGGAACAACATCAATTAAGAGGTGGTTCCATGCTCCTCACAACCTCCCAATCAGAGTCCTTGCTGCTAAATGCAGTTTATTGTCACACCCAGGACCTTACAAAACTTACATTCCTGCCACTTTCAAACTATCATAAACATATTTACAATACAACCTGTTTTGTGACTTATTTTATTACTAGCAGTATAGCCCAACATTGCTCGGGTGTAATGAAAGCTTTAAAACTAATCCATGGTTCTGGAGCTCAAACTCGTTGGACGTTGCCACGAAAGACTAAAAAGCAATAGTTGTTTCCAGTTAAAGCAAAACCTTAGACTGAAAGAAAAATGAATGGATGTAAGTCAAATTTTGATTTCTTGGTATCGATATCAAATAAGTTTTTTCATCGTAAACTGAATTTTGAAGGCTAAATAAGTCCTCTGAGTAAATGGTATCATGGCTGAGACTAAGAACTACAATTATACCTATTTAGAGCCAAACCCAAAGCAAAAACTTGCCTTTTATATATATATATATATATATATTTTTATTTATATATATATATATATATATGTCTGAAAAAATACAGACATACAGGCAGATAAACAGACACACACACAAACACCTTGCCTTTTATATATATATATATTATTGATTTTCTGCACTATTGTAAGAACTGAAACCTTGAAACTTCTGAATATTGTTTCTTATGTCTTTGTCTATAAGTGTATCAAATTTGATTAAAATCGAACCACTCCTCCTATAACCCGATTTTTTCGATTATTGAATTTCAATATTTATCGGGGGTACCTCGACACAAAACCTAGCTAAGAACACTTACAGATGCTTATAGTACAACTGTGTACATTTTCAAGAAAATCGGTTCAGCTGTTTTGGAGTCTATAGGTAACGGACTCACACACACACAGAGACACACACACACACACACACACACAGAGACAAAGTTCCATTTATAAATAAGTTTAGATGTGCTCAAGGTGTCATTAGATTTCGTCTGTATTGCAAAGAATCCAATCAGAACCAAAATTACAGTTTGCATTAAAAATATCCATCTCTATAGTCATTTATTTCTAGTTTATAATAATTTTTTACTTTTCTCCAAACAGGCCAGCACAGACAAACAACAATGCTATAAAAATGCAGTAGTGAAGGTGTTAATATTGGGTAACCAAGACATTTTATTTAAAACAGCTATACATGTATCTTAGTGGTTTTATCATTTTGCTTGAGATGAAATAATTTTAAAAAAATATATATTTCTTTTTTGATTGGCTCTCTTTTAATGCCATTATCACATTTGATTAACAGTAACCTTTCTAGTGGTGTATATTAAACAGTTACTCTCAAATTTAACACATTGATTCACTGGAATATGTTATTCCTACAGCTGTCTATTATCATTAATAAGGTCAGGTTTTCTTTCTTTATGTGCCATGGGTAATCATAGCTCTCCACATCTTCCTATCCTTTCTAGCTTTAAGCAATATTTGTCTTCTTAGTATTCTCTCTCATGCCTTGCTCTCTCTCATCTGTACACACAAGCTTGTTACACTGATTACTTGCTTTCAATACGCTCTTTGAATGTCAAATTCTTCAAACCCTCCTTTCTTATTACGGCCAAGTAATTTCAAGTATCGTTTTTCTTCCCACTTTCCTTAAAATTTTCTAGCTGCTGTTATTTTTCCAACATAGTATTCTCAGCATCCTTCTGTAGAACTTCAAATTGCCATCTCATGTCTCCTCTTATTTGTGAAAAAATTGTCCAGCATTGATATTACAAATTTTTTTTTTTGTTTCTAATTAAATTTGTCTATTTCTTAATACTTTGTTTGGCTTTTGGAAGGCATTTTTTGTTATTCCAATGCACCTTAACTGGTTCTACAGAAGGATATAGAAAATTCCATGGATGGAGTGAGTAAGCAACAAGGAAATCAAAGAAAATACCAACAGAAAGAACACTTCTTCCCAGAATCAGGAAAAGACAGATAAAATTCCTTGGACATATAATGAAGATAGAAGGCTGAGAAAACTTAATGCTCACAGGGAAAGAAGAATGCAATGAGCCACTTACTTGATAAGCTTGTGTGAATGAATGATAAAATCTAGAGCAGGAGCCTCAGCAAAAAGAGAAAAACTGTTAAGAGCCACACATGGAAGTTGTAGAGAGTCATGACTGCCTAAGACCTGAAGAGATATAGCACAGGGAAGAAGAAAAAGTTATAGAACTTCCCAGATAGTTAAATTTTCCTGCTTCTTAATACTTTGTTTAGCTTTTGGAAGGCATTTTCTGCTATCCTAATGTGCCTTTAGATTTCAGTGTTGCACTTTCTTTGAGTGGCATTTGGATTTTGTGCTATGTGAACTTGTATGTATTTTCCTGCTTCTTCATACATTTTTTTTAGCTTTTGGAAGGCGTTTTTTGCTATTCCAATGCACCTTAACTGGTTCTACAGAAGGATATAGAAAATTCCATGGATGGAGTGAGTAAGCAACAAGGAAATCTTAAAGAAAATACCAACAGAAAGAACACTTCTTCCCAGAATCAGAATGAAGAAAGAAGGCTGAGAAAACTTAATGCTCAAAGGGAAAGAGATATAGAAGAATGCAGTGAGCCACTTACTTGATAAGCTTGTGTGAATGAATGATAGAACCTTGAGCAGGAGCCTCAACAAAAGGAGAAAAACTGCTAAGAGCCACACAAGGAATTTGTAGAGAGCCATAATTGCCTAAGACCTGAAGAGATATGGCACAGGGAATATTTTATATGTTAAACCATACCACAGACCAAGTCACACACAAAAGCACACAAACCCATTCACACACTCACAAGCACGATACTATGCAAAAACATTCACATAATATTATGCCCACAACAAAACTCCTACCTACATGAACAACACATACAAATACACACACTATACTACCTACCACACAAGAGAGCCATGATTGATTAAGACCTGAAGAGATATGGCATAGGAAAGAAGAAGAAGTTATAGAACTTCCCAGATAGTTAAATTACTAAAAGTCATGAAGTAGATGTAAATAGCTCCTAGGAGAGAAATATTGGCATCATTCTGAAGAACTAAAGATTATAAACTCTAACCAAACAAAGAATGCTCTCTGGATCAAATAAATGATTTTATTTTCAGAAGGACTAATATGGCAGACATGGGCATGTAATTGAGTGATTAAAACATAACCATGAGACCCAGGTTAGAGTTTCAAATTGCTGATTTATCAGAAAAGTGACTTCTTGATGTAATCTGCCTGAAGCGGCAGTCCCAATATGTGACATCATTAGAAAGCCATACCACAAATTGACCAAAGCTTCATGAGTAAAATTCTTTAGACAAAATTCATTGATGGTTGACAAAGTCACAAATCGTTGTAATCGAGCATTTGAGCATACTGGCCTTGTTTAAACTGCTGTTCATACCAAGTGATATGCTCTCTTCCAGAAACTGTAACTAACAGTCAGTCAGTTAAGTGCCATACATGATACATGCTTTAGGTAATCATGTCTTGAAAGAGACATGACTGACCAGGTAGAAGATTATCAGTAGGTTGCCATTGCTTTCTGCGATAGACTGGTTTCCAACCAAGGCTACAGAGCCCAATCTGTCCTATTATTTAAACCATAACTGGAGGAAAGAGATGGATTAATACCTTTCCCAAGGGTATTTGTGCGCAAGTGAATGCAAGGAATTCAACTGGAATTTGAACTCAACTCTGATTTGCCATTTCAAGTTGATATCCACTGCACCACAATGCACATTCTTCCACTGCACCACAATGGGCAGATATTTTTTTTTAATCATTTCACCCCAAGCAAGGTAGGAATGCCACTAGTACACAGGGGATTACAAGAAATGAAAATGACAGAAAAGACTGAGAATAAGGAAGAATGACTAAAGGACAAAAGAGGAACAGGGTAAAAAAGATGGTGACTGATGTTGCGTTTAAATTTTTGAAGATTCTAGTTATCAGCAAAGCAAGTAAATGGAAGGGAGTTCTACAGGCGGGAAGTGTGAGAAAAGAAACTGTTCGAGCAGAATTTGTGGTTGCATTTAGCTATTTCAACAGTAAACAGGTGGGACCTAGATGCCAATCTAGTAGCATTCTAAAATTGATGTAGTTGGGGCACCAGAGGAAAAAACTCATCAGAGCAGTTGCTATAAAAATATTGTAGAAAAGACAGACAAAAACCCTGTCATGCCAGTGAGAATGTGACTGATGTCAAGAGGCCAAGTCAAGTTCAATTACATTACAGATGCTTCTTTAGATTTTATTAAGAACCTTGAAATGAATATGTTATATATCTAAACAGAGTAAAATGTATGGTTTCGAAACAGATTCAGACAACTTGACAATGAAGAATAATGACAATTCTTTGCAAGAAATATACACATGAAATATTTATTTCACTTTGGTGTTTTGAACAACAAGGCAGTAATAAAGTGGAAGACGAAAGTAGTTCAAGGGTTCATACAAGTGATTATAGATTACATTACATCAATATAACAATAGAACGCAGTTCAAAGGGTTCATACAAGTGATTATATAGTAATATAAACATCAGAATGATACACTTAACTTAGGTTTGAAGCGTTGTGGTAGGGCGTTGAAAGTCTGTTGATAATAGCAGTACGAATCTCCCTTAGCGGGTGAAGGAGGAAGACTGCCTGATTGTCATTTCTTCCCCTTTTTATGTCTTCAGAGTGGCTCAACAAGCAGTCCCTATTGTCCCACAGGAGATTTTGCGATTGGCTGCTAAATTGATTCGGTGGTCACGCCTCAGTGATCAAGTAGATGAAACAATGCGTGAATCCCCCTGCACAGCGACGCATTTTGTCATTTCAAGACTGGAACTCCCGAAGATCACTTCCATTTATCAAAGCAGGGTACGATCTTACTTTTTGTTAGAGAACGTAACAAATAGCAGGAGCACTGGACCAGATATGGCAGTTGTATTAAATGCACGAATGAATAGTAGGCTTGTAAATGCACAAGTTGAACTCTGACAAGAAAAATTTTCCAAAACAACACAGTGACCCAACTTTCCTTGCTACTGATTTGATATAGTTGCTCCGCATCGAGTCAATGTAAAATTTGAGGTCGAAAAGGCACAGTGTATTGCTCTCCAGGAGTTTAACATCAGCCATGCTAATGACAGGCAAAAAGAATTAGTTGGAATGAATCGGTTTATAATAGTAATAACACTTTTTCTTAAAAACTCAAATAGGTTTGCAAGTTACAACTTTCCAAATAAAACTGTTTGATATTGATTTATAGAATTGAAATATGAAGCAAAATTGTTGTTCTTGCAAGAATAGATGCGTTTCAAATTCATTTTTTATGTTCCTAATTGAATATTTTATATGTTAAACCACACCACAGACCAGGTCACACACAAAAGCACACAATCCATTCACACACTCACAAGCATGATACTATGCAAAAACATTCACATAATATTATGCCAACAACACAACTACCACCCACATGAACAACACACACAAATACATACACATACTATCACACACAATGCAAACATATACACTGTTTATCATTACTCAACCACTATTTCCATGCCACATCCACAGGGTCAAATCATCCTCATTCCCTTCATATTTAATTGATAAGTAGGAAATACCACTCAGCTTCTTTCCAAGAACCACTACTTTGTGGAGCAGACTCCCAAGAGAATGCTTTCTCAATTACTTCAACCTTAACCTCTCCAAGTAGGAGATCAACCTTTATCTATCCTACATATCTTCATAATCTGCAGTTACTTCCTCCTCATATGTTCATACAACAACCTCATTCAGTAATCCTCTATCTTGAGTAACTCTTGGGCCCTGTATTTGGTGAACATTTAATAAAAAAAAACATTTATGAAAATACCACATTTTAAAAAAATCAATATCGAAATTCAAATAAAACTAACATTCATGGGTACATCCAGCTAGAGTGTGTTCCACCTGGGACAAAAGGTGCACTGCCAGAAGTAGCCCTTGAGTTTGCCAACCATAACCCCGCAAAAAATATAACATATTACACAATGACAAACTCATATATTTATTTATTTAATACAATTTGTCACTTAACTGATTGATGTTATTATTTTCAGCATTCCAAATCTAGAGCAATCGCTCCATCCACTCCTCAGAAAATAGCATCAATTGACATTTTTTTCTTTTTTTTCATCACTTTCATATTGAGTTAAAAAATAATTTATGTGCATTTTCATTGGTGCAAGGTAGATCTATTTGTCATTGTGTGTAGGTGCATGTTTGTATGTGTACATGGGTGTGTACATGCACCTACCTGCATGAATCCATGTATGTGCATACATCTAGAATGCCATGAGTATTTCTTTTTTTCATCATTTTTCTTATCTCTCTATATGCTCTCCTTATTTGTTTGATGCCTTTTCTCTTATTCAACTCTGAGTTTCAGAGACAAGAGTAGTAATCTGCCATACTCTGCTCTTAATAATTCTTGAGTATACTAGAGTTTTCTTGAGCTTGAAAAATGTAGGTGTATTGAATTTTTTTTAATTGAATCTTTCACGGGTTCTGTTCCTATGAACTTAGTTTACTGGTACCCCCTATATATGAATTTACTCGAGCCATAAGATTAGCAACTAGGTCCCACCCTTTTACTGTGAAACCAATAAAATGTGAATGCAAAATCTACTCCATCAGCTTCTTTTCTCACACTTCCTGCCTGTGGAATTCCCTTCTGTTTACTTGCTTTCCCGACAACTACAATCTCCAAGAGTTTAAATGTAAAATCAATTGTCATTTCTTATCTCACTAACTTGCATCTTCTATCTCATGCTCCTTTCTCTGTCCACTCCACTCTCGTCAGTATTCTCATCCTTCTCTTACCCATTTCCTGACACCCCCCTATAACCTGTCACTCTTTCTCATAACTTTCCTCCTATGTAACCCTCTGCAAAACAGTGGCAGAAAAATGCCTTGCTTGGGGCGATATGATTATAAAAAAAAATGATTTTTTATTATTAATGTTTAAATGGTAAGGTAAATATTTATATCCAAGATGCGATGAGTAAATTGTCGCTATTTTATATTTTTAATTTTGTGCATACACATTGTTTGTTTTTGTTTCTGTCTACTGCTCAGTGTAGTAGGTTCTGTTGGGCATCAAAAAAAAATCACCATGATGCAATTCACTTCAGAAGAAATTTGGATACTGCATCCTGTATTGCTTCACATTCACACCAGAAGCTCCAATACAAACATTTCAGAGTTTTGGGGTATTAATCTAAGGGCAGTACAGAGGATTCAGAAAGAGCTGGGTGAGTCTACTGGTGATTACAAGGGTACAGCAGCTTGGAAAAATCACTCTGGTCATCCTGATAAAAAAGCACTCTTGAATTTGTTGGTAAGGGCCTCAGACTTAACACAGGGGTCTACATCAAGTGCCTTGAGGAGAATGACCTCTGGAACACACTATTTCTGGCAACAGGACTCTGCACCATGTCACAGAAGCAGAAGAACCCAGTCATGGCTGTCAGACAATTTCTACAACCACATCACCCCTTATATCTGGCCACCTACCCAGACTGCAACCCCTTTGATTATTATATGTGGCTGCTGGAAATTTTTCAGATAAGCAATATGGTTTTTGCTTCTTCTATATAGTAGGTTATTTTTTAACTATTTTCTCATAGTTGTGAATTCTAATTTTTATTCTTCATTTTAGGAAACTGTTTTTTTTTCCTTTTTAAAACATGAAAAATCTGATGTCCAGTAATGATAAAAAAAATCTACAAAAGTCAATAGTTTTATTAACAAGACTTTATTTAGTCAAGCGTTAATACTTTATGGCTGCACAATCTGTCACCGACTTTGCCAATTTAGTGAGTGTTGATTGGTCAATTTTCTCTCATATATAGATAAAAGGTTATTGGTTGTTTCTTTCCATCATTCCCCAGGCATTTTTTTATGAGATTATTATGGGATTGAGATCTCCAGACAAAGTAGATTACTTCATTACAAATGGAAACTGAAGCATAAAACAATCATGCTTGCAGAATGGCAACTGGCATTGTCTTGCTAAAAGATCAACTTTTTCCTTTTGTGTCTACTTACTGATAGCTTTGGGATCAAACTGTATTCTAGTGTCTTTTAGTACTTTTTTGATGTCAACATTCCATTAACAATAACCAGAAACCAAAGCTCACTACTAATAAATTTGGCTTATGGCCATGTCACATTAAAATGCCTATTTCATAATGATCACCAAAGTGAAGCAATGTCAAGCCTGGTCAATACCTAGATGGGTGACTGCTTAGGAATACTAGATGCTGTAACCTTTGTTGCACAGGTGGGATAATGGATAAAGTTTCAGAATTGGAAATCGAAGATCTGATTTCAAATTCTAATTGGGTTTGTTATATTCATATCCTTGGGAAAGGCCACCCTGTTGGCTGAGGCTTCAGAATACGTTGACTGCACCTCTGCAGAGGGGTAAACCCCCCCCAATGTGGTATCCTGGGTATGATGATAAACTACCTCTGGGTCCTGTGTTTGACGATAAACTGCATCTGGCAGCAAGACCTCTAATTGGGAAGTTTTGAGAAGCATGGAACTACCTCTTAATTGCTGTTGTTCCCAGATTCAACCTGACCCAAGATGGTAGCACCTGCTAGGGTCCCAGCTATGGGCAAATAGTTAACCCTCAAACTGTGGCCAAAACTCTATGAAAGTATAAAAAAAGATTTTTAGAGGGAAAATTCCAGCAGTACATTTTTGAAGAAGAAAATATTATCTGAAATACATTTTTGAAGAAAAAAAATATTAACAGCAATATATTTTAAAGTAAAAAATATACAGATATACCAGAAATAATTCTGACTCTTGCCAAAGCCCTCTTTACAAAAATACAAAAATATGTCAATGAAAACTGATCTATAAACTGATTTTTTACAAAGAATACATATTCTATTCATATGACTCTACTGTAAAAATATTGTTGGCATTAGATAACTCATTGAGGTTGATATACCATAAAATAAAACTAACTAAACCAAACGTTAGGAAAGGTATGAATCTCGCTCTTCTTCTACCACCTATAGTTTAATTAAAAGATCATATATCAATAAAAATCATTGTCTTGTGGTGATACCGAGCATAGTGAGGGACCGGATGTTTGCACTATAACGACCAAAAAGTAAATGACCAAAACTCATCGGTGCGCACCCCAGCTTCACGCAAATATTCCGGTTGAAAACTAAAAATTAATTAAATATTAAATTCCAGTTTGTAAGCCTATGCGAATTTTATTTATCGGCCAATGGGAAGCCCAGAATCAAATACAAGTGTGAATTCCCAAATGAGCTGATACAGAAAGCATTGCCAGACAGACAGACACACACAGACACACACAGACTGACTCGAGAGAGACGAGAGTAATTAGTATCTCCCTTGACCAAGTCAAGCGGCTTACTATGCTCATCGCCCTTCCCTCTCTTTTCCTTCTTCACTGTCTCAAAACTACTTACTGACCAAAGGAGCGGATACATCAAAGACATTCGTTACTTACAAAACTCCCGCATACCTAAGCATTAATTCTCTTTTCAGCATTTTATTACCATGAACATTTTAACGTCCGTTGGACCCATATTTAAAAGATTACTTTAATTGTAAAAACCTTAATTAATATGTGTATATATAAAATGTTATTTCTCAACTCAATTTGCTTTTTTTGATTTATAATATTTTTATGACTTATAGTGGGCTATCAACAACGAGGTCAAATTCCGTCAATCTGCAACAACATACGACTACTCTCCAAAAGAATGGATTCCCCCACTATAGTCTCCCCAAAAATTCTTGAATCTAAATATATTTTATGTCTTTAAATAATCTGAAAAAGATTTATAAGCTGTAAAAAGTAAATCAAACTGCAGTATTAAAAACAACTGGTAAAGCTACTATAATTCCTCCACCACCAAACCTGTAACTACCCCTATTCAGTGTTTTTTATCATAGAATAAAGTAAAAAAACATTTAGTGAGTCTTATCAAGATTTAAGTACTTTTCATCTTTCCAGCTCACTTACTGTAGATAAGTGAGCTCTTTGAAGATTATCTTTGACCAATGGCTCCTAGCTTCATTATGGCATTTATACAAGCACAGTTTTAGCTTTAGCTCACATCAGTATTACAAGAGAGATACTGACCAAGACATTGTGAATATAAGTTTTTGATGCTTGCTGTAACCTGCTTATTTTTTGCACAATTTCCTTAACACCCTTTAATAGATTTTCTTATAATTCCTTATCTAGTCAACTCAGAAAGCTTCATTTTCTTGTCAGTTTATTTTTGCATTTCACCATAATGTTATACTTTGCTTCAAACTATATCAGAAGAAATAGCTGCTGGACTGTGATTATATGTTTTCCTCTGCTGATACCTTGGCTGTTCTTAATTTATTGTTTTTCAAATAAAGTACAGATAATCTACACATTTACCCTCAAATGGCTCTGCAGAACGCAGATCAAAAATTGGTTGGCCTCTTTTTTGTTATTTTCTTGTTTATTGTTGTTATTGTTTTGATTTATATGTTTAAGGTGATTTCTTTTGTTATTGTTATATCCTGGACAAGGGTACAATTTAACAAAGTGTAAATTCAAGTGGAAAGATTACCAAGCCAGCCGAAATAGAATAAAGGTTTATTCAGCACAAGCATTATTACAAACGAGAATAGTACTACCAGCTTCTAATCTGTAAGCAAGACTCATTAGTGAAAATGCTCTTGCTCATTTATTCATGATAGACTTAGTCCACCATCATGTTCACAGAGGGTGCTGGGATATTTCATTATAACAGTTATCCTTGCTTTTCTTCCCTCTGCTGTTTTATTTTTACATACAATTTTTATTATGTCCTTTTTTATAGTATTTAATCATTTTTTGTGAGTGAATATGTGGTGATACCGACCGAGCAAAAGCGATGAACCGGATGTTTGCTCTTTCACGACAAAAAGGTAAATGACCAAAAGTCGTTGTTGCGCATTCGGGTTCGTGCAGATGTTCCGGTTGAAAAATAAAAATTAATCAAATATTAAATTTCCATTTTGCGAGCCTACATGAATTTTATTTATCAGCCAATGGGAAGCCCAGAATCAAATACAAGTGTGAAATCCCAAACGAGCTGCTGTGATCCAAAAAGCAGATATAAAAAGCAGATACAGACAGACCCCAGCAGGCAGACCCAAAGGAGAAGAGTGTAATCAATATCCCCTTGACTTAAGTCAAGCGGCTACTATGCTTGCCTCTTTCCTTCTCCCCTGTCTCAAAACTACTTGCTGACCTAAGAAGCGACTACATCAAAGACATTCCTCACTTACACGCTCCCCACATTCCTAAGCATTTATTCTCTTTCAGCTTATTATTTGCCATGAACATTTTAACCTCCGTTGGACCTATATTCAAGTATTGCTCTAATTGTAAAACATTAATTGATATGTGTTTATATAAAAATGTTATTTTTAACTCAATTTGCTTTTCTTGATTTTATAATCATTTTATGACTTATAGTGAGCTATCTACAACAAGGCCAAATTCCGTTAACCTGCAACAATATACAACTACCCTTCTCTAGAACGGACTCCCACTACAACGGAAAAATAATAGAGAAGATATCCCCTATAAATATTCTGTTAACAATTTTTGATAACAATGATTTTTCCAGATACAAGTCCTACTATTTAGCCTATAGCTGGGAAGAGAGGAAATGGATTTATACCTCCCACAATAGTATTTGCATGGAAGTGAATGATTCCTCATTCTAAGCCACTATCCATTACACTAACCACACATGACTGTACATATATATATATATATATATATATATATATATAAGGTGAACCCCCAGCAACATACTCTGGTAAAAAAATAAAATATTTACTAAAACACAAAATTTATAAGTCCCCAAATTCTATCACTAATTTCTCCAAGGACTCATGATGGCTCATGTCTTAAAGAAATACAAAAAAGTACACCTCACATCTTATGAAGGACTTTATCAATGTAAAATGTGTGTACTCTGAAGTAAACAAAAAAAAACTTAAAATATAAATAAATAAATAAATAATAATAAGAAGAAAATGATGGTGATGATGATGATGATGATGACAACGACAACGACGACAACGATGATTGTGAACAATGTTTTTATAATGGGAGTTAACATATTTCTACGCTTTGATAAGAATAAATGTATTTACATGGTGAGATTAAGGGGGGTTTTATACTCGTTAACATGAAAATAGGTGACTATTAGATTTGAAACATTCCAACCAACATCAGATATCAATACATGAATTCTCAGATTATATTTTTGTACTTAATTTTGAAATTTACTTACGAAGATGATTGTCAGAAAACAGCAAACCTTTTGCAATTAACCTAAATATAAAAATAATTCTAATTAAAAAAAATCTATAAAGACACAATCAAGCCAAACATATGTAAACATATAAGTTGCTGGAAAAAATAGATTATTTATAAAATATTCATTACATTTTAAATATTTAAGACATTTTCTGTTTATTCAAAGTAATTAATTCATCATACATTATACTAATTATTTCCCCCACTTTTGTATCCTAATCTTCCAACTGCATATTAATTTATTCTGATGTATAAATACTGTGTAGGCTATTCTCAATTGATCGTAATGCAGGGGAGAGAACTCTTATTTACTTTTCAAATGCTACTCAGAATTATAAGATCAATTAGAATAAACGTATAGATAATTATTCTATTCTGTGAGTAATGCTTGTCTTCATATTTTATTTTTTGTTGTTTTTTTTTTTTTGTTTTTTTTTTCTTTTTGACACCCCTTTTTTATCAAAAGATTTCTGTGGTAAATTCATTAACAATGCACTTCCAAAATAAAACTACTATAAGCAGGACGGACAAGTTTACCCTTCAGACTACTTTTATATGCTTAGGCCCCTCATGCTTTTATAAAACAATAATTTTAATTTTCTGGACGTTACAACTTCTAAATAGTTTCAAAAATTGAAATAATATCAATAATTCAAATTTATATTTATTTATTTTACTTCTAAATAGTTTCATAAACTGAAATAATATCAATATTACAAACTCATTTATTTTCATTGTTTTATTGTTATAATGCTGGTTATAAAAAGTCTGTTGTTTTACTATGGTTGTGTTGAAATATGTGCTAATTTGGTTTGCTATAAATAGCAAATCAAATTAGAATAAATTAGATTAGAATAAATTTCTTAAAGAATATTCTTATTGACAAATAAAAATAGCTATTCTAGTGTATTCAAAGAATTTGCAATAAGTTTGCTTCAAGCTATGTAAATGTTACTAAAGTATATTACCATTAGAAATATTTAAGGTGGGTGTGGTCAAGTTAAAGAGCAGTTTCACCTGAGGGGCACTCCATAGTTTCATTATCTTAGGGTCCCCTAAAAGTCATAATTAATCCCTGACTACAACATAATTATCTTTTATAAATTTGTGCCAGGCTAAGTTTGTCTGTGTCCCAACTTTGCATCAATAGTATAAAACAGTCTATATTGTTATCTGGTGAACAATCATATTGCTCTCAGCCATATATATTGTGTGTGTATTTAGGCAGCATTTTTTCATTGATGCATGTTTCATTAAATAATACAGACAAGTTTTGTCGACTTATTTTATGTAAATTTTTTCATATCATCTGATAAGCCTAAAGAAAATCACAATATTGATACATGTTTTTATTTAATCCTTTCTGAGCTTTCAGCTTACATCAGCCATTATCAAAGATGACAATTGTGTTGATTGTAATGAGCAGTTTGTGGACAAACAATAGTAGTAGTCATCTATTTTGTTTGTATAGAAGATTGGCAATCACATTCATGCATGCAGGAAGTGAAAATCGCACTACAGCTTGTGGCGTCTCACATGACCATACGAGAGTGGGGGCGAGAAGTATTAAGTATGGAAAGCCATTGGGATAACCAATCGCTTTTGTTATCTATTATAGACATTTGAGGATGTTTGTGGAGATTTCGTAGTTAATTTTGTTCAGGTTAGGTTTCAACTGTTTTATGTATATGGCTTTGAGTATTTTTAAACATGAAAACAAAAAACAAAAACTAAAAATACTGCTCATTAAGCTTATCAGAACATATGAAAAAAAATTTATGTAAAATAAATTGACAAAACTTATCTATATTATTTAATGAAACATGCATCAATATATATATATATATATATATATATATATATATATATATTACTAACAAAAATGTTTACAAAATAAGTGGTAAGATTTAATTTGCATAACAATTTTAAAAATATATTTTAATAAATAATTCACCTGTTATTTTTAATTCAAATTTTAAAAATTAACATCAATAATGCTCCTGAACTGGCTCCTGTTCTCTCTAAATTCTACAATAAATGCCTTTCTGCTTCTTGCTTTTCTGCTTGTTGAAATCCTCTTCTGAAGTTCCAGTCTTTAAGAACAATCTGATCTTTCTAACTATTGGCCTATTAGCTTTCTACTTTTTTATTGGCAAAATATTAATAATTAACTCTAAATGGTTAAGCATTTCATGTCACAGGGACTTCTTTCAGATAAGCAATATGGCTTTCGCTTCTCTAGGTCAACTAGTCTTCTTCACAAATTGAAAATGGTATCGTATTTCTGAACAATTTTTTGAACTGATTCAGTCTTTCTTATCATATTTCGAAATGAAAGTTGTCTTGAATGGACACTCTTCTAGCTCAGTATCTATGCTGATGGCACAACTATTTACTCCTGTCATAATAGTACGCAAATTTTATTTATCATCCAATGGGAAGCCCAGAATTAAATACAAGTGTATTCCCAAATGACCTGCTGGGACCCACAAAGACGAAATAAAAAACCGAGACAGAAAGAATCAATAGAGTTGAGAAAGTACAAGCGTAATTAGCACATCCCTTGATCTTGTCAAGCAATCCACTAACGCTCGCCTCCTTTTCTCTCTCACCTTCTTCTTTGCTGTCCCCTGAGCTACCTGACCAAAGGAGCGGATATATCAAAGACATTCCTAACGGACAAACGCTCCCACATATACGTACACACAAACTCTCTTTTCAGCATTTATTGCTATAAACATTTTAATGTCCTTTGACCCATTCTAAAGACATTACCTTATTTGTAAAAAACCTTAATTGATATCTGTGTACATATAAATGTTGTTTCTATACTCAATTTGATTTTCTTGTTTTATAACCCCTTTTATAACTTATAGTGGGCTGTCTGCTAATGAGGTCAAATTCAGTTAATCTGATTTCAACGCACAACTACTCTTCACTAGAACGGATAACCCACTATAATAACTCTGGGTAAATAATTAAAAAAAACCCTACATTTATATACAGGGTAAATTGTCACCATTTTATATTTTAAATTTTATGCATGCATGTTGTTTTGCTCTGTGAAAAAAAGAGCACCATGACACAATTTACTTTGCTAAAAATTTGGAAATGGCATAATATACTACTTGGTATTCATGCCAGAAACTCCAATACAAACATTTCACTGATCAGCTTTTGAAATGCGTCCTTGGCCATGCCAATGCATCTTCAGATCTCAATGTCACACTTTCCATCCACTGTTAAAACACTTCCCAGGTATTTAAATTTCTTTACTTACTTTATTTTCTCTGACCTGTAGTTTGCATTTTGGGTTCTTCTTTATGCTGATGACCATACATTCAGTTTTCTTGAAGTTTATGCTCAGTGCTTTCTTTTTGCTTTCTCTTACTACCTTTTGTAGAAGGTCTTGCATTTTTTTTCTGTATCTGCTATCAGCACTATGTCAGCCACATATCTTACATTGTTGAGACTGTTGTTGCCAATGATGAAATCTGGCAAAGAATTACTTATCTTAGAATTGTTTCGCTGTATAAGTTGAATAATTCGAGTGGGAAAACACATCCTTGTTTTACGCCCTTTCTATTTTTGTATACCTACTGAATTCATTTCCAATCTGTACACAAGTGGTTTGCCGCCAATATAAGTTCTTGATTATACTATTGTCTTTTCTGAAAATGTTGAGGTTGTCGAGCATCTTGAACAAGTCTTTGTGGCATACTTTTTCAAACAATTTGGCGTAGTCTAGAAAGCACTTGCATTGCTCTTTCATTCTGAGCGTGAATATCACATTCCTTGTTCTGGTATCTTTAACAAAGCCACACTGTTCTTATCCTATCTTTGGGATGATTCTGCTGCCAACTTGGTTCACCAAAGTCTAGATGATGAAAAAATCGGGTTATAGAAGGAGTGGTTCGATTTTAATCAAATTTGATACACTCATAGACAAAGACATAAGAAACGATATTCAGAAGTTTCAAGGTTGCAGTTCTTACAATAGTGCAGAAAATTTGATATCGATACCAGGAAATCAAAATTTGACTTATATCCATTCATTTTTCTTTCAGTCTACAGTTTCGCTTTAACTGGAAACAACTATTGCTTTTTAGTCTTTTGTGCCAATGTCCAAAGAGTCTGAGCTCCAGGACCATGGATTAGTTTTAAAGCTTTTATTACACCCGAGCAACACCGGGCTATACTGCTAGTATATATATATATAATAATACAAATAAATAAATACTGTCAAAAAAAATACATTTTTAACTTACAACTTTTTAGTAGTTTTTCCTGTACATATTAAGACAGTATATGTGGATTATCATTATGCTATATATATATATATATATATATATATATATATATATGGGATGGATTAAAAAGTATGCAGTTTTATTTTTTATGAGGTGGATTCAAAAAGTATGCAGTTTACTGTTCCAACTTTCTTGGTGGCTGCATGAATCAAGTGTCAGAAAAAGAGAACAGATGAAGTTGTGGTTAATGGTTTCAATTTATAATCTTACCTGACTTGTGATTATCAACATACATTAAGTAAATGATATGTGTTTAGTTCTCATTCAAACATTCAATTTTTTTACCTTCAATATGTTACATCTATTGGCCTATGGCTTGCATATTTGAGAAATCATAACAAAGAAAATACACTCTCCAGCAGGAATAGAACTTGCTTCCTCTTTTGTAGGAGGGACCGTTATTTGATCTGGCATGTTTTACCATTCTGCTAGAAAGAACATCAAAGTACAACAAAGTTCTATTTTCCATTTTAAGGAAAGCATGTTCCCTCACTAAGACATCTGTCTTTAAATACTATATCTGCTCAGTTTCATAACTGAAACATAAATAAAGTCATTTCTAAAGAATTAGTGAATTTATTTTTATTACTTCAAGCATATGACAATAACGAACACCAAGTAAGTACACAGGAACTCTGTCTTAAAACCATGACTGAGTTTCATGCTAATGTGATTTTCTGAGAATAGAGATCAAAGGAGAAATAGCTTAAGGTGGTTGAGCTATATACACACACACACACACACACACAGGATACAATGGATGAATTGTCATCTAAGTTACACAAACATAAAAATAACACTGGCATCTCATTTTGACAGAAATATTTCTATTTCTTTTCCTTATCTATCTATTTATGCTCCTTATCTATCTATCTATCTATCTATCTATCTATCTATCTATCTATCTATCTAACTACAGGGTGCGATGAATAAATTGTCGTCTAAATTAAACAAAAAAATAAATAAATAAATAATAACACTGACATCACATTTTAACAGATATATTTACCAAAATTACACAAAATATTTCAAGAACTGGAATTTAAACTTACCAAGGTCAGTGTTAATGAAAACATAGGTTTATTATATGTATAATTATTATTTTGCAGCAGTGTTTTATGATCTCAATGCATTACAATATCTTTGTACTATAAAAATGCATTTTGATAAAGAAGAAAGGGATTGTCAATGGTCAATAACCAAAGAAAGTGCTTTTGATAGAATAGGATTATGTATACTCTTGCTTCTTGAATAAATAGTGTAAGTACACTTATTAAAAATTTGAAAATAAGGAGACTCCCTACTTATTTGACCCCTACACACACTTTACTGATCCCCCCAAATTTATTTGACATCCCCCATTTATTAAAATTCAATGGCAGCAAACAATACAAGTTGTGAAAAATTAATGTTTATTGAGCTTCATTGTGTATTAGTTGATCTAGCTCTTGTTTTGTGTTAATAGTATATTTTATATTTATTTTCATTTATTAAAATTTTGCAAATTTAAAGACTGCCTCTCATATTTGATAACTCCACTCCTTTTTTGAGAGGTGTTGTGTTTATAAAAATATAAATAAATAAAAATTAATTACAGTGTCAAAAAAATAATTATAACAATTATAACCATCATTAATTCACCAATTCTAAACCAATGAGAATCAACCCCACTTTTCTTTTTCTACATACACAAACACGTGACATTCTCACAATAAGACGAGCAGTTCACACAGACAGGTTATTAACATGTGCATCAACAAAAATTTCATCTTCTTTTGCTTTTTCTGGTCATAATAATACATTTATCTTTTAGCACACAACAAAAATTCGAGGTAAGAAAACCCCAGACACTTCTTGTAGTTTTCCAACCAAGTTATCTGGATGCTCAGTACACACATCTATTAAAAGCATACAAGAAAGACTATATATTTTACTATTTCTTTAGCTTAGGCTTTTGTCAGATTCTGGTAAATATTTTATCTACATTTTTACTTACAGTTTTGCTCAGTATTACCATCTCTTGTTCCTCCAACACAACAGACAAATCTAAACTTATTTATAAATAGAACTTTGTGTGTGTGTGTGTGTGTGTGTGTGTGTGTGTGTGTCCATGTCCGTTACCTATAGACTCCGAAACGGCTGAACCAATTTTCTTAAAAATTTACACAGTTGTACTATAAGCATCTGCGATTGTTCTTAGCTAGGTTTTGTGTCGAAGTACCCCCGATAAATATAGAAAATCAATAATCGAAAAAATCAGGTTATAGAAGGAGTGGTTCGATTTTAATCGAATTTGATACACTCATAGACAAAGACATAAGAAACAATATTCAGAAGTTTCAAGGTTGCAGTTCTTACAATAGTGCAGAAAATCAATAATATATATATATATATATAAAAGGCAAGATGTTTGTGTGTGTGTCTGTTTATCTGCCTGTATGTCTGTATTTTTTTCAGCCCTTTTATTTTAGTTTTTGCTTCAGGTTTGGCTCTAAGTAGGTATAATTGTAGTTCTTAGTCTCAGCCATGATACCATTTACTCAGAGGACTTATTTAGCCTTCAAAATTCAGTTTATGATGAAAAAAAACTTATTTGATATCGATACCAGGAAATCAAAATTTGACTTACATTCATTCATTTTTCTTTCAGTCTACGTTTTCGCTTTAACTGGAAATAACTATTGCTTTTTAATCCTTCGTGCCAACATCCAAAAAGTCTGAGCTCCAGGACCATGGATTAGTTTTAAAGCTTTCATTACACCCGAGCAACACCAGGCTATACTGCTAGTAATAAATAATACTTGTTTTCTTGTTTCCACCTCTTGCTGTTTTTCATTTTTATAAGTATATTTTGTATAAAGGTAGTAACGGATGAATTGTCATTTAAATTATGCAAAAATGAAAATAACACTGACATCTCATTTTAACAGATATATTTACCCAAATTACACAAAAATATCTTGAAATACTATAGAGTAAATTTATTTAATAAAATTGCTGTTAGCTTCAACCATGGCCTCCACGCAACTTCAGAATCTTCTGCCTCTCTTCTGGACAGTCTCCTTGTTTTTTATGAATGCTGCCATAATTCTTGCCTTCAGATCACCTTTCATGTTACAAAGAGTTTTGTTGGTCTCTAGCTCAACTATGGCCAAACATAATAATGAAGATGTTGTACTCTGGGTGTTAGGTGGCCAGGTGTACAGGGTGGATGTAGTTGTAGAAATTGTCTGACAACCATGACTGGATTCTCCTGCTTATATGATATGATGCAGTATAGCCCGGCGTTGCTCAGGTGTAATAAAAGCTTTAAAACTAATCCATGGTCCTGGAGCTCAGACTCAGCCTAAAGAATATTTGTGTGAAGTTTGATGAGAATCAGATAAAAATTGTGGATTTGTATAAAGGACATACAGACAGATAAACAGACACACACACAAACATCTTGCCTTTTATATATATATATTATCGATTTTCTGCACTATTGTAAGAACTGCAACCTTGAAACTTCTGAATATCATTTCTTATGTCTTTGTCTATGAGTGTATCATAGACTGTATAAATATAGACTAAGGCGGGGATGTCTAGAGATCTCCCACTAGAAATCTACAACTACAGATCCACCACTACAGGTCTATGACTATTGACTATGCCTATGTCTCAGGATACTGCATATAACAAGTACTAGATTGTCCTACCTAGTTACATTTGTCTGAACCACTTAACTACCTTGAATGATATATATATCTCTTTCCAGGACTTATCATTCTTGTACTGCTGATGACGCCTACAGATATCTTATCTAGTTTTGCTGTCATTGCTCACACTATTTCCATTGAGTCTAAGTATGGACTACCTGAATTCGCAATTCCTCAATCACCAAATTCACTCGCCAATCCTTTAATCCACTAGGCTACTGTGGATTAACTAGAGAATTAAACCATTGCATCATAAATGTTACGTTCTCTAACAAAAAGTAAGATCGTACCCTGCTTTGATGATAAACGGAAATGATCTTTGGGAGTTCCAGTCTTGAAATGACAAAATGCGTCGCCGCGCAGAGAGATCCATGCATTGTTCCGTCTACTTGATCACTGAGGCGTGACTGCTGGATCAATTTACCAGCCAATTGCAAAATCTCTCATGGGACAAAAGGGACTGCTCGTTGAGCCACTCTGAAGACATAAAAAGGGGAAGAAATGACAATCAGGCAGTCTTCCTCCTTCACCTGCTAAGGGAGATTCGTACTGCTACTATCAACAGACTTTCGACGCCCTACTACAACACTTCAAACCTAAATTAAGTGTATCGTTCTGATGTTTATAATCACTTGTATGAACCCTTTGAACTGCGTTCTGTTGTCATATTGCTGTAATCTATAATCACTTGTATGAACCCTTGAACTACTTTCGTCTTCCACTTTATTACTGCCTTCGTTGTTCAAAACACCAAAGTGAAATAAATATTTTATGTGTATATTTCTCGCAAAGAATTGTCATTATTCTTCATTGTCAAGTTGTCTGAATCTGTTTTGCAACCATACGTATTTTACTCTGTTTAGATATATAACATAAATAATGTAAATAACAATAACTGCTTATCCCAGAAATTGATTGATTGGTTTTTAATGACTTATCAACCCTTTGCAGGTTATTTAAAGCCATAAAATACTTCTAGGTTGTAAGAATATTTTAGAGATGATAATGATTTACTGATACAAGTGCTACTAATTAACCCATAGTTGGAGGAGAGTAGAGATGGATTCATACCTCTCCCAAGGGCATATGAGCATAAGTGAATATAAGAAACCCAACCGGAATTGGAACACAGGTCTATGATTTCCAATTCAAAGCCATTATCCATTACACTATTCACATATCCATCTTACAGTACCTAGTATTCCCAGCAGTCCCCTATCTAAATATTGACCAGTTTCAATGTTGCTTAACTTCAGTGATCATACATGAACCAGAATGTCAATGTGATATGACTGTAAGACCCAGAAATTCAAACAGAAATACAAATGTGTACATGTTGCAAAGTTGGGATTCACTGAGATGACTAACAAATTCTAGAATTAAAGTATCACTTAGTGTTTAATCAAGGTGGTCATCAAGTAGAAATAATGAAGCCTCTAATGTAGAGGCAAAAAAAGGTAATAACTCACCTTTGGATTTTAAATAAATAAGCCTGGGCAATTAACCTTTTTGGAAAAAATCCACCTGAGACATCCTTCTTCCAGCTACCCCTTTTATTAAATGTTCAGAAAATTTCTTTCTCCTCTATAAATTATGCTGGGAGACAAAGTGTTTCATTACCAGAAATTATAAAAAAATTATTTAAAAAATTCCAGTCACTAGTTATTTCTAACCACCTTGTCTATTTGAAATGTGTAGTTAGTGCAAAAAAGGAGGTAAAATCAAAGTTATAAGAGTGAAGAATAAGTAGCTTTTAAGATGATAATAAATTGACAAAAGTTTATGGTAGTTTCAAGAGTTTTCTTATTTGAATTTTTACCCTTCCTGTGGAGCACTGCAACAATATCTTTCTGATGATGTTGCTGATTCAATATTAAATAAGTTACCAGATGTATGCCAACTGGTTTGAATTAAGAGTTTTTTTGAAAACTTGGACCTTCATGCCAATAAAAAGTAGAATGTCAACAGGACGATTTTTCCCTTGATATCACTGTTATTCACTCTTCGGCAATGTTTATTGTAAAAATGATGATTAAAAACTTAAACATAAGAAAATGAATTTATAAATTTTCTTTGTTTTTGAGAATTGACAGTTAAAATAACTTAACACTATTTTTTTTCTCATTTAACTATAATATAATATGTAAATAATTATCTTGAGTAATTTATTTCAAGCAAATTTTTAGGTATATGTTATTTCTCTTAGTTTTTAAATAAATTTATTCTGTTAATGAATTTTGTATTTAATGATAAATTTTAACTAAAATTTACATGTTAGATTTTTTTAAACAAGTATTTAATATATAAATATTTTTTGATTAACTTATTTTTAAGCAAGAATTTCTGTAAAATGTTTTGTCTTTTAGTTTTTAAACAGAATTTTATTAAAGTATTTGTCTGCAACTTGAATTAATTATGATGCATCTAAAATGTGTTATAAATGATTCAAGATGGAGATTTCCTTTTGTAAATAGTCTGTCACTTTATTGTAAATATCTTGTAAGATATAGTTAGAAAATAAGAATAAAAAGGAAAGTTATAAAAGAGAAAGACCGAACAAATAAGACATAATAAAGAAGTTAAAAATTAGAGAATGAGAAAGGAAAGCCATAAGACGAGCCAATATGATAAAGCGGTTTATTTTATTTTTTATTTTTTTTAATGCACATATATCCAATCGGCTGAGTTTCGATCCCGGCCAGAAGCCACACTGATGAGCTGTGATACAGCAAAACAGGCTTGTATGTGGATGACTAATATATTATGCTCTCATTACGATTGAGCTCTCTGGAGAAGAAAATTTTAAAAACAGTTTCCACTTCTGCTATGTGCATGACTCTTCAGAAATGAATTGAGTTCTTTCAGTGACTGGCGTGTGTATACACGACTTATATACAACACGTTAAAATTTCACTTCCCTGATTCCATGCGTCAATGGCTTAGAGAGTAGCAACTCCGACTGACACCAAATCGCTCAAGTTTCATTCCCGGCCAGAAGCAAGTGGATGCATCTAGCCCCACTGATGAGCTGTGATACAGCGAAACAGGCTTGTATGTGGATGACTAATATATATATATTCATTAATTTATTTTCTTCTCTTCTTCAAAAAGACACCCGGTCTTGTCCGTATGTAGGAAGATCAGTACAACCAAGCATACCCGATCTATAACATTGAATAGCCCAAGTGAAGTCTTGATTAATTACCTTTTTTAGGGGAACTTATATAATGCACGTCCTAAAGCTAGTAGCAGTTTTTTCGGTTTTTTTCTGGGTGTGAGCCGAGCACTGATCATTTTCAGTTGGGTCGCCTATCGAAGAAGTCTTCTTTATTTAGACCTGAAACTTCTAATGACATGGGAGCAACAACACTGACAATGCACCTAGATTCGACACTTTAAGGTGTATTTTAATAATATTAGATTGTTTAACTACACTGTTTATTCATAATTTATTGAAATGGTTAGCAAAACATCAGCTAATTGTCAATTTATTCAAACTTTATAAAATAGTAAATAATAAGGATTTTTTAAAGTTGATGCACATATTTTAATAATTTAGCAAATGTTTATAAATTTATGAATAAAAAATTGTTTCACATTTATTTCTTTATAAATTGGTAAATGAAAATATTGCATATCATTAGTTTTAATTGTATTACTTTTTAGAATGTTGTAAATATAAAATTATTCTTGTAAATATACAATCTAATAAATAGTGTTTAATATTTTTGTTGTAAATTCTCGAAAACAAAAAAATGTATAAATCCCTTTCACCATATGTTTAGGCTTTATTTAAATCCTAATCATCACTTTTTAAAACAATAACATTGTCAAAGAGTAAAGGTTATGGGTTTGAGTATTGTGTTTATTAGCAAGGAAAATGTTATAAGCAAAATGAATTTGAATCCTAGCTGGATTTGTTAAGTTTTATTTGAATTAATGCCCTTGCTAAAGACACAAGTTCATCTCTTCTCCTTTTCCACAGTAGGGGAGAATCTTGATTGGCAACCAGTCTAGGAGAAGAAAAACTGGCAAACTTAAACCTTGAAAAGGAAGTGTCAAAAGGACAGCTTTACCTTTTACACTGCTGCTAGTTTAACTTTCTTCATTCCTCAGCAATGTTGTTGTTGTTGTTGTTGTTTTAAAAAATAATGATTGGAATTGAATTAAAGACTAAATATATGATGAGGGTGAATTTACACATTTTCTTTTTTGTTCTTGAAAATTTACAACAAAAATTATTTTATTTATTAGTATAAAGGGTCAATGTAGAATGTTTCTTGTAAACAAGGGTTGAATCCCTTACTTATATGCAAAGGAGTCTGATCTCAAAGATGGGAGAGTTGATTGTGTACTGGCCTTGCATTGAAGCTTGTATCAGGTCTCTTGACCAAGGGGCTGCTGTGAACTGTCTGGATGGTCACCAAGTAGGTACTTTTAAGTAGTCCCAGTGAATACATGACTTAACATTTTTGTCATGCTTTTGCTTTAGTGGCAACATTAATGATTGGCTTTTAAATTTAAATTTTATTTATTGCTAGGGGAAGATTGGTTTTATGAGCCAAATTTGATGCTCAAAGCTCCTGCTCAAAGACTGACATTTTATTTTAATTTTTCTTTTATAGTATCAGCATCTGGCCAACAGATTTTGATTTGGGGTGAATCAGAAAGAAATTTAATTGAGTATAACAAAAACAAATGAAAAAATTAGCAAATGTTGAAATTTTGTTGATACGATAAATATTCATTAATTGAATTTTTGTAACAAGAAATAAAGGTGGAAGTGACAAAACAGTTTATTTTCCTGTAATATACAAGGTTTGATCATTTGCTTGTTCCAGGATATGATATATCAGTTATGGGAGACTGAGGCTCTCGCTAGAATCATTACAATTGAGTAGTGTGTTTGATCCTCACTGGGTGTCCCTTACTGTCAACTTTGTGCCACATCTAAGCTACACTTAGAAAATCACT
Organism: Ascarosepion bandense; assembly: GCA_037127315.1. Taxonomy (NCBI): domain Eukaryota; kingdom Metazoa; phylum Mollusca; class Cephalopoda; order Sepiida; family Sepiidae; genus Ascarosepion; species Ascarosepion bandense. The sequence goes on from JBBBDQ010001389.1 coordinate 2,798,123, forward strand.
ATGGGAGAATGAGGGTTTGTTTGGGGTAGAGCATAAGGTAGTAGCAGAGATAAACATGTGGAGAAATCAGCATGCATATGTAGTTGAGGGAGAAATATTCTACAAATTATCACATTGTAGTAGTCTAAGTCTCTGCTGTTGTGGGTTTTGTCACTGGCTGACAACATCATTGTTAGTAGAAGTGCCTTGGTGTCACTGCTGATAGGCTGTTTAGGCTCACCTTTCATGGGCAAGGAGTTTGTCACTAATGGACAACCAGGTCAGATCTTCCTTCATGGGGAAATCAGCATTTGATTTATAATGCATCAGTGGCTCAGAAAAAACTGCCTTGAAAACAACATGAGCCTTTTCTGATTGGTCAAATAAGATGTTTTATGACCTTGGTGTTTTAAGACTGTTTTCTACAAGTGGGTGGATGGAGTCAGACAAAATTAAGGCCTGTTTTTGTCATTTCTATTTTTTAATCATATCACCCCGAGCAAGGCGGTAAGGCCACTGGTGTGCAGGGGGTTACGTAAGAGTAAATAGATTGGAAAAGAGAAAGCCAGAAACCACGTCCTAAACAGGAAACAAGGGATGAGCCTCTTCACCTGTTCAATAGACGTGGGTGGAGTGTGAACCGGGCAATAGTTCAGTCTATCTACTCCAATTGAAAAAAATAAACCAAAAAAAAAGTGAAAAGATTGGAAAAGAGAAAGCCGGAAACCACATCCCAAACAGGGAACAAGGGATGAGCCTCCACACCCGTTCAATAGATGTGGGCGGAGTGTGAACCAGGCAATAGTTCAGTCTATCTACTCTAACTTGCTGTAAATAAATATGCCATTGTTATTTGAGAGTTTTATGACTGCGGTAAAGGAATAGCCCATTGTATCTCTACAAATTAATGTTTTGGAAGAAGCAAAGAACAGTTTAGCCAAAAATCTTTATACTGTTATTACTTTTAGTCAATATCATTTACATTTCTGAGTAATAGTAAACATTTAAATATGTAAAAACTTTACACACTTCTGAGATTAAGGAGTTCAAAAATAGCATATCAGTACACATACACGCATGTTAAATTGTTGTGATGCTTAGTGCAAAAATTACCGTTTTTCTTTTTTTAGTAGTTTACAGGTGGAAAGGCATTTTAGGCAAGCAGATTTTTATCAAAGTGCCTGATAAGATAAAGATAGAGCATTAATAGAATTAATGTGGAGAAACGTCACTTAACTGAACAGTGTTATTTGTCATGCCAACTTAGAAGTTAGGTCAGCTCAACATAAAGTAAGCAGACATATACATTCAACCCAATAAAAAGCAATTAACCACCAACAAATTCTACAGCACTTAAGAAACAACAAAAAGCCAATGATTTTATATATATATATAATGATATCAGCCCATACCACACCATTAATGAAGAAGATGGGACCATAACCCATACACAGAATAATGAAATTACAATTCCATTACACGAGTTTTTCTCTCAATGAGTCAAACGTTGCTGAGCTAAATGGAATTGCTTTAAACTGGTGACAGACAAGGGCAGACAAAAATATATTTATAACAAATAATAGACTTTATTAATAAAATATACAAAATTGTTTAAGAGATGGGAATCTTAATTTAGAGGTTGGAACAAATAAAAAAAAAAGAAATATTTAAAAAAGAAACAACTTGAGGGATGGGTATATCTGATCAAGAAATTAATATTAAACGGTTTGAAATCTGCTAGCATGCATTTACATGAAATGAATACACACACACACATTATATATATATATATATATATATATATATATATATATATATATAACAAAGGATGAATGAGTGACTTATCTGTTAGTAAACTGAATATTTCTTTTCACTTGTCTTCAATCTCTGGGTTTTTAGATTTCTTTTATGCTTTCATTTTTTTATCTTTTCTTCTTCTCTTTCTTCCTCTTTGTTTTAGTCACTTGAACATTCTTTCTCTTTACTTCTTGTCTGGGGGTTGTGATATGATGTATTTTATCTTTTCTTCTTCTCTTTCTTCCTCTTTGTTTTAGTCACTTGAACATTCTTTCTCTTTACTTCTTGTCTAGGGGTTGTGATATGATGGATTTTATCTTTTTCTTCCTCTTTGTTTTAGTCACTTGAACATTCTGTCTTTGCTTCTTGTCTAGGGGTTGTGATATGATGGATTTATCTTTTCTTCTTCTCTTTCTTCCTCTTTGTTTTAGTCACTTGAACATTCTTTCTCTTCACTTCTTGTCTAGGGGTTGTGATATGATGGATTTTATCTTTTCTTCTCTTTCTTCCTCTTTGTTTTAGTCACTTGAACATTCTTTCTCTTTGCTTCTTGTCTAGGGGTTGTGATATGATGTATTTTATCTTTTCTTCTTCCCTCTTTCTTCCTCTTTGTTTTAGTCACTTGAACATTCTTTCTCTTTACTTCTTGTCTAGGGGTTGAATGTAGTGTTTTATGTTTTCTTCTTCTCTTTCTTCCTCTTTGTTTTAGTCACTTGAACATTCTTTCTCTTCCACTTCTTGTCTGGGATTTTGTGATGTGATGGATTTTATCTTTTCTTCTTCTCTTTCTTCCTCTTTGTTTTAGTCACTTGAACATTCTTTCTCTTTACTTCTTGTCTGGGGTTAGAGACAAGTGGATTTTATCTTTTCTTCTTCTCTTTCTTCTCTTTGTTTTAGTCATGAACATTCTTTCTCTTCTTCTTGTCTAGGGGTTGTGATATGATGGATTTTATCTTTCTTCTTCTCTTTCTTCTCCTTTGTTTCGTCACTTGAACTTGTTCTTTCTCTTTACTTCTTGTCTGGGGGTTGTGATATGATGTGTTTGTCTCTTTCTTCTTCTCTTTTCTTTTCTTTCTTTGTTTTAGTCACTTAGACTTATTCTTTCTCTTTACTTCTTGTCTAGGGGTTATTTGATGTGATGGATTTTATCTTTTCTTCCTCTTTGTTTTAGTCACTTGAACATTCTTTCTCTTTACTTCTTGTCTAGGGGTTGTGATATGATGTATTTTATCTTTTCTTCTTCTATTTATCTTTGTTTTAGTCACTTGGTTGTTCTTTCTCTTTACTTCTTGTCTGGGGGTTGTGATATGATGGATTTTATCTTTTTCTTCTTCTCTTTCTTCTCTTTGTTTTAGTCACTTGAACATTCTTTCTCTTTTACTTCTTGTCTAGGTTGTAGTATGATGGATTTTATCTTTTCTTGTCTTCTCTTTCTTCCTCTTTGTTTTAGTCAATAGAACATTCTTTCTCTTTACTTCATCTCTAAGGGTTGTGATGATGGATTTTATCTTTCTTCTTCTCTTTCTTCCTCTTTGTTTTAGTCACTTGAACATGCTCTTCTTCTTGTCTAGGGGTTGTGATATGATAGTTTTATCTTTTCTTCTTCTCTTTCTTCCTCTTTGTTTTAGTCAACTTGAACATTCTTTCTCTTTACTTCTTGTCTAGGGGTTGTGATATGATGGATTTTATCTTTTCTTCTCTTTCTTCCTCTTTGTTTTAGTCATGAACATTCTTTCTCTTTAACCTTGTCTGGGATTGTGATATGAGTGGTTTTATCTTTTCTTCTTCTCTTTCTTCCTCTTTGTTTTAGTCACTTGAACATTCTTTCTCTTTACTTCTTGTCTAGGGGTTGAGATATGATGTATTTTATCTTTTTCTTCTTCTCTTTCTTCTGTTGTTTCGTCCTTGAACATTCTTTCTTCTTTTACTTCTTGTCTGGGGTTCTGTGATATGATGGATTTTATCTTTTTCTTCTTCTCTTTCTTCCTCTTTGTTTTAGTCACTTGAACATTCTCCTCCTTTACTTCTTGTCAGGGGTTGAATGTGATGGATTTTGTCTTTTCTTCTTCTGCTTTCTTCCTCTTTATTGTTTTAGTCATGAACATTCTCTTTCTCTTCTTGTCTAGGGAGTTTGTGATAGCGATGGATTTTATCTTTTTCTTCTTCTCTTTCTTCCTCTTTGTTTTAGTCACTTGAACATTCTTCTCTTCTTCTTGTCAGGTTGTGATATGGTGGTTTATCTTTTCTTCTTTCTTTTCTTTCTTCCTCTTTGTTTTAGTCACTTGAACATTCTTTCTCTTTACTTGTCTAGGGGTTGTGATATGATGGATTTTATCTTTTCTTCTCTTTCTTCCTCTTTGTTTTCGTCACTTGAACATTCTTTCTCTTTACTTCTTGTCTAGGGGTTGTGATATGATGGATTTTATCTTTTCTTCTTCTCTTTCTTCTCTTTGTTTTAGTCACTTGAACATTCTTTCTCTTTGCTTCTTGTCTAGGGGTTGTGATATGATGCATTTTATCTTTTCTTCTTCTCTTCTTCCTCTTTGTTTTAGTCACTTGAACATTCTTTCTCTTTACTTCTTGTCTAGGGTTGTGATATGATGGATTTTATTCTTTTTCTTCTTTCTTTCTTCCTCTTTGTTTTAGTCACTTGAACATTCTTTCTCTTTACTTCTTGTCTAGGGGTTGTGATATGATGGATTTTATCTTTTCTTCTTTTCTTCCTCTTTGTTTTAGTCACTAACATTCTTTCTTACTTCTTGTTCAGGGGTTGTGATATGATGGATTTTATCTTTTTCTCTTTCTCTTTCTTCCTCTTTGTTTTAGTCACTTGAACATTCTTTCTCTTTACTTGTCTAGGGTTGTGATATGATGTATTTTATCTTTTCTTCTTCTCTTTCTTCCTCTTTGTTTTAGTCACTTGAACATTCTTTTCTCTTTACTTTTTGTCTAGGTTGTGATATGATGGATTTTATCTTTTCTTCTTCTTCTTCCTCTTTGTTTTAGTCACTTGAACATTCTTCTCTCTTTACTTCTTGTCTAGGGGTTGAGATATGATGGATTTTATCTTTTCTTCTTCTCTTTCTTCCTCTTTGTTTTAGTCACTCTGAACATTCTTTCTCTTTACTCTTTGTCTAGGGGTTGTGATATGATGGATTTATCTTTTTTCTTTCTTCTTTCTTCCTTCTTTTGTTTTAGTCACTCTGAACATTCTTTCTTACTTCTTGTCTAGGGGTTGTGATATGATGGATTTTATCTTTTCTTCTTCTTTCTTCCTCTTTGTTTTAGTCACTTGAACATTCTTTCTCTTTACTTTTGTCTAGGGGTTGTGGATATGATGCATTTTATCTTTTCTTTCTCTTCTCTTTCTTCCTTTGTTTTAGTCACTTGAACATTCTTTCTTCTTTACTTCTTGTCTAGGGGTTGTGATATGATGGATTTTATCTTTTCTTCTTTCTCTTTCTTCCTCTTTGTTTTAGTCACTTGAACATTCTTTCTCTTACTTCTTGGTCTAGGGGGTTGTGATATGATGGATTTTATCTTTTTCTCTTTTCTTCCTCTTGTTTTAGTCACTTGAACATTCTTTCTACTTCTTGTCTAGGTTGTGATATGATGGATTTTATCTTTTTCTTCTTCTTTCTTCTCTTTGTTTTAGTCACTTGAACATTCTTTTCTCTTTACTTTGTCTAGGGGGTTATGATATGATGGATTTATCTTTTTCTTCTTCTTTCTTCCTCTTTGTTTTAGTCACTTGAACATTCTTTCTCTTTACTTCTTGTCTAGGGGTTGTGATATGATGGATTTTATCTTTTCTTCTTTCTCTTTCTTCCTCTTGTTTTAGTCACTTCTGAACATTCTTTCTTACTTCTTGTCTAGGGGTTGAGATATGATGGATTTTATCTTTCTTCTTCTTTCTTCCTCTTGTTTTAGTCACTTGAACATTCTTTCTCTTTACTTGTCTAGGGGTTGTATGATGGATTTTATCTTTTTCTTCTTCTTCTTCCTCTTTGTTTCAGGTCTACTTGAACATTCTTCTTTACTTCTTGTCTAGGGGTTGTGATATGATGTATTTTATCTTTTCTTCTTCTTTCTCTTCCTCTTTTGTTTTAGTCACTTGAACATTCTTTCTTTTACTTCTTGTCTAGGGGTTGTGATATGATGGATTTTATCTTTTCTTTCTTTCTTTCTTCCTCTTTGTTTTAGTCACTTGAACATTCTTTCTCTTTACTTCTTGTCTAGTTGAGATATGATGGATTTTATCTTTTTCTTCTTTCTTTCTTCCTCTTTGTTTTAGTCACTTGAACATTCTTTCTCTTTACTTCTTGTCTAGGGGTTGTGATATGATGGATTTTATCTTTTCTTCTTCTTTTCTTCCTTTTGTTTTAGTCACTTGAACATTCTTTCTCTTACTTTTGTCTAGGGGTTGTGATATGATGGATTTTATCTTTTCTTCTTCTTCTTCCTCTTTGTTTTAGTCACTTGAACATTCTTCTCTTTACTTCTTGTCTAGGGGTTGAGATATGATGGATTTTATCTTTTCTTCTTCTCTTTCTTCCTCTTTGTTTTAGTCACTTGAACATTCTTTCTCTTTACTTTTGTCTAGGGGTTGTGATACACAGGATTTTATCTTTTCTTCTTCTTCTTCCTCTTGTTTTAGCCACTTGAATATTCTTTCTCTTATTTCTTGTCTAGGGGTTGTGATATGATGGATTTTATCTTTTCTTCTCTCTTTCTTCCTCTTTGTTTTAGTCACTTGAACATTCTTTCTCTTTACTTCTTGTGTAGGGGTTGTGATATGATGGATTTTATCTTTTCTTCTTCTCTTTCTTTCCTCTTTGTTTTAGTCACTTGAACATTCTTTCTCTTTACTTCTTGTCTAGGGTTGTGATATGATGGATTTTATCTTTTCTTTCTTCTCTTTCTTCCTTTACTTGAGTCACTTGAACATTCTTTCTTACTTCTTGTCTAGGGGTTGTGATATGATGGATTTTATCTTTTCTTCCTTCTCTTTTCTTCCTCTTTGTTTTAGTCACTTGAACATTCTTTCTCTTTACTTCTTTGTCTAGGGATTGAGATATGATGGATTTTATCTTTCTTTCTTCTCTTTCTTCCTCTTTGTTTTAGTCACTTGAACATCTTTCTCACTTACCAGGGGTTGTGATATGATGATTTTATCTTTCTTTCTTCTCTTTCTTTCCTCTTTGTTTTAGTCACTTGAACATTCTTTCTTACTTCTTGTCTAGGGGTTGTGATATGATGGATTTTATCTTTTCTTTTCTTTCTTCCTCTTCTCTTGCTTTAGTCGCTCATGATTTTTTCTACTTCTGTCTAGGCTATGAGATGGCGATGGATTTTATCTTTCTTCTTCTTCTTGTTTTAGTCACTTGAACATTCTTTCTCTTTACTTCTTGTCTAGGGTTGTGATATGATGGATTTTATCTTTTCTTTCTTCTTTCTTCCTCTTTGTTTTAGTCAATTTGAACATTCTCTTTCTCTTTTACTTCTTGTCTAGGGGTTGTGATGTTAATGCATTTTATCTTTTCTTCTTCTCTTTCTTCCCTCTTTGTTTTAGTCACTTGAACATTCTTTCTCTTTACTTCTTGTCTAGGGGTTGTGGAGTGATGGATTTTATCTTTTCTTCTTCTTTCTTCCTCTTTGTTTTAGTCACTTGAACATTCTTTTCTCTATTTCCTCTGTCTTTAGGTTGTGATATGATGGATTTTATCTTTTTTCTTTCTCTTTTCTTCCTCTTTGTTTTAGTCACTTGAACATTCTTTCTTACTTCTTGTTCAGTTGTGATATGATGATTTTATCTTTCCTTTCTCTTTCTTCCTCTTTGTTTTAGTCACTTGAACATTCTTTCTCTTACTTCTTGTTCAGGGGTTGTGATATGATGTATTTTATCTTTTTCTTCTTCTCTTTCTTCCTCTTGTTTTAGTCTATATATTTGTCACTTTCTTTCTCTTTACTTCTTGTCTAGGGGTTGTGATAATATTTAATTTTATCTTTTCTTCTTCTTCTTCCTCTTTGTTTTAGTCACTTGGAACATTCTTTCTTTCTTTACTTCTTTGTCTAGGTGCTGAGACAGATGGATCTGTCTTTCTTCTTCTCTTTCTTCCTCTTTGTTTTAGTCACTTGAACATTTTCTCATTTCTGTCTAGGGTTGTGATATGGATGATTTTATCTTTTCTTCTTCTCTTCTTCCTCTTTGTTTTAGTCACTTGAACATTCTTTTCTCTTGCTTCTTGTCTAGGTTGTGATATGATGGATTTTACTTTTCTTCTTCTCTTCTTCCTCTCGCTTTAGTCACTTGAACATTCTTTCTCTTTACTTCTTGTCTAGGGGTTGTGATATGATGCATTTTATCTTTTCTTCTCTTTCTTCCTTGTTTTAGTCATCTAATATCTTTCTTTACTTCTTTGTCTAGGGGTTGTGATATGATGGATTTTATCTTTCTTCTTTCTCTTTCTTCCTCTTTGTTTTAGTCACTTGAACATTCTTTCTTTACTTCTTGTCTAGGGGTTGTGATATGATGGATTTTATCTTTTCTTCTCTTTCTTCCTCTTTGTTTTAGTCACTTGAACATTCTTTCTCTTTACTTCTTGTCTAGGGGTTGTGATATGATGGATTTTATCTTTTCTTCTTCTTTCTTCTCTTGTTTTAGTCACTGGAACATTCTTTTCTACTTCTTGTCTAGGGGTTGTGATATGATGGATTTTATCTTTTCTTTCCTTCTCTTTCTTCCTCTTGCTTTAGTCACTTAACATTCTTTCTCTTTACTCTTTGTCTAGGGGTTGTGATATGATGGATTTTATTTCTTTCTCTTCCTCTTTGTTTTAGTCACTTGGAATATCTTTTCTTACTTCTTTGTCTAGGGCTATAGATATGATGGATTTTATCTTTTCTTCTTTCTCTTTTCTTCCTCTTTGTTTTAGTCACTTGAACATTCTTTCTCTTTACTTCTTGTCTAGGGTTGTGATATGATGATTTTATCTTTTCTTCTTTCTTCTTCCTCTTGTTTTAGTCACTGGCTGATTTTTCTCTTTCTTTACTTGTCTAGGGGGTTAGGGATAGGATATTTTATCTTTTCTTCTTCTCTTTTCTCTCTTGTTTTAGTCACTAATACCTTTCTTACTGTCTAGGGGTTGTGATATGATGATTTTATCTTTTCTCTTTCTCTTTCTTCCTCTTTGTTTTAGTCACTTGAACATTCTTTCTCTTTACTTCTGTCTAGGGGTTGAGATATGATGGATTTTATCTTTTTCTTCTTCTTCCTCTTTGTTTTAGTCACTTGAACATTCTTTCTCTCTTTACTTTTGTCTAGGGGTTGTGATATGATGGATTTTATCTTTTCTTCTTCTCTTCTCTTCCTCTTTGTTTTAGTCACTGAACATTCTTTCTCTTTACTTCTTGTCTAGGGGTTGTGATATGATGGATTTGATTCTTTCTTTCTTCTCTTTCTTCCTCTTTGTTTTAAAGTCATTTCTGAATATTCTTTCTCTTTACTTCTTGTTCAGTGGGCTGGAGATATGATGGATTTGGACTTCTTTCTTCTTCTCTTTCTTTCCTCTTTGTTTTAGTCATTTGAACATTCTTTCTCTTTTACTTCTTGTCTAGGGGTTGTGATATGATGGATTTTATCTTTCTTCTTTCTTCCTCTTTGTTTTAGTCACTTGAACATTCTTTCTCTTTGTACTTCTTGTCTAGGGTTGTGATAAGGATGGATTCATTCTTCTTCTCTTTCTTCCTCTTTGTTTTAGTCACTTTGGAACATTCTTTTCTTACTTTTCTTGTCTAGGCTGTGATATGATGGATTTTATCTTTCTTCTTTCTCTTTCTTCCTCTTTGTTTTAGTCACTTGGAACATTCTTTCTCTTTACTTTCTGTCTAGGGTTGTGATATGATGGATTTTATCTTTTCTTCTTTTCTCTTTCTTCCTCTTGTTTTAGTCACTTGAACATTCTTCTTTACTTCTTGTCTAGGGGGGTTGTGATATGATGGATTTTATCTTTTTCTTTCTTTCTCTTTCTTCCTCTTTGTTTTAGTCACTGAACATTCTTCTCTTTTACTTCTTGTCTAGGGATTGGATATGATGGATTTTATCTTTTCTTCTTCTCTTTCTTCCTCTTTTGTTTTAGTCACTTGAACATTCTTTCTACTTCTTGTCTAGGGGTTGTGATATGATGATCTTAACTTTCTTTCTTCTCTTTCTTCCTCTTGTTTTAGTCACTTGAACATTCTTTCTCTTTACTTTGTCTAGGGGGTTGTGATATGATGGATTTTATCTTTTCTTCTCTTTCTTCCTCTCTTGTTTTAGTTTATTTGAACATTCTTTTTTTCTTGCTTCTTGTCTAGGTTGTGATAATGTTGTATTTTATCTTTTCTTCCTTTTCTTCCTCTTTGTTTTAGTCACTTGAACATTCTTTCTCTTTACTTCTTGTCTAGGGGGTTGTGATATGATGGATTTTATCTTTCTTCTTTCTTTCTTCCTCTTTGTTTTAGTCACTTGAACATTCTTTCTCTTTACTTCTTGTCTAGGGGTTGTGATATGATGGATTTTATCTTTTTCTTCTTCTCTTTCTTCCCCTTTGTTTTAGTCACTTGAACATTCTTCATTTTGTCTAGGGTTGAGATATGATGGATTTTATCTTTTCTTGCTTTCTCTTTTCTTCCTTTGCTTTAGTCACTTGAACATTCTTTCTTACTCTTTGTCTAGGGGTTGTGATATGATGGATTTTATCTTTCTTTCTTCTCTTTCTTCCTCTTTGTTTAGTCACTTGAACATTTTCACTTTACTTCTTGTCTAGGGGTTGTGATATGATGGATTTTATCTTTTCTTCTTCTCTTTTCTTCCTCTTGTTTTAGTCACTTGAACATTCTTTCTCTTACTTCTTGTCTGTGGGTTGTGATATGATGGATTTTATTCTTTCTTCTCTTTCTTCCTCTTTAGTTTTAGTCACTTGAACATTCTCTTTCTCTTTACTTCTTGTCTAGGTTGTGATATGATGTATTTTATCTTTTTTCTTCTCTTTCTTCCTCTTTGTTTTAGTCACTTGAACATTCTTTCACTTTCTGTCTAGGGGTTGAGATATGATGTATTTTATCTTTTCTTCTTCTTTCTTCCTCTTTGTTTTAGTCACTGGAACATTCTTTCTTACTTCTTGTCTAGGGTTAGATATGACACTGATCTTTTCTTCTTCTCTTTCTTCCTCTTTGTTTTAGTCACTTTGAACATTCTTTCTCTTTTACTTCTTGTCTGTGGGTTGTGATATGATGGATTTTATCTTTTCTTCTTGTTTTAGTCACTTGAACATTCTTTCTCTTTACTTCTTGTCTAGGGGTTTTGATATGATGTATTTTATCTTTCTTCTTCCTTGTTTTAGTCACTCTGAACATTCTTTCTCTTTACTTCTTGTCTAGGGGTTGTGATACGATGGATTTTATCTTTTTCTTCTCTTTCTTCCTCTTTGTTTTAGTCACTTGAACATTCTTTCTCTTTACTTCTTGTCTAGGGGTTGTGATATGATGGATTTTATCTTTTCTTCTTCTCTTTTCTTCCTCTTTGTTTTAGTCACTTGAACATTCTTTCTTTACTTCTTTGTCTAGGGGTTGTGATATGATGGATTTTATCTTTTTCTTTCTTCTCTTTCTTCCTCTTTGTTTTAGTCACTTGAACATTCTTTCTCTTTACTTTAAGTCTAGGGGTTGAGATATGATGTATTTTATCTTTTCTTTCTTCTCTTTCTTCTCTTGTTTTAGTCACTTGAACATTCTTTCTCTTTACTTCTTGTCTAGGGTTGTGATATGGCTTGATTTTATCTTTCTTCTTCTCTTCTTCCCTCTTGTTTTAGTCACTTGAACATTCTTTCTCTTTACTTCTTGTCTAGGGGTTGTGATATGATGGATTTATCTTTTCTTTCTTTCTCTTTCTTCCTCTTTGTTTTAGTCACTGAACATTCTTTTCTTACTTCTTGTTCAGGGGTTGTGATATGATGATTTTATCTTCTTTTTCTTCTTCTTTCTTCCTCTTTGTTTTAGTCACTTGAACATTCTTTCTCTTTACTTTGTCTAGGGGTTGTGATATGATGGATTTTATCTTTTCTTCTTCTTCTTTCTTTCCTCTTCCTTTTGTTTTAGTCACTTGAACATTTCTTTCTACTTCTTGTCTAGGGTTGTGATATGATGTATTTTATCTTTCTTCTCTTCTTCCTCTTGTTTTAGTCACTTGAAACATTCCTTTCTCTTTACTTCTTGTCTAGGGGTTGTGATATGACGTATTTATCTTTTCTTCTTCTCTTTCTTCCTCTTTGTTTTAGTCATTTGAACATTCTTTCTCTTTACTTCTTGTCTAGGGGTTGTGATATGATGGATTTTATCTTTTCTTCTTCTCTTTCTTCCTCTTTGTTTTAGTCACTTGAACATTCTTTCTCTTTACTTCTTGTCTAGGGGTTGTGATATGATGGATTTTATCTTTTCTTCTTCTCTTTCTTCCTCTTTGTTTTAGTCACTTGAACATTCTTTCTCTTTACTTCTTGTCTAGGGGTTGTGATATGATGGATTTTATCTTTTCTTCTTCTCTTTCTTCCTCTTTGTTTTAGTCACTTGAACATTCTTTCTCTTTACTTCTTGTCTAGGGGTTGTGATATGATGGATTTTATCTTTCTTTTCCCTTTTTTAGGGGTTGAGTTGTGTTGAAATTTGGTTTGTTTGAATCAATCGGTTTCTACGGATTTTCATAGTCAAACTTATAGCTGCCTATTGCAAGCTTCTCGTGGATCTCTGATCAGATCAAATCTGAAATCAGAACTGAACTTAAAGTGGTTCTTTCTTTTGCGCCAAAGGGTTGGCATGTGACATAGCATATCCAAATATGGAGTTCTATCCATGTGGTCAAAAGCAAGTCACTGACCTTGGGTTAAAGTGTGTCAGGGTATCTGGATGACATTTGGTTAGATCGCATTGCTATCCCGTGATCCAGGAAGAAGAAAGCACATTCTCTATAAGTTGTCTATTCTTTATCACTCAAGCATGCAGCTGAAATCAAACTGTCTGACCTTTTCATTTCCTTTTTTTCTTCATGCACTATTTTTGTGTTTTGGATACTTCTAAAATATCTTATTTTTTTCAATAACTCAGCTAGGGGTTTGTAACAATATATATATATATATATATATATATCCAGGTGAAGAGGACCCAAAGTTTTACTATTTTGAGTACCCCAGCATTTATTTTATTATAAACAGTGCTCAGTATAATAAATATTATAGAGCTTAATATAATCATGAATTAATTGTACATTGTGACAGAAATTTTTATGTTTCAAGATAGATTCTCTTCATCAGGCAGTGCACTGTGGATGTCAAAGTAAGCACTTCCGTTAGAGTTAAAGAATTGGAGTTCTGATTGAAGTTACTGAATATATGGAATGTTTGAAAGTGTATTCTATAAAAATAGTTAATTTATATGAAATATTCACACAGTGTTATTTCATATAAAATTGTTAGCATAACAGTAAACAAGTATGTTCATGGGAGGAATATGATATATATACTCTATATATTGGACTAATGGTGGGTAATGATGGAATGGAAAAATTCTATGTGACATCTAAATCTAAACTTATTTATAAATGGAACTTTGTCTCTGTGTGTGTGTGTCCGTTACTTATAGACTCCGAAACGGCTGAACCAATTTTCTTGAAAATTTACAGAGTTGTACTATAAGCATCTGCGAGTGTTCTTAGATAGGTTTTGTGTTGAGGTACCCCCGATAAATATAGAAAATCGATAATCGAAAAAATCGGGTTATAGAAGGAGTGGTCCAATTTTAATCAAATTTGATACACTCATAAACAAAGACATAAGAAACGGTATTCAGAAGTTTCAAGGTTGCAGTTCTTACAATAGTGCAGAAAATCGATAATATATATATATAAAAGGCAAGATGTTTGTGTGTGTGTCTGTTTATCTGCCTGTATGTCTGTATTTTTTTCAGCCCTTTTATTTTAGTTTTTGCATCAGGTTTGGCTTTAAGTAGGTATAATTGTAGTTCTTAGTCTCAACCATGATACCATTTATAAGTGGACTTATTTAGCTTTCAAAATTCAGTTTATGATGAAAATCTTATTTGATATTGATACCAAGAAATCAAAATTTGACTTACATCCATTCATTTTTCTTTCAGTCTACGTTTTCGCTTTAACTGGAAATAACTATTGCTTTTTAGTCTTTCGTGCCAACATCCAAACAGTCTGAGCTCCAGGACCATGGATTAGTTTTAAAGCTTTCATTACACCCAAGCAATGCCAGGCTATAGTGCTAGCCTTTCATAAAGACCTCATCATACTAAAATAATGTTCTTATTGGTGGGATTATATATATGTAGTGGGGGTAAAAATATAAATATACATTATTTTAGTCTGTTGGTTTCCTTTTAAAGAATAAAAATGCATTTCATAGAATTTTTCTATTTTGTCATTCAATTACCTACTCTGTGTGCATGTATATAGATATATGTGTGTGCATGTTTGTGAATGTATTCTAACAGTCAGTGTTGCAGTGAATGAGTCAATGAAGAGACTCAATAAAAACTCTGTTGTTTTAAATACTTGTATATAGAAATAACAGAGATTTGATTACAAATGTACTGCTGGGTTAACTTTCTTTCCTCTTCTTCAATGAGTATGCATCACACTTGGTCAGTCATGTGACCCTTAACAGCCAATCTATGGAATCCTGTTTTGACAACAAAGACAGTCATCAGTTAGATGCCACTAAGAGAAAATGCATTCCTGGTACAACGGTAAACACAGCTTCTTAATTATATGGGTGGATCCCTAAGGAAATATCTTCTCTTTTTGTTTCAATATTAGAAGCACATGTCTCTGGTTACTTCTGTGGTATTTGATGCAACACTTGTTGAATATATACAGATCTGGGGCAATTAAAATGTGGTGATACCGAGCAAAAGCAATGGACCGGATGTTTGCGCTTTCACGACCAAAAAGCAAATGACCAAAAGTCATTGCTGCACCACCGGCTCTGTGCAGATGTTCTGGTTAAAAAATAGAAATTAATTAAATATTAAATTTCCAGTTTGCGAGCCTATGCGAATTTTATTTATCAGCCAGTGGTAAGCCCAGAACCAAATACAAGTGTGAAATCCCAAATGAGCTGCTGTGATCCAAAAAGAAGATATAAAAAGCGGATACAGAAAGCATCGACAGGCAGACCAACTCGAGAAGAAGAGAGTAATTAGTATCTCCCTTGACCGAAGTCAAGCGGCTTACTACGCTCGCCTCCCTTACCTCTTTCCTTCTTCCCTGCCTCAAAAACTACTTACTGACCTCAGGAGCAAATACATCAAAGACATTCCTTACCCATAGCGCTCCCAAATTCCTAAGCATTAATTCTCTTTCAGCATTTTATTGCCATGAACATTTTAACCTCCGTTGGACCTATACTTCATGTATTACTTCAATTGTAAAAACATTAATTGATATGTGTATATATAAAATGTTATCTTTCAACTCAATTTACTTTTCTTGGTTTATAACCTTCTCTTTATGACTTATAGTGGGCTATCTA
This sequence comes from Ascarosepion bandense, assembly GCA_037127315.1. Classification (NCBI taxonomy): domain Eukaryota; kingdom Metazoa; phylum Mollusca; class Cephalopoda; order Sepiida; family Sepiidae; genus Ascarosepion; species Ascarosepion bandense. The sequence goes on from JBBBDQ010001389.1 coordinate 2,813,485, forward strand.
CAACAAGGCCAAATTCCATTAACCTGCAACAGCATACAACTACTCTTCACTAGAACGGACTCCCACTACTAACAGAAAAGAATAGATAAGCAACCCACTATAAAAATATCAAATGAGATTTTTATACAAATTTATGTGAAAAAAATGGCCTACTGCCTCTTTCTAAAACAAAGGTATATCCAACTAATTAGGTGTTTGGATGGGATTTTTTTTCTACACTCGATTATAGTGATGCTTTGTTCAGTTACATTTCATGGCCCCACCACAAATTTTAACTGGCCCCTCGGTTAGCCCCACCACCTTTATAAGCTTCAAAAATTTATTAAACAGTCTCTGATTTAGATAAGATTTGATCTTCAACACTTTTCCCTCTGCATTCTCTTTTTCATTTTTTCAAAAAATAAGAACAGACAAATCACACTGTTCTGCTAATATTGTCATTAGTATTAACCCTTTGATTTTGTTTTGAAATTAACTTTTCTTGTGTTCCAACAGCTTGAGAGTGGAAAAGAGGGCAAGAATAGATTAGAACTCCACTACTATGAATGAAAAGTTATTCTGTTTAATCTTGTAGAGTAATATACTTATATAGTTATTCTGTTTAATCTTGTAGAGTAATATACTTATATAGTTATTCTGTTTAATCTTGTAGAGTAATATACTTATATAGTTATTCTGTTTAATCTTGCAGAGTAATATACTTATATAGTTATTCTGTTTAATCTTGTAGAGTAATATACTTATATAGTTATTCTGTTTAATCTTGTAGAGTAATATACTTATATAGTTATTCTGTTTAATCTTGCAGAGTAATATACTTATATAGTTATTCTGTTTAATCTTGTAGAGTAATATACTTATATAGTTATTCTGTTTAATCTTGTAGAGTAATATACTTATATTCAAACTCATTCCTAAGATATATATACAATAGGGGTGCAGTATAAAAATGAAAATGCAGCTTGAGATTTCCCCCTCTTCTTAGAAAAATCTCGGGCCCTAAGTGCCACACCAAACACACTTTCAGAATTCCATAATCGCCACTGGCTGTGTCCTGTTCAGGGTAATAAAAAAGTAATATCAGAATGTTATGGAAAAATAAAGATTGAGAAAAGAGTTCCTTCCTTAGATTATTTTCATTTAATCAGAAGAATGGAAATTGAAGCCTGCAACAATTTTGAAAGGTAATATGTGAGCCTACTGGCACTAATATAAAGAAAGCAGCCATTTAATTACTACTCCTTGGCAATAAACTCTGAATGTATAGCCAAAACAGATGGCATCAGCAGATAAACATTTCAGTATTAAGGAGAAGAGGAGACTGGACTTCAAGATATCATGTGACCAGCAAATAGCTTCAGACAACATACAAAAAATTAATTTGGACAATTTTGGACATGTGAAACAAACCTACTAAATTTTCTTCATGATACAAAACAATTTGCTTCCTGCAACTATCATTTTGCATGGCTGTACCAACTTCTACAAACTTACCACAAGCAACATTTACTCAGCAACTCATTCAGTAACAGATATTTCTACTACTACATTGAACTATTAACCCTGAATGACACAGATTCTTGTAAACACAGAATGACAGATTCTTGTAAACATTACTGTTACTCTCTCTATCAAGGATTTTTTTAACTTTAGCAACCAATATTAAGTCTGTACTTTCTTATGAATATTTTTCTCTAACTAGCTTAATTCTTAAGTATTTAAAATAATACTTTGAGCAAGCCTTCTTTTCATATAAATTATTGTAAATAAACAATTTCTTTCTGCTTCAATTTCATACTAAGTGTCCTTTTTATTGTGCATTTAAAGAAATATTAACAGATATACTTTTTATATATGAGAAACTCTGCATGCTTTCCAAGGTGTGCAATTTCCAGAACTGCCTCGGATGCTATCACTGTTGCAATTGAAGAAAGCAAGATTTGTATGAATTCATATTGAACAATTTCAATATCAGCACCAATACAACCAGCCAATGGCATACTTTCATTAAAATAAACCAGAAGACAATCAGTTATTTTAGTCAATGACATCGACTAATCAAGCATCTCTGGTTTGATTTTTTTATATATTATTACAGCCTCTTTAGGATTATCATAGTCAACCATTTGTAGCACTTACTGAGTAATACTTTCCATAATCCTAAAATGATATGAGACTGCAATATGATAAATTGTATTAAATTATACTAAGAACATAACAATGTTGGACTGAACTTCTATTATGGAAACCAAGCAAAAAGGTTTCATTCTATAAACACTAGTGGCTTGAAGGAGACTGTTTGAACAGATTGAGTTTCTTTGGTAAGCTTATTATTTGTCTTTACCATGTCTGATTATTTTGTTTATTATAGCAATCAATAAGGTCAAATTAGAAGCTGATCTCAAAAAATGACCTACAGTCTGTTGTTAACTGGGACAAGGAACGGCTTGTTAATTTTAACAACTCTAAAACAAAATTGCTCTGTTAATCATCTGATAAAACTCTTTTTAACTTCCATCAGCATGGCTGACGCTAACCTCTAGGAGATTGATTCATTGTGCCTTCTCGGGTTAACATTTTTCACTGACATGAAGTAGAAATATATTAAATAAATTTAGACATCTACTGCTATAAAGTTGGTTCACTGTTTTACTAGATAATTTTCTTATTATAAAGTGTTTCTTTTTTCTGTCTGAAGTTCAGGTGTAGAGAGCATTGACTATAATTAAAAAATGACCTTATGCCAAACATAACTGAGCCCACCATATATGAAAGAATCAGAAGGTTCAACAAATGATAAAAAGGTCTAGTTTAATAAGTGTAAATTTATTTAACAAGAAGAATGACATCAATTTTGTTGCTTTGAAATAACATTTATGCTTGAAAGTTCTGCATAAAGTTTTTCTTTTGAATGTGTGTTTAAGAGTTCAGCTTTCTTAAAGTCAGACAAAATGGATTTGTGAAGAAAAGACAAATCTGATGTTGCTATAAGTGTGTATAATTGCAGTAAACAAGCAAAATATTGTCTTTGTTCCTCTTTCTTTTTTGTTGTCGACAATTAAATGCAGAAAGTAGAGAATCAATTAGTGCGGTGTGAAAGAGAGAGTATGAGAGTGTGAAAAGGCATGTCACTTTGATGAGTCATCTGGTTGACAAACTGTAACTCTCTGAAGAGAAATACAAAAATCACACATATTTATACACATGTGAAGAATAGAATTGGATCAACTTTTAGATTTTTTTTTCCTTGCTCTTGATTGGTCAATAAATGAGAGGCTGTATCCATTTTGTTTTTGAAAACATCAGCACATTGTAAAATTTAGTGAGTCAACTGTCTTATGAAAAGAGCTTTTTTATTAGTGAATGTATAAACATATATACTTTTTTATTGGCTCATGAAAAAGTGTAGGTGTGTGTAAGCTTGAATTTTCTGTGTAATCAAATCTTGTGAACTCTGACACAGAGATGAGAAGTTATCATTATTTGCACTATTTACATGTGAACTACTGTCCTAATTTTTGTTGTTGTTATCAAAACATTTCTGCCATTATGCCCTCTGACCTTCATCAGATGCATATCAATCCAGGTTACCTACAAGGAATTCCAAACTGAAACCTTTATTTAATCTACAGGGCTAGATGGTTCTCATCTCGTTCTTATTTTTAGAACTCACTTATTGCTTGCCCTTTTTCCACAGAGTCCAAGTACACACTGCTTGGCTCAGACATGGACTGTGGAATGAGAAGTCTACCCCCATAGAATAATTAAAGTGTTTAGTTTGAAATTCCCTGTATGCTACCTGGATCAACATACACCTGATAAAGGCTGGAGGATACAATGGTCAAAATGTTGTAACAACAAAGAAAAAGACAATAGTCCGCATGTAAATAATGTTTCTTTTTTGTTATAAATTCTTTTTAATATGTCTGCTTTTAAAACTCTAATAAAATGTTGTAACCCTGCAAAAGTATAAAAGATTTTGGATTTCAAGGATGTATGCATTGATCTGCTTATATATATATATATAAAATAAAATAAATTCCGATGTTCAAATCAGTTGTATTGCCATATCTACATGAAATCCCTAAGAGAAATGTCACTCATCATCGACAACTTCTTTATTTCAAAATTGGCTCTGTAATTTAAATATTAATTACATTGAGTCCTCCACCTTGATCAGTTTTAATATTAATTGGGATCGGGTCTTTGGGATTTACTTTCCTGCTTTTCTTTTTGGATTAAAGTTTTATATTTAAACTGTATATATATAAATATATATATATATATATATATATATATATATATATATATATATATATACACACATTACTATTATTATTATTATTATTATTATTATTACTATATTTTTATTATAAGTATTTTACTATAATCACTCATGATAAAATATTATAATAATATATTGCTCTACTTTGTACTGAGCACTTTTAAAAAGTAAATGCTATGAACAGTGGATTTTTACTCCATTTGTTCTTACTCTTACTTAGATATGAATATACATATATAAATATTCATATAATTATGTAGAATAAAATCTTTATATTTTAAATATGTAATTTTTTAAGATTTTGTAATAAAAAAGACGAATTCATCAAAAAGATTGACAAAAACATTTCTACAAAATATGAATATTCTTAGTTTAATTGCTGCTGTTATTGTTGTCATTAGTGACATTTGAAGTTTCGTTGTTAGCTTACCTAAAAAAATAAAAAGCCATAGTCATTTTGCATAGACAAACAGTTACACTTCAATTGTATAGACTTGGTGTGGATTCAAGCTGTCTTTCTTGAGTCAGCTGATTTTGTACTAACTGACCTACAATTTAAAAAAAATGTTCTTTTTTATAACATTTATAAGATTAGTAAATTTGATTGGTTAAAAATATATTTTTATATCATGTGACCTGTTTTCTAACACATCCATGCCACTCTCTATTTTTAGTAGTTTTCTCTTGAGTCTACTGAACTGATATGAATTACCTGATTCTATTTTGAACTGGCTGTTATGGTTGCCTAACCATGTTGAACATTGTATATCACCTACTGAATCATAAGACTATTGCTTGGATATAAATATATAAGACAAGTAGAGATAAATTGCATAAAAATCTGTATGATTAATATTACTACAAATATATTTAAAGCTGTTTTGGTTGTGATTTGGTGAAATAAATTTGAATCATGATAAAACTATAAAATAAAATAAAATATATTTTTTAAATAAACGACTGCATTATCTTTTGGGGCTTGAATAAAAAGTCAAAAAAAAGCAAACCATTTTGTAAGAATTTTTTCCTGGTTGTGTTTTGACAGCAAGAGTGGAATGAACAAAAACCCAAAGCTTGAAATAACTGTTCAACAGCTTTTATTTCTGGTTGAAAGAGAATGCAAAATAGTAGTATTTTGCAGGAAAAAATGGGGTTTCCCAGTTAAAAAAGTCCTTGAGTAGTTTTTGTTGAGAGAGTAGTTTTGAGTTTTTTAGTTGAGTAGTTTTCTTTGTTTGTTCTCACAAGAGGAATGAGAAATTTGAGTCAAGCTGCCAGGACAGGCTTCATCTTCTGCAGTGAGGGTTGTGTGTAGTCCTTGTTTACAGCTTTTCAATCCTTTTTGTGTTATTTAAAGCCAAGACCTTTATAATATCTACTGTTTTCAAGCATTCCCCCATTTGAGTAATAAAAAGGCTTGACATTTTAACTTTGGTGATCAAATTTGAACCTGTGTTTACAGTGTAATTTGACTGTAGGCCTTGTCTAATAAAATTACTTTTTCAAAAGTTACAAATATTTTCCTTATCTAGACATTAAAAGAAATTATAGTCTTACACCAAACAACAATTACAAACAGTAATAAATCATATAACAGAAAAATAATGATATAAAATAATTTATAAATTTATAATATAACAATAATAATAATAAGAAGAAGAAGACAAGAAAGCTCCTTTCTAAACATAAGATGCATCATACAAAGACTGATGTAGACCACCTATACATATACCGAAAAGAAGGAGGAAGAGATCTTATTCAGCTAGAATTGTCATACAAGACAACAACTATTGGATTACCAACATACATAGAAACAAAGGACTGGATGATACAATTAGTCAGACAACATGAAAACAAAAAGAAAAAATATTCAATAATGAAAGAAGGCAATAAATACAAACAAGATTTACATTGAGTAGATTCTGTAGAAAAGTAAACCAGAAGCCAAGAACCAACTATTGCGGCAAAAAATATGAAAAAGAAAACCAAGGATAAACCTCTTGAACAGATGAAACAACGCTGGTAAAACAAACCTCTGCATGACCAATATCCAGAATGTGCTAATAAACCCAATGTTGATAAAGTTAATACTCATCAATGGTTATGAGCACCTGGATTAAAGTCTGAAACTGAAGGCTTTATTCTTGCTGCGCAAGACCAAAGTCTTTACACAAAAAACTTTCAGGCAAATATTATACATAATAATGTGGATCCAAAATGCAAGTTCTGTGATAAATACCAAGAAACAATAGACTATCTAATCTCAGGATATTCTTTACTTGCCCCAAATGAATATAAAAATTGTCACAATAGAGTGGGGCAATATTTACACTGGACAATGTGCAAACACTATGGAAAATATGTGAACAAACACTGGTATGAACATCACCCAGCACCAGTTATAGAAATAGAAGATGTCACCATTCTATGGGATTACACCCTCTATACAGACAAAAAGATTGAAGCAAATAGGCCGGACATTATTGTTAAAAACCAAAAAAACTTGCTTATTAATTGATATGGCTTGTCCAGCAGATTGTAACGTAGCAACCAAGGAATTTGAAAGACTGTCTAAATATAAAGACCTGAAAATTGAAATAGAAAAAATGTGGAAATTGAAAACAAGTATTATACCAGTGATAGTGGGTGCACTTGGAATGATAAAAATGGAACAAAAAAACACATTTAAAGAATCCCTGGAAACCCCAGCTTAAGAGATATAGAAAAAATTGTCTTGTTAAGTACAGCCCACACAATAAAGAGAACTTTGTCTATGTAATGCTAGGGATGTTAGAGAGATATAACAAAATATGAAATGGAGCCATAACAACACATCACGACCTGCCTTAGATCTTCCTGCAGGCTTGTTAGATAGTCCAACCATAGCAGAAATAAAATTATAATGAAAAAATGTATAACAATAATAATGATGATAATAATAATATAATTATTAATATAATTATATAATGCTAGGTATGTTATGGGAGATAGAAAAAACATGAAATGTAACCATAACAATGCACCACAACCTACCTTAGGTCTTTCCAGAGTGGGTAGGTAGTGTGACCATAGCAAAAATTGAATTATGATGAAAATAACACAATAATAGCATAATAGTAATATAATAATTTATAAAATAATAATAATAATAATAATAATAATAATAATAGTAATATAGGAGAACAGATATCATGTAATAGTTCAGTACTCTTTTACTTATTTCTAACAAAGTTTTATTGTTTCTTCATACTCTGCTTAGCTTTTGGAAGGTACCTTTAGCTATCCTCATATACTTTCGGATTTCAGTTTTGCACTTTTTATCCTCTGTTAAAACACTTCCCAGATATTTAATTTTGTTTTTACATGTTTGCTTTAAGCATCTCTGATTTGTAATTTTCTTTTTTGAGCTCATCCTTTTGCTAATAACAATGCATTCAGTCTTTTTGCAACTATTTTTTTAATCCTTTCTTCTTGCTTTCCTTCACTGTTTTCTGTAGGACATTTTGTAATTTTATTTTTATGTCTTCTATTAATACAGTGTCATTTGCATATCATGTTGTTAAGATTGTGGCTGCCAATAATGAATCCTGGTAGTACTTCTAACTTTCTCAGAAACTTCTCACTGGATAGGTTGAACAAGTCTGGTGAGAAGACACATTCTTGTCTTACAATGCTTTCTATTTTTGTATGTGAAACAAAAGGTTAGGAAGAAAACTCCCATCAATACTAGAATAGACAATAACAGTGGACTTGGGAAGCTTATTTTCTTGAACTGAGTTTGAGTTTTGTTTAATGGCATATCAACCTCTATGGCCAAAAAATAAGAGTTAAGGTATTTTTTTTAATGCTTGGTTATAGTGAGAAGGTTGATTTAATCAGATTTTAAGGAAAATCTTTTTCGTTTTTATTCTTTTTTTTTTTATTTTAGAAAACTGAAAATGTTTTCTAATTTTCTATTCAAAAATGTTTTGCTGAGAATAATTTTTTTCCTTCAAAAATGTGTCATGGTAATAATTTTTTTTCAGAAATGTATTGTTAGTAATATTTTTCTATAAAGGTCTATTTTTATATATATATATTTCTATAAAAGTTTATTTTTATGCTTTCATAGTGTTTTGACCCCATCATACTCAGGACCGTATTTTCTTGAAAAAAAAACTAGATCGCTCAGCAAACATGGATTTTTGTGCACTCAAAAGGACAGTTTTTCCATGGTACAGCTTTTATTTTAACTACTTTAGCTATTCAGCAATATTTATTGTTTTAAAAAGAGATGATTAGAATTGCAATAAAGTTTAAACATATGAAAGTGAATTTATACATTTTCCTTGTTCTTGAGAATTGACAATAAAAATAAAAAAACTATTTAAAAGATTGTTTATTTACATTATTTATTTATTGTCCTGTTTATTGGAATGGTTGATAAATCATTAGCTAATTGCTAATTGATTCATCACTTGCTAAAATGGTAAAAAATGGATTTACTTATAGTTGGGTCACATATAAACATGGATGAAATTTAGTGGAAATGAGGACAGAGAAGTTTTCTTATATTGTTTTCTTATTTTATTTTGTTTAATTCCATACTTGATTTTATTTATTTATGTATATTCATTTTTGAATAGGTAAATGTCTATTTAGGCTTGTGATCATTTTTTGCTAGCCTAAACAGTCTGGCCAAACTTTGGGCTTTATTTGTATGTATATCTCACCATATCACTTTTAAGTTGTCTCTTGGTGCAAGGATGTGCATTGTGGTGCAGTTATCGACTTGAAATGACAAATCGGGGTGCTGAGTTCAAATTCCAGTTGAATTCCTTGCATTCACTTATTCACAAATACTCTTGGGAAAGATATTAATCCATCTCTTCCCTCCAGTTATGGGTTAGATAATAGGACAAATTGGGTTCTATAGCTTTGGCTAGCAACCAGTCTACTGCAGAAAGCAATGGCAACTTACTGCAGGAAAATCTTCTGCCCAGTCAGTCATGTCACTTTTGAGACATGATCGCCCAAAGCGTGTATCACGTATGGCATTTAACTGACTGACTGACTGACTTTTTCACACACACAAAAAGTTTAAATATTATTAAAGAGGATGCTTGAACTTAAAACTTAACAGATAATTTTTTTTTATTATCATATCGCCCCAACCAAGGCATTTTATTGCCACTGTTTTGCCGGGGGTTACATAGGAGGAAAGTTTTGAGACAGAGTGATAGGTTATAGGGGTGCCAGGAAGTGGGTAAGAGAAGGATGAGAATACTGATGAGAGTGGAGTGAACAGAGAAAGGAACATGAGAGAGAGGATGCAGGTTAGTGAGAGAGGAGATGACTATTAACTTTGCATTTAAATTCTTGGAGATTGTAGCTGTCAGGGAAGCAAGTAAATGGAAGGTGGGAAGTGCGAGAAAAGAAGATGCTGGAGTAGAATTTGCATTTACAATTTATTGGTTCACAGTAAAAGGGTGGGACCTAGTTGCTAATCTTGCGGCCTGAGTAAATTTATATATAGGGGCACCAGTGAGCTAAGTTCATCAGAGCAGAAGTTGTGAAATTATTTGTAGAAAAGACACAGGAAGCCACATTGTGCCAGTGAGAAAGTGACTGTATCCGAACTGCCAAATCGGGATCTATCACATTACAGATTCTCTTTTGGATTTAGTCAAAGACACCTAGGTGGATAGCAGGAGCACCCAACCAGATATGCCAGCAGTATTCAATGCACGGGCAGATTGTACATTTATATATGTGCAGGATTGTTTCAGGTGGAAAAAATTTCCTGGCCCTACACAGAGAACCAACTTTCCATAACTAATTCTACCTAATTTTATTTATTATTTACTTACTGTCCCCTGCTTGGGATTGGGTTTCAGGTTCCTTCTAAAGTCAGCTTTAGTTCACTACTTCTAGCATCTCCACTTGAACATTGAATTTTTATTCAATAATTTTATTCCTTCCTTCTCTCCCAATAGGAGTAGATAGATTCACGTAGTGTCCATTTCACACTCCTCCCCAGTTTTTGCAAACAGAAGTGGAAGTTTGTCCCTCGTTTCCTGTTTAAGATTGGGTTTCTGGTTCCCTTTTAAAGTCTACTTCAACTCAATACTTTTAACATCTCTGCCTTAACTTGGAAATCTTTTCACTAATTATTAATTTTTTTCTCTTCTCGCAAAAAAACAACTCCGACTGAAATCTGAAATGTTATTCACAAATTAAATCTTGACCTTTTCAAGTTTAGAGTTAGCTGTTATCTTTGCTGCATAGCCCAAGAACTTCATGTTTTGTTCTTTCTTATTCTCATACAGCACCACACAGAAATCCTCTACCTTGAATGGCTGTTGGGCCTTGCATTGGGTGTATATTTGTAAGAACAAAAAAGAAGACATTTCTTATTCTTAACAGGATAAATTTACATGTCAAATTTGAAATTTCTGGGTCTTGCTACTTAACTTCCTGTTTTTTTTTATTGTTCTGATAAAATTAAACTATTTGAATTTTATGGTCTGATGAGATGGGTGCCAAAAACTTACCTACCAAAATGAATTATAGTTTATAACCGCCAAAGTTAATGTGTTGAGTTTTTCCTTTTTGTATATCATATTGCTCTGGATAGTACCCATTGAGCTCTCTGTATAGATCTTTCTTTTTTATAATCTGTATTGAATAGATCTATTTTGATTATCCTCTCTGTTCAATGATTTGACATCATTATATATATAAGTCATTGGTGTGTGTTGGTTTTTAAATCAGGTATTTTCTGGTTTCTAGTAGCCAAATCTGATAAGGTAATCTGACTTATAATCCCAACACATTTTCCTTACAAACAGTTTTGTCTTTCAGTCTATCCAGAAAAAATCCCCAGCAGACCTTCTCTGAGAAATGCATTATTTATAGCTTTTCCACTTTGTGTCATTTTTTTCACTTTTGTTTCAAGTACTATTATACATCTCTCCTTCTCTCTCTCCCTCTCTCGCTCTCACTCACTAACACACACACACACACACACACACACACACACACACACACACTATGATTAATATAAATAAAATTTGTCTTTTAGCTGATTTACCTTATATTTAACACGTTGAATCCGGAGTTTCATAGACAAACTGTTTTGCAATCATTCCATCCACTCATCGGGAGGTTTCAGCAATTGACTGCAGATTTTTTTCCTTTTTGTTATTTTTATATTAAGCTAAAAATTAATTTATGTACTAGTTATTGACGTGTGGTTGATTTCGTTTTCACTTAGTGTGTGTGTGTGTGTGTGTGTGTGTGTGTGTGCGTGTGTGTGTGTGTATTTGTGTCAAATGTTGAGGTTATTTCTTCTTAATTTTCTTGTCTATTTATACTCTCTCCCTGTTCTTGACCCTTCTTTTTATCCCTTTTTTTTCTCTTTTTTGCTTCTAAGAGTCAAAGATAATGTAACAATATCATTTCTGGTGTCACAGACAGAACAAGTTTTTTTTTAAAGTTTTTAGGGTAATTCATTTTCTCAAATTTTCTGGAGGTTTTCTTAAGTTGGGATTATTTGATAAATATATGTATAATTTTTTTTAAAATCAATGCTTAAATAGCAAATTAGTGGATAGTGTTTGAATAAGCATCTTTGTATTTTTTTAAACTGTGCAATTGACATATACTGGCCTGGTCAAGTGAAAGTCCAAAGAGAAAAAATGTGACTCTCAAAAGTCTTCTTACAAAAAGATGTTGCAAAACTGCCAATAAAATTCCATTAGTTCAATTAAAAGTACCATTTATAAAAGGAAACATTATATACAATGTTTTCAGCCACTATACCCTATAGCCTTCTTTAGTCAATCTTCATACTTGGTAACAATATTGGAATTTCCAACGGAATTTTTTTTATTCTGTAGGGACACAAAAGGTTATTGTCTCTCTTTCATTAAAATAAAGTCACAAGGGTCATGTGACAGCCAGTTAGTGACATCAGGAGATAGAGTGACAAAGATAAGTTGACATTTAGAGCCTAGAGAAGAAGAACATCCCTAGCCAACAGTGATAGTTTTTACAAGAAAAACCAAATGGTCTCACCAGGTTCATAGAAAAACCAGTGTAACTCCAGTTTTCACTTTGGGAAATATTACAAGTAAGGTTCACCCTTTTATGCATATTGTTTGTTGTTGTATATGTTATCTTTTTCTCTGTATGGGACATGTGCATATATAATTTTGTGTACAACATCTAAACTTATTTTTAAATGGAATTGTGTGTGTGTGTGTGTGTGTGTGTGTGTGTGTGTGTGTGTGTGTGTTACCTATAGACTTCGAAACGGCTGAACCAATTTTCGGGAAAATTTACACAGTTGTACAATAAACGTCTGCGAGTGTTCTTAGCTAGGTTTTGTGTTGAGGTACTCTCAATAAATATCGAAAATCGATAATCGAAAAAATCGGGTTATAGAAGGAGTGGTTCAATTTTAATCAAATTTAATACACTCATAGACAAAGGCATAAGAAATGATATTCAAAAGTTTCAAGGTTGCAGTTCTTACAATAGTGCAGAAAATTTGATATCGATACCAGGAAATCAAAATTTGACTTACATCCATTCATTTTTCTTTCAGTCTACGGTTTTGCTTTAACTGGAAACAACTATTGCTTTTTAGTCTTTCATGCCAACGTCCAAAGGGTCTGAGCTCCAGGACCATGGATTAGATTTAAAGCTTTCATTACACCCGAGCAATGCCGGGCTATACTACTAGTAGCATCATAAAAGCGTCCCTGAGTACAAAGCATGTTTGTCATTCTTTTTTCATTTCAGCCAATCCCTTCCATCCGTGAAATATGGCATTATTATATCATGGATATAATAATGCCCATAATGGAGGAAATCCAAATGGAAGAATAAACTCTTCTTCTGGGATTCTCTTCCATTATAATTCAATTGATAGAGATAGACTGATCTCATTTTACTTTCCATGTTTATGGGATATTTTGCATCCCTTATTATTTACCTGCCTTATTCATCTATCTATTGCTTGTTCATTTCTTCCACTCAACCAAAGTATGTTTACTTTTCAGCACTATGCAATTGCTGGAAACCTGATATGTTTTAACTAATGCTTTAATGTATGTCTCTTAGGATATTGTTGGAACTACTTCTGCAAACGCTGTTTGATGACTGCAAAGATGACTGCACTAGAGCATTGTAGTAGATTGGAATGTCATCTCACCTTTCCAGGTGAGATCATATTAACAACCTAGTGTTCTGATCTGATGTAGTAAGTTAATTAAAACAAAAAATACATTAATTAAGAATTAAGAGCTCACTATGAGGAAAATGTCAACCGGGTATATTGGTACAGAAGCAATACAAAAGGAATAGATAACCAATATATATCTTATTGAGTGCAGAAACCAAGGTTCATTGCCAAATTAATCTTAGATTACCTGGTGTGTACTTAAACTTGAATTGTCACTGAAAGAAAAAAAAAAAAGAAATATATTACAAGGCCCTAAGATCTTATAGTAGTTGGTGGAGGTTAGCTTTTGACAATGTCCATTCCCACCATAGATATATATTATCCATGGGTAAGGATTAAAAATAAATCCATGATGCATTAATATATGCAAAATAAATTTTTATATAATAATATATTGAGAGTGGGATGTGTATATCATTGAAAGTTATTCTTATATTTAAACTATTATAGCACATTATTCAAAGTTTCATCTATTTGAATATTTCTTGCAGAACAATTCCCTTTCAGCATGCAAAAGTAATATCTGAATTTGCTTTGCTCTCTACAAATATCTTTTTTATTTGATTAGCACATATCTGTCTAAGAGAATTTTATTTGATTAATATATACCATATATAATAATATGTGAAATAAATTAATTACTTGTTGAAATGTAACACACTAGGATTACAACTAAAGTGCTTATCAGGTATATTAAGCCATTTGCTAGTGGTTCCTAATGAACATGAAGGATGATATATTGAACCAGTTTGATAATGCTTTTCAAAGTTATAATAACTATACCTAATTCTCATTCATATAGTCACAATTTTATGATATTGGATTCTTCTTAGAACAATTTGTTATAAGAAATAATCAAATTGCCATGAAGAAATAAAATTTATATATTTGTTCATATCAGTTGAATAAAATTTGAATTGTAAAAAATTTCTAGAAATACTTTAAATATCATCCTAAAAGATTTCATAATTGTTTTAATGCTTTAATTTTTTTCTCATTTTAAAAAATTAATTTGAGAAATCTTCAAAATTAAAAACGGTATGTAATAATTCAGTTACATTTTCATGTAAGGATTGAAATAATGCTAAAATTGATACTAATTAATACCAACTATAATGTTAACTTTGAATTAGTGATTTTTATAAGTAAAATAACAGAGTACTAAACACAAAACTAGATCTTTCATAGTAGAACATTGTATGGAATTTTTTATTGTTTATTGTTTTTTTAATTTACTCTATAAACTGGAGTAGATAGACTAAACTATCGCCCAGTTCACACTCCACCCACGTCTATTGAACAGGTGTAGAGGCTCATCCCTTGTTCCCTATTTAGGATGTGGTTTCTGGCTTTCTCTTTTCCAATCTTTTCACTTTTTTTTTTTTCAATTGGAGTAGATACACTAAATTATTGCCTGGTTCACACTCCAACCATGTCTATTGAACAGGTGAAAAGGCTCATCCCTTGTTCCCTGTTTAGGATGTGGTTTCCGACTTTCACTTTTCCAATCTTTTCTCTTTTATGTAGCCCCCTGCGCATCAGTGGTGTTACCGCCTTGCTCAGGGTGATATGATTAAAAAAAAAAGATATTGGCTCAGAATGAAAAATTGGAAGGCCGAATTCAAATGTAAATGTCCTGGTGTATGCAAGAGAGTTATTGAGAGTCCAGGAAAATGTAAATATATATGTATATGTATGTATGCACACATTCAGATGTATCTGCTGCCTGCTTAAAAATGTGGTAGAAGGAGGTAAGTATTGAACATATCTATGTGGGATTATGTGGGTTTCACTTGTATCATATTTTGACTTTGGGTAAGTTACAGTGATTACAGCATTGGAGAAAGGATAAAATTAATTCATCAGTTCTGATTAAAGTTGATTTTCCATCTCATTATATACATTTCTAGGAATTTGTTTCACAAGAGTACCACTTTGCTTCTCATTAGGTAATAATTAATGACTTTATATTCTAGTTTAGAATAGCTTTTGTTTTTGATTCACTTGCTAGACTATAGTGTTTGTATACTGTTCAAGACGGTTTCTGATTGGTTGATTGAAATACGACTTCCTAGTAATTCTGAATATATGTCTTTTTTTAAAGATGGTGAAATTTTGGTAATATTTGTATATCTATATTTACTTATTTTTTCCCCAGTAAAATTTTACAGAATTTTTCATCTGCATTGACCTAGCATTTCAACACTAATCTTTTGAGACAGAAAACTAACAAAGTCTCTTGATATAGTAAGGTACTGCTGGAGTTTCCCTAGGTTAATAATAATAATAATGTTTCAGGGGTGTAGAATTAGATTTCTACATTCTCTGTTTGAAACTATTAAAAGTCAATTGCAGCTAAGTATTCTCAGTTTGTGCTAAATCTATTAAAATCGGTTCCAGAGTTCAGTTACAAAAGAACACTTTCTGATTGGATAGTAAATATTAAAAGTCATATTTCCATTCAGTCTTAACCCTGCACATGCACGTGTATCCTTAGTAGACAATACTTTGCGCCAACTGACTTAGAGCATCCTGCGAGATCAAGAAAACTCATAAATATGACACTTCAACTTAATTTATTTAGTAGGTTCTTCTTATACACAAATCTCATTACACAAATCTATGAAATTCAACTTCCTGGCTAAAAGTTAAATTTTATTAACATCATAACAGCTTGTGAAATTCAATTTCTTCAATGGTTCTAACTTTGACAGCTCAACACAGAAATCTTGCCAGCTGAAAGTTAATTTTCTTTAACATCAAACAGCTTGTTAAATTCACTTACTTTTCAACATCAACTCATCAAGTGATGAATTCAATCAAGATGACATTCCTAAACTCACTCAACATCATTGAGGAAAACGCCATGAATACAGTCAAAGCGGGACAACTTATCTTAACTGTAAGTTCAGCAAACTATTACAAACAATTTTTCCACCAACCATTTAATTTCTTAACAAACATACAAATACCTCTTCTAATTAACTAGATCTTTAACATAACATTTTCACTAATAATTTAAAACACAAACCAAGATCTCTAAAGTGTTATAAACAACTTCACTATACCATTTTGTACTTATTGTTTGTTGTCTTTGGTGCATTTGAGTTAGTAAAAATAGTAGAGGGTCAGTTTAAGTATATTTGTCACCACTACAAATTGGCTGACCCACTACAGGGGCATTAGCAGATGAAGGCTTTGCTGGAAGTACTGCTTATGTTTTTTGCATATATTAATTTTTTACTTATAGTAGTTTTTTTTTTTTGATATTCCTAAAAGATTTTAATGTCAAAGCTGAAAGTTACAATTTCTTGCAAGTTTTTTTTTTTTTTTTTTTTTTTTTCGTTTAAGATTTAAAGATTTTTCAACTTATCACGGTATTGGATAGTTTGATTTTTTAGATATCAAACATCAAATGAAAAGTCAACACGCTATCTAGAGGTCAGGTTTGGGACTAAGGTTAGACAACTTTGATAAAAAGAAGCGGAACAAGAAGAGTAAAAACTAATAGTGTGGCATTGTGGGTAATTTTTACTCAACGTTTCTGCACGTTCTCTGCTTGAAGCTGCATAAATACCGACACCATGACGGATGCAGGATTCTTTAAGGTAAATTTAATGATGAAAAATATATTCCCTTACTGTTTTAATTTTTTTTTTAAATGATTTGCATTTAAATCTATTTTCATTATCAGTTGCGCTTGAAAACGGTTTCTCATCTTGCTTTTTATTTAGGTCATAATCTTTTTCAATATGGCTGACTAGTGGGCAGATTTTATTTTAGACATTGTGATCAATTCGAGTGAATTTGTTCGGATATTTTTCTTTACTTCTATTTGACATTTCGTATTTCCCTTGTATTAATTTCTGATATTACTCTGTAGTTTTTTAAAATCATACATTAATCTTTGCAGACGAATAAAAAATTAGCTTGATGTGAAAAGAAAGGGGAAAAAAGAATTGCATGTGTTTGAGTATCTTTCCCCCATTTGTTTTCTCTTTTAACCTTCTTTTTATACGTGAAATAGTGACAGTTTCATATTTGCTTAGAAATTTGATCGTGTTGAGTCTTCTTGATTGTTGATTGCCCGGTGTTATTTTATTTTCCATCTTAATAATGATAAATATTAAAATCTGTGTTTATGGCCACGTGTATTTGACTCAAAATGTAACCGAACCTTTTATTTATAGTCGATTCGTTTATATTTTCTGAGCTTTTGTATACCATTTATTATTGTCAGCATTTTCTAAATGAAAATTTAAATATTAATATATAAATAATATTCGATTCTCTAATTTAAAATAAAATGTTTTCGTGTCTGGCGTTTTTCTTTGCTATTTAGTGTTGGCTTTTCAAAATGGCGAAAACCTAAACGAATGACGAATGTTTCATTGCATGTTGCCATTTTTTAAATTTTATTTGTGATCTTCAAAATAAATATTAGTTTTAAATGTGGTATTTACTTTCTGTAGTTAATTTTAAGATTTTTCTTTTTTGTTTCTTTAATATCAACTTCGCTTCTTTTCTTTATTTTTTTTTTCTCTTTTTAATTCAATTAGTTTCCATGGCTAATTTTTTCACTAATGAAGATAATAAACAAATCTTTCATTAAAGTAATATATAATTTAATGATTTCAGTTAATTCCTGAAAAATAATTCCTTGATGAATTTTTTTGTTGAAAGACGAAATAGATTGATTGCGTTTTGATTTTTAAAAAAGAAAAAAAAATGTTGAAAAATCAAATTAAAACCTCGTATTAAAAAATATAAACTTGATGTCAAGGATATTTTTACTTTTCCTTCTGATCGTGATTTCGTAATGTTTTCATACACAAGCAGAAGCTTGTACATCGGATCTCTTGTGATCATTTCCTTATTTCATATTTACCACTTAAACACTATTAGTTTATGACTTTTTCATTTCTCTGGTTTTTAAGCTTAGATTTTTGTCTTGTTAAAGACCTTGTGCTGAATTAGAACTATTGAAGAAAAAATATCGTCTCCTATCAATCAAGTCAAATGCAACTTTTATTTTTTTTTACATAGCAATTCAATTTTTTAACTATTAGATCTTCCAAATTAAACAACGTTAACTTTTTTTTAATGTTTCATTTACTAACTGCTACCAGATTTTATAACAACGCTTTGTGATGTCTGTTGCTTTCAAATAAAAATCCGACGTGTGAATGACCAATTCGCACAACTTTTATTACATTAAAAAAATTTCCATATACTTGGAAAATGTCCAATGAATTTTAAGTGTTCTGCAAAAAGCTGTTCTGTTATTAAAATCGGGTAAATTAAAAAAGACAGCAAAGATTAACATTAAAACCACATTTTGGATTTTAAATATTTGGTCCTGATAACGTAAAATTTCAACATTCTCAGTACCTTACGTCTGATGATTTAAAAAAAACATTTCAATTTAAAATGAAAGTTAATTTCATCATAACTTTTTGTACCTTTTAAAAACAAGTTATTTACGTCTAGTGATTTGGGGTTTGAAACGTTTTTACTGTTAGTTTAGTTTACATTTCATTTGTGACAATAATTTGCGTTTTTTTTTTTTTTTTTTTTAAGGCCTAAATGTTCGGGGGGGGGGGACAAGACTTGATTTCAATGAAACGTTTCCCTGACATTTAAAGTTAATCGAAGAACATCCTTTTAGAAAATCCAAGTAAAATTATTTTTTTTTTTTTTTTTATAGAAAAAAACGTGCTTTGTTCGCTGCAAAAGTACGAGCATATAACCAGTCTGGTTACCAGACTATTTTGGATGTGCTAGCTAAGTATGCTATATGGCAACGGAAACGTCTTGAGAAAAGTACATCCCACTTTTTTCACCAAATATATGCAATATTATTATTATTGCAATAAGGTTCATAGTTATTGTTGGGTAGTAGTACAACATTGATATCGAGTGCGAGGTGGTAAATTAAGACTAAGAGGGGTAGGTAATAGAAATGAGGCAGAAGTAGAGGAGGAGTAACATTCTGCAACACTAACGTTAGTTTCGTTAAAACAGTTTTTTTTTTTAAATCGAAGAGATTTAACAAGAAATAATTAGAAAGAACGGAAAATTTGACAGCTTGAATATTGTTAAAAAAAATTTAATATCGCCTTTTTCGTCAGACGTGCGTGGATGGAGGTATTTAATGAGAAAAAAACTCATTTTCGTGATGAAATATCGAAATTTAACATTTTCGTTGTTGAATGTTTGTATCTTTCAGTGCCTGGTGTTTGCCATGTTTTAAATGCCAGAACAAACCCTGGTAACCTAGCAAGACGGATAATTTCGTATATAACTACACAATTGAAAGATCATGTCTCAACTTGTGTTTCTGTTAGTGTTGGCCTCAAAGCGTGAGGGTCTTCGCTTAAAAATTGTCTTTCACTTCCAAATGGAAATCGGTATTTTAATGACTTTACTGCTTGTGTGTGTACACTTTAACAATGTTTCACTTCTGCCTGCTTTTCAGTTCAATGTTTTAATTTTAAATTAAAACATGTTAATTATTCCTTGTTTCTACTCGTGTTTTGTATTTTAATGTTTTTAGGTACCTCCAGTCAAATCGATAACTAAACACTGAACAAATAAATGAATAAAAAAGGTCCCAAACTTAAAACAATCTTTTTCCTTCAAAATGTTTAAATTATTATTAAGAGGAAAGATCAAAGTAATTTTTAATAAATTAAAATTTAATTTAAAAAAAAATTTTTAAGTCTTTTTAACGTTTTCGAAATTTTGTCAAAGTTTTGTTTTGATTTGAGTTAGCGGCTAAGAAACGTTTACTGTTTTACAATGGAAACCTAATGATTGCATTACAAACTTTTTTTTACTTTTTTTTTTTCGGTTACAAACACATTAATTTGGAAATTCTCGCAAAAATCAGATAATTGTCTGATTTTAATGAAACTTTCAGAACTCATTCACAAATGAATAAGAAATTTTTTTTTTAAATCTTGATAAAAATATTTTTTTAAACCCCCTCCCCCCTCCACGTAAATCCATGAAATCTTAATAAATTTTACACTGATGGCTAACTTGTTTTAGTTCAACGCAGGACTCATTGGGGAATATAAATCATCTTTTTTTTTTTTAAGTTTACAATCATTATCCGAAAACCTTCTCCGAAGAGTAAAATAAAAAATTCAACAGAGTTTTATTGAATTATTCAATAAACTCTGATATAATTTAATTTGATAAGCTTTTAATTGCTGGAATAAATAACTATTGAGGACATTGTACTCTGAAGAAAAAATTTTTTTTTTCATTAATAATAAAATTTTAAAAGTATTGTTTTCTTTCTTCTTTTTTTTTTTTTATTATTATTATTATTATTATTATTATTATTAAATAACTTAATATATAACATTTTTAAAATATTTTAAAAATCTCCTAAAAATTGATTGCAAGTAGACTTTTTAGTTAAGAACTGATTATATTGCCTATCTAAAATTGAAAAGTTTAATAAAAATCGTTTTGCAAAAATATTTTAAATTAATTTAAAAAAAAAAAAATTGTGTGTAAATATGTTCATTTTGATTAAGTACAATGTTCCATAGGAGTCATTACATGCTTCCATAAAAATTAAATTAGATATTTTTACCATGCATTAAACTTAATAACTTATTAATAAATAACATAATATAACTTAGTTCGGTTATTTCGATTTCATTCTTTCTTTTTAAATTAAAATTATTTTAAAGGAAATTTAAATTTTTATTTATTCAAAAAGCATATTCAAATGTCTGGCTATAAATCTAAACTAAAATTCTCTAAAATATTATATAATTGCTGAAAATATTAAGTTAAATTTTTGATTTTACTATTTAGTTAAAAACCAAAAAGAAAAAAATATATAAATTTTGAAAATTTTGTTTTCACATAATTGATATTTTGGCCAGTATGAGGTCCCCGTCACCACCACCTCCTTTAGCGTTCTTGACAAAAAGATAAAAGAGGGCTACTGGAGTTTAAGTTTTTTTATTGTAAATTTCTGGCAGTAAGCAATTATTACTTGATTGAAATCAGATAAAGGTAAGTTTGAATGTTAGAAAATGACTTGTCAGTTATATTTTATTTTTGCAAGATTTTTAAAACAGAAATTTGGCTACTGTTTACGTAATGTGTTGATCAATCAAAAATGGTGGGAAATTTAAATTTTATTTTTTCAATTCAGAAAAAAATGAGATTAAAATCAATATAATTTATGTTTAAAATACATCAGTGTATTTTTCTGGAATTAAAATTTAATCTCTTGGCTTTCAATTAAAGCTAATTTTAAAGCTTGAAGATAACTTAATTTTTTTTAAAATTTCAATTTAAATTTAGGTATCGAAAATGGGATTTTTTTTATGTATTACATTTAAATATAACTTTTGCTTGTTAATAAAATTGCATATCTTTTAGTTCTAACAAGTTGATCAGAAATTAATGCAAAGTTTTAAGATCTAAAATTTAATTTCTTCTCACTAAAAAAGTAAAATTCTTGGAACTAAAAATTTATTAATCATTATTTTTTTTTTTTTTCTTAAGACCATAGTGTCCTCAATATATCTTATTTATAAAAGCAATTAAAAAAATTTTTAATTAATGCATTTTTTATTTTACGGTTTCAGTAAAAGCTGTTTAAAAAAATAAAAAGAATAAAATAATGATTTAAATTCTCCAAAGAGTCCTTTTAACTAATATAAAGCTAATTTATTCTCCAACTCAAAGCATCTATGAAAACTTGAAAAAAAAAAAAAAACAGTATCAAATTATACAGCAAAGCTTACTTTGTAAAATAAAGCATTCCATGTTCTACATTTTCATAACCAGATCTTTTCTGGCCAACTTGTATTAAACTTTACCATTTATGATAAATATAATTTTCACTTAATATAATCTAAAACTGTATTTGTTAATAAGTGATAAAGTTTAATGCCAGTCTTTCATTGGATTTTTTTTTTTTTTTTTTTTTTAAGTATGGGCAACTATACATGACATTAGCAGAAAAGTAAGAACAATGATTATAGTAAATTTAAAGTTAAAAGAAATTAAGTTATAGGGCGACTATTTTTCAAAAATTTTAAAAATTACTGAGTACTCAAATATAAAAAAGTGCTTTTTTTTGTTTTTTTAAATTATGTTTTACAGATCATCTCTGTAGAACAATAATCAATCTGTCATCAGACATGTAAACATGGTTACTGTCAGTTAAAAACAGCTGCTGTTTAAAAAATTAATTTTGTTTCAAATCAAATTATACATTAAATAAGCTAATATTCATGAAATAAAGTTTCAAAAAAGTACATTTAATATTTGGAAAAAAAAATTTGTAATGGAAGACAACTAAAATAAGGTGGGGAGGGGGCTAATCAAGTATTTTAGCAAAAAATGTAATTTGTTTGAAATACATCAGAATATTTTACTTACTGGAAACAGTAAATGTAATCCTTTAGCTTTATATGAAAGCTTTAATTTTTAAAAGTTAATTTAAATCTTAGGTATTGCAATTTTAGTGGGAATACCTACAATTCTCATAATATACATTGATTATATTTTGTATTTACAAGATTAGAATTTTAGTAGAAAGAAATCTTTATTGACAACCAGATTCCCATTTTTATTACAACCTTATCTTTAGCTGACTGTTGTTTATCTTTCACTTTTTTTGTTAGCTTCCAACCAAACAAATAATTATGCAGTTTGTTTTCATAAAGCTTCCAAAACAGTCACTCTTGTATTAATATTTTTTTTTTTTTTTTTTAGTCACTGAAATTTAAAGACTGGCTTAAGCACATATCTTTCAGATAGATTTTTTTTTAAGTTTTAGCATCAAAATGTTTCTTATTGAAAAGAAAAACCAGAGGATTTTTATTTTTTTATTTTTTATTTTTTTTAACAGTACCCCCACTTACTGAAAATCTCCTGGATCCTAAAATATAATAAAATTAGACAGTATTTAATTTGAAAAACTTAAAAAAATTTTGTGTGTGAATATTATGGACACTTTTTTGTCTTTTTTAATGATCAATTTTTACAAGAACTGTTTTTATTTTTTATTGAAAAAACAAAGTAAAAACAATTCTAATTTAAGTTTACAATCATTTAAATTTCTTCACTTTGTTAGGTGATATTGCTATTAAGTAAAAACTCTATTTCCTAATCATAAATGGAAAAGCTTAGTACAATTCATTGAACAACAATATTTTAAAGACTTCTTTTTTTTTTTTTCTTTTTTTTTCCCCCTCTCTCTCTGTATATATGTATGTATGTGTGTAGTAAATTTAAAGCCAGAGTACCTAAAATTCAATAAAACAGATTATGGAGAATATTTTCCTAATTGTTAAGATTTGGTAGTTAAAAAAAATTATACAAAAAAAGCATTCATATAATATTCATTGTGTAAATTTTACACATAAACTTCCATCTGTCTTTCAAGTTGTCAACACTTAAAATAAATGCCTAACACTGTGTTAAAATATGTATTTTTGAGAGTATAAAGTAATATTTCTCAAATAATGTTTCAGAAAAGTATATTTTATTTTTGAGAGATTTTTTTTTCAGTAAAGAGAATTACATTATTATGACAAAAGGCTAAAAAATGGTGTGATGTTATTTATTTCAAAACAAATTCTTTCCAGCTCATTTTAATTAATTTTGAAATGCACCATCAGGCAGTGAAATATATAACACACACACACACACACACACACACACACACACACACACACTTATTATTACTATTACTGCAACAACATAATATGGGACAGCAACCCAAAAGCTTTGAGTACAAATCTTTAATTTATGATAACCTCTCACTCCACCTCTTTAACCTAATATGGTAGCATCTATGTTTTTGATTTTAAATTTCCATAGCACGTATGACCCCACGACTGAGCAATATTTCACTGCCTGATGGTTCACTTGGCATGGAAACTTGAAGGCTTCTGGGGTGCAGTCCCATATGTTATTATAACACTGTATTCCTATAAAAGCTTTACTTCTGTATTGAAGTAATAATTACCAAATTGAGTATATATCCATTAATTTCTGCCACTAAAATATATATATACACACACACACACACACACACACACACACAACTACCTTTATAGTAGACGATAAATACTTTTTAAATGGAATTATTACTAGAAGGTAGGTACCTCCACTAATTCGCTTATGAAGAAAAAAGTGTCACAAAGTTTCTCTGTAAAAATGTTTATTATTAAGAAGGGTCTAAGTTTTTTCAAACAGCCTTTATTCTGAAAATTTGCTCAGAACAGTAAAATAAAAAATGCAATAAAATTATAACATTTAATTAGATAAACTTTCAGTTTCTTTCTTTTTTATAGATATATGTATAAAAAAAACATTACAGTCTGGAGGAAAAAGGATTTTTACAATGAATAATGAATTTTTATTTTTAAAAAAAAATTTTTTTTTTATATATAATAATTTATAAAGTTTGAAAATTTGTTTGAAATTCTTCAAAGCCTTGTGATGGTTAAGTTATTAAGTGTACACTATTTACTTATCAAAACTTGAAAACCTTAATACTTTTTTTTTTTTTTTTTTAACTATATTTCATATGACATTAATAGATTGTGTGTTTCACTGTTTTCTCTCATTAAAGGGAAAAAATTTGGACAATTATGTCAATTCTGTTCATACTTGACAATACATCTGGCTGTCATTGATCGCTTCACATGTCAAATATATGAACTCCATGATTAAGAAGTACTTTTATTCTAAATTTCATGCTATAAACAAGTAATAGTTGTTTCAAATCAGATTAATTTAACTTTAAATTTGCTTTTTTTTTAAACAAGGTTTTGAAAACAGAATCAGTTTTTTTGTTTCCAAACTTGTCAAAATGGGTATAAAAAAAAAAAGTTAACTTTGGAAAACTCTAAAGAAGTTGAGATTCCAGTCAATATAACTTTGATTTGAAATACACCAGAGTATTTTGCTCGTTGGAAATAGTAAATTTAATTATTTAGCTTTCAATGAAAGCTACAGGAGGGATTTTTTTTTTTTTTTTTTTTTTTTCCCCCCTACTTTAAAAATGAGTGGAGGTACCTACTAGAAAGGTAGTTCTTTCCTACAGGGGCCCGACAATATTTTTCGGACACTTTAGTATTCGACTTTCCGAGTACCATAGAGTGGCGAAATTCCTTCATTAGAATAGCATAAACATATAAAGATAAAAATAGAAGAAAATCGATTAGGTAAGGAAAAATATTTATTTTTCATTTTTTACAAAACACACAACATTATTTTTCGGACATTGTTGAAAAACTGTTAATAGTCTGTAATATCACCTTTCTTCTCAATAACTTTTATCAATCTCTCTTCATAATGATCAAACATATGCGCAATAACATCTCTACGTGTTTCTATTAGTTGTTTTTTGGCATCTAGTATCCGTTCCCATAGTTGAGCCTCTTTCGTTATTTCAGGTCCATCATAGACAAGTTGCGCAAGCATTTCCCAAACATTTTCTATTAAATTTAGATCTGGGCTTTTTGCAGGCCATTCCAAAGTATTCATATTCACTTTAGCCATCCATTCTTACATGAGTTTTGACACATGGATGCTGCAATTGTCTTGCTGTAGAATGAAATCATTCCCTATCTCTCTTCTTATCCTTGGTAGGGCTTTCTCGTCCTGCAACTGTTTGTAGCTTTCGCTGTTCTGTTGTCCTTTCAGCCACTCCAACCATATATTTCCATTAGCAAAGATCATACCCCAGACCATAACTCCTCCTCCTCCTCCTCCCATCTGTCGTTTGTTCAGTACAGCAGGCTCACCCCTTCTCGACCAAGTACACCATCCATCGGGCCCATCAAACTTGAAACGCTTCTCATCAGTAAATATAACCTTCTTAAAGTCAACATGCTTTGTTAACCACCTTTTAGCACACTCCGGTCTTGCTCCTTTGTTTCTTTGTTAGTGTAATTTTTTTCTTAGCCTTTGCATACTTCAAACCAATCCTATGCAGCGTTCTTTGTACTGTTCGGATGTTTTCATCCAATTCACATTTCTCCTTCACTTTTCTTGCTGTAACTTTTTCTCCAGATGTCAAAAGCCGTGTCACAGTCCTCTTCATTCTCCTTTCAGTCCTCTTGCCAATTGATCTTTTCCGTCCTCTCTTCTTTTTCCTCTCGGAGTTTGTCTTCAGCATGTATTCGACCGTTGATTTCGACAGCTTCAAATCCATGGCGATCCTTCTGATGCTGAGGCCATCATCCCACTTCTTCCGTGCCAAAACAAACGACTTCTTTTGAATGCATTTTACCTCATTAAACTTAATTGTTTTGCCAGTAAAATAGAACAGATAATTGATTCTAATGATGACAGCTAAGTGTACAAGCAGAAAATTTGCATCCAGCAACATATACATGAACTTAGCTCTTAATAAAATAGGATTTTTTGTCATGTCCAAAAAATAGTGTCACGCAAGTTTTCGCAAAAATTACAAAAACTAAAATTATCAAAGCCAGACTAAAAAAAAATGATTACACTAGTAGTGGATTTTCACTCCTCAACTACGTACTTACAATCTCAAAAGTTTTTGGCACTAGTAACCACCTTGAAGTACTTCTTTCAAAGTGTCCGAAAAATATTGTTGGGCCCCTGTAGACTCTGATCTTGGGCAGACATGCTGATCTATGTAAATAATCATATCCTTTTTTTTTTTTTTTTTTTTTTTTTTGACAAGTACTATACTATACAAGTTGGTTATATTCTCTACACTATTTTGAAATGTCCTTGGTCATCCTTTTGCCTTGAGTTAATTTCAGTAATAAAATTGAGCATTTTGCTTTTCATTGACAACCACATTGTTTTTTGTTTAATCAGGGAACCAGTGCTGAGCAAGATAACCGTTTTGCGGACAAGAAGAAAAAACTTCTCAAATCTATGAGATTTGCAGATGGATTGGAGAAAAAGGTAAATTATTTCTAATAGAAATCTTAATTTTTATTACAGTTAGATTTGTTTTCTTCTATATATAAAACAGTAGATCATAAAATTTAATATATTTAATCTTTTACTTTAGGTGGATATGAACAAAGTCAATGTGGAGACTTTGAAGCCATGGATCTCACAGAGGATTACTGAATTATTAGGCATCGAAGATGATGTGCTTGTTGAATTTGTTTATAATCAGTTAGAGGAAAAAGTGAGTATTTCCAATTTACAGGAAACTTTTATATTTGCTTTTAGTTTTTATTAGTTTTTCCTTAGATTAAGTCTTTTGTGGCAGTTTAACTTGTAATTGGTATATGTAAACCACTTGGTGATAATGTGGCCATTTCTACTGTTATGATATATGCTTTATTACCCTGTCTTTCTCTTTTTCTACTTTCATTTGCTTATCAGAATCTAGCAAACTGTTCTATAAACAATAACAAAGTAATGATGTAATCTTGTATATATTTATGTTGATGGTTGTTGTGCTAATATACTGATGTTTGGCTGTTTCCTCTCACAATTAGAGATGATCAAATTATAAACGCCTTCCCTGTCCCGTCAAAGTCCTGGCAAAGGCGCTCACTTACAGGATTAATTTGTTACTATAATGTCGGCTGGATGCTAGTGGTCGTCGCTGCCTCTGATGAGCTACAACTTTCTCTCAAAGTTGGTATAAACCACGTGGTCGGGACATTTTATGACATTCTCAACCGTGGTATGTGTTTCTCTTGTCCTTTGTTCCTCTTGACTCTTTTATGGTGACCTCTTGTTGCACACTATCTATTTTAGACACACAGACTCTTCTAAAACTTTTAAAACAAATAAAAAATATTTATAAAAAAAATACAGCTGACTGGAAAAATTTTCTTTCAAAATAAAATATTAAGACATTTCAATAGAACTTTTTGATTTTGACTTTTATAAGGAAAAAAAAAAATTTTTTTTTTTTTTTTTTTTTTTAATCAATTGGTGCATGGTGTCATTAAATAAAATTATTTTATTTTATTTTATTTATTTATTTATTTTTTTTTAATGAATGGAGTGCTTTTTTGTGTGTGTTGGTGTGTCATGATTTTTTTTACCAGGAAGATGAAATATTACAAGGTCATTGCTGTAATTTTTTTTTTTTTTTTTTTTTTTTTTTTCTCACCTATTTGATATTTGGTGCTTCTGAAATTTATATTTCAATAACTGGCTTTTGCTCGGCAGTAAATTTCTTTGGAGTGTGCCAATCTAACCATTGTTGACAAATAGATGCTGCAGTTTTTATATGCCACTATATTCTTTTCTAACTGCTGTCTATAGAATATATGTTCAATGCCTTTTGTGCGTGGACTGGATGGATATTAAATTTCCACAAGTCTTTAGATTTTTGAGCTTTTAGTGGTTTAACTCTTAGTATCAAAAAATATTTGCTTTCTTTTTCTGTATGGTTGAGTAGAGCACTTAGTTTTTTTAGTTATAAACAAAACAATGGTGGTGTTGTGAATCGTTGTGGCTCAGGGTATTAAGAGTGAACAGGCTGCCACCATTGTTAAGGATTTATATACTTTGCTGGTGTCTTAAAATGCAAATATTTTGGACTCATTTAAAAACTTATTTTAGTGTTAAGTTTATGACTGGCTTTGAGAAGAGCTTAATGCATTCAGTTTTTCTTTTTATGCACTAACTTGCCTTCTCGGTTTAATCTGTAATTGAGCAGTTATTGTTCTTAAAAATAACTGTAAAAGTTTTTTTTTTTTTTGTTGTTTTTTTTTTTCTTCTTTTTTTTTTTTTTTCTTTTTTTTTTTTTTCAAAATATTCCCAAAATATTAAACCTAATTTTCTTTTGAAAGTAAATGGTAACATCACAGTTGATGAATGTTTTTACAGCATAAACTAAAGGGGTTGTGGAAAATAAAATTGATATAATTTTAATCAGCAATCACTTTTTTCCCCTTGGCAATTGGTATAATTAAAATTCGGTGTACTGTTATTTAAAAACTTAGACCCCCATCCTTTTTCTTTCCTACTTAATCTTGTTTTTTTAAATGTCCATTTGTCCCATCTAATTTGAGCAGCACAATATCCAGCCAACATTTGGTAATAGCCAGTCTTCTTTTGTACAGATTAATACTTTTTAATTTCTCTTTTGTTTTTCTTCTATATGAAAGTACTGAGGGTGAAAGATGATTCTTACAGCAACCATTGCAGTTGAATAAAGGTTTAATTCAAGCAGAACTTTTCCTTATATAAATATAATGCATCATTGATATATAATTCTTGCTATTATTTTTCTTCTGCATTTTAAATTCTTGGTTTACAATACAGCTTATTTCATGAGTTTTGAAAGTTTCTCTCTTTGTTCCTAATAGCAACAGCCAGACCCTAAGGATATACAGATTAATATTACTGGATTTCTAAATCCTAAAAATGCAAGAATATTCATGCAAGAATTATGGGACCTCTTGATAAGTGCACAGGACAATGTCAGTGGGATACCAACCAAGTTTTTAGAACAAAAGAAAGAAGAAATTAAGAAGAGACAGGTAAGTCTTATCTTTTTCAACTCGAGTCTATTAGACAAAAACACTTTGGCAAATAGGCCTAAACTTCACTTTTGCACATTAGCAGAATATTGACTTTAGTATGCTTATTCCAAAGAAGCAACTGAACTTTGTTTTATCACTATTCATTTAATCTTTGACCTTGGTGATGTCAAACATTAAAAAGCATTTCACTCAATTCAAGCATATAAAACAAAATCAATTATGCAGAAATCGATTATCCAACATGGCCAGTTTAAAAAGATTAGGTATCTTTTGAATGGTTAATGTCATCACATTTAGGCAACTTTTTTATTGCTTGTTAAAATGTTATGAATGAATGGAATAAACAAATTTTCCCTTTCTATCACTGTATTCTTGTAGGCTGAGCAAGAACGTATCCAAGCTGGTCTCAGAAAGCAAGAGGAACACATAAAGGAGAGTCTGAGCAAAGAACGACGTGATATTGACAGGAGGGACCACCGATCATCAGACAGGTCTGTCTATCTTTGCATATATAGTTTTTTTTTTTTTTTTTTCTCTTTAGCTTCTTATTGGCATATTAACCATTTTCATTAGATGAAAATAAACAGCACCAGAAACTGATGTTCCTAACCCACAAATTGATCAGTTACAGATGTTGCTTAATATTGGTGATCAGTGTAAATTAAGCCAGTTAATTTCGTCTGTTTAACTTAATTTGGCATAAGGCCATAAGTGTAGATACCCAGCAAAGTCAAGGCTTCTTATGTAGTAGCAGTGGAAGTGTTCATGACAATTTGTTTATACAGCTGTAGACTAGAATCATTTTCATATGAAAACTAAATTTTTGTGTATTAGACTTCAACAAACAAACTTTTTATGCTAGGATTGAGGATTATTTTCTATTTCTGCTCTGTTGATTTCTCTTTGGATTTTTCAGGGATACTATATTTGATTCCTTTTCCATGACTTTTAATGATATTAATTTTTCCTTCCAGATCAAGAAGTTCTTCAAGTCATTCATCCAAAGAAAGCAGTCAGTCTCCTTCACCACATAGACAGAGGATTGGCTCCAAGTCCCCCAACTCTGCACCAGTTGCCTCATCTCCTGGAAATAATGTCAAAGAAGATTTAAAACCGGCAGATGTTAATGTAGAAGTTGTTGATATGTAAGTTGTATCACCATAATTTCTTCTTGAATTTCTGGGGTGAGGAAATGTCTTTGTTTTTCAGTCAGACTACAATCCTCATTTTTGTTATAATTGCATTTCAGTCTTGAGCCCTCTGACCTTCTTAAGATGTCTGTCAATTCAGGTAATCTTCAAAGGATTTCGAACTGAACCATAATTAATCTACAAAAGTAGATTATTCTCATTTTCTGTCCACATCTAGGGATGTCTCATTTTGTTTAATAGTTTGATTGTTAATCCTCTATCCAATGAAATCAAAAGCACAGTTATGTTACCAAATTCATTAACCATTTCTTTAAAACTCTAGTCCACTGTTCTGGAGCTAGAACTTAGGTCTTTAAACTTAATGTTCTTCTTGCCGAATTCTGCTTGTGTGTGTGTGGGATGCCAAAGTGTTGTCAGTTGCTGGTATGCCCTATGCCCATTCTTGATTAATTGTTCCCATATGGCAGTGTAGTCTGCAACAGGTTTTCAAAATAGCTATTTAAAAAAAGCCATCATGAGAAATTCAGCAACTGGTCTTGTACAAAAAAAAAAAAAACTTCAGTTTTGTGGAATTTATTTAGCCAATATTTGTTTTTAAAACGTACTACCTTTAGTATGCATTTGCAGCCTCTTTTTTTTATTTTTTTATTTTTTTTTTATATATATATGAACTCTAAAATTTATTGTCCTATGGCTAATTTTCTCAAGCATTGTGGCCCTTCAGTTTTTAGTTGTGTAATCCTACTGGGAAAGCTGTCATAACCTTACATGTGTGTTAATTCCTTCAGATGTTTGATTCTTCAGTGATGTTTTCTTTATCTTGTATTTTTATTTACAGCCACAAGTTGATGACCACCTTTTTTCTGACATAATGAACTTTTCAGTGTTTTTCCAATCTTACTTTTAGGGTTTGGCCTCTTTCACTTTTGTATTCTCTGCCGGTTGAGATACACAGTTCTTGGTCATGTTCTTTGTTAGGTTTCATTTAGCTATTTCTGAATATTCTAATAATGCTCTAGGAACAACAGACTTTTTAAATCTTTTCCAACACACTTTTGACATAAGAGTGAAAGACCATGATAGTTTTCCAATCTTATTGAGATTCTTGATATACATATAACTTGAACCCCCATTTTCTGTATGAGTTATTAGTAGATTCAGTAAGTTCATATGATCCAGCAGTAGTGCATCTTCCAGGTGAGACCAGAGTATGAAGTTAAATCAACTGCATATCTCAGCTGTAGACTGAATAAAGGGTTAATTTTAAAATTCTCTGAAGGTTACTCACATTGACAGACACTTGTATTTCCTGTTGTATTGACTTGTTTTCCTAGATGTTGTATTCTATGTTGAGCATCTTTTTACAAGAAAATAGCAAATGTTCATCTTATCTACTGGTTTAGAAAAAAGGATTTACAAAGATGCTTAAGATTTCTGCTTGGCCAAAAAACGAACTTTGGTTATTTGGCCAGGTTTTGGAAAGCAGGTTAAACAGCAAACTTTTCAGCACCCGCTTGCCTTTTTAAAAGTAATTGACTCAAAACTGAAGGTGTAAATTTAAATCTTAAAACTTATACAAGCTGAAGAACATTTTTCATATCTTTAATTCTTAATAGCATGGAATGATTTTTTTTTTTTTTATCGATTTGAATGTAATGTGAGCTAAAATTTATTTATTGCAGCAATGAAGATGCTGAAAAAGAAAATATTAAAAATTTGGATAACAAGAAAAAGACTGAAGAACCTAAATATGTTGAAGATAAATCTGCAGTTAAAAATAAAGAGCAGACAAAAAAAAGGAAATCTCGGTCTTCATCTCCAGAACGAAGGAAGAAAAGCCGATCTAAAAGTCCTAAATATCGACGCAGGTCTCGCTCTCG
Organism: Ascarosepion bandense; assembly: GCA_037127315.1. Lineage (NCBI taxonomy): Eukaryota > Metazoa > Mollusca > Cephalopoda > Sepiida > Sepiidae > Ascarosepion > Ascarosepion bandense. The sequence goes on from JBBBDQ010001389.1 coordinate 2,846,523, forward strand.
AAGCAGGTAATGTTTTATTTTTCTTCTAAATTATTTCTAATGCAAAGTGATGTGTGAAAAAGAATAGAGAAAATGCAGGTTAGGCTATAATATTTATAGTACTTTTAAAAATGTATGCTATATAATTCACTAAATATAAAAATTAGTTTTCTAATAAATGACTGGCTGTTTATAAATTTCATCAATTTGGGATGCACTAATTGTTTACTTGTTCATTTCATATTATCAGAATTTTCAAAAATATAATTCACTATAAAATTTTTAACTTGATCACTATATTCCAACATAAATTACCACCAACCTAAAACAAATTCAAGCATTCATTAATATTCGTTTTGAAATATTACCTAAGCATGTTAACTTCACAGTTAAAGCAATTTTACTAATTATCATTTTCAATGTTCTATTTAGATCTGCATCAAGACACAGATCACCCAAAAGCCATAGATATGGATCCCCATTCCGAAAATCTCCAAGGAGACGGAGCTTTTCTCAAGAAAAGAAAAGGAGCCCATCTTATCGAAAGAGAAGCCCATCGCCAAGAAAGAAACGAAGCCCGTCACCAAGGAACAGAAGGAGGAGTCCATCTCCAAGAAAAAGGAGGAGTCCTCCCAGGAAAAGAAGAAGCCCATCTCCTCGGAAACGCAGAAGCCCGTCTCCAAGGAGACGGCATAGCCCTTCTCCTCGTCGGAGGCGAAGTCCATCTCCTCGGAAAAGGAGAAGCGTTTCTCCAAGACCAACTGGTAGTTCATCTCGAAGACGTCCAAGCCCACATGCAAGAAAATGGGCTGGATCATCATCTAGTCCATTGGACAGATGGTCTGGACGAAGAAGGTAATAAACATGTTTATAAGGGGCAGGTGGTGGGTAACAATTTGCTTAAAAATGATCTTGATTTCATAGTTATTTTTGCTTGCTTAAAAATTTACTGTTCATTCACTAACCTTGTCTTGTAGCTTCCAGTTCCATTATTGTAATCGGACCTGTTATTTAATTCAAAATTTTTTTTTTTTTTCTCCTACAAATCTAATTTAAAAAAAAAAAAAATGAACGGAATTATATTTACACTAAATGTATATCAATTTTTAAAATAATACTTTTTTTTATAAAAACTGAGAATGTCTAACAAAATTGACTTTTGTTTTGAACTCAAAATCAATGTTTAGGTAAGAAAAGATTTTTTTTTTTTTTTTATAAGATCACCAAGTTCAAGTTCTGTATCCAGCAGTTCATCTGGATCATCTTCAAGTTCAAGTAGCCCAGCCAAGTCTAAAAGAAATCAAGAGAGCACCAGAAGGGTAAGTAATTACTTAAACATGAAGGTACTTTCTTATACTTGTGTGACTGCTTGGATTCTTATTGGCTTTAAAAAAACATTAAAATATTTTAAATGTCTTAACCTTTTCATTTTATACAATCTCTGATTTCTGGTTTAACTTATTTCAACCAAGCAGCCACAAATGAAAATATGCAACTTAATAAATTTCTGTTTCAGTAATTTTTTTATTATTATTATTATTATTATAAAACAATGATTCATTAATGAAAGAAGATGAAAATTTATAATTCTTGATTTTTATTTATACAAGCCAGCAGTCACAATTCTCTATTTTTGGAAAACCAAATACATCTCAAAATGTCCATAGATGTGTAAGCTGTATCTTAGTTATTTGAAAAACTACCAGAATGTTAATGTTGGTTCTTGTTTAAAGTAACCTTTGGCTGCTAAAGAATTGAATATTCATCTTCTTTTTTTAATCATTTCTAAATGTATAATGGCTGCTAGTCACAAGGGTTCTTATATAAGAAAAGGAAATGTTTTTATTGTGGTCATTTAATCTTCTTGGGAATGTAGAGACAGGCAAATTATGTTTTTGGGGTAATAGATTTTTCTAAAACCCTGCAAATGAAGTAAGTTCTTTGAAAAATTGGGATCTACATTGTCACACTTTAGGTTTTAAACAGTTCCGTTCTGCCAATTTTTTCATCAGTTTTTATTGGATAATTTATAGACTGATATTGATTTTATATATACACCACCCATCTTGTGCATAAAACTAGACACATTACTCTTTGGCTGTATTTGGTTCAAATTGATTTCTTGCATTTTCTATAATGATTACATTAAATTCTTTTCATGTGGAAATTTTAAAATGTGCATGCTTTCAAAGAATTAATATTTTGTACATAAGTCACTTTGTTGTTTAAAATATAGAATTACTTATGATGAACAAGATTTATCTTAAGAAATATATTGAAACTTGAAATGTTAGGTTAAAAATTCTGAAATCATGGCCTTGGTGGAGGGAGTGAGGTTCTTTTTCTTTTCCAGAAACAAGTGAAAACTTATTTATTGAACCTGAATTTTTTTTGTACTGTAAGAACATTTAATAATTATCAGTTTTCGCTAGTAGCAACTTTGTAGCTGCAATACATGCAAAGTAGGCAGGGTTTCTATAAGCAATTAAAAAAAAAAAAATTACCTCATCATCAAGCATCTTGTCTGTCTTATTACAGGATTCCCTCTTGATTTTCTAGAAATGAATAAATTTTGGTTTCTTTGGATTCCCCTCTTCTTTTTTTTTCTTTTTTTTTTTTTTTTTCTCTCATTTTATTTTGATTTTTCCTTTTCTTTTTTTTTATTGTTGATGTTGAATGTTTTTGGACAGATTAATATCTATTATCAGGAAATATACAGATTGTTTTGTTTTGGAGCCATATCTGTTGAAGACGAGATGATGAAGACATTTTCCTCCCAGTTTTGTCTCAGCAGTTGCACAGCTGGGGCTGCTTACACTAACGAGTATTATTTACAACATAGAGCTGGGCAGCAGTACATCTAAGTGTCATGTTGTCTCCCTTGCTTTCCACCTCTGAACTTCAAAATTGAACTTTTATCCTATTTTCTGTTATACATAATATATGCCTTTTTAGATTTCCTATTTAGCGTATCTAATTTAAAAGAAGCTTCAGTTTATGCTTTCTCTCCATAAGCATTAAGATCAATGGATAGATATTTAATATGCCACTCTCTGATTTAGTGCTTTCTGTTCAGTATAAGACCTTTCATCAGTATTTTGTATATATTTATATTTAGACAAATATTTTTTTTTTCTTCTTCTTCTTCCTATCTTAAGGAGTAACAATAAAAAAAAGCTTATAACATTTTGTGTGTATGTGTGGGGGTTTTTCCCCCTTTCTTTGGGCCATAGTTTTTTTTTTGCATGTTAAATTCATTTGGGAAGAATTGTTAGGAACAATAAATATTGACCTCTTATAGTCTGTATGACTGCCACCCACCTATAATTTATACCTTATGTTGGAGACTTTTTTTTTTTTTTTTTTTTTTTTTTTATCATTGCCTTATCTTCTGGTTGGCACGCAAGGAGAGACCTTCCAATGAGCAGTGACACAGTAAGACTTAAATGAGTATAAAAACTGAACAGACTAACCATTTAAATTATTTCTGATCAAACACCAAGTGTGTTTAAAATAAACGAGAACGTGTAGAATGTATTGCACTTCTCCTAAACTTAGAAATCCTATATGTTGTCATGTTAGTATCTCCCCCCTCTTGTTGTCTACAAAAAGAGTCCACTAATTGATGCTTCCGTATTTTGTAGTTTTATTGGCATTTGTCCCTAAGTTAGTCTATTTCTTTTTTACTGGAAACCAAACAGAGACACACCTGATTTGTTGAAGTTATTCTATTTTTGGAAGCACACACCCAGTGTTGAACACATCTCCATATACAGCAACTGGAGACCATTTATGTTATCCCAGGACACTTTCAGGAACTGTGACTTAGAATACAACTGCTGCTCAGCGCTGGATCTCTCTGATCTTAACAGATCATTACAGATTGATTTAAATCAAGGTAAGTTAATCAAACATTGTCTTTAATTTAATCTCTAATTTATTAACCTTGTTTATATTATTTTTTTCTTATTCCTCTACCATTTCATTTGCAGAAAAAAGGTCATTTTATTGTTTCTATATGATTTATCTTTCATTTTCTTGAAACACTTTATAAAAGTCTACTTAAAAGCTATCGGAAACAATGCTACTGGCACATAACAACATTTGAAATATTGCTTTAATGATATTCATGAATTAAAGGGCTAAATAAATTTTCATTCTTTGCTCATATAATTCCAAGCAGGTTGAAATATCACTTATATATATTAGGGTAGGTTGATTTTTCACTTTTCTTAAAATATTAAAAGATCTCACTTACCAAAAGTTGTGTATGGACCTATTAAGTACTGATACAAAATATTAGATCAAATACTTCAACAGTCTTTTGAGCGTTTGGCATCAAAGATCGCAGACAAAAATATACTGAAAATTCCTCGCTTTTACAAAATTTGGGCTGAATATTAGTGAGAAAACCAAATAATTTTAGTATTTAAATCAGGGAATGTCATTTTATTTTATAAAAATGTTATTGATTGAAGAAATGATGACTTATCTTCAAATTGAAAATCTCTCTCTTTCCCCCATCCCCTTCAGTATCTGCTTTAAAAAAAACTGCCTTTTAACATTATGAATTAAGCAGTGATATTTGAATATCTTAAATGATTTTTTTCTGTTATAAGTGAAAATATAACAAATAAGAAAAAACAAATGCTGTTTTAATATAGCTTATTATATAGTCAAATTGCTCCATATAAACGCCCTTAGACAAAAATGCTGGTCTCAATTTCTGACTCAAAACTTTGGCTGTCAAAACCATATACAATTTGCAAAGCTTCCATTGTTGACTTGACTGCCCGTTCCATGCCTTGAGAATGTGAGGGCAAATTTGGCAAATCAAGCTTGGTTCTATTTAACAATGATTCCTGAAGTTCAGATTCAGAAAAATCTTCCGTCATTGATAGTTCAAAAATGCCACATAATGATAGATTTATCAATTGTGTCCAGTGTGTGGCATTAAAATTAATGGTTGATATTCTTTTTAACCTTATCTTGGTTGACTCCCCACTCCTGAAAGAATAAAAAATTTATTTATTGATTCATTTAGAAAATTTCAATCTCTACTACTTTAATAATTATGGTGAAATTAGATAAAATCTTTAAAATGATTCTATAAATTGCAATGAATAATTGACTCATTGATATATAAATAAATATTTACTTGCCTAATGGCCAAAACTCTTTTTAAAGCTTCTTCTCTTACTTCAACTCCATCAGATTTGACCATGGAATATAGGTTTTTCAGGCAGTAAACAAAATGTACTTCCTTGTATATTTCTTAATGTGATCTGCTGGATTTCATGAGGCTGCTTCTTAATCTTCTGGATCATATTAAAATTGTGCACTTGCTGATTGTGGAACTTATTATTTCTTTTAATTCCAAACCAACAAGTAGCATACACATCTACAATAAAATATATTAAACTGTGGAGTTTTGTTGTGAGCTTTTGTGGGTATGTGCCATGACTCCATAAATACATAAGCCTGATGGCCAAAGTTAACCATCTTGCCTGGTTTAAAGGACCAATTTTCCAGGAGGCATATCTAGAGTCAACCTTACCTCTAGAAATATCCACTGTGTGTTCATACAGGAGTCTTTGGTCACAACTAAGATCATGCATTTCATCAATTTTCAAAATTGAATGCAGAGGACTGCTAATAGTGGAAAATGATATTTGGGGTAAATTATGGCAATCAGGACCACTGAATGCTGTAAGGCCTTTTGTGCAACCATCTGTTTTTGAAAAGAGCTCTGAAAAGTAGTTCGTTATGGTGCAAAGAGCAACCAATTATGTGAAGATTTTTTTTCTTTTCTAAAATTGCGACCATTCCACCTTCACAGCCCGTGTTGGCATTAGTGTTGTCAACAAGGATAACCTTGATAGTGTTCTCACTGTTGAATTCATGCAAAACATCCACTACTTGCTCTGCATGAACAACATCTGTTGAACCACTATTAGGGAGAACTCTATGTATCAGACATTGGCTTTCATGTGGTGCCTCCTTTGTAAAAGTTAAATGGCATTCTGATTCCTTGTTTTTTTTTTTTTGTTTGTTTGTTGTTTTTTTTTTCACCACAATTTCCTTATACAGCAATGTGTCCTTATTTGTTCTCCCATCAACTGCAATACATATAAAGTTTTCCACACTTTCATCCTTTTTTTTTTTTTTTTTCTGGGCAGTTGTTTTCACTTTAAACTTTGCCCTATCAACTTTGCATTTATCTATAATATCTTTCATATTAATATTTGGTATAAGAAGGCCCATAGCCTTCAAATCCAAGAGCAAGGCATTGACAAGGCTGGCTCTAAGATTAGAAGATATGTCCCTCCTGACTAACTTAAAAGCATATCTTGGAAATTATAAGCGCCTTTTGGATGACTCCTTGGCTGCAAATATTCTTCTTCTGGTTTTTTACTTGGAGAGGAGGAAGAAACATTAGCCTGGACACTTGATGTTGAATCTGTTGGTGATCAATCTAAATTTTTTCTTAACCTCTCTTTTTCACTTTTACTTTTTTTATAGCACTTTTATCAACAGGTCCAAGCTGTAAAGTGTCCTTAGTCCCTATTTTGCCCCTCTGATTCTACAGGTATTCACAATCCTGAAATACCTGAAAAAAATATATGTACTATCAGAAATGAAATTCCACAAATATTTTAAAAATAAATTTGATAAAATTTGAAATAAATACATTAAATTAAAAGTAATGTTTGCTTACCTTAAAGTAGAGTTACTTCCGAGATTATCTCATAAAGTCTTTTTAATAAATAAATATTAACTTTAAAATATATAAACAAATCAGAATAATTATAAAAGTTGAATTTTTCATTAAAATAAGACTTAACTATTAAAAAATACAAGAGATATGATAATTAAAAGCGTAAACAGTAAACAAAGTAAAAACAATCGTTTAGGGGGAGGTAATTTCAACAGGTGAATACTATAAAAAATAATAAATGAAACGGCATATGTAAAGAGTTACTTGTATATTAAACTGAATATCATAGTGTTTTTATTTCTTTTTAATTTTGATGTTTTCATTTAATTTCTTTTTAAAAAAAAATGAATACTAAACTTAAAAATATCTATTATTAAGCATATTGTATTTTTTTTCTTTTTGTTAAAACTCAGGTTTTAAGCGATACATGTTTTCGGTGACACCTATACTGTGATAAAAATCTCAATTTTAAGTTTGATTGCTCAAATAAATACTAAGTTTTGAAGAAAAATATTTCTTGTGGTAACTACTGACATTATTTTGCAACTTTCTTTAAGTGCGTTTTTTTTTTTTTTTTTTTTAACAGTTCCAAAATCGACCTATTCTTTAAGTGTGTGTGTGTGTGTGTGTGTGTGTGTGTGTGTTTGTATTTTTAATAAGTTCAGCCACATTTTAGAATTGTTAAAAAGTATATTTTTAGAAAGATTAAGTTTACACACAAATTGTTCTTTCAATTTTCATTTTAGCACTATTTTAATTTGAAACTATTAAAAAATTTCATTTTAACCGTCAATATGAATTGTAATACTGGACTATGTAAAGCAATTCTATATGTAGCGATTCTGAGGTTCTCACCAGTGAAGATTTCAGCCAAAGCTAAATCTGCACATGGTACTGAACTACTAATAATGATGGTCTAGTATCACTGGGCGCAATGGCCAGTGTACAGTTCCTTCCAATGGAATCCACTGCCATGTATCCATGACAAAGGCAAGCCTTAAAGCTAAAAGATATTGGCTGTAGTCTGGCCTAGAGTGGGATAGACTCCACTAGGTCTACATTGCACAGGACATGAATAAATACCTGGTGAGATGAGGGAGCTAGGCATGTGCTCAGATGTGCAGCAATCCTTCAGCTACACCCAAACATGTGACTGAAGAGGTTATAAATAAAACTAAAATTTTTAATTTTGTAGCAAAATAAAATTTATAAATTTCTTCTAGATTTACAAATGATGTTCAGCAATTTAATAATAATAATAATAATAAAATATCAACAAAATTGATGCATTTTTATTGCCTGTATGTTAATCTTTTTTTTTTTTTATCATCTCTGAAATATCAACAGGGAGTGCAACTAGATTTTAAATCTTATTCAATTAAAAATATTTAATTGCTAATGTATATCAAATCCATTCTGATAGTAGTATACTAAAAATGTAAAATTTATTCAATTTATTTTCATGTCTTAAAAAACATCAGACTGTAATTTTTTATTTTATATATATATATATATATATATATATATATATATATATATTTCCAAATGAATAAGGGATGAAGAAAATATTTACAACATTCAAAACATTGATTTAAAACGTGCTCAATATAGAAATAGAGCAATGAATATTTATTATAAATTATACTTTAGAACATGTCTCAGGTAGTTAGTAATGATGGTAAGATTACTATCATTACTAACTACCTGATGAGACATTGCTCTTTCAATGTCAAAACAAAATGTACACTTTTGTAGTAGATTGTAGTTTGTACATGTTCTAAAGTATTTTTTTATATATTATCCAATATGAAAACATGATTTTTTTTAGTTACACCTCATTTGTATCTTAGCAATTACTTGATAAAATCATTATCAAACCAATAGTTTCTTTTGCAATACTTCAACTCTATTATCATAACTGATCTCTAGTTATTAAGTTAAGACTTACAAACGACAGCTGAAATTATTAGAAAGTGATTTCTATACTGGAAAAGTAGTTACTTATCCTCATTAATTTCTATTGTGCTTTTTTTGAAAACTTTTTGTGCCATTAGCATTGTAATTGAGCAGTGAACATTTAGATTTTAAAAAATTGCAGCTCAATTTTATCTGAGAATTAATTTTATTGATTTTTTTAGCATTATATGACTATTTTTCTTTGTCAGTCCAATTTTCTACAGTGACCATTGAAAAGGAACAGAAGGAAGCTCGGTAAAGTGATTCTGATCATCCAGCTTTGAATGACTATTTCCTTGATTTCACGCGAGGTAACAGTAATAAGTAAAGTTAATGCTGGCCTATGGTTGTGATGTTTGCTTAAAAATACTTGCTGTGACTAAACCATAATGGACCGCCACAGAGCCTGATGTGACCAACTGCAACACCCAAAATGGAGAATTTCCCAGGAAATGCTATGACATATCAATATTTACCACTGCCTTTTACCATTATTTCAAACGAAAATCAGATTCACTTTTTTTTATTTTTTTTTTTTTTTTTTTCCACCTTCTATATTTGAAAAAATTAGCCATTACCTTTGAAACTATTCTACATAAAAAAAAAATAACTGAATTTTTTTTTTTTTTTTTTTTTTTTTTTTTTTTTTTTTTTTTTTTTGAGGAATGTCATTGTTTTTGACTGCCTTTACTAATCTGGCAGTTAAATTTAGTATTCCTTTGAAAATCTATGCTTTTTTTTTTTTTTTTTTTTTTTCCTCTCTCCTTGATTCATTAAATATCTGCATGATCAACCCAGATACACCCCCACCCCCATATAGAGCTGATGGATGATTATTGCATGGGTTGATTAAAATGTTCAGCTAAAGTAAAATAAGGCTAAAAATTTTAACATACATATTGTTCATTTTTACCTTTCATATTGAAGGTATGAACTATTTATACACACACACACACACACACACACACTTCAAAGGTTATTATAGGGTCTGTTTCATATTTGAAATAGATTACCCATTTTCATTTATTAAACCATATTACATCTATCAGCCTATGCATATGAGGAATCATAGTATAGAAGAATGCATTCCCAGGGTAGGATTAAACTGCCCACCCTTAGTGGGTAAACCCTGGTTTGATCATATTTTTTACCCGCTCAGGTACAAAGAAATATAGTAACTTCAGTAATGCACAATGAGTTAAATGGTGGTTTCCCTTAGGCGAGGTGTAGTTTCAATCCTTGCAGAGGAGCGCCTTTTTCTTGCATTAACAAATGGGTTTTCAGTTGTCATAGCAAACTTTAGTGTCTTTTTGCACTAGCAGACCCTTGATTTAGAAATTTTTTTGCAGTAATCAAATAATTGCCAGATGTTAATTGTTGTCTCCTCACTGGGACTCTATGCTAATACATAAAATGGTATCAACGAAAAAGGATAATTTCTTTTTCTTTTTCACCTTATTAGGAGAGTGGTGGCAGCTTAGATTCTAAGAAATGGCTAGGGGAATAACATCACAGAAATGCACATCACATGTTGGCTAAGTTTCCTTCCACAGGTGGTCTCAGCCAGTCTCTAACTTGAGTGTGGGAGGTGTATAGCCACTTCAAAATTCTTGTGACCCTCTATTGAATTTGCAATATTTTGAACTTGTATCAGCTACAGGCAATCTATTACTGTCAGAATATGACTCCCACAAGATCACTCAAGCCATTCTGGCTTTAGCCTCTCATAATGTAATATAATGAAACTTTCAGGACTTATTCATTCACAGAATTTTGATTAGTATATATAGTTTTCACTTAATACCAGCTAACCAGATGAAAGTAATGCTGAATTTTAAGATTTATATATTATAATCAAAATTTTTTTTTAATTTTATTAAAATGACCTTAATAAATTTATATTATACTTATTTATAAAAACATTTAAAGGCTTTCCTAATTAAATGATGTCATAGTTTTATTGCATTTTTTTAATTTTATACTTTTGTGGCAGATTTTCAGGAAAATAGTTTAAAAAATAAAATAGATTGATGTGCCTTCCTCAAGGAGCCCTGCTTTTAGCTAATAAAAAAAAGTTGAATGGTGAAGATTTAATTTCTCAAAATATCATGAAGTAGAGCATGACATACTTTGAAAAATAATAATTATAATTTATAAAATGAGTCCTGAAAGTTTCATTAAAATATGACAATTTGATTTTTGCAAGAATTTCCAAATCAGTTTTTTCACTAGGAAAAAAAAAAACAAAAACGCCAAAACACTACTGATAAATAATATTGCAACAGCAACTAACACAAGATAAAATAAAAAAAAAATTACCAAAATTTCAGACATGTTAGAACAGATTAAAAAATTTAATAAAAAACATTTTGGTCTTAATAGCAACAAACATTATGACGATAAAGCTTGAGTCCTTCCTTCTCTCTCTCTCTCTCTCTCTCTCTCTCTCTCTCTCTCTCTCTCAGGCCCCTGTCTTATTAAAAATCTGCTTTAAATTGTTAAATAAAAAAAACAATAGAACTAAGATATTATTTAATTAGAAAAGCTTTTAATTTGCATTTATGAATAAGATGTATTAAAGGGTGGATGTGCGTTGTGGTACAGTGGATATCAGCTTGGAACGAGAAATTGGGGAGCCAAGTTCGAATTCCCTGCATTCACTTACCCTTGGGAAAGGTATTAATTCATCTCTTCCCTTCTAGTTATGAGTTAAATAACAGGACATATTGGGTTCTATATCGTTGATTGGCAACCAGTCTACCGCAGAAAGTAATGGCAACCTACTGCAGGATAATCTTCTGTCCGGTCAGTCATGTCTCTTTTGAGATATGATTGCCCCCAGCGTGTATCATGTATGGCACTTAACTTACTGATATTAAAGACACTATTCTCTTAATAAAAAAAAATTATCAATGATTTTTTTTTTTTTTTTTTTCCTAGAATATTATTTACTAATCCTAGATCATAAAGCTTACAGACACCATGTATTTAAAAAAGAATTTTGAATTGTTTTTGTATATAAATGTACCAATTTTTCTAGGTACAGATGTTCAGAAAATAAGAGCAATATCTAGTAAATTTATACCCAAAGTATTTAAAATTCAATGAAACATTGAGAATAATTTTCATAAATTATTAAGATTACTGGAAAATTATTTATAAAAGGTGCTCAAGTTATGTTCTTCAATTATCTTTTTACAGATTAGAACCCATAGAGCAGCATTAAAAATACAAGCTGTCAACTCCACAAAGGCTTAAATAAGCAGCCACGAATGTGTTAGCATTTCTGTGATGTTTTAAACTGATAATGTTTCAAATCAGATTAATTATACTTCTGCTACAGCCAATATTCCACCAATAAAGTTTCAGAAAAGTATGTTTTTGTTTTTGGAAAGTTTAATAAAGATAATTACATTCTGATGACAAGTAACTAAAAATTGTGCTAAAATAAAAAATTTCAAAACAGAAACTCCTTCCAATCAATTTGAATTAGTTTTGAAATGCATCAAACTATTTTGCTTATTGGAAATGTTAAATTTAATCTATTAACTTGAAATAAGTACAAGAAAGATTTCATTTTTAAAAATTAATTTGAAATCTTAAGTATCACAAATCTCTGGTACTTATACTATAATAACATTTGAAGTAATAAAAATGTTGGATTTTAAAAAAAAAAAAAAAAATTTTTTTTTTTTTTTCTTTTTCTTTTTCTAGTTAAACATGCATACGTGTGTGTATGCGCATACTCGCTATCAGGGAGTACCCAAGGGGCCAAAACTTCTTGGCCAAATGATTTTTAACGGCCTTTTTTAGCATTATCCTTGAGGTATTAGGCCCTTTCTCTTGAATAATTTTGAGCACTTTTTTTTTTTTTTTAACTGCCTTCAGTTCATTTAACTGGGAATATTATCTGCTCCAAAAGGCAATCCTAGGGGTTTGCCTTCCAATCATGCTATATACACTATACATCATATACTTTGATGACTTTGGTGCAATTAGTGGTAGCTTATTATAACTATTAGTTGTAATTTACTTGCATTGTCAGTTGTAAAACTTGTTCACCATTTTGTTTTAAGGATAGAATCTTCTTCAGTAAAATCTTAATTTGATTGGTTTACCCAACAATGAAATATTTTTAATCAAATCTCCTTCACAAAACTTCTGACCTATTCACCGACTCAGACTTCACAAACCGCTCTAATATTATTTTAGTCTTTAGTCACATTTACACCTTTCTTAAAGCTGAAGCTTGCTTTTACCAGCCCTACAAAATATAGAATACTTGACTTTTCTCTCTTATTTGATGTCTTAGGTGTCATTTAATGTTTTTTTTTTGTTTTTTTTTTTTTAATGAGGGTTAAAAAATTTAAAATTGCAAGAGTAAAAATAGATTTTTCAAATGCAAATGTATGTAGCTTTTTCAGCATATCTAGACATTCATACCTTTTATCCCTCCAGTTTATCAATGGGTATTTTCTTTGTAGACTCTTGTTGTATAGCGTTCTATTTTTAATTGCACATTGGTAAATCTCCTGTGAATAATCATTTTATTTCTCATTATATTTAGAGTAATTTGTTTATTTTGCTTACACACTCAAAAAAAAAAAAAAATGAACACCTATTAGTCTAATTTAAACTCACATTGGGACAGGGTTGTCTATAATTTGTAATGTAAATATAACATCTATTGCTATCTTTGTTAATTTTAGTCCAACTATATAAACTTTCAATTTCTTATATTGTTACATTTTGCTGTTTTTGTTAAGTTTTTCTCAAGCTTATATCTCAAATTGTTATTGATTTGAAGGGTGATCTTTTATGCCTTGATGGGTCTGTTTTATTTCCTCCCCCATTATATAATTACGCTTTTTCGGATTTTAAATCTGACAAAATAGGATTTGTAAATTAAAATGTTTTTTATTTTGTTTTGCCATTAATTACAATTAAAAATGTCTTTTTCTTTCTTTTTTTTTCTTTTTCTTTCTTCTCTTTTCCCTCCCTTCTCTCTCTCTCTCTCTGGAGTGATTCTTTTCCACCATTCATTTTCTTTGACAATAATATTACCTTACCTGACAGCAGCCATTATGCATGGGGAAAAGTCTGAGTTCTCTCTATTGAAATTAATACAGTATAACAAATCTTCACTTCTTCATTATAGTGTTTCTCTTGAAATTTGCTATGAAATTGTGTACTTTCCCCATATTACAGGACACTAAACAAAGCCAAAATCATGAACCTGCAAAGGCTGCATCTCCTGTCAAACTAGGCATTCAGCAACGGCGCCATTACCGCACACATGAAGATACAGTTGAGAGTTCCAGCAGCAGTTCATCTTCTTCAGAGGATGAAGCTCCTCCACAGAGTGAGTATCCATTGTATTTTGGTCAGGCATAGCTTTCAGCATAGGTGATATTATTATAGATTTGTTGCTATTCTCATCATGAAGGTTAGTTTCTTTACAATGAAATGTATTTTACAGAGCTGTTATTTCATATTTCTTTTATCTGCATAGAAATCTGAACTATTTCCTTAACATTAATCTAATTCAGTTTTGCACTGTAGAGAATTTTTAAGCTTCTTATACCAAAAATATGTAGTTTTACAAAGGTTTTATGTGCTTTTCATTTAACTGACTGAATTATATTTTTTGAAAATAAAGCTGTTTGGCAACTCATATCATTTCTCATAAAGTGAACTTTTTTTCTTTTCTTTTTTTTTTTAATTCCTAGTAAAGAATTAAAATTCTAAAGTCAGAATTTCAAGAACTGATCAAGTTGCGTTAGCCAGTTTTTGCTTGTACTAATGCTAGGCAAAATCAGTTTTCATTGGACCATATATAGTTAAATATCAATGCTTTATCTACTGGCATTTTTGTTTTTATAAAATTTGATCAAACTTTTTTAAATCATCAAAGAAAAAATTGATTATCACTACTTTGGGTGGGGGGAATTGTTCATTTCTAGAAGAGACTCGAGATAGAAGAGACAGGCGTTCAGAATCCCCAAGGAATCGTCGGTATCCATCACCATCTAGACCTCGTGATCGTTATGGCAGAAGAGACATTATTAGAGATCCTGGTTCTCGACGAATGAGACGACGACCATCTCCCTACAATGTGCGCAGATCACCGTAAGTTCAGCTCACTGTCTAAAAATTCATCTTTGGGCAGTTTTAAATAACCACAAATACAAAAGTGAAAAGTTAGTTGCCTTACTTTTGATATTAGTGCATAATATCGAAAATTTAGGTTAAAAAAATTTACATGGTATGGTAAAATGAACTTTAATTTTGTATTTCTGGTTAGGTTTGAATTTTGATTACATTTTGTTTTGAAAAATTATTTTTCTATTTAAATGCCATAACTGGTTGTAATTCACTCAATAAAATCTCTCTCTCATAGGGTGTGTGTTTTAAGGTGTGCTATATTTGTAGGATAACGTGCTCAATATCAGAAATATATATGTATATAAAAACCATCCACGGACGAGCCTGTTTCATTGTATCACAGCTCTTCAGTGTGGCTAGATTGGCTGTTTCGCCTCAAGCTGGGACTGAAACCTGACTGATTTGACAGCAGTCAGATGTTCACCCACCAGGCCATGAGAGAGAATGCATGAATTTTTTATAGCCACCTTTTCCGTATGTCTCCTGATGGAATATTTCTCTTAAATTATCTAACCATAGGAAGTTGTATCCAAATCCTTCAGGGATACTGAAGACGCCTGTTAGGTACATTAAATAAGACATTAGCATAACAACTAAGATGAATATACTAGTTACAATAAAATATAATCTATTGTGCACATATGGTCAGTAAATGTTTTAAGTAAATTTTATATATATATATATATATATTTGTGTATTTAGGCAGCAAATTTTCTTTTAGGCGTGTCAGATTAAATATACTGCAAACATTGTGTCAGCTTATTTTTAATAAAATCCATTTGTACTTTCACATATAATTGAAAGATGTCAGAAACTTTTTAAAAAAACTGTCCCAAAGTTCATATATGAACTTCACAAAGATAACAAAATCCCTTTCCTTGACATTTTAATACACAAACAATAACACATTTACTACCTCCCCATATAAAAAAAAAACAACCAACAAAACCTTTTACACTCCCAACTATAAAAGTGAATGCTCTAACTGCTACAAAATAACAATTATACACAATTTAATTAACCAAGCACATATTAACTCCTCCACAAAGATTTTTACTCTAAACAAAAAAATATTAAGCAGACTTTTCAAACCAAATTGTAGATGAACAAATAAGACGATATTTAAAAAACCTCAAAACACATCAGAATATGGCACTTCCATAAAAGACCCAAAACATATCAAACTCTTTTATCGCAAACAGATTCACAATAACTACAAACAGGATGAAAAAAAAATGTCATTTGTACTACTATATCAATGTGGACCCTCATAAAAAATTAAAATTAATAATATATTATAAAAAAAAATACAATACTACTAATTTAATTATCCATAATAAGCCCTCCCCATCAACTGATGTGTTACATAAAACCAACATTATATATTGATTCAAATGTCCCTTGGGAGAATGTATCTTCAAAAAAAAAAATGTATGTTAGATTAACAAAACATCTTACATTACATATGTCTGACCATTCGTTCATTTCTAGACACCTGCAACAACATTCCTGTCTACATTCACAATATAAAAATAATAATGATTAATAACACAACTAACCTGCACAAAAAAACAACAGAAGTAAACTACAGATCCTTGAGACAATATTCATTAAAAAAAACTTAAGCCATCAACTAATAGAATCAGCTATGAATACCATAGTAATGTTCTAAAATGTTTATAAAAAGAAGTGTTTTGTTTTTATGCTTTAACACATGTATGACCATGACATTATAGCATAAAAAAAATTCCATTGTGGATAATTTTCACGTTCTAATAAATGCTAAACAATTTTTCAACTGATACATTTGAAGCAAGAAGAAAATTTACAGTAATTTTTAGCAACACAGATTTGCAGTTATTTTTTACTACAACTCACACCTCCTGAAGATGATCTCGGAAGGAGATTGAAAGTACTTGGGAACATCAAAAAATGGATAATAGTCATCCAAGTTAGTTTATTTTTTACATCTTTCAAATTATAACATACAAAAGATTATCCATGAGTATGAACAGATTTTATTAAAAATAAGCAGACAATGTTTGGAATTTATTAAAACTGACATATATTCCACAAGCTTACATAATATTTTAGCAATTTAGATGAAAAAACATTTGCATAACAGTTAATTATTCAGTATTCAATTTTTTTTTCCAGCTATAACTATGGTCCAGCACACGGTTGGTCTCCTCGGGAACAAAGATATAGAAGAAGTCCTCCGCCACGATATTCTCCAGTAAGAACAAGAAGGTCAGCCTATTCTTTTTTAATGATAGCCCCAAACCCAAAAATAGGATTTAAGTGTTTTTAAGCCACTTATGTTTTATGCGTTTTCAAGTGTCTACTAATTTCTTAAGTTCAGATAATGTTAAAGAAACCGTTTTTATAGGGGGGGTAAGTATTTAACACATTGGGTGAACCCATTTGATATACTTACAAATTAAAATTTATGAAAACATTTATCTTTTATTTTTACTATTGTAATCTTAGTTTTTTTTTTTTTTTTTTTTTTTTTTTTTTTTTTTTTTTTTAAGATATGAAAGGTAAAAATGGTCGTAACTAATTTTAGACATTTTCATGAATCTTTGATTTGCAGAAGTCCACTTCCTCGTTCACCTGGACGATCTAGAGACAGGATGCGTGGATCATTCCGACAGAGAGAAGCTTCTCGTTCTCCCTCGCCACCCAGAAGAAGAAATGTTCCTTCGCCTGATGGGTTACGAAGAAAGCCTGGTAGAAAGGTATCACCTGAGAGTCCTCCACATCGTCAAATGAGACAGCATTCCCCTTACAGATCGTCCCCTCCCAGGGTGAGACGTTCATCTTCTCATTCCTCACCACCACCACAACAACCTTGCCAGAAAAGGAATATTTCACAATCCAGATCACCTTCACCTCAAAAAATGCTTCGTGCAAGCCATTCCTCCTCGGAATCACCTCCTCGTGTACTTAAGAAGCCTCTTTCTGGGCCAGGTAAAAGAGAGAGGAGTCATTCTGCATCTCCTCCTACTCGACGTGAGGTGTCTCCCGAGGTGACCATTTTGTCTTCAGCCAGACGTCAACAGCAAGTACCGTCTTCACATCAGAAATCTTCATCTTCTGCTTCTCGTTCTCCTTCCCCCAAACGCTACAGACAGTCCACCTCTCCAAGTTCTCCTGTTCAGAAGATTGGCAAGTCCGTCAGCCGACAACCACCTTCTCCAACTGTTGTGCGCCAAAGGAAATCCCGGGAACTTTCCCACTCTGCAGACAGGGAAGATACATCTCTGCAAATTGCAAAGAAAAGATCAAGGTCCAAGAGTCTGTCAGCAAGCCATTCGCCCTCTCCCACTCAGGCAAGGAGGAAAAAATCACAATCTCCACTTTCCAAGAAGTTACGGGATGATACAGACTCAAATAAGCTTCCAGAGCCATCTCCTAAAAAGTCCAAAACTGTGGGAAAGGAAAGCCAGTACCAAGCCTTGCTAAGTAGTCCAGAGTGCCTGTCCAAAACCCAGCCATCTGGTGGCAGTCCTCCAGCTACAGCTGGCAGATCTGAGCCACCTATTTCTATGGATACAGACATTGCACCTCCTGCAGATAAAGACTATCACCAGAACAAGAGTCAGTTGGCTGTAAGATCAGATTCAGCCAAGAAAAAAGTGAAGTCTGACGCACCTGAAAAAGAAAAGAAGAAAAAGAAGAAAAAGTCATCTTCATCTGAGGTAAAAAAAAAAAAAAAAAATTTGTTCTTGAACATTTCTGTAGATAATTGTAGTCTATATCAAGTGCTTCTAGTTATTACCTTCGGGAAGAATACTTTTCTCTAATCTAATATTTTTAAATTATCACCAGATCAACTATTAATCAGTCCTCATTTTGGCATCAATTTATTTTAAACAATTCTCATCACATACAATGAACTTGAATATTGCTTTCACCAAGTACTAGTATCTACTTTTTTTTTTTTTTCCTCTCTCTCTACAAATATAGCAGTGCATAATCGGATATTTTTTTTTTTTAGTTTCTAAATTGGTTAAAGGCAAAAAATGAATTACTATTGTTAATCATATATATATATATATATATATATATATATATATATATATATATTTTAATGCAAATTTTACCAATTTATTAAACATTAAAGTTAGAAAACTTGAGTAAACCTGTACTGAACTTTGTTTTGAAGAATAATTTGAATTTTTGCAGGGTTCTGACAGTGATGCTGGGGCAAAGAAAAAGAAGAAAAACAAAAAGAAACATAAAAAGCATAAAAAACACAAGAAACACAAGCATAAGAAAGGAAAAGAGGAAGGAGAGGTATTTTTATTATTTATATCTGGTACTGTTTTCATTAATTTAAAATGTTTTGCTTTGTATATTTTCAATGCTTTTCAAGGATATTACTTGACTGTTGGTTATCCATTCATTTTTGCAGGCTGCTTCTGACAGTGGTGCTGAGCAAGAGAAGCTCGAGAAGTTGTTACGAGAGAAGGCCTTACAGTCTCTGAAGTCCAAATCAAATGCATCTAATGTTAATGAAGCTAGTGCAGTGATATCATAGTTGGAATTGTTCTAAAGTGAGTGATGGTGTGGGGAATCTTAATGATAAAAAGAAAATTTGACTGATTTTGGACATAAAAGCAACAGCAAGTATCAGGTGGCTGCCTTTTTTAAATTTGTGACACCATATCTTGTGTGGATGGATAACAGTCACTCAATAAAGAATAAAACATGCATTTTGATTATTGATGAGTCATACTCTTCTCATGAATGTTGTTTTTTACTCATCAAAATGAGAACTGCTAAAAGATTGTAACAGCAATAAGTAAAATTATATAACAGTATTAACTGATTACAACTGATCAGATGTAACACTGGTTTTTAATTTACTGTGTAGGTTATATTTAAAAAAAATATTCTGGTTGTATGCTTTAAAAAAAAAAGTAAACCGTTTATAATTGCTATTGTTTAAAATAAGTCAATTTTGTGGAAAAAAAAACACTTCTATTTCAGGACTAGATGATTGCAGAGAAGTAATCATTAAAATATGTATGAGGAATGCTGATTAATTTTATTGGTCAGTCCTTCATTTCTGTGACTAATTAAATAGAATTTTTGCCTGAATATTTGCTTTCCACTCAGGATTTTAAGTTTGCTACTTTCTATTTTTCACCACAATGTTGTGCTTTTTTTTTCTTTTTTCTTTTTTTTTCTCTCTCTCTCTCCTCGCTCGCTCTCTCTCTCTCTCTCTCTCTCTCACCAAAACACATGCAAAAATGCAATTCCATTTAAACTAACTGCATGGCTTGAATTCACATTGTCAACTTGCTAAAATGGTAATTTGCTGCAATAGACACAAAATGTTTTGTTATATTTTGTGGGGGATTCATAGGCTCAAAAACAGTTAGGGTCCAAGTCAATTAATGTACAAAGGGCTTTAATGAAAACTGGTTCCTTACAATTTAATTCTTTATTTCTTTCTTCATATATATTGATAAATGAATCTTCTGTTTGGTAATTTGATTAAATGTTTTTAGAGATTACCATATAGGTGAATGCATTGCAGTTTGATCTACAATGTTCTGAAGCAAATCCTCACTTCCTTTAACAAATTTATATATGATCATATTAACAGGAGTTGATATCACCAGTATATCAATACTACTTTGCCACTAATTGAAATGATGATTTTTTTTATTACGTTAGCCTTCATGATTTACCTAGTGTATTTTGTTAGTTCTGTTAAATCCTGATTGCAATGTTCAGCTAAATGTACACTTCATATTACATTGCATTGGCTTTTAAACTCCTGCTGATTGATTTTGTGAAACTTTTATTAAGACATTAAATTTAAAAATAAAAATTGCTTTTTAATAAATCCTATGCATCACTTGAACAAATGCATTAAAACTTTTTATGGACGGAAGATTCATAGTGAGATAATAATTTTGTGGGTTGCATTGGGACTGCGCAATTACTGTAGACAGTTTCAAATTTTACTACTACTACTTAATGAAGCAAGAGAGTAATCCAAAAATTGGAAGATGTTGAGATGCATTGACAGTCTAGAATTACTGCAATTGTAGTAAAAAAAAAAAATCTAAATATATTGTGTGGATATATGGTTATATTTATGTAAATTTTAATAACTTCAACGAGCCAAGCAATGGAACTTACAATTTATCAAAACATTAATAAAAGTGAGTTCACTTTAGAAATAAAGATTTATATTTGTGTAGATAAAGCTTAATGCTGAGAAAGGGGAGTCATAACATCAGTACATTGGAGTTATCTTCTGAGTCATTGGTGAACATTAATCACATGGATTGAACATTATGCAGTATATTTTAAATCATGCAAAAGACTTACTGGTCCACCCTCAGTTGAATGGATATAACTGCAGTTACCTCATTTGTTCACCAGAAACATTTAGCAAGGTTCAATTGTTTCATGTCGTGCCGTGATTTATAAACAACTCCATAACTAGTGTGATGATTTGCAAGCCAGTGTCAGTAAATTCTAGTTCTGATCATCCTTAGCAGTATTTAGTAAATTTAATATCAAAAGGTGCTTCTGTTGCCTGTTTTAAATATATTTGTCATCAACACTTGATTCAACATTGTTTTGAAATTTTGATTAACTATCTTTCTCGCTCTTATATCATCATCAAAAATGGTTTCTAGGTATGTGACTGAATATATGGGTGGGTTGATTTTCTATTTCATGAAATATTCCAACATAGTTATTTCCCTTAGATTTTAAAATGTTTTATTGGATACTTTCTCTACATTTATTTTGACTGTTCATAACAGATTAACACACAACACCCAGTGAGGGGGTGAGTGAGCACTATTAAAGTAGGTACCTCTATTCTTTTTTTTATATCTGATTTTCAAACTGAATTTTTGAAAATAAAAGTTTTCTTGAAACTTATTTTAGTTTTAATTGAAAGTTAAATGATTAAATTTACTATTTCTAGTAAGCAAAATACTCTGGTTTATTTCAAACAAAAATTATAGTAATTAGAATATAAGTTTAAAATTTTTTAATTTTAACGCCAATTTTTAGCAATCAACACATTTCTAAGCATAAGTTAATTCTTGGTTTTAAAAATCTTTCAAAAATAAAATATACATCTGTGACACATTATTTTTGGAAAATTTAAACTTTAAATTAATCTGATTTACACACATGTATATTTTCATAGCCTGAAATTTAAAACTATTTTTTAATCACAGGTTTAAACTTTTGACTGTCCACCGTATATCAAAAACGTGTTAACAGGTTCTTGATTAGAGATAAAATGTAAGCAACAAATTTGTATAAATTTTATTTGGGAAAGGATGTAAACTGCGCATTTAATTTGCACATAGAAATTACCATACAAAAAAAAATTTTTTTTTTTTTTTTTTTTTCAAATACATAAACAAAAATTTAATTATTTTAAAAAATATGAAGGTCTTACGATTTGTATTAAACTTCAATTATCAATAGACAATATAACCTTCAATTATTAACTTAGAAATTTAACCGCAACAAATCTTTGAAGTATTTTAAAAATATTTTTGTAACTTAAATCATTGTAAAAAATTTTAGGTTTACTTGAGACTGTCCTTAATTTTTATTATTTATTATTGCATTTTTTTTATTTTACTCTTCAGAGAAGATTCTTGGATACAGAGGCCAAATTTAAATAATAATAATAATAATAATAAAAAAAATAAAAAAATAGGTGGTTTATATTCCCAAATGAGTCCTGTGTTTAACTAATAAAACCATAGACTGCAGCAAAGTAAAATTTATAAGAATTTCATAAATTTCTGTGGAGAGTGGATAACAGAGGTTTAAAAAAAATATATTTTTTACCAAGATTGATTTTTTAATAATTTGAAATATACTTTCATTCATTTGTGAATAAGTACTGAAAGGTTCATTAAAATCTGACAATTTGATTTTTGTGAGAATTTCCAAATTGAAAAACAGGAAAGAAATTGGGTGATATCATTACGTTTTCCATTGTAAACAGTCAATGTTTTGGTTACTCACTAACTCAAATCAAAACAAGATTTTCTACCAATATTTCGAACATGTTAGTCGATTTAAAAAAATTTTTTTTTTTTTTTTTTTTAATTAAAAATTATTTTGATCTTTCCTCTTAATAATAATATAAACATTTTGATGGAAAAGGTCTGTTTTTAAGTTTGGGGCCTTTTTTTATTCATACTATGCTGTTTTTTCCCAATTTAGTGGAGGTAACTTATTTGAAGTGCTATTTTTTTATTTGGGTTTTAAAACTAATTTTGGGCATGCAACCTTCCAAACATGAAGGCTTGGTCTAGAGAATCCAATTTTAAGTTCTGGTTTATTTGTTGAAATTGATTTTATCTACTTGTTATAAGCTTGTTCTGTCAGATGCAGAAAGACTAACACGTCAAATTTAACATGCTGAATGGAACAGTCAATAGAGATGTTGGCTTGTTTTGAACCCTAAATGAAAAACTGAGTTGGCTTATGAACTCTCAAAGACAAGGATATGACTAAGTTAGTTGCAACAAAAGATAGGACTAAATTCACAAATTCTGCAGAGGATGATGCTGGAAACCAAGTGAGAACTGCGTACTACTATTGAGTCCAAGAAAGAAAATTCTACTGATGATAAATAACATTTGTGATCTTTTTATTTATATATATATATATATAAGCTATGCTGCGTTTGAATAAAATTTGACACTGAGAGGAACAGTTGATATCCTGCAATCTTCCAGTCTGAAGCTTCAGCCATGAAACAGTCTTGTTGTTGACCTCATTAATCTATTTACCATGCATGTATACACACAAACATATGTAAGTGGAAATGAGTTCAAATAATTAATGATAAAATTAATTTTTTTTTTAACTGACTCTACATGTCTAATACTTCAAGTTCATTGTGGACTGCTAGACAAGAAAACTGAAAGAATCTAGTGCATGTGCTAGTTAGGAGGACCTAGTAGGCTTAACAGAAATAAATTCAATATAGTAACCATTAATATATAAAAAATGGTGGAAGCAGTCAAGTATGACAAGCAGATTATGTTTGTGGCTCCAGGTTTTACACAGGACTGTCCCATGAGGATAGTTTATTGGATTATGCGAGTACCTGGGTCAGAGACTCAGAAAGAGACTGAGCAGTGCTAAATATGAACTAGACATGGTCAGCAGAATGGGAACAGTCTACCCTGTAGATTAAGTTTCAGTTTGAAATTACCTAAAGGTTACCCCGATTGAAAAGGAAAGGTCAGAGGGCCTGTTTGAAACATTTTAAACATGGGAACCAGAATTCAATTCAGATAACATCACATCCTAGAAATTGAAAAATCTGTTTTCATGTATTTCTTTTGTGATGTTTATTTAAAAGGTGCTAGTTTGGCTAAAGAATAAAAGCAACCAGTGTCATTATTCTGCATCTTTTCTAAAAAATTTTACATTCATATATCGCCCGGTTCACACTCCACCCACGTCTATTGAACAGGTGAAGAGGCTCATCCCTTGTTCCCTGTTTAGGATGTGGTTTCCAGTTTTCTCTTTTCCAATCTTCTTACTCTTACGTAGCCCCCTGCGCATCAGTGGCATTACCGCCTTGCTTGGGGTGATATGATTTTTTTTAAAAAAAAAAAAATCACCAGCTTCTTTAAATATTTTCTGGTTGGTTAATCCACCTTAACCTTTTTTCTTAAATCTCTTGTAATATTCTTAAACCAGTTTTTTTCTTTATAATCTTGGAAATAATTGCAATTACTTTTTCGGTTGGTCTAATATCTGTTCTGCTTCTATATTTTCCAATGTTATTCTCTCCCATCACTCTTTCAAAGTTGTGTTTCCTACAACCCACAGCAGTCTATATATTTGAAATTAAAAAAACAACAGCAACTATATTACTTTTCTATAATATAAACAACCCATCAATTTTCTAATAAAATCTCACACTAAATAATTTATTGTAAGGATTTCTTAAAAAGAAAAAAATATGGCATACTGCTTATAACTACGTTTTGAAAAGTTTTAACACTAGGTGAATAAGAGTTTTCTTGTGTAAAACATTGACTTGAATTATGAAAGGCACTAATATTCAGAGAACTTTAAACGATTACTTGGTTACTTATTTTAGTGCATCATTTTATTTCTAATTATTGATACCAGATGAAAACAGGAGTCTGCATTATTTGAACAAACTGACCATAAACATTTTTATAACCATTTGCCACTCATGTTATTGCTACCTAAGACTTTACAAGAAGGAAATTACAAAGTAATTGAAACTCACCTGAAGCAGGCTGAATGTGTAATGCTCTGAAACTCACCTGAAGCAGGCTGAATGTGTAATGCTCCGAAACTCACCTGAAGCAGGCTGAATGTGTAATGTCCGAAACTCACCTGAAGCAGGCTGAATGTGTAATGCTCCGAAACTCACCTGAAACAGGCTGAATGTGTAATGCTCCGAAACTCACCTGAAGCAGGCTGAATGTGTAATGCTCCGAAACTCACCTGAAGCAGGCTGAATGTGTAATGCTCCGCATGCCAATGACACTTCCACCAAGCTTCTCTATGGCATACAATTTCATTGAATTTTTGTTTTTTGTTTTCCTCTCAAATCACATTTAAATTAATTGGGGTCATCAGGAGAGAATGTACATCATTTCGGGGCCTTCCTCTCAACGTACACCAGCTACCCCCCCTCACCAATGTGAGGCTTCATTATAACAATATACTAGTATTTCTAGTGTATTGTCGATGTACTAGTTCAAATACAGGACTGAAATTAAACCTTGCATTTTGAAGATAAACGTGAACCTCATTACGCATTCACAATCAGTCATGTCATGTTCATTGAAACAGTTCACAGAATATTTCTTTTTTTTCCATATCCGCACACAACTATTTTCAGTTACTTCTATTAGGCATTTTATACTTTTGGCCTTATTGCACCCTTTGATTCCAATTTGGCCCAGAAATTGATACTCAGTGCCTGCAACAAAACCCCTTGCTTCAATTTCCACTGCTTTAATAATTACATTATACCCTTCCTTTACCAGCTCTGATTTTAGATTTTCATATTTATTAGTTTTATATTCTGGCTTTCATATGGTGCTGTTAATTCTACTGGGATGATATTCTGGTTCACCCTTGATAGAAGAACAATATCTGGTTGCAGACCCTTACTTGATATTATTTTGGGGTAATCATTACGCCAACAAGGATGGTCTGCAGTCAGTTAAGTGCCATACGTGATACACACTTGGGCGATCATGTCTCGAAAGAGACGTGACTGACTGGGCAGAAGATTATCCTGCAGTAGGTTGCCATTGCTTTCTGCGGTAGACTGGTTGCCGACCAAGGATATAGAACCCAATCTGTCCTATTATTTAACCCATAACTGGAGGGAAGAGACAGATTAATACCTTTCCCAAGGGTATTTGCATGTAAGTGAATGCATGGAATTCGAACTCGGATCTCCGATTTCTCGTTCCGAGCCAATATCCACTGTGCCACAACGCACATCCTGCAGATATCTCCCAACTGCCACCAGAGCTATATAGATTTTGTCTGAATATAGCGAGATAATTTTGTTTGCTTTGAGCCAAAGTGTATTTGACAAGAGCTGTTTTACAGGAACTAAGAACATGTTCTAATGTTTGGGGATTTTCCTTACAGGGGACAAGTTGGATTGCTTTCTTCTATTTAACAAGATTGTTCTTAGATGATAGCAGGTCATATGTGGAACATATTAAAAAAAAAAAAAAAAAAAAAAAAAAACTCAACCTGAGTGAATCCATCTGCTAAATGTCCTTCCAAGTAATAGATTCCTGCAGAGCTTCCTCCCAGTTTGTCCGTTGGGATTGTTGTACTCCTTTGATGAGTCTTTTATTATCTTCATTCCTTATATTTTGGATGACCATGTCTCAGCAATCTTTACCAGAAGTTTTCAACCACCACTGCTTTTTAGTTAGTCCTAACCTTTGTTTCTCTGCTTGAAAGTATCCAGTGACATCATTTCAAGTTAGATTGTCTTTAACACTTATCATCTCTCTGATTTTCCGCTTTCTCTCTGTTTTTAATGTAGGATTTAAGGCTTTTTACTACTTTATCCTTTGAGTCATCCAACATCATTTGAAATCTGCTTTTCCTGGATTTATGCCCTCCACAATTGATTTAAATGGCAACTTTAGCTTTGCTTGTCTGCAGTACAATGCAATATCAGACAAACCTAGATGTAGTAATTTTGTTATTACAGTAGTTTATAAAAGCATTATATCACTACACAAATTATCATGTTTCAGAACAATATTGTTCTTCAGGTGATTTTTCAAAACAAATTGTGATAATGATTTATTTTAGAAAATATTAAATGAATTCATGATTATTTAGAAAATGAAGGGGTAGTTGTTGGAGAATATGATACAGGTGTGTCAATATTGTTCAATCAAAAATGAGAATTAGATAACTATGAAGTTAAAGATTTGGGTCGCAAAAGGAAGCAGAGTGGCCTGGTGTCAAGACATGTCACTTTTAATTTTGTCTGCATAAGATACATAGTGGGACCATACATTATTTAAATGGGTAGACAATTTTTAACAGCAAGTAGAATTTTAGGTTTTTAAATTAGATTTTGTACTACCTCATCAGTAAAGGAGCTGGAACATTTAGGTTAGAATTAAAATTAAATATGGTATACTAAAGTATATTGTAGTTAAGAAAACCAAATAAGTATTGTGTGGGTCATTTATTTTAGTAAAATAATTTTAATGTTATATTAGAGCATAAGTTATAAATAAAACAGTAATTAATTAAGGATGTGTGTTGTGGTGCAGTGGATATCGTCTCGGAACGAGAAATCGGGGAACCGAGTTCGAATTCCAGTTGAAAATTACGCGCAAATACCCTTGGGAAAGGTATTAATCCATCTCTCCCCTCCAGTTATGGGTTAAATAATAGGACAGATTGGGTTCTATAGCCTTGGTCGGCAACCAGTCTACCGCAGAAAGCAATGGCAACCTACTGCGGGATAATCTTCTGCCCAGTCAGTCATGTCTCTTTCGAGACATGATCGCCCAAGCGTGTATTGCGCATGGCACTTAACTGACTGAATTAATTAAATTTTAAAGATATTTCGATGTTTACATAAAGAGGTCAATTCATCTCTGCGATTCAGTAGTTCTTTATTTTTAGGGAATCTTAAAATTTGCGGCTTTTCATTCAGGCACAGAAGATAGATGTTGTAGAATGACTTACAGATTCTTGTTTTTTCAAGAATTTTCAATATTAATTTGGGGGTTTCGTTTGTATCCTTTAACTTCCAAAAATATGCAGAAAGGGAGGTTTGGTTTCAGTGTGTGTTGTTTTTTAAGGAAGTTAAATGCAAATACCAACGCTTCTTAAAAGTGATCTTAGTAGATCCAATGTAAACTTTTTTAATAGTTGGGTTTTCATTTGATGTTATATTACATTGGTATACAATAGAATTTAGTAGACACCTATTTTCCAGTGAGCAATTGTTAGATTTTGACAATTACATAAATTTGTATTATTGTTATTTTCATTATTTGGATAGTTATGTGCTAGTTTAAGATTTTATTACGTTTTTTAATAAATTTTTGTAGATTATTTGCACAAATATAACTTAATTTAAGGGTATTTTTATTAAAAGTTTTACATAGAGTGTTATTATTAGGGAAATGTTTCTTAATTAAATTGAGGAACTTCAACCCTAAATAACCATGAATTCATCTTATATTTTCTGAATAAATCATTTTCATCATTTATTTTAAAACATCACCTATGAACATTTTTGTGTAGTGATATAATGCTTTTATAAACCATTGTAATAACAAAATTATGACACTATATATTTTCCATTTTTAAACGAGTTATTTCACTACTGAAAAACTCGTTTAAAAATGGAAAATATTCGAAAGTTCTACAATATAATTGTATCAAACACTTTTTAATACAAATGCGTACTGGTCTGACCCTATTAGGACCAAAAACTAAGTATTAAACAATCAATCAATCTATATATATATATATATATATATATATATATATATATATTCTGGAAATTAACGAAGGTAAACGGAACTGGGTGTAAACAACCGACAATTTGAAATGATTTGTTTGAACATTATTTTGATTGATACTCGTATTTAAGTAGATATTCTGTTTATAATCAAACAGTATTATATATTTATTTCTACCGGCCTGATTATTTATAATAAATTTTTGTGACAAAATGTGTATCATTCAGCAGGATACACATTTCCATAACAAAAATTTATCGTAAATAATCAGGCCGGTAGAAATAAATATATAATACTGTTTGATTATAAACAGAATATCTACTTAAATACGAGTATCAATCAAAAATAATGTTCAAACAAATCATTTCATTCATTCATATATATATATATATATATATATATATATATATGATTATACAGTGTAATGGTTGTGTTACAATGTTTTTATAAATTCATAGTATCACTACACAAAAATTTTCATGTTTCGAAGCCATCCCATTATGTTGTTGGCTTCATCCTCAGGTGAGTTTTTAGCA
Source organism: Ascarosepion bandense (assembly GCA_037127315.1). Classification (NCBI taxonomy): domain Eukaryota; kingdom Metazoa; phylum Mollusca; class Cephalopoda; order Sepiida; family Sepiidae; genus Ascarosepion; species Ascarosepion bandense. Next base: position 2,875,916 of record JBBBDQ010001389.1, read on the forward strand.
ATGAGAATTATCTAGTTGAAAAGCCAGTTTATTTGTGTTGGATTTGTTTTTTTGTTTTTTTTTGGGAGGTGTTAGAGGGGTTGGTCTGTATTTTGAGTTCTGTTGACCTTTTTAAGGTCTTAGGGTTAAGTGTTTGTTTGTGACTGAGTTCAGGATAGGTTAATCTATTAATCTTGTGAGGGCTAAATGAGGTTAGGTGCAAGTACTAGCGCTGCTTAAAAGTATTCTTCGTTAATCCGATATACACTTTATTTATAGTTGGATTTTCGATGGATGTTATGTTGCATTGATAGATTATTGAGTTTATTTTGCATTTATTTTGTAGTGGGCAGTTGCTAGGGTTTCTACAATTACACATGTTTTCGTTGTTGGGTTTGGTTGTGTTTTGGTTTACGTGTTGATTTAGGATATATTTGTTATGGTTAGCTATGATTTTTTCTAGGTTGTTTGTGCAGCTGTAGCTAAGTTTAAGTGCATTTTTGTTGAAGATTTTACTGAGGGGGTTATTTGTTGGGAAATGTTTTTTAATTCAAAATCAGAAAACTAATACATAGAAAATTCAGTTTTAAACCTAAAAGTTATAATCAACACAAATTTAAAAGTAGCAAACTTCCTCGATATCACACTAGATCACATTGCTTTCTGCGGTAGACTGGTTGCCGAGCTACACACTCCACCCACGTCTATTGAACAGTTGAAGAGGCTCATCCCTTGTTCCCCGTTTAGGATGTGGTTTCCGGTTTTCTCTTTTCCAATCTTCTTACTCTTATGTAGCCCCCTGCGCATCAGTGGCATTACCACCTTGCTTGGGGTGATATGATTTTAAAAAAAAAAGGCTATGGAACCCAATCTGTCCTGTTATTTAACCCATAACTGGAAGGAAGAGATTGATTAATACCTTTCCCATGGGTATTTGCGCGTAAGTGAATGCAAGGAATTCAGCTGGAATTCGAACTCGGCTCTCAGATTTCTCGTTAAGTCATGTCAACTCATTAAATATTCAAAATGGCTACCATATCTTTTTTTTTTTTTTTTTTTTTAATCATATCACCAAGAGCAGGGCGGTAACGCCACTGACGTGCAGGGGGATACGTAAGAGTGAAAAGATTTGGAAAAGAGAAAGCCGGAAACCACATTCTACACAGGGAACAAGGGATGAGCCTCTTCACCTGTTCAATAGATGAGGATGGAGTGTGAACCAGGCTATAGTTTAGTCTAAACTAGAATTTCCAAATTTGAAACTTATCTCTTAGAAATATCTAACCTAACATAAATCTTAAAGAATTGAATAATTATCAATTCTACAGATAATGTATTATAGGGGGCCATTGATGATAAATCAACTTGATGCGATTGTATTAGAAAATTTCCAGTGCCAGTTTAATTTTGCTGCTTCAATGTGCGTTGTGGTGCATTGGATATCGGCTCGGAATGAGAAATCAGGCAGCCGAGTTCGAATTCCAGCCGAATTCATTGCATTCACTTACGCGAAAATACCCTTGGGAAAGGTATTAATTCGTCTCTTCCTTCCAGTTATGGGTTAAATGACAGGACAGACTGGGTTCTGTAGCCTTGGTCGGCAACCAGTCTACCGCAGAAAGCAATGGCAACCTACTGGGTGATAATCTTCTGCCCAGTCAGTCATGTCTCTTTCGAGACATGATCGTCCAAGCGTGTATCACGGATGGCATTTAACTGACTGACTGACAATAACTATGCCACAGGTGTGTAAGTTTATGGATTGAAATCTAACAAGATAATAGAATGGGTAGGAAAAGTCTTTTTTTTTTTTTTTTTTTAATCGTATCACCCCAAGCAAGGCGGTAACGCCACTGATGTGCAGAGGGCTACGTAATAGTGAAAAGATTGGAAAAGAGAAAGCTCGAAACAACATCCTAAACAGGGAACAAGGGATGAGCCTCTTAACCTGTTCAATAGACATGGGTGGAGTGTGAACCAGGTGATAGATCTATCTACTCCAATTGATTAAAAAAAAAAACAAACATGGTGGTGGATTACTAAGTTTTAACTTAGTAAAAGTCCAGTCAAGAGATTTCTGCTAAAATCAAAAAAAATTAAAGAAAACCAAGTAAACATGAAAAGCTTAAAATTTAAAATTAGGCAGAAAAAAAATCTCAAGGTTTAAAATATAGAAGGGCTTATTTTCCATGAAAACAAAAACTGAATCTCTTACTTGAAACAGAAATCACAATTTTTTAACAACCAGATTTGCCAACTGCCATTTTTATTTGTTAGGTTTGCCTTTCCTAACTTACTCATCTAACAAGACATCAAAAGATAAAGTTGGTAATGTTTTAATACATTACCTTTACCTAGTGTCTCTCTACATGTTACAATATTTGTTGACATGTCTTTAATATCAGGTTAAATTACAATTAAAACCAGTCAAATTTCTATGCATACAAATGTATTTAGAATTACAAGGATATTTGAATTATTGTAAACAAGGCGATTTTTTTTTTTTTTTTTAACTCGGGCCTCTACACAGACTCCGGCCAGTGAACTAATGGGGGAGGGTGGACAACTAACAGGAAAATTTGTTGCCAGAATTGGATTAAGAAAAAAAGAAATTACCTCTAAGTTTATACTGAAGTAACTATTTTATTTGAATTTGTTTTTCACTGCAAAATTAATGAAAAATGGCCTATAGAATTTATCAAGGTTAATGCCAAAAACTAAATTCAATATTTTACAACTTCTTAATAACATGAAAATGTAAGAGATGACATTGTCAATATCATCATTTACTTTCTTGTAGGTACCTCCAAAAATTTGCTGAAAAAACAGCATTGTATGAAGGAAAAAGATCCCAAACCAAATAAAAACAAAGTTTTATCAGCAAAATGTTTATATTATCCATAAGAGGACAGATCAAAGCATTTTTCAATATTTCTTTAAATTTAATTATTTCTAACATGTTTGAAATTTTTGTAGAAAATTTCTTTTTCTTATATCTGTGCAAGACCCAAATTGACCTGTAGTTTATTATGTAAAAAGAAAATGTAATATTATGCAATGCACTTTTTTGACCGTGAAAGACACATTAATTGGGAAATTCTTGCAAAAATCATAATGGTCAGATCCCGATGAAAATTTCAAGACTCATTTACAATTGACTGAATTCAATTTTGAAATATTTTCTGTAAAATATTAGTAAAAATATATTTTCTTATTTTTACATGTTACCCCTACCAATTAATTTCCAGAAATGCTTAAAAATTCAACATTGGGCCCCAATAAACCTAATATAATTAAATTCAGGAGTCATTGGGGAATGCTAATCAACTGTCTTTCCCCCCCCCCCCCCAATTGTCCCCAAAAAATGCAATAACTATGCCATTTTTTATTTGAATAAGCTTTTGATTGCTTTTATAAGCAATATAAATTAAGCATATCATTGTCTGGAAAAAAAAAAAATTCAATGCCTAATGAATTTTTACAAGAATTATTTTCATTAAAAAATTTTTTTTTATTATTATAATATATAAAGTTTCAAAAATATTTCAAAATTTCTTTAACTGGGCGGGCTAGGGTATGAAATTAATGCATAAAGACTAAATTTAATAATTGAAAATTGAAAAGCTTAATACAAATGATTGACCCCGTCAATTTTTTAATTGTGTGCATTTTGATTGCCTGTATCTTATTTATACGGATAGCAGCACGTGATATTTATCATTGAAGTAACTTTTACATTTAAATTCCTAATTTTGTTAAAAAAAAAAATTGTGAAATTCACATTATGTGGAGGTACCTAAAAAGAATATGAAAAATAGACATTGAAAATAAAAATTAATAAATGCCATAAAATTTAATAAATTATTGAGTTACCGCTGCCGTTATTTTCATTGTTATTAAATCGTACAATTTTTTTAAAAGAAAGTTTTATATTTTAATTTTTTTATTTTCATAAAACATCTTCAAACGTAAGCCTACAAAGCTAAACTAACAAAACTTCCATAAGATACTGGATAATTGCTGAAAACTGTTAAAATTAAAAATTTAACAGTTAAAAATAAAACGATTTGTATGAATAAGATTTATACCAAATACGTCTTCCATACTTGGCATTTTTTGACCGGTTACTGTACATCATATCATTAATGCCTCCTTGACAAGTGTTGACAGATGCGATAACAAGGATAATTGAGAAACACTTTTTTTTAAATATTTCAGGAAGTAAGTAAATAATTCTTACTTTAAGCCAACTTAAGGTAAATTTAAAGTTGGTAATTTGAATGAAGTAATGTGTCAGCAAGGCATATTTTATTTCTGGAAGATTTTTTAAAACGGCTTCTGTTCACATGTTTCACTTGATTTTATTCTAACGCTTCCACACTTCCAAGATTCCCACAACTAATAATTTAGTGTTTCTTCCTGTCATCCCACTATTTCAATTCCTTACTTATATTTTGGCATTCATTCTAACCCTTCCACTATTCCAAGATCCCCTTACCACTTATATTTTTGTATTTATTCTAACCCTCTAAGTTTCTTCAGAGATCTTTTTACAAGATACCAGTTTAAAAATCTTTGTTGTTTTTTTTTTAAATAAAAAAAAGTGATAGTATATTAGAATGTTGATTGGGACTTGATTCCATTGGTCACTTACATGTCACATGAAATATAGCAAAAGATGTTTTATTTTTAAATGTAAATGAATAGGAACACTTGCATGTTTATATGTATGTGTGCCACATGTAAAAAAGCAATAGATATTTATTTTAAACGTATGTGAGTATAGAAATGTTTGTCTGTTTAAATCTATTTTACAGGTGATTAAAAAAAAAGATCCTGTGATTTGATAAATATTTCTGGTTTAATTTTTAAAATAGAGTGATCCAAATTAGATGAGTGAAAAATATTTTCAAATCAGGTCTTCGGCAACTAGGGATATGTGTGAAAATGAAACTTTATACATTCAAAGATTTCATCTGCAACTTCTCCAGATGTTTATATCTGTTAAAGATTTATTTTATTAGAGGCAAGATGAAAGTCATCAGTATGAAAAACTTGTATTTTGGTTTTAGGAAGAAAAATAAAGTTGAGTTTGAAGAGGAAAAGTTAACTATTTTTCAAATTTTTTCCTTTATATTTTCTACTCCCCCCCCCTACTCCAGCCAAGACTACAATCAAAATTCTTTTAAGTTCAATCTAAATTTGTAAATTCAGCAAGATAAAATCAAATAATTTGTGATAGGTGGTGCTGATACATTTCAAGGGAGGTAATACACACCTATTTTTTAGTGTAAAGATTAAATAAAAAAGTATTGGAATCTGATATGGCTATATTTTGACACCTGAACAAAAGATAAAAGAATTGTATAGTGTTTTTAATCTTTTTTTTTTTTTTTACCCTCTCCTCAAACCTCAAATGGAACCACTATGTTGAATCCATAGCTAAATCTACTGCTAAGAAGGTTGGATCACTATGTCGATCCAGGATGTTTTTTCCGCCTGAATCTATCCTGCATATATACAAGTCAACCATCCGTCTGTACATGGAGTACTGCTGCCATTTATGGTCAGGCGCCCCTGCCGTTCTCCTCAGTGTTCTCGACAGGCTCCAAAGGAGAGTCTGTAATGTGATAGGTACTGATCTGGCGGCTTGACTGCAGCTACTTCCCCACCGTCTAAATGTGGCCTCCCTTTGTCTGTTCTATAAATACTTTCATGGCTTCTGCTCGGACGAACTTAAGTCACTGGTGCCTCCTCAACAGGTGTTTACTCGTGCAACCAGACTGGCAACTGGGTCCCACCCATTCACAGTCAGGTTAGCCAAATGCAGACGACAATTCTACTCCTGCAGCTTCTCTCGCACTTCCCGCCTGTGGAACTCACTCCCATATTCTTGCTTTCCTGATGGCTACAACACCCAGAAATTTAAATGCAATGTCAATACTCATCTATTAACCACTGGACTCTAGCTCTCTCCCCACCCCCATATATCCTTCCCTTTCTCTCCACCTATGTATCTGTCATCGCACCTGCTTTCTCAGCTTTCTATTGCTCCTTTCTAACTAGTTTGTACTCCTCACTCTTTTCTTGGAGTAGATAGACTAAACTATCACCCGGTTCACATTCCACCCACATCTATTGAACAGGTGTAGAGGCTCATCCCTTGTTCCCTGTTTAGGATGTGGTTTCCGGCTTTCTCCTTTCCAATCTTTTTACTCTTTTTTTCTTTTCCAATTGGAGTAGATAGACTAAACTATCGCCCGGTTCACACTCCACCCACGTCTATTGAACAGGTGAAGAGGCTCATCCCTTGTTCCCCATTTAGGATGTGGTTTCCGGTTTTCTCTTTTCCATCTTCTTACTCTTACGTAGCCCCCTGCTCATCAGTGGTGTTACCGCCTTGCTTAGGGTGATATGATTTAAAAAAAAAAAAATGTATCCCCCCCTCCCGCTCATCAGTGGCATTTCTGCCTTGCTCAGGGTGAAATGATTAAAAAAAAACAAAATGTATAGTTATTAGAAATGTTATGCATGAAATGTAATATTAAGATTTTATTAAACATGGAAACATAAAGGACAAGATATCTTTTACTTAAAATATTGCATTCAAATTTTATTTTTCGCTGTAATAGTTTAAGAAAAACCAATAATGTGAGTAAAAAGTGACAAGAAAAGAATAAATAACCACATTTTACACATGTATTCATAAGGACATGAGCACATGAAAGGGAAAAAAATCAACCTTGAACCAATAAAAAGTGTATATGTACAAGGAAAAAACTAACAATATGAACAGTCAATTGTTTATAACTCCCACCCCACTGACGAGTGGACACAGTGATTGGTCTATCTATGAAACTCAGGCTGGTAAAGGTAACACCAATCAGCTAAGTTTGTTTTTTGTTGTTTTTTTATAATCATACTGCCCCAAGCCAGGCATTTTACTTCCACTGTTTTGGAGGGGGTTACATAGGACAAAAGTTATGAGAAAGAGTGACAGGTTATAGGAGGTGTCAGGAAGTGGGTAAGAGAAGGATGAGAATATTGATGAGAGTGGAGTGGATGGAGAAAGGAGCATGAGTGAGAGGATGCAGATTAGTGAAATAGTAGATAACTATTGACTTTACATTTAAATTCTTGGAGATTGTAGCTGTCAGGGAAGCAAGTAAACAGAAAAGAATTCCACAGGTGGGAAGTGCGAGAAAAGAAGCTGCTGGAGTAGAATTTGCATTTACAATTTATTGGTTTCACTTTAAAAGGGTGAGACCTAGTTGCTAATCTTGTGACTCGAGTAAATTCATATATAGGGGGCACCAGGGAGCTAAGTTCATTGGAGCAGAAACCGTGAAAGTATTTGTAAAAGAGACACAGGGAAGCCACATTGCACCGGTGAGAAAGTGACTGTATTCTTTGTTGGATTTTGTCAAGGAGACCTAGGTGGATAGCAGGAGCACCTGACCAGATATGGCAGCAGTATTCGATGCATGGGCGGATGGTAGATTTGTATATGTGCAGGATTGTTTCAGACAGAAAATCTTCCTGGCCTTGCAGAGAGAACCGACTTTCTTAGCAGCGGATTTGTGAGAGTTAACCCAAGTAGGTGCAGTGTTTTATTTCAGGGAGACTGGACTGATCTATGCTAATGGGTGGGGTAGGAGCAATTGTTTGTAATGGTTAATAGGCAGCAGCTAAGTAACAAATTTTATATTTTTACATGTATTTTTTAGATTTTGTGGCATTTTTTTCACTTTTCGTTTGACAATTTTTTTCTTTCTCTTTAATTTCTAGAATAGGAAGCTATCATCATTAACATTCAGCTTAATATCCATCTTTGTTATCGCAACATTTCAGACTTTTTCGGGTGTCTGTCAATTCACAGACTTTCAACAGGCAGGTAAGAACAGTAGGTTGAGGGCGCTTCTCATTCTAGATTCAGGATTGTCCCATGTGACAGTAACTTAGAGGATCAAAGCATTGGGTTGTGAATTTGGTGACATTTCTACAGACTCAGACTCATCAGAAATAGGGATAGCAATAACTGAGCCATGCTAAAAAAAAAAAGAACAAGACAAGATCTATCTAATCTAAATCTAAATCTATCTTTTTTTTTAATCGTATCACTCCGAGCAAGGCGGTAACGCCACTGATGTGCAGGGGGCTACATAATAGTGAAAAGATTGGAAAAGAGAAAGCTGGAAACCACATCCTAAACAGGGAACAAGGGATGAGCCTCTTAACCTGTTCAATAGACGTGGGTGGAGTGTGAACTGGGCGATAGATGATCTAAATCTAAACTTATTTATAAATGGAACTTTGTCTGTGTCTGTGTGTTTCCATTACCTATAGACTCCAAAACAGCTGAACCGATTTTCTTGAAAATTTACAGTTGTATTATAAGCATCTGCGAGTGTTCTTAGCTAGGTTTTGTGTCGAGGTACAACCGATAAATATCGATAATCGAAAAAATCGGGTTATAGAAGGAGTGGTCCGATTTTAATCAAATTTGATACACTCATAGACAAAGACATAAGAAACGATATTCAGAAGTTTCAAGGTTGCAGTTCTTACAATAGTGCAGAAAATCGATAATACATATATATATATATATATATATATATATATACAAGGTAAGACATTTGTGTGTGTGTGTCTGTTTATCTGTCTGTATGTCCTTTATACAAATCCACAATTTTTATCCGATTCTCACCAAACTTTACACAAATATTCTTTAGGCTGAGTCTTAGCTCCAGGACTATGGATTAGTTTTAAAGCTTTCATTACACCCGGGCAACGCCAGGCTATACTGCTAGTATAGATTAAATAAAGGGTTCAGTTAAAAATTACCTGAATGTTAACTGGATTAACAGACGCCTGAAGAAGGCATAATGGCTAAAATATTTGTGATAATAACTATATAATGTTAATGCAAATATATCCTTTACACTGATAAGTAGTGTTGCTTTTGCCTAAATCTACAACAAAATATTTTGTATTGATATGCATTTGCAGTGTTATATTGACAAAGTGCATCAAAAGTCTAATCACTGCTGTCTGTGGATTTCTGTAATTGCATACATTAGTGTCGGACATATTAACACAAGCTCTAAATTGTTTAGAGGTCACAGTTAATGTCAAAATCTATGATTTTGACAGGTGAGGTCAGCCTTTAAGTGAAACAAATCTGAAAGGTTATTTTTATCAAGTGAAAATGACAGCTTATGAAATTATACTGTTCGATTTCTCATACAATACTATATAATATAATTGATAGATAATAATAGATATTTTATATAATTTTAGGCATGTCAGATTAAATAAATTGTCAACATTGTGTCTGCTTATTTTATTATTAATTTCTTTATGTTCCCAAGTACTTTCAATCTCCTTCAGAGATCATCTTCAGGAATGTGAGTTGTGATAACAAAAAATAACTGCAAAATTGTGTTGCTAAAAATTACTGTAAATTTTCTTCTTGCTTCAAATGTAATATAATTATAATCTAATATTATATAATTTGTAGATATTTTTCCCATGGAGTAGAAGCAAGTAGAAAGAAATTTTGTGCTTTGAGTTACTTCTCTTTCATATATAAGGTATATTTATACAGCAAGAATTCATCCAAACAATTTCTGTTAAATTCAACTGGCAAAGTCTGTTTATGTATTTTAATTGTATCTTTTCAATATTCAAATAGGAGGTTGTATATCAGAATCAAAACTAGATACAACATGAATTTTGGACAATTTATCTTGTTACTGTATTTTTTTGTGCATAATATAATCCCATGTTTCTGAAGCTAAACACCCTTGAGTTTAATATGAATTCATGATACAGTCATCCCTATATAACATTTTTTTTGAAGTTGTGGCATTTTATCTATTAAAACCTCAATGTTGTACATATATGTCACTGTGATATATATGTATATAATTTTCATGATATGAAAAAATTGTAATGAACTGGATGTGTAGCTGTAACAGGGCACAGGTCCTGTTTAAACATTTAATCGCATGAAATTACAGGATGGTGATTTGGAGGGATTACTAATTGGATAATAGTAATTAAAATTCTCAGGTAAATAGGTTGAATGATTGAGAATGAAATGGATTAAAATTTATTATTTATAAAATTAATTTAAGAATGGTTCCAAAGAGAAGCAAACAGAGAATTAACTAGCCAAGATTCAGTATAATACAACCTCCCACTTTTTTGCATCTAATTTTTGCTCAAAATTTGTTGTATTATGAGTGTACCCCTACCATTGAAAATGAAGTCAAAATATATGAGTGGATTATTATGTATACAAATAAATACGCAACAGTCTTTATTATGATAGAGAGGATATATATATATATATATAGAGAGAGAGAGCATAACGATAATCCACATATACTGTCTTAATATGTATAGAAAAAAACTACTAAAAAGTTGTAAGTTAAAATTTTTTTTTTTACAGTATTTATTTATTTCTATTATTATATATATATATTTGATATTTCAGACCGGCCTCAGCCTTTCATCAGAAACAAGATTTTAAACTAGAAGCGTCAGTCACGAGATGTGTATGTCATGTGATGTAGAAAGCAATAGAGTTTGAATATTTTTTAAACGTAAAACTATGATAATACTTTTAAATGTTGTTTTAAAGAAGATTTTTTAAGTGTATCTAAGAAATGTTTAACTTTAGAAATATTTATAAAGATTCAAAATACCTAAGTTCCTATTTAACCCTAGCCTATATGTATTTAATTTTAAAATCGGGTATTCTTTTTTTCTGTGTGAGTATGTGGAACTAAAATCGGAATCTATCAGTAAACATAGTTAATGGGTGGTGTGATGTTGAACTATTTCAGTATTGATGATAGCCTCAAAAACTTTGCCAAAAATCAGTAAGAAGCTGATAGGGCAATAATTAAAGGGACCCAAGGGTTCTCCAGAGTTCTTAAATACAGGTACCACAGAAGAGGACTTCCGGCAGGCAGGAAAACAGGAAGCAGAGAGGCAGTAATTATAAAGTTTGGAGAGGACAGAGGAGAGTTCAGGAACACATTTCTTCAAGACAATGACTATGGTTCCGTTGTCTTCACTCACCTTATAGGGGTCAAGTTTTGAAATCATACATGTGTGTGTGTGTGTGTGTGTGTGTGTGTATAAGTATATGTATGTATATATGTGTATATATATATATATGTGTGTGTGTGAGTGAGTGAAAAGTGTGAGAAGCCGTGAACATTTTGTTTAGTGTAGATTTATTGTTATTATTATTATTATTAATATTACTTACTTTTTTATATAACATAAAGTGTCCATAATCGGATTTGAATCGCTAGATGTGTTTTGAGTCCAAAGTTGACTCTCTTCAGGCAAATAAATTTGTGATTTTACATATCGAGATCTGTTTGTCTTTCTGATGGCTGAAAATACTGTGTGTATATATATATAGATAAGTGGTCGGTGAGTGGATCAGAAAGTTCGTATGAGTGGGTGTTTGTTTGCTGGTTATTTTTATACCGACTTGTTAAGTTTTTCTCAGTTTTTAAAATTGCTCACTTTTCATTTGCCAGAAAATTTTTTTACACTCACTCATGAAATTTGATTTTGTCTTTTTTCTTCAAATCTTCCAATTGTGTGCAATTCTAGTTTTTAGTTATAAGAAATATGATATATGATATGGGTCATCAAGTTCTGTTTGTTATTCAATTGGAATCCAGAATTACTATATTTTGCAATGGCGCACAGAATGTTTTTTTTAAAATTTAGTGCACGTTTAAATTCAGTGTGTGTGTGTGTGTGTGTGTCTTAGTTTTATAAATATTTCTTCCTGCATCATGAGCATCTCATAGTCTGCATTTTGGTAGATAGACATTAATCTGAATTTACCTCCACTACATTTGTGTAAGTGTTGGGAAACATACAATTTCCTGTTATTGGCTAGTTTAATGTTACTTCTGTGCCATGCTACTCTTTCATTCAGACCTTGTGTCGCCCCCACATATATTTTTGTGCATTCATCTCATTTTAGAACATAAATTACATTTTTAAAGTTGCACCTCAGATATCTTTTATTTTGAATGCAGATGTGTTTTCAAATTTGAAGTGATTTCTTTCTATTATTATATTGCAGACCCCACATCTTTTTGTTGCATTTTGTGACCTCCTGTGTTATATGTTGCTTGAATTTTGATGAGGTTAGTATGTTTTTTTAAGTTTTAGGGTTGGCATTTGCTTTTAATTATTTTATTTGTCTTCAGGATTTCTTTTATCATTTTGTTTGAGTAATTCTAGGTGTCTTTTTATCTTTGTAAATAATTCTGGGTTGTTTTTGTTGTGTGTGAAGATGTATGTGAAATTGTTTTCTTATTTTTCATGTTTTTTTTTTATTCCAGAGAGATTTTAATGGTATTTCTTCTGCCAGTTGGAAACCCTTGTTTATTAGTGGAATGAGGTATCCTGTTGTTTGTAGTGTTTTTCGTAGGTCTTCTAGGTGTATTTTACAAAGGATTTTGTCAGCTACTACTGTGCAAATTCATCGTGCTAGTGAGTAGGGGATGGATTTTAGACAACATTTAGAGTGGTGATTCTTGAAATGAAGGTATTGTTGGGTGTCTGTGGGTTTATGGTAATTGTCTGTGATGATATAATTGTTTTTGTTTTTTATGAGTATGCCAATCATCTAGATATTTTTCCATGATTTAATGAATTCTGTTTTATGTCTTCCCCATATTTGTGTCCTATTTGGTTGCATAGGTTTTCTTCTAGATATGCTAGTGCGAGTGTTGTATACATTGGTGCTATTTTGTCCCCATTGTAGTACCTGTTGTTTGAATTTAATTTTTGTTGTTTGAATATAATTTTGGTTGTTAAATATGCACATATATGCATATGTGTGTATATATATGTGCATGTATGTATATATTTATATATGTGTGTGTTGTGTGTGTGTCTGTCTGTATCTCTTACTTGTTTTTGCATCTTTGAATAACTTTATAATACTTTAAACACAATGCTTAGTTAAATTTAGAATTTGAAATTTGTAATTTCTAATATTAATTCATAATAATTTTTTAAAATGAATTTTAATTTTTATTTTAAAATGAAATGAATAGTCAATTAATACTGATTTCTATTTTAATCAAACATTAATATTAATGCACTAACAAATTGTTTTTATGGTATGTCATCATGTTTTTCAAATTAGCATTTACTTGTATTTTGATTGATCATCACAGACTACATAACAATGACTTCCCTATTGAGAGGGTTTGGCTAGTTTTGAACCTTTTAAAAGTCTTCATCTTGCAATCAGAATTATCACTTCATAAGACACAAAAAGTGTTGAAACAAAATAGCTACTTTGTAGTAATGTTATAACATACTTATATTGTAAATTTTAAATATATATATATATATATATATATATATATATATATATATATATATATATATATAGATAGGTGTGAGTTTTGGAACCTGGGTTTCATGTTCCTGTGATCGTCAGACAAACTGATTAATTTTTTTTTTAAATTGGCTATATGTAGGGCTGTGTATATGTGTATTTTGGGGAAGTGGGAGGAAAATTGGGAGAAAAGTTTGTCGTCGTGACAAACGCAGACATATATGCACACACTTGTACACCCATTGACGTGCACACACCTAGTGTCACAAAATCAAACCTATCTATATGAATATGTCAGCTCTATCACTGATATTGAGTGCTTTCAAATAAGTATTGCACATATATAATATATAAATAATATATATAACAAATTGCATATATATATATATATATATACACACATTTCACATATACATATATATACATTTCACATATACATATATATACATATATATATATATATATATAATAGTTTTTATTATAATAGGGAGGATACATAAGAAAATATGGTGGATGGAATTAACAAAACTTATATACACATATATCGTTGAATATGCTTGAAAAGCAAAATTTTGTAATTTTTTTATGAAAAGAGTGAGTAGAAAGTGTAATGCTTTTACCAAAAACTTTAGCCACTTTCATAAAAAACAAAGAATAAAAAATTTTTAAATTTTCCTTGTCATATTCAACAAAACCTGTATAAAAGAAGGCCTGATGGTCAAATATACAATATATATATATATATATATATATATATATATATATATGAAGACAAAAAAATGAACATTTATTAATGACGTGTTTTGCTGACAGCATCTGCTCTCTTTGACTTCCTCAGGTTAGAATGGAAGACACAACTGTAGATAAATGTCTTTGGATCTCTGAGGATAAGTGGGTGATCATAAATAAAATTAGATTACTTTATCTCTTCCAATGTCTAGATTCAAGAGAGTGTCTGCCTCTCTGTTTGTTTGTTTTATGTATATTAAAGCTGTTTGGTGTTTCATTTTCAATCAATCCAATAAAACCTTGTGATTTTATTGCTTGCATATACCTGGCATACATATATTAAAGCTTTTTATATACGAGGGGGCACACATGCATTTATACGGATTAATTGTAATATATGTATGTTTCTTATTTATATATTATTACTTTATTATGTTAATGTAATAATTTTAACAAATAGATATTTGGTGTTTTATTATTTCATTGAAAGATTCTGTTATATTATTTTTCAAAAATTTATTTTTATTTATAAAAAGTTTGCTTAATACTTTTTACATTATTTTCACTAGAATTTTTAAGGAAATATGTTTTGTTTTTACAATTCCAGACTCATAGACGCATTCATTCATACATAATTCTTTCATACACATTCATTCATGATTCTCTTGCGTTATTTAGAATAGAAAATCGTTCCATCAATTGACACATGTATACCTTATTTCACATATCAACTTAAACTGACTCATATATGCACATTCACACATAATTTCTTTTAACACATACATTTATAAACAGATTCACTCATTTTATTTTAAAAAAATTGTTCCATCACTTGACACATGTATACAATGTGTGTTACGTATTTTGAACAGATTTCATCACTGTCACATCTTACATTACTGACATATACACTCACTTAATTTGTCTATAGTTTAAATATGCTTAACACACATTATCTTCGCTATACATGTATATATATATATATATATATATATATATATATATATTGTAAGTATACATACATATATATATATATATTAGTCATCCAGATACAAGCCCATTTCACTGTATCACAGCTCATCAGTGTTGCTAGACACATCCACTTGCTTCTGGCTGTGATCAAAACTTGACCGATTTGGTGTCAGTCAGAATCACTACCCCCTAAGCCATAGGCGCATGGTATCAGAGAAGGGAAATTTTAATGTATTGTATATAAGCAGTGTATACACACGCCAGTCACCAAAAGAACTCAATTCATTTCTGAAGAGTCACGCATATATCGCAGAAGTGGAAACTGTTTTTAAAATTTCCTTCTCTAGAAAGCTCAGTTGTAATGAGAGCATAATATATTAGTCATGTGTGTGTGTGCGTGTGTGTATACACACACACACACATACACACGGATATAAATAATATCTATATATATATATATATATATATATATATATATATATATATACACACACACACATACACACGGATATGAATAAATATGGATACACATGCAAGTACAAACACATTTTTTGGGGTGTTAATGAAATAGTGTTTGATATAATATAACAGAACTAAGAAGTATATATCAATAAATATATACATTATATCCGAAGTCTATAGCACTAATAGGATTTAACTGACACAGAATTTCAAAGTTTCAACTATGAGCTTGAGATTCTTCAGATCTTCTAAATATAATGTGGACATCATTGAACCTGTAACTGGAACACACACTGTCAAATGTAGTGTTATATTTGGCTGTTATAAGTAGGATTATTCCAGCCAGTGTGTAACTTACTTGATGAACTTGAGTAAATGGATGGTAAAATAGGGTTTGGGAGAAATAACAAAAAGATTAAATTTATTAAAAGCAACATGAGACAGGAAGATGTGGAGGACCTCAATCGCTTACGTCCTGAAGGAATATGGCACATAAAAGAAGACTCAGCCAATTGTCTTTGGCTAAGTTTTTCTTTTAGAAAACTCTTTTCTCTCTCTGAAATTGTTCTGTCTCAGAAACTACGCAAATCTGAAGTAAACAACTTTGTCTCAGTTTTCCGAGATAATTTATATTGACGAGGAAGTCATTTATTAACCGTCCTCTTTTTTGCCCGACTTGGTGAGTATTGTGGTTAGCTACAGTGCCATACCCAGTTGTACTAAGTCAATATTTGGGTTCAACTGTTTTAAACACCCTCAACTACCTTGTGATTTTTTTAAAACTAATTCTCTTAATTATTTTTTACATTTAATTCCAGTAATCATTAAACAATTAAGAGTTCTCCAACATTTTTCCATGGTTCTCTACCATAAGAATGGGGCTTTCTACATCTAATTCTTCTGTTAACCATCTACTGTCAAGCCTCCTTTGGTTATACTCACCTCATCACACATGTACACATATATAACATATATACACTCACACTAATATTAATGTATATTTGGGAAGCAATCTTTCTTTTAAACATATTTCGTTAAAAACGACCAGCAAGAAAGATTTTATTAATTTTTGGTTAATTTTTTATTTAATTTTTCCAGTTACATGTTTCCTGGAGATAAAGAATATAAAAATGTTCGATGATTTTTGACTTTCCAAGTGCTTTTAGCCACTTCACTGGCCATTTTTAAGGTTGTTATTTTTCCAATGTTATTTTATCCTCATGTTTTGACTGTAACGTAATTTTTGTGTTTTTGAAAAGGAACGTTCTTTAAAAGCTATCACGTGATGCCCATGACAGGACATTTTTTTTAAATTTTCAAAACTTCGTCTGAACTTCCTTGAAAATAGCCAGATTGAAAGTGCTGGGAAAATCAAAAATTATGGAACATTTTTACATTTCTTATCTCAAGCAAAAAAGAAGCACACAGACATGTGAACAAAACATATATACTTTGCATCCTAATTAGCCACTTTTATTTTTTCACAATTTTTAGAGAATGAATGGATTCACAGAAATATTTACTCTTAATAGGGAAGATATTTCAGGTAATATGTATAAATTATACTAGACTACAGGTCACTCTGGTCCTGGGCATGACGGTAAACTTTATTCGCATTTTCTCTAATTGGGAGTTTGTACTGTTGTTCCCAGGTCCACCCCGACCTGAAGTGGTAGCACCTGTTAGGGTCCCAGCTATGAGCAAATAGTTAACCCCAAACTGGGGTCAAAACACTATGAAAGTATAAAAATAGACTTTTTATAAAAAATATAGATTTTTGAAGAAAAAACATTACCAAAAATACATTTTTGAAGGAAAAACGTTATTACCATAACACATTTTTGAAGGAAAAAAAATTATTACTAGCAATACATTTTTGAATACAAAACTAGAAGACATCTTCAGTTTTCTAAAATAAAATAAAAAGTTAAATTTTTCATCAAAATCTGACTGAATCAACCTTTTCACTATAGCCAAACATTAAAAAAAATACCATAAAGCTCCACCTTTGTGGCATTAAATAACCCACAAAGGTTGATATGTTGTTAAACAAAACTCAAACTCAAACATGTCACTCTAACAATGCATCAACAATTTTATAAATTTTATTGAATTTTCAACATGTGGCATTCTTAGCCAGGTTATTAAAACTCTAATAAACGTTCTAGTTGTAATTAAAAATTATAATCATACAAGGTGCACAAAGTTTCAAAACATTAATGTTTAGAACAAAAAAAACTATGATTACAAGGAAGCAATAAAAACGACATTATTGTGTAATGTATGCTCCACACTGTGACGTCAAATTTAGAAATTGTTTCTCCCTTTTGTGAATTGTATTTCTTCATTTACATTATTTACATTGTTCCGACTTTTATACACTGATAAATTCTTCTTCTATGTACCTTGTCTCGTCAGGACGTAGGTGATCATGGCCTTCCACATCTCCCTATCCCTAGTAGCTTCTAACACGCTTTCTCCTGTTACCCCTCCCGAACCCCACACTGCCATCCTTTTGCTAAAGCCCATTAAATATGTTATACATTGCTTTCCCCTGTCTCTTTTTCACTCTATCTGACCTGTTAGTATCAGATTCTCCTAGCTTTCCTTCCTTATTACATGTCCCAGGAACTTCAGCTGTCTTTTCTCGATGTTAAGTATTAGTTTTCTTTCTGTTTTCATCCTCTTCAGTACTTTGTTGTTGCTCACATGGGTGGTGTATATTATCAGAAGGATTTTGTTGTACAAGTTCAGAAGACGTACAAAATGTGGTTGTTAGTAAAATGTTTGTTTGTGTTGGTGAATGAATAGATTATTTGTAAATGATAAGTCTATCAGTAAAAGGTAATATTAAAAATTAAAAGTAATATTTGGGTAAAATGACTTATCTGTGGTCTTCGTTTCTGGGGTTGCTTAATTCCACTGGGTGAAAAAATCTCTAAATTTCCTACCAATAGGACAGTTTTCCTTTTTTCTACAGAATCATGAGAATTTTTATTTCTCATAATTGCACATTCACTAAAAAATTGATAAAGGTAAAAAAAATGAGCCTCATCTGGTGCTAGTTAAAATGATCTGATGCAACATTAGACATGGCTTCTAATTTTAACTGATTGTAGATGTTAATATTTTTGTGAATTAAGATTGGCTACAGTAAATGTTCCAGATGCCTGACCATAATCAGTTGAGCGTGTCCCCTAGGGGTAGAGGCACTGTGCATCTTCATCCATGCACAGTAGTAGTGGGGCTGTATCATGTGACTTGATAGTCACATTGAGATACTAAAGAACATCCTCAATTGGATGCTATATGAGTGAACAGGAATACTCTTATAACTGGCCCAAATTACATGTATGTGCCTGGTACACACTTATTAATTTAGTTGTCATGATGGTTATATTGGGCTTTGAATATTTTAACCCAACATTACTTGTTTGGCATGCTGCTCTCTCTCACACAATAATCCTCTCTATTAAAGACTGTTGCATATATATATATATATATATATATATATATATATATATATATATAAAGCAGTAATAAATCCAGTAAATCCAGGAGAATATAGGTCAAATATTAAAACTGATCCAACAGAGAGCTCAATGTAAATTTAATTTACAACAGAGCAGATATTCATTTATTTCATATGTAAATTCAGATTTTACACTTGGGGAATAGTTATTTCAACATGCCTACTAGAGACATGCATTGTTTAAAATGAATAAATTCTAGTATACCAGAAGTAAAGGTTAGTAAAGGAAGGGATAAAGAAGGTTGATCGAGAAAAGGTCAAGAAGAAGAGAGAGAGAAAATAGTAGCACTCTTCATTTGGGATTGGAAAACAGCAATTTGGAGTCAAGTGTAGCCAGTAGAAATAAACTTAAGGGTATCCAAATGTAAATTCCAATCAATATATATATATATATATATATATATATATATATATATATTTTATATATATTGATTGGAATTTAAATTTGGATACCTGTACGCATTGCTTATTCAGTAATGAATTAGAGCACTCTGGCTATTGGGCGTGTATAATGATAATGTATATGCTAAAAAGTCTGCCTTCTTCTACCGAGCGCCCATAGACCAGAGGTAGATTCGCCGACTGACGCCAATTTGGTCGGGTTCCAATCCTGGGTTAAAAAGCAATCAGAGTCTAACCGTACTGATGAGTTGTGATACAGCGAAACAGATCTGTCTGCAGATGACTATATATATATATATATTTCTCCTGTCATGTTCATGGAGAAAGAGTATAGTGGGTTGCTTATCTATTCCGTTTGTAGTGAAGGGTAATTGTATACTGTTGCAGGTTAACGGAATTTGGCCTTGTGGTAGATAGCCCACTATAAGTCATAAAATGATTATAAAATCAAGAAAAGCAAATCGAGTTGAAAATAACATTTATATATATATATATATATACATATCAATTCATGTTTTACAATTAAAGCAATACTTGAAATAAAGGTCCAACAGATGTTAGAATGTTCATGGCAAATAATGAGCTGAAAGAGATAAAAGGCTTAGGAATGTGGGGAGCGGAGGTATGTGAGGAATGTCTTTGAAGTCGTCGCTCCTTAGGTCAGTAAGTACTTTTGAGACAGTGAAGAAGGAAAGAGGCAAGCACAGTAGCCGCTCGACTTAAGTCAAGGGGAGACACTGGTTACTTTCGCCTGTCTGTCTGCTGGGTGCTTGTCTGTATCCGCCTTTTATATCTGCTTTTTGGATCAAAAGCAGCTCGTTTTGAATTTCACACTTGTATTTGATTCTGGGCTTCCCATTGGCTGATAAATAAAATTCGCGTAGGCTCGCAAAATGGAAATTTGATATTTGATTAATTTTTATTTTAAAACCGGAACATCTGTGCGAACTCGGATGCACAACAACGATTTTTAGTCATTTGCCTTCTGGTCGGTATAGAGCAAACATCCAGTCCCTTGTCTTTTGCTCGGTCGGTATCACCACAAGAGACAATAGTGAGGCAGCATCAGCTCAGTTAATAAATAGTGGTTATTATTTTTGTTTTAAATTCTTAAGAACAAAGAAAATGTATAAATTCACTTTCATATGTTTTTAAAACCCATCCTTTTGTAGCCACAAAGGTCTATGTTTGCCTATTCATACATAATGTGTCTTGGGCAAGTAGGCCTAGTTGATCCGATATCTGTTGCTGCAATGTGTAAAGAAGAGGTTCGTCTGAACAATATTTTGCATGTTAATGGCTTTCATCAAAATTGTTGACAAAAACTTTGAGGCTATGACAAAGTATTGGAAGTCTTATTCAAATGGAAAATGAAACTTGAAATTTAACGACAACATTCTCTAATTTATTTAACACTAGCAGTATAGCCCGGCGTTGCTTGGGTGTAATGAAAGCTTTTATATATATATTATCGATCTTCTGCACTATTGTAAGAACTGCAACCTTGAAACTTCTGAATATCATTTCTTATGTCTTTGTCTATGAGTGTATCAAATTTGATTAAAATCGGACCACTCCTTCTATAACCTGATTTTTTCAATTATCAATTTTTGATATTTATCGGGGGCACCTCAACACAAAACCTAGTTAAGAACACTCACAAATGCTTATAGTACAACTGTGTAAATTTTCAAGAAAATCAGTTCAGCCATTTCAGAGTCTATAGGTAACAGATACACACACACACATACAGGCACACACACACAGACAAAGTTCCATTTATAAATAAGTTTAGATACAGAGATCTAAAAGCAACAACAACAATGAAACAACCAAATGAAAAATATCCAGGCTTTGTAAGTATCAATTCAGAACATTAATAGACTACTCCCATATCATAATAGCAGTACATTGGATACAGTACAGTAGACAGTGAAAAATGAACAAAGAGATTTAAAGCTATTTTTTAAATAAAAATCAATAGTGACAAATGTTCAAGTCATCCTGTAACTCAAGAACAAAAACAAAAGAATGAAAAAGTAATAAAATTAACAAAAAATTCAAACTTGTTTGAACCCAGCAAAGCAATTCATGAAGATATCAGATATAATTATTAATTATTAATATTGAAATGATGCTTTACATTTCACAATATCCGTATTATCTAATATCAGTATAATACTGCAACACAACACTAAACTTTACTTGGCTCTTATATCTATTGCCTGGCTTAATAAATTAAAGACAATAATCAAGTTAGTTTGTTTCATTTCAACAATCCTTTGATTAGGATCATTTACTTCTATCATAAACTTCTATCATAATCTTCTATCATAAACTTTTGAGCAACAAAAGTTTAACTAATTCTACTTATTTTTCTATCATAATATTTATTGATTCCTGATTGATTATTTCTCAGATCAAGAGTGCATAATCCACCTTTTTAATTTGCATGTCATCATCTTATAAAAAGGTAACAGCTCAAATTTTCAGGTATATTTTGGTAAACCTTTTACAATCAACCTACACTAACTTATTGGCCACTTAGAGAATATATCTAATAATAATGATGATAAAAAGTCAAATAAGATAGGTTATACAATCACTACATTATCTCATCAATTAACTTGCTGTTTATCCAATTTAAGTATTAAGTAACATACTCCAAACCAAAACATAAAAAGCAGGATCTATACCAATTTTTAAAAAGACCTCCAATCAGTAGTTAACTGGAGCAGGAAATGGCTTGTAAATTTGAATACCTCCAAAATAAAAACCACTCTCCTTTAACCACCATAGAGAAACGTCCCTGTTAGCCATCATCATGGCTGATGCAAGTCTCTTTGAGAGCAACATACTGCGCCTCCTTGGCCTCACTCTCTCAACCGACCTGAAGTGGAACGACTACATTGAATCTGTAGATGCATCTACTGCTAGGAAAGATGGGTCTCTGTGTCAGGCCAGAAAGTTTTTCTCATCAGAATCTATCTTGTACATTTATAAATCAACCATTTGTCTGTGCATTAAATACTGTTGCCATATCCTGTTAAGTGCTCCTGTTATTCAACTTTAGGTTCTCGACAAAATCCAAAGAAAGATCAGTCCTGACCTGGCATATTGTCCTCAGTCACTTTATTACTGATGTGAGGTGGCTTCCCTCTGTCTTTTCTACAAATATTTTCATGGCAACTGCTCTGATAAGCTTTTTTACCTGATGCCCCAACTAGGTAGATTTAAGCATGCTACTAGATTGACATTTAAGTCCCACCTTTTCACCAATGTAACCGCTACTTCTGAAACAGGTTTTTTCTTGCACTACCCACCTGTGCAACTCTCTTCCGTTTACTTGCTTCCCTGATAGCTACAATCACCAAAAATTTTAATGCAATGTCAACTGCCTCTTTCCATCTTTTTTTAATCTAGTTAATCTTTTATCCTTTCTTCGATACCCTCTGTACCCAGTCTTTCACTGTAACCCCCTGCACACCAGTGGCAGTCTCACCCTACTTGGGGCAAAATGATCTAAAAAAAAATAAAAAATTATAGTTCTAGAAAATGTCGTCTGATTCACATTTTTATATCTTTCATTTAATTCACATGAGTATGAATGATTAAGCAATAATATAAATCATTAAGTGATAATGTTAAGCAATAAAATAAATCATTAAGTTATAATGTTAAGCAATAAAATAAATCATTAAGTGATAATGTTAAGCAATAAAATAAATCATTAAGTGATAATGTTAAGCAATAAAATAAATCATTAAGTGATAATGTTAAGCAATAATATAAATCATTAAGTGATAATGTTAAGCAATAAAATAAATCATTAAGTGATAATGTTAAGCAATAAAATAAATGGTTAAGTAATAAAAAGTTAAGGAATAGAATAAATGGTTGAGAAACAAAATGGTTAAGCAATAAAATAAACAGTAAAATAAATGATTAACAAAGAAATAAATGGTTAAGCAATAAATTAAACCATCCTCTCTATTATAATAAAGGCCGTTGTGTATTTATTTAGATATATATTTCTCTCCTGTCACACTCATGGAGGGAAATTGTTTATAGTATAGTCAATGTGGACAATGGAATCAACATTGCATCATGACTGTTAGTTTCATGTTTCATTGAGATCTTCAAACCAAATAGTTCTTATTTTCCCAAAAGCTTTGGCCTGAAGATTATACACTGCAGCATGAAATTGACAGTAACCATGCAGTGTTGATTCCTATGTCCACAATGACTATATCTTTCTTTCTATATATGTATATATAGGCTTATGGCCATATTACATTGAAATACTGGTTGTTATATGATCACCAAAGTTGAGCAACATCAAATCAAGTCAGTACTTAGATGGATCACTACTTGGAAATGCTAGATGCTATAAGCATGGATGTGCAGGTAAGGCAATAGATAATGGCTTAGAATTAGAAATTGAGCCAAGTTCCAATTCCAGTTGGGTTTGTTATATTCACTTATTAACCTTGAGAAAGATATGAATCCAACTCTTCTCTCCCCAAGTTATGGATTAATTAGTAAGACTTGTATCAGTAAATTATTATTATTTCCAATATTTCTTACAATCTAAAAATATTTTCTGGCTTTAAATAACTTGAAATAGGGTGATAAACTGTAAAAAAAAAAACAATTTTCCTATTATTATATTTATTATCACCCAATCGTCTTCTGTCTGAATTTCTGGGATGAGGAGTTATGATTATTTACGCTATTTGCATTCAGAATATTATCTGAATGTAAATATTGCAAACAAAAACATCAATCAAGTAAGTGACAAATTTTATATTTGTATTAATTCTGTCTGTGTGTGTGTGTGTGTGTAAGTAAAATCAATATGCATAAAATAAAAATATTTACATTACATCAAAGATGTGAGCTTCATGATTGAATGTACAAGTCTTGCCTATACAACTTCAAGTAGTCCAACCCTTTTTTTGAAAATTCCCCAGCTCCAAATGTTTCTAGAAATCTGAGTCATTTCCTCTTAAATGATTTATTTTTATATCACTGCTTTCCTTACTGATGCCATTTTAAAACAAGTACAGAGTCACAGCTGCTGTTTTTTGTTTTCACTCCAATTGCCTGCTGCCTATTGGCTTTTCCCATTCACGTTCACCTTACATAATTTAATCTCTTGGTTGTCATGTAAGAAACATAAAAAAATGTCAGATAAAGAGAAGTTTTAAAAAGAGAAACTTTAAATGCTATTCTAATTAATACCTCTTTCTTGTATTTCATCTTCAAAGCTGAATAATAGCATTGCTTATTGTAACAAACCAGAGAAAACAATATAGACATTTCTTTTTATGTACCGCATCCTATCAGGACATGGATTATTACGACTTTTCACAACATCCAGTTTTTGTGGATCTAAGTATATTTTACTTATTTTTTTTACACTAATGTCCACCCAAGACAAAGCCCAGGAGCCACTCAAGGTAGATAGTTATTGTGTGGAATTGTATTAGCATAAGAAAGGGCAAGATAACAGGAAAGATAAACAGATTGAAGTGGTCAAGATTTAATTAGCAAATAAAATTTCAGAATACAGTCAGAGACATTAGGAGTATAGAGTTGAAGTAGACTTTAGAAGGAACCAGAAACTCAATATTAAACAGGAAACAAGAGATGAACTTCTACACCTGTTAAAAAAAAACAAGGAGGAGTCTGAACTGGGCGACAGGAAAATCTGTCTACTCCTATTGGGTCTTTATCTATTGATTTAGATTTTTTGTCCTTGTTCTGCCATCTATTTTTCTTTTTTTAATTCATTCACTCCAAGCAAGGTAATAATGCCACTAAGACGCAATGGAAGTACTGGGAGGGAAAGAGAATGAAAAGACTTTAGGAGGAACTGGAAACCCAATCTTAAACAGGAAGCAAGGGCTAAATCTGTACTCCTGTTCAAAAGGTTGGAAATGAGTGTAAACCAGGTGATTTGCACAATGTAGATTACATACTGTTTTCCTCTACTCCCTTCACTTTCAATATATCCTGTGAGTGTTAAATTCTCCTAGATTTCTTTTCTCAGAAAGTTCAGTTGTTGCTTTTTGATTCTAAGTGTTTTTGTAGTTCTTGTTTTCCTTAAAACTTCCTCGTTGTTCACATGTTCTGTCCATAGTAGTCTCAGTATCCATCAGTAGAACCATATCTGTCACTTGAAGATTAGATATAATATAGCAGCCTGGTGCTCATTTCTTTATTTCTAAAAACGTATTTCTATCTCTTAATTTTTTTATTTTCTGAGCAGTATCTTTTACTATTCCTGTGTATCTTTGGATTTCTGTGTCACATTTACTACCATATAGTTAAAATTCATACTAATTTATATTAATATACGTATATTACAGTCTTTTCCATATATTCATTATCACCTGTTCCCTTCTCTGTCACTTCAAATCTCTTCAACTGAAAATTACCCAGTATTCATTTTCATATAATATTATAGATATAGATATAGATGTAGCAGTTCAGCACTGTTTTCTTTGCTTAAAACAATATTTTCCTATCTTTTAATACTTTGCTTAGTTTCTAGAAAGCATTTATGCTATCTCTTCAACTGAAAATTACCCAGTATTCATTTTCATATAATATTATAGATATAGATATAGATGTAGCAGTTCAGCACTGTTTTCTTTGCTTAAAACAATATTTTCCTATCTTTTAATACTTTGCTTAGTTTCTAGAAAGCATTTATGCTATCTCTTCAACTGAAAATTACCCAGTATTCATTTTCATATAATATTATAGATATATATATAGATGTAGCAGTTCAGCACTGTTTTCTTTGCTTAA
Organism: Ascarosepion bandense; assembly: GCA_037127315.1. Taxonomy (NCBI): domain Eukaryota; kingdom Metazoa; phylum Mollusca; class Cephalopoda; order Sepiida; family Sepiidae; genus Ascarosepion; species Ascarosepion bandense. The sequence continues at coordinate 2,902,207 of JBBBDQ010001389.1, forward strand.
AACAATATTTTCCTATCTTTTAATACTTTGCTTAGTTTCTAGAAAGCATTTATGCTATCTCTTCAACTGAAAATTACCCAGTATTCATTTTCATATAATATTATATATATATATATAGATATAGCAGTTCAGCACTGTTTTCTTTGCTTAAAACAATGTTTTCCTATCTTTTAATACTTTGCTTAGTTTCTAGAAAGCATTTATGCTATCCCTATGCTTTTTTGTATTTCTGTTTTCATTATCTGTTACTTCTATATACTATGTCCCTTCAGAGCATGAGGGATTATGGTTCTGCACAACTTTCCTACTCCATGTAGCACTCAGAAGTTTTTTCTCCCTTTATTAAGTCCACCTCCCCCATTCCATTCACACAAGCTTAGTGACTCACTGCCTTTCATTCAGCACTAACCTACACTGGCAGCAAATTCTTTGACCCCCAATTGTAACCTCAGCAACCAATGTGCCTTATCAGAAATCAAATCACCACTGTGACCTTGATCAGTCAACTCCCAGTACTACTGACGATACCATTACAACTAATCACTTTCCTGACTAACAGTCTTGATCACAAATCTACCGAGGCTGAAAAAGCAAACTTTGCTGCCGAGCTTGAAAAGGACCTCCAATCCATGGTGGACTGGGGCAAAAAATGGTTCCTAAATTTTAATGCTTCCAAAACGAAGCTGCTAATAACCACCACAGACAATCATTCCTCCCGCCCATTAACATGGATCAGGCTTCTCTCCCTGAAAGCAAAACACTGTGCCTCCTCGGGTTAACTCTCACACCAGACCTTAAGTGGAAAAACTATATAGGCCCCATAGCTAAATCGGCTGCTAAAACAGTCGGTTCTTTGTGTAGGGCCAGGAAGTTTTTCCCGTCTGAAACAATCCTGCACATATACAAGTCTACCATCCACCCGTGCATTGAGTATTGCTGCCATATCTGGTCTAGTGCTCCTGCTATCTACTTAGGTGTCCTCGAGTGAATCCAATGGAGAATCTGTAATGTGATCAATCCCAACTTGGCAGCTACGATACAGACGCTTTCTCACCGATGCAGGGTGGCTTCCCTGTGTCTCTTCTATGAATACTTTCACAGCTTCTGCTCTAATGAACTTAGCTCACTGGTACCCCCTATATACGAATTTCCTCGAGCCACAAGATTAGCAACTAGGTCCCACCCTTTTACTGTGAAACCAATAAATTGTAAACACAAATTCTACTCCAGCAGCTTTTTTTCTCGAACTTCCTGCCTGTGGAATTCTCTTCCGTATACTTGCTTTCCTGACAGTTACAATCTCCAAGAATTTCAATGTAAAGTCAATAGTCATCTCCTGTCTCACTAACTTACATCCTCTCTCATGCTTCTTTCTCCGTCCACCCCACTCTCATTAGTACTCTCTTCCTGACACCCCCAGCAACCTCTCCTACTCTTCTCCTGACACCCCCAGCAACCTCTCACTCCTCATAACATTCCTCCTTGTCCACCCCATTCTCATCAGTAATCTCTTCCCTCTCCTACTCTCTTCCTGACACCCCCTGCAACCTCTCACTCTGCAACATTCCTTAGGTCAGTAAGTAGTTTTGAGACAGGAGAGAAGGAAAGAGGCAAGCGTAGTAGCCACTCGACTTAAGTCAAGGGGATATTGATTACACTCTTCTCCTCAAGTTCTGCCTGCTGAGGTCTGTCTGTGTCTACTTTTTATATCTTCTCTTTGGATCACAGCATCTCGTTTGGGATTTCACACTTGTGTTTGATTCTGGGCTTCCCAATTGCTGATAAATAAAATTTGCATAGGCTCATGAAATGGAAATTTAATATTTGATTAATTTTTATTTTTCAACTGGAACATCTGCACAAACCCGGATGCACAACAATGACTTTTGGTCATTTTCCTTTTTGTCGTGAGAGAGCAAACATCCGGTCCATTGCTTTTGCTCGGTCGGTATCACCACAGGTCTGATCTGTGTGAAAGTGAAAAGGGTAGACAACCATGTGGCCTCCTTTGGCAGTGTTTACCCCTCATTTTAAGGGAAGCACTAGTGATGTCAGCAAAAGAATTCATCCCAAGAAAAGAGAGCCAAGAAAAAAAGGGGACGACAGATGAGATTCTTATATTAATGAAAGAGACAACAATAATAGCAGGGAATATAGGATGGTAAACAGAGATATTAGAAAGAAATACAAGCAAACAAAAGATGTGTGACTCAACAAGAAGTGTGCACAGACAAAATGCCTACAATATATAGGCATAGCGGACATGCATAAGATGACAAAAGAAATAACAGGATAGAAAAACGTTCCTCATGATGCATAAAATCCCAAAATTGGAATACTCATAATAAAAAAAAGAAAAGATACCACAAAGATTAAATGAAAATATATCGTCTTCCTTGACAACACAAAAGAGAAACCTACAATACATGGAAGGGCCTGTAGTATTAAAATCTGAGTGAAGATTGTTTCTATTTATCTGCACTGGTACCAAAGAGGTGGGAGTAGATAGGATTGTAACAAATATTATGCTGTTAGCCTTAAGTGATATTGTGATCAATAAGATTATTATAAGATTGAAATGACAAATGAAATATGACAATAGCAAAATACTGGAAAAACCATTTAGTAGATCTATAGTCATATCAAAGAAGATAAATATGAATGAGTATACGAATGAGTTAAAACACTATTTGAAAATTGGCTTAATGAGCCGTATATAACTAAACATGCTATGTTTCTAATAAGTAGAGCTTGTAACAGAATTGGACTAGAAAAAGGATAAGAACAGTGTGGCTTTGTTTAAGACAATCAAATGAGAAATACTAACTTTATTATCATGTTATTAGAATAGCAAAAAAAAAGTTATACCTATATTCAGTCAGTTAAGTGCCATACGTGATACACGCTTGGGCGATCATGTCTCTAAAGAGACATGACTGACCGGGCAGAAGATTATCTCGCAGTAGGTTGCCATTGCTTTCTGCGGTAGACTGGTTGCCGACCAAGGCTATAGAACCCAATCTGTCCTGTTATTTAACCCATAACTGAAAGGAATAGATGGATTAATACCTTTCCCAAGGGTATTTGCGCATAAGTGAATGCAATGAATTTTTCCACTGATTTCTCGTTCCTAGCCGATATCCAATGCACCACAAAAATAGCATTTGATAAAGTATATCACAATATATGATCTTAGAATTGTATTGAGTGTAGTTGTCCAGGTATGATTATGGGCAATTGATTATACTCACTTTCCTCTCTCTCTTACTTTTAGCTTTGGTTATAGTTCAATTTAAATTTCTAACCTTCTAAGAAGTAAGAAGAAAAATATTAATTTTTCTTCTTACTTCTTTTCCAACCTTCTTCCTTTTCATTATTTTCTCTTCCATCTCCCACAACCCCCACCTCTTCTTTTTCTCTCATTTTATCACCTCTCTTTTTTTCCTCTTTTAACTTCATCTTCATTCTCAACTTTTTTTTTATGTCTTTGATAGTTTTTACAGAATAATATTTTAATGAATAAACTTGCTGAAGAAAATTCTTACCTACTTCAAAAACTATTTGGGCTGCAAAGAAAGCTCAATTTATTTGGGAATGACAAATTAATCAGTTATCTTTATTGGGAACAAACAAGCTGCAGGAAAAGCTTACCTACTTCAAAAACTATTTGAAATTGTTATAACGAATGTTTGTTTGCAAAGGAAAAGAACAAAGAAGGCCTAAATTTTCAATTCCACGTATTCATAAATTCGGAACCTATATACATAGTTGTTTGAAATTGGCAAAAATTGTTCATGGTTTATTCTACAGTTGTTGTTGTTGTTTTTTTTTTTATATATAATCATGTCGCCCCAAGCAAGGCATTTTACTGTCACTGTTGTGCAGAGGGTTACATAGGAGGAATGTTGCAGAGTGAGAGGTTGCAGGGGGTGTCAGGAAGAGAGTAGGAGAGGGAAGAGATTACTGATGAGAATGGGGTGGACAAGGAGGAATGTTATGAAGAGTGAGAGGTTGCTCTCATGCAGCCCAAATAGTTTTTATTATGAACATTTTAACCTCCATTGGACCTATATTCAAGTTATTACTTTAATTGTAAAAACATTAATTGATATGTGTATATACAAAAATGTTATTTTCAACTCAATTTGCTTTTCTTGACTTTTTATGACTTATAGTGGGCTATCTACAACAAGGCCAAATTCCGTTAACCTGCCACAGTATACAACTACCCTTCACTAGAACGGACTCCCATTACAACTAGAAAAATAATAGTTAAGATACCCCTTATAGACCCATGTCAAACGTTTTTGATTTTCATACAGACTAGATTTGTGTTTACATCTCTATTGTTTAACAAAATGATGGAATTAAGTATTAAATTACCTGGAAAAGGTTGATATTCTGTGAAACAAAGTTTTATTGCTTTCATACATTTATGAATATCAAATGGTATGCAACATTCTGGTATCAAAAGTTCTATCATTGATTATTCCTTTATACATAACCCGGATGTCATACTCAGAATGAATGATCATTATTACTCAGTGTTATCACACAAAAAACTCACACTAATCATGTTTCAACAAGAAAATTTTGGGCTACTAAACACATTTCATAATGTTTCCCTGTCAGTACTATTAAAAATAAGGAGACCTTAATTGTCAATCAACCTTCACAGAAAATTATTTTATTTTATGAAATTATACACTTTATAAAACTATATATTGTTTCATAGTTTAAAAATCTCTATTTTATTAAAGATTAATTTTTTTTTTAAACCAAACTTGATATTCATTAATGAATATTGATAGAAACTTTAATATATTTTTTATAAGTTTCTTTCAGCTATGGGTTAAATATCAGGGCAGACTAGGTTTTTAGCCTTTATTGGTATCCAGTCTAAGTGAAGGATGACTGAATTTAAAATTGGTTCAGTATGGGGTTTAATAGCAGATTACTTTTCTTAGAAACCTATAATTTAATATCAGATTTTTGTAGAATCTTATAACAGCAACGTTTTTTTAGAAACCTATAATTTAATATTTAATTTTTTTAGAAACCTAAAAGCAATTTTTTTAGCAATTTTTAATTTAATCGCAATTTTTTTTAGAAACCTATAATTTAATACTAAATTATTTTTTAGAAGCCTATAATTTAATAGTTCATTTTATTTAGAAACCTATAATTTAATAGTAAATTTCTTTTAAAAATCTGTAATTTAATATTAAATGTTTTTTAGAAACTTATAATTAATATTAGATTTTTATTTTAAGTAAAATAACAGATCTTATTTTAATTTTTAAAATACTAGATTTTTATTTTCAAGATTAATATCAAAATTTTGTAGTAGGCATTGATGTATTGACTATACTACGAATATTTAAATAATTTCTATAAATTGCTAAAAGTAGTGTTATAACAAGGCTATGCAGTACAACGAAACACTTCAGAAATCCTGTATTTGTGTGGTCATTAGCTAAGTCTATATTTTTGTTTTATTTTTATTTATAGTTTCTTTTTATATGTAGATACACAAAGAAAAGCTCAAACTGTCAAAATAAAAGATGAAAGGTAAGTTTGTCATCAAAACAGCTTGTCACCACAGCTTAACACTGAATCATTCACTAAACAGAAGTGAAGTGACAAAGGGACAAATACTTTTATTATATTGATTTATTTATTTGTTTATTATTTTTTGTCATTCAGTGGCAGAGAGCATGTAGGTAGTAACTACGATTCAGAACAGAAAAATAAAGCAAATACTGAAATTGTCATAGAATGAGTAAGCAACAAGTGGAAGTACAAATGTATTTCTGATGTTTATAAATGTATGGGGTGGTGGAGGTGCATAGATATCTTAGCAGCAGGGGGAAGGTGGAGAATGGAAATGACAAGCAGAGTTCAATTTCTGACAATGGCAGTTTGCATTTACTTTACATTAATAATGCCTTTGGGAAAAGAAATCAACCTCTTCAGATCAAACAGTTATTTATTGGTAGCCCCATGTAACCCAATGCATGTTGTCACATGTTACTGAGGAGGGGGGATAAGTATCATTATGTAATTTCCAATACCAAATAAAGGGCCTAACCAGACATCCTGATGGTGCATTAGCTCAAAGGATTATATATACCGTTCATTCAGTAATGAATTTGAATACTCTTGGCTACTGGCGTGTGTTTACATTGTATATAACATGCTAAAGTTCGCCTTCCTCTACCAAGCGCCCATATCTCAGAGGTAGAATCACCGACTGATGTCAATTTGGTTGGGTTTCAATCTAGAAGCAATTGGATGTCTAACTGTCCTGATGAGTTGTGAGATATATATATATATATCCCAGACAGATCTGATGCCAATGCCTAAATCTGGACTCTTTTCCTTTTTCCCTTCTCCTTCTTTTTCTTTTTTATTTTTGCATTTTTATCCTTCTCTTCAGTTAAAGAAAATGCTTATTCCGGCAAAATGTTTTGTACCAAATGAAAGGAATATTGTAAGGTTTGATGAAATGAGCTAATAAGCTCATAGAAATGAACTATAGTTTATAACCACTTGAAATGACATGTTGAGTTTTCCTTTATAAATATATATATATATATATATATATAATGTATCTCCTTGGCTTCACTCTCTCAAATGGAATGACTACATTGAATCCATAGCTGCATCTACTGCTAGAAAGGTTGGGTTACTGTTTTGGGCCAGGAAGTTTTTCTTGTCAGAATTTATTTTGCACATTTGTAAAACTACCATTCATCCATGTATTGAGTAATGTTGCCTTATGTGGCCAGGTACTCCTGCTGTTCATCTTGAGGTTCTCAGCAAAATCCAAAGAAGGATCTGCAATATAATTGATCCTGACTTTGCAGCCCACCTTCGGTCACTTTCTCACCAATGTGATGTGGCTTCTCTCTGTCTTTTCTACAAGTATTTTCATGGTACCTGCTCTGATGAGTTTTTTTTTCACATGGTACCTTGACCACATGTATATACTCACGCTACTAGATTGGGATTAAATCCCACCTTTTTACCATCAAACTAGTTAACTGTAACTTCCTCTTCTATTCTAACAGATTCTTTTCTCACACTTCCAATTTGTGGAGCTCACATTCGTTTGCATGCTTCCCTTAATAGCTACAATCTTCAAACATTTAAATGTAACATCAATTGCCATCTTTTATTAACTTGATTCCCATCCATTTCTTATCTTTTCTTTGACATCCCCCTTGAACCCTTCTTATTCTCTGACTGTAGCACCAGTGGTATTTTTACCTTGCTTGGGGTGAAATGATTATAATACATATGATTGTGAAATTACCTAGACATTATCCTCAACCTTGATAATAATTCCTTTAAGCCGTATCATAAGGACAATGAAATTCCTAGCTACATCAGCATTAATTCCAACTACCCTAACGCCATTAAAGCAAATACCAAGGACGGTTAATACTAGAATTAACTGATTATCTTCTAACCTTAGAATCTTTAGGAATGACAAAAAACTATATGAAAAGGCCCTCCAGAGTAGCGGATATAAAGATAAATTAGCTTATTTAGCACCTGCTAATAGGTCTGAATTGCAAAAGGCTAAAGGTAAACATAGGAAAAGGAAAATTATATGGTTCATCCCCTCCCCATTCTGTAGACTATAAACTGTTAACATTGGGAAGATCTTTTTTAAAATAATAAGTAAACATTCTCATAATGCCAACCCCTTGAGTAAAATATTCAATAGGAAAACAATTAAGATTAGTTATTCTTGTACTAATGATATGTACAACATTATTAGCTCCCACAATAACCAAATTTTGAAAAAGTTCAGTGAATCTAATACAGAAAACAGAATTATCTCCCCCTGTAATTGTAGATCCAGAGAAAACTGTCCAGTTGAAAGTAAATGTAGATCTACAAATGTGATCTCTGAAGCTACCATCTATCCTAAGGAAAACAAGGAAAAATATAACGTTTACATCGGAATTTCGGCGGGAATTTGGAAACAAAGATTTTATACACACAGGCACTCCTTTACTAACCCTAGTTTAAAGTATCAGACAGCCCTCTCCTGAAAATACTGGGAATTGAAAGAGAATGGCCTAAATCCTCAGATAAAGTGGAAACTAATAGGCATGGCACGTATTCCTAATAGTTTGAATGATAGCTGCAATCTATGTTTAACAGAAAAAAATTAAGATTTTAAAATTTCAATATCAGAATGTACTTCTGAATAAATGTAAAGAAATCATTAGTATGTGTCGTCACAGGAATAAATTTAAATTTCAATAATTATCTCCTTCTTCCATTTGTTCATAATAGAAATTGCCTTTTACATAAGTTAGATTTTAAAATTTGTTGAATCAATAACCTTTTCCCTCCTACCTGCCACTACTAACCCAATGGTCAAGCCACATGCCTCCCACTACCAAAAGGAAATTTACTACTATGATTCACATCAGCTTAAACCTATAGTAACCAACATTCCCCACCCCTTCTTTTACTAGCCCCTGCTTCTGGCATAAAATTTTTTCTCCATTCTTTGATTAAACGAGGTTGACAATGCATGTCTCGAACAGACATGTTGAAATAGCTATTCCTCCTAAACATTATCTAAATTTACAGATAAATAAACAAATATATATATATATATATATATATATAGAGAGAGAGAGAGGGGTTGATGTTGTAAAACATTTGTTGCTCTGTCTAGATAGTCTAAGACTTGAGTACTTTAAATTACTGCATAGGTAGATGTTTGCCTTTTGATTTTTTTTCTTGTCTGAAGTATTAGTTATTTGGTAAGTTGTTGGTGTAACCAACACTGTTAGGTTCTTTAGTGCATATATGACAAATATATTATGCTCTCATTGCGATTGATCTCTCTGGAGAAGAAAATTTTAAAAACAGTTACCACTTCTGCAAATTATGCATTACTCTTCAGCAATGAATTGAGTTCTTTTGGTGACTGGCATGTGTATAAGCTGCTTATATATAACACGCTAAAATTTCCCTTCTCTCATTGTATGAGCCTATGACTTAGGGAGTAGCAGCTCCAACTGACACCAAATCAGCTGAGTTTTGATTCCAGCCAGAAGCAAGTGGATGTCTAACCACACTGATGAGCTGTTATACATCGAAACAGGCTTGTATGTGGATGACAAATATATATATATATATATAGTGAGACATTTATAAATATATACAGAGTAAGATGAGTAAATTGTTGCCATTTTATATTTTTAATTTCACACACGTGTGTTGTTTGTTTTTGATTTTGTCAACTGCACAGTATAGTAGGGTCAGTTGGGCACAGTATGTGAGAAAAACACCACCATGATGCAGTTCACTCAACCAGCAATTTGAAAATAGCATGCTGTACTGCAGAAGTTCCAATATGAACATTTCAGAGTGTTTGGGTGTCAATCTGAGAATAGTACAGAGGATTCAAAAAGAGTTTGAGGATATATCAAATCAACACCATGGTGTTTGGAGTGACTGCTAGTGATGGTGCCTCCATTCATCTTCTCACAAGGCCTCAAACTCAACATGGAGACTTACATCAAGTTTCTTGGGGAGGTAGGGTCGAAGAACCCATGTTTGGCAACAGGACTCTGCACCATGCCACACAAACAAGAGAATCCAGTAACAGTTGTCGACAATTTCTATAACCACATCACCCCTTACATCTAGCCACCTAACTCCCTCGACTGCAAATTCCCTGATTATTAAATGTGGGATGCAGTTGGTAAATATAAGGTGTTCCAATAACTTGGATCAATTTTAAGGGTGTTCTATTAAGACAGATTGAAGTTAGAGTAAATAAAACAGTGTTATTGGTGAAATTTTATTGATTTCAATATTGGATCATGTTATTTGAGTTGTGGCAATTATGTGTGGAAAACAATGTCAATAAAATTTCACTAATAACACCATTTTATTTACCGCTAACTCTGATTCGTCTTAATGAAACACCCTGAAAATTGATCGAAGTTATTGGAACACCCTATATATACCTTTTAAAGTGAAATGTTAGTGTTGTTTTTATTTTTGCATAATTTAGATGGCAATTTCTTCATTTCACTCTGTGTGTGTGTATGTGTGTGTGTGTGTGTGTGCTAAAATCTAGATGTACATTTGTTCCTCACTGTTCAATGCAATTCTGAATTTTATACAGTAACAATATCAAAACACAAATTAAAAACTCACAATTGTAATACCACAATATATATTTATAGCCTACTGACCAGTTCATTTACCTATGAAAAAAATAAAGGAATTGGTAAAAAAACATTAATTGATGAAAAAAAAAAAAAGAACCAATTAAAATATTGATTTTGTGTGCATGTACATGTGCATATGTGTGTGTGTGTATGTGTGTGTTTGAAGCTAATGAGCCAAAGGGAAAAAGCTTTTAAACTGAACCTTTTTTGCCAGATGTCTGCTGGGCTCAGTTCTGCAAGGTTGGAATGTAAACGTTAACTGGTATAATGGAAAGGCATTTAGATCTCTGGGAATAAGAGCTGCCATAAATCAGAACAGATGCCCAGGAATCAAAAACAGCTTGTTTTTTATATGCAAGGGTCAGTTTTTAAAGTTTGTAGGTGACTAATATATAAATGCAAGTAGAGCACACCAGTTGGTAGACTAAAACACATGCAAATGTACCAGAATACAACAGCTGGCCAGTATGTGACAGCTATTAAGGAACAGAAATTGTGTGTGTGTGTGTGTGTGTGTGTGTGTACATACATGCACGCAATCAAAAGAAGTTTTATTAGATTCAACTGACAAGGTGTGTTTAATTTCATATTATATTGTTGGTTGAATCAAGCAAAACTTGTTTTGATAAATTCTTGTTATCGATCTGTCTGTTTGTCTCTCTCTCTCTCTCTCCCTATATATATATATATATAAGAGAGAGAGAGAAAGAATGTATAGTATGTATGTTTATGTGTGTGTGTATATATATATATATATATATATATAGAGAGAGAGAGAGAGAGAGAGAGACATAGGAATCAATACTGCATGGTGATTAGCAATTTTATGCCTCAACTGATCATCAGACCATATGTCATACTCCATGTCTGGGTCTAATGTTTTAGATTATAGTCCTGACAATTCATTTTTTATGAATACTTTCTATGCTTCTAGTGTTTGGTACTTGAAATGTAGTTCATTAATTTATGTAATGGGTTATTAGAGTCAGGCTGTGGTTGTATGTAGCACAATAGGAATTTGATTTTATGTATGCAATGAAAATGAGATCTAATCTTTTCTTTAGGAGTTCATACTGCTTGGCAATGTTGATTATTTTCTAGTCAAGGCAAAGGTTACGTCATTTTGAGGCCTTGCTCAAAGCTGGTGCTGTTTTTACTATATTTTACTAGCAGTATTATAGCCTGGCGTTGCTCGGGTGTAATGAAAGCTTTAAAACTAATCTATGGTCCTGGAGCTCAGACTCAGCCTAAAGGATATTTGTGTGAAGTTTGGTGAGAATCGGATAAAAATTGTGGATTTGTATAAAGGAAATACAGACATAAACAGACAAAAAACACAGATATCTTGCCTTTTATATATATATATATATATATTATCAATTTTCTGCACTATTTAAGAACTGCTAACCTTGAAACTTCTGAATATCGTTTCTTATGTCTTTGTCTATGAGTGTATCAAATTTACTTAAAATCGGACCACTCCTTCAATGACCCGATTTTTTCAATTATCGATATTTATTGGGGGTACCTCGACACAAAACCTAGCTAAGAACACTTGCAAATGCTTATAGTACAACTGTGTAAATTTTCAAGAAAATCGGTTCAGCCGTTTCAGTGGTAATGGATATACACACACACACACACACACAGACAAAGTTTCATTTATAAATAAGTTTAGATACTATTTCATGGGGCTTTGGTTTGTGTTTTGGAGTTCCATATATGCTTTGAGAATGTTGTGCAATGTGCATATTTTTTGTTGGTAAATGATGCTTTATGTAAGTAGTTTCTCTGTCTTGCTTTTATACAAACCTACACTTCATCTGTGCATTAAATATTTTGCTATATCTGGTCGAGTGCTCCTGCTATTCATCTTGGGCTTCTTGACAAAATCGAAAGAAGGATCCGCAATGTAACTGATCCCGATTTGGCAGCTTGACTTCTGTCACTTTCTCACAGACGGAATGTGACTTCCCTTTGTCTTTTCTACAAAGATTTTCACAACTTCTGCTCTGAGAGCTTATCTCCCTGATTCCCCATCTGCACAAATTTACTTGAGCTACTACATTGGCAACTAGGTCTCACCTTTTTACAGTCAAAACAGTTAAGTTTTACTGCCACTTTTACTCTAATAGTTTCTTTTCTTGCACTTTCTACCTTCCATATAATTGCTTCTACCTGTAGAACTCCCTTCCATATAATTGCTTCCCTGATAGACTCTTGGAGATTGTAGCTAAGTGCAACATCAATTACGATCTTTTATCTCCTTCATTTTTATCTTTCTCTTATCCTTTCTGCAACACCTCCTGTACCCTGTTCTTCTTTTTCACTCTCCTCTTATGTAATCCCCTGCACACCAGTGGCAGTACTGCCTTGCTTAGGGTGAAATGATTATACAAAAAAAAAAAAAAAAAGAAAAGAAAAAATATATATAATTTTTTTTACAACTCCTTTGAATTTTATTATGTTGGATTGGAGACAGTTACCATTTATCCTGTAGTTACAGGTGGCGATGATGGGTATTTGAGGTGTACTGTTGCATTTGTATTTTATGATTTGTTGTATGATTAACAGTATTTTTGTTGAATATTTTGTGCAATCTGCTTAAACTGTTTTTCAATGGGTTTAATAAATACTTTAAATTTGTATTATACAGGAAGTTAAAACCTACAATGCTTCTTACATCTGCCACATCTGGTCAGGTGCCCCAGCTACTCTCCTCGGGCTTCTTGACAAAATACAACGCAGAATCTGTAACGTGATCGATCCTGTCTTGGTGGACTGGCTGCAACCACTCTCTCACCAACGTGACATAGCTTCCCTGTGCCTCTTCTACAAGTATTTTCACGGCCTCTGCTCCAATGAACTTAGGTCATTGGTGCCGCCTAGGTACGAATTTACACGAGATACTAGATTAGCAACTAGGTCCCACCCTTTTACAGTGAAACAGATAAGATGTAACTGTAATTTCTACTCCAACAGGTTCTTTTCTTGCGCTTCCTGCCTGTGGAATTCCCTTCCACATGCCTGCTTCCCCGACGGCTACAATCTCCAGGAGTTTAAATGTAAGGTCAATAGACACCTCCTAACACACTAACTTGCCTCTATTCTCTCAAACACTCTCACCATCTAACCAACCCTCATTCTCAGTACCCTTACCCGTCTATCATAACTGTTACATTTTTTTGTTCTGCTTGACGTAAATGTACATTTTGCCAAAAAACATTTCATAATGATTTTTGATTTATTTGAATGTTTTTTGTTTTGTTTAGAGAGTTGTTGAATAACCTGCAGCTGATAGACTATAGGATTTGTTTGATTATGGTGAATAGATGGTTGGAGAAAGTGTATATAAAGTAGGTTGTCTGGTTTCTTGAATGACTGATGTTTATATTTTTGCAGATTAAAAGTTACACCTAAGAATGTTTTTTTTATTTTAGGTCTGTTTTAATGCTGTTTCAAATTCTAGCCCATTGACAATTTTTATAATTTCCTTTTTGACCATATCTGTTTTCTTAGAATTATGAATAATTGTATCTTTATTTGCCTGTATCTTTTTGATTAATTATTGTAGCTAGTGTGTCTGGTACATATGTATTCTGACTAGTTTGCACATTTTTCACTTCATGGTCTTCCATGGTTACATCAGTGTCTTATATAGAGAGCTCACACACAAGAAGTAAATACATAGGCAAATTTCAATCTTACTTCCAAGGTAATATAATAAATATAAGCTATTACACCCATTCTCAACCTTAATATAGAGCCTACTACTACTACTACATATATTCATCTATAAATATATTTGTCTCCACCCATATACAGGCACACAAAGAAGTGTCCTTGTGAATCCATTTAGAATTAAATATTGCTAAGTCAAGCTAAAACATTTCTTTTTATGCTCATTACAGGTTGAACAATTTTATTCATATCAAAATTTACCAACCAAAACCCAAGGTTTTAGTCATTTGACTTCTATACATTTTCACTTAGTTGCATGGCCTCAGTTATAAAAAGTGTGAGAAATTGAGATCTGGAGTAGATATGATATTATTTGAAGGAACTAGCATAAAATAGCAAAGTGATTTATATTTTGCACTAACCAGACCATTATGTGACTCATTTCTTGCATTTTAATATTTACATAAATTATGGTATAATTATAGGGTTCTATCATGAGATTTTGACCTGTACCTCCTCATAACCATTTAAACAGTAATCCAGCTTGAGTGACTCTCAAGCATTGTAGTAGGTGTGTGGTGATACCGACCGAGCAAAAGCGAAACCGGATGTTTGTTCTCTCACAACAAAAAGGTAAATGAATAAAACTCCTCGTGTGCATCCAAGTTCGCACAGATGTTCCAGTTGAAAAATAAAAATTAATCAAATATCAAATTACCATTTTGTGAGCCTACGCAAATTTTATTTACCAGCCAATGGGAAGCCCGGAATCAAATACAAGCGTGAAATTCAAAACGAGCTTTTGATCCAAAAGGCAGATACAAAAAGTGGAGACAAAAAGCATCATCAGACAGAAGGACCAATAGGACAGAGTTACCAGTGCCTCCCCTTGACTTAAGTCGAGTGGCTACTATACTGGCCTCTTTCCTTCTCCCGGTCTCAAAAGCACTTATTGACCTCAGAAGTGACCTCTTCAAAGACATTCCACACAAACCAACTTACTGACCTTAGAAGTGGCAACTTCAAAATGAACATTCATCATATTCCTAAGCCTTTTATCTTTTTCAGCATTATATATTCCATGAACATTCTAACCTCCGTTGGACCTTTATTTCAAGTATTGCTTTAATTGTAAAACATTAATTAATATGTGTATATATATATATATATAAATGTTATTTTATACTCAAATTGCCTTTCTTGATTTTATAATCATTTTATGACTTATAGTGGGCTATCTTCCACAAGGCCAAATTCCATTAACCTGCAACGGTATACAATTACCCTTCACTAGAATGTTATCCTACTACTACTAGAAAAGAATAAATAAGATAAGATACCCACTATAGGTGAACTTAGTCTTAAAAAAATTAGTATATTCCCCATTCTTGATTTTAATATTTTGAGTATGATGTCTATCTCCAACATTGATCGAGTTTTGTTCTCATTTTATTGCTATCAACTTCAACTGATCAGTCCACAATGAAACAACATAAAACATATTTTGACACATCATTCAGAGTACCTTGTCATAAACAGTATCCAAAAGTGTTAAGATCTGAAATGTCTAAACATTTTAAATAAATTCTAAAATGTTTTTTTACTTCATGGCTATTTCTTGATAAATTGTTGATTTTCAAATATTATGATCAGTTTTTTTACACCAAAAAATAGGGGCTGCACTATAAACAGGTAATTGATTTTAAGAGGTTAAAGATCAAGCATTTTCAGTGACAACATTCACAGAACCCCGTCATAAACTGCTCAAATAAATTTATTCGTTTAAATCACATTTTATATCTTAAAACAAAAAAAAAACATAAGAGGCCAAAAATGTTACATATTTTCTTTTATTTTCATTGTTAGAATCAATAAATGAAAATCCACAATTGTTTTAAGAATTCCATGTTCAGATGAAAACTGTTATAATTAGATTAAAAAAAACTTTTAATGAATTTAATGATGAACTAAATATTTCTTATGCTATCTAGTGACAAAGACTAAATTAACTTGACTAACACAATGCTTATTTGAAAATTCTCATATCTACACTTGAAAATGTTTTTTATCTCCACAAAATGAGTCACAAGTCAAAATACATCCTTTTGTCTAATGAGCTCATTTACAAGATTCATAAAAAAAAGTAACCATTGGCTGACAAAATACTTTCAGTGAAACCTTGTGACCTTGCTTATTCCAGATTATGATGAAATCAAATTTGTCAATTATCATTGTCTCATTTAATATGCCACAAGTTTCTAAGGTTACACCTAGGCTACATGTCTTGCAGCATTGACCAAAGGACATGCTTATTTTGTTATATGGTTCAAATATCTAAAGTAGGATTTAAAGTGTTAAGATCTGAAATGTCTAAACACTTCTGAATAAATTCTAAAATGTTTGTTATTTCACAGCTATTTGTTGATAAATTGTTGATATTCATATACTAAATAATCAAATATAGTACAAGTTTTTATGATTATTTTTTTTACACAAAAATAGGGGCTGCCCTATACACAAGTAATTATTTTTGATGAGGTTAAAGATCATGAATTTTCAGTAATACTCAGGTAGGTTTTTTTATGGAGTGATTAAAATTCATGAAAAAAATTCAGGGGTCACACTATACATGAAGTTGGCTTATATGCAAGTATATACGGCATGTAATTAAATAAAGTGCTGGATATACTTGTTAATAATACTTAAATTATTTTTTGATTTTCTTGATTTTCTTTTTTTATTTCAGCCCATGTGAAAATGTGATGCTCAAATCTCAGTGAATATTAATTGGTTTAGCATTTTGTTAAAACTTGAAAAAAAAGCTTTTTAAGTATGTTAAAAAATTACATTATTTCATTAATATCATTAATATAAAATCAAACAATGAATTATAATTAAATATTACCTCATTAATATTATATTAATATAATATAAAATTAAATAAGAAATTATGCATTATTTCATTGTTGGTATTATTATTTTGATAGGCATCAAGGGTTGTACTAGCAAAAATCATACAATATCATGTCTGAGAGTTTGAACATACTGGCCTTTTTCAAACTGTTGATCATGTCAGATTATGCTCTCTCTCCCAGAAACTGTAACTAAGGTCTGCTCAGCATAGTTACAATATAAACCACAGGTGGGCTCTGTGGATGTTGTACAAACATAAAATGTACCTCACCAGGCACTTGTAACAGGCAGTTATGCTTAGAAACAAGTAGATGGCTATTATGATTTACATACTGGTTCAATTATGCCATAAAAAATGGTGGCCTATTTTACTCAGTCTTTAATACATTTTTTAAATCATTTCGCCCCAAGCAAGGTAATAAAGTCACTAAGACACAAGTGTGAAAGAATCTGATAAAAAGAAAAAGTGAGAGAACAATAAAAGAGCAATCGAGAAGACAGACATTGAATTTAATTTTTTGAAGATCAAAGTATGCTTGAAAGCAAGTAGCTGGAAGAGAGTTTCATAAGTGAAAATTTCAAGAAAAGAAACTGTTAGCAAAGAACTTATGGTTACATCTAGTCATTTCAACTGTAAGAATGATGAAACTTTGTTACCAGTCTAGTACTATACAAATTCAGTCTTAAAGTCTAGGCACCATAGAAAAAAGTTCACCATGAAAGTATTTGCAGAAAAGGCACAGGGAAGCTACATTACAGCAGTGGGAAAGTGAGTGAAACCAGGATGCCACATCAGGACTAAAACCACTGAAGATTCTTATTTGGATTTTATCAAGAATCTCTAAATAAATAGCAGAAGCCCCAAACTAAATGTGGCAGCAATATTCAATACATTAAGAAAAAAATTGCCTAGCATGATATTATTAGAAGTTTATTACGCATGAAACTTTGAATATATTTTTCACAATTATATTAATATACTGTAATTCTGTGGAAATCATTTTATTATTTAATAATAGAAAACCAATCTCCAGTTTGATATCCAGTTAATAACATTCATTGTGGTGCAGTGGATATCAGCTCGGAACGAGAAATCGGGGAGCCGAATTCGAATTCCAGTAGAATTCATTGCATTCATTTACGCACAAATACCCTTAGGAAAGGTATTAATCTGTTTATTCCTTCCAGTTATGGGTTAAATAACAGGACAGATTGGGTTCTATAGCCTTGGTCGGCCACCAGTCTACCGCAGAAAGCAATGGCAACCTACTGCGGGATAATCTTCTGCCCAGTCAGTCATGTCACTTTCGAGACATGATCGCCCAAGCGTGTATCATGTATGGCACTTAACTGACTGATTGACCTATTACTATCAGTATATAAGATGGCTCCTACATGCAAGTCTAAATATGTATTTTTCTGAACCAATTTGAGCTTCCATATACAAATATACTCTGATTCTATTATTTGTATTTTTATAGATTTCACAGAGACGATCCTTTCTACCCATTATTAATTCAAACAGTCCCCCACAAAGACATTGCCACCTGGTCTCATTAGTCCAAAGGAAGATATTTTACTCATCTCCCTTGCACTAGTAACATTAAACATTACATTTTAGGCAAAAATATATAACTAAATTTCGTAAATTATATAGTCATATTTTCTAGTTGTATTAAACCCTAATCTTGAATTCAAAGCCTAATAATGATTAATAATTGAAATATGAATGCTGTTTGAAGAATTTTTGTGATTTGTTTTATTGAATGATGTCAAATTTTTAATGAATTTTAAACATGTATTCTTTATAATCAGTCAGGATGTGCATTGTGGTGCAGTGGATATCGACTCGGAACGACAAATCAGGGAGCCAAGTTCGAATTCCAGTTGAATTCATTGCATTCACTTACACACAAATACCCATGAGAAAGGTATTAATACATCTCTTCCCTCCAGTTATGGGTTAAATAACAGAACAGATTGGGTTCTATAGCCTTGGCTGGCAACCAGTCTACTGCAGGAAGCAATGGCAACCTACTACGGGCTAATCTTCTGCCCAGTCAGTCATGTCTCTTTCGAGACATGATCGCTCAAGTGTATATCACGCATAGCACACAATTGACTGATTCTTTACAGACAGATGGATTTGAACTATTTTTCTCAAATAGCACGTGTCTTCCCTTCTAAATGAGGGGATCATCTAAGTTTTGAAAGAGGGAAAACCTAAAACCAGACAGAATTCATTTTAACCACTGGTCTGTAAAGATTGGTGATGAAAAAAGTCTATTTTATCCAATGATTCTTAGCTAGTATTAGCAGAGTTGGTTGACTAAACTAGCACTTAAATTGGAAGATGCAAATAGACAAAGACTTTTAAGTATGCAATACAACTTTGATGTATAAATCTACAAATATGAGTCAATATTTTAGTAGAAAGTATTAAAACAAAGTTACCTATGTTGCCAAGTAAGTTAACACAAATTGACAATAATAAATAAACAGACAAATGACTGCAAAAGCAATCAAATGTCGAAGTATTTCACCAGAGATGGTCAAACTTAAACAGATATCTCTCAAACTGCGAGAAATATAGAAAGAAACATCCATGAAGGTTACCAACTGAAAACTGACGGGTTTTATTTTCCTGCCTATGAGGGGTTGTCATGTGATACTTTCTTAATAACTTTAGATCTGTACATTATTATGTAAGAGGGAATAATTATTTTTGTACTCCAACATCCTTGAATGGTAAAGTCATGACAAATCTGAGGAAGAACAACTTTAAATAATATAACAGTTCATTTAATGACTTCATTTAATTAAGAATTCACTGCATTGCATGAAAGTATTTTCAATCTGACTTTTGTACAAATATTTTTTTTTATTTAAGACATTCAATAAGCACTAGTTATTAGATTTAATATATGATTTTGCATTTTTTTATGTCTACTTGTAACAATTCATAATCAAATTAAAGTTATAATTTTTAGAATGTTCAATTTTTCTCAATGGCAAAATTTACATCTTTCACTTTTACTATAAAATTTAGCTCTACTCATTATTTCCCCACATAATTCTTGGTGCCGTTCAACAATCATTTATTTGTATATTTTTTCTTTGTTATCTGCTGATTTTACATTGTACTGAAAGCAATTACTGTTTAAGAGAGGCTCATTCTGCAGTTACACATAGGGATGATCTGTGCAGGTGGTTTGACAATTGTTTACATTTTATGCTTTTTATTATTTGATTGATATATATTATTTGATATATATATATATATTATTTGATATATATATATATATATATATATATATATATATATATATATATATATTATGCTCTCATTACGATTGAGCTCTCTGGAGAAGAAAATTTTAAAAACAGTTTCCACTTCTGCTATATGTGTGACTCTTCAGAAAGCGTCGATGGCTTAAGGAGTAGCGACTCCGTCTGATACCAAATCGGTCGAGTTTCGATCCTGGCCAGAAGCAAGTGGATGCGTCTAGCCACACTGATGAGCTGTGATACAGCGAAACAGGCTTG
Organism: Ascarosepion bandense; assembly: GCA_037127315.1. Lineage (NCBI taxonomy): Eukaryota > Metazoa > Mollusca > Cephalopoda > Sepiida > Sepiidae > Ascarosepion > Ascarosepion bandense. Next base: position 2,922,561 of record JBBBDQ010001389.1, read on the forward strand.
TATGTGGATGACTAATATATATATATATATATATTGTTTGAGATATAAAAATATATATATATATTATTTGTTTGATATATATATATATAAATATAAATATGTGTATGTGTGTGTGTGTGTATATATATATATATATACATATATATATATATATATTATGAAAATTAACAAATTTTAACGAAACTTTGGTTATAAACAACCGACAATTTGAAATGAATTGTTTGAACATTATTTTTTATCGATACTCATATTTAAATAGATATTCTGTTTTTAATTAAACAGCATTATATATTTATATCTACTGGCCTGATTATTTACGATAAATTTTTATTACAAAAATGTGTCCTGCCAAGTGGCACACATTTTCGTAATAAAAAATTATAAAAAATAATCAGGCCAGTAGATATAAATATATAATACTGTTTAATTAAAAACAGAATATCTACTTAAATACGAGTATCGATAAAAAATAACGTTCAAACAATTCATACATATATATATATATGCTGGTAAAAATGGCAGACAAGGTGTAATGGTTAAATTTTTTTATGTAATTTTTCAAGTGATTTTTTTTGAGGATACAAATTATATAAAAATTGCCCAAATGTTTTGTTTATCTAAGTGCTTTTGGCTATACTTTTAGCCATTTTCGAGGATGATTGTTATTTTTTCCTGTAACAGAATGTATGTGGTGTTATATATAATGTAGAGTGGAAATTTCCATGTTGCAATGTACAATTAATTCATAATTATTCGATTATATATATATATATATATTTTCAGAGTGCATGATGAAATTTGTTAGGGCTTGAAAAATATTCAAAATTGCATCATATTTTTATCATGCTATTGTCTCGATTGTCAATTAGTTGTCCAACAGCCATTGTCTATGATGAACTAGCTGTATAGCCTGGCGTTGCTCGGGTATAATGAAAACTTTAAAACTAATCCATGGTCCTGGAGCTCAGACTCAGCCTAAAGAATATTTGTGTGAAGTTTGGTGAGAATCGGTTAAAATTGTGGTTTTGTATAATGGACATACAGACAGATAAACAGACACACACACAAACATCTTGCCTTTAATATACATATATATTTTCGATTTTCTGCACTATTGTAAGAACTGCAACCTTGAAACTTCTGAATATTGTTTCTTATGTCTTTGTCTATGAGTGTATCAAATTTGATTAAAATCAGACCACTCCTTCTACAACCTGATTTTTTTTATTATCGATTTTCGATATTTATCAGGGGTACCTCGACACAAAACCTAGCTAAGAACACTCACAGACGCTTATAGTACAACTGTGTAAATTTTCAAGAAAATCAGTTCAGCTGTTTCAGAGTCTATAGGTAATGGACATATACACATACAGACACACACAAACACACAGACAAATAAGTTTAGATGTTACTCCAAGGAAGTGTATCACGCTGCACAAACACTCTGGCAAGCCTTACAGAGAGATCACGAATATTGTTGGTGTCAGCCTTTTAACTGTTTGTTATGTTATCAAGTCGAAGAAACAAATTGGATACATCAGTCAAAAATGTAAAGGAGAATGTGATCAGAAGAGAAAAACAATGCTAAGAGATGATGTATACATAATCAGGGAAGATGTGAAAGATCCTAGGAAGACATTAATCAATTTGGTTAAATTAATTTGAACAAGGGCATATATATATATATATATATATATATATATATATATATATATATAGTGTTGAAGTTCCCGTCCGATCACCGAAGTTAAGCAACATCGAGCCTGATCAATACTTAAATGGGTGACCATTTGGGAATACCAGGTGCTGTAAACTTAAGAACCAAGAATGGTCTATCTGTTCTCCAGGTTTGGGGGTTGGGTGCCGGGCTAACAACCCTGCCCCATAAAAAACAGTTTGTTACAGAAACAGCAACAAAAAGTTGCTACCCTATGCACCATCTGGGTGTGATGGATAAATGATGATGATGATGATATACACACACACACACACACACACACACACACACACACACACACACGCATATATAGTGGGGGAGGAGGGGAAGAAGGAAAACATTTTATTGATGGGAGTGGGAGTCAGATATACAATTTTAATTTTAAAACAAGGAAGTCATATTTAGAATGTTGTATTTCCATCCCAGATGATAAGATGACCTTGGATTGAACTTTAAGTTAAACATTTTCAAACACAGGACAGTAAATTTAGGGACCCGTATTTTAACTAGAAGAATTGGAGTGTTAGATTTTGACATGAATTTTGATGGAAATAATATCATCTTCATCTTATAAATATAATCTATATTATTATCTGTTGTAGTGGAATATCCTGCTACTCTTCTGGTACAGTAGGATGGATGAGTCTATCTGTTATATGAGAGTCATAGCTACTGATTAGTGGGGACTGTATATGGTTGTGTTTATTTCAGTTGACTAATCTCTCAATGATGCTCTCGTACAGAACAATCTGGTTTGCTCTATGACGGCTGTATTTGGTAGTTTACCACTTGATGGTGGTTGTCTAAATTGGTTGTCCAACACTCAAAAAGTCCAACAAAATTGCCAGAAGTGTATCTGGGCAAAAAGTCAAATTCATGGGAGAATTTACTGGAAATATCTTTTTTGTCAATAAGACAATCTAAAATTTACGTGATGCTGGGTGTAACAAATCTATTTGGCGCAGATTGGTTAATTATGTTTAATCTATGAAAATTACCCATAAACTCCTTTTGTAGTAAATTCAACATTCAGTCAGTTAAGTACCATATGTGATACATGCTTGGGTGATAATGTCTCGAAAGAGACATGACTGACTGGCCAGAACATTAACCCACAGTAGGTTGCCATTGCTTTCTGCAGTAGACTGGTTGCCAACCAAGGCTATAGAACCCAATCTGTCCTGTTATTTAACCCATAACTGGTAGGAATAGACGGATTAATACCATTCCCAAGGGTATTTGCGCATAAGTGAATGCAATGAATTCAGCTGGAATTCAAACTTGGCTCCCCAATTTCTCGTTCCAAGCCGATATCTGATTCACCACAACGCACATCCGCAAACATTACTGTACAGAAAAGAGTGAAGGAAAATCTGACTACTGAGTTGAAGGATGAATTTCCTCAAGTATTTACAAAAGGGTTGGGACTCCGTACGAAAAAAAAACATGTCAAACACGTTAGAGTATATTATTATGATTTCAAAATGGAATTCTTGTCTTCAAAAAAAATTAGCACATACTGATGATCTTTCAAGGTAGATACCTAAATGTTCAAAGCCATTGGAAGAGACTGTTATTGTAACATTGCAAGAAAAGAACGAAATTTCAGTGTTATTGTGCGATACAATTTGGGAGTTACCAGTAACGCTGGAAGACCACTGAGAATGATGTTTTTATTAACAAGACAAAGAAACAGTTCTGGGAAAACAGGAATAACAAAATAGAAGTGAAAATATCTCCATTTTCAATGTGTTGACTACTACCATTGTATGGAGACAAAGTTGTGATATCTCACACTTTACAAAAGAAAATTCTTAAAGAATTTCATGTAGGCCATTTAGATATTTCAAGAATGAAATCCTTCATGCATGGATTTACATACTAGCCGAATAATGGTACGCAGTTCGCTGGATGTGATTTCTAAAAAATGTCTGTACATTTTTGGCAATAAGTCATGTGACTACCTCTGTATATAACCCAAAGTCTAACAGGTAAACAGAGAGATTTGTGGATAGTTTTAAGAGTGTACTTATGAAAACTCAAGGAATGGATACAAACAATGATGCTATACAGAAGTTTCCAGCTGTATACAGAATCACATTTAATTTGAATGCAGATCCTGGACTGTCGCCTTCTGAACTAATGTTTGCCAGAAAAAAATAATATATATGTTTGACAGGCTGTTGCCCAGTCGTGTAAAGAAAACTTCTGAAGTGAAAAAACACTGAAGTGAGAACTTATCAGACTGGAGACAAAATATTTTTCAAGTTCTATCAAGCTGGAAAATCATTTTGGGAAGACAGTACGACTGTGAAAAAACGTGGTAGAGTATTGTACATTGTGAAAAAAAATAATATATATGTTTGACAGGCTGTTGCCCGGTTGTGTAAAGAAAACTTTTGAAGTGAAAAAACACTGAAGTGAGAACTTAGACTGGAGACAAAATATTTTTCAAGTTCTATAGAGCTGGAAAATCATTTTGGGAAGACAGTAAGATTGTGAAAAAATGTGGTAGAGTAATGTACATTGTGAAAAACAATGGGTTTGAGTGCAAAAGGTACGTAAACCAACTGCAACTGAGGTACATGAATGATATTGTGGAAGACACCAAGAAATACCGATGGAGGTACTTTATAATCCTTTTCAGGTGTCAGTTCCCATATCACCACTGGTACTGGTACTGGTTCATCAAAATACATATGAAGCACCATTTCAGTGAGGTGTGAAAAGAACGATTATTAGGGAAAGAAACCACTTCAAAGGTTAAGTCCTGACCCTAAACGGAAAAAAATATTGAAGAGAATTTTTTTCTATTATGAAAAAAAATTATCTGGGAGGCAGATGTTGTAGTGGAATATCCTGCTACTCTTCTGGGTAGGATTAGTCCATCTGTTATATGAGAGTCATAGCTATGGCTTAGCAGGGAGTCTATATGGTAGTGTATCTTGCAGTATGCTGTAACACAGAGTCATGGGAGAACGTAGCAATCAACCGGTCCAAATGAAGAGGAACCCTGACCCAGCAATTCAAATCAAGAGAGGAGCAACTGACACAAGTCGCCATGGAGAGGCTGATTCACAGAAAGCAAAATGACAGCTCCGACAAACCAGACACAATACATAAATGCAGCTTCTGCAACAAAGACTGTCACTTCTGCATCTACAGTCACAGACGCTGATGCTCCAGCCAAGTAGACAACTATGATGCTTACCTATGGTCAACAGAGGCCTACTTACTTATTGCAGTAGACTAATATCTCAGTGATACTCTTATACAGTGCAATTCAGTTTGTTCTATGATGTCCGTATTTGGTAGTTTACCACTTAGGTGCACAATTCATTACTGTACTTTTTTGAAGGATACAAAATGATTAAATATGATAAAAATGTTAAAAATGATGAAAAATAATAACAAAATAAACAAAATTATGATTTGAAAATGTTTGACTTAAAGTTCAATCCAAGATTATCTTATCGTCTGTGATGGAAATGCAAAATTCTAAATATGACATCCTTGTTTTTAAAATTAAAATTGTATATCTGAATTTTATCAATAAAATGTTTTCCTTCTTCCCCTCCTCCCCCACTATTTCTTCCATTGGGATAAATCCAACCCATTCATTTTTGTAAAAAGATTTGGTCTGAGGAGTGGAATATTTTTGTTTTTTTTTAATATTCATGAAATAAATTATCACCAATGGATTTGTAAATTCATCCAATTTATTTTCATTAAAATACTCTGTTAAATTCTAACACTGAGTTCTCATGAAATTAGAGTCCCTCGTGGAATTAACATTACAAATTACCAAGGATACAACTTAATTATATGCACACACATTATATATATATATATATACACACACACACATACATATCCATGCATACATACATACATATATATATATATATATATACATAGATGCATATATATATATATATATATATATATACATACATACATGTATAGATACATACATGCGAATATATGTATACATGTGTATATATATATACATATATATATATATATATATATACATATATATATATACACATACATATATATACACATATATATATATATATGCACATACATATATGCACATACATATATATATATATGCACATACATATATATATATATGCACATATATATATATGCACATACATATATATATATGCACATATATATATATATATATATATGCACATATATATATATGCACATACATATATATATATGCACATATATATATATATATATGCACATATATATATATATATGCACATATATATATGCACATATATATATATATATATATATATGCATACATGTATATATACTTTCATACATATGTATACGTGCATACATATAGATATATATACATATATAATGATAATAATATGAGTAATAGTTACTAATGGAAGTACATTCCACAGTTAGATATTTACTTTAAAAAGTGCTCAATACAAAAATAGATCATAAATATATGGTAATTATTATTTTTATAAAAATAATTTCATACTGCAACTTGATAGCTATAATAATTGTTGTGTTCCATAAAAAAATTATTTTTGTGAAGGAAGAAATAGGCTTTCCATCTCCTCCTAATTAGGTCATCAATTTTATAGACTAATTTGTTGAAATAATCTTGTTTGCGACTGATTGGAATGTTTTTTAGGGATATATTGAAGTTTGCTTTTTCCATGGTTGCAAAAAAAATTAAATGAGTGAGGAGCTCTTTCATAGTTGAGCACTCTCCTTATTTTTTTTTACACACACACATGCATATATATATATATATATATATATATATATATATATATATATATATATATATATATATATACTCACACACATTACTGACCATAATTATTAGGCCACCCCAGTGTTTTAAAAAAGTGATGTATTTCATACTATTTTTTAGTATTTATTGCCAAGTGAATAATTGTAAATGAAAATAGAATGTTTCTTTTGTTAATACTGCACAATAACATGTGCATCAAATGAATTTATAAATATTTAATGATTACCTATATTGCAGTTTCATCAATAAAAGAATGAAGAAAATTTAGGGTGATTCAGACAAGTTCATCTTTGCTTCCTTGCCTTGTAAAAGTTTGCAAAGTAATAATAATGAAAGAACTATTCCATTTTAATTTTCCAATAAATACTAAAAATAGTATGTAATACATCATTTCTTTTAAAAAACTTGGGTGGCCTAATAATTATGGCCAGTAGTGTACATATTTACATACATGCATACATATAATATATATATATATATATATATATATATATATATATATATACACACACACATTCATATATATTGCAAGGTCCTTGAAAAATTCAGGTTCTTGATGTCTGGTATAATTCTAACCTTAGATAAGATTTTCTGCAGAAGCTTGAAGAATATCAGTTAGTTATCTACCTAAATGTATGGATGATAAGGCCAAAAATCACAGTTACCAGTGTGCTTTGCTACCCAGAGTCTTATGAATATTGGATATCAACTTAAAGAAAAAATGTCCTAAAATACCTGCAGCATAAGTACAGGAAGGAAATGGTACACTAATAGGGAACTGCAAGTGGCAGAAAGAGGCTAAGATAGACGTTTCTAATAGAGACAGAATAAAAGTAGTCTTGGAATTCTTTTCTCATTCTAAGCAAAACAAAAGTAGAGAAATGACAACTAATTGTGCACTTACCCATACCAAGAAAAGTAATGAAAGATGATAGTGATGAGAAAACACATGAGTAATTTTAATTAAACAAGATAAGAAATTTATTCAAGGATTTATATCCTTGAATTAATCAGTATCTTGTTACAGAAAAATAAATAATAATTCTTAAATTTTGTAGTTTTAACTTATTGTCATAATGAAGAAATGTTCATACAACAAATTAAATGATCTGACCAAAAATAATATTCAAAAATTTTTTATAGCAAAGATAAGAAAGTTTGTTGCTCACGGAGGGATATATGGTTGGCATACATCCAAAAGTGGATGAAGAGAGAATGGTGAAGCCCGAACCGTTGCCTTGGATATCTCTAAAGCGTTTGACAGAGTCTGGCATGCTGGCTTTCTTCAGAAACTGCAAAGCTATGGTATAACTGGACTTTTGTTGGACCTAATCCAGTCATTCCTCTCTGACCGCACATTGAAAGTGGTATTAAACGGACATGCCTCCCAGAACTACCCTACAAACGCGAGTGTCCCTCAAGGCTCTATCCTAGGTCCTACGCTCTTTCTGATCTACATCAATGATCTTCCTGATGCCATAACATCCCAAGTAGGCATGTACGCCGATGACATCACAGTTTACTCTCGCCTCGATCAAAAATTTGGTGTGGGCAACAAGGCAAACCTCGCTGCCGAGCTTGAAAAGGACCTCCAATCCGTGGTGGATTGGGGTAAGAAATGGCTTGTAAATTTCAATTCTTCCAAAACGAAGCTGCTATCAATTAACCACCATAGATAACCACACCTCCCTCCCATTAGCATGGAACAGGCTTACCTCCTAGAGAGTAAAACACTACGCCTACTTGGCCTGACATTCTCAGCGAACCTCAAGTGGAATGACTACGTCGAATCCATTGCTAAATCCGCTTCTATGAAAGTCGACTCTCTGTGCAGGGCCTGGAAGTTCTTTCCGTCTGAATCCATCCTGCACATATATAAATCTACCATCCACCCGTGTATTGAATACTGCTGCCACATCTGGTTGGGTGACCCTGCTATTCTCCTCGGGTTTCTTGACAAAATACAACAGAGAATCTGTAACGTGACTGATACCGACTTGGCTGACCGCCTGCAGTCACTCTTTCACCGGCGTGACGTGGCTTCCCTGTGCCTCTTCTATAAATACTTTCACAGCTTCTGCTCTGATGAACTTAGATCACTGGTGCCCTCTAGGTATGAATTTGCACAAGATACTAGATTAGCAACTAGGACCCACCCTTTTATAATGAAACCGATGAAATGTAACTGCAATTTCTACTCCAACAGCTTCTTTTCTCACACTTCCCACCTGTGGGATTCCCTTTCGCATGCTTGCTTCCCCAACGGCTACAACCTCCAGGAGTTTAAATGTAAGGTCAATAGACACCTCCTAACCCACTAACTCGCACACATTCTCTCAAACACTCTTCCTATGTACCTCCTTACTTGTCTACCACCCTCCTTCTGACATTTCCTATATCCAATCGCTCTATGTAACCCCCTGCGCAATAGTGGCAGTGGAATGCCTTGCTTGGGGTGATATGATTAAAAAAAAAAGAAATAAAAATAAAAGAGAGATAGTTTGAAATACTTAGCTTTCTTGGATTGTTGAGGGAAAATTCTTTGGCCGCAGAATAGTTAGAAGCTGATAATATAATTGGCAAGGAATTTTATATATTTGATTACATCAATGCTGGTCACAAGGAACTGAAATGAAACCTTTCATATAACTTCAGGTTTCTCATTAATTTTTCTCATTTTATATCAAAAAGAATTTTTGGCTCACTACTTTCTTTCATTCTTCTTCTTAGCTCACTGGCTAATTTTTGTGAAGGCAAGGTTGCCATTGGTCTGAAACAATTCTACACAGGTTCACAAATTTCTTTCTTCTTTTCGGTTCACCAGTTAATACTTGTGAAAAGCAAAGTCTCACAAATTTCTTTCATTCTTCTTCCTCAGTCCACCAAATTTGAAGGAAGTGTGTAAAGGGGGTTATTATTTCACACTCACTACAAAGTCCATTATGTAAAAAGGTTGAGCTTAGCCAGCAGGAAACTTGAACTGCTGAGCTTAATTTATTTAAGAGGGAGAAAAAAAGCAAGACATCCAGTTGGCCATTGTGCACAAAGAATGAACCATTATAAAACATCCTTATTAGCTTCTCCAATTAGCTTTAGGCAATAGTTGGTGCCATGATCAAGTACTCAAATTCATAATTAATGATATTTTAATAGGTATTTAGTTTAATAAATTTCAACCAGAAAAGAAGTTCATGAATTTCGTCAAAGCAGAAACAAAAAAATAGAAGAGAAACAGTTATAATGCTTATATAAGCTCATTGTTCTGGTTAATAATATTTCAAAGAAAATACTAGAACAAAAGATTAGTGAAGAAATTGTTTAATCCTGTGGATTACTAATACAATACTAATTGCACCTGGCTTCTTATGTAGTGCTATGAAAATTGATCTACTTAGATCCTCCGGTATATTTCCACTGCTGTAGATTTTGTTCATTATTTCTGTGATCCTATCTATGCCTAAGCTGTCTAAGGACGTCAGTATGTCTATTACAATACTTTCAGATCCTGTTGTTTCTGTTCAATTTGGCCATTGCCAATCCAACTTTAGATTTCAATAATTCTGGTCCGTCCATATTTCTGCATATTACTGGTTGCTCTCTCTTCTTGTGGAAGAGATCTCTGATATAATTGTCCTATCTCTGAAGTATTTTTCTTTTTCTAGTATGAGTGTTCTGTCTTTCGCTTTTATACATCCTGTAGCTGAGCAGGTCTTTTGTCCTGTTAGTTCTTTTATTTTTTTAAATAAAAATTTAGATTTATTCTAAAATATTACAAATTGATATTAGAAACTATGAATTTTAAATTCTAAATTTAACTAAGCATCATTTAGATTATTATAAAGTTATTCAGATATGAAATGAGTACACACACATACACGAAATCTTTAATGATGTGTTAATTTATCTGTTAAATTCAAAGGTAAGAAGTGTCTGTCTACACATATTAGATTCATGTAAGTTTGAAGTTGGATGATAAAATAGGCAAGGGACAGGTTTACATGGGGGCAAGACAAGCATTGTCATATTCCAATGCATAAACATATAAATATATAAGCCAGAAGTAGTAGGAGGATTTGAACAATTATTAAGTAATTCATCAAGCTTTTTATTTGACCGCAACAGAATGCAGAAAGCACTGGATGGCTGTTTTGTCCTATATTTGGGACTCTTCCGCAGTGCTGTCATATCTCTGTGCTTCAACCAGCTTAACATGCTATGGATTTAGCGGTTGTGTTGGAGAAGTCGTGGCTCTGGGAGGCACTGTCCTGGTAAAGGAGCTTGGATGAGCTCTACCACAGAATTTGTGAACAGGTGGCGCTTCATCGAGTTTAATTTGCCACCTCTTTGTCACCAGGGCCCGTGGTACAGTTGGTAGAACATCAGTTTAATAACCAAAAACTATCTGGGTTCAATTCCTGGTAGTGGATGTGCACTGCTGAAGAGTGCTAAATATAGAACGAAATGACCTTCCATTCTGCATTCTGGTGAGGTCAAATAAAAAGCTCGATGAATTACTTAATAAATATATAAGCATGAAAATTCACATGCTAAAAAGCAAAATACATATGCACGTAAAAAAACAAAGCAGCAAATACAAAATAAAATCATATACACGGATCTACTTATAGACATCTATATACATAAATACACACAAATAGACACAAGAACACTCACATAGAAACATAGATACACATAGTCATGTACATGCATAAAGAAGAAAAAAATATATATATACACATGCACAGATATACATATATAAATACACAAATACACATATATATATATACAAATATATACATGCATGTAAAATATTATATCTATAGGCACACCTACATACATACATTTATTACATAGACTAACTTGTGCACCCAAGTACATATATTCATAAACACAAGTAAAAACAAACATTAAAATACATATTATATATATATATATATATATATATATATATATATATATATATATACACACACACACACACGCAATTTAACATAGATGATAATAACAAATTCAGAGACCATGTGAAATTAATGCTTAAGGAATCACAATTATTAAATATTAACTTGAAAATCTATACTAGAATAAAAATCTATTAAATATTAACTTGATAATTTATGCTAGATTAAAATCTATTAAATATTAACATCATAATCAGTGTAACTATATAATTTGACAGTCTATGCTAGATTAAATACCTAGCAAATATAAACTTGACAATAAACGCTAAATTAAATAGATAGTAAATATTAATTTGACAACCCATACTGTAAGGTAAATGAACTATGTTTACAGTTAACAGTAAGTTCATTTCTTTGGTTTAAAAGGTTTCTCTTCTCTCTTCTTTTTTTCCCTTTTTCTTTATTTTTCCATATCTTTTTCTCTTGTTTCCAGTTTAACATTTTTGACATGTCTGGCTTTCTGTGGCAAAACATTGAAACCCTCGTGTCTTACGCACACCATTCTTTAAAATGTCATAACCTCCCAACCCCACTTAATTCATTTCATTGAATGATCTCTTTATTCTTATGTTTTTATTTACTTTTTTACTTTTTTATTTTTATTTTATTTTTTAAAATCTTCTTATCTATATATATTACTAAGTAAATTAACCTCATTTTACTGCCTGATGATGGTGTTTTAACATCAAAACTTTATAGCTATTGAGTTGCAGTATGCTATTATCATTATAATAAGAATTACCATATATATATCCCTTCAGCAATGAATTGAACACTTTTGGCTACTGACATGTGTTTACATTGTGTATATAACATGCTAAAATCTGATTGCTTCACCATTCACCACTGATAGCTTAGTGGTAAAATCTCTGACTGATGTCAAATTAGTCAGGTTTCAATCCTGGCTGGAAGCAATCAGATGTCTAACCGTACTGATGAGCTGTGATGGAACAAAACAAGACTGTCTGCAGTTGACTATATATGTGTATTATGTGAGCAAAAAAAAAAAAAAACGGTAAATGGTAAAATCAGTTATTGAAAATCGTATGAAGATACCACTCATGGTAGAAACCTAGGTCACGTAATAACTCGTTTACAGATGGAAAATATTCAAAAGTTCTACAATATAATTGTATTGGACACTTTTTAATACAAATATGCACTGGTTTAATCTTATTATGACCAGAAACTAAGTAATTAAACAATCAATTTATATATATATATATATATATATATATATATAAATAAAAAATTATTTGTTTGAATATTATTTTTATGAATACTCCTATTTGAGTGAATTATCTGTCTTTTCTATAATTAAACAGTACATTATTAATATCCACTGACCTGAAATATTCCAGAAATTTTGCAGACCAGTGGGTAATAAAAATGTACTTTAATTGTAGAAAAAAACTGACTATCCATTTAAATAAGAATATTCATTAAAAATAATGTTCAAACAAATAAATTTAAATAATTTGGTTAACACCAATTTCATAAGTTTCTATAAAACCTTGTTTATATATATATATTTAGCTTGTGAAGGGAGATGAATTTACATAGTAAACTGAAGCTCCTCTTCATCAAAACCATGACTGATTCTTGGAGAAGTACATTTCTGTAGAAATACCATACTTGTATTCTAAACTTATATTAGTTTGATATAAAATCCCAACTATGGAATACCCACTAATATTTAGTCATAATGAGATGAACCAGTCTAGCAGCCTATTGCCTGACACCATGACATTCCTCAGGCTACTGTTGCTTATTGTTTATTACTTATAAACCTAACTGAAAAGAATAGGCCTTCAAAATTTATACAGGAAACCAAGATAAAAAGTCTATCCTTACTGACACTCCTTACAATGTAAGTTTATTTGTTAAATGTTATGTAAGTATTTTCTGAATATGAGTGGGATGTAAACAATGAAATAAGACTAAAGAACAATAAAGGTTTTTAAAAATATAGTAGTTCTTATTATTAAAGACTCCTCTTTATATATTTTACTGAAGTCAATTTTTGCTCATATAACTCTTAGTGACCACCCTCCATTTCTTAAAAACTTTTCAGTAAATATACAGCTCACTCATATGGCATAAAATAATTTGGGTTTAATATCTAAACATTTTACCTTTACCAAACTGTATTGATAAATACATTGTAAAGATGGGCCAAGTTGTTTTTTCCATGATGTAAGCTGTGGTCTCATTGAGAACTTCTGGTTTTACCCATCATACTCATATGATAAAAATCCCAACCTACTTCTGTAGATACAACAATCACAATAACATATGCATTAAGTCATGCTCAATATGACAGTTCATTAAATTCATTAGCACAATATGGATTAAGACATGATCAATATGACAGTTCATTAACATACCACTGTCCTGGGTATGATGATGAATGACATCTGGCAGCAAGGCTTATAATTTCCTTCTTTATAATTTAAAGGATTTATTCATTTACAGCTATTTTTCTTCAATGGTCTAAGAAAACCATTGTATACTAATGATAGTTTAGAACACATTCAATATCATGACGTCTAGATCTACATGGGCCATAACATGGAACCATGGGCAACAAGTGTGTCATGCAAAATTATCACTTCTGTAATGATTCTCACTATAATAAACTAAGCTTCATATATAAAATATATTGAAATATAAATTAATATATATATATATATATATATATATATATATATATATATTGGCCTATTCATTCTTCAGCCTTCATTAGGCGTAATCTTCGAAAGAAAGCTTAGTAAATTTCTATAAGAGTTTGTTTTTAATTCTGTTATTCATCCAATACAAACCCCAAGAGTCACTGAAAGTAGAGAGTTACCGAATGGGTTTGTTGTAGAGAAGCAAGTTCATCACTATGTTCGGGGCACCAATGTAAAATAGGAAAGTGTGACCTTATTTCCAAGTTTCAGTGGAATTTGTTACATTCAGTTACCCAAATACCCTTGGGAAAGGTATGAATCCATCTCTTCTCCCTCCAGCTATGGGTTCAATTGCAGGACAGATTGAGTTCTATAGCCTTGTTTGGCAACCAGTCTACCACAGAAAGAAATGGCAACCTACTGTAGAAAAACGTTTTGCCTAGTCAGTCATGGATTGAAAGAGACATGATCACCCAAGCTTGTATCACATATGGCACTTAACTGACAGACTGAATTTTAGGGAACAAATTTTAAGGTTAATTTCTAAATGGAAAGTTTTAGTTTAGGACAAATGAAAAAGGTTGACCAAAAGAATCTATGAAGATTTGAAGACACATGAAAAATAATTAAAATAAAATGTTACTTAATTTATATGAAGTCATATATTCAGTCAATCTAGCTCAGACATTCATGAGTTTATCAAGCCAACCATTATGGTCCTATATCAAGGTGGCATTCTGTATCATAACATAGTTGGTCAATGTAGATGACTGCCAGGTGACCATCCTGTCTTGTGCCATGTCTAGGTGTCCAGAGCAGTAGATCCTTCACAAGTTCTTTTGCTCACTAACAGTGTCCTGCAAAGTGCATTCCATATTCACATAAGATTAAAGAAATATCAGGGATGGGATTTAGCTGGATGCTGTCTCTAAGAAATGTTAAGTATAGCTGTCAGCATTTGAGTGTAGGTTCCATCAAGCTTAGACTCTAGGGCTTTATGTCCAAAGCAGTGGTACCATATATTAACACCGGCTCTACAGTGACTCAAAAGAATCTCTGTTTGAGGTTGTCTGATAGATCAGTTTTCCAGATTACATCCATTTTATTCAAGATGTTTATATAATGCAGATTTTGACATCCTGCTTTAATTTATGCAGATTTTTTATTATCTTTTCAGTAGAAGTTATTTTACTTCCTAGATATGTAAAAGATTTTAGTGATTACTAGTGAGACAGTTTGTATTAAGCCTTGCTGGTTGAAGCTTATGAATTCAGTTTTAGCGGCATTGCCATCGAGGCCAGCATACTGTAAAGAGAAAATAAATTTAATAACTAGATTGTTCCCTGTTTAGGCTGTGGTTTCCGGCTTTCTCTTTTCCAATCTTTTCACTTTTCTCTTTTGCTTTTTTTCTCAATTGGAGTAGATAGACTAAACTATTGCCCGGTTCACACTCCACCCACGTCTATTGAACAAGTGTAGAGGCTCATCCCTTGTTCCCTGTTTAGGCTGTGGTTTCCGGCTTTCTCTTTTCCAATCTATTCACTCTTACGTAACCCCCTGCACAACAGTGGCCTTAATGCCTTGCTCGGGGTGATATGATTAAAAAAAAAAAAAAAATAATAGTGCATTTAATGAAGAAAATCTCAATCAGAAATTTTATTTTATTTTATTTTTTTTAATTGTATCACCCCGGGCAAGGCGGTAATGCCACTGATGTGTAGGGTGCTACATAAGAGTAAAAAAATTAGATAAGAGGAGAGTAAAGAGAAAGATGAACCAGTTAAGGATGGGAATACAGGTGTGATGACAGTTGCAAAGGTGGAGAGAAAGGAAAAGATATACAGGGTGGTGTAGAAAGAACTAGAGTCAAGTGGTTAAGAGATGGGTATTAACATTGCATTTAAATTCCTGGAGGTTGTAGCCATCAGGAAAAGCAAGAATATGGAAGCAAGTTTCATAGGTGGGAAGTGCGAGAAAAGAAGCTGCTGGAGTAGAATTGTCGTCTGCATTTGGTTGATTTAACTGTGAATGGGCGGGACACAGTTGCCAGTCTGGTTGCTTGAGTAAACACCTGTTGCAGGGGCACCAGTGACTTAAGTTCGTTGGAGCAGAAGCCATGAAAATATTTATAGAACAGACAGAGGGAAGCCACATCCCATCAGTGAGAAAGTGGCTGGAGTCAAGCAGCCAAGTCAGTACCTATCACATGACTGATTTTCCTTTAGAGCCTGTCAAGAACACTGAGATGAACAGCAGGCATGCCTGACCATATATGACAGCAGTATTTCATGCATGGACAAATGGTTGATTTGTATATATGCAGAATGGATTCAGGAGGAAAAAACATCCTGGCCCGACACAGTGACCCAACCTTCCTAGCAGTGGATTTAGCTATTGACTCAATGTATGCAATATTTGTAAGATTGGTTGTGTTTGAAAAAGTGAAAGATGTTAGATTCATGACAAAAAAAAGGCTTGTAGCAAAAGTCTATAAGGAAAATACAAACAATATCAGTAATGATTCTCTAATTTATTCCAGAGAAAAGTTTCATCTAGCAATTTCTTGAATGTAAAAACTATATATATATATATATATGTATGTATCCGAGTGAATACAGAACGAAGAAAGAATTCTTACGTCCAAAACATTAATTTAAAACAGTGCTTGATATATAATATATAGAGCTGTGAATATTTATTATAAATTATATTTTAGAACATGTACTAATGGTAGATCTATCTAGAATTCAAAGACACTCATTAATCAAACATACTCACTACCCCCACCCACATTCTAAAGGTCAATCAGCAGTACTTGTTCCGTTATCACTACCCCCCACCGCCCGCCAACACATACACAAGTGACTAAGTATAAGAATAGAAATTTTAAATTAAAAATTTAATTCATAATATATATATATATATATATATATATATATATATATATATATACTTTTCTGATTAACACAGCCTCTACAATGGCTCAAAAAAATCTCCATTTAAGGTTATCTGCTAGAACAGATTTACGGATTATATTCATTTGACACAAAGGACTTTTAGGTGCGAAAGAGTTAGAAAGCAGGAACATTACTAAAGAGTGAGAACAGTAGAAGATGCAATCAGAAAGACAGTAAATAACCATTGACATTGATCTTCAACAATTTAAATGCCAAATTGGGTGGAAAACATGGAGCAAATGCAAGAAAGAAAATGTTAACGTAAAACCTATGATTACATCAAGCCACTTCGATTGTAAATTGATGAGACCTTTTTGTCAATCTAGTAGTGTGCTTAAATTCATAAATTCTAGGTACTATAGTAAAGAGTTTATCCAAAAAATAACCATGTTTATAATGTAATGAGAAATTTACCTCTGACAGTCACCAGAATTTTTCAAGGTAAGGTTGTAAAAACTAAAATAATTGTTTGGGATATGCCATGGAGCCAAAACATGGACCATAATGTCCCTCTGTTTAGAAAAGTATTTCTTAAACAATTTCTTATTTTCAGTCTTTAATAATAGCAAGTTTAAGGGAATTTGTATTTATATGATTTTTTTTAAATTGCCTGATAATTTTTATTTTGTCCAAATCCATAAGATATAATATATGAATTATAAGTGATGAAGTGGTGAGCCCATGGCAAGTTCCAGATGATATAATAATAACAGTTCGAAAGGTTACTTATTTTCTTTGAAGGCAAATGTAGAGCCATAGTTAAAAAAAGCCAAATGCTTTGGAAAATTATTTTTATGCACAACAATGTTCCTTCACATTAAACAATAAAAACTAATAAAATTGGTTTCAGACATTCATATGCATGATGTTTACCTTACCTTAACCTGACTAAAAACTTGTAGAATATTCTGAGGAGGAATGCTAATATAAACATATTCACCAGAAAATATAAACTTTGGTATGCTATTCTGGATTCTCTGAAATATACTCCATATTAAGATACACAACAGATTCCAAGTCAATAGATGGATATCGTTCAAAAGTAGTTTCAGAACATGAAGCCTCCATTTCACATCAATGTTATTTTAATAACTTTGTCATCATTATTTTATTGTCGAAAACATTTGTCTTTGTAATCTTTATATATGTTGTTATGTAATTATAGCTTTTAACTAAAATAATGTTTCAGTAACATGGCTGATAATGTGAGACTTGGAAAATCTAGAAAAATTCATAAAACAAGTGCCACATCATAAGAAAAGACAGGTAGTTTTTTATAATTTATGGATGTTATGTGAACTATCTTACTTGTTAATAGTTCAAGCATTTCTGCAAATCTCCTGTCCCTCAGTTATGGGTTAAATAGTAAAGCTTGTATTTGTAAAAGTAATTGTTGTTTTCCAAAAATTGTTAATACTGTATTCACTTGCAAATAAAAAAGAATTTTAACAGTCCAAAATATGTTTCAGTTTTAAATAACCCACAAAAGGTTGATAAGATGTAAAAAATAAATCAGTCCATGAACCCCTTCATTAGTTTCAACTAAATTAAAAGTAGCTAATAATGTGCGACACATATATACTGGGAACTATTCAATCTATTGGCATAGTAGTGTAATGGTTGAAGTGCTGCTGTCATCTAGAGAGTTCAATCTTTGGATCAGGTAGTTAAACAATATATATTTAAAAGGAATGAGCAAGATTTAGATTGATTTTTGAATGGAAATTTTTAGTTCAGAACAAATAAAAAAAGGTTGGTTAAAAGAATCAATGAAGATTTGAAGATGCATAAAAATTAATTTGTTAAAAATGTTGTTTAATTTAGATAAAGTTATATATTTGGTTGAGCTAATTTGGACATTCATAAGTCTATCATGCCAACCATCATGGTCCTGCATCAAAGTCAGGAGGTCATTAGGGTGGCATTCTGTATCATAATAGTTTGTCAATGTAGGTAATTGCTGAGCACCAACCCATATTGTGCCATAGCTAGGTAACTAGAGCAGTAAATCATAAGTCTGTCATGTTAACCAACATGATCAAGGTGCCATTCTGTATCATAATAGATGGTCAATGTGACAAAACTCTTATGTCATCGCTAGTTGTCCAAAGCAGTTGTTCACTCAGAAGTTCTTGTTCTACTCACCAGCAGTGTCCTGTAAAGCACATTTTGTGTTCACATAAGTTTGTAGAAATATCAGGGATGAGTCCATAGAGCTGTGATTTAGTTGGATATTGGGACAAAAAATAGCACAGTAATCAATATATAGAATATTCCATATAGCCAAAATAATGGACACCTGAAGATGGTCAAGATTATTTAGCTAAAACATATCAATAACAACATCTATAACAATAAAAACTGAGACCAATAGTTGAAATAAATTAGAGTATATATTAAGTAGCTAATAATGTGAGATGTAGTGTAGATATATGGAGTGTGTAGAGTATAATTGATTGATCTGTTTTTTATGGCTTATCAACCTTTTGCAGGTTATCTAAAGCCAGAAAATATTACAAATTTTGGGGGCAATAATAACGATTTACTGTAAGAAATCTATTTAATTAACCTATAGTTGGGGGAGAAGAGGTGTATTCCTGATTTCCCAAGGGTATTTGTAAGTGAATATAATAAAACTGACTGGAATTTGAACTTGGTTCTCCAATTTCCAATCGCGAGCAATTATTCATTACATCAATTGTCATCCATCGAGGTACTGCTTCGGTTTGATGTTGCTTAACTTTGCTGATTATATGAGAACTGCCCATAAGCAGTCTGTGTTGTAGAGGTATGAAGTATAAAGGAATAGTAGAAAGTAAAGATGCCTACTCATAGGATTCAATACTTTTTATATATTTCCGAGGATATGAGTAAATATTAAGAAAAACACTCTTTGTCACATATAAAACACTCTCTCTCTTTTAGCAGTTAAAGCCAAGACTTTAGACATCTTCAAAAAGCAGATCAAAAATTAATTCTGATTATATTTACTGATGGTAACTGTACTTGTATACACTGTGCTTCTTTTATTGTCTTAAAACACTTTTCTAATTTAATGTTTCAATTATTCCTGTTTTCTGAATTATGCTCTTATATCTTTTAACTCTTGTTTGTTTGTCTATATTGGCTTAATGGCAGCTGGGTTAATAATAATAACCAAAAATAAAAAAAAATTATCTCTTGTGGTAGGAGAAGAAATAAACAGATCAGAGTAAGCTATGTTCAATATTCCACGTCTATTGAACAGGTTAAGAGTCTCATCCCTTGTTCCCTGTTTAGGATGTGGTTTCTGGCTTTCTCTTTTCCAATCTTCTCACTTTGTTGTTGTTTTTTTTTTCAATTGGATTAGATAGATCTATCTATCACCCGGTTCACACTCCACCCACATCTGTTGAACAGGTTAAGAGGCTCATCCCTTGTTCCCTGTTTAGGATGTGGTTTTCAACTTTCTCTTTTCCAATCTTTTCACTATTACGTAGCCCCCTGCACATCAGTGACGTTACCGCCTTGCTTGGGGTGATACGATTAAAAAAAGAAAAAAAAAAATTAAGCTATCATAGTCAAAGATATAAAATTCTAGATAAAACATTTTGCCCACCAGGAAATATGCTTTTTAAGGCACTGCAGGTTATTTTGAATCTGTTTATTTTTCTTAATTAATACTGAGTACATATGTACTGATTTTATTCTATGTGTGCGTTTTGCAAAAAACAGAAATAAATGCAAAGGTTGATAGATAAGTATGTCACCTACAATAAATAATGAAGATAGAAACATGTTTGAACATAAAATAGTTTTATAAAATCTTGTTTGAACATGCTGTCAGTTCACTGTTTGGGGGCATTGAAATTCATTGGCTTTTGCTAGCCAGGTTCTTCAGTTTTATGAAAATAACCCACAATTTCCAAAACTTCAAAGGGACACTTGTGTCAAGCTTCAAGAAATGGCACCATTGTCCTAGGTAGGTTTTTTATATATATATATATATCATTGTACCTTTTCTTAATAATTTCAAAACAAGCACAGCAGTAAGACAAAAAGGGTTAAACCGAGAATGAAAGGTAATATATTAAAGAAAACAGAAAAATCGTTACTGAGGAAAAAGGACAATGAAAGGAATAGGATTTAAATCAAATAATATGTGACAATAAACATTGCATTTAAATTTTTGCAGATTGTAGTTGACAGAAAAGCAAGCAGCTTTGAACAGAGTGACACAGGCAAGATGAACAAGAGAAAAAAACTATTAGAATAGTACTTACAGTTATATCTGCAATTTCAACAGCAAAATGATGAGACCTACCAGCCAATCTAGACATCTTCTTCTATGTGCCATATCCCTTCAGGATGTAGGTGATCATGACCTTTCATGTCTCATTATCCCTGGTGGCTCCTAGCATGCATTCTCCTTTACCCCACCTAAACTCTACTCTGCTATCCACCTGTTCAAATGTTATCCACTGCTTTCCCTGTCTCTCTTATCCCTATGAGTATCAGATTCTCCAAGCCCTCCTTCCTCATCACACGTCCCAGGAATTTTAGCTGTCTTTTCCTGATGCTCAGTATTAATTTCTTTTTTGTTTCCATTCTTTCCAAAACCTCATCATTGCTCACATGGTCGATTCATGATATCGTTCTATAGAACCACATTTCAGTTACTTGAAGTTTTTCTTTCATCTTTGATGACATTGTCCAGCATCTGCTGCCATATTGAAGAACAGGCATTGCATAGCAATCCAGTACTCTCTTCTTTGTTTCTAGGGGAAATTTCCTGTCTTTTAATACTCTGCTCAGCTTCTGGAATGCATCCTTGGTCATACCAATTCGCCTTTGGATTTCAGTGTTGCACTTTCTGTCACCTGTCTAGGGATAGTGGACTCTCCCTCCTAATATAAGTAACAGTGTAGCAAGTAGTCAGGGAGAAATACGAGTCAGCAACCTGGCAAGTTTACTGTGTTAACATGTGACAATACAAAGTTCCCACCTGTACATTGAACCTAAGGGACTGACATTTGTACTTACATTCAATGCACAATCTTCTATGTTGTACTCCACAACAGCTTGGCAACTTCATGTGTTCACAACAACTTGGCAACAAACTATTTGAATTCACTGCAGATTTTTTTTTCCCCCCATATCAAATTGGCGTATAGGTCCTTGAATTCATTATGGACCCCTTCCACAACAACCTGAATACTGGGTATTCGGACCCCTTGCTGAAGTCCCATCATTCTGGCAATGGAGGATGTTAAAAATGTATTTTTGGAATTTATAAAATTCCCAAGTGAGCAACAAAGGCTCAGGAAAGATTGGAGAAGTTTCTACTGGAACAACAGAAAATCAAAAGTGAGCAATAAGCAAAAACTCTGGAGCAACAAATGAAATTTCAAGAAAAGATGGAAAAAATTCAGCTAGATTTTCAAAAACAAATTCTTGTATGCTCTGACCTTCTTTATTCAGAGGATAACAACACTCAAAAACATCCTCGGTCTGCCTACTGTTGTAGAGCAGCCAACATCCCTCTGGCACTTTTAAAAATGGAATGGTCAGTGGATCGAGGTAACTATAAAAATAAAGAATAATAGCAGTCTAGGATTCGGAGTTTCATTGATGATTAATATTGGACTGTACACTCCGTAATTCTAACAACTTAACCTATCCACTCTTCTACTATTTGTTGTTCTGTCTTCTGGTGTTTGTCTTATTTGTATTAATATACCTTAGCACAGATATTGTGCTGTAGATACTCAGCACACATTAATTAATTGTTAAGTCTTGCATGTACATCTATTTCGCTTGTTGAGGTTAATACTTGTACAAAAATTAAACACTTGAACATATCCATGCTTAATTCATTCAGATCTTTTCACACTCCTTATTCACTATACTTGCAGACATTGTGTAGTCTTCATCATCGTTTTTTGATAAATATAAGCAACGTCATTGTGTGTTGAATAAAGAACTACATTATTCAAAGATTTTATACAATATTTGGATAGTTTGTTCAAACATATTTTTTCCAGGTTGTTTTGGTAGAATATAGTTTCTGTATTTTTTGTATTCTGAATCACCAAACTTATTTAATTGTAAACAAATTTTCTTATCATCTGTCCAGTTCAAGCAATCTTTAACAAATATCTCCTCAAAACTGTGATAATAAGCATCAAATGTAACCTTCTTTTTGGGTTTATATGAAAAATTTTCAATTGATTTAAACACAGCATCTTTAGAAAATATATCTGGTTTATCTGGGCTTGTTTTTTCTTTTTGAGAAAATTTCCAACGGTATAGCAATTTGCTTTCCTTGCCATTTTTGAGCTAATTCTTGTTTAAAAGATTCAAGGAAGCATTTCTGGAAATTTTGGACCAGACCAGGAAATAACTATACAAAAAATTGGCTGAGGAATATCAGAGAATTGTAAACTTAAAAAAAGATACTACAAATATAGAACAGCAGGACATATCATATATTAGAAAAGTAAAACCACAAAATAGGAAAGTTAAAATAAATCTATGGTTGTGGTGAGTTACATCTATACAAGGATTGTCTATTCAAAGATAAAAAAAAAATGCTTCAATTGTGGTTATAAAGGTCATAAAAGTTCTTTTTTTAAAAGAAAACCAAAACCATGGGTGAAAAACTTGCAGGAAAAAGAAAATTCATTGACACGAAAGTAAAAACACAAATTAACACAGGGTCAGACCTAACAATTATTAATGCAGATACATGGAATAAAATTGATGGACTGGCATTGCACAGATATAAAAAATTGCCAAAGGTGTGATGCTGCGTATTATCGAAGCTTTCGTGGCCTGTTGTCTCTTGTGTCAGGATTGATCCTGGTCTGAGAACAAGCCGTCAGCTCTCTCGTTGGTCGTTGATGGCGTCAATACAGCAGCTGGTCCTAGGGTTGACCTTTACAACAGTAATCTCTCTGGCCCATGTTGTGAAATTGATCTCAAGAGAGCCATGATGAATTCTCACTGGATGTATTGCTGTCAAGCTGGATACACACACACAATTATGGAAATGAAAACGGCACCAAAAATAAAATGAATGACACCTACATAAACTGTAGATAGTCTTTGTATACAAAAGGAAACGAGAGAAAAAGCAATCACCAATCGTCTTCTTCCTGAACCCTGTTCCTATTAATTTGGTGACAGAACAAAAGTTTCGACCAATTTCTCTCAGTAGTACTTTGCGAAGTGTTTATCTTCCTATTATTATTTCAAACTTTGGTTGGCAATATCCCTTCACCTCTGGTCGAAGTTTTAAGTCTGTGGCGACTTGAACTGACTTCGTTTCACTCCTCACCGAGATTTCACAGAAACTGCCAAAGTGCTGTCTTTGGGTATGGTGGGTGGGTGGGTGGCAGTGGCAGTAATTCAAATTGACTTCATCTCTGTGCAGTGCTGAAACTGCCTGACTTTAACGCTGGTTGTTTGGCAGCAGGCTTCTCTACAGTTGGCACCCAATGGTGTGGCATCTATCTGTCTCTATACATCTCTGGGCTGGGAACTGACTTTGGTCCCTCGGTCCTCTCGTATTTATGTTTGTCCCTTTTTACTGGGTTGGGGATGACGTATAATGGTTGATATGCCAATATCCTATTCTCCAACCAGTCTCTGTTTCACACATCCAATAAAATCACTTCACCTTCTAACTTTGGGCGGAGTTACTACATGACGTCAACTTTCTTTTAATCATCATCTATTTTCTTCCAGGACTCCTTCCTGTCACCTTTGGGTGAAGTTATTACATGATGTCAGTTTCCTCTCAGGGAAATTCCACTTTAGTCATTCTTGTAATTAATTGTCCTTTTCCCTCCATCAACAAATCACTTTTACCTTTGCTCTTGACTAAATTTCCAAGCTGGAGAAATATAAATAAAAATTTATCACTTTTCACTTTGTCTATAGTTTGCAATGACCTCTTTATCTTCTGCTGGTGTGTTTTGGTTTGCATTTTGCTGGGAACAAGAAAAATAGAATTTTCCTCCCATTGTTTTATGATTAAGACACTTGATTACAAATCATATCGAATATATCTTGCTGAGATTTTAGGAAAATGAAAAAATAAAGTTTTATTTTCTTCAATTATTCTTTGTCATAAATAGCATCCTGTGGACATATTTCAACACTGTTGATTGACCTATGACCATCGTTTATGTCAGCTATCCTATACTGACAATTTTAACTGGAAATTATAAGTTTAAAAAAATACAAAATTCCTTTTCGTAGCTGAAAATTGTTTCAGTAATATCTCTGCTATTATCATCAAGATGAGTTTGACATTTGACCCCCCAGCTGTCTCTCTGGATAACAACAATCATATGATATGTATTCACTTTATTCTTAGGTAAACAATCATTATTGTAATCTCTTTCTCATATTTATTTTTAGACAATTTGCAATCTTTAGGAAAGCGAATTTCTTTTTTCAACAAAAAAAAAAAAACATTGTCTTTTCCTTCCTCTGTTGATATTGGAATAAAATAAATGTTTCGTAGTTAAATCTTTTTTATCTGTAATAATAATAATAATAATAATAATATAATTAGCTAGTCCTTTCATCCGTGCCATGTTAAATATTGTTATAAAGGCATATCAGACAAAAAACTTGACTTTCTTGGTGAAATTTATTTAAACATTGGTTTTGTTAGAAAAGAGAGGAAATTAATAGCCTATGTCATGCAGCAAAGGCTGAATATCTTCAGTACTGATTGGATGGAGGAGTTTAATTTATTCAATATTCCTATCAACACATTTTGTAACAATGTTGTTAGATCATCTAATTACACAGAAAATTTTAAATAGGATTTAAAGATAAGATTTCTGAATATTTTTTCTGAAGGCCTAGGATTTTACTTTAAGGTTAAAGCAAAAATTGAGTTAAAAGAAAAGGTAACTCCAGTGTTTCAACCTAAGCGACAAGTACCATTCACCGGACTAGAAGATATAAACAAAGGGTTGGAACATCTAGAAAAATTCTTTCAGTTAATGCCATACATGATACTCGCTTGGGCGATCATGTCTCAAAAGAGATATGACTGCCTGGGCAGATTATCCCACAGTAGGTTGCCATTGCTTTCTGCAGTAGACTGGTTGCCAGCCAAAGCTATAGAACCCAATTTGTCCTATTATTTAAGCCATAACTGGAGGGAAGAGATGGATTAATACCTTTCCCAAGGGTATTTGTGCATAAGTGAATGCCAGGAATTTAAATGGAATTCGAACTTGGCTCCCAGGTTTCTCATTCCAAGATGATATCCATTGCAGAACAATGCACATCCTGGGTGAGTCCAACAGTATACATGAAGAAAAAAAATAACAAAAATGAGAGTCTGTGCCGACTTCTCCACAGGATTAAATGAATGCCTGAAACAGCATAATTACCCTTTACCTTCAGCAGAAAATATATTTGCAAAGCTGAATAGAAAAAAAATATTTTCTAGCTTAGACTTGTCAGAAACATATTTACAAATTCCGATGGATGAATAGTGTGCAAAAATATTAACTATAAATACGTATATTCCTGATCAAAAATTTAAGACCACTTAAAAATCTTTAAAAAGAATTTTTTTTTATGAATAGATTTTAAATTCCTCCCACTTAAGGTTACCAATACTACAATCTAAAAGGTTATGGAAACAAAAAGCTACATTCCAAACATTTTATTTAGAAATTTACATTTTTATAAAATGAGGCGATTTACACATGATCAAAATTATAAGACCAGGGGTATAAATTGTTAGATCTATGGCAATTCCAATGTTTTTAGTTCAGTTAGAGATTAGCAATCACTGCGTAAAGGTGTTACCATGCCTAAAGCAAGCAAACTTACCAAAGTTGAGCATTCTCAAATTCTAGAATTCCATAAGCAAGGTTTGTCACAGCGGGCGATCGCAGCTAAGGTAAATCGCAGTAAAACTGTGATTTGCAACTTTCTAAAGAACAGTGAGAATTATGGAAAAGCAAAATCCTCTGGTAGGCCCCCAAAATTTTCTCCTGCATTGAGTAGGAGAATAAGACGGGTTGTTATGAAAGACGGGGGACTTTCTTCTAGTCAAATTAAGGCAGTCACAGATGCTGATTGCAGTCCTGTAACCATCAGACGACACTTAAGACAAAAAGGCATGGTAAATAAAAAGCGTAAACAAATTCCTTGACTGCTTCCACGTTACAAGTTGGGCCGCTTAAAGTTTGGTCGTGAATACCAAACATGGGACGTTGAGAAGTGGAAGAAAGTCCTGTTTTCTGATGAGAAGAAATTCAATCTCGATGGTCCTGATGGCTTCCAACGATATTGGTATAACAAAAACATGCCTCCTGAAATTTTCTCAGCACGTCATAGTGGTGGAGGGTTCCTAATGGTATGGGGTGCCTTTTCTTACAGAGGGATGATGGAGCTCCAGGTGATGCAGGGTCGTCAGAGAGCAGCTGGTTGTGATACATGATACAAAAAGCATCTTTGATGACGGAGGGCCATTTTTTGTGTGGGGATGGATGGTTATTCCGACAGGATAATGCTGCAATCCATGTTGCAAGACGGACCTTGACCTTTCTACAAGAAAATGGGTCCATCTCTTGGGACATCCTGCATGCTCACCGAACTTGAACCCAATTGAAAATGTTTGGGGATGGATGACAAGAGATGTTTATCAAAATGGCAAACAATATTCAACAAAAAATGAACTTTGTGAAGCCATCTTCAGAAGCTGGAGCAACATCCCCCGCATCTTAATGGAAACGCTTATTTCTAGCATGCCCGACAGAATTTTTGAAGTCATCAAAAGCAGTGGAGGTAGACTTCATTATTAAATTTGGTTGTTGAATATTCTTATACACTTTTGTACAATTTCATAGAATTTTTGTCTCTGGTCTTATAATTTTGATCATGTGTAAATCACCTCATTTTATAAAAATGTAAATTTCTAAATAAAATGTTTGGAATGTAGCTTTTTGTTTCCATAACCTTTTAGATTGTAGTATTGGTAACCTTAAGTGGAAGGAGTTTAAAATCTATCTGTAAAAAAAAATTTCTTTTTAAAGATTTTTAAGTGGTCTTAAATTTTTGATCGGGAGTGTACAAGAGTCTAAGTTTAACAGAATACTGTTTGGAGTAAAAGTAGTGCCCGCAATTTTTCAACAAGCAATGGACATGGGGCTAAGGGATTTGGATTATCCTATGGCATATCTTAATGATGTGTTAAATAAATGCCTAGACCATAATAAACATGTGAAGCACATCAATAAGGTGTTTCAAAGAATAAAGGATTATGGTTTTAAACTCAATATAGACAAGTATCAATTCTTTCTACCAAAAATTAAGTATTTAGGTCAAATTATTAATGATAAAGGTAGAAGCCTGGATTCTAGCAGAACAAGTGCTATAAAAAAACATGCCAGCACCTACAAATATTGAATCCTTACAAGCATTCTTAGGATTAGCAAACTATTATAGTAACTACATTCCTAACATGAATGGGCTCAGAGTAATTTTGAAATAATTGTTGAAAAAAAGAAGAGAAATGGATATGGTCTGAAGAATGCAAGAAAACATTTCAGAAATTGAAAGCGGCTCTAATTTCTGATCTTTCATTAACGCATTATGACCTGAGCAAGGAAATATATGTAGCAAGTGACGCTAGAAACTTTGGATTAGGGGTCTTTTTTCATAAACAAAATGATGGAAAACTAAAAGCTGTTTATCATGTCTCAAGGACGCTGATGCCAGTAGAACAAAAAT
The DNA here is from genome assembly GCA_037127315.1 of Ascarosepion bandense. Taxonomy (NCBI): domain Eukaryota; kingdom Metazoa; phylum Mollusca; class Cephalopoda; order Sepiida; family Sepiidae; genus Ascarosepion; species Ascarosepion bandense. The sequence continues at coordinate 2,951,423 of JBBBDQ010001389.1, forward strand.
ACTCCCAAATCGAAAAAGAAGGTTTAGCAATGGTTTTTATTGTAAAAAGTTTATCAAGTCCATGTTAAAAGCAGACAGTTTATTTTTTAAATAGATGGTGGCAATTTCTGGCTTAAAGAATGGTATTCCAACACACACTGCAAATTGACTGCAAAGATGGGTGACTATCTTACTTACCCGTTCCTATAAAATGGAGTATTTACCTTCAAAAAAAGATAGTGCATACAGATGGATTATCGAGACATTCCAAGAATGATCGAACGACTGGAAGAAACAATAGTATCTTCATTGGTTTGTGAGTTATGTATAACAATGTGAGAGAATTATCTGTCACAATTGATGAGATTAGAACTAAAGTGACGTTTGACAAGTTGATAACTCACAAAAAAAGAGTTATTGGAAAATAAGGAAAATATTTCATTCAATTTGTCAAGACATATTGTATGATGAATGAGCGGTCATCCCAGCAGTATTAACAAAAAGAATATTATGAAGTTTCTATGAAAGCACTAATACAAAGTTTCGTGTATTGGAATGGAATGGATAAAGACATTGAAAACTTGGTTAAACATTGCAAGAATGCCAGTTAGCAGCAAAATCACCACCCATAAAATTTAACCCATGGCTAAAAACGGACAGGCCTTAGTCTAGGCTACACATAGATTATGCAGGGCTGATAAGAGGTATATACTACTTTATTGTGGTTGATAGCTTTTCAAAATGGCCAGAAGCATACAGATGCAAATTGCTGACAGCAAAAATCACAATAGAATTTCTAAATAAATTGTTTGCAAGATTTGGTATACCAGATACAATCATATCAGACAATGAAACAATTTTCGTCAAGGGAATTCACAAATTTTTATAAAATGCATACAGTGACTCATTTGATGTCTGCACCCTACCATCCAAGATCTAATGGGGTGGTAGAACGATTTATAGACGTTTTTAAAAGGGCAATAAGAAAGGCGGAAGAAATAGAAACAAGAAATGAGAAGCTACAAAATTTCTTATCTGTCTACCGTATCATACCAAATGCAAATGCTAATGCAGAATGTCTCCTGCAGAATTAATGTTTGCAAGGAAAATCAAATCAGTTTTCAATAAAATGAAACCAAATAAAAGAAAAAATTATGAGTGGCATAACTAAGTGCACCAGCAAATGCTTCTTCCCTGGTGACAAGGTTTATTTTAAAAATTATAAACTCAGTAAAGAGTCATGGGAAGAAGGCATTATAGACAAGTAAATTGGCCACATGATGTATCTTATAAAACATCTAAGATGGATTATAAAGAGGTATGTAAACCAAATAAAAAGAAGGTACACCTGACTCTCTCAAGAATGGAATGGTCTGCGGACCAAGGTAGCTCTAAAAATAAACACCGATAGCAATCTGGGATTTGGAGTGTCATTGATGATTAGTATCAGACTGTGCTCTCTAATGACTTAACCTCTCCAGTCTTTTACTATTTGTTGGCTGTTTATGGTGTTTGTCTTATTTGTTTTAATATTCCTTAGAACAGATATTGTGCTGTAGGTACTCTGCACACATCTTCTGGTATTGTCCTGCCACCTTGGCAATACAACACCTACCCTATGTGAATTGATTATCAGAAAAAATACAAAAGATCTGTGGTCCATATAACAACTGGATGAATTTCAAAAGTGGTTCAAGACTTTGCAGATACTGCTTTCAAGGAAGACCCCCAATAGAGGAGAATATAACTAAGGACTGTATGTACACCATCCCATGCAGCTGTGGTAAGAAATATAAAGGAGAAACAGGCTGCCTCCTTAAGATAAGGCTACAAGAAAACAACAAGGCTGTAACATGAGGAGAAATAAAAAACTCAGGAATAGCTGACTATATATGGAGAGAAAAGAGAGATCACTGTCCCCTGTGGGACATAGTTGAAATAATAGAGAACACCACAGAAAAGATGAAAACTTAAAGAATAGTTTGTCTATCTACTCCAATTGAAAAAAAAAAGAAAAGAAAATGGAGTGAAAAGATTGAAAAAGAGAAAGCCGGAAACCACATCCTAAACAGGGAACAAGGGATGAGCCTCTTCACCTGTTCAATAGACGTGGGTGTAGTGTGAACCGGGCAATAGTTTAGTCTATCTACTCCAATAAGTCTGTCTACTCCAATAGTCTATAAATGAATACAATATGGAAACTGGTAATATGGAGTCCTAGAGAAAACCAATAACAGACATCAAGATTATAATATGAGTTCTGGTAAAAAAAAAATTGGTTCTGAGACATTAGGTTTATAAGTACACAAGAATAAAAGCATTGATTGGATCCAGTGACTTTGTAGGGAGCATCAGCTATGCTTGTGGATTGGCTTTGTGTCAAACATAACCGAGCTCCTCACATTTGAAAGAATCAGAAGGTTCAACAAAAGGTAAAAAGGTATTATTTGTATTAATAAGTGTAAATTTACTTAATGATAAGAATGACATCAATTTTGTTGTTTTTGAAATAACATTAATGTTTGAAAGTTTTTCTTTTGAATGTGTGTTTAAAAGTTCAGTTTTCTTAAATTCAGATAAAATGGATGTGTGAAGAAAAGACAAATCTGGTGTCACTGTGAGTGTGTACAATTGTAGTAGGTGAACAAGTTTGTCCTGAATGTGAATGAAAACAAAACTGATGTCTTTGTTCCTCTTTCTTTTTATTTTTAACAAGTAAATGAGGAAAGGGGAGAATCAATTAGTGCAGTGTGAAAGAGAGAGTAAGAAAGTGTAAAAAAGGTAGGTTTGCCAAGATGCGATGTCTGGTTGATGACTTGTGACTCTCTGTAATGTTCTTTCTTTGTTGAAAGTACATGAAGAAGAAGGAGAAAGTGAGAGGGTAAGAAAATGCATGTCACCTGGACTTGGCATCTAGTTATACAACCTGTGACCCTCTGAAAAGAAAAAGAAAATATCACACATATTTATAGATTTGTAGAGAACAGAATTGAATCAATTTTTAGTTTTTTTTCCTTGTTCCTGATTGTCAATAAATAAGAGGCATCAATTTTGTTTTTGCAGACATCAGCACATGGTAAAATTTAGTGAACCAACTGTCTTATAAAAAGAGCTTCTTTCTTGACGAATGTATAAATGTATATGCTTTTCTTATTGACTCTTAAAAAGATATAGATGTATGTAAGCTCAGATTTTCTGTGCAAATAAATCTATGAAATCCAATAACTTGACCCTAACAGCTGTAAGTTCAATACCTGGCTACAGCAGTTGTGAACAGAGTTGAGTTAAATGGAGACGACTGAGACATCCAGAAGTACTATGACTCATGGAATGAGAACAATCTACACCAGGGAATAAAATAATGGGTTCAGTTCAAAATTCCAATCACCTGAAGAACATCAGAGCGTATGGCAGCCAAAATGTTGTGAATATGGCAACAAAGATGAGGACAATAGTCCAAACAATGTAAATAATTACAATATCTTATCTTAGAAATATAGACAAATAGAGAGAAAAGATGCAGAATATTAAGAACTTTGGCTGAAAGACATAAAAGCAAAAACACCTTTAAATAAACATTACAAAAAGAAAAAATTATTTGAAGAAGTTCATGAAAACTAATTTTTCAATAGTGATTTTTAGTACAGACTGATGAATGTTGAGCTATATTGGAATGACTCGAGGACTGAGTTGAAGGTTGGGTCCTCCACGGAAATAGTCAACTAACATGACTTATAAGAGAACAATAAAGAGGTGGGATAATATTTGGGACTAATAAAACTTCTCTACATTTATTTTGCTCTTATTATCATCATTGAAGGTTATTGTTCTTTTACAACAACCTTCAAAGATGAAAATAGGAGCAAAATTAATGCAGAGAAGTTTAAAACAAGACCTTTTTTAGTAATTCCATTCACAACCAGAAAGTTTTAAGCGAAATAGTTTATTCATGCAAGACGATGCTCATTAATACCCTGCAAAGCTGACCATTGCTCATCTTGTAAAAAAAAAGTTTTAAAGACTAAATTAGATAATAATTAAAAAAAAAATTAGTGGACCACAATGAAAAAATGCCCTAGTTTTATTGTCAAAAATCTTTGTTATTATTAAGAGAAAAGACCAAAGTATATTTGATTATTAAATCATATTTTTTATCCTTTTAAAATGTTCAGAATTTTGGTTAAAAATCTTTTTTATGGAGGAAGGGCATTAGTATAGGAAGTTTTAGCATCTTTCTTGCAGTGAAAAACATATTGATTTGAAAATTCTTGCAAAGATTAAATTGTTGGATTTTAATGAAACTTTTAAGACTTATTCATAAATGAATTAATGTTTTTTTTACATCTGTTACCCCCTACACACACTTATCTAATTTTATAAAATTTTAAGAAATTAAATTTTATCTCACAGTGTTTTAAGCAGTACTCCTTGGAGAATTTAAATCAGCAATTTCTTTTTTGTAAAACAGGATCCCCCACTTACCAGAAATCTACTCTAAATAATAAAAAAAAATGTAATAAAATTAAGACATTTAATTAGAAAAGCTTTTAATTTTTTTATGAATAAGATATATTATGGACACTATTGTCTTATGAAAAAAATATTTTTGGATGTATGAAGAATTTTTACAAAAATTGTTTTCATTTTTTTAAATTTTAATTATAATAATTTATAAAGCTTTAAATCTTAAAATTCTGCATTGATTTGTCCCAGTTAGATGATATTGTTGTTAAGTAAAATCTTTATTTCTCTTCTATGTGCCATGTCTCTGCAGGATGTAGTCGACCATGGCCTTTCATATTTCCCTATCTCCTCCCATACCCTGTTCCACCATCCATTTGCTCAAGCTCATCAAGTATGTCATGCATTGCTTTCCCCTGTCTCTCTTTCCCTCTATCTTTCCCAGAAATTTCAGCTGTCTTTTATTCATGTTAAGTATAAATTTCCTTTTTGTTTCCACCCACTCCAAAACCATGTCACTGCTAATATGTTCAATACATGCTATCCTCAACATCCTACTGTAGAACCACTTTTTGGTTGCTTCAAGTGTTTTTCTTTCATCTTTGATGAGATTGTCCAGCAGTTGCTGCCATAATAAAGAACAGACATCACATAGCAATCCAGTACCCCCTTCTTTGTTTCCAATGAAATTTTCCTGTCTTTTAATACTCTAATCAGATTTTGGAATGCATCCTTGGCCATGCCAATACGCCATCAGATCTCAGTGTCGCACTTTCTGTCTTCTATTAGAACACTTTCCTGGTATTTAAGATAAATGGAAAAGCTTATTACAATTTAACAAATCCCTAATTTTTTAAAAAGAATATTTAATTTTTTTTGTCTATAAATCTGCCGATTATAGTCTCCCCATCATGTTTTTATCATACGACCCCAGGTAGCAGCACACAAAGTCCAGTATATTCTGGTGGAAGCACTAAACTTGCTTTTTTAAGTACACCCCCCCCCCCCATGTTATTTTGGAATTGGAGTGATGAATAACAGAAGATCTGGATATATGATAGCTGGTGTATCCTTGCCAGTTTGATATTTGGAAGTGTCCACCATACAGAAAAAGCAATTGATTCAGTGGCCAGTTGGTTCTTCCAAATCCATGAGATTGTGAATTTCATGGCTCTATTTTCTCCCTCAGTATCATTCTGTAAAAGAGAAAAATAAAAATATGAGGATAGAAATACAAATATATTTCACCCAGTCTTGTTGAAAAATTACATTTTTGAAATTTCTAAAAATCATTCACTAGATATCTAAAATTCTAACTTTGTACTCCACTTAATGAAGCAAAAACTACAAAAATACTGAAGCTTGAATACTGAATATCACTAATATTCTGTATTTTTATGGCTCTTGTCAGTTATCCAGTACAGAAAACATCCAGGATGCTGTGGACACTAATGTACAATTGTTGAATACAAATCTTTTGATAACACTAATTTAAAAAAAAATAAAGTAAAAAGTATCTAAATAAAAAAAAAATTCTAAAACTTTTACACTTAAAAATTCTACTATACAAACAAGCAAAATTTTCCACCTCACTTTCTAGAATTCTTTTGCAGGTGAAATGTAGTGTCCCGGGTTTGTCTTGACCCCCTATCGACATGCCGAAATATACTTTGTAGACCTCTCACATTTTAGCAATGTTACCACAGTACTTTTTTGTTTTCTTGATAAGTTAACCACAAGTATAGCAAAATGCGTCTGCTGGATGCTTACAACCTCTTGATAACATCTGTGATGTATAGTGGGTTGTAATAGTCTTGTCTATTAGTATTGAGTTTTTAATAATATTTCTTTCTTCCTTATTTCTTTGCTTTATTCATCATAGTCATAATAGATGTTGTAGTCTTATAGTGTATGACTTTTGTAGGTAAAACATTGTTAGTATTGAGTGTTTACTTATAACAGTCATAATAAATGTTGTAGTCATAAATTTTCTGAATGTCTTAGACAATATAGTTTGTTAGTATTGAGATTTTAATAATATTTTTTTCTTCTTACTTTTCTTCTCTACTCATAATAGATGTCAGTCAGTTAAGCATCATACATGATACATGCTTGGGTGATCATGTCTCTTTTGAGACATGACTGACTTAAAAATGCAAGTTGAAAAGTTCTAAAAAATTACATTTTTGATCTTTGAAATTTCTAAAAATCATTCACTAGACATCTAAAATTCTAACTTTGTACTCCACTTAATGAAGGAAAAGCTACAAAAATACTGAAGCTTGAATACTGAATATCACTAATATTCTGTATTTTTATGGTTCTTGTCAGTTATCCAGTACAGAAAACATCCAGGATGCTGTGGACACTAATGTACAATTGTTGAAACATTTAATACATATTTTTCAATAGCATTTGTTTTAAAAAAAATAAAAGTAAAAAATATTTAAATAAAAAAAAATTCCAAAACTTTTAACATTTAAAAATTCTTTTATCCAAAGAAGCAAAACTTTCTATCTTACCTTCTAGAATTCTTTTGCAAGTGAAATGAGGTGCCCAGGATTTACCTTGATCCCCAACAGGCATGCCAAAACATGCATTGTAGACCTCACACATTTTAGCAGATGTTGCCAGAATACTTTTCCACTCATCTTAATAAATTTGCCAAACATAGCAAAATACATTTGCCAGATGCTTATATTCTCTTGACACCATCTTTGATGAATGCATCTATCAATGGCGACTCCTCTGCATCTAGACAGCTAGAAGCCAATTAAATTGTTGAGTTTATGTCCCCTGTATTTATACTGTAATCTATGTTGCTAGAACATTCTATAAACTAATGAAACTTTTAAAAACTTCTAGAAATTTTTTAGAAAATTCTCCTTCAGTAACTCTACATTGAATCTGTCTAGAATGCAATAGACAATAGTTTAGTTTCAAAACATCAATGTCCAGGACACAAGAATAAAGTTTGAAGGGAATAATAGTCATTACTTTTACTTTCTAGACAGAAATAATTAGGATATAACACTTACTGACCAAAATTTAAAAAAAACTAAAATTTTGTTACACTGTGTAATCAAAACATTGTTTTTTTAAAAAAATATTATCTAACATTTAAGAAAATAGCTTTCTTAACACCGGGTTGGATTTTAGAATCTCCTTTGTGAGTTTCATATCCAAAAATAAATAAATAAAATGAAGTAAAATAAAAAATAAAACAAAACAAAGATTTACCATATATAGTTGAGTATAGTGCAAGTTTTTATGATTAGATTTTTACGCACAAATATGGGATCATACGATACACAAGTAATTATTTTGAAGAGGTTAAAATTTATGCATTTTCAGTGACCAGTTGCACTATACACAAGCAAACTTTTTCTGGAGGGTTTAAAATTCATGCATTTTTAGTGACTGTAACCAACCTGATAGTCCTACATTCTGATGGTACCTTTGGCTAACACTAACGAAAAACCTGAACAAAAACAAATGTATAGTATCTAAATTTTCATATCAGATATTTTACCATAAATGGTTTTTCTAAACATTTTTGGGTAACTTTATGCAAAAAAGAATGACCCCATTAATTTGCTATAAAATATGTCTGAGATAATGCCCAGTACTGCAATATTTGAGTATGGTAGACCTACTTGCATTGCTCAGAAGCTGGGAGTTGCATTATACACAAGCTATATGAAAAAATGTGGCTTTTCACAATAAATTCAAGGGTCTCACTATACACTAAGTAGGTTTAAACATGAATATATGAGGTATATTTTTTCTATTAAATTAATTTCTCCAAAAAAATAAAAGTAATGACAGATTTTAAACTTTAAAGCAAAAACTGTCTAGATTTTTCATTAAATTATTAATTCATTAGATTTTTCATTAAATTTTACATAATATTTTAATAATATGTAAAATTTAATGAAAAATCAAATTTTCATTGTTTTAAATTAGTTTAATGCTCCAGTATTTTTTTGATAAAAAATGAAAAATAAATCAACCAATTCAGGTAATGACAAAAATTTACAAAATATCTTAGGAAATAATAATTTTAGCTTATATACAAGCAGTGGAATGGTGGCCTAGTGGATACATCAATTGCTTTCTTATATCTGAATTAGGGGTTTGAATCAATTAGGGGTTTGAATCAATTAGGGGTTTGAATCAAGTCTGGATGCTCTGTTATATCTGTATGCTTTAGGCTTTGTTTTAGAAAGTATTGTTAATATATCCAAGTAATTCAAAATACTATCTACAAGAGTGATTTATTCTCTGATTTTCCTACATTCAACTGAATATAAAAAGGCATTTAAAACAAAAATAAGTGCAAAAACAAAATCTTTATAGCAGAATTAAATTAATCCCGACAAATTGAGCAAGACTTCAGTATTAGATTTCTAAGCATTCAAATGGATGGCAACTGTTATTCTTGAACTTTTTTTGGATAAAATTATAAGCACATTGTACATCTGTAGAGCCTATCAAAAGCTTATGAAATTCATCCCATTGCTGAACTGCGTTGATAATGTACTTGATAAAAATCTGTAAACCCTCTATCCAGCTCCAAGAGCAAGGAATAGTGTGTTCTATGAAGGCTAAGTATCACTCATTCTTCATGAAGTGTATGTTGAATGTGTTAACATGTGACAAGCAAGTTGAAACATTTCTTGTGGGGATTGAAATAAAAACATAAAATAAAAATAAAATAAAGACAAAATAAAATTTTTTTTTTAGTTATTTAGTTATTTAATCTCACAACAGACCTCAAGTGGAATGACTATATAGAATCCATAGTTAAATCTGCTGCTAAGAAAGTCAGTTCTCTGTGTAGGGCCAGGAATTTTTTTTCTGCCTGAAACAATCCCGCACATATATAAATCTACCATCCGCCCATGCATTGAATACTGCTGCCATACCTGGTCTGGTGCCCCTGTTATCCATCTAGGTGTCTTTGACAAAATCCAAAAGAGAATCTGTAATGTGGCAGCTTGGATACAGTCACTTTCTCACTGGTAAAATGTGGCTTCCCTGTGTCTCTTTTACAAATACTTTCACGGCTTCTGCTCTAATGAACTTAGCTCACTGGTGCCCCCTATATATATAAATTTACTCAAGCCACAAGACAAAAAGACAAAAAGAACAATAATCTCCCAGAAGGCCACTAACAGGAAAGACCATCCATGCAGGCACAAGAGGCCTTCCTGGCTCTAAATAGAAACCAAGGAATCTCAGTCATTTTAGCTGGGACTCTCAAACAGACAAGAGTACCTTTCGGCTCAGGAAGACTTTTCCCCCTCAAAATGATTGTCCCCATCTTGTGAATAAAAACCAGTCCCAAAATATTCCAAGTCTCTCCATCTTCTTCCTTTTTCACTTTGCCTATTTATTTCAGTGATGACAGCAATTCAGCTAGTACTGGATGTTTAAGTGAACGAACCCAAAAACCAATCAAGCAATAATAACCCATAACATCCATATTATCAAAGAACTTAATGAAAAATATAGCTCTAAAAGTTTCTAAAAATTCTTCAAGATTTTTTCTGTATATTACAATAGATAAACTGTGTATCTGCAGCTGGGGAGTTTTTTTGTTTTTTTTAATTAAGCTGGTGGTGGTAGTGCAGTGCTCACTATACCAATTGAGTCCTGGTAAGAAAACAATGGAGGATCCTCTCATGAGCAGAATAAAAACTTAAAATGATCATAATTAATAGTTTAGTGGTATATTACGGAATTATAATTAAAAGAGCTCTGTTAGTTTAAAAAAGAAAAGAATAAAAAAGAAAAAAAGAAAAAAGAAAACATTTTCAAGTTACCTAAAAAATTATAGTAATAAAAACGTATGCTTTAACAAGGTCAGGCATGCACAAAACAAAGTATCAATTTGCAAGTCATTGAAATTTGATTTTGTTTTCCTTTTGAGGCGATGTGACTAACAAAGAAAAATATACAAAAATAAAAGTATTTATGTGATTTATATCACCTGTTCATTTTTCAGTTCGTTATCAAAATATGAAAAGGGAATTCCCAAAATGACAGGAATTCACAAACTTTCTATTTTTAGTTTTCTTTACAATATTCTATTCTCCTATTTAGGTAAACTGCTGTCGAGAATTCAAGTCCTGTCATGTTTACAGGTCAGGAAAGTGGATGACTGAGAACGTCAACATATAGATTACCTTATTGATTGTATAGAACTATAGTGAATCACCCAGTTTTCCTCGTTACAATTCATATTTAGATATGCAACAAAACTGGAAAAATATCACCAAACAGAAAGTATCTTGACAACTGGAATAGTACCCATAAAAAATGGGTGTTTATTTTATTTTTTTGCATAGATTTGCAATTTTGTTTAGGATCAGAATTTTACTCCCTAACATGTTTGCCTAGTTTCTGAATGTAGTATTTTTCTTCTCTTTTGTTGTGTTCTGGTACTATGGTGTCATACATTGGCACTATGTTTGTCATCAAACAGTTTGGGGCTTGGGATGAAGTGAACCTGCTCCAAAAGATTTCAGGCTTATAGGAATACCTGCCTTAGTGAACCAATGAAGATGAGTATGAGAGACAATTATGATATTGATTGTGGGAACAAAGCAATCTTTATTTGTGTATCTCTTTCTCTCTCACATATGTGTGTGTGTGTGTGTGTGTGTATGAGAGAGAGATATAATGTGTGTGTGTGTGTGTGTGTGTGTGCATGTGTTTGGAGATAAGACAAAGTGGAAAAGCTACAAACAGCGCATTTGCTGAATGGTTGTTGATATATATATATATATATATATATTAATTATAAATTATATTTTAGAACATGTACATAATTTTTATAAATATCCGTTACAAAGGTACATTTGTTTTGAAGTTCAATTTCAATGTCTCTTCAGACGGAATGTGTCCTACACATAGCTCTATATATTATATATTGAGTACTGTTTTAAATTAATGTTTTGGACGTTGTAAATATTCTTTCTCCGTTCTACATACAATCGGATATATATATATATATATCAACAATATTTTTTTTTTATAATCATATCGCCCCAAGCAAGGCATTTTACTGCCATTGTTTTGCAGGGGGTTACATAGGAGGAAAGTTATGAGACAGAGTGACAGGTTATAGAGTGTGTCAGGAAGTGGATAAGAGAAGGATGAGAATACTGATGAGAGTGGAGTGGATGGAGAAAAGAGCATGAGAGAGAGGATGCAGTTTAGTGAGATAGGAGATGACTATTGACTTTACATTTAAATTTTGGGAGATTGTAGCTGTCAGGGAAGCAAGTAAACAGAAGTGAATTCCACAGGTGGGAAGTGCAAGAAAAAAAGCTAATGGAGTAGAATTTGCATTTACATTTTATTGGTTTCACAATAAAAGGTTGGGACCTAGTTGCTAATCTTGTTTCATGAGTAAATTTATATATAGGGGGCACCAGTGAGCTAAGTTCATTGGAGCAGAAGCCATGAAAGTATTTGTAAAAGAGACACAGGGAAGCCACATTGCGCTGGTGAGAAAGTGATTGTATCTGAGCTGCCAAGTTGGGATTGATCATATTACAGATTCTCCGTTGAATTTTGTCAAGGACCCCTAGGTGGATAGCAGGAGCACCCGACCAGATATGGCAGCAGTATTCAATGCATGGGCGGATGGTAGATTTATATTTGTGTGGGATTGTTTCAGGCAGAAAAAAACTTCCTGGCCCTACACAGAGAACCGACTTTCTTAGCAGTAGATTTAGCTATAGATTCTATCTAGTCATTCCACTTGAAGTCTTTTGTCAGAGTTAACCAGAGGAGGCGTAGTGTTTTACTTTCAGGGAGACTAGCTTGATCCATGATAATGGGGGGTAGGAGCGATTATCTGTGATAGTTAATAGATAGAAGCTTTGTTTTGGAAACATTAAAATCCACAAGCCATTTCTTACCCCAATCCGCCACGGATTGAAGGTCCTTTTCAAGCTCGACAGCAAGGTTTGCTTTGTCAGCCCCAGCCAATTTTTGATTGAGGCAAGAGTAAACCATAGTGTCATCAGTGTATGTGCCTACTTGGTATCTTTTTACATCTGGGAGATCATTAATGTAGATAAGGAAAAGCATAGGACCTAGAATAGAGTCTTGAGGAACACCCGCATTCATATGATAGCATTGGGAGGCATGTCCATTCAATACTATCTTCATTGTGCGATTTGAAAGGAATGACTGGATAAGGTTAAACAATTGTCCAGCTATACCATAGCCTCGCAGTTTGCATAGAAGACCAGCATGCCAGACTCTGTCAAACGCTTTGGAGATATCCAGGGCGACAGTTTGGGCTTCGCCATTTTTGTTGAGAGCCTGGTGTATATACTCAGTGATGGTCATGAGCATATCAGCAGTAGACCTGGTAAAGCGGAAACCATACTCTTTGTCAAAGAAGAATCTGTGGGCAGTGAGATGTTGAACCACCTCGGCATTGATGATGGCTTTGAACACTTTGCCAAAAATTGGTAGGAGGCTGATAGGGCAATAATTAGAGGGGTCAGAGGGTTCACCAGTGTTTTTATATATTGGAACCACAGAGGAGGACTTCCAGCAGGCAGGAAAGCAAGAATATGGATGGAAGGCAGTATATAGCCATCTTCAAAGGCATTCAACAACAAAAAGTGCTCAATACTATCGGGAGAAAGTAGAGCAGAAGTAAACTTACAAATTCTGGAATATACACTAAGCTATCCGGGTTACAACTATAAGGTTTCTTCAGGCACATGTACAAAGATCCAATGGAGGTCACTCCCAAATATACTAATACCGGAAATTATTTTTTCTTCCTCTTCATTTACTCCCACTTTTTCGGTATTAGTATATTTGGAAGTGACCTCCATTGGATTTCCGTACATGTGCCTAAAGAAACCTAACGATTGAAACCGAGGTAGCTTTGTGGGTATTCCAGAATTTGTAAGTTTATGTGTATATATATATATATTCAAAATTATTTGTTTGAACCTTATTTTAAATAGGATACTTTCATTTGAGTAGATACTGTTTTTTTTATAATTAAGTAGTATATTTATAATTATGATATTTTAATTACAAAAAAGAAACAGAGTATCTACTCAATTACGAGTATTTATTAAAAATAATGGTCAAACAACTAGATCTGAATAAATATGTCAGTTTCATGACTTTCCGTAACAGTTTGTAGAATATATGTAATGAAAAATAAAATCACCTACCTCAAAAAAGAGTTTGTATTTTGTGTGTGGTCTACCTCAAAAAAGAGCTGCTATGAATATCAGAGAAGGTATGCTAATGTTCTTTCCTCCTTGTCTAGTGTGGCAAATTAGAAAAATCGCTTGGTGAATAACAACCATTGCTTTTACTTACCAGGAGAATGATTTTTTAGTTTTAAGAGAGAAAGTACGATTTTTGAGCCTGGTGAGCAAAAGTCCGTTTTCGCTGTTGTGAGGGGAAGATCGAATTTCTGACCCCGTTTTTGTTACTACATTGCCTGCTGGACTATTCATTACAGTCCTGCGATTGAATTTAGCATTGGCGCACAGATTCTTGTTTATTATTGTTTGTTTCTACTGACACCATTGGTTGATACCCAATTACAATATATTAGAGCAATATATTAGTGTCTGCTGGATTTTAAATCAGTTCACTGAAACCAGAGAGTGTTTAATTCATTTTCAATGGTCTGAGTTAAAATATGACAACAAAGGTTCTAATGTGAATGTAACAAATTCCACATTATCTGCATACCTACACATCCTACACACACACATAGTGTGTTATATACATGAATAAAATTCATGAAGAAATAAAAAATTTCAAGACAGTTATACAAAATTTGTTGATTGAGAAATTGTTTCATAAACAAGGGCCAGTTTTCCTTTAAATATTGTTATAAACATATGCATAATAGCATAAAAGAACAATCAAAACAAAAAGCACCACCAATGAGGCAAAAAGAAAAGACAAGAGTTGTTAATATAAAATTCTTTGTATTGCTGATATAGAGGATATGAACATAATTTCTGTAATGTGAGCAAGGGAGGCACTATTTAAAGAAGGGCAGAATTAGTAAGACCTGGAGTTGATGTGTTTGTCAGGTTGGTTGTCTGAGGTAATAGTGCTGAGCTCAAGGAAGGCCTGGAGTGAATTAGCAAAGTTTGCCACTTGCTGCATATCTGTGTCAGTCATTTATGAGTGGCTTACTTAAAAGCAAATTATAGTGGCTCCTTTTGTTCATTTCTTTTTTTATATTTTTCAGCAAAGTTCATAGTTGACTTTATTTATTTTATTTTTTCAGGAGACTTGTTTTGTGGGTTAGCTGTGACGCTCAGAGCCCCTGGACAAAGGGTGACCTTTTTATTTGGCTTTTGCTTTCTTAGTGTTCACATCAGGGCTAACATGTAGAGTGAATCGGAAAGAGATCAGAATATAACAATATTATTTATTGATTATAATAGTCTTATGTTATAGAGTGAAAACATTTATGATCAGTTTTTGTCTATACTTTTGAGATGAAGTAGTATTTACATTATTTACACTGTTTGGCCTGTTGTCCTCATCTTTATTGCCATATTTACAACATTTTGGCCGTTGTATGCCTGGCCTTCTTCAGGTGCTAGGAATTTTAAAATTGAACCCTTTATTTTGATCACTGGGGTATATAATTCTCATTCTATGTGTGACGCCACTCCTGGATGCCATGTAGTTACCTCCCTTTAGCTCAATTCTCTAAATTATTTGTTCACCACTGCTGTAGCCAGGTATTGAACTCACAACTTTTTGGATCAAGTCACTGGAGCTAACCAATGCATATGTCGACTGGACCATGTGTCCTTGTGAACATTAGTGAGAATTATATACCCCAGTAATCAAAATAAAAGGTTTGGTTAAAAATTTCTAGCACCTGAAGAAAGCCGAAGTGTATAATGGCTGAAACATCATAAACATTGCAATAAAGATGAGGGCAACAGTCTGAACAGTGTAAATAATCATAACATTTGTTTAGGCTTTTGGTGAGAGAAAGATTACAACAATGATTTCTGCACAACAGTGATTTATATTGCTGTCACTCAGTCCACTTTCTTTTTATTTCTTCTATCTAAAAACAAAAAACAAAATGGAGAAAATAAAAATAACTGACCTATCATATGATGTATTTTTATTGCAATCAATAAATGTTTTTCTGTTTCAAAGTGAAACCAAATCTTTAGTGGCCAGTTTTATGAATTTTTTATTAATTTATTTTTGACTTACCTACACTGTCTTTTACCTGTTAATGTTTAATCTACTAAGTGGTAGACATGACACCTACAATATTCAGAATATTAAAATAATAAGCCACAGAGGTTTAGTGTTACCTACTTTTCGGATACAAACCATCCTTTTTTTATGTGCCATGTCCCTTCAGGACGTAGGCGATAATGGCCCTCCACATCTTCCTGTCCTCTTGCAGCTCTTAATCCATTGTCTTGTTATTTCTCCCAAACCCTGCTCTGCCATTCATTTGCTTAAGCCTTATCAAGTATGTCACACACGGTTTTCCTCTATCTCTCTTCTCCTCTAACCACCTTGTGAGTATCAGATTCTCCAAGCCCTCCTTCCTCATTATATGTTCCAGAAACTTCAACTGTCTCTTCCTGATGTAAAGTTTACTTTTCATTTTCATTCAATTTTTTATTCTTCCAAATACATTTTAAGTTTTGAATATTTTTTTCTAATCTTTTTTTTTTTCAGAATGGGGAGTAGATTATGATCAGAAGGTTTTATTTTATCCATAAAATTCTGAAAAGAAAAACTAAGAATAATAAAACTAAAATGTAAATATTTTGCTTTATTATTATTGATGCATAAAGAGACAAATTTTTAAAATATGAAGACTTTAAAAACAACATAGAACAGCGATTTCCAAACTGGGGGAAATTTGCCCCCAGAGGGAAATTTGAAGTTACCAGGGGGGAAATAATTACACTACCTACTAAATAAAAAAATCTCATACATTGCGCACTTGCCAAAACTAACCCTGATATTGATACACTGGTGCACAAGGAGCAGCATCAGCCTCCTCACTAATTTAATTCTGAAGTAGAACAAACAAAAGTCCTTTTATTTGTTACTAACCACTCTCTATGGCTATGCTTAGTTGTTACTAACTGCTCTCTATCCACTTTACTCTGTAACTATAAGTTTATCAGTATATTTGTACATTTGAAAAATAAATTAGTAAATAGTCTCAGTATGTTTTAACTGCTCTTTCTCTCATACACATGAAGGAGTAAATCTGGATGGTTGAACTGGGTGTAGGGGGAAATGACAGAAAAAAAGACATAGAAACTTTTGAGTCAAATTTCTTATTAAGTTCTTTGAGAAATGTTTCAACTTGCTTGTCAGACATTACCATATCTAACATATGCTTCAAGAAAAATGTCTTACTCTTCATAGAATACAGTATTCCTTGCTTTTGGAGCTGGATAGAGGCTTTATAGTTTTGTAGCAAGTATGTTATCTACACAGTATCCTTACCCAACAGTTCAGCAATGGGATGAATTTCATAATTTCTAAACAATTGATTGGATTTAATCATTCCTATTAAATTGTGAAATGAAGATTGTTTTGATTGGGCAAGCTTTCAGATCCTTTCATATGAACATGGGCATCTCTCAAGGCTTTATCCTAGGTTCTATATATTTTTGATCTTCATCAATGATCTTCCTGATGTAATCAGTTCCCAAGTAGGGAACAGATGACACCACTATTTACTCCTGTCTCAATAAGAGATCTGCCAAGGCTGCTGAAGTAAACCTGGCTGCTGTTTTTCAAAAGGACTGCCAATCTATAATTGAATGGGGTAGGAAATAGCTCATAAATTTTAATACCTCAAAAACAAGCTACTTTCTTTTAACCACCATAGAGAAACTTTCCTGTCTAGCATCAGAGACAGCACACTGTGCCTCCTTGACCTCACTCTCTCAAATGATCTCAAATGGAATGACTACGCTGAATCTACTGCTAGGAAGGTTGGGTCACTGTCAGGACATGAAGTTTTTCTCGTCAGAATCCATTTTGCACATTTACAAATTATACCATTCGTCCATGCATTGAATACTATTGCAATATCTGGTCGAGCACTCCTGCTATTCATATCGAGGTTCTCGACAAAATCAAAAAGATGATCTGCAATATAACTGATCCTGACTTCACAGCCTGCCTTTAGTCACTTTCTCACAGACATGATGTGTCTTCCCTCTGTCTTTTCTACAAGTATTTTTATTGCAACTGCTCTGACAACATGTATTTACACATGCTACAAGATTGGCATCTATGTCCCACCCATTTAACACTAAAATAGTTAAATGTAACCTCCTCTTCTACTCTAACAGTTTCTTTTCTCACTTCCTGTTTATGGAACTCCCTTCTGTTTGCTTGCTTTCCTGATAGCTACAATCTCTAAAAGCTTCAATGCAACGTCAACTGATATCTTCTAGTTACTTGAATACCATCCTTCTCTTATCTTTCTTCGACATTCCCTGTACCTTGTCTTTTCTCTCCCTGTAACCCCTTGCGCATCAATGACAGTTCTACCTTGCTTGGGGAGAAATGATAAAAAAAAATTATTATTTAAACACAAATATACACAGAAAAACCTTGAATATATGAAAACTTTTCAGAAACTTTTAAAGTTATATTTTTCATTAAGTTGTTTGAAAAATGTTTCAACTTGGTTGTTAGAAGTTACACATTTAACATACACTTCATGAAAAATGAGTGGTACTCAGCCTCCATAGAACACACTATTCCTTGCTCTTGGAGCTGGATAAAGGCTGTACAGTTTTGTAGCAAGTATGTTATTAACACAGTCAGAAGGATGCTGCGGATATCGTGGACTGAACATGCAAGCAACGATGAGGTGTTGGAAAGAATGGCAACCAAAAGGAAATTAATACCGAGCATCAGGAAGAGACAACTGAAGTTCCTGGGACACACAATGAGGAAAGAGAGTTTGGAGAACCTGATACTGACTGGCCAGGTAGAGGGAAAGAGAGACAGAGGAAGGCAGCGGATAACATATTTGCAGGGCCTGGTTGGGTGGATGACGGAATGGGAGTTACCAGGAGTAACGGGAACAAACATGCTGAGGGCCACAAGGGATAGGGAGACGTGGAGGGCCATGATCGCCTACGTCCTGAAGGGACAGGCCACATAGAAGAAGAAGAAGATTCTTACCTAGCAGTTCAGCAATGGGATGAATTTCATAAGCTTTTGATAGGCTCTACAGATGTGTGCTTATAATTTTATCCAAATTAAAAGTTCAAGAACAACAGTTGCCATCCATTTCTAAGCATTCAGCTTAGAAATCTAATACCGAAGTCTTGCTCAATTTGTCAGGATTAATTTAATTCTGCTATAAAGATTTTGTTTTTGCACTTATTTTTGTTTTAAAAAACCTTTTCCTATTCAGTCAAATGTAGGAAAATCAGAGAATAAATCACTCTTGTAGATAGTATTTTGAATTACTTGGATATATTAACAATACTCTCTAAAACAAAGCCTAAAGCATACAGATATAACAGGGCATCCAGACTTGATTCAAACCCCTAATTGATTCAAACCCCTAATTGATTCAAACCCCTAATTCAGATATAAGAAAGCAATTGATGTATCCACTAGGCCACCATTCCACTGCTTGTATATAAGCTAAAATTATTATTTCCTAAGTCAGTCAGTTGGGCGATCATGTCTCGAAAGAGACATGACTGAACAGGCAGAAGATTATCCCACAGTAGGTTGCCATTATTTTTTTGCTGTAGACTGGTTGCTAATCAAGGCTATAGAATCCAATCTGTCTTATTATTTAACCCATAACTGAAAGGAAAAGACAGATTAATACCTATTCCAAGGGTATTTGCATGTAAGTGAATGCAAGGAATTCAACTGGAATTCAAACTCGGCTCCCTGATTTCTCGATCTGAGCTGATATCTGCTACACCATAATGTACATACATTTTGTAAATTTTTTGTAATTACCTCAATTGGTTGATTTATTTTTCATTTTTTATTAAAAAAATACGCAAACATTATAGTCATTTAAAACAATGAAAATTAGATTTAACGTATTCATTAAATTATTACATTTTAATAAGACAGTTTTTGCTTTAAAGTTTAAAATCTGCCATTACTTTTTTTTTTTTTGAGAAACTAATTTAATTGAAGAAAAAATGTAAATGTTGTATTTTGTTTTATTTATTTTCATTTATTTATTTATTTTTGGTATATTAAGCTGACAGATTTTAAAATCCAAGATTATTTTTTGAGGGAGAGATACAAAGAGGAAAATTTTTTTTTTTTTTTTAATCATATCACCCCGAGCAAGGCAGTAACACCACTAAAGCGCAGGGGGCTACGTAAGAGTGAAAAGATTGGAAAAGAGAAAGCCGAAAACCACATCCTAAGCAGGGAACAAGGGATGAGCTTCCTCACCTGTTCAATAGATGTGGGTGGAGTGTGAACCGGGCGATAGTTTAGTCTATCTACTCCAATTGAAAAAAAATAAATAAATAAAAGAGTGAAAAGAATGGAAAAGAGAAAGCCGGAAACCACATCCTAAGCAGGAAACAAGGGATGAGCCTCTTCACCTGTTCAATAGACGTGGGTGGAGTGTGAACTGGACAATAGTTTAGTCTATCTACTCCAATAGTCTATTGAGAGCGACAAGAGAATGAGCCAAGTCCATGATTGCCTACATCGTGAAAGGACACAAGACATGAAGAAGAAGACCATGATATATTTTTTTAACTAAACGTTTTGATTATTTTTTATTTTCAACTAATAACCGATTTTATTCCACGTAGCACAGTATGCCTTCTCTCTAAATGAAAAGGTGACAAATTTTAGTTATTCCTGCATACAAGAGTAATGAATAACTTCTTAGTCATTACCACCTGTGGCTTTTCGACGGGTTTATATTGTTAAAATATAACTCTATTCTATTTGGTTTTTATAAGTTTTGTTATGACTATGAATTAGGTCATTAACAAAATGAAAATAATTTTTCTGTGAACTCCACAATGTTGTATAATACATATAATGATTTTGAAAAGTTATTATTTAGAAAAAAATGAATGGAGTTTTTATTTTTTAACAAAACAAACACCCAGTTAAAATAATAACCTCTTGGAATAAGAAAAGATACATGCAATCAGATAGGCATAATTATCATGTGAAAGCAATTAAAAAAAAAAGAGGTGCTTTTATCTTATGGGTGGGGATTTGAAATTTCCATATCTCAAATGGGGAAAAAATCATATCTGTAAATAAAGTTAAGTATCCATATCTGTTTTTATCTGTTCATCCAGTTAAAATCTTGAAATAAGAGAAGCAATATCTGCAACCAGTTTATGTAAGAATGATAAAAGAATAAAAAAAGACACACCTTTACATGAAGGTGGTGAATTAAAATTTGTATATCTCAAATGTGGAAAAAATTGCATCTATAAATAAGCTTAAAATACCAATATCTACTTTTATCTATTTACACTATTTACATTGTTCGTACTGTTGTCTTCATCTTTGATGCCATGTTCACATTTCAGCTGTATGTTAACCTTCTTCAGGCGATTGGAATTTCAAACTGAACCCTTTATTTAGTTCGCCGGGGCAGTTTGTTCCACAAGTCATGCAACTTCCAGATGTATCTCCCTTTAACTCAACTCTCCAAGTTTTTGTTCAGGTGCTGAATTCATAACTCTTTGGGTCAAGTAACTGGATTCAACCAATGCTTTTATCCATTGAATCATATGTCCTTGAGGACATCAGTGCATGAATTTTTGTCATAGTAACCATTTTTTAACAGAGTTCATTTTACAATTTTGTTGTTTGTAATTGTTTTTCTCTAGCATTCCATATTACTGGTTCCAATATTGTATTCATTTCTATGCTTGATTGACTTAGGAGAGTTTTGTGGCTCAGCATGTATGCCGATTCCTTAAGTTTTCATATATTTTAGTGGTGTTCTCTATTACTTCAACTCATTCCCACAGGGAGCAGTGATCTCCCTTTTACCTCCATATGCCTGATTTTTCTTTATATTTCCTACTGAAGCTGAATGGCATGGTGTACACACAGTCCTTAGACTTGTTCTCCTCTGTTGGGGCTCTTGTGAGTTGTGGTACAGGATGTGGGTTGTGGTGCAGTGGATATCGATTTGGAACGACAAATTGGGGAGCCAAGTTCAAATTCCAGTTGAATTCCTTGCATTCACTTACGCACAAATACTCTGGGAAAAGTATTAATCCATCTCTTCCCTCCAGTTATGGGTTAAATAATACGTCAGATAGGGTTCAATAGCCTTGGTTGGCAACCAGTCTACCACAGAAAGCAATGGCAACTTACTGCAGGATAATCTTCTGCCCAGTCAGTCATGTCTCTTTCGAGACATGATCACCCAAAATGTGTATCACGTATGTCACTTAACTGACTGACTGATCTGCAAAGTGCTGAACCAGTTTTAAAGGTCATCCTGATATTATATGGATCATAGTTATTTTGTATTTTTTCTGATAATCTCTTCACATAAGAAGACAGACCAACACTGTTTTTTTGGTGTTATTATCCTCTGAATAAAGGTTGGAGCATACAACACCCAAAATGTTGTGAATATGGCAACAAAGATGAAGACAATAGTTCAAACAATGTAAATAAGATTTTCTCTTATTAAGTCTTTAAGTCCTTATTATTTCCATGATCTAATATAACAATGTAACAAACATATTCAATTGATGCAGTAACATAAATCAGTATTTATGGTTACATTTACCAATTGCCTTTTAGGTTTTGTCATAGAGAAATGCTTTTTAAGCATTCATAATAAGATCTTGAACTCTCTAACAATTACAATACATAAAGTCTTTGTAAAACAAAATAATAATGCATACAGGCAAATGATTATGTGAAAATTCTGGTAAGTCGCATCATTATGTTAATTTATATATCTATGCATCTCCCCTTGGCTTTTGGTGTTATCATATTTATACAACTACGCCTGCAATAATTAATAGTGAGTTAGTTGAATTCTCTGCATTCACTTACGAGCAAATACCCTTGGGAAAGGTATTAATCCATCTCTTCCTTCCAGTTATTGGCTAAATAACAAGACAAATTGGGTTCTATAGCCTTGGCTGGCAACCAGTCTACCACAGAAAGTAATGGCAACCTACTGCGGGATAATCTTCTGCCCAGTCAGTCATGTCTCTTTTGAGACATGATCGTCCAAGCATGTATCACATATGGTACTTAAATTTGAACCAAATACTTTATTCATTTCATGGTGGTCGATTGTTCCATGCTATAGAAATATTGTAGTGTCGTAACTCAGATCAGACACCAGGTTGCAGCTTCTTCCAGTCCAACACATGTGGCTTAATTCAAAGAAAATAATTCTTTGACCAGATCATTACCAAAGAAAAAAAACATAAGACAGCATTGTTACTGTCAGCAAATTTTATTTTGTTGCAAGCTTCTACTAAGGCCCAGCTGTGGGCAAAGGAGGAAAAGTGAGGCAAAATGATGGGGTGAATGGTCTAAGTGATGTGTGCTTTCCTTTTGTGGGGTAGGCAAGTAATCCTCTCTTTTAGGCTGGTAAGTGACTACTTCATTCTGTCAACATTTGTCTAAAAAAATTATTCATCAAGAACCTAGGGTTGGTTGACTGCTCTTTAGACAAAAGACTGAAAAAAACCTTTGATTAGTGCTTGTGACTTGAATATATAAATTGTATGCATTTATGTTTAATATTATTGAATTATTGAATTTAATATTATTGATTTTAAAATATGTGCAAAAAGTTATTTTAAATTTATAGACAACACAGACATCTTGGTTCTGATTTATTAGTTTATTTTGTTTTATGTTGTATCAACCTCAATGGATTACTTAAGGCTGACAAGATTTTTAGGATGAGTTCATATAAATAGAATATATATTTTTTGCAATAAATCAGTTTGTTGACCAGGTTTTATTAAGATATATTTGTAAAGAGGGTTTTTGTTGAGAGTCAAATGTACTGTGGTAAAAATTTTTAAAAATTGTATTGATGGTATTTTTACTATAAAAATGTATTTTTATACTTTCATAGTATTTTGACCCTAGTTTGGTGTGTGGGGGGGTTTACTATTTGACCATAGTTGGGATTCTAACAGGTGCTACCACCCCAGGTCAGAGTAAACCTAGAAACAACAGCAAATTAAGAGATAGTTCCACGTTCCTCAAATCCTCTCATTCAGAGGCCTGGTGTCAGATGTAGTTTATAGTTATACACAAGATGGTTTGATTCTAGTCTAAAAATAAAATGAAGTCCCATATTTACTAGCACATAAATTCTTTTTTTTTTATTTTTGAAAAGTATACAAATATCTACATCCTTGGTTCTATTAGGATAGATTAGAGGTTGAGTGGCTACTTACTAGCAAGTCTATTTTTGTTGTTTTTCTTTGGAGTGGGGTTTACAGTTGTTCACTCAATATAAGGCCCAAGAGCCGATAAACATAGATTAGATTATTGAATGAGTTTATGGAAAGTAGGTAATGGTTGACTCTAGACTTGAAGAAGTTAAGATTGTAGTAAGCAGGGAAGCATCCTCTTGGGAATTGTTAGGAAGAAGCTGTCCAAATTAGGATATTAAGTAGTGAATTGGACTGCAAGCATTACTAACTTTTGAATTGATTTTCTTCTCATTGCTAACCCTAGTTGGCCAAAGGCTTAAGCTATACAAGTAGATGACTTGCAATGGACAACAGTAAATAATCCTGTTGAAACACTGTAAATATATCAATTTGTAATAAAACATCAGTAAAAGTAACTTGGTCTTCATTTTGTGGCTAAGGGAGGTATGCACTGGCTTCTCACACCAGTGAAGAAATATGCAACTATGATGGCCATGAAACAGCAAAAAAAAAAACAAAAAAAAAAAACACACACACATAAAATTTGCTATTTTCATCTATAATGTTGAATGTATTAAATTCAACTTTTCAATAAGAAAAATCTCGAACTGGTGTTAAAAATTCAAACATTGTTGAGTTATCTAAGATAGAATGATCTATTATGATATGTTTCTGATTTATATTTAGATCAGTCAGTCAGTTAAGTGCCATATGACAGAGACATGACTGACTGGGCAGAAGATTATTCCGCAGTAGGTTGCCATTGCTTTCTGCGGTAGACTGGTTGCCGACCAAGGCTATAGAACCCAATCTCTCCTGTTATTTAACCCATAACTGGAAGGAATAGACGGATTAATACCTTTCCCAAAAGTATTTGCGCGTAAGTGAATGCAATGAATTCAGCTGGAATTCGAACTTGGCTCCCCGATTTCTCATTCCGAGCCGATATCCAATGCACCACAACGCACATCCACATATTTAGATACATTACAGTTATTTTCAATCTTTCTAGTTGAATTGTTCATCTATATTGCATATGATCTATTATTATCAGAAAAAAAAAAAGAAAGAAAAATAACACCTGTAAATTGTAAAAACCCATCCACCTTTAATGAGAAATTCTATAATTATTAAAAAAAAAAGTCAAGATGTGGCAGTTAGCAACTGACCTAGATAAAAAGAAACAGGGCATTGGTATCAGTGCTCTTACTTTGTGGAAAACCTTCAAATGTAGCCATAAAAATGAACCCTGAAGGTTTGAATAATGACAATGGTGTTGATTATTTATTTGAAGAACTGGATAAACTACTTGAACAAAACAGATCAGTCCTATGTTGCATACAGTACTGTGCAAAAGTATTAGGACAAGAACTATTTTATCTTTTATGAAGCATCAAAATAAAGTTTAAAATCACCCCTGTCCTAACACTGTTGCACACTACCGGTAGTGTGCAAAAGTATTAGGACACGGGCGATTTTCCTAAAAACCTCACTGAAATTCAAATACAATGTCAAAAGCCAAACCTTTGTAAGAATTATTTAACTAAAAAGGAAGAGGAATGAAGGCTTCAGAATTTGAATTGGCCCTCACAAAGCCCTGATCTCAATCCTATTGAACATCTATGGTATATTTTGGATAAAAAAATTGATAAATCTAATGTTACTTTGCAAGACACACTTTGGGAACAAATACAAGCTGCTTGGCAGGAGATACCATTAGATACATTGAAGAAGCTTGTGATGTTAATGCCTAACAGAATGAAGACTGATCAAAGCAAAAGGCTATTATACTAAATATTAAATTCATTTTGTAACAAGTATTTTTTTTTGTTAAAGCATTTGTTGAGTAAATCAAATAAAATGACTAATTAAATTATTTTCTGTCAATATGCCTCATAAAAGATAAAATAGTTCTTGTTCTAATACTTTTGCAGAGTACTGTATATATATATATATATATATATATATATATAAAAAAGGTGTGATTGGTAAATTATCGCAATTATTTTATTATTTCAAAGCAAAAGGCTATTATACTAAATATTAAATTTATTTTGCAACAAGTATTTTTTCTTGTTAAAGCATTATTGAGTAAATCAAATAAAATTACTTTAATTAAATTGTTTATTTTCTGTCAATATGCCTCATAAAAGATAAAATAGTTCTTGTCCTAATATTTTCGCACAGTACTGTATATGAATTTTGACAAGTTCCACAGAGATAGAAACATGAATATAGGTGACTATGTGAGTTTATTTGAGCAAAAATAGAAAGGAAATAAGTATGACTGGTACTTCCTGATGCTCTATTAGCATTCAATTAATGCTGGAATTACATCACCTCATATATCTTGTTCTTTTCGTTTCTCTCTACCTCCACAACTGTCTTCACACCTGTATTCTCATCCTTCTCTTGCCCTTTCTCTGATACCCCCTGTAACTGGTTCGTCTCTCTCTTCACTCTCTTGCACATCAGTGGCAGTACTGCCTTGCTTGGGGTGAAACAAAAAAAAAAAAAAAAAATTACCCAAAGTGATTGACAATTGGCTTTAACTGCGTTGCCATGACTTAAAATTTGAGACTGGGAAAACAGCTTTAAATAAAATTTTTTGGACTGAAGCATCTACTGTTGAAAATAATGTCATTAAATACTAAAACGAAATCTGACTTCATGACTTGCAGTGGTGCTTATGGCTTCCAATACTAAAGGAGACATTTTCCTAGAATTCGTGCTGATAAGTCCACAGTGATATTGTTAACAGATCTTTAGGAAAACTGAATCTATCTTTTAATGAACTTATATCAATATGCAGATTTTGTGATTCTAAATACCACTAGATTAAGGATTGCCCATATATACTTCAAAATGTTCACATGACAGATGACCAGTCTGATACTTCAAAAACAGAAACTATTAACATTATACTTATGACATTAACAGCTCAAGAATTGTCTCCTCCGTCTGTGTTTGTGTTGGAAGCATATAGTGCAGCTGTCATCGACACTACATGTTTTAAAACAGTGGATGGTTTAAATTGGCTTTTAAACTTGATTCACTCATTGTCTCCAGAAGACAAGCAGAAAGTACACTATCATGAAAGTTACATACCATTCAAATTTGGGGATGGTGTCACTGTGTACTCTAACCAAAATGTTAGATTTCTAGCAAGAATTGGTTCTGTAAACTGTCTTATTGAGACAGAAGTCAGCAATTATGAAGTTTGATTATTACAGATTAAAACATCCTTGAAGTGAGCAAAATCTATTTTTGACTAGCAGTATAGCCTGGCATTGCTCGGGTGTAATGAAAGCTTTAAAACTAATCCATGGTCCTGGAGCTCAGATTCTTTGGATGTTGGCACGAAAGACTAAATAAAAAGCAATAGTTGTTTCCAGATAAAGTGAAACTGTAGACTGAAAGAAAAATGAATGGATGTAAGTCAAATTTTCATTTCCTGGTATCGATATCAAATAAGTTTTTTTGTCGTAAACTGAATTTGGAAGGCTTTCCTCTGAGTAAATGGTATCATGGCTGAGATTAAGAACTACAATTATAGCTACTTAGAGCCAAACCTGAAGCAAAAACTAAAATAAAAGGGCTGAAAAAAAATACAAACATACAGGCAGATAAACAGACACACACAAACATCTTGCCTTATATATATAAATATATATATATATATATATAATCGATTTTCTGCACTATTGTAAGAACTGCAACCTTGAAACTTCTGAATATCATTTCTTATGTCTTTGTCTATGAGTATATCAAATTTGATTAAAATAAGACCACTCTTTCTATAACCTAATTTTTTTGATTTTCGATATTTATCGGGGGTACCTCGACACAAAACCTAGCTAAGAACACTCGTAGACGCTTATAGTACAACTGTAAAATTTCAAGAAAATCGGTTCAGCCGTTTTGGAGTCTATATGTAATGGACACACACACACACACAGACACACAGAGACAAAGTTCCATTTAGAAATAAGTTTAGATTTAAGCAACGATAGTGTCATTATGTTTGGATAAAAAATTGATGTACATTTCACATCAACTGGACAGTCAGTCAGTTAAGTGCCACATGTGATACACATTTTGGGTGATCATGTCTTGAAAGAGAATGAATTCTTTCATTAGTTTCAAATTAAAAAAAGATTTTCTTGTAGTAGGTTACCATTACTTTCTGCAGTAGACTGGTTGCCAACCAAGGCTATAGAACCCAATCTGTCCTGCTATTTAACCCATAACTAAATGATTAAGCAATGGATTAATACTTTTCCCAAGGGTATTTTTGCCTAAGTGAATGCAACAAATTCAACTGGAATTCAAACTCAGCTTTCCAAATTTCCTCATTCCGAGCCAATATCCACTGCACCACAATACAACATCCTATACTTGTGCTGTGTAGTAAATATATATTTGAGCTGTTTAACAACTTAACCTCCATAAAACAATTGGCACATTATAAGAGAAGACATGTAGTCTATAATAATTTATGGATATTATGTGAAATATCCTGCATATTAATAGTACAAATACTTCTGTAAATCCCCTGTCCCCCAAATTATTGGTTAAATAGTAAAACTTGTATTTGAAAAAAAGTCATTGTTATTTTCAAAAAATTAAAAGTAGCTTATAATAGTTGCTTACATTTATCAGGTATATTACAAAAATCAAACAAAAATACAAATTATTTTCTTAAACTTGCTATTATTAAAGACTAAAAGATAAGAAATTGTTTAAAGACCACTTTTTTAAACAAAGAGATATCTCAAACTTTTTATATATCATGCTTTGCTCCATGACATATCCCATACAAAATTTTTAGTTTTTACAACTTTACCTTGAAAAATTCTGGTGACTATCAGTTTTTATGCCATCTATTCGGCCACCTTATACAATGAATTTATTTACTCGTATTATTTGTTTGTTGCTCCTGAACTCTGTACCGCTACCAATACTGATCTAATCTGATCTGATATAATTTCACCAAGCAAATACATTAAAATTATTTATCCTATTAAGATGAGATGTGACACAAAGTTGGGTGGGGAACCTGAGCAAGTACAATAGGACCAGGCACAAAAATTACACTGGCATTGGTATAACTACTGGTCTCCATTCTCTATGGGGTTTGTGGCCTCAGACAGCTGTTCCCCTGGACCGGGTACCTCATTTTTTATTTTCCCCAGCTGCAACTGAGTCGCACTCTGCCTGAAGACAGATGCAACTGAGAGATGACAATCCTCTCCTAGCATGGATCATGAAAGAGGACATTGGCTAGGAAAAGAATGAAGATATTTTTACTGAGTTGATTCAAGTACTCGAAGACAAAAGTTTAGCATTAGTGATGAGAGATGTAAAAGACAATGAACAAAGGGCGATAAAAAATTTTAAGAGAAGATTACATGGGCCAAAGAAGACCTAAAATAATTGTGTTATACACTGAATTGTCTACACTTATGAAATTGCTATGAACTGAAGAGGATTTAACAGACTTTATTCTGAAAAGTCAGCAGCAGCCTTAAAAAATTCCAGTGAAGTAATCTCAGATTCACTCTTGATAGCAATGTTACTCAAAGGCCCTCCAGCAAGTTTTAATACATTTAAAACTGAAATAACACAACAAACAACTCTATAGGAATTTAAAACTTCATTATATGCTTTTGATGAAAGTGAAGACACAAATCAAAAAGAATCAGTGATGAAAACCTGCATAAAGAAAAATAAGCCAAAACCAGTCACCATGTGCTTCAAATGCAATAAAAATGACCACAAAGGGAAGATTGCCTACAAAACAGAATATGGTGAAAAATTTGTGAATCAAAAACACATGACATAAAATTATATAAAAGAAAAAGAGACAATGTTAACAATATGAAAGAAAAAGTTTTTACTACAAGATAGAGGTAAATCCAAATATTAAACCAATTAATTTTGAATTACTTATTGATTGTGGAGTGACTACACATATCAATGACGAACACAAATTTATAAAATTTGAAGAGAATTTTGATTCAAATGAACATTTTATTGAATTAGTGGCTTGATCAAGTAATAATAATATTGTATTGAAAACAGAAACTGTTAAATTAATGTTATATGATGGGAAAGGCATTGAACACAGCATGTATTTAAGTAATGTTCTTTATGTTACAAGTTTTAATCAAAATATCTTTTCAGTACAAGCTGCCTCAAAAAGGGTAGCTCTTATAAAATTCTCATAGAACTCAGTTTCACTATCTAGGGGAAATGGAGTCAAGATTAATATAAAGTAGCGTGGTTGATTATATTATTTGAATAAATGTATAATAGGACACACAAAACAAACCAAATATCATCTTGAAATGTGGCATAAAATATCAGATCATTGTAATATCCCAGACATTTTAAAACTACCAAGTGCTGTGAAATGAATGCAGATCAGAGATAAAACATTTTTGTCACCATATGAAATATGTACTATATGTAACATATATGTGCGTTGTGGTGCATTGGATATCAGCTCGGAACGAGAATTCCAACTGAATTCATTGCATTCACTTATGCGCATATACCCTTGGGAAAGGTATTAGTCCATCTCTTCCTTCCAGTTATGGTTTAAATAACAGGACAGATTGGGTTCTATAGCCTTGGTTGGCAACTAGTCTACCGCAGAAAGCAATGGCAACCTACTGCAGGATAATCTTCTGCCCAGTCAGTCATGTTTCTTTCGAGACATGATTGCCCAAGTGTGTTTCACGTATGGCACTTAACTGATCAACTATATGTAAAATGCTTGAATTTAGATCATGAGAGCCTGATGAAAAAGCAAAATTATTCTTAGAACTTGTACATTGTGATTAAGCTGGTGGAGTAAAAACAACAAGCAGGAATAAACTTATTGTGGACCTGTAAGTTTATTAGTTGTTGGACTTAATTTGGTTTGGACTTGTTTAGTTTAGTTCACCATAAAAAATGTATAAAAATAAGAAACAATCGAGATGTATTAAAATATATATTTTTATATAAACATGAACAATTCTGTATTTTACAGAATGATTGGTTGTTTTGTTTTTATGGCATATCAACCTCGGTGGGTCATTTATTGCTAACTAAATTTTATTTATTTATTGCTGGTAATATCTTTTTCTTTTCAACAATTTATTGTTTTTATATAAGTTTTGTATCTAGTAATACTTTTTTCTTTTTGAGTATCAAGATTCATTGGGATTTTTTTTGTTATTTAACCCATAACTGGAGGGAAGGGACGAATTAATACCTTTCCCAAGGGTACCAGTGCTTAAGTGAATGCAGGGTATTCAACTGGAATTCAAACTCGGCTCACCGATTTCTCTTTCCGAGCCGATATCCACTGCACCACAATGCACATCTGTCACTAAATACTTACAGCACCTGGTATTCCCAAGCGGTCACCCATCTAAGTACTGACCAAGCTCAACATTGCTTAACTTCGGTGATCGAGCGAGAACCGGTGTATACAATGTGATATGGCCATAAGCCCTTTACAGAATGAATAATGTTCATATGTCTGGTACAAGGTTGATTTGAAAAGTTTAAGAATGTTCTATATCTGGTGCAAGGTTGATAAAAAGAGTTTAGTTTGTTGAATGTGTGAAGGCAGTAATAGATTGATGCGATAATTATGTGTGAGTGGAGCAGGGTATAGTTGTAGTCATTGACGTCTTTCATGTAACCACTCAGTTAAATGGTCGTTTCTTGTGTCTTCTTTATGTCTGGCTTTAAGAAATTATCTTTTTTGAAGAAGAAGAGATAGGGAAACAGCACGAGAGAGAGGATGAGAGGGTTAAGCCAATAGTGTCTGCCTGAACTATAACAACGGAAGCACTGAAATTGGATCCTTTGAATTGAATAGAGAAAATCATTAGTGATGGTTGTTAGCATATTAACAGTACACCTGGTGAAGCAGAAACCATACTGTTTGTCCAAGAAGAAATTGTGGGCTGTGAGATGTTGAACCACCTTGGCATTGATAATGGCCTCGAACACTTTGCCAAAAATCAGTAGAAGGTCAATAGAGCAATAATTAGAGGGGTCTGAAGGTTTACCAGAATTCTTAAATACAGGAACCACAGAGAAGGACTTCCAGCAGGCAAGAAAGCAAGAAGCAGAGAGGCAATAGTTGTAGAGTTTGGAGAAAAGAGAGGAGAATTCAGGGGAACATTTTTTCAGGACAATGATTGGGATTCCATCACCTCTGCTCACTTTATGGGGGTCAAGATTTGAAATTATGAGGGGTAATGTGGATGTCACTCAGTTAAGCCTCAGTTCTGGGTGGGAAGTCGGATACAAATACCCTAGACAAAACCAGTGTCGAGTTAATGGAAAATCTGTGAGCAAACACTTGACCTTGTCAGCTGAAAATGTGAGGACCTCAAATTCATTGATTAGAGGCAGGATTGAGGCTTACTGTTATTTAGTACACTTTTACAGAGCTGCAATTAGTTTTAGGAGCCAAAATCCCAGGATGCTATATGCTGCTTCATTCTGTCAGCAAACAGCAGATTAGTGTTGTTAAGTATTATTTCACTCATTATGAGCAGAGGCAAAAAGGCGCCTGTTATGGTCAGACGCGTGGCTCCAATAAAGCTGGAAGAAGGGATTCTGGTGAGTAATAGTGGCCAAGCAAGCAGGGGAGAACCAGGGAGACAAATAGGGTTTAAGCCACAACTTCCTGGCTGGGATGAAAGCATTGATGCCAGCCTTAATCCAAGAGGGGACCTCGAACACACTGTCTTCAATGAGAAGAATAAAAAATTTATTCTTAGAGACATCACACAGGAAATCACAGAACAAGTCATAGTCTGCTCTTCAGTAGCAATAAGATATTCTGCTGGTCTGAGGTTCCTGAGTGGAGGGGGAGTGGAAGGAGATATTAATGGAAGCTACCACATGATCAGAGTTTCCAAGAGGGCAAAGCTGTTTGACATTGCAGGAGTCAGGAATGGAAGTGAAACAGAGATATAGCAGTGAGTCAGGTCCATTAGAGTTATTACAGAAATGCATGGGGAAATTCACTACTTGTGTAAGGGACTGAGTGATTGAAAAGTTCATGGTATGGACACCATCAAGATTTGTAACAGAGTTTTCCAGCTACTTGGCGTGGTGGGTATTAAAGTCTTCAAACACAAATATATGGGTGAACGGATGAGAAGAAATGGCCTTATCAATATTATTCAAGATGCTGTCAAGTACCGAATAGTCAGGAGATGATGGGGAGCAGTATAAAAAGAAAAAGATATCTAACCGAGCTTAGAAGAGAGAAATGGAAACACATGTAAGAATGATCTAGAGATTCAAGAGAGATAAACCTAGCTAGAGGGAGACATTCACTGACATAAACACCAAGTCCATCCAAATGGATATTGGAGTCCTTCCTAAACAGAGAAAGGTAACCAGGGATGTAGAACTCAGATGAGGTGATAAAAGGATCAAGGTTAGTTTCACAGAGGGATAAGATGTCAGGTGAGTTTACTTGGAGGAGGGATTCAATGCTGCAAAAGTTGGTATGTTCGTGAAGATGTTGATGGGTTTAGGTATTTTTTGTTTAGCTGGTTTAGTTTTTTTTTTTTATTGTATGTTGTCATGGTTAGAGAATATTATTAAATGAGAGGCCTAGTGTAGTAGTATCAGTCAGTCGCTATATGAAACGTGTAAGAAGGAAACTGGTGCAGACTGCAGCATAATGTGGCCTCAGGTTTGTCAACCAAAGGCTCTTGCAGGAACACCTATCCATGCACAAAATAGCACAAGAAACCCTTTTATTCAACTGTTGATCAGAGCAGCCTCACAAGATGCTGCGCAAGAGTTCGGGCTAATAACTACCAGTCAGAAGCAGCAAGCAGGAAACTGCCAACCAGTACCCTCAGAATGAAGAGACGTTGCCATCATCCACAAACATTGCAAAAAGCTTTGACAGCATTATCACTAGGGCCAGAGGAGAGGAAAGAAACTGGGAACCCCTTCTTAAACAAGAAACATGGTATGCATCTCTACTCCTGTTCAAAATAAGAGGGAGGAGTGTGAATTTCATTTCACTTTTATTAAGTTACGAAGTGAATAGGCAACTGACAAGTGACCGTGGTGCATTATATATGTTACACACACACGCGTATATATATATATATATATATATAAGATATGTATATATACATGCATATGTTTGTGAGCGAGTGCCAGGTCATATTTCTCATTATATCTTTTATATGTATATATAATGAGAAATATGACCTGGCACTCGCTCACAAACATTTCCTTTCTATCAACTATGATAACTGATCTTTATCTTAAACAGAATGACATCAGGAAGAGTATTTCAACAGCTGGTGAGTTAGATACAAAGCCAGTTTGTGCTATATATATATATATGGCAATAAAGTATTTTGAAAAATCAAGTACATGAAACACATGGTTTCTCTAGCTAGTATGAAAAATAGAAATAAATACACAGAGTAGTAACAAAAAAAAAATTGACAAAATAAAATAAAGAAAAACAATTACTTTTGTTTGCATAATGAATGTTTTAATTTCATAAAGATTGTTTTAAGGACTTCTAGATAGCAATGCTAGAGTAATGGATAGAGGATCAGACTGAGGAATCGGAGAGCTGAGTTTGAATTCCAGTCGAATTCATTATTTACTTACATGGGATAGCTATGAATCCATCTCTTCTCCCCCTCCCACAGCTATGGGTTATAACAGGACAGACTCGGTTTTAGAGACTTGGTTGGCAACCAATCTACTGCCATAAGGATTGGTAACCTACCACAGGAAAATCTCTGACCAAATGCATTTAGGTACTGCTTGTGGATCCAAAAGTTCCATGAACGTCTTCTAAGGAAGAAGCCGGCTTAATTTAAAAGTTCTAAGTGCTGAACTTCACTATGCAACTTGGGCCGGGATAAATGCATAATAAAGAATATTGTACCAAATTTCTGTCCTAAATATGACAGGTGGGTTTTGCTGCAGCATATAGCCACTCCTAGGATTTAACTTGCATCGGCAAGTATGCAAGAATATAGCAGCCAAAAGAAGAGATACTGGAGGTGAAGATGGAATGCAATTGAGGAAAAGTTTCTTTATGACTATAAGATATATAGTTCAGGTAAATTTGATATGGTGAAGAATGAATTTCATAGGGAGAAGATGAAATGAATTTGAGGAAAAGTTTCTTGATGATTATAAGATATATAGTTCAGGTAAATTTGATATGGTGAAGAATGAATTTCATAGAGAGAAGATGAAATGAATTTGAGGAAAAGTTTCTTGATGATTATAAGATATATAGTTCAGGTAAATTTGATATGGTGAAGAATGAATTTCATAGGGAGAAGATGAAATGAATTTGAGGAAAAGTTTCTTGATGATTATAAGATATATAATTCAGGTGAAGCTGGGAATAGCTTTTTTTGAAATATGCTTTAAACATTTATTTATTTAATAAAAAAACACCAGTAGATAAATCCCCAAATCAGATGTTATCAATGTGATAACTCTATGGTTAATATATTGAATTAAGCCACACAGTGTCTGTGGTTCAATCACATAAAGGTGAACTTTCCCACCCATAAGTAAATTTTAAGTAAATCTAAACAAAAAGTAATATCCACTCATCCAAGCCATTCTCACTTATAACAGTAACATGATAGCATCTTGTGAAAAGTGTCTCTGATATGTCTTACCTGTCCACCCCCGCAATCAAAATGGAATAGTCTGTTATTCATGATCTAAAATAAAAGCATAATTATAATATGATTAGTCATAAGCATAAAAATTTCATGGCTTTTCTGTTTCAATTTTTTCTTTCTTTCACCAAAATCAGTGTCTCTGATGTGTTTTCTGTCTTTTTTCCTTACAATCAAGATGGAATAGTCTGTTATTTGAGGTATTGGCAGGACATTTCTTTACTTATTTCTTTGTTCTTCTCAATAAAATCAAACAGCATCTGATAAGTCTTTTCTAGCTTTCTTTGTGATCAAAACGGAATAATCCATTATTTATGAGTTATTGGCAGGGCATAACATACATACTGACTAAGAAAGGAAGCGACAAGCATAATTATATGACTTTAAATTTATTTGTTATTGTACAGATTAGTTGAGTTATATGAAAATAAAAATGATTTTAAACATTCAGTTATCACTTTCTATTTCCATGATTTTTTAAAGTAAAATTCTGACACAGGATTTATAATGTTACAAAATAAGCTTGTTAGTGAATTTGGTTAAAATCAATTGCACAAAAAATTTGTACAAATTTTTCAAAATGTAGCTGAACACCCCCACCAAAATGCTTCCATACAATCTTAAATACTAAAATTTTATTTGGCATCTATGTGTTTTGTTAAGAAAAAAAAAAAAATTAAAGAGTATAAACATAAAAAATATTTTATTCTAATTTTGAGTCAGCCAAGATCAGATATTAGCAAAATCAACCACGCTTGTTTGTTCAAATATTGATTACTTATAAGCCTAATTTATAGTCTATTTTATCAGGTATATTATACCTATATAAGGACTGAATTAGGAATACTGTTGCATAAATATCTGCAAAATCTATATGACAACAACTAATATCAACAGTAACAGCTGGGATAAAGATCATTAGATAGGAGGCAAGGAGGCTACGATAATAATAATAATAATAATAATATTTTTACATTTAGTAATTTGGTATGTTGTAGTGGTTAACAAGCTAGTCTAGCAGATTATTATTACTGTAATGAGTTAATCCTCATTTGGTGCTCTCCTATACTAGTGATCTTATGTCAGACTAAGAAACTTACCAATACCACTGGTAGTATTTGGTAATTATTATATTACTAGTATCAGTCAAGTGCCATACGTGAAACACGCTTGGGCGATCATGTCTCGAAAGAGACATGACTGACTGGGCAGAAGATTATCCCGCAGTAGGTTGCCATTACTTTCTGCAGTAGACTGGTTGCCGACCAAGGCTATAGAACCCAATCTGTCCTGTTATTTAACCCATAACTGGAAGGAAGAGACGGACTAATACCTTTCCCAAGGGTATTTGCACGTAAGTGAATGCAATGAATTCAACTGGAATTTGAACTCGGCTCCCCGATTTCTCGTTCCGAGTCGATATCCACTGCACCACAACGCACATCCTATTACTAGTATACCCCTGCCATAAAAACTCATGGCAAAATATTTCAAAGGATTATTACTGAAATGAAAATGTGTAGCTTGATATTACGGAACATTTTTAAAAGCAAAGCAACTGATTTTGCTCTTGCATTTCTGGCCTCTAAGGGAGATTCAAACTTAGATTAAAATAACAAAGGAGTGTGTGATGAAGAAGAGAAAAAAAAGGGAAAGAATGAGAAAAAAAGAATGAATAAAAAACAAAGAGCTAGAGAGAAATAATAGTGAGCCCCAACAAATATTAATGCTGTTTACACAGGGAAGGTTTGCGGGACCCGATATAAAGAGCCTCTAGCACTTTGAGATGAAATACAGTGATACAACAGATACCGGGACACAACAATGAACCAGTCAACACTAAAGTTAGCAGCACACTTTCTGTTATTTAATAGGTGCTCACATTTGGTGGAACTGTAAGTATTTGGGACAAGTCCATTCAAAGGCAAGGTGTGATTCCTGATCTTAGTGGGAACATGTTGCTTGATTCTCATGTCTAGGCACTGAGTAGTTCTCCCTATGTAGTCTGCACCGCAATTACAATTATATTTATAAATAAAAGAATTTACTTGATGGGGAAGCAGAGCATCCTTGCACCCAGAACATAACATAGGCCATGTTTGAAAACTTATATGGACCTCAGCCGAGAAAAAACGATGGACATTAAATGAAATCTGTCTAGTTAAACTTTCACATTTGGATCCAAGTTCATGGCGTGAATGCCCGCTGGATCAGTAATAGTGTTTTCAAGCCACTCAAAGTGATGGGCATTGAGGTCTCCAAATACAAATATGTGGGCGAATGGGTGATAGGAAATAGCCTTATCTATGTCGTCAGCAAAGCTATCTAGTAGGGAGCAGTCAGGAGACGAAAGAGAACGGTAAAGAAAGAATAGGTAACTAACCGAACTGAGGAGAGACAGGCAGAGACATATGTATTGGTGGTCAGTAGATTCGAGTGAAGTCACCCTATGGGGAGGTGTTCGCTGACGTAGACACCCAGCCCATGCATGTGGACAGTGGAATCCTTCCTTAAGAGGGGAAGATAACCAGAGATGGAAAGGTCAGAGGAGGGAATAGCTGAGTTGAGGTTAGTTTCGCAGAGCGCAAAGATGTCAGGGGACTTTTCATGCAGGAACGCTTCTACACTAGGAAAGTTAGTACGAATGCCCCAGATATTAGTGAAAGAAAGGTTAATGGGTTTAGGTGGTTTGAATTTAACTGGTTTAGGGTCATTTCTGATTTGTTTTGTCATGTTTTTTGTTTATAGAAAGGGACCTAGAGTAGAGGATACAGGCGGTCATTATCCACGATCTGTGCTGGGAGGGAAACTGGCTAGGGCTGCAACAAGGTGTGGCCTCAGGGTTGCCCACCGAAAGCACTTGCAGGGACACCTATCCATGCGCGACATGGCACTACAAGAACCCCGATATTATACAACTGTTGATCAGAGCAGTTGCTCTTGACGCTACGCAAGAGTTAGGGCTCCTAATTACCAGTCGGAAGCAGCAACCAGGAAACTGCCAACCCAGTACCCTCACAGTGATGAGCCGTTGCCACCAACCGGCCAGATCGCAGGAAACTCACGGAAGCACCAATACCAAGGTCTGAAGAGAGAGAAGAGAAAGCTGGAAACCACATCCTAAACAGGAAACAAGGGGCAAGCCTCTACTCCAGTTCAATAGACATGGGAGGAGTATGGACCGGGTGATAGTGTGATCTATCTATTCCTATTTAAAAAAAAAAAGAAAAAAAAATTCCAAGAGTGGAGAGTTAACTAAGTTTTAACGTAAAGTCCAAATGAAGCATGAAAGCCAAAAAGTGAGAAAAAAAGGAAAAAAAATACAGATTTAAGAAACAATTCATACATACCACGCAGTTTCACACAGGAAATTTGAATTAAGAAAGTTCCACTATCTTCATCTCTTGCTTTTCCCAAAAATTAACATCGAGTTAAGCTGCTTGGTAAATTTGAATTTGAAGAACAGACCATACAGATGTCACAGGGGAGGGGTAACAAGTGAAACACACACATACACACAATAGTCTTTATTGTAATTGGGAGGATCGCAATGATATTACTGTCATGATAATGACTGCAGTGTAAAAGATGATTTTTTACTTAAATTAGCAGAGCACCTAAAAACATAAAGAAGTAAATGAAATAGATAAATAAAAAAATGGTGGGACTATTTATGAGGAAGTAGCAGAAGGTTCTTGGTTTGGACCACTTCTTAAGATCAATATTCTGACATTTCATCATTGAAATACTTATTTTTGAAAATTGGTTGATCCAAGAATCTCCAAGAAACACAAAGATCAAAGGAATAGCCAACACAAGGGATAATACTAAGAGATAGATTAGCTCAGCCTTTATCTATAATATATTTATTTTGGTTGGCTAATCCTTGTTATCCTCTGTCTATAATATCTTTATTCTGGTCATCTTAGTCATCTTCTATCTTAGTGTTACAATGGCCAAAACGTTGCGAATATGACAATAAAGATGTGGACAACATTCCAAACAATGTAAATAATTATTGTATACCTACCTCTATACAGGAATAGAATTTTTCTATCCTCTTAAATTATAGTAGGGAAGAGAGTGATTATAACTGAGTAGCAGTCCACTAGCAATGTATCTACTTCACAGAGCATGCAAGTCATGTACTTGCTGATATACTATTATTCCCAACTTCTGTTTTGGTGATTACTCACGCACTAAGCTTGCATGGTTACAACTATATATATATATATATATATATACACTCAGTTATAATCTGAGATTAAGGACAGAATGGTTAAATAAAATAAAGACAAGAGGAAAACTGTATTTTAAATCGCCTATGCGTTTTGTCCTGTGGTGGACTTTTTCAAGGCAAAAAAGATGAAATCAGCTTTATTCTAAATTACATATCTATAAACAAACAGTGTTGGTAACCACAAAGATGCTCACTAATCATTTCAAAAGATCAACATGAAGAAATTCTAAAAACTAAAATATTCTATTGATCTTTTGAAATGATTTGTGAGCATCTTTGTGGTTACCAACACTGTTTGTTTAGAGATATATAATTTAGAATAAAGCTCATTTCGTCTTTTTGCCTTGCAAAAGTCCATCACAGGACGGAACGCGTAGGTGATTTAAAATACAGTTTTCCTCTTGTCTTTATTTTATTTAACCATATATATATATATTTGCTTGTTTTTAACCTTTTAAAACCCTTCAACTTGAAATAAATCTCATCACTTGATAAAACACAAGAAGTGTTGAAACAAAATAGCTACTTTTGTAGTGATATTATAACATATTCATGTTATAATTTCTGAATATATATATATATATATATATATATATATATATATATTAAAATAAAACTTTGAAAATCACATGTCATATGATCCTTTCCATGAGGAATCCTTGCTTCATCAGTAACAAAAAAAATCTTTATTATCATGGCAAATTCAAGAAAAAAATTCATACACACTAAATTCACTTGTAAAAAAAAGAAAAAGAAAAGAAATAAGAAAGAACAGTGGGAGGGGCAGTTAAAAGAGATAGTAGATTATGTTATAAGATGGCTGTGTAGACATTGTTACAGAGGGTAGGGAAGCAGAGAGACAGGGAATGGACTCAAACTTGATCATTGAAAAGGACTTTTAAAGATTACTTATGTGTTACTGTTAAGAAGTCAAAATGAAAAAATGGAAGTGAGAGAAAGGGAAAAGAGAAAGGAGAGGAAAAAGAAAAACGGAGTAGACAGGGAAAGATTTAAAGGAGAGGTGGGGGAAGAAACAAAGAAGAAGTGAAATAAGGGGAGGAAAATAAATACCCAAAGCTGAAAACAATAACAACTACCAGCCAAAAAGAGTGGAAAGAAAGGAACAGATACTTTAAAATGTAAAAAGAAAAAGAAAAAAAAACATGGAGAAAGGGGAAATTGAGAAAATAGATACCATGATATAATATTCAGCTTTGCCAAAAGTTTTTTTTAAATTTTCTGTTAAAAATAATATGGTCTGACTATTATTAGGATTAAATTAATTCAATTTAAATTCTATCACTGGAATATAAGGGAAGAATGGAAAAATAAATAATGTATTGGTGGCGAGTATAAAAGGGAATTTAGTTAAATAATATATGTAAAAAAATTTTTAAAATAAACAAAAAAAGAAAAGAAAATTATCTAAGATAGAGAGATAAACTGTTATATGGAATTCTAAAGATATAGATAATTATCAAGTAGATCATAGATTTTCTTAAGGCATCTCAATATATCAATAAAGTAATTGATATGATAGAAGTACTAAAAAGATAGATGAAAAGATTTTCAAAAATTATATATATATAAGTATAGGGTAGGTATGGATGGAATAATATTCTGTATCCAAAGAAACAGTATTCTTTAAAAAGTGCTCAATACAAAGTAGAGCTAATAATATTTATTTTGAAATTATAACATAAATATGTCAAAACTCTTCAACTTGAAATAAACCTCATCACTTGATAAGACACAAGTAGTGTCGAAACAAAATAGCTACTTTTGTAGTGATATTATAACATATTTATGTTATAATTTCTAAATAAATAAATATATATATAGATATATATATAAACACACATACATCTACAAATAAATATCAAATGAATATAAAGGGAATATAAAGTTTTATTTGAAAATATACATACTTAGCTCTGTGAATAGATAATACTATTTACATCAAGCTCTCTGCCTGGCTCATTTTTAATATTAATAAAATTAATATTAATAGGATCCCATCTGAGATTTGACCTACATGCCAGTTTTTGTTTGGATTTATATATATATATGTTTAATAAAATATAAAATTTGTCACTGAGCTGATTGATGTTATATTCAGTACCCTAACTCCAGAGTTTTGTAGATTAACTTTTTTGAAATTGTTCTGTCTACTCAGCAATTCTCTGCTGATTTCTCATTTTTGTTATTTTTATATTAAATTAAAAAAATAATCTATGCACTTTTTATTGGTGTTAGCTTGATTTTTCTTCTTTGTGTGTGTGTGTGTGTGTGTGTGTGTGTAAAATATCATGGTTTTTTCATAATTTTCTTATCTCTAATAAATAATTTTCTTGTCTCTAATAATAATTTTCTTGTCTACTATCTCTTTTTTTTTTCTATCATTTGGTCATTTGGTTCCGAGTATCAAAGATAATGCAACAATATTATTTTTGGTGTCATTTAGGACTTTTTTAGCCTAATTTTTCTTGGATATTCTTAGGTTTTTTCTAAGTTTTGAAAATATAAATGCATTCTATTTTTTTTTATTTAATTCCTGTTTAAATCATTTTTTAATTAATGCTTAAATGGCAAAGTATTATAGCTCTTTATGCATGTGAATTATTATGATTGATGATTACTATTACCACCATAATATAATATTGTCTAAGTATAAATTTATCTTACTGTAACATTATTTTTGTACCTAAACAGGATTTGCAAAAGAGTGTTCAGGATAGTTTGAAATAATAAATACTACATGAAATAAAGGTTGTGGGTAATAAAGATTCACTGGGTGCAGTATTTATGTAAAAATGTTGCTGAGATGTAACTGATGACAAAGTCTGAGGAAGAAGTGTTTGTTGCTTTGTTTTTTTATTTTGTTAAGATGACTATTTGAAGAAGTAGAATATCTCTTGGTAGGTATCAGTTGGTACAATATGTCATGAATTAAACATTTCAGTAAAGTCTTTGAGTGTGGCATGAGATTCTGAGGAGATAGGATGAGATAAAATTGGGGTTACTCAGGACAATGAAGCCAATAGTAAACATGAGATTTACTAAAGTTTAGATTGTTTTGGCATGAAACCAAAAATCTCCCAAGTGCTTCTTAGAAATAATTGTTTAAGTCTCATTTTCTTCATTGGCATCCAAAGCAAAATTAATATGGTTTCAAGGCATATCGGTGCTACATAAGATACATATATGTAGATTCTTGTAATCTACTTTGAAAATATTTGTATGTGCACTGTGGTGCAGTGGATATCGGCTCAGAACAAGAAATAGGAGAGACGAGTTTGAATTCCAGTTGAATTAGTTGCATTAACTTACACTTAAAAAAGGTATTAATCCATCTCTTTTCCCTCCAGCAATAGGTTAAATAGGTTCTATAGCCTTGGTTGGCAACCAATCTACCACAGAAAGTAATGGCAACCTACTGTGGGAAAATCTTCTGCCCAGTCAGTCATGTCTCTTTCAAGACATGATCGCTCAAGCATGTATCATGTATAGCATTTAACTGACTGAACTCTCTGGCATGTTACACTTCTAAGAATGATTCATAATGCAGCAGTTTTTTCTGAATGAAAAGATACAGCATCTCTTCTGTTATCAAAAAAAGAATTTTTGTAAATTTTATAAAGATAAAACAAGGACAAAAGTGAAGGACATCAATCATATGTTATTAGCGCTGGGTTTTTCTTTAGCTGGTTTCATACAGGAGTTAAACTTTGTGAACTTTTTCTATTTTGTGTTTCTTAGATTTCATACATTATATTACTTCTGTACCATAATAGTTATTACATTTTGGGTATGAAACAACTGTAATGGAAGCAATATGATAATTAATAAATTCTAAAATCCCATACAGATAAACACAAAAGCTGACTGACTCTAGTCGAGGTTGAGTATGGTGGTAACAGCTTTTATCGGCTACTGTCTGGGTAGGTAAAGTAATTATGGAAAAGTGGTTTGCCTAAGTGTGACAGGACATAACACAGGGAAGATTAGTTTTATTAAGAAATAAAATATGGAAAATTAGTTCAAGTTCAGAAAAAATTATCAAGATATGAATTAACTGTGGAATAATAGTTTGAAAGGTAAATCTGTATGTTTGTATAGGCATAAATTGCTACATTCACTTACATGCAAATACCCTTGTGAAAGGTATGAATCCATCTCTTCTCAAGCCCTAGCTATGAGTCAAATGGTAGAAGTTGTATCTGGAAAAATCATTATCTCAAAATTGTTATGGTAATATTCACTTGCAAAATATATTATTTTTAAGATCTAAAATATGTTTCT
Organism: Ascarosepion bandense; assembly: GCA_037127315.1. Taxonomy (NCBI): domain Eukaryota; kingdom Metazoa; phylum Mollusca; class Cephalopoda; order Sepiida; family Sepiidae; genus Ascarosepion; species Ascarosepion bandense. The sequence continues at coordinate 2,995,552 of JBBBDQ010001389.1, forward strand.
GCTTTAAATAGTTTGCAAGGATTGATAAGCTGTAAAAAACAAACAAACAAAAAACAAAAAAACAAAAACAAATCCAACATCATGCACAGAGATGCAATTATCATTTTTTTGGGTCATTCAATAAGAAATCTTTTAAAAAAACACATTTTTTTAACAAACCCAATATAGTTTAAACTCAGTTTTCAACCAACCTATCCATCATACCTGTGAATTTGTTATACAGTGTAATATTTGGACACTTTGCATGGTGGAGTTGGGAAAGCATGTATATATCTGATTTGGAGCGGTTACAAGAGAGAACACTCACTCGGAGTGGTTACAAGAGAGAACACTCACTCGGAGTGGTTACAAGAGAGAACACTCACTCGGAGCGGTTACAAGAGAGAACACTCACTGCTGGCATATTTACATTTTGTAAAAACATTACATGCTATGAAATTTATCTTTCTCTGTTGTGCGCCGATAGCTTGGTGGGTGGATCTCCGACTGCTGTCAAATCAGTTAGGTTTCAGTCCAAGCTTGCGGCAAATGATTAAGCTAGCTGCACAAAAGAGCTGTGATATAGTGAAACAGACCTATGCTCTCACATGCTAATTGAGTACTATAGAGAGGGGAAAAATTTTATAAACAGCTTTAGGCTATATTCTCTGGTTACTGTATAGAACACTTGTTTGAAGTGGTTACAAGATAGAACACACTCACTGCTGGCATATTTACATTTGGTAAAAACATTAACACACAATGAAATCTGCCAGTCTCAGCTTGAGGCAAGCAGTTAATCTAGTTACACTGAAGATACAGAGAAACAGGCCTGTCTGTGGATGGTTTTTATATATATATATATATATATATATATATATATATATGTATGTACCTCTACTAATTTGCTAAAATGAATAAAAGCATACTGTGATGAAAAATGCCCCAAATTGATAAAAACAAACTTTTATCATCAAAATATTTGTTATTAAAAGTAAACACTAAAGTAATTTTTAATTATATTCTTTTAATCCTTTTAAAACATTTGAAATTTTCTTTAAAAAATTTTGTTTTTCTTGCATCAGCAGGCAAACTATAAAGTAGCATAGCAAAATTTAGCGGCTTTTTTGTGGTGAAAAACATTGATTTGGCAATTTTTACAAAGATCAAATCATTGAAACTTTCAAGATTTATTCACAAATGAAGGAAGTTATTTTAGAAATGTATTTCTTTTTTGAAAATCTTGATAAAAACATTTTTTTGTTTTTTACTGAAAATCTACTCTGAATAGTAAAATAAAAAAATGCAATAAAACTAAAACATTATTGACTTAGATAAGTTTTTAATTTCTTTTATGAATAATATTTATTGTAGACATTATTGTCTTAAGAAATTTCTTTTATGAATAAGATATATTATGGACACTATTGTCATGAGAAAAACTTCTTTCAATAAATAATTTTTATAAGAACTGTTTTCGTTTTTTTTCATTTTAATTAGAATAATTTATTAAGTTTTAATTCTTTTAAAACTCTGTATTAATTCGTAAGGGTTAGATAATATTGTTATTGAGTAAAACTATATTTACTAATCATAAATGAAGAAGCCTGTTACTATTTAGTGACCCTTAGTATTTTAAAAAGAATTTTGAATTCTTTTGTATGTGAATAAATATGCTGATTTTTATAGATAGGGATGTTCATACATGACATTATCAGAAAATAAGAGCACTAACTATAGTAAATTTAAAACCAAAGTATCTAAAATTCAATAAAACATTAGATTATGAAGAATATTTTACTAAACTTTTAAGATTATTGCATAATTAAAAATTATATAAAAAAGGTGTTTACGTTATATCCCTCAAATGTTTTACAGATATTTCTACTATAGAAAAAACATTAGAAAAACTTCCATCTCTTATTCAAGCTATTAACACATTAAATGAACAGCTACTGCTATGTTACAAAATGCATTTCTGAAATATTTAAAACTGAAACATTTGCTTTAAATCAACAAATATTACTCAAATAAAGTTTCAGAAAAGTATATTTTATTTTTTGAAGATTTTTTAAAAATCTTGTAACAAAAATGGATACATCACACTGGAAGAGAGCAGTCTAAACAGCAGCTCAATTTACTGACATTTTCCCATTAAGATTGAAAAAAGAAAACCTGTATTCCCCAAACATATAACATATATTTTCAAATTTAAAAGTTGAGCTTTATTCTGATTAGTTAAATTAAACACATACATATTTTTTTGTCTTCTCCCATCCATATCAGCTCTTTAAATAACAAGTGTATTGTTTTATACCTTCAAACAACATTTTCACAACAATAAATCAACATTGCCTGATGATGAGGTAAAATCTCGAAACAGAAATTTCTGTATCACAATGTAAATTAAATTAATTTTAAATAAAAAAAAATTTAATTATATATATATATATATATATATATATATATATAATGATTGTTTAATTACTTAGTTTTTGGTCATAATAAAATTAGACCCGTGCACATTTGTATTAAAAAGTGTTAAATACAATTACATTGTAGAACTTTTGAATATTCTTCATTTGTAAGCAAGTTATTACACGACCTAGGTTTCTACCATTTGGTGTCTTCAGGCGATTTGCAATGAGTGATTTTACTGTTTACCGTTATTTTTTTTTTTTTTAAGAATGCTCACGTAATGGGGAACTTTTGAACGCACAGTTTTTAAAATTACAAAAAATAATAACATTTTCATGCATGGTTGTATAAACCTAATATGCTATTCCCAAACAAAAACGAACTATTGAATGAAAAAACAGAAATTATGACTAAGTATAACTATACCAAAAAATACCTATTAGGTTCATACAACCAAGTATGTCATGGATAGGGCTTTGTAAATCTGTGTGTATGTTTAAATGAGATTGGATTGAATTGTAGTCTGAAAGGTACAATGTCAATCCCTCTCAATGTGGTAGTGTGTCTGATGTAATTGTTTATGAATTTGAATTGTTCAAGGATACAGTTCTTCAAAGGACATATGAATTCATAAATGACACTGGTTCTCTGCAGTTTAGATTTTGTGAATTGTTATTGATTATGAGGTCAGTAGTTTTGAATTTGTGTAGATAATTTAATTTTTTTGTGTAAGTCAGTCGAAGTTGCATATTTTCGGATGATGTTTGGAAGTGAAGATTTGTCCTGTTTATAATTGCTATGCACTTGGTTTTTGTAGAAAATATTAATGTTATTGTTTTTGTCCACATGTTTGTTGTTGCCATTGATTACATTGCAAAGGTTTGATATGGTAGTGAAGTAAATAACTTGGAAAGATGTTAACAAGCAATTATTTCAAATTGTAGTGCTCTTTGAAGAAAAGTGTGTGAGAAAATTCTTAATGACACTAATTTTATATCTAAGCGAACATTGACTAATAAAATTGAGTTGGCAAGAATTTTTACTAATGGGTTTTTTTATATAGTGAAGTAGTGAAAGTAGTGAAAGTATTATTACTAAAATTTACAAGAACATTTAAGAATGGGAGTTTGTTTTTTTTGGCTAAGCTCAAATGTGAAATTAAGGACGGAATACAGAATTTTTTTTAAAAATAGTTTTGAGATTATCAATTTCATTTTGGTTGCCAGCTAAAATGAAAATATCAACATATATTTTTGTTTTGGTAACATTTTTAAAATCCATGTTTTCAGCAAGGGACATATAAAAGTTAAAGAAGCAAAAACCAAGTGGGTTTCCCATATTTACACCATTAGTTTGCATGTAAATATTGCTGTGATGGTTGTAGAAAGAAACTTTAGAGGTGCAGGTAAGTAAAAGTTTTTGAGAATATTAGATTTGATAGATGAGGTGGGATTAATTTGGACAATTCTTATATAATTTAAGTTCTGAAAAGAAAACAAATTATAAGAACACACAAAAAATTATATAAGAAACTTAATGATAATACCTAGTCTGTCATTTTCAATGAAACTCACATATATATATATATTTAAACACTATTGAAAACCTATCGATGGCTGTGCTAGCACAAAGTAACAAGCCATCATAACTGTGAGTTTTAATGCACCTAAGTTGTTCAAAAGCTGTTGATTACACCAGATTAAATGCTCTTTAACTGTTGTGAACTCAGAATAGACCCGGAAGAAAACGAACTCGGGAATTAGTGAAACATATATATTTAACGGAAAACAAATACAAGAGTGTTACACATCAGTCTGACTGCCAAGTATTAGACCGGAGTAACTGAACCCAACTCAACTCCACCCTGAGAGGCATATTCTCCTGGTGTTCATAATAATAGGAAGAGTTCATTATATTCCAAAAAGGGTAGGTCCCATAACATTAACCAAAAAATGTTACTAAGGACAACTTAGTATAGTTGCAGTATAAATCACAGTATAAACACAAATGTACCTGAGCAGGTAACTTTTTTTCTTCTTTTTTTTTAATCATTTCACCCCAAGCAAGGCATTCCACTGCCACTATAGCGCAGGGGGTTACATCGGGGAAGGTGCTGAGAGAGCAATTGGATATAGGAAATGTCAGAAGAAGGGTGATAGACAAGTAAGGGGTACATGGCAACAGTCTTTTTCATGAAATCTTCAAGCTTGAATTCTACTCTTATTAAAAAAAAATAGATGGAAAGTTTGCAAGTGTGTAACTATCAGTTCTTGCTAAAATGTTAACTTATGCCCTGGATTTTTTTTCAGATCTCTACTTTATTAAAGCAAATGCTCCTTGTCCCAAGTTAATATATATGACCATAAATAAAACAGTTAACTCAAGACCATGTTTTGTTTAAAATAAATGAATACATAAATAATTAATAATAATTATATTAAAAGATAAATATATAGAAACAAATAAGTAAATAATTTAGCAACAACAATTGAACATTTTCATTTATTATCAGATTAAATCATTTTGCATCCTATATAGTTTACCTTTACTTACAGAGTTAGCTTTAATATTTTAGAGCAGGGGTTTCCAAATTTTTTAGAACCACAGCCCACTATTCATGACCACAGCTTATGGCAACCCACTCAAATTTACTAAGCGAAAACACATGAAAGAATATAAAAAATATTATTTATTCATATTCACGTATTTCAATTACATTTGAAAATACTGATGAATTTTCAATAACATTTCCAGAACTTATAAATGCTATCTAATTCATAAGTAATGAGACGTGTGTGAAGAATATGCTTGTTTCTTGTTACTGTCAAGAAAGACATTGACATCAACATCAATGTGGGTTAGTTTTGTGGTGATACCGATCGAGCAAAAGCGAGGGACTGGATGTTTGCTCTATACTGACCAGAAAGCAAATGAACAAAAGTCGTCTCTGCGCAGATGTATTCGCGCAGATGTTCGGTTGAAAAATAAAAATTAATTAAATATCAAATTTCCATTTCACGAGCCTACGCGAATTTTATTTACCAGCCAATGGGAAGCCCAGAATCAAATACAAGTATGAAATCCCAAAACGAGCTGTTTTGATACAAAAAGCAGATATAAAAAGCTGAGACAAAAAGCAACTCAATTTGTTTTTCTTGATTTTATAATCATTTTATGACTTATAGTGGGCTATCTATAACAAGGCCAAATTCTGTTAACCTGCAACAATATACAACTACCCTTCACTAGAATGTAATCCAACTACAACTAGAAAAAGAATAGATAAGCAATCCACTATAGTTTCAGGCATAAGAAATTTGACAATTAAAGTTTATTCCAGAATTTGTTTTTGATTCCTACCATTGATGAAAATCCAGTTTCACAATGACATGAAGATGAGAAAGGGAGAAGTACCTTCAAAGCTTCAGTGGAAAGGATTATATATGGTTTTCAAACAGACACCCAGAACTGTATCAATTTTTCTGCTGTTAAAGTTCATTTCTAACAAAGCATTTTCAGATAAATGAAAATGTTATTAGTTTTTGTTGATATCCAACTGTTATGTCAGTTTGAAAGGGGTTCATAATCCACATTTTTCTCTTGGATATTTTTCATTCCTTCAAGGAAATAAAACTCAAAATTCTCTTTCAGCTTATTCAGTGTTCAGATATCTCAATTATTATATGTCATCAGCTTTTGCTTCATTCTCTATTACAAAAGTTTGAAATGTTTCAAAACAGTAATTGAAGCTCATGTGTATTTTCTCAAACTATGGGTTGTAATCCACTGCTTGGCTTCAAGTGGAATGTTAGTGAGTTTTAAAAATTACACATGAGCTTCAATTACAATTCTGGGTGTCTGTTTGAAAACCGTATACAATCCTTTCCACAATCCTAGCACCTAAAGCAGGCTGGAGTGTAAAACAGAGGAAAAATATTAAGTTTACAAAATTTTAAATTTGAGAATGCTCTAAAACAGCATTTCTAGTATAACTTTTTAAAGTCACTAACATTCCACTTGCAACCAACCAGTGGATCACAACCCATAGTTTGAGAAATGCTGTTTTAGAGCATTCTCAAATTTAAAATAACTCATGACTTCCAATTGAGGCTTTATGCAAAGAATGAGGATGATATACCCCAGTGATTGTAATAAAGGGTTCAGTTCGAAATTCCTAGCACCTGAAGAAGGTCAGAGCATACAACAGCTGAAATGTCATACAAATGGCAACAAAGATGAGGACAATAGTAAAACTGTAATGTAAATGCTACCTTATCTCAGAAATATAGATAAATACTATTTGTTTGTTTATGCCATAATCATGAACAAACATCAAAGATTATTAAAATCACTTTTTTTGTTATATATATAGATGAACAAGATACCCATTTGTGATATGTGTTATTGGTTTTGGTCATTTTTTAAGATGACTAGAGGTCAACAAAGTGCAAGGCATGGCATTTCTAACCAATGAAACAAAGTCAAATATAGAGTTTGCTATAAAGTACAAAACTTTTAAATGGTAGAGTAGACAAGGTCAAAGTTGATCTCCAATTCACCAATGATAGAATCACTTTATGGCTTCTAAGATCTTTATTTCTGTCAAACAATTACTTGGAGGTAATTTGAGTAGAAAACATGTGATGCTGATGATCTTAAGGTCACTGGGGTGATCAATATCAGATTATTATAGCTTTTTTTTTTCTTCTTTCAAACAAATGAAAGCTCTTAAAACATTAAAAACCTTGATTGTTGCTGTTTGGTTTTTTTAAAAGATTGTGCAATCCCTAGATAGAGAAATTCAGGGGTTTTTTTGTTTTTTTTTCAGCTTGAAAGGTAAAAATGAATAAATTTTTTTATCCTCATAAGCAAAATCATTCAAACAAGAAAAAACAAACAAGACACTAAAATCCTCTGCTTTTTATCCTTAATGTGTTTGACAAAGTATTATGTTAAAACTAAATTTTTTTTCAGTTTTCGTTGGTAACCAATCTACAAGAGTTACTAGCGTTCCACTGTTGTTAACTTTTTGTTAACTGTTAATCAAAATTTCAAAAACCTTAAAAACCGTGTGCAGGCCTACGGTAGCATACATTCATTAAAGCTAACAAAAATTAAAATGGAATTTACAATGTCTATCGATCTCAGCTGGGGTCGTTTCGGTTTAATCAACTAATCAATAAATAAAATACTTAAAAAAAAAATTAAAAAATATCAGTTTTTCTTTCAAAGTGTTGGACTGTTAGTGTTAATCAATGTTACAAAAAAATGAAATTAAATGTAATAATTTATTACAGATTTTTATTAAGAATCATATATCCTATGTACCAGAAACGTATGAAATTTCTTCAATAAAGAAAGGATGCATGGGTTCACAAGTGAAAATATTTATTATTATTCATGATTTCAATTAATTATGCATCCCGAATACATACAGTTGTAAAACACTAACGCAGTTAATGCACAATTAGATCAAATTACTCACTGAAAAATGTCGATATTTTTCTAAGAACCACTATGACTGATACAAAAAAAAATCATTTATTTTTATTCGTGGAAAAATGAACCAGGTAAAAACTAAAAAGAACACCACGAATTGCGATTGTAAACGATTGGTGCCCATTTGATGACATCATAACACGCAAGCTAAGTGTTGATGAGTTGGTTGTCTCTCTAACTGTATAAATTTAATTTTTGCGCTTTATGCTTTTCAATCAAGATATAAACAAATAACTTACCAGGTTATCATATCGAAGCGCTCAACATATATAGACCAACCTACTAACTACTGCATTAGTACACAACACGTTACTGGAGCGTGTTATGCCTTCTGATGACAGCTACACTTGTAGAGAGACACTCAGAAAGAATTATCACAAGCCTTAATTGAAAAAAAAGGAGATAAATACTTTTAAGAGGAAAGTGGTTGGATTTTTTTAAGGTATTAACAGCACAAAACTAAGGTAGGTATTTATTTTAAAATTTGTGTTTCAATTTTTATTCCCTTACGTTGTCCGTTATTGAAAAATGCATGTTTTTTTTTTGTTTTTTTTAGCGATATAAAAGCTTTATTTTAGCCAAACAATTTTTAACTGACCCTTAAAATATTAATAATCATTCTTTAATGAATATTGAATTTTATTTTAATCCAATTTTGGATCTATGTTTCAAATTTACACGTAATTATAACTTATTTTGCGAAAGGCGCTACGGTATTTATTTACAATTTTCTGTTATATAATGACTTAGTAGTGTTATTATAAATTTGATTTTAAAGATAGAACACTGTTATATCTTTAAAATCAAATTTTTTCTTTGATTTAACATTCATTGAAATTTTGTAATAACAGTAAAAAAGATCATACAAATAATATCCGATTTTGCATTTTTACATAAAAACTTAAAAACATCAACAGTCCAATGCTCTTCTTAAATCATCCAACAGACAGAAATAAACAAATAATTTTTTTTTAATAAATGTAGGCTTAAAATAAACGTCTTGAAAATATTTTAGTTTAAAAATGTACAAATTACGTAAGTTTCTTAAAAAACAGACCTGTTTTTAGAATAGAGATTCAATAAAAAAAAACGAAAAAACATTCCTCTTTTTAGTCTTTTTTTTATCTAAAATTGAACACTGGAACATTCATTTTTATTAATATTTCTAAATTTGTAAATAAATGTGATCGCTGAAAGATACTTTTTAAGAATTACAAGTGCTTTTAATAATTATTTTGAAATATAAAATTTTTAACTAGAAAAATAAATTAACAAACAGGTGCTACAACTTCTTGTGTATTGAAACGACCGCTTTAAGTTTTATAGTCGTTTTTTTTTTTTTAGTTTTATTACCTATTTTTCCCTCTATGCTCTTTGAATGGATAAGTCGGTATTTTTTTTTTTTTAACAATTCGAAAAAACTAAATTAAAAAAAAAATAATCTTAAAAACTGCGGTGTTTTTATTTTCGTTACAAACTCAACATAAAAAATTGTCAACATATGAGTGACAGACACGCACAATCAACAAAAATCTTTTTGTTTTCCAGCACAGACTCTATGCCATCGAAATAATCATTTGATCATAAAAAAAACAAAAAAAAAACATACATACATCTGATTTTTTTTTCTTAAAGTTGGTTTATGATGCAAAAACACCTCAGTAAAACTTCGGACACTTCTCTGTGTCTCTTTCTCTCTCTCTCACACACACACACACAAACATTTTTATTTGTTTCTAATTTAAGGAATTCACAATTAAACGTTTTAGTAGCTCATCCTTTGAAGGGTCACAATCACATTGATCGGATCGCAGAAAATTACCCGCGATCGCAAGAGTAAAGTTTGGAATTGAATAAATTAACTGAATAATGATCGAGATAAATAAAATAAAAATGAAAAAAGGGATGTTGAGAACATTTTTTGTTTAGTTAATAAAAAAGATTAAAAACAAGTCCTGCTTCCACACACACAAAAAATCAATTTATTCTGAGGAACGCAAAAAAAAAAAAAAAATTCTAATTTTGAAAACCTCTCGAGTGCTCAACTGGGGTAGTCTTGTGGGCCCAGATTTTGTGCAGACCTGCTGTGAAGAAATGCGAGATCGAATAATCCCTGAGTAGAAAATATTCTCTCTCTATGTTTTCACGCCAAAAAACGTTTTCATTTCGTGTCTTGTGAGGGAATGTCAAAATTTATTAAAAAAATTACAATCAGGATTTTAAAAAAAAATGAAATGTAATTTCTCAAAATTCACCTGACAAATTTATTTCTCTAAGAAGAGATTATGAATTTCCCCCAGAATTATGTAAATTGCGTTTCTTTTTTTATTGCAGTGTTTTTAAGTGGAAAAAACTACGCAAACCTTCTCAACTAGAAATTTTGCATTTTTAAATTTGACCTCAGCATGCCAAATTTTAAAAAGTTATTTTTCATTCTCATTGTATTGCTGTTTAATTTTTTTTTATTTTTTTTTGTTAATTACTCCGGCTATTTCTGTTTACCTTTTTTTTACCACCAACAATTTATTTAACAAAAATAAAAATTCCAATCAGCGCAATATGGGAATCGACTAAAAAGCAAAAAAATCATTTAATTAGTTTTGTTTTGTTTGATATTTCTCTTAAAAATATCTTTCTTTTACGAACTTCAGTGGCGATTTTAAAAAGGAAATTATTATATTATTCTTTTTATTGTTTAAAAGTTGTTCATAGTTATTGACGCGAAAAGGGAAATCGGTAAACCAAGTTCAAAAATATTTTGGCGGAGAAAGTAATTGACTTCTACAGTTGTCAACCGTTCAAAGTTGGCAACCTCTTAAAAACTTTGTAAATATCTCCAACTGCATACAAAGATTTTACCATCGAGGTATTTAATATTGGAAGACTCGTGAAAAATAAAAGTGTCAATTATTGGCTGTTGAATTGTTTTTTGTATCCAAGAAGCCAAAAATGAAAGGACTTGATAAATAAATAATAAAATCTTGGCAGCTTTGGAGCCCGTATTATTGAAATCTTTTAAAAATCAATACCAAATAGGAGAATAACGCCCATTGGAGTTGGACGAACAACCATAGTTAGTATTTAATTTACTACACTTTAAACAAGATTAAAAAAAAAATTTAAAAAAATAAACATGTTGACAAAGTTGTTGAAGGCGAGAAATCAGACTGATTTAAATACTCGAGTTAGTAGTGTAGTGTGCCTTCCAAGTAATCTCATGATGATTAGTGTTCAACAAATTAATTAATTAAGGCTTGTTGTATTCCTGTCGCACGAATTAATAAATACTTTGGGGTAGGCATGAATCGACCCCCCCCCCCCATCTATATTACTTTAAGGTAGACTATAACTTTGGCTGGGTGGCAACCAACCTAGGAGAACTAAATAAATTCAAGACCATGGAGAAGGGCAGTGAGAAACCATTATATATACTAGCTTTTTTTTTCTTCTTCATTAGAAGTCATATTATGAATAACAAAAAAAGGAGTCTGTTAAGACCTGTGATCACCTCCCTCTTAAGTTTTCAAGAGACATCAAAAGTGTCTCAACTAGTTAACAATCAGTGATTTTCTAACCTCAGCTTAGACGTGGCACAAGGCCAAAAAAGTATGGTTCACCCAGTGAAGATTGAATTCACTACTCAATTGTAATGATTCTAGCAAGACAAGCTTGCTAACCATTATTACACCACATCAAGGTGCCTCATGGTACTTGACTTGAGCAGTCAAAGTTCAATTTATATATGAAGTAACAAAACTGCTGATCTTTACAAAAGTCGGATGAGACCAAGAATGGGGTATTGTTGCTGTATCTGGACTGGTGCTATCAGTCCCCACTGCCCAGTCTTGACAGAGTTCAAAAATGCTTATGTGGCCTTGTAGGTAATTAATTATAAATATTATCCACCTTGACCTTCATTCCACAGATGAAAGATTGCAAGCTTTTCACTATTGCCATTACCATGGCAGATGTTCAGATGCATTCTTTTTTTAGTTCCATCAGCTCAGACCTTCACAGCTAAAACCAACCATGCCACATCTTTCTTTATGGTATCAATCCATCTTCATTGTGTTTTTCTTTGATAAGGAGCAAGTTCCACTCACAGCTTCACCAGAAATGTTACTTTGTAAACCAAACTCCCAAGAGGATGTCTCCCTGACAACTACAATTTTGGTTTTTAAAAATCTAGTCAACTGATATCTATTATACATGTCTTCATTTCATACTTCCTCATTCCTTATTACAACATTCTCACTCAGTAAAGCTGTCAGTGTGGTGAGTACAAAATAAAAATAACTCTTCTTCACTGTTTGCAAATTCATGAGCCAGTGTGAAAATGTTAACCAATGAAAACAGAGCAAATTGCAGAAAACAACAAATTTAACTTTTAATGTTTCTTCCCTCCCAAAAATGAGTTTGCATTGAGAGCTGACCAGGTGATGTGATCTGAGTTGGCTACATATTTCATGTTTTTCGGTTGATCAAACACAGAGAGAGAGAGAGAGAGAGAGAGAGAGAGAGAGAAAGAAAGAAAGAAAGAAAGAAGCAGAGAGTGCTCAACTTAGCATAATATAACAGAAACAGACAGTCGGGATTGTCCCTGTGACCCATTTGCCCCCTCTAACTTTCTTTCTCATGCTGCTTTCTTTATTTCTTCTTCCTCTTCAACTGCTCGCCATCCACAACAGAAAGAGAGGAACAAGACTTTTACTACTACCCATACATCACATCAAAAACATGGATTTATAATATATCTTTATTATTTGTACAAATCAAATTTCACATTTTGCTAAAACAGACGAACCCTAAATTCTTTAAACTTCTCATGACACTTTCTGTTTCAGTTAATTTCATACCTAATTTGACATTATGCTGTTTGGTAAATAAATTTTCATTTATTTATACATACAAAACAATTTTAGCTTTCCAACCTTCTGATCTGGAATAAATAGTGGGGAGTTCAGTTATTTTTGGCACAAGGCTAATTTAATAAACATTGCTCGAGCTTCCTACTTCAAACCATCTACCTGGAGTAGACTTTGTTTTGTTACAGTGGAACATGGCTACCTTTTTAAACAAAAAAGGTTCATTTCTGATTTTCCTCTTCATTTTTCATATTCAAATGAGCCCTTGGCTTGAAATTGTCCACTATGAAAATAATGAAAGTGGGTTGGTATCCCTGTGCAAACATTTACCCTGCGAAGGAATTCTTGTGCAAATGAAAAGTATTAGTGTAAGTGTCACATTTGATAGTTTGGGTCTGTCTGAACTCAGTCACTTAAGTGCCATATGTGATACATACTTGGGCAATCATGTCTCGAAAGAGATATGACTGACTGGGTAGAAGATTATCCCGCAGTAGGTTGCCATTACTTGGCTGGCAACCAGTCTACTGCAGAAAGAAATGGCAACCTCCTGCAGGATAATCTTCTGCCCAGTCAGTTATGTCTCGAAAAAGACATGATCGCTCAAGCATGTATAATGTATGGCACTTAACTGAATTAGTTTAAAAAAAGAGTGGGTGTATCTATTTTAAACAAAATCCATTATGACAATGTTCTCTTTTAACCAACAATTAAATTTTTTTAAAATCATTTCACCCCAAGCAAGGCAAAATTGCCACTAGTGGTCAGGAGGTTACAGAAGAGGTGAGATGAGAATGAAGAACAAGTTACAGGGAAGTCAGAGAATGAGTAAGAACAGGATGAGAATACAAGTGTGATGAAGAAGGCTGCATGAGAGTGAAGTGTAAAAGAAGATGATACAAGGGTTGTCAGGGAAAGGGTATGAGTCAAGAAGATAAGAGATGACAATTGACTTTGCATTTAAATTCATGGAAACTAGTTTTTAGGGAAGCAAGTATAAGGAAGGGAATTCCACAGGCGGAAAATGTGAGCAAAGAAGCTGCTAGATTAGAAATTGCGGTTACATTTGATTGGTTTCACTGTAAAAGGGTGGACCTAGTTACTAGTCTAGTCAGTCAGTTAAATGCTGTACGTGATACACGCTTGGGCAATCATGTCTCAAAAGAGACAGGACTGACTGGGCAGAAAATTATTGCGCAGTAGGTTGGCATTGCTTTCTGCGGTAGACTGGCTGCCAACCAAGGCTATAGAACCCAATCTATACTGTTATTTGACTCATAGCTAGAGGGGAAGAGATGTATTATATTATTATGTAGTAATTAGTGGGGGATCAGTTTATTACTTTATAACAATATACAACTGAACCCCAACTTTATGCCCAGTAGAAGCCTTAATCATGTTTTCAACTATTATATTCAGTCAGTTAATACACGCTTGGGCGATCATGTCTCGAAAGAGACAGGACTGACTGGGCAGAAGATTATCCTGCAGTAGGTTGCTATTACTTTCTGCGGTAGACTGGTTGCCAGCCAAGTCTATAAAACCCAATCTGTCCTGTTATTTAATCCATAACTGGAGGAAAGAGATGATTACCTTTTCCAAGAAGGGTTTGTGCGTAAGTGAATGCAAGGAATTCGAACTCGGTTCCCAGATTTCTCGTTCCGAGCCGATATCGACTGCACCACAATATTAGCTCGAGTAAATTCATGCAGAGGGGGCACCAGAGAGCTAAGCTTGTCAGAGCAGAAACCGTGAAAGTATTTATAGAAGAGACAGAGGGAAGCCACGTTACTGTGGGAAGAGGGAAGACACGTTAAAGTGACTGGAGTTCAGCTACCAGGTCTAGATCAATAACATTTTACAGATTCTTCGTTGGATTTTGTCAAGGAAAATGGGACAACGGAGGGTTTGACAAAGGAAGGTGTGCTAAAAAAGGATAGGAAATTGTGGAGAGCCAAAATTGTCTACGTTCTGAAGAACACAGCGCATAGAAAAATTCTAATTCAAAAGCAAAACGATTGTGAACGCTTGACTGTTGTTAAAAAATTTACTGACAAACATCAGATTCAGTATGATGGCCCTATTTCTTTTTTTAATGAGTCACGTTTTTTTATTTTTGGTCAACAATTTAAAATAAAACAATAAAATTATTAAACGTTTATACACGCAAAAATAATTTTTTGTTTTCATTTTAGTTTTTTTGGTGGGGTTGTGTCTAAAATGAGAAAGATGAAAACAAGTTCATTTTTTTAGGACTTGACTATAAAAAAAAAATAATATTTAAAATTAATTTTAACCTCAAAAATGTATTAAAGAGTTTAAAAATATCTTCTTGAGTTGATTGAAATGAAAACTAAGTATGTGTGGGCGTTACATCAGAATTTATTTACTAAACTCTGTAACGCCCACACTTTTCGAAGGTAAGAGACAAAAAACAAAACAAAACAACAACAACGGTAAGGAAGTTAGTCTTAAAACCACCAAACTATTTTGAATAAATTAAAAACAAAGCTGAAACAGTGAGAGAATAATTACCCACTCAAACAGAATCAATGGCACTAAATTGTGTTCAGTTTAATAAAAAATGAAGAAGAAAAAAAAAGTGCGTCTGGCGGACCTGAAACAGACTACCACCACGTTTAATTTCGTTGTTTAATGTTTTTCATGTTTTTTTGTTTACTTTTTTTTCAGCGAAGTCATATCGATTACCCCCTTAGCTTTACGACTAACAAAAAAAAATTTTTTAATTTCTATATTTAAACTAAACATTTTCTTAGGGGGGATCAGTTTCTCTTACAACGTTATAGTAAATCGAGCCTCCATTTTGAAACCAGTTACTAGTACGATATTACCGCCAACCTGTAAATCTGTTCATTATCAAATGTTTTGGACTTTTTTCAGTGCAATATTATTTTTTACACCTTAAACTTTACGAATGACAAAAAAAAAAAAATTGCAAAAATTTCAATATTTAAACAATTTTAGAGGGAGACCAGTTTCTCATACAACCTTACACTGTAAGTTACAGTGAATTGAAAATGGAGGATCGATTTTCTTTAACGTTGAGAAACTGACCCCCCCACCCACAAATTTGTTTAAATATTTAAATTTTTCAAATTTTTTTCGGATAATCGGAAAGTTTAAGTAAAATTCGATAGAACTGTCCTGAAAAATTTAAAAAAAAAAATGAAAAACAACGAAATTAACAAAAACAAAAAAGCGAGCCCAACGCGAGTGGATTGAAAATGGAGGATCGATTTACTTTAACGTTGTATGAGAAATTTACCCCCCCCCCCCGTTTGTTTAAATATTGTAATTTTTCAAATTTTCTTTTGATAATCGGAAAGTTTAAGTAACAACAATCGATAGGACTGCGCTGAAAAAAGTAAAAAAAATAAATAAAAACAACGAAATTAAACGTGGTGGTAGCCTGCTTCAGGGCCGCCGTGAGTCCTGTGGGACGAAAACAGGGAATAAAATAAAACTGAAAATTATCGAACTATAAATTTAAAGTGAGCGATTTATTTACACAAGGTTATGAAAACAGCACTAGCTTGCATGGCCATTCCTACCAGGCAATACATCACTTTCAGAAGTTGGCTTGGGCGAGGCCGTCGCTATATTACCATAATATAGCGACGGCCTCGGCTTGGGTCACTTAACTGGCGTCTCAAAAGAGAAAATGCTGACGGGGAAGAGCGAGAGTTCATACACACACGTTTGGTCAGCCTTGTTTTGACTTGGGCGTGTTGATAAATTTCTTTTAGCTTCTTTTGATGTGGCATAAGGGAGACCCAGTGAGGATCGAACTCACTATTCAGTCATAATTGTTCTTTAGCAAAACAAGCTAACCGTTTACATGTCGAGGTGTCCCTTTCAGTTTTTGAACGCTTCTTATGATCTGTGAAATTAGCACGTTTCTGCTGAGTGGAGAACTTTGTATCGTCTCCTTCTCCTGAAGAAAACCAACGTAAGATTCTCGATAGGCAAGTAACTAAGGCAAAGTAACAAAAAAGGACGGGAAAGCCATTTAAACAAAATCAACTCCCTCACCCTGTTGTTTTCCTCCGCTCAATTTGCAATACAAATTTTAACACGTTGAAAAAATCCAAAATATATATTAAAAAAAAAAAAAAAAAAAGTATTCTTATTCTATATCGTTACAAATATATTTTTAATTATCTCTCTAGCAAATTATATTGCTCAAAATAAGTACACACATTGATTTTTTTTTTCTTCTTGTCTTGCATAATTACCAAATTTTTGTTCATTATTTTTTTTTTAAATTTTATTTCTACCAAATCCAAGCTTTTGGTGGCGCCATACAAATTTAGCAGAAATAATAATAGCAAAACATTAGGCACAAAACAAGGTAACTTCTGTGTAAAAAAGTTTTTTAAACTTTTAGTTTTAATTACGAAAATTGGTACAAACAAAATTTGCACAAAAATTTCTTTTTGTACGCCTAAGATAACAATATGCTACAAAGGATCACCAGCGAAAAATCGAAAAAACTCTAGAAAAGACCAGGATTTTATGAAAAAAAGAAAATACAGCAGCAAAAAAAAAAAGGTGGGGGTAAAAAGAACGACTTACAAATTGCCCAACAAGGGTCTCTGGAACAGTATTTTTTTCTTTTTTTAACACAATTCGTTCTTGAGAAAATTTCTCAGAAATCCTTTGGGTTTTCTCGGTGATTGGCTGTTCACAATGCCTGCTTGATGTCAGTCAGTGTCTTCTTTGGTTTATTTTTGACCTGTCTTCTTCCCTTTCTATCAAAAAGGTCTTCTACTGACCTGAGCTTCGTTTGTTCAAAATTTTTTAAGCTAATTTTAACTTTTGCTTCCGATTCGGGGTGTTATTGGAGTTTGATCACGTCTCATTATACGAAAAATCTTCGATAAACTGGAAATGAATCCTTCATAAATTTTAGCGGGCTTTAACCACTGAGACGAGAAAGATATACATTTGTAACAATTTTTACACAAACCGTCTGACCTAAATATACGCTTCTATCAAAAGAATGTGTATAAAAAAAAACTAGACAATTTGATTTGAACAAGGGCAATATTTTTTTTATTTTTTTAAATAAAAATATTTTTTCATGTATGAACAGAAGAGGCTCCATTTCTTTTTTTTTCTGATTCATGACTAATTTAAAGCAATAACCTAAGACGAAAAATCCCAAATTTTGGGGGACAAACACGAATTGCTGCAATCAATTTTTGATTGCAAAAATAAAAAAAAAACAAGTAGATCATGAAAACTTATTTTGATCTGTTGCTTCACCTGATTTCTTTACTTTTTTTCTTTTCATACCTGTTTTAGTAATTTTTCAATGCTACAATAAAATGGCAACAAAATTAATACAAATGAACAAAAATAAAACATTAGGAATAGAAACTAACATTGAAATCTCTCTGATAACTAATTTAAAAAAAAATTACATTAACTGAATTTTATGCCGGTAAAAATGTGATGCGGAATCGTATTTCGACTCTTGTTTTTATTAAGAAAAAATAGTGACATGATTTAATCATTGGTTGGTCGTTTTCATATTGCAATCATCGTAAGCTGCATTTGTATTTTTCCTTTGAAAATTCTTTTTCTTTTTTGAATTTTCGTTAATAGGTTTTTCTGGTTCTTCAAAAGAGTGCAGTAGCGTACGCAATTTGAAACGTAGTCAGCAAGTTTAAAAACATAAAATATTCGGTTTTGGAATTTTCCGAGTATTTTTAACTTTCCTTTGCATTCTTTATCGTTTCTCTCCCTCTTCTCTTTGATTTCAATTTTTCTCATTCTTTACTTCACCCTCTCTCTTTTATTCTGTTTCTGTCTTTTATTCATTCCCTTATCACACCTTTCATTTTTTTTTTATTCCAATGCACATTGAGTTATATTAAGTTAAGTATTTAGTTAGGATGTTTAAAAAATTAAATTAAATATGGCGGGTAATAACAAAAATTAACAAGGAAACACTGAACTGAATTTATAGAATATGCGATAGTTTGTTTAATTAATTATTAAAATGGAATATCTCATTACTAAGTAAAGGAGATCAGGATGTGTGACAAATATAGACAGTTTTTGCTGTTTTAATATTAGATATATTGTAATATGGTAATGTTTTACAAGAGCTGGGTGGAATGCTCTCGATTTGATCCACTTCCAAAACTGGTCAGAATTCATATTGGAAGGCCTTTTTGATTGAGCTGAGAACATTTCATCACCTTCATAATGTTGGAAATATATAGTTTCTTTTATTTATTGTAATATCAAGTTTTCATTTTTTGGTCAACCGTGCATTTGGTGTAATGGATATCGGCTGCAAATGAGAAATCAGAGAGCTGAGTTCGAATTCTAGTTGAATTTGTTTCATTCACTTACACACAAATACCCTTGGGAAAGGTATTACTCCATTTTTTCTCCCTCCAGCTATGGGTTGAACAGAGGACAGATTGGGTTCTATAGCCTTGGTTGGCAACCAGACTACCACAGAAAGTAATAGCAATCTACTGCACAGTAGGTTGCCATTTCTTTCTGTAGTAGACTTGATGCCAACCAAGGCTATAGAACCCAATCTGTCTACCCTGCTATTGAAACCATAGCTGGAGGAAGAAGAGATGGATTAATACTTTTCCCAAGGGTATTTGCATGTAAGTGGTTGCAACGAATTCAACTGGTCTTTGAACTCGGCTTTCTGATTTCTCATTCCAAGCTGATATTCATTGCACTACAATGCATATCCCTAGTCTATTAGTAATCTCTTTGCATAAAGTCCTTTAAAGATCTAGGTGATCATCATGGTTGTTCTTTTGTTTCTTTAAGTAATTTTGATCCAATATCCATCCCTCATTGTCTCAGTTCTGCTATCCATTCACGCAAACTTTGCAATCATGGCTCTTTACAACTTCCTGTCTTTTGATACTCTAAATAACATTTTACTCTATATCCATCCTTTCCTTTGTTTTACCATCGATTCTCACCAAGATAATTCCATATCAAATCAACCAGAAAAAAATAACTCCCCCCTCCCTCCCCCAAATTTTTTCTTCTTTTGGCTCTAGTTAGATACATAAAAGTTAGGAAGAAATCCAAAAATACAAGTTCAGAAAAGTTAAAGAACCCATTTTTCCAGGCTGCCCAAAAATAAGTCTATACTCCAAAAATTGCCTCTCTCGATATGAAAATCTGGACCAGCCGCTCTTACCAGAGTTTTCATTCAATAACCCTAAAAATTGAACCTGGAAAGATTTTGAGGGCAAGGAATTTAAAAATCATGGTTAGAAAGACAGGAGAGATCATCTTCAGGCACTTTTAGACCTAGTAGGTGCTTTCACAAAGTTCCCTTTGGGGCCAATTTTTTTTATCAACAACTCTAGAGGTAAAAGCTGAAAATTCCTGTTTTTTTTTTTTCCACACCTATAGATAAACCCTTCATGATTGTGAAACAAATCTTTTGGTATTTGTTGCTTCATATGAAAAAATCAGCATCAAAATCTTTTATTTTCATGTTT
Source organism: Ascarosepion bandense (assembly GCA_037127315.1). Taxonomy (NCBI): domain Eukaryota; kingdom Metazoa; phylum Mollusca; class Cephalopoda; order Sepiida; family Sepiidae; genus Ascarosepion; species Ascarosepion bandense. Next base: position 3,015,830 of record JBBBDQ010001389.1, read on the forward strand.
TTTCTTTAAAAAAAACCTGGATTTTCGAACATTGTCAATGTGTTTTATTTCAGTTAAAAGATGTTATGAGAAGCGTTTCTTTGAATAATAAAAAAACAAGTTTTATCCCTCTGGTGTAAAAATCAACCTTTTGAAAGTCATTTTGGACCCCTACCTTATCTTGGCTCTGGAAATTGGTCACAAAGAGGGTCCCTGCAAAACCTTTAGCAACACCTAGTAGGTCTAAAAAGTGTCCAAAGATGATCTCCTCTGTCACAATGGAATCAATGGCCACATGTCCATGACTAAATTGAACATTCAAGTTGGAGGACATTGACTGTGGGTTGACCTGAAGAGGGATGGTCTCTTCCAAGTCTACTTACACGAGACATCATCATCATCATCATCATCATTTATCCGTCACACCCAGATGGTGCATAGGGCAGCAACTTTTTGTTGCTGTTTCTGTAACAAACTGTTTTTACGGGGCAGGGTTGTTAGCCCTGTGCCCAACCCCCAAACCTGGAGGACCGGTGGACCATTCTTGGTCCTTACATTTACAGCACCTGGTATTCCCAAATAGTCAACCATTTAAGTACTGATCAGGCTCGATGTTGCTTAACTTCGGTGATTGGACGGGAACCGGTGTATTGAACATGATATAGCCCTAGACACACAAGACATGTTACAATAGAATAAAAAGCTCTTAAACTATCAACCCAGATATGTGGAGTGAGCTGGTCAGATACTCAACTGCACAGTAATTTTATTACTACACTTAGTTATGGGACTGATAATAGTGTACATGAAGTAGGGGATCAGCTTTCTATTGTTATTAACTTACAGCAGAAATTTCTGTCACTAGCAATAAGCTTTAGAGCTGCCATGATGAAATTTCCTGTCATTCAGCAGATACTGAAGTAAAGAACTGATCATGGATTTCTTTTTTTAATTTTAAAACATATTTGTGAAGGAATAATTCGTTTTTTATACTTTTTTATTTTAAGTCTTTAGATTTTGGTTTTAAGTGCAAGAAAATCTAATCTAAACTTATTTATAAATGGAACTTTGTGTGTGTGTGTGTGTGTGTGTGTGTGTGTGTGTATCTGTTACCTATAGACTCCAAAATGGCTGAACCGATTTTCTTGAAAATTTACACAGTTGTACTATAAGCATCTGCGAGTGTTCTTAGCTAGGTTTTGTGTCAAGGTACCCCTGATAAATATCGATAATCGAATAAATCAGGTTATAGAAGGAGTGGTCCAATTTTAATACACTCATAGACAAAGATATAAGAAATGATATTCAGAAGTTTCAAGGTTGCAGTTCTTACAATAGTGCAGAAAATCGATAACATATATATATATAAGCTTTCATTACACCCGGGCAACACCGGGCTATACTGCTAGGAGTATAATAAATTTAGCTGTTAAAAAAAGAAAAAAAAAATTTGTTTTTATACTTTGTGACACCTGGAAAAAATGCCTTGTGCAAGAAACTTAAAGTAACATCTTACAATAAGGTATAAGTATTGACGTTTTAATATTTACTGGAATTAAGCTACAATTATTCTTTTAGATATTTATAATCTATTAAGTACTTTTTTTTTTTTTGTAAATTGCAAATGCTTTTGCAAAACTGGCTGCTGCAGAGATAAGAAATTCTTGAAATCGGTATAATTTATGTCTCTAAGCATTTGGCTCATGTAGGTACTGAATTTATGACTCATAAACAATAAGTCAGTCAGTTAAATGCGATACGTGATACACGCTTGGGCGATCATGTCTCGAAAGAGACATGACTGACTGAGCAGAAGATTATCCCGCAGTAGGTTGCCATTGCTTTCTGCAGTAGACTGGTTGCCGACCAATGCTACAGAACCCAATCTGTCTTGTTATAACTGGAGGGAAGAGACAGATTAATACCTTTCCCAAGGGTATTTGCACGTAAGTGACTGCAAGGAATACGACTGGAATTCGAACTCGGCTTCCCGATTTCTCCTTCCGAGCTGATATCCACTGCACCACGATGCACATACTTAAGTAAAATAAGGTGTTTTAATGTTTTTCTATTCTTTTATAATCATTTCACCACAAACAAGGCAGAACTGCCACTGGTGCACCGGGAGTTACAGTGAGAGAAACAACAAGGTACAGGAAATATCGAAGAAAATATAAGAGAAGGATGGTAATAAGAGATAGAAGATGGCAAGTGATGTTGCCTTTCAACTTTTAGAGATTGTAGTTATCAGGGAAGCAAGAAAACGAAAGGGAGTAACGAAACTATAGAAGTGGTGGTCACATTTCGATGATGAAAGGGTGGGACCTTGATGTCAGCCTAATAGCGTGCATAAATACATGGGATTGGGGAATCAAATAAAAATGTTTGGCAGAGCAGTTGCCATGAAAATACTCGTGGAAAAGACACTGGGAAGTCACATCATCATTCCGGAGAGAAAGTGACTGAAGGTAGGCTGCCAAGTCAGGATTGATTGCAGATGCTCCTTTGAGTTTTTGTTGAACCTTGAGTCGAATAGCAGGAGCACCTAACCAGATATGGCAACAGTATTTAATGCACAGACAAATGGTAGATTTATAAATGTGTGACATGGATTCTGACGATAAAAACTTACTGGTCTAGCACAGAGACTCCACCTTTTGTAGAAGTAGATGCAACTATAGACTCGATGTAGTCAGTCCACTTGAAATCATTTGAGAGAGTGAGGCCAAGGAGGTGCAGTGTGTTGCTCTCTAGTATCAAATGTATACATATTTGTGTGTATTAATATGACGTTGAGATATATTCTATATTACTTTTCTTATATAGATAAGAGTGCTCTATTTTGAATTCTTTTAAAAGAACTTATTGATGTGTATATTGCTGATATAAAAGTGAAATTTAGTTTTGTTTCATCTTTTTTATTTTAATACAGATTTTTATGTTAAAATTAGTACTCATTTTATTATTTTGTCAGAAAACAACATGGAATTTGAAAAGCATAACTATGGCACCTATGTAACATTATTTGAATATTACTCGCAATGGCAAATATATTTTCTACACACAAGAGCACCAATCATATGATGGACACACTTAAGTTCATAATACAAGCAGAGAGCTCAATTAGCAATAGAGTTTACTAGCTTAGTAAAACCTATTTTAAAATACTTAGGCATTATTAATGTTTATTTAGGGTTGGTGTACACACACAATGCATTAAAGCAACATAAATAGATAATTATGGTTTTTATAACAAGTCTATCAGACATTTCAGGTTTTATTTTAAACTAATTTTAGTCCTACAGCAGTATTGTTGTGGCAAATAGTGTTTATTGTACTAAGTATTTAACTCTCGAAAGTACTCATGCTAAATAAAATATTACTATTATCATCATCATTACTGATATTATTGTTGCAAAACTATATAAATGGCTGATAAATGACCGAAGATAAAAATAAAATAGTGAGTCACTTTTCCTGTGATTACCTTTTTACATTTATTCAATGAAAATAAGTGGCTACAAAATTTGAAAAAATAAACTAATTATTTTAATCTTATCTTATAATGGCAAATGGACTTTATATGTAAACAAACAGGTTTCTTTCAGCTCAACAAACAAGGGATGGCTGAATTTTTTATTTGATCATTTTTTTTTTTTTTTTTTTTTTTTTTTTTTAATCGTATCACCCTGAGCAAGGCGGTAACGCCACTGATGTGCAGGGGGCTACGTAATAGTGAAAAGATTGGAAAAGAGAAAACCGGAAACCACATCCTAAACAGGGAACAAGGGATGAGCCTCTTAACCTGTTCAATAGACGTGGGTGGAGTATGAACTGGGCGATAGATAGATCTATCTACTCCAATTGAAAAAAGTGAGAAGATTGGTAAAGAGAAAGTCAGAAACCACATCCTAAACAGGGAACAAGGGATGAGCCTCTTAACCTGTTCAATAGACGTAGGTGGAGTGTGAAACGGGCGATAAGTTGTATATGCAAACTGTGATCTTGGGTAAATTTTTCAACATTATTTTCTGTTTTTATTGAAGTACATTCAACCGGATGTGCATTGTGGTGCATTGGATATTGGCTCGAAACGAGAAATCGGGGAGCCAAGTTCGAATTCCAGCTGAATTCATTGCATTCACTTACGAGCAAATACCCTTGGGAAAGGTATTAATCTGTCTCTTCCTTCCAGTTATGGGTTAAATAACAGGACAGATTGGGTTCTATAGCCTTGGTCGGCAACCAGTCTACCGCAGAAAGCAATGGCAACCTACTGCAGGATAATCTTCTGCCCAGTCAGTCATGTCTCTTTCGAGACATGATCGCCCAAGCGTGTATCACATATGGCACTTAACTGACTGACATTCAACCATCTTTATCATTGTCATCAACTGGGTATTTATTCTTGTCACTGGCTAATTTCATTTCTCTTTCCATAAGTGTACATCTAACTCTTGTGCTATTAATATCCTTGTTCTCTGCAGGCTTGTAAAACTTTTATATTTAGTATATTTAGCCAGCAAGAATTTATCTCAGCAAGTTCTTATTAAATTCAGTATACACTTCAGACAGTTTATCCACAATTTTTGACTTGGATATAAAACAACTTATTTGAAAATTGAAAAAATACAATAAAAGAAAAATAAAACAGACCTTGTCAGTTAAATTTAACAAAACCTGTTTAAATAAATTCTTGCTGCCTAAATACAACTTGCATACATGAATATGAAATATAGTACAATGCAGAGGGTTATCAAGAAGTTAAAAACAGTACTCAATATACTTATATTAAAACAAGTATATCTTTATTCCTTACTGTAAGCTTCATGCACAAAGCAAACATCTTTTTTGTTTCCTTAGACAATTTTATATGAATACAGAAGAGATTATTCCATCCTTATTCTCATAGCCATTATATTCAGTTATAACAAACAGTCCAAAATATCTGTTTATGTATCTATCAATGGTTAGAACATTCACATCTCACCATAGTCGATTTGTCAGGAAGGTGACAGCTTGATGTTAACAGTCTTTGGATCGATCACAGAGTACGAAACTCATTGGTCAGTTGTCAAAGGTTGTGTTACTTACAAGTTATCATAACTGAGGGTTTGAGCCTGGTGGTTTTGATCATGCTAGATAATTCATCCTTTCCTATATATATATATATATATATATATAGATAGATAGATAGATAGATAGGTGTGAGTTTGTAACCCTGGGTTTCACACTCTCGCAATCGTCAGACAAACTGATTAATTTTTTAAAAAATTGGTTATATGTAGGGTTGCGTATATTCGTGTATTCTTGTGGAAGTGGGGGAAATCTGTCGTCATGACAGACGCAGACATATATATAAATACATTTGTACACCCATTAACGTCTGCATATATATCCAAATGAATAAGGAACAAAGAAATTTTTTTCAATAAAACATTTATTACCATCATTATTAACTACCTGATAAGACATTGTTCTTTCAATATTGAAACAAAATGTACAATTTTGTAGTAGTTTGTACATGTTCTAAAATAATAATTATATATATGTGTGTGTATGTGGATGGGTGTTGTGGTGCAGTTGATACCGGGTCATAACAAAATATCAGTGACAAGTTTGAATTCCAGTCAAAATTATTGCATTCACTTATACGTAAATACTCTCGGAAAAGATATTAATCCGTTGCTTCTCCCTCCAGCTATAGGTTAAATAGTAGGGTAGGACAGATTGTTGTCTATAGCCTTGATCAGCAACCGGTCTACTGCAGTAAGTAATGACAACCTAGTGCAGAAAAATATTCTATCAAGTCAGTCATGTCTATTTTGAGACATAATCGCCCAAGTATTTGTCACATATGGCACTTAGCTGACTGGTATATATATATATATATATATATATATATATATATATATTTGGCATTCATCAATTATTTTTTACCATACTTTGATATGTATTGTCTTGTCTAGAAAAGCACTTGAGGGACAATTGTTTTGCATTTAGAAATCACAAGAAGTGATTGACTATTGGAATAATTCCTCTTTAATTTTAGTGACAAACAAATTTAGGGTTTCGGCAATAATTTTTAGATTAAATTAACAAGAATGATTCACCTGAATATCAAATATTTTTCTTCAAGATACACATCTCCAGTCAATAGCCTTTTTTGTATTGCTTTTTTTTCCTTACTTTCAAGACCATAAAATATATTGCATATTCTAGATTCAAGTCTGAATAAAAACTTTCAGTCTGACTGAATGGCAGGTATTAAGGAATTGATTGCAGACACAGAAAGGAAACTACAAGACCTCCTACAGAAGGTAGCAGTGGAGAGCGACAAAAAAGGACTATAAATAAACTTTAAGAAAACTGAATGCATGGTCATCAGCAAAAGGTGCAACCCAAAATGCCAAATACAGTTGGGGGATACCAGAATCAAGCAAATACACAAATTTAAATACCTACGAAGTGTTCTAACAGGAGATGGAAAGTGCGACACTGAGATCTGAAGGCAAATTGGCATGGCAAAGTACTAACACACAGAAAAATTTCACTAGAAACAAAGAAAAGAGTGCTGGATTTCTATGTGATGTCAGTTCTTCAATACAGCAGTGAATGCTAGACAATATCATCGAAAATGAGGACAAAACTGGAAGCAGCGGAAATGTGGTTCTACAGAAGGATGCTGAGGATACCGTCGACTGAGCATGCAAGCAATGATGAGGTGTTGGAAAGAATGGCAATAAAAAGGAAATTAATACTGAGCATCAGGAAGAGACAACTGAAGTTCCTGGGACATGCAATGAGGAAGGAGAGCCTGGAGAACCTGATACTGACTGGCCAGATAGAAGGAAAGAGAGACAGAGGAAGGCAGCGGATAACATATTTGCAGGGCCTGATCAGGTGTATGATGGAACAGGGTTTGCCAGGAGTAACAGGAGCAAACATACTAAGAGCCACAAGAGATAGGGAGACGTGGAGAACCATGATCGCCTATGTCCTGAAGAAGAAGAAGAAGAAGAAAATGCTGAGGTAAGTGAAAGTGTTAGAACTTATGAGTCATTGACTTATAAATCATTTTGCACAACCAGTTCTAGTATTAAATAAAAACAAAAGGCAGTAGGATTGGATCTGTGAAGAAATATAACTAAATAACATTGGAATGTGATGTCACTGAGACAAGGAATATATATTGTGTGCGTGTGCATGTGTGTGATAAGCAGTGCTGAAAGGTTAAAATGTTTTTTTTACCAAACAAAGAAGATTTAAAAATAAAAATTATCTTTTGTCAGATTTCCATATGCACTTTGTAATCTCTTTCTCTCTCTCTCTCTCTCTCTATATATATATATATATATAGCATAATGATAATCCATGTATACTGTCTTAATATGTATAGGAAAAACTACTAAAAAGTTGTAAGTTTAAAAAAGTATTTTTTTATAGTATTTATTTATTTCTATTATTGTATATGTATATATATATGTATATATTTGATATTTCAGACCAGCCTCAGCCTTTCATCAGAAACAAAGGCTGGTCTGAAATATCAAATATATATATATAATAATAGAAATAAATAAATACTGTCAAAAAAATACATTTTTAAACTTACAACTTTTTAGTAGTTTTTCCTATATATATATATATATATATATAAGTGAAAAAAGAATGAAGAAAGTATTAACAATGTTCAAAGTATGAATTTAAAACAGTGCTCAATATGGAAATAGAGCCATGAATATTTATTATAAGCTATAGTTTAGAACATGTACAAATTATAATTTACTACAAAAGTGTACATTTTGTTTTGACATGTTGAAACAAAATGTACAATTTTGTAGAAAATTATAATTTGTACTTGTTCTAAACTATAACTATATATATATATATATATATATATATATATATATATATATATATATATATATATAATATTTTTATTATAAGTGATTATAATAAAAACATTTTGCATCGCTAATCGAGATATACCCACAAGTACATTTTTGATTCCGACCTTATGCCACCTTCTTTAACTGTTGTAAAAAAGCTATGAATTGTTTTTAAATTTACAGAAAAATCATTTTTATTACCATTTACCAACCATCACTTGACAAAGTACAATTCATAGTACTGAAACATGAAAGATTTGTGTAGCAATGTAAAATGTTTTATTATAAACACTTACAATAAAAATATTATTATAATAATATATTGTTCTACTTTGTATTGAGCACTTTTAAAAGTAAATGCTATGAACTGTGGATGATTTTTACTCCATTTGTTCTTACTCTTTATATATATATATATATATATATATATATATATATACTAGCAGTATAGCCCGGCGTTGCTCAGGTGTGATGAAAGCTTTAAAACTAATTCATGGTCCTGGAGCTCAGACTCAGCTTAAAGAATATTTGTGTGATGTTTGGTGAGAATCGGATAAAAAATGTGGATTTGTATAAAGGACATACAGACAGATAAACAGACACACACACACAAACATCTTGCCTTTTATATATATATATATATATATATATATATATATATATATATATATTATCAATTTTCTGCATTATGGCAAGAACTGCAAGCTTGAAACTCCTGAATATTGTTTCTTATGTCTTTGTCTATGAGTGTATCAAATTTGATTAAAACCACTCCTTCTATAACCTGATTTTTTGATTATCGATTTTCAATATTTATTGGGGGTACCTCGACACAAAACCTAGCTAAGAACACTCGCAGATGCTTATAGTACAACTGTGTAAATTTTCAAGAAAATTGGTTCAGCCATTTCGGAGTCTATAGGTAACGGACACACACACACACAGAGACATACACACACAGACAAAGTTCTATTTATAAATAAGTTTAGATATATGTGTGTGTGTGTGTGTGTGTGCGTGTGTGTGTGTGTGTGTGTAATGGCTGGTCACTCATATTCGAGGATACCTGTCTACCAGGGCAGCTAGTTAATCGCCATTTCAGATGCCTGCTCAGGCACACTTGTTCAACAACCACAGTGCCCACCTGTGGCTTATACTGCAACTATGCTGAGCAGATCTTAGTTACTGTTTCTGGGAAAATGCGTTATCTAGCATGAATAATAGTCTGAACAAGATCAGGATGCTCAAACCCTCGGTCATGATGACTTGTGACTTCAAGCTAACACAACCATCGACAACTCCTCAAAGTGAGCTGTCTAACCAATTTCACTCACAAGCCAATCAGTGATATGGTTTTCGGGCACTTTCCAAAGGTGCAGCACGCTGGGATCACCTCCTCCAGAGAGATAACATCAAGAAGTCACCTTCCTGATAAAGTAACCATGGCAAGATTTGAACCCGGGCTTCATGGTCAGAAAGCAAATGTTCTAACTCCTCGGCCTTGCGCACCCCCCCCACACACACACACAGAGACAGACAGAAAAGGAATTAGCCTCATTCTAATAACAAGAGGATAAATTAATTTTTAACTTAAGTTAATATATAATTAACAAAAATGAGAAAATCTGTCGTCAATTGCAGAAACTTTGAGATGAGTGCATGTAACGATTGTAAAATAGTTTGACTACTAAAATTCATCTTAGGTGTTGAATTCAGAGTGCTATGAGTAAATTATTGCCATTTTATATTTTTAATTTTGCATGTGCGCCTTTTTTGGATTTTGTCGACTGCACATTATGGTAGGGTCAGTTGGGCACCACCTGTGAGAAAAAGCCCACCATAATGCAATTCTTTCTGCCAGAGGACCGTGCACAGGATTCGGAAAGAGTCTGATGATGGTGGTTACGAAGATACATCAACTTAGAAAACTCACTCTGATCATTCAGATAAGAAAAGAATTCCTGAATTTATTTGTGAAATCCTGGCTATGATTGACAATGGTCCCTCCAAGTCAATCAAGTTTATGACCAGGAACACAGGAGTGACTGAGTTATGTATATTATTTATGTCTGTGTATGTTTGTGAGTGTATACATACGCTTATATATGTGTATGTGTGTGTGTGTATATGTTTATATGTGCATGTAGATGTTTACATGTATGTGTTTAGATATGTGTATGTATGTTTATATATATATGTATGTCTATATATATGCATATATATTTATATGTGTATATGTTTATGTGTCTGTATATATGTGTATATATGTTTTAATTTATATGTGTATATACTTTTATGTATGTGTATATGTTTGTATATATGCATGTATATGTGTGTGTATATATATATATATATATATATATATATATATATATATTGTAACAAAAATTTGACAACTTTCAAACTAAAATTTGAGTGTGTTTCAGCACTCAATTTGTATGTTTGAAGTTGAAAATCAAGAAGTCATTTTTAGACAGGATGTGTGTGGTGTAGCAGATATCAATGCAGAAATCAAATTTATGATTTGAGTTGAAATTATGTGCTTGTCATTTGAGTTTATTTTGACACATATTCCTTGGCATATGGATGAATCCATTTCTTTTCATCCATGTTATGTATTAAATATCAGATGATATTGGACTCTGTAGCCTTGGGTAGTATCCAGTCTAATCATTCCATAAATTCACAGATAATAAAGAGAAGGAATCAGACCTATCTCCTGAATGAACATGGTATTTAAAAAAGAAAATAAGATTGCCATATATTTTATTATAATAAAATTTATAAATTTATGACCTTAAAGTTTAATTAGGCAATATATGTTTGAATCGTGACATGTTTAACATTGTCCTAAGTGGCAAAGAATATCTTTTGCTCTAATACAAAAATAAGTTGTACAGATTATTCTGCTGGTGTTAATGGTCCCATGGGAGGAGCACATGCAAGAGGCATTTGAGAGGAAGTACAGCAAATATCAAGGGCTCTTAGATGAGTGTAGAACTAAAGGATGGCGTACTCATTGTTTCCCAGTTGAGATCGGCTGTAGGGGGTTCGCAGGAAAGTCAATGATATGAGCCCTTACTAGCCTAGGGATAACTGGATAAAAAAGAAGGCGGGCAATTCAAATGATCTTGGAATCCGTCGAGAAGGCCACCAGGTGGTTGTGGATAAATAGAGCTAATGAGTGGCCCAAAACTACTACAAAAAACACGAGAATACCAGTACAACCAAGCATACCCAATCTATAACATCGAATAACCCAAACGAAGCCTTGATTAATTACCTTTTCTGGGGAACTTATATAATGCACGTCCTAAAGCTAGTAGCAATTTTTTTCTTTCTGGGTGCGAGCCGAATACTGATCATATTCGGTTGGGTCGCCCATCAAAGAAGTCTGTTGTTTATTGAGAACCAAAACTTCTAATGACATGGGAGCAACAACACTGATGACGCACCTGTATTTGGCACTTTTATTTTATTTTATTTTTTTTTAATCATATCACCCCGAGCAAGGCGGTAACACCACTGATGTGCAGGGGGCTACGTAGGAGTGAAAAGATTTGGAAAAGAGAAAACCCGAAACCACATCCTAAACAGGGAACAAGGGATGAGCCTCTACACCTGTACAATAGACATGGGTGGAGTGTGAACTGGGCGATAGTTTAGTCTTTCTACTCCAATTGAAAAAAAAAAAGAAAAGTGAAAAGATTGGAAAAGAGAAAGCCGGAAACCACATCCTAAACAGGGAACAAGGCTATGAGCCTCTTAAGGTGTATTTTAATAATAATAATCTCGCTTCACTTTTAAGAGTTGTCTTTCTTTGACATTACTATTTTTGTTTATTCATATTTGTTGCTGTCCATCTTTTCAGTTTACTGATTCTCAGCTTTTTCAGAACAAAAGAAGCCATAACCAACAAATGATAATAGAAAGAACAAATTACCTTTATTTTATTATAGTCAAGGAATAATTTAATTCATAAGGTACTAATTCCTCTTTATTTGTAATCTGTTGTTTTTTTTTCTCTTTTAATGTTGTTATCAATACTGAAAAACATTCAACACAGACCAATAAACAAAATGTTCCATAATCTCATTACAGATCATAAGCTTGTGAAAGTGAGTCATTGCTTTGTACATTTTCTGTGTGGCTTATATTAATATCAACGTCTGTTCTTAAAGAATTGACCATATTTAAATAATTCCATTATGTTTTTGAAAGGATATTTTATTACTTCCATAGTTTTGACAGTAAAGAAAAAAACACTTCAAAACTTGAATTTAAAAAATTAAATTTTGCTTATATTACAATTGTTTCAGTGTTTAAGTACTGTCAAAAAGCAGGGGTAAGCAAACATTTTGGCAGTGGATTCAGTGTCAGTGTTTTGGGGACTTGTGAACCAAGGCAAAGTAAAACATAACATTATTTTTTGATCATTTATATTTAACCATATTAAGTATTATTTTCCATTATGAATAAGCATAATCTTTGATAAAGTTATTCTAGTAGTTGTGTCAAAAGATAAAGAATCAATGAAACTAGTTTTATCTCAAAAAAAGTTGGACTTTAGTCCCAAATTTCTGCTTCCTGTCATCAAAATTGATTGTAAAAATTGATCAGTTAAGACTAACCTATATACAGATTTATCATTCCTCATCTCTGAAGATATCTTCGTATAAACCAGATGGACCAAATGCTAAAATGAAATGTTGGCAAAGAAATTTCAAAACTGAATATCTTTCATCTGGAATACATTTATACCTATATTATATATAATTCAAAGGTTATTGTTCATGTTATAAATAATCATATACTAATAATCATACACTGTTATTAATATTTAATATTTCAGATATATAAATATTACCATGGATCATAAGAAAGTTATGACTTCAAAACAAAATATTATAATGTTATTGAGTGATGTGAATACAATTTTGTGCTATAGCAATTGTGAAAATGTTGAAAAGATTGCAGATCTTTAAGAAAGAAATTTAAAACATCAGCAAGATAAGATCAAAAGAAAATATTATCTTTAAGAATTTCACTAAAAGAGATTTGAAAAAATCAAGTGTAATAAACAAAAAAGTGGATTAACCAGCAAAAAAATATTTGAAAAATCTATATTGCAAATGTGAACAGAGAAAATGTTGCAGAATATTAAGAACCAAAGCAAACAGATTTCCACCTTTAAGTAAACATCACAAGAAGAAATATATAAGTTGGACAAAGTAATACATGAGAAATGATTTCTACAGAGTAATTTATGATGAATGTAGAGCTGCATTGAATAGATATAGGTTCTTTTAAAGTTGATGATGGTATCAAGATAAAAGCACAGAATTATTGTAAGTTATATTGCAGATAGCAAACAAAAACCTTTGTACTAGAGTATCATACAAAACTATGCTTCTTCACATTTGGCAAAGCTGACTATTGCACACTTTGTCAAATTAAGTTTTAAATACACCAAATTAGTGGAATGCTTCTCAGTCTCTCCAAATATTAACCAAGTAGAAAACTTGTGAACTGTTATTAAAAGAACTGTTTCTTTATTTGTCTTTCTGTATGTTGTTGGAAAGCAGGTTACCAATTTCATTTGTAGATCTGATCAGAGGCAATCAAAGATAGATAAACAAAAGACAATTCTTATATATTTTACATATAATAATATTACATAGAAAACAATACTGAAATTATTATTTAAGAATAATATCGCATTGTATATGGTCTGTAGATAAAGGGAAATATAATGTGTTAGTCAAATTCAATTAAAATTATGATTTAAAATGAAGTTTTAATTGAGTTTTTTATTTAAAAAATAAAAAAAATCACAACGAAAACAGCTGTAACAAAACAAAAACTGAGTTTAAAACTTATTTGAAATCAATTTTCACTTTTGTAATTACAGTAGACAATATTCTGAAAAGACCATCCTTTTTACAATAAAAATGTTATTGCATAATCTACTGTGCCCAACAAATGCTTCAAAGCAGATATTTTGACAACATTTTTATGTCAACTAAACATTTTGCTGCCTTTGTAATAGTGAATGGAAATAACATTAAATTTCCATAATTGCAAGATAGCTGTACACTGTTTCTGTTTCTTCCATAAATTAAAATATTTCTTTCATGATGAATATTCTTTTATGGTCTACTCATTAACTTTCTCACCATCAAAGTTGGTATCTGACACTTAACATTTTAGCATAATTGCATCAATTAATAATTATAGTATTTTTTATTACCCAGAGGACTTTCAGATCACCTCATATTGTCTTTTGAATTGAAAGGAATCAAATCATAACAGTTCATAAATTTTTTTTAACATGTGTGTATATATATCTAAATCTAAACTTATTTATAAATGGAACTTTGTCTGTGTGTGTATGTCTGTGTGTGTGTGTGTGTCCGTTACTTATAGACTCCGAAATGGCTGAACCGATTTTCTTGAAAATTTACACAGTTGTACTATAAGCGTCTGCGAGTGTTTTAGCTAGGTTTTGTGTCGAGGTACCTCCAATAAATATTGAAAATCGATAATCGAAAAAATTGGGTTATAGAATGAGTGGTTCGATTTTAATCAAATTTGATACACTCATAGACAAAGACATAAGAAATGATATTCAGAAGTTTCAAGGTTGCAGTTCTTGCCATAATGCAGAAAATCGATAATATATATCTATAAAAGCTTTCATTACACCCGAGCAATGCCAGGCAAAACTGCTAGTATATATATATATATTAGGACTTTAAATAAGTTCTTGCTCTTTGTCAAGAGATGGCATTCCCAGAACTGCGTGCATTTAGTTTCAGATGGTAATGAATCTATAAGGAAGTATTTATAAGCAAACTTGAAATTTAGTGTATGTCATTTTGCCCAAGTGTAAACAACTTTGTTTTTCATAGCATTAAATGAGTCAGATTTTGTGTTAAAGAAAGTGTATTGTGGGGAATTTTACTGCACTACTTTATTAAAATAAATCTGCAGCTGAAACACGCAGAATTCTTGTTGAGATTTACTGCAACCATGCACTGTTGGAAACAACATGCAGAGATTAGTTTAGACACTTCAAAAATAATGATTTTGATGTTGAAGATAAAGAACACTCTAATACACTGAAAAAGTTTGAAGACAAAGAATTGGAGGCATTACTTCATAAAGACTTATGTCAAGTACAAGCTGAACTTGCAGAATCATTTGGAGTTGATCACACAAGTTTTAAAATGTTTGAAAGCATTAGGAATGATTAAAAAGCAAGGACATTGGTTGCCATTCAAGTTGAAGCTGAGAGACATCAAATGGCATCTTGTCACGTGTGAACAACTGCTCCAACAGCAGAAAAGGAAACGTTTTTTGCATTGTATCATGACCGGTGATGAAAAGTGGATACACTACGATAACCCTAATTGTAGAAGATCATGGGATCAGCTGGGTGTAGTTTAATATAAGCTGCTCAAACTGACTGAAACCATCATGGAAGATCATTAGATAGATGTGTTTGAGTCATGGAAGATCGTTAGATAGATGTGTTTGAGTCAAGTATTGAAGAAAAAATGACTGCTATATGACAAAGAGATTTTGTAACATGACAACGCTAGGCCTCATGTTGCAAAATTGGGTGAAAACCGACTTGGAAACACTTAAATGAGAAGTGCTACCCTACCCGCTATATTCACCAAATATTGCCTCATTCAATTATTGCTGGTTCTGATTGATGGCACATAGCCTGGCTGAGCAGCACTTTCATTCTTATGAAGATGTCAAAAAGAGGATTGACTTGTGGTTAGCCTCAAAAGACGTGTCATTTTTTTGATGTGGAATTTAAATGCTGCCAGAAAGATGGGGAAAAGTAGTGGTTAGCGATGGACAATACTTTCAGTAACATATTTCTTACTAATTTTTGTAAATATGACATTACTTTTCATGAAAAGTCAGCGAGAACTTATTCTAGGACCTAATATATTGTATAAGATTCACAGTAAGATATACCAGCAGTCAGTCAAATTAAATGTCTGTTAGGGATTTGATTTAAAAAGAGCTTATTTGTCATAAATCTTAATACATACTAAGAGATACCAGAGTTTTGTATTCTATATCACCTCAGAGCACCAAAAGAGCTAGCTGTTTCAAAGGTTGACTTAGAAGGTAACTTCAAAGCCACCGAGTGCAGAATTTGGTCTTTGAATGAGGTTTGTGGATGCAACAACATAAATGAGGAAGTGAACTCAATTGTACTTGGGATACACCCACACAAGATAACTGGATAAGTTTTGACCTACAAAAGGATGGTAAAATCCCTTATATTCTCACAAGAAGACTATTGAGCAATGAAAGAAAGACCTAAAAACATATACCTTTGATTAGCTGATGTTAATTTAAAGAAGTCCAGTAGCGAATAAATAATTTTATATATAATAGATTTAGTCTTGTATTCTTATTGTACATTACTAACTTAAGATTTATTTATCTAATCAAATTTGATTAAATACAACTAGCAAGATCTGTCTTTCATGTTTTATTGGATTTATTTTTCCACTTTTCAGATAAGATGTTGTATATTGGGATTGGAATTGTGGATAAACTGTTCAAAGTTCATGTTCATTCTGTTGTTATCTTCAAATACTTTGCAAGAACCATGTGGTATCTGTGTGGTAAGCAAGATTCCGTTGGCTACATCCAGGTATTCGTTAGAATACTGAAAGTTTAAAATAGTCCACAGTGATGTCACATGTTAAGGAGAATGAAACTACACTAAAAAAATTTTTTTTTTCTTTATATATATATATATATTAAATATTTCATATACACTTTCAAGATAAAGTCTCCTGCAATAAAAGCTATTTAATTTAACGTGGACTGCTTAATTTGTATAATATTTTCTAGGGTTTTGAATCTTCCCTTACATTAGGTATTGTATAATATTTTGGCATTATTTGCTAATATTTGTCTTGTATTGATAATTTCATTTTGCTTGCTTGTGATATGTTGGTCAATATGTGCATGAATTGCACAGATTCAATAGATGACAAGTTAACTTATTAAAGAGTGTGGTGCATGTGTTATATCCTTCTGGAAGTACCCTGCCTTACTCAGCTTTATAAATATCTAAAATAAATAAAACCACTTGAAATAACCATACTTTTTAGCAATTGCCTTCAAAAGATGCTGATAATAAAAATTTTGCAACTCAATTCCAAAAATAGTTTTGTTTTACTTTTTAGAGAAATTTGAAAATGTATAAACACAAAAAATATATAATGAAATAAATTTCAACATAAAATATGGAATAAAAAAGGGATGTACGAACATAAACCAAAAGTGATATTTAAAGATGTTTTTATTAGTATTATTATGACTACAACTACTACTATAAATTACATGGTGATAATTTCAAACATTGAAAATAATTTTAAGTAACTCTCTGTCGAGTTTCAAAACCTCAGACAAAAAGCGCTGTAAGATTGTTATTTCTTTCATTGTTATTACGCAAGGTATAATCTGATTGTAACAAGGTGTTTCCGAGAAATCTTTGGAACCAACCTGAGGGCTTTAATCACAACTTTGTCATGTACATTCAGCATTCTCTCAACATCTACTCTCAACTTTGAATAACACACAATCATTTCAACTTTTTTACCTTCAATGTAGTGATTTCAGTGCATATTACATCTATCAACAGACACTCAGGAGAGCTTCTTATGGTCAATATTATGTGTTCAGTAAGCCTGTCAGTCTAAATTGTGAAGTCTAACTTATGTTTGTGCCACTTCCCAAAAGTTTGAAATCCGTAGTTCTAGAACAAACATAACACTTTGTCAGATTGTCTCTTATATTTTCCCAGAGTAAATATTTATAAATGCAACTCTGTCTCAGCCTATTGAGACATTCATATCTGCTGAGTTTTGTATCCTAACATAAACAAAGCCATTCCTAAAGAAGTAATGGATTTTTATTGATCAATCCTACAGATTTTATTACTTTAATGGATATCCATATTTAAGTAGACACACTGTTTATTAAACAGTACATTTATTTATTTTTGTCTGGTGGCCTGAATATTCAAGAAATCTTATAAGAGAAAAAATATGTGTTTGTCAGCAGGATTTGAGCCTTTTCATTTTTAAGGCCCTTTCAATTTTGCTTGATCATCAGTGCACTTTGTGACTGAGATGGTCTAAAGAATGTCTGATCTAAGAACAGTTTCCACTGTCAAGGGGGCACAGGATCATATCCAGCCAGAGAGCGCATTTTTTTTTCTCAAATATGGGTATCCACTAAAAATAATGTTTAAGTAATAATGACAATATACATGCTAAAACGTCTGCCTTCTTCTACCGTGCACCCATGGCTCAGAAGTAGAACCGCCAACTGATGCCACTTCGGTCGGGTTTCAATCTTAGGTTAAAAGCAATTGGAGTCTTAAATACTAGCATCACAGGAAAATGTATTTCTTCTATTTTTTTTTAATTTTTCATTATTTTATTTAACGATTTCCCTCTGTCTCTCTTACCTTAACATGTCCTGTGAGTGTTGAACTTTCCAAGCTTTCTTTCTTCACTATGTGTACCAGAAATTTCAGCTGTTTCTTTCTGATTATTTATCTTTCTTTGCTTCCATTTATCTTAAAACGTCCTTGTTGTCTACATGCTTTGTGCATGGAGTTCTCATCATCCTTCTGTATAACCACGTCTATTTGACCCAAGTCTTTTCTTCATCTGTGAGGAAACTGTCCAACATTCACTGCCATACAGAAACACTGATATTCCATAGCAATTTAGTACTCTGTTTTTAATGACATTTTTCCTGTTTCTTAATACTTTTAGTTTTTTGAAAGACATCTTTTGCTATTCCAGTATCTTCAGATTTTGGTATTGCACTTTCTATATGGTATTAAATCAATTCCTCTTTATTTAAACTTCTGGACTTGTTCGATTTTGATTTCTTCAATTTGTGTACTGGTCAAGTAGGCTTCTTTTTTTTACGAAACAAAATGTTTTTTTTTATTACTATTAATGTTTATATCCATCTATATTCTGACATCTCGGCCTGAACTCTGAAATTTTTTCACTGATTTTTTTTTCTCTCCCAATAGAAGTCGATAAGCTCACTTATTGTCCTGTTCACACTCCTCCTAAATCTTTTGAACAAGAGTTAGGATTAGTTTTTAGATTCCTCCTAAAAGTCTGCTTCCCACACTATACTTCTAATGTCTTCAACTGAACTCTGAAATGTTATACACTAATGAAATCTTTACCTCTTCAAGTCTAGAGTCAGCCATTAACTTCTCTGTATAGTCCCCAAGAATTTTACTTCTTGCCCTTTTTTACAAATGTAACACCACACGCAACCCTTGAGTGGCTCTTGAGCCTTGGTAACCCCCCCCCCCCCCCATATATATATATATATATATATATATATATATATATATAAGGATTGTCAGAGTGATTTATTTTTGGGAGCCCTATACCACTAAATTTTTAATTTCACTATTTGTTATTTTCGGGGTTTCTTTATGTAGATATTACATAAAACTGTAACATAAAATAAATTTAGCTTGGTATTTAATATGACACACAGCTTAGTTTAAAGTGGGAAACCGGAATAGCCGTAAGACTGGAAACAAAAATTACTTAACTTCGTCAGCACTTCACAATTGTCACATTGTGTCATTTAAAGCATGAAGGATTGACACTGACCCTCCCACACTCTGAGGAGAGAGATACTGTCTGTGAGGATGTGCTTCCTGGAGTGATCATAAATATAAAAATAAATATGGTTTCATCAATAGGTTTCTTATGTTTTGTCCAATTTCAGCGCAGTTCTTGTTTAATTGAAACAACTAATTCACATATTCAACTTTGAGAATCAAAATTTAAAATGTTATTCATTTTAAATCTGGTAATTTGTGATCTTAATGATCAGAAATTGTTTGGTTAATGACTTTTATAATTAAAGTACTTAGTTATTTAAATAATTTAATTTTCTCCTTGGAAAGTGACAACCAGCTTAGCATTTCAAATCACAGCTTGAGAGCAAAGGAAAGTAAACAATGTTGACATTTTTTACAGTTTTACTGATAATTATATAAATAAATGACTATAAAACAAAAAATGTTTACTTTAATTACAACAGTTTTGATAAATCTCACAAAGAAAAACATCTGTATGTAGGGAAACATACAAGGCCCTTAGGCCCACGAAACACCAACTGTCGTGACTACACAAATTTAGATACTGGTAGCTCTAATAAATATGGGGAAAAATTGAATTCTCTCTCTCTCTCTCTCTCTCTCTCTCTATATATATATATATATATATATATATATATATAAGTGTAGCAAATTTGAAAAAAAATCCGTGTCGGACATGGTCAAACCCTTGTTAAAGCTCATCACTCGATAAGACACAAGAAGTGTCGAAAAAAAATAGCTACTTTTGTAGTGATAACACATCTAATTTCTGAATAAATTAGGACGAATTAAATTTTAATGATTAATAATAGAATAAAAAATGATCGAAGTACTTTAGCTATTTTTTATTTTATTGACAATTTTTTTTTATAGCTGGGCTAATTAACGTTTCAAAAGCTAATAAGATTATAACCTCTTAGTCTTACTCTTAGCAGTTATTTTTTAATCATTTTACACTTTGAAATGTTGTCATTTTATTTTTAAGGTATTTTTTATTTTTATTTCACTAGAATTTTTTTGCAACACACTGCTCACCTTGTGTGCCACAGTTTGTAGTTGTCACTAACGTTTTTGTCGATATTTACAAACGCTACGTAACTTTGTAATAAAAGTTTTAATTTTTCCCCAAAAATAAAAAATATATTATATTTTTTATAATGAATATTTATTTATTTATTGTACTCAAACTCAATTGTCAATTAAGTGTCATACGTGATGCACCTTTTTGACTGACTGGACAGAAGATTATCCCACAGTAGATTGCCATTGTTTTCTTCGGTAGGCTGTAGAACCCAATCTGTCCTGTTAATTTAACCCATAACTGGAGGGAAGAGACAGATTACCTTTCCCAAGGGAATCACACTAAAACTAACTGTACTTTGACTCCCTTATTGTTTATACTTACCGTACCCAAATTTGGTTTCGATCGGTCAATTGTATGGGTATTATTTTCTAGTGTGACAGACGGACTCACGAAAGTCACGGAATTTTAGATTGCAATCCAAAAGAAAAAAAAACGCAACTATAGCTTGGTTTTCTTTGCTTGTCCTGCATATACGATAGCATTTTTTAATGTCCCGTTTCATTAGCCTGGGTTGTATGTAAAAGAATGCTTTACAACTGCATTCTTGGTTACCAGGTACAATTGTACCTGTAAACAACCTCACTGTCGATTCCCGCAAAAATAGCTACCACAAAAAAAAAAAAGTCTGAGTAACTGTTAAAAACGTTTTTTCCTACTTTCCAGTGGTTTCCACATGATTCTCACTCCCACAAACAGGGTTTAACCTAGGTACCTCCACTGGAGTCCATTTTTTTACCTATACCTAAAATTAAATTGAAATTTTAAAAATAAATAAGTTATCTTCAAGCTTTAAAATTAGCTTTAATTGACAGCCAAGAGATTAAATTTAATAATTCTAGTAAGCAAAACATACTGGTGTTATTTTTAACCTAAATTATATTGATTCAAATCTAAAATTTTAATTTTTTTTAAATAAACCAATCTTGACCAATGAAAAAAGAAAAGCAAAAAAGAAGGAATGACTCAAAGGAGGGGACAGTTGTCCTCCTACCTGTAGACTCTCTCTCAGAGGTCAGTAATAAACAAGTGTGGGTATGTGATGTTTCTCCATTCACACGTAATTGAAACTAGGGAACATAAAGTAGCAGCGACAGTAGACTTTTTGATTTTGTAGTACAACGTCATTTTTTTTTTGTTCTCTACGAAAGAGAAAAAGAAAGGGGATATGAAAAATTATGATAGATGCTTAAAAAAAAAGGAAAAACACGGACTGAACAAATACATTTAGTTTTTTAGAGGAGTTTTCTGCTGTAAACAAGTTCATTATTTTTTTATCTTTTTTATTTTATTTAATTTATTTTTTAAAGAGATTTTATATCCCTAATCACATTCCCGAGACTTGGGGGCACAACAACAACATTTCACTTACAACGTTTCTCACGACGGCTTTCCTGTTGACCGGAAAGAAAACATTTGCCTCAAGTAGCTGAAGAAAACGTGCAAAAGATAAAAAATAACTTTTTTTTTCTTCTGGTGAATTGTCAATTGTCATTTTTTTTCCAAATCAAACCATTAATTGTTGGATTTATTATTTTTTACAACTATGCTGAAATCGTCTTCTGATTCAAATTCTTCTGATGAGAAAAATGAACATGTCAACAATAAGTAAGTTTTTTTGTTTTTTTATGTACTCAGTCTCCTCAACTAAACTATTTTCTCCTTAATTACTGCTTATTTTTGTAGAATTTTCTTTTTCAAAATATGAGGAATAGTTTGTAAACTTTTTGCTTTAGTGTTATTTTTAATGTCGCAATGAATCAAAGGAAATTATGTAGTAATAATAATTTTTATTTTCGCGATGACTGTTTTGTTACGTCTGCATTCTTTTTATTGACTGGTTTCTTTTTAAAGGGTTTCGAAATGGATTTTTAATGCATCAGTCAAGTTTACTTTTGCCACTGGATCGTATATTTGTTTTTTACATTTTCGTAGGTCTTCTTGTTTGTCATGTAAAGAAATGCAAAAATGTAATCACTAAAAATATTACAGGAATTTTGAAAAAAAATCGATTTTCTTTTGTCTTCTCGCGAGCACAATTGGCAGAAATTTAGTCACATGGAATAAAAACTCATTTTCTCATGGATTGTTTGTGTACCAAGAAATAAAATTGTCCCGATCAAGCAAGCAAGACTAACTCTTAGTCTTAAAATATTTGTCAGTTTCTTACGATCTTCTAATTGTTTCTTGATATTAAAACTTTTTAAGATTATTATTCGTATATGAGATCTGGTAAAAAATCAATTTGCTTTATTGGCTTATGAAAAAGAAATAATTTTTTTCTTTTAGCATTTATTGTTTTTCAGTTTGTTTTGAAATAAATTGATTGGTATGCAATGGTATGGGATGGGATGATTAAATTGATGGTTTAAAATCTGCTGGTGGTTAACTTAAAAACTATTTTTATTTTCGGAAGTTCCTTTTTTAATATTCAGTTAAAATCTGAAGATTTGGCGAATAAAATAAATAAATTAAAATGAAATTGATAAATAATCCCTTTCAGTTATTCTGCAAACTATTATTACCCAACCATTGTAGTTGTTGTCTATTAATTTTCCCACCACCCGAACATTGCGTCAAAATGTCACTTGTTTTGCCCGACTGACTATAATGGTCACCGTAAAATTTTTTTACAAAATTGTAAGCAAAAATATGTAATCGATTTATCATTTAATTCTGGGTGTTTTAATTTTTGTGAATAAATTACTTAGAGGCTTTAATGTGTTAAGTTTAAAGACCGTCTTGTAAAAAAATGCTTTAAAATCGCAGTCCAACGTTTTTTTGTTACTATGATGAGCAATAAGTGTTTCTTAAAAAGGGTAAGTTGATTTGATAGCTAAAATAATAAAAACAGAATATATCTTGTTTTGTTAAGGAGACAGAATAAGTTAAAAAATTTCCTAACATATTAATAACGACACTTATTTCTTCAAATAAAAACACTAGAGACTCAATTGTTTAAGAAAAAAGTGCAATTTGGTATTTTTAAAAAGTAAACTGCAGTTAAAAAATGTCATATTTTTCACAGCACACACTGTCCAATGGGACAGAAAGTTTTAGACAATTATTACTTTTCTTTTTTTTAATATTTCAGTTACTTCTTAATTTTATTTTTGTTCAATAACTTTTTTGATAATTGTTTAATTATCAAAAACATATTGAACAAAAATAAACATTTTGTTTAAATGATATAATAAAAATGAAATAACTATTTTTATCATTTATTTAATTCTTTAAGAATAAAAAAAAATCATTAACATTGTTAATGATCTTTTTATTCTTAAAGAATATTATCTTAAATCTTTATTCTTTATTATTATTTTTTTTTTTCACTACGAAGCAGGGAAAAAAAAAAAAGGAAAACTCATTTTCCCTTACAGTAACACTTTTAGGATTTTTATTGTTAATCTGAGAATTATTTGGAAATGTATAACACTAAGTTAATTAAATTTATTTTTTGTGGCTGTATCTTTTTGAGTCAGACTATAAGTGACTATATGCTTTTTTTTTTTTTTTTTTTTTTTTCAGCGATTTTTTGGAGGTACCTAAATCTGGCTTATTTGGATATTGAAGTGATTTTTGCAAAAAATGATTAACTCTTTTTTTAAATTGAAATTTTATAATATCCAAAAATTTCCATTAAATTTAAAAACAAAAAAACAAAATCTCTGTCGCTTAAGGGTTAAGTTATTATCTGAAATGTTCGTAGAAATGGACATGTGTGTAAATGATATAGAAAAGTAAAAAATACATTTAAAAAATTAAATTATTAAATAATTTATTTAAAAGCTATTTACTTACATAAGAAAAAAAGTGTATTGAAAATAAAATCGAATTATACTTCTTACAATACATTATTATACAACCTGGCATGTATGTTGTCGGTGGCTCTTTTGATCACTGTACGCTTCGCTTCCCTCTTTTCTTTGAGAACAGATTTGTTTAGACGAGCTGGCATTTCGAGTTATTTATTACGACAATAACTAACTCGATGCCATAATAATTATATCTATTACACCATAAACATGTATTTTCATGTTGAAAACCATTACTCGACGAAAAGGTGCTCTAGCTGACATTTTTATTTTTTTTAGTTGACTGACTATGACCTGTTGTAAAGTTTTGTTTTATGTTTGTTTTTTGTTTGGAGAAGGGTACAAAAATTAAAAGGTTTTTATTCAGACTAACAGCATTTTTCTTTTTTTTTCTTTTTTTTTTTATATATAACGTTTCATACCTTGTGATTGTTTTCTACTCTGTCTGAACATTTATTTTTTAATTTTTGATAGCCTTTTCCTGGAGCTTCTTGTCTCAGTCTTGATAGCTATATGTCAAACATGTTTTTTATGTAAATAATTTTGAAATAAGGAAGTTAAAAAAATTCTATGATTGCAGTGTCTCTACAATCATTTAACAATCCAAAAACAACTTTGGATTTATTGTAGTTTTTTAGACATCCATTAAAAATAATATTAGCTAAAATGTTTTTATTGATTTCACTCTTATAGTTGAAGATTTTTTATAAATTTATTTTATTGTACCTTTTCTGATGTTTAATTTGATTACAAAATTGTATTTTAACCTAATCCTCCAGGCATCAGTTTAAAATGACTTTCTTGTTTTTTCTATATATTTTGATCATTTTCTTTTAAAGTTTGTGTTTTGATTTCAAATAAAAATTTAAATTTTCAAAATTCTAATTTATAATTTTGAATTGTGTGGGAAGGCAAAAAAAAGCATTAGTTTAAAAAAAAAGATTTTACTCTAAATTTCAGTATAGGTTTGAATTCAACAGATATACTTTGATTTGAATAAATTTTCAGGCATTGCAGGAAAGAGTGTGTATTTTGTGAAGTACCAAATATTGAAAGTAATGTCTGTGTAGAATCTGAAAATATCTTAACACAAGTAATGGGAATTTAAAGAAATCGGAGAAAGCTCAATAAAGATCGGCATATGAAGAGTTTATGAAAGAATAATAATTGCTTACTCCTCATCATCCTGGTGTTAGTTTAAACTGAAGTTTTCTCTTTTCATATATCTAAACTATAATTATAAACTACATTTTGGAAAGTAAAAATATTACTGTTGGAATAATTTCAAGTTTTCCTATGAAATCAAGTAAAAATAATCTTTAAGCAAAATGATCACAAACATATTGAAAAAGTGTAAGTTTAAATGAGAATATAGTTTAAATTCATTTATATAAATGGTCTTATTCACAAATTAAAGAACTTATCAAGTTTGGAATCTAAGATTTTTCACTTTTTTATGTTGCATTCAGTCATCTACAGAAATTGTTTTGTACTGGGTAACTTCTAAATATTGCTTGATGCAGAATGCATCTGATGAAGCCTGGTAAATTTTTTATAGAAACAATGCTTAAGATACTTGACTAAAAGAATGTGTGGAATAGTTTCCTCTTGTTGTTTGCTTCGATCAACTTTCATTAAGTGATATTAAATCTATTTTGCATGCACATGATAAACTAAAAGTAAAAACGTGCGTATTTAGGCAGCATATCTTCATTTAAGCATGTTTGATTAAATAATTTAGACATGTCTATTTATTTTTATTTTAAGCCTGTCATAGTCACAAGTAAGTTTCCTGATATGGTGATTAAAAACAGCAAGAAAGGTGTTGTAGATATTTTCATTAGTGTTATTTTCCCAAGTGTTATCAATCTTATGCAAGATCATCCTCAGGGGATTAATTGTTAAGACATAATTTATATAGTTGCTGTTATGAATTTCTTGTGGTTTATCCATTATGAGTTTTGAGCATACATATAAGAACGCGACATCAATTTAAAAATTATAAGGTGCAAGAGAGGTAACTTGATTTTATATTTTTGTAATTTTTATAAAAATTACAATTTACATATTTTAAACTATTGTGTTCGTCCATAAATTGCAACTTTAAAGACTTACTGTTATAGGCATGTTAGAACATTGTTACTATAATCATAATTAATTTTGTTAAGAGTCAGTTTTTAATTTTTAATAAAGATGACTTTGAGAATCTGAAGTTTTGTTTATTATTTTCATGGTGGAGTATGCATGTATCATCAATTAATATTTCCCTAAACTAAATCATAAAGTATACAGGAATGTTCATTTCAATGTGAAATCAGTGATAGACATATGTAGTGTAAGATTTCTTGATATTGTTATTGTTATGACCAACATTAAATTTAGTATAGTACATGATTAGTTTTATTTTTTATTTTTTTTAATGGAATTTGTAGGAAGATATTGAGTTTATTAGGATTTTTTTCATCTTATTTGGAATTAGAATGCATTTGATTATGATATAAAAGGCTTATATGTTTAAAGCTATCTTTTTCACAAAGGAGTTAACTTTTGTTAGGTTTATTAAATTTTGTATAATCTCATTAATAAACCAAAAATGCATATTCATAACCTTCAAAAAATTACTGTACTATTTTACTTGAGACTCGTATATTGCACCAAATAAATAGAATTTAAGGTGTGGTTATCAGAATTGTATATATCTACTCATCTATGCTGAATGTATTTTCTCTATCTTTCTCACCATCCTGGCAACAACATACCTCTTGTCAACAATATTTACAAAGATTGAGGTTGTCTGGAATTATTGAGGTCACTTGGACTCCCTCCATAATTTCTTGTCATGCTTTTTATCATAAGGCAGTTCATATAAGTGAAGTGTCAAAATAATGAAAAGTTAGGTTACATCTGAGAAATGCAATCTTTTATTTACAATTCGTCTTGTTTGTTTATTTTGGTTGTAATAAGACCTTTTGAAAAAGTCTGAGAATATTTGTTTCTGTTTTGCTTATGAATATATTTTTTTTTTTTTGTTAGCTTCTTCTTCTTCTATGTGCCCTGTCCCTTCAGGACGTAGGCAATCATGGCTTTCCACGTTTCCCTATCCCTGGTGGCTCTGAGCACGCCTTCTCCTGTTACACCATGCAATCCTCGTTCTGTCATTCACCTGATTAGGTCCTTCAAATATGTTATCCGCTGCTTTCCCGGTCTCTTTTTCCCTCTATCTGGCCTGTTAATATCAGGTTCTCTAGGCCCTCCTTCCTCAATGCGTGTCCCAGGAACTTCAGCTGTCTCTTCCTGATGCTCAGTATTAATTTCCTTTTTGTTTCCATCATTTCCAAGACCTCATCATTGCTCACATGTTCGATCCATGAGATTCGCAGCATCCTTCTGTAGAACCACATTTCAGTTGCTTAAAGATTTTCCTTCATCTTTGATGGTATTGTCCAGCATTCACTGCCATATTGAAGGACGGACATCACGTAGCAATCCAGTACTCTCTTCCTTGTTTCTAGCGAAATTGTCCTGTTTCTTAATACCTTACTCAACTTCTGGAATGCTTCCTTCGCCATGCCAATTCTTCGGATCTCTGTGTTGCACTTTCCGTCTTCTGTTATAACACTTCCCAGGTATTTAAATTTTTGTACCTGCTTGATTATAGCATCCCCAACCTGTATTTGACATTTTGGGCTGCCCTTTTTACTGATGACCATGCATTCAGTTTTCGTGCAGTTTATTTCTAGTCCTTTCTTGTTACTTTCTTCTGCTATCTTCTGTAAGAGGTCTTGTAGTTTCCTTTCTGTGTCTGCTATCAGCACTGTATCATCTGCATACCTTAGGTTGTTTAAATTGTGGCCTCCGATTATGAATCCAGGCATAATTTCTAGGGTCCTCAAAATATTCTCGCTGTACAAGTTGAACAGATCCTAATCATAAATATGGCATTCCTTGTTCCCGTTTCTTTAATGAAATCACACTGTTCTTGTCCTATCTCTGGCCTGATTCTGCTTCTCACTCTATTCATCAAGATTCGGACAACTGTATATTCCAATTAAATAGTTGTTGCTCCAAAACAAATATGATCCAATTTTCAGATTATATTTACTTTGTAAATAGATAAACAAAATCAAACAGACTTGATAACAATAGGACTCTCTTTCTCACTATTACACTCTGATGTGTGCTGAGAGCTTGGGTAATTGATAATCAAATTATATACGTGTGGGTTTTTTTTTTTTTTTTTTTTTTTTTTTTTTACTAGAATGAATGGATTATTGGATCAACACTTCTAAGAACGGAGTATATGTGCACTTTGCCAAAGATTGGATATCTATGTATCAGCCTATAATTATATCATTGTATAATGGTAGAATAAATAAAGAAAAAATTAGGAAATGTGTCTTCACCTTTTCTTTATCATTAATCACTACCTTTATTATTATTATTTCACTACCCTCTCCCACACACATTTTAGTTATTTTCTGCACTGATAAACAAAATATTTTTGGGAATCTGATGTTTTAACACCAAATTTTTGCATTTTTCTTTTTACCTAAAATTTGAGCAAGTTTTTACACTAAGTCTGCATATTATAATTTAAATATTAAAAAAAAAGAAAAAAATGGATATTGTCAGTGTTCGGGATTAAGGCATGTATTACTGGTGATATAACTTTTATATGTATATTTTATATTTATACTTTATAATTACATCTTTCTTATGCCATTGTAACTTATTTACTTTTTTCTTCTTTCACAGGGAAGAGATGCCTAAAAAACATTCCCGGACGTCGACCATTCCAATGGTCAATCGACAGGCGGTAGAAATTTTGGAAGAATTTTTGAAAAAGCACCAAGAAAGTCTGAAAGATGTTACTCCACTGAATTCACTTTATCAGAAAGTTTCTGAGCTAGAAGTAAACGAGGAAAAACCATGTTTGAGACGCAACCAGAGTTATCGTGCTGCTTCACACGAATCCTTGCTTAGCACTGAAAATGAGTCTTTCCAGAATACTTTCCTCGAGGAAGAACTTAATACCCTTACGGCACCTCTTGCCAGTGATGAAGCTTCCGATTCCCCAGTTGAATCTCCAGTGTCAGCCCCCGAGGCCATGTACTACAAAAGAAAATCTAGTGCTGACTCGTCAAGCTCAGACAGTTCTGAATGGTCAACTGAGAAGCGGCACAAGAAGAGTTTCTTTAAGCGAGCTCGGGAGAGGTTGAGAACCACTCTTAAGATTGCAAAGAAAAATAAAGCAGAACGAGAAGAAAAGGAGGAAAAACATTCACACAAAAAAAAACGGAAAAAAGGAACAAAAAAGTGTAAAAATGGTAAAGTGTTGAGTGAAGTGACAACTGTAACTAAGACACATATCCGCCAGTCATGTACAATGTCTGATATTCCGTCCCGCAATTCTGAGATAACGCTGCGACAAGGTGAGGTGTGGGAATCGAAGGACATTAAAAACAAGACAGGCTCTTTGAGACATGTAAAGGCCCATTTGAAAATCAAGGAAAGTACTGATTCTAATAACTCAAATAAATTTGGCAATTCTTTTAAAAAGCTGAAATCACTCCACCGAAGTGGAAGAAAGTCACTCTCTTTGGGAAGAAAAGGTAAGTTCTTTTATGCTAGACTTCTGAAAAGTAATATTTTCAGTTAGTTAGATTTCTTGGTATTGATGAAAGTTAAATAGATTTCAAGATTGTTAATGATTGACAACTATTACATCTATCCCATAATTATTGTTACACTTGCATGCACATTTCATATATTAAATGGAAATTATTATGGGACAGTAATTTTATTTTACCTGCTCTGTATTTAACATAAATCTTAAAATTTGGAAAAGAAATCTATTCATTTGAGCCTTTTACAACAATGCAGCACAAAATTCTTTAACTTTTGACTGACTAAAATCAGATTGTATTCTCAATCCTTTGACTCTTAAATGTAAACAGCTCAAGTTTATTCCTTCATAGCTATAGTTATGTACTAAACTTTAGCTTGGTACAGTGCCAGAGTAATTTGTCACTCAGTAAGGATTGGACTATACAAGACAGTTTTGTCTATACTAAACAGTATCTACCATAGAGTTCTGCTATGAATTAGTCTGTGGGACAGGTTTGCTGACAGTACAATTGTACTGTAGTAGGTGACCTTACAAGTATTTAAGTCAAGTATTAGGCTTTCAAGACAGGATTGTGCAAATGAGTATTACATATAACAATTAACTGATTGAGCCACAGACAGATGCACAATAGTGGAATGAGCAAGCAGAGAGTATTTCACTTACGAGCAAGTACCCTTTGCAATTGAATCCATCAATTCTCCCCCTGGTTATGGGTAAATAACCGGATAGACTGGCCTCTATAGCATTGGTTGGCAACCAGTCTAGGAGAAGGAAATCTCTGAATTCAAACTAGCCTGAAGAGAATTGGGCTCAGTAAGACTAGCTTACCCAAGATACCATTGCTGCTATGGCAGCAGTACATGTGGTCCCCTTTCAACCCTAATGGGTTACAGGACACCTGATCCTGACTGGGATACAGTAAAATAAGTTTGCAAACCATTGCTTTTTACAAACATGTATTGTTTTTTTGTTTTGTTTTTTAATATACAAACACTTTCTCTCGGCTTATGGTCACATTAAAACACTGGTTCCTGTACAACCACTGAAGTTTAGCAACATCGAGCCTGGTCAGTAGGTAGATAGGTGACTGTTTGGGAATATCAGATGCTGTGAGCTTGGATGTGCAGGTGGTTTAATGGATAATCCTGTTGGGTTTGTTATATTCACTTACAGGCAAATACCTTTGGGAAAGTTATGAATCCACAACTTCTCCTCCAGCTATGGGTTAATTAGTAAAATTTATATCGCTATCCCATTTTCTGTACAAAATAAAATAAAAATTTGGTTACAAAATATTTAGATTTTAGCATTAAATAACCCATACAGGAAGATATGCCACGAAACAAAGAAAGCCAACCAACAGTTTCTTTGTGCATCTATACATGAGATTTTGTTAAAAAAATATTCCCCCAATTTCTAAGTCTTTATTGTTTATACTTGCTATTCACAGATTGGAGTATTAAAGGTAAGAAAATTTCATATCTTACTATGACACTAAAAGTATCTAACAGATCTATTATACTAAGTTGTAATAATTTTACTCTTGTGCCGATTAAAATAATCTAATATTAAACTAAAACTAAAAACAACTATCAACAGTGAAATCGAATGATGACAGTCAAAGAGAATACAAGTAAAGAGAGAAAAAAAATCTAAAGCTGACTTTTGATACTAATTTTGAATTAAGTTGAACATAATTTTGTGATTAAAGAGGGCTGGCTCTAGTATAATCAAACTCTTGACATATTGAGATCAGAAGATTTTTGTAGAAAAAGAGAAGAACATAACTAACAACATGGTGAACTTAACTGCATTTACTATGTCTCTATATTACTGTAAATAAATTCTCTTGTCAACCTGGCATTGTTCAGAAGGAGAATAAAATGCTCCTATGTATGAGAAATGAAAATTGAAACAAAAGCATTTTTAGCAATAATGTACCTAGCATTCATGTCAAATTATTTTGAAAATCTTAGTGTGGTGATTTGTATCAAGCTTTTTAATTTAATTTTCACTTAGTAAATATCTTATTAACTTAATAACCTAATGCAGACAAAGTTTTTAAAAGATTTTTGATATTATAAATAATTATAATTTAAAAAAGAAAAATGAAACAAATTTTGTAAAAATTCATTATTCATCACAATTTTTTTTCAGACAATGTCCTTAATATATATTGTTTATAAAAGCAATTAAAAGCTCATCTAATTAATGTCATAGTTTATTGCATTTTTTATTTTGCCATTTCGAGCAGATTTTTGGGAAAGTGGCAACTGTTTGAGAAAAAAAAATAGATGATTTACATTCTCCAAGGTGTCTCCAAGAATAGAACAAAGTTTATGGACAATTTAATTTCTAGAAATTTCATGAAAATAAGTTGGAAGCAAGTAACAAATGTAAAAATAAACAAATACATATTTTTACCAAGATTTTATAAAGACAATCATTTCATTAATAACTTCATTTATTTGTGAATAAATCCTGAAAGTTTCATTAGCATCCAGCAATTATTTGATTTTCACAGGAATTTCAAAATTGTGTTTTTTGTCACAAACAAAGGCACTAAAATTCCCATATTCAACTCTGGTCCCCACACTGATACAAACAAAAAAAACAGATTTTTAGCCAAAATTTCAAACATGCTAAAAAGGATTAAAAAATATTAAAAATTCTTTGTTTTGTTTTTTTTCCTCTTGATTTCGACGATCAAATATTTTGGAGCTCTTGGGAGCAATTTTAATCATGCTATATTCTTTTATAGTGAAAAAGTGGAAATATCTAAATAAGAGTTAGTTTACTAGAGATTTTTAGAACTAGTGTAAGGATGTGCATTGTGGTGCAGTAGATATCAGCTCGGAACAAGAAATTGGGGAGCCACGTTTGAATTCTAGTTGAATTCCTTGCATTCATTTATGTGCAAATATCCTTGGGAAAGGTATTAATCTGTCTCTTCCCTCCAGTTATGGGTTAAATGACAGGACAGATTGAGTTCTATAGTCTTGGCTGGCAACCAGTCTATCGCAGAAAGTAATGGCAACCTACTGCAGGATTATCTTCTGCCCAGTCAGTCATGTCTCTCTTGAGACATGATCACTCAAACATGTATTGTGTATGGCACTTAACTGACTGACTGTAAGCAGAGTGTTTATCCTTGTGTATGTGAAAGAGTAGTGAATGGTCAACAAAAGAAAGAAAAAGAAAACACTCTTGAGCTATTTTATATTGGAATGTCACATGACTGTGTCAAGACCGCACTATAATATTATAGTGTGGTCTTCAGTGTGCCCTTTCTAGTGACAAGGGCAGATAACCTTGGAATTATTAACTTATTTTTCATTTATATTTCTCATCTTCTACAGTTTATTTTATATTTCTTCAAATTATGCCACTTAACAATTTTCTTTCTTAGTATATTCTTATGTGACCATTATTTCAATTCTCGACTACTGAGCCATTTCCAAAATGCAGATGAAGTTGTTGAAGTCAACAGTTTCATTAGAGATGTTTGGTGTTAGATTTTCCATCTTCAGAGTGCAATCTATCAAATATACATGTTGAATAAATTTCATGCAAACAAGATTCAACTTCCTTACACTTTGGATTGACCCAAAAATCTTCTGGTTGATGTTTTATTTCAGAGATGACTTTACAAATTATCATTATAGTACAAATTATGATCACATATACTTGCCTATTGGAATACGGTAAAAACTGGAACTCATGAGCAGGCATTTGATATTTTAAGTTAGTTTTTCCTGCTCAATACCGACAAAAGTTAATACTTATTGTACTTGTAAAACCTCTAATATTACTCATATCAATAAATATCGGGGATATATTGATACCATTGGACCGGTATTTCCCAACCTTTTTTCAACCAGCATTCCTTTAGGCACAATCATTTTTTGTCAACAGCCCCCTCATCAAATTAAATTTTGAATATTATACTAAATTTATTTTTCGTAACAAGATAACAAGTAGATATTAGTGCAAAAATAATTTTAATATTTTCATTTCTATTATAAATATCAATCATTAAAATGCTAAAAAACATATTTGTTAGCTTATCTCAATGTTTTCAAAATGATGGTCAAATTTGATACTTATTGGCTAAGGCTCTTACTCTAGGTTCCATGCTGCTTAGAAGTAATCATAGATCTCCTTGTTTTGTAATTTGCAGGCAATTTCTTTGTTTAGTAAGAAGCTGTGTAACTGTGTTGAAACCAAACTCAGCCATATGGGAAGTTGCAAAAGCAATGAAGAAAAGTTTGATAGCTTCCTACAGCTTTAAATACCTATTGTAGTCAATATCGAATAATGTTTTTGAAAGTTTAAAGAAAAAGTGGTCAAATGTCCACTGCCCACCTGAATATGTTCATGACCCCGCTAAATGAAATAAAAATTCCAGTACCCTCTTTCAATAGAACCTACATGTGGGCACTAGCACTCACATTGGGAAACACTGCTCTACACCAAATATTTCATTGTTTTTAAGTGATCAAACTGTTACATTGAAAACTGGTTACTATTTATTGGGAAGTAACATATGACAAGGTCCAACAGCAGCAATGAGGATGGTATTGCTTTAAAATCATAGATAAAATTAATCTTTTAAAGTTATTATTCTTTTAATAATGCTGGTACATAATTACCATTGAGTGGAACTTGTTTCAGATGTGTGACTTGAGCAAGTTTTTTCCATCTCATGTTCAATTAAGTCAAGACATTTCTATTATGTTATTAGTTATGCTTATCTGCAAATATCTGTTGTGAAATGTACGAGTGATTCATCTGATAAAAATGCTTTCTCCTGCAGGCTAGGAGTGTCCTACACTAACTTGGAGCAAATTTCTCCTAATCGAAATTTATATACTCATAAAATCTACAATATCCACAACTTCTTTATTGACTGCTTAATTCAGCTTTTAAACCTAACTCGCCAAACATGACTGAATTTGTTTGCTTCAATAAGCTTTAATTATTGAGATAGGAATTTTAAAATTATGAATGTTAGCCTATTAGGTATTTTAGGTATTAATAGTTATAGTTTGTATAATGTTCTTCACATTTTTGTCTGCCTTAGGTACAGGTAATTGGTACCTAATCTACAGGTACTTCAACCACTTAATGTTTTTTTTTTTCTTTTCTTATTTTTACTCAACTTTTCACCCAATGCAAGGCGTAAGAGCTACACAAGATATTTAATTTTACCTATTGAATTTTTACTGATTCTACAAGAATATGATTGTAGATATTTAAGATAGCATCTGTAATTTTGAGAAGTCATTCTCGTTCCAAGAGTTAGTTCAATCATTGAACACGTATTTTTGTTGTTAAATCTGTGTTTTGGTCAGTCTATTCTATTTTCTTCCTATATATGATCCGTTTCTAAAAAACAAAAAAGAATAAAATGTACTTACCTCTTTACATTTGAAGAAATCTGTAGAATAGATTAACTAAAATATTAGTTAAAAACTATTTGACACTGTATTTCCAGAAGTAGTAACTTTGATTATTTGGGACTGTAGTGTTCGGAGTTACGTTTACACTGGCACTGTACCAGGGAAAATACAGATCTGAATGCATGTTTATACTGAACATAGGACATGTAAAAGTTATGAGTCACAAAAAGAAAATTAAGTATATATATTTAAGAACATTAAATGTTAAAAACCATACTTACTTTAGTTCCCATTTGCACAAATAGTAGAAATAACAGCAATACATTTTATATAAAAAAAGGACCAGCAATAGATTTTATCTGTAGCTGTAGATATACAATTGCATTCAAATTATTTAAATTTTAGCATTAGATAACCTGTAGAGGTTGATATGTCACAAAACAAAATCAACCAAATTCTTATAATATTGGAATCTACCATGTTAATGTTCCGAATATGTCTAAAAGAGAAATGGGAATGTTCAAATTTGGTGCTTTCTTCATAATATTATCTTGAGTCATTTTTTATTGATGACTCATTAAATTTGTTTTCAAATACATACCAAATGTACATTGTTTATATTGTGCAGAGCATAACAGAAACAATATGAATCAAAGAGAAAAGAAGAAATAGTAAAAGAAAGAAATCAATAGTGTTTATATAAAATTTATAGTAAAATGCCACTGTGAGTAGGATTTTATTCAAGAGCTATTTTGTTATTATCTGAGTATTTTTTGTTCTTCATATGACCAGAGGTATTTATCTAATTAAGTTACAGATATAAGTACATGTTTTCTGAAAGATTTATAGCTAGTAATTAGCTTCATTGACTACTCACTAACTGTAATTCACAGTTATCTGAATAATACTAAAGGTCTAATCTGTGTATGTGTGTGCATGCATGTAGCACATATGTGTTTGCAAGATACAGCTTAAATGATACATAATATTCCTACTAATTCAAGAGCATAATGTACCTTACATTCATGTCAACTGCAGTGCTAAATTTCATTAAAATCAGAAAAGGGGTTTTCTCAGCTAAAATTGTTTTTCTGTTTTTACAGTATTTTTAATAGGGAATTCAGTATTTGTTTTTATACACTTTTATATCAGTCTGTATATATCTATCTAAACTTATTTATAAATGGAACTTTGTGTGTGTGTCCATTACCTATAGACTCTGAAATGGCTGAACCGATTTTCTTGAAAATTTACACAGTTATACTATAAGCGTCTGTGAGTGTTCTTGGCTAGGTTTTGTCTAGGTACCTCTGATAAATATCGAAAATCGATAATCGAAAAAATCAGGTTATAGAAGGAGTGGTTTGATTTTAATCAAATTTGATACACTCATAGACAAAGACATAAGAAACGATATTCAGAAGTTTCAATGTTGCAGTTCTTACAATAGTGCAGAAAATCGATTATATATATGTAAAAGGCAAGATGTTTGTGTGTGTGTCTGTTTATCTGCCTGTATGTCTATTTTTTCAGCCCTTTTATTTTAGTTTTTGCTTTGGATTTGGCTCTAAGTAGGTATAATTGTAGTTCTTAGTTTCAGCCATGATACCATTTATTCAGAGGACTTATTTAGCCTTCAAAATTCAGTTTACGACAAAAAACTTATTTGATATCAGTACCAGGAAATCAAAATTTGACCTACATCCATTCATTTTTCTTCCAATCTACGGTTTCGCTTTAACTGGAAACAACTATTGCTTTTTAGTCTTTCGTGCCAACGTCCAAAGAGTCTGAGCTCCATGACCATGGATTAGTTTTAAAGTTTTCATTATACCCGAGCAACGCCGGACTATACTGCTAGTATATATATATATATATATATATATATATATATATATATAAAAACAAACACTTGCATATTATATTCCAACTATTATGCATGTGATAAATAATAAACATTTATAAAACATTCTAATAACATTATTATATAAATTTAAATATGTATAACACAAAATATATTTATACAATTCACTCCATTAGAACTTTTTATAAACAATTACTTGAAAAGTGAAAAGGCGATATGTGTCACATGACTTGATGGTAAATAATAAACAAATAGATGCACACTGATTTGCTGCTGTCACATATTTTGAAACAAATGTGAGGCAGAAACAAGTATGTATAATAAAAAATATAATTATTATTTTGCAAAGGCCTACACCTGTTTTAAGCTATGACACCAAATTTTTCCAATGTGTTAACTAGGAAGCTCAATAGAACAATAAACCTTCTACCATTTTTAAATACAAATTAAAATATGTGTAATTAACAATAAAATTGATAATATTGTTACCGCATTATTTTGTATCACAAACTATTTTCAAAACAAACCCAACAGGTTTATGGGTGATCTAGTTATGACTAAAACCAGAAACTCTTTGTAATTACTTGACACAGATATTCAGAAAGCTGCTTGACTAGTTTATAAAAATTTGTCTTGCCACTTGCTAAATATTAAGGAAAAGACATTGGTGGGTGGGGACACCCCAAATAGTAGTGGAAAGTTAAAAATCAGACTACAGGCTATATGTTTTATGTTAAGAGATGTTCAAGGGGGTGCTGAAAAGTTCTTTATCTGATAAAGAAGTTCTTTCCTGCAATTATGTTTGTTCTTTTTGTCAGATTTTAGTAGATATTTGGGGCCAAAATTGTTTCAGCACCTCCTTGTATGGGAGTAAAGTGGTTTAATATTAAAGACTCTTTGTGCAGAAATGTTTGCCATCTTATTAAATTTTAAAAAAATCTTTTATTTGAAATTTTATTGATGACTGTCATGTTTGTTTAATATGTTCTATTAACAAATGCTTTGCTGTAAAATTGCTTTGTAAATGGCTCTATATGAATAGACTAAAGTCCAAGTTTCATATTGTAGCTTTTGCTTATTTTTATGGCCCTTATTATTGCAGAGTTAATACAAATGTTTTCTTGTGCAGAAAAGTGAACTTTGATATTGCCATTGTTAAAAAACATTTCCAACCATCAAATCTTTATATACATAATTTATATATATTCACCAAATTACAGATATCCCTCGATTGATTCATTTTCGATTAGTGAAATACATAATACATTAGTGCAGTAAAACATTCTTCAGTTTAATCATAGTGATTGAAAATTGATTTTTATAGTTATCAATGTAAACATTAGCTGCACTAATCAAGGGATTCCTGTATAACTTTCCATAAGGATTTTAAAACTGGATTCTCTTTTTTAAAGTTTTTCACAATAAAAATCTATCTACCTCAACTCTGCAATTTGGTTTTGCAGCACAAGAAACTAAGCTTTGTAAACAGACAACTTTTGAAGTTTGAAAAATATTTCAATTTTAAGTTAATCTCATTGGTGTTTAACTAAATTTACTCAGTTTTATTTTCTTTGGCAATAACAAAATTAATCCTTATGTGCCTAAAAATAAATTTATGACTTTTTATAATTAATGTTTTTCACCATACGATCTCCCAATCTGGTAAAATAACAGAATGTGGGTTTGTATTTGCTTCACCTATTTTTCCTTGCATGAAAATGTCACCAAATGTTTGATTATTGCCTTTTATCACTTGTAAGTTTCTCCAGACTATTACCTTTATTGTTTTTATATTTGAACTATTATTTGTTCTATCACCTGACCTTTACCAGGTAATACAATATATCATGCAACTACTAATAGGGGTCTGTAGCATCTGAGTAGATGTTAGCCTATTAGATATCTCATCTTTGTATTTCAGGTGATTTTTTTTCTGCTAAATCATATTATTAAATGAGTTCTTTTGTATCTGAGGTACAGTTTAAAAAGTGATCAGCAAAATTCTATAATTTCAAAGTGTAAGTTAGAGTAAAATTTAAACCCTGTTTATTTTTAAAATACCTGTTCATAAAATATAAGATTCAAATAAATTTTGACTGTTTCATCAATATTCTAGGAACCAGCCAAAATTCTTAACAATAAAATGA
Organism: Ascarosepion bandense; assembly: GCA_037127315.1. Classification (NCBI taxonomy): domain Eukaryota; kingdom Metazoa; phylum Mollusca; class Cephalopoda; order Sepiida; family Sepiidae; genus Ascarosepion; species Ascarosepion bandense. The sequence goes on from JBBBDQ010001389.1 coordinate 3,055,334, forward strand.
ACCTTCGATTAATCTTTGACACTGCAGAAATTCTTGTTATCAAAATGTCTGTTGGTATCTTCATAATCATTTTCTTTTTCAAAAACTTCATTTAGCAGTCTTTACAGAATTGCTTTAGTAATCTTATTGGGCAAATACAGTAAACCTAAAGCTCTTCTTTCATCTCACAGACAAAGACATGGAACTCGCACAGAACCAGATCTTCAGACGCTCTTATTCAGATTCTAATAAAAAGTGCATCCATGTGACAAAGGAAGAGTCAAAGGAAGACGAGAAGAGTCTGACTACAAGAGTATTTGATGAAGTGCTATCAATGGAAGGAGGATCTGAAGATTATTGTTGCCAAATGGGGTCTGCAAAAGAGCGGAAACATCTACACTTGAACATCAATCCTGTCTTTACAACAGATCTACCTGCTACAGGGAATTTTGATTTTGAATCTGAACACTATGAGACTGTGACCACGGTTAAGACCCCTGATGGGCAAACACACCGTGATAAGGTTATTGAACACCATGAACATTTAACTGATCAGCTGGAAACAGATAATCCTGGTGAAACTGGTAAGTAGGAGGATTAAGTAGTTATATCCAAACTATTTTTTTTTTTTTTTTTTTTTTTTTTTTAGCAACTTAATATTTTGGAGAAAAATGAAAATTCATTTCAATTATCTTTTCTGCAGTCACTTTTAGAAAAAGATAACCAGAAGCATGTGCATGGAAAACTTTGTCTTAAGCTTCAAATTCATTTTGTTTTTTCCCTCGTAAGCTGTTATCTTGGAAATTATGTAATTTTGTCCCTTTTTAGCTAGTAAACTTAGTTATTAGTAAAAGAAAAGATCGTTTTACACTTTGCAATTTTGTTTTTCTAGAATTATTTTAATTGGAGACGATGAAAATCTAGTCAAAATAGCTTACTCAATCTCTCCATTTTTGACCCATTAACTTTGGAAGACAGAAATCTCTCTCATTGTAGTTTCTGTAGGGTGCAGCAGAAATACCTCCCACATAATAGTAAGATATTAGCTAGACACCGTTGCTACTAATGTCTTACCATTTTCTGGATTTCTAAACTTTATGATTTTAAGTGCTGTACTATATTAATTGACTCGGAACGAGGAATCGAGTTCGAATTCCAGCTGAATTCCTTGCATTCACTTACACGCAAATACCCTTGGGAAAGGTATTAATCCATCTCTTCCCTCCAGTTATGGGTTAAATAACAGGACAGATTGGGTTCTATAGCCTTGGTCGGCAACCAGTCTACCGCAGAAAGCAATGGCAACCTACTGCGGGATAATCTTCTGCCCAGTCAGTTATGTCTCTTTCGAGACATGATTGCCCAAGCATGTATCATGTATAGCACTTAACTGACTGACTATATTAGCAACAAGGTATCATCAGTTTACAGTTGAATTGGCTAAATGTAACCATAAGTTCTCTGCTAACAGTTTTTTCACATGTGGAACTTTTTTCTGGCTTCGTGCTTTCCAGCTTACTTTGATCTTCAAAAATTTAATGCAGTATCAATCATTATCTTTATTGCTTTTCTATTGTTCTTGCTCCTTAATGTTTCCTTTTTTTTTTTTTTTTTTTTTTCATACTCTGTGACCCCTTTCTGTCTTTGTGGTTGGTTTTACTGCCTTGCAAGGGGTGAACTAATTAAAGCAAAATAGCATATGTGGGAGGTATTTCTGCTGCACCCTATATAACTCAAATTCAAGTGAAGGAAATTTCTGCTGCAGTTAATGGGTTAAATTATATTTCAGTTTGAGAAAAAAGAATTATCCTTTTAATTGTGTTCATTGGTGATCATTTGCAAAATTAAAAGAAAAATTACTGCAAATTCTCTTCATTGCAATTGCAACAAAGAGAATTTGTAGTAATATTGTCCATAGAAGAGTGGCGAGACAAATGAGAAAACAATTTTCACATTTGTCTCTCCAATTTTCTGTGGACAATAGTATTTTACCTTAGCAATTGATGATTGCATTTATAATGAATTACAATGAGAAACTTGCATACCTTCACTGAATTGCTGTGTGTTGTTGTATTGTGCTATTGACAAGGTAACATCAAGATAACTAAAACTTGAATAGAATACAGAATAGTTGTTCATATCTTTTTCAAAACTATGAGTACAAAATAAGGCTGACAATCAGACTTTAAAATTTATCCATGATTCCATTTTGTATCTCTGCTGTCAAATGGTTTGAAACATCAAAAAGGGGAGCTAACTTGTAAATAGTTATTTAATGAGTTGTTAATTTATGGTCATACAATTTGATGTTGCCTTCTGCTTGCCTAACTGCTTATAATGGTTTGTGTATTTTCCTCCATCTACCCCCCCTTTTTTAAAAATTTTATTTATCTTTATTCCAGCACTGAATTTCTTTTCTTTTATATCGCTCTATTTCATTGTACCACTTTTTAGGAAAAAAATAATACAGAAATACTGCATTTGTAAAATAATCTGATTTATTTTATACTTTGGTTTAATCTACATAAAAACCTCACTTGTAGAAGCTGGATTCAATGCTTATGATGGTAATTGTTCACTTAAGCAGTGTCAAATAAACTGCTATTCCCTGAATAGTGTAATCGTGAATAAGAACCAAGTGTGCTTCTGCTATCCACCTAGGAGTCCTTAACAAAATCCAATGGAGAATCTGTAATGTGATCGATTCTGACCTAGCAGCTCAGATACAGTCACTTTCTCAGTGGCGCAATGTGGCTTCCCTGTGTCTCTTCTAAAAAATACTTTCACAGCTTCTGCTTCGATGAACTTAGCTCATTAGTGCCCCCTATATATGGATTTACTTGAGCCACAAGTAGCAACTAGGTCCCACCATTTTATTGTGAAACTAATAAAATGTAAATGCAAATTCTACTCCATCAGCTTCTTTTTTTTTGCACTTCCCGCCTGTAGAATTCCCTTCCATTTACTTGCTTCCTCGACAGCTACAATTCTTCAAGAATTTAAATGTAAAGTCAATAGTCATCTCCTATCTCACTAACTTGCATCCTCTCTCTCTCTCTCATGCTCCTTTCTCCGTCCACTCCACTCTTATCAGTATTTTCATCCTTCTCTTACCCACTTCCTGACACCCCCTGCACAACAGTGGCAATAAACTGTCTTATTTGGGGCGATATGATTATTAAAAAAAAAAAGAAAAAGGTGTATGCATTTATTACAATTAAATATTATTACAATGAGTAATGGTGGACTACACAGTGAATAAATGCTGAAAGAAATGGACTGTTCTTGTTATGTTGATGTTACACAACTTTGTGAAGATGCAACATGAGAAATGCCTCAGAAATTGTCATTATCACAATCTACAAAATGCTGCTTATGAATAGCAACATCATGAGAGCATATCCCTTGGTTGATTTTCCTCAATCCCATCATTGAGCCATCTGAAACAATATGACTTTCAGGCTGAATATACTGCACAGTTGCCTCTTACAGAGTCTCAAATCTCCAATCCAACATCCCAACTAAAAAATACTTTCCCAAACCCCCTTGACACCATTGAATACACAATGGCAAGCACACCATTGGCCACAGTGATATTTGTTGAAAAAACATTTAAAGATATAAAATTATTCATTGATTATTTAGTTTCTGTTGTTTAAGTAAAACAGAATTTCAACAGATTATTTTACACCATTTATGTGAAGGATTATCCTTATGATGATGTAAGTCGTGTAGACTTCTCTTTGGATTAGAAGGCCACATCCACACTCTATTCACTGTTGCTGCTATGTTTCACTAACATGTAGGTTTTTACAGGATAGTTGCTAACCCCACACTAAATCAGGTGAATTCAATTATCCTTCTCCAAGACAGGTTGTCACACAAAGGCTAGCAGTGTGCCTTATAGTTAGGTTGAAAAGAAATGGATGCATACCTTTCCAATGGTATTTGTGTGAAAGTGAATGTATTCGCCTTGGGTAGAATTACTAATTCCCCAGTTTTATTCTCAATAATTTACCATATTTTCTTTTGTATAATATGACTTGAGTATAATACAACCTCATGTATCTGAAGCTAAAACTAGTTGTACCATATTATCAATTAAAATCTCAATATTGTACATTTATTTCACTAAAAATGATATAATTACTAATTATTAATTAAATAATTAATATTGATATTGCAGAAGAGAAATGAACCAGATGTTTAACCAGTGAATGTTTTTTCTCTTAATTTCTGTTTCAAAAGGTGCTAACTAGACATATTATGGCACATAAAAAAAACTTGAAAAACCAGCTTACTAGATAGGAACTTTATTGCAAACAAGTTATTTTATCAACTGTTTATATATTAACTTTGAAGTGAGATATAGATTAGCTTAACTTTATAAAAATGCATTAAAAAAACATCTAAATTTTATTTTATTTTATTTTTTAATAAAAAAAAATGATTACACTTTGTGGATGTATGTGAGCAAGTCAGACATGATAGGCAAGACGTTCTGGGTTGTATTTTTGGAGAAATTTTCTCTATTTTAATATTTATCTTTCATGTATTTCAGAGATGGAAGGAGATGTAGTTGATGGTGCTGTTGGTGGAGCCGTTGAAGATGATAGTGAGCAGAACAAAATGGCACTGTATAAAAGGGTAGCAAGTAAACTTGCCATCATGGCTGATGAATACATTCAATCAGATTCTGAAGGAGCCTGCTCTGCTTCTGAACTTCCAGTACCAGACACCTGTAAATATCTTAATTTTGTTTATTTTACGGCACCCATGTTTATTCAATGATAAATATGACTTAATGTGTATTTCCTTTTAAGTAAACATCTAGTACATCTAATTGCCTATAAATGTAAGAAGAACCATTATTATACAAAGAGAATTTGGGACAACTGAACTCTTTATTTTTTTAAATTTTTATCATTTTTCTTGTTTTCCCAACATTTCAGCTGAGTCATTCTATGGCCTTCATCAAGTGTACTGCCAATATGAAATTTGCTAAAGGAAATTTGAGATGAAATATTTATTTATTTATTTATTTCAGCATCATCCCAGGCAAGGGAGTAAAGCCACTAAAACGCAAGGGGTTACAGGGTGTGGAAGAATTAAGAACTGAAACATTAATCATGAGCAAAGAGAAGAGAGTAATCAGGATAGTAGACCGCAAACATTGCATTTAAATTTTTGCAGATTAAAGTTGGCTGAAAAGCATGGAGCTGGGAGGGAGTTTCACCGGTGTGGGAACAGAAACTGTTAGCATAGAACTTATGGCTATATCTAGCCAGGTCAACTGTAAATTGATGAGATCTCAACACCACACTTAGTTTGATAAAGGATAGGTAACAGATCAAAGAGCTCATCCAAACAATTACCATGAAAGTATTTATAAAGAGAAGCAGCCTTATGGCAGTGGGTAAGTGGCTGAAGTCAAACCGTTAGATCAGGACCAACACTATTGCTGATTCTTCTTTGGATCTTATCAAGAAGCTCAAGATTAAATCTGTCAGTTAAGTGCCATGCGCGATACACGCTTGGGCGATCATGTCTCGAAAGAGACATGACTGACTGGGCAGAAGATTATCCCGCAGTAGGTTGCCATTGCTTTCTGCGGTAGACTGGTTGCCGACCAAGGCTATAGAACCCAATCTGTCCTGTTAGTTAACCCATAACTGGAAGGAAGAGATGGATTAATACTTTTCCCAAGGGTATTTGTGCGTAAGTGAATGCAAGGAATTCAACTGGAATTCAAACTCGGTTCCCCGTTTTCTCGTTCCGAGCCGATATCCGCTGCGCCACAACGCACATCCAAGGTAAATAGCATGTTCTAAATATGAATAAATGGTAGTCTTATAGATATGTAAGATAGATTTCAGAAAGAAAAATTGTCTCACCCAACACAGTGAACCGACTTTCTTAGCAGTTGATCTAGCAATAAATTCAATATAGTCTTTCCATTTCATGTCAACTGAAACCATTAGCTCGAGAAGGTACAAGTCACTCTCTTGAAAATTAGCATCAGCTATGCTGATGGGAGTGAGAAGTATCTCAGATGATTAATGGAGAGAAGTTTGGTTTTGGAGGCATTGAAATTAACAGGCCACCTTCTGCCCCAGTTAACGATGGTCTTGAGGTTATTTTGGACATCAGCTGCTATTTTGACTTCATCATACTGATCAACCTTACTATCAAGGCAAGAGTAAATAGTTGTGTCAGCATAGATGCTAAGTTGAGATCTGATGTCATCAGGAAGGTTGGCAATGAAAATTAAAAATAGTGCGAGACCAAGGATGGAGCTCTGGAGACACCTGCATTATTATGAAAGGATCCAGACAATTGTCCATTCAGGGTAACTTTTATTTCACAATCTGATAGAAACGACTGAATCAGCTAAAAAATATGCAGAGACACTTTAGCTTTTTAGCTTGTGGAGAAGACTTGTATGCCAGACCCTGTCAAAGGCTTTCAAGATGTCTAATACTACAGCCTGGACTTCACCATTTTTATCTAGAGCATGATAGGCTCTTTTCGCAGTTATTGTCATTACATCAGCAGTTGACCTGAAAAAAGCAAAAACCATATTGCTTGTCTGAGAAAAGGCCTTGTGGTGAGAACTGATGAACTGATTCAGCATTGTGCAGGGCCTCTAGGAGTTTGCCAAAAAGAGGTAGAAAGCTAATAGGTCAATAATAGGTCAGACGGCTCGCCAGAGTTCTTGAAAACTGGAACAACAGATGATGACTTCCAGGGAGTAGGAAAGCAGGAGGCAGCAAGGCATTTATCATAGTTTAGAGAGAACAGCAACCAGTTCAGGAGCACACTTCTTAATGACCATTACAGGTACGCTACTGGGTCCAAATGTTTTGTGGCGATCTAGATTAAAGATGATATCAGAAACCATTAAAGGGGTTAAATGCATATCACTCAACAAAGACTCAGTGGGAAGTTAGACAGGGATACTCCAGATTTGCCAAGAGTAGTGTTTGAAGAGAATTTATAGGCAAAGCATTCAGCATTATCAGCAGAGGATGTTAATGCCTCAAATTGATTAAAGAGAAGAGGAGTAGAAACTTTGCACTTATTTAATACTCTATTGCAGAGACACCAGTAATCATGAGAGCCGAAGTTAGAGCCTAGCCAGTGCTTTATTATTTAATCTGGATAGTACACCTGAGGGCCATAGGCTGGGTCAGCTGATATGTATGAGCAACAAATTTGCCAATCATGCAAGAACATTGAATGTTGATTGATAAGTAAAGTCTTCTAACATTCTAGTATCACAAGTAATAGAGATGAAACCATCTGAATATGAATTCTACAGTATAAGTTCTTTTGTTTTAGTATCAGTTCAGTGTGATAACAGTGAATAATACCATTCATTAGTCATGAGTACTCTAACCAAGTTTTGTGCAAGATAGTAATTGGTGATAGAAATTTTACTATTAAAAGATTATGGGCCATTTGAAATTCAGGCATTGTGAGGACTCAAACAATGCATGTACAGAATAAGGCCTGGAAAAGGGTACTTTTTTGAATCACAAAAACAAAGCTGCTTTCCAGTCAACAAACAGTACAATGCCTGAAATTAACACATGCACCCTCTTTCATGCACCCTCACACCTATGATTGTTACCCAAATTAAAAGTGACAGGGGAAAAGTCAACACTTTTTATCAAAGCTGAAGTTAAATATAATTGGATCAAAAAGAAAAAACGGAAAATTTTTTCATAGATGAAAAATGTGTGGATTGAATGTGTGAAGAAATACTAACATTAAATGGTGAGTCTTGAAAAGTAAACTTGTAAATTTGAATAGAAATAAACTGACTTGATGCTGATACTAATTTCATTATTCTGTCTGTTCAAAAAATTGTTTGTAGGATTGGAGATCAACATGCATAATTTTGAAAATAATCTGACTTCATTTTGATAATAATTTCATTATTTTATCTACTCAAAAGATTGTTTATAGACTTATCAGTCAATCATCATAAATATTTTTCATTATATAATATTAGTAAAATTGGAACGTAATTTGAACAGAAATGATTTTCTAATCAAGTTGAATTTTTTGTACATTCTATAAGTTACTGTGCATATATTTTTTTATTTAAAAAAATTGTTCACTTTCTTTATTCTTAATTATACTGTACACTCTTAATTTTTCTTACTTTTTAGAAAAATAACAAAGAATTTCATACAAATATTTACACTAATACTGAGTAGGATACTTCGTGTGTATAAATTTTGCAAATTTCATATAAGATAGGTTGTTGAAACTCCAAGAAACATACAATAATTAAACATTATAATTACAGAATATGTGCAAATTTTACAGACATGTTCTGAATAAAAAATTGAAAAGTGTCTTGTAAGACAAATTTATATGCTATGTTCTAAGATTAATTTTAGAAGTCATTCATCCATTGATTTAGTGAGCTGTTTAGTGTTTATGTGAAATAGGTTGCACAGCATCTAGAATTTCTTCATCCCATTTAGCATCTACAATTGCACACCAAAAATTAATCTATGTAAATGTTTCTCTTCAGAATATTTCACAAGTTTTGAATCAGGTTAAAGCTGATCACTTCATCAGATAATTGTCTTTAAAACCCATTTTATTTATTGGTTTTTGCTAAATGTGATGTTTACAAAAGTCATATTTCTTTTCTTTTTTTAAATAACATGGCTTATTCTTGAGCCAAGGCTTCATGTATATCTTAGCTGATATCTTAACCCCAATTGGAACTTGTCCTGGGATCATGTAATCCCAGCCCAAACATCATGTCTTCTCTAATATGTTGATATCTCAACCTGTGATGAGGGTTTCTGTCTGCAGTCAACTATCAAACTATATTTCATTTTAATTTTCATTTGATTTAAGCCTAACGATGATTCTGACATGTTTTACATGATCTAGGACTTTATATGTTGCACTATTAGACACTCTTTCGCTTGGTTATAATAGCTAAAACTTTCAGGGTTTATCAGACTTGCATTGGCATCATCTAGGAGAGTCTATGAACTTCTTTACAGATTCGTAGTAGCTGATGATCATTTTTGCAATTTCCAACATTTTTACTTTTTGCAAACTCTGAAATTATTAAGCATTTCTTTTTGTGTCAAGTCATCTCAACAACCCATTTTAAAGCTAGATTGCTATTAATTTGAAACTTCAGGACATTTGAAACAAATAACTTGTTTTATGGGTTATGTATAACTTGTTTGTTTGCATCTGCACAGAATAAACCAGTTTTTATCCAATCTGTGCAGGTATTAATATCGTTTAGTAAATAAACCCTTAAATATTTTTCTATATTGATAAAACATGAAGTTTTGGGAAATACAGTGTAGCTTACTTTAGTGTACCACCAGATAAACAGTTGTGCTAAGCTGAAATATTCCAGTTGTTATAATTTTAAAATCCCTGAGGCAAAATGTGATAAGTCTTTTTGCTATAGCCATTATCCCTAATGACAGGAATTTCCGTCATTGATGTTCATCTGGGAATAACGGAAGTAGCTTACATTGAAAATAAGGAATAATTTACTGATGAACACGGGAATAAAAAAATAACTATGAAAAATGTTAGTGCTTCTTCTAATAAAATTATATTAGTTCATGCCAAATAAATATAAGGGGCATAACTCTCAATACCTCAAAATTTTGAATAACCTGCCCTTGATTCTATGGTTTTTGTGACGTCACTGTTGTATTTTTGTTTGTTTGTAGGGAAGGTTAACTCAAAAATATTTACTTTTTTCTTGATCTAGTTTAAAATAAAAAATATCTGTTTTTATTTCAGCGGACCTAACCGACTTGGAAAAAGAAATAGTCAATCATCTTTTGTCAATTCAAGGAAATGTAAGTTTCTGCCAATAATCAGAATTTATAAATGGAATAAATATGCATTTAATGAGATGCCCCATTAAATTTTATATGGTTTGTAATATGCCAAAAATTGTGACATTGCTTAAAAGTTAATTGAGAATAATTTTTCTTATTTGTTACTTATAAATTTGAGTTCTTATATATAAAATTAGTTATTATCCATAAAATGTTTTTTTTTTTTAATTTGAGTAGCTGAAATATTTTATTTATTCTTGTGTGCCAAATATAAGTGTCAGCAGAATTATTTTCATCAATTTTCTTCCCAGTGCAGTGTTTATTTTGTATGGCATGTTTATCATTTTTCAAATAATTTTCTCAGAAACACAATTATTTTGTTCCAAGAAAATAAAAATTTCATACATATTTTATAAAAAAATTCCATACACCATTGTATTTAGTACAAAAGTGTATTTAAACTTTATTTAAAAAAAAAAACTAAATAATATTTATATATTAATAAAATATATATATATATATATATAAAGAACAAAGTAGGAAATGTGTCTCAATCTAACATGTTTCACTTTTATTAAAGCTTTTTCAGAGATCTAGTTAAAGATGAGAAATGAAAAATTGAATTTTTTTTACAAAGAGACAGTATAGTGGAATGTTGTTTGGGGTTTGATTCTTATTTGTCAGATATCAAGCAATAGACAATTATATGAAGGAGTATTCCAGTATAGCGTCTCTTGTAATTTATACGACAATTTATCCATCGCACCCTGTATTTTATGTTCAAATTCTTCCAATAGTTTCCTCATAAGTATTTTATAAGTTCTAATTAATATTTTTATCCAGGACTTTTTCTCGTCACATTCCAAACCTATTAATCACTCTTTCATATTTCTCCGTCTTTACTTCTTTGCTCAAGATTACCAAATATCTCAATACTTCACGTCGCTAAGCATTTCATGCACTAATATCAGCCTATCAGGGCTACAAACCTGGTACAATGCAACCAATCAATTTTAAATGCACATTAATGTTCAAATAAGATGTTTAGTCTTGTGCTTTATTTGTTTGAAAAATATCAAGATGATTCTATATATTTTTCTTCAATATTGAATAATTTTTCCCTCTACTTGATTTGTAAAAATAGGACATTAATTTGTCTGAAGTGTTTCATGAAGCAAACATATCCAGCTATTAAACAAATTGTTTTGTTATATATCTGATTTAGTTATTTGATATAAAGTAAAACGAAAAAAAAACAGCCTAATGATGGAAAAACTGGTTTGTAATTTTCAATACCTCTAAAATTCAAACTAGTAACTTTTCTTCATCACTAAACTGACCCCTGAAGGCTCCTTTAGAGCGTCTTTTGGGATTAACACTCACCTCAGACCTCAGGTGGAACTCATCTATACAATCCATTGAAGACAATTGGAAAATAGTCAGCTCTTTAAAGAGCCGTAGCTGATGCTAAAAAAACATGGCACAGAGAAAATTGCCCAGATTTAGTAGTTGACAATGTGATGACGTCATCAGTGTCATCCATTTCCAGAAACTATGATTTTTGTGGATTTTTTTGGTTACTCCAATGGAAATTAGGCACAGAATGTGAACGAAAGCAGGAAATCGGGTTCGGACTTTCTGAGTATAACCAGTCTTTTCTCCCAAAATTAATAAATAAACAGACAGATTTTTACTGCGTTCATTCAGATGTTGTCTTCGTTTTTCTTTCTTTCTTTCTTTCTTCATGAATTGTTTAGTTTGATTTCTGACAAAGACATTTTTCCTTGCCCGGATTTTCACTATGATTTGCACAGATCGGCCCAGACCCGTGCTTGGTAGTCAAATATGGCCATGGCTCCTTATAGTGTTCCACAAAGTATCTGACTTCTCCAGCTATGCTCTACCTTTACAAGAGTCAAAAAAAGAAATGGTGTATTACTTGCTTCTCTGAATTGCTCAGTCCTCACTCCCTCTTTTCAGCCTTAAGAGTTCTGAAGCATTTACCTTTTAGGTGATGAATTATTTTCCACTCTACAATACTTTTCCACAGATACAATATCAGAAGCTTATCACTACTATTTCTGTGGAATCTACCAAATGCAGGTGACAATTCTACTTCAGCAGTTTCTTTTCTCGCGCTTCCTGCCTGTGGAACTCCCTTCCATATACTTGCTTTCCTGACAACTGTAACCTCCAAGAATTTAAATGCAAAGTCAATTCCCATCTCTTATCCACTTAACTCCAGCCCTTTCCACATCACCCTGTGTATCTTGTTCTTTTCCTTTCTCTCTTCGTAACTGTCTTCACTCCTGTGTTCACATCCTTCTCTTGCCCTTTCTCTTTCACCCCCTGTAACTGGTTTGTCTTTGTCTTCACTCTCCCCCTGTCTAAAACTTTAACCCTCTTATGTAGCCCCCTGCACATCAGTGGCGGTACCGTCCTGCTTGGGGTGAAATGATTAAAAACAAAAAAAACTCTTCTGATGAGCTACATTCTTTAGTTCCGCCAGTTCAGACTTTTACAGCTAAGCTTCTCTCTACTCTATTTTGATTCCCATTGAAAATGTTCTGAAAAGCTACATTTCTTAGTTCCACTAATTCAGAACTTTGCAGCTAAGACTCCTCATTATTTTACCCAGGGGCAAACTATCATTCCCTTCGTATTCCATTAGTATTAAGAGAAATTCTGTTTGGATAGCTTCTTCTCAAAGGAAGAACAAGTTTTCTGACCACTGCAATCTTAACCTCTTCAAGTTTACGGTCAACTCTTATGTATCTTATATATACTCAGCTGTATTTAACAAACTTTTGCCTTGTATGGCTCTTAAGCCTTGTATTGGGAAAATAACAGTAAAAAAAATTCTACATTACTTATATTTTCTGCGCAAGCAATGTAATTACAAAATATTACTGTCACTTATTTAATTTATTTCTATTTAATTAATTTATTTTTGTTTAATTTATTTTAACCATATGGATAAACTAGCTATTCTTTTTTTTTTTCTTTTTCAGACATCTTTTCCAACAGCAGCAGCAATGGAAATTCTGAAACAGTTGACTTACAATAATTTCAAACAGATTGTTGAAACTTGCACAAAAAACAAAAATGGATTCCAGGAGATTGCAACATTATTCATGGTATCTAAAGCTGCCATTAGTCTTGTTGGTGCAGGTCGAGCATTAGCAAGTCAGGTCAAGGATCTTACTTTGAAATATTTTGAGGATAAATGTGCTGCATACATTGTTGAAAAAGGAGGCTGGGTAAGAGTCTATTGCAATTGTCTTGAAAACTGAATTGTCTTCTGTTCAATAGCATAGCTTGACCAAAGAAAATCATACTATCCTGTTCGAAAAGACATATCAGTTTTTACACATGGTCAAATGAAAGCAAGATACATAATCCAGTAATGTAATATGTAAGGATTAGATGATTTTAACCTAAAACTTTAGAAGCAACTAGTTAAGGAGCAAAAATCAAAAAAGTCCAACTCTTATACCTTTTCATGTGGTTAAAATTGGTCAGACAGTTGGAAATAAGGAAACTTCATCCCTAGTTTAACCTTTCCCAAATTAACATTTTGAAAAAAGCAAGAATTTGCAACCAAGACAATAGAAGTCTGTTGAATTTCAATATTCTTACTACAAGATATGCTTACAGCCACATCACATTAAAACACTAGTTCCCATACGATCACCAAAGTTAAGCAATGTTGAACCGGGTCAGTACCTAGATGGGTAACTTTGGGAATATCAGGTGCTGTAAGCTTAGATGTATGGATGGTGTAATGGACAATGGCTCAGAATTGTTAATCAGAGAGTCAAGTTCCAATTCCTGTTGGGTTCATTATATTTACTTGCATGCAAATACCATTAGGAAAAGTATGAATGCACTTATTCCACCATCAGCTATGATTTATTGCATAAAAGTTGTATCACTAAATTTTTACCATATCCAAAATAAAATTCTTATAATCTAAAACTATTTTCTGGCTTTAAATAACTTGCAGAGGGTTGATAATCCATACAAAACAAATCAATCCATCAAAACTTTAATTGCAGTAATTATCTATCAAGATGTAATTTTCAAGTACTGTGTTTGTCAGGTTTTTCGAGAGAAAAAATATTTATCCAAATATTACAGTTTCAATCCAAAACTTACTCTTGATCTCATTCTTTTTGTCTTTGCTATATTTTGGCTCCTTCATTCTTTAACCAAAAAGAATTTGTTTTCAATGTCTTTTTTTTTTTTTTTTTTTTTCTGCATGTCTATAACTTCTGTCATGCTAAAGGCAAACTGATATATAAAATTAATAAATGAATCCTACCCTGATTCAAACATCTGACCTGGAGATAAGCAGTTCCTTTTTAAACAAAACTGTAAAATTAATGCAAACATGGACTTGAGTGCCTTCTTATTGTGGAAACATTTGTCCATGTTTGCCAAAATTAATTTTTTAAGTGAGGTAGAGTACACAGATACTGTACTAATTCTTAGTAGAGTGCACAGTTACTCTATTGATCTTAGACAAGGGAATAACAATTAACTCTTAAGCAGTACAGACATTCTTCCTTGAGAAGTACAATGATAGGGAGATTTAGAATTTTAACAATTTTTGATTGACCTTTATCAGAATTAGAGATCACATGTCATCATAGCTGCATTATGGATGGGAGAGCAAGTACTAAAAACTCAAGCTTTACACCTAGCAAATGGAGATGAGTTAGTGACTACCTAAAAACGTCCTTGTTGAGAACGAGTTTTTTAGGTCAGCAAATACAGTAATGATTAAGAAGAATTGTTTTATTTAGTAAAAATTATTTCTTAGAATCAGTCATTATCAAATTAATAAAAACAATCAATAGTTTACAGGCTTAAGATGTAATTTTTAACTTGCAATGAAAAAAATTGATCATGTTTTATTCATACATACCTGAAAATAAACATACTCTACTAATTCTAGGTAGAGTGCACAGTTACTCTATTGATCTTAGACAAGGGAATAACAATTAACTCTTAAGCAGTACAGACATTCTTCCTTGAGAAGTACAATGATAGGGAGATTTAGAATTTTAACAATTTTTTTGATTGGTCTTTATCAGAATTAGAGATCACGTCATAGCTGCATTAAGATGTAATTTTAACTTGCAATGAAAAGGATTAAAACATTTTCTGCACACTTTTAGTAACAAGTTTACTGAAACATATATAGAGGGTGATTGAAAAGTAAGTCCCTATTTTATGTGAGTGGCCAGCCATCAGTCCTAACTTAACACTCTGTGACTTTTCTTTTGGGGTTAGTTAAAAGGAGCAAGTCTACTATACCAAAGCATGACTTTGGAAGAACTTGAAGGGTGGATACAAGAAGTTATGTCTTTCGTACCACAAGAGTTCCTGGGTGACTGGAGTAGCTGTTAGCAAAATCTGGTTCTCATATCAAATTTTAAATAAAATACATTTTCTTTCAAATCCATTTCTTCTAAAAATTATAGTTAATAAATAAATTATAGGTATTTTAAAATAAGGAGTGGCTTTTAAATCACCCTGTAATTACTTCTTTTTAAGCATAAATATTTTTAAAGAATAATTGTATTAATATATTTAAAACCCAAGTACTTTCAAAATTTCTAAACATTTATTCCAAATTTTTCTTCCTGTAGATTTTAAATATTAAATAAAATGGCAAAATGTTATATTCCATGCTGGAAAACCTGACATAACAAAGCAATCTCTCCATGTTTAAATAAATTATACAGTTTCTTAAAAAAACAAAATTCTACATAAAGTCTGCTCTTTCTAGTGTTTTGTTCTGTGAAAAATTCCATGCATATATATATATATATATATATATATATATATATATATATATATAATTAGTCATATTTATGACCTTTTTTTTTTTTAATTTCTCAACTACTCACCTAATACTTTCTATTGTACAACATATTTTCTAATAATTCACTCTTTATCATCTGCATTTTACTTTCTCTTTCTCCTTTCCACTTTTATTTTATTCATTCCAATCCACAATCTACTTAGTCAATCATTGCTTCCATATTGTAGTGTCTACCATTTCCAAACTCTTTTTTTTTCCTCTTTTCACATTCCTTTTTATTGTCTTCCTTCCATTCTTAATTCCATCTTTACTATTTTCTCTTCCTGCATCCTTTTACAGTTTTTCATCATTTCCTTCTTTTTCAACACATTTGAAATCAAGCTTAATTATTCATTTTCTTTGACAGGATTCTGTTTTGGAGGACACTGATGAGGACACTGAAAATAAAGATTCAGAACAAAAATAACATTTTTAAAAGAAAAGAAAATTAAATTATGGGTTTCTTTCACTGAATATGTGCACAGTCCAACACCTTGCTGTTGTTTCTGGTTGGATAGCTGATTGTTGATGGACATCAGATTTGGGCCAATAGATGTCACGGTGCCACAAAACGTTGTCATGTGTGTTCAGTGTTCTTCAGACACCTTAAAACATCATTTAGTGCCTGCTGCGCATTCTATGATGGGCCACCAACTCTACCTGCCTTTTTTTGCCCACAACTTCCAGTTTACTTTGTCTAATGATCTCTTATGTGGAAGAAAGAGAAAAGGTGGGAAAAAGAAAATCACACATGCTTTTTGGCAATGTAGGAAATTTATATATTCAGGCTGTTATACACTTCCTTTGTATTTTGAAATTACAATCAGAACAATTTTATGTTAGTCTCTTTTTTTATTATTTTTGTTATTCTCATCAATAGGTATGGCTGTTTTACATTATTTGTATTGAAGAAATTGATTTTATTAAATCACCTAAAATTTTTAGAACACATCCTAAATAATTTAAAAGATACAAGGAGGATTTTAATTTTCATTACTAAAGATTTCATCATTTTTAGCCAATCTTATTAAAGAATTTTGAAAGTGGTCACACAGTTTTAACTTGTTAAATTTTATTAAGTTATTTATTAATTTAAATATTCAATAATATTAATGATTAAATATGTTTAATTATTTAAAATGAAGCTTTATATTTAACATTTAGTAAGCATTTTACAATCATAAATTATGTGAATGATATCAGTTATTATTATATAAAATATTCAAAACAAGAAACTAATTTTCCTACATAGGAATATTCTCATTTTTTATGGTTGCCTTCATGATTTTTGATTGTGTGTGAGATACTTTCCGTTACTTATATTTTTATAATTAGATGCCTTTGCTGATACCATCATCTGTCTAGTGAAAAAGAAAAACAAATGGTGAGAATAATAGAATAAAGAAACTAAGTAAGAGTCTATTTTTTATTTAAAAGTTTTTCTCTTTTCACATTTAAAAACTATTTTGGGGGGTTTTATTATTGATACTTTTTTTTTTTTGTTTAAAACTATAGTTTAAGACTATATAGAAGGAGCTGATTTTTTTCGCTATAGTTTGAAATCTGTTTTCAGTCACATCAGTTATTTGTAATAATGTGCATCACCTGCCAAGCTGAGAGTTTAAACTTTATACCTCGTTGTTTCAAATTCAGTACTTTACTACTGAGTGCCTTGACTGATCTCTGCTGCTGATTTCAATTTCCTGTCTTTCTGGATGTGTTTTTAAACATTCTGATTAGACAAACCTACTGGAATAATTATTTTGTGAACTTGCTGATTTTAGAGACCTGCACAATAGCTCAGTAGATAGAGGATTAGGCTAAATACCACAGGTTTAGAGTTCAATCTCTCAGTTCTTAATAATTTTTAATCACTTTAGGATGAGTGACCAGTCTGAATAAAAACTTTTCCAGATGATTGAAAATACCTTATCTGAAAATTACCACAGATTTAAAATGTTTCTAAATTCCACTTGAATTTCCCACAACTGTTGACCTTTGTTCCCTGTTTATCATTTAATTATTGTTCATTTTGAACAGGAAAAAAAGAAAATATTTGCTTCTTTGTGAAAGCAGCTATCAGAAAAAAAATAATTAAAAAAATATTTAATTTCTAAATGTTGAAATTTTTTTAAATTTATATAAACATGATTAATAAATTCCTTTCAAAGAAAAAACAAACAAACAAAGCAAAAAGTTATGATCAACTTCCAGATGTTCAAACCTCTGTCACCCATTCCTGTTTCATTTCATATCCAATCCAAGAAGCATGTATCTCTTTCAAGCCTAGAGGTGAGAAAAATAAACAAAAAAAAATGTTTCAGGTCAAATGTCTTAATCACTAAATACAGCTTAAGAAGATAACTGAAGTTTGATCAGTCATAATTTTTGGTATTTCGACAAAAACACACTCCTCCAAGAATAACTATACTTTTCAATTCTTTTTCATACGACTATCAAATAAACACTCTAGATCACAAAATATGATAGCTTTTTATTTTTATCTTATTTTCTGATATTTCTTTAAAGTGTATTCTTACCTTTTTCCTGTGTTGTGTTAAAAGGATACTTACATACAAAATTTTGAATAATTTTAAAGCAGGTTCTTATCTTTTCCTTTTTTCTTTTTTCTTCTTCTTATTATCATTATTATTACTACTACCACCATCACCATCTCCCCCTTCTCCTTTTGACTTGTATAGAAAGATCAATTTACAATGAATTTGCATAGAAAACTCAAAAATCTAAAAAAAAATTCATGATCTGGAGAGCTTAATTGATATGAAAGAAAAAAAAATTTGAAAAAATGATTTTCTTGAAGTGTTTTTCTGTAGAAAGACCATATTTTTAAACCTCCTCAACTTATAAATTTATACAAATGAAATAGTTATTATTTATTTTAATATTGATTAAATTCTGCTTGCCTTAATCATGTTATTTCATTGGCAGCATGTGATGACAGCCTCAAAGACAATTGTCTTATTTTATGCCATTATTTAACAGACTGTGATCTCATATCTTGCATTGCAGAGTGGATTAAAAAAAAATAAAGCAATAAGTAGTTTAGGCATTCTTTGATTAGCCATATTTACTTTGGTGTAAATTTTATTAATTTCTATGTATTTCTATATTTATACAACAAAACTATTGAATATTTCCAATAATGATTAAAAATTTATTTTATTGACATGATCTGTTAAATGTTCCATAAGAAAATTTCCATTTTTAGCCAATGATATTTAAACATATCCCCTCTAGAAGTTTATTAATCTAGCATACCTTTTTTTCTTTCTTTCTTTTTTTTTTAACTTAGGAATGGATTCAGCTGTCTTCGTTTTTTTATGTTCAAATATTCTTGCACTTAAATCTTTTCTTTTTATTTTTGTTGGAAGAAACATGAAACACCTTAAAATGATTGATAAAGAATACATTTTTAAATGGAATTTATATTATAAAAAGATTCACATGAGAACTGAAATTGTGACTAGCATAAATCAGAATATCTGCTCTAGATAATAAAACTCTACTTGCTTGAGTTTAAGATAAAATTTATTCAAAGAATTCCTCAGATTAATATCTTCATCCTTGCTTTTATCACATCATTTTGACTGATGTGTTTTTTGGTGTTTCTAAAGTGTTCAAAGTAGCCAGTAATCCTTGAGTACTACCATTGTGTGTGTGTGTGTGTGTGTGTGTGTGTATGATTTTCTAAGTGCTGCTTAGATGTGTCACAAGGCCAAAAGTGTGGGGGTACCTAGTGAGGATCAAACTACTATTCAGTTATAATAGGTTTTAGTGAGACAAGCTTGCTAACCATTACACCACATCAAGGTGTCATTCACATATATATATGAATATATATAGTGAGGTAAATGAATAAATATATATATGATGATGCACATATTTATAGTATTATTATTCAGGTGTTAATAAAACAGTGCTCAGTGTATGAACAGAGCCGTGTTATATATTAACAAAAATGTGAGTCGTACATAGAGATAGGATACTATGTATATTTATTAATATATATATATATATATATATATATGATTCTGAACAAATGTGGTTTAACATCAAAATAGGACCTTGCTTTGTTATGAAGCTCTTTGTAGCTGAGTGGTAAAAGCATGCTGGATCAGATGGTGGTTCCTCCTGCAAAGGAGGATGCAAGTTTGAATCCTGCTGGAGGATATATTTTCTTCAAGTTTTCTAATGAACACAGACCAGCAGACAAAAAAGTACTGTTTATACTCAAATATGAGTATCCACTAAATATAGCGTTTGAAGTAATATTATAATAATAATAATAATAATAATAATAAATATATATTTTGTTCCTCAGCATTTTGGACAACTCTTGAGTTTTATACACATGGTAATCGTCAAGCATTGATTGAAAATTGACTGTTTGATGTGTGTGTGTGTGTGTGTTATACAAATCTATATCAGACTAATAGTGGGTAATTGAATGACAAAATAGAAAAAACATTACATGTTTTATCCCTCAGTAGGACATCTTCGGACTAATTATTTTATTAATGGAATTATATATAAAGAGGAGGGGAGAAATACAACAGATGCCAATTATAATTTTAGATCAAGAAATGGCAAAGATACAAGGAAGAGTATTCATATTTAAAACTAAGCACTTCTGTATCTTGAGCGTTTCTCAATGTAAAATTGTAAGCAGCTTTGGTTTAATTTCTTCCCTCCCCTCATACACATAAGGCTCTATCTATAAAACCATTAGACTTCTGACTCTTGACAGTTCTTGTTTGTAATCCTGCTAGGTGCCTAGTCACCCTCCTCACCAGAGAAGCCTGGAAGGGGAACCATTCCTGTTTTATTTCTTATCCAATCCAAGAAACATGTATCCCTTTCAAGCCTAGAGGTGAGAAAAATAAACAAAAAAAAATGTTTCACATCAAATGTCTTAATCAGTAAATGCAGCTTAAGAAGATAACTGAAGTTTGATCAGTCATACTTTTTGGTATTTCTACGAAAACACACCCCTTTAAGAAATAACCATTCTTTTCAATTCTGTTTCATACAATTATCAAATAAACACTCTAGATCACAAGATCTGACACAAAAAATTATATATGTTAGATTCAGTGCACTTTATGTCAGCTTACATTTAGCTTGTAGTTCCATTGCAGAAATTGAAATTCATCAGCCAAATCATTGTGATAAAACAATAAAGATAAAGATGTTAGTCTATATAATTCCTATAATAATGACAATGATTTGCCTAAGAATTGCAGACAGCAAAATCATAATTCACATTTATGGAAAAATTTGATTTATGAGAAAGGCTACTTTTTTATATTGCAAAATATTCAATATTTTTCTCACTTTAGGCTTTAAAAGAGTTACAAGCATTCTTTTCTTTGGATTCTGAAAGTTGTGTTTTTGTTAGTTAATAATCCAATCAAATTGTAAATTTAAACATTTATTTACAAACTTGTTTTTCCCATGGTGTTTTTTTTTGTATATATTTGTAATTTATATGCTTATTTTTATTTTGGTTTGTTTTATTTAAGTTCATATAAAATTAATTTGATGTGTATGTGTGGGAACATTGAGAAAACCACCAGAACATCATCTCAAAAAGGTTTCTACAATTTATATTGATGCAATATTATTACCCTAAAATATTACATAACATTTTTTATGGGTGTTGATAAATTGCTATTGCGATTATGATATTTTTTATATAAAAAAAATGTCCCTAAAAACAAGTTATTTTTAAAAATTGCATAATATTTTGATACATTTAACTTTTTTTTAAATACTCATTTTAAATTTTAATAACAATATTGATGTAATATTATTGAATGAAACTTTGTGCAATAGTATTGCTCAAAATAAATAGAAGATGTCCTGGGTGATATATTTGAAGACAAATGATTTCAATACCTGGGTGTATTTGTATGGAGGTGTATATATTATATGTTTCTACATATGTATATACAATTTTTCAGTCAATCTACCCATCAACATAATTTTGTTCACCTCATTGCTGCTTCTTTCTAAAATTATGGTTTGCCATCAAAAACTGATATTCAAAATCATCATATTTTTGCAGAGAAAGATGTTGCAAGAAGATGTAAGATATTTATTCATGACAAAACATCAATATTGTATCCTTCTAGGATAACATTTTTTCCACACACACAAATACATTTAGTATTCATCACAATTTTCTGAACTTAAATTTTTTTTTTTTTTTTTTTTTTTTGTCAGTTAAATTTTTAAGGATTTCATAAAAAATTGAAGATCACTTGTTGATCAAATCTGCCCTGTCTTTATTTTATTTACTATTATTTGTAGATAAGATACAAAAACTGATTTCTTATAAAATATTTATATTTAGTGTTTTGAAATGTTGTCTTGAAATTTTTTTTTTCTTTTTTTTTTCTCTCTCTTTTTTTTTCTAAATTTAATCTCTAATTTAGCTTATTTATTCTGACTCACTGTGATAACAGAAACTGATTTTTCATTTTTTTTTTTTCTTTAATTTAAAGCTATAAAAAATTGATTGAAAGTCAATATTCAATTTGAAATAAATCTTTCTGTATATTTCTTTTGTTTGTGTGACTCTTTTGTTATCATATTCATAATTCAATACAAAAATAATTAAGTTTAAAAAAATGTGAACAAAATAGCCAAATAATTTCACATATCTGCAGTAATTGTTTTATTTCAGTTTATTCTTTTTTCCCCCAAAATTCCTTCATAATTTAGAATTATTAGCATAAAGTAAATCTCTCAGCTTAGTCTGACACAAGGTCACAACTATGATAATCCCATGATAATCACTCCTTATCCCAGCAAATAATTTGGGATGCCACTAGTAAATCTGTATTTTATAATTTATTTAAAAGTCGAATCAATCTTACAAAAAGTCTTCATGTTAAAAGACTAGCCACATGAGATTATATTTTGACCCTTGGACCCTGTCTCTATTCATTAAATCTTTTGTAGAGGCAATGGATTTCTTTAAATTTTCTTAATCAAGTAGTTACTTTAAATATTGACCCTCATATCTGGGGAAACTGTTGCTGCAAATTGGCCTTTCTGACATAGGACCATCTGATGAAGGACAGATTTTCAAGTCCAACTGTCAGGAAGAGGATCTGCAACATGTCAAAAGAGCCAGACTCACCCACCACCAACATTCCTCTGTGACTCCTGCTCACACCTCTTCAGTAGTCAGCTGGGCCTTTACAGCCATCACCACCACCAGAAGAGAGTAAGGAGAGGATTATGATCCCAATGTTTGAATGTGAGCAGGTGCTGATTATAGAGTTTAAAAAGTAATTGTCTGAGTTGGTCACAAGGATTTAAAGTTGTTTTAGGAGCTGTGAGCTGTGATCAATTTGGCCTACAAAAATAATTTCTCCTCCATTATTAAACTGGAGATATTTTTTTATATACAAAAAGATATTTATATGCAACTAAATGAAAAAAGTAAAAAAAGAAAAACGTATTTTCTCAAAGTTCATTAGCAAATATAATGCATATTTTTAATCATAAGAACATCCAGAAATTCTTTAGGAAACTAAAGTAAACCAATATCTGCTTGTCAGAATTTGTCAAATTCTAAATATATTTTCTACATTCACATACTATTTGCATTGTGGTGCAGTGGATATTGGCTCAAAACAAGAAATCAAAAAGCAAAGTTCAAATTCCAGTTGCATTCACTAATGTACAAATACCCTTGAGAAAGGTATTAATCCATCTCTTTTCCTTCCAGCTATCGGTTAAATAACAGGACAGATTAAGTTCTATAGCCTTGCTTGTCAACCAGTCTACCACAGAAAGTAATGGCAATCTACTATGGGGGAAAATCATGCCCAGTCAGTGATGTCTCTTTCAAGACATGATTACCAAAGCTTGTATCATGTATGGCACCTAACTGACTGACTTACTACGTGATTGACTAACCTCCCAAAAACTCCTTTCTTTCTTTTCCTTTTTTTACTTTCTTTTCCTTTCTTTTTTCTGTATCTGAGACCCAGATTTTGAATGGCATGGATTTAATGTCTATATATTCGCTGCTTACAGGCTAGTAAAATAAAAACAAAACTCCTAATATTGTTAACAAAGATTGCCATTTTTTTTTTTTTGGAATGGTTTGATTACTGGAGTATTCTTTGTATAATTAAAAAAAAAAAAAGAATTATTTTATTTTTAAGCTTCAATGACCAAATATTTCTTTGGATGTATATAATGTTAATAAAAAGAAAGAAAGAAAAATTGAATTTGTTAGCCGAAAGTGTTGCTTATTAATATCCTTCCTGGCTATGGTGATTTTCTAAGCGCAGCACAAGGCCAGAAGTATGACGCACCCAGTGAGGATCTAACTCACTATTCAGTTGTAATTGATCTGGTGAGACAAGCTTGCTAACCATTACACCACATCAAAGTGCACCTACAAGTAATTATGTTTTAATATCTCATTTATACTCATTCTTACTCAACTAAACAGAAAAGGGTCTGATAACATGAAGTGAACAATTGAGGTCACCGTGGTGTCTTTTATCACTAACAAAAGTTATTTTTATTTGTATTCTAGCTACCAATAACTAGAATTTTACTTTTATTCTAATATTTAGGTACCTCCACTTGTTTTCATAACTAACTTTTAAATTGTATTTTTAAAAATAAAAAAAAACATTTCTTTAAACTTTTATTTTAGTTTTAATTGAAAGCTAAATGATTAAATTTACTATTTCCAGTAAGTAAAATACTCTGGTGTATTTCAAACAGAAATTATATTGATTGGAATCTAAACATTTTTTTTTTTTTTTTTTAAGCAATCGACACATGTAAACAAAAGTTAATTCTCAGTTTTAAAAATTTTGCAAAAATAAAATATACATTTGTAACACATTATTTTTGGAAAATAAGCAAATTTAATGTTAAATTAATCTGATTTACACAAGTATTAATTATTTATAGCATGAGATTTGAAATAAGACTATTTCTTAAACACAGAGTTCAATTTTCTAGCCTTTTTCCACCATATATGTTGACAGAGCTGTGATAAGATAACTGTATGATGATCACAAGTGACAATTGTACAAATTTTTCAGGTAAGGGGAAGAAACTCTGAAATACACGAGATTAATTTACACAGAAATTACTATACAAAAAAGCTTCAAATACATAAAAAATAAAATTAGAAATTTAAAAATAAGAAGGCATGACGATTTGTATTAAACATTTTAATTTTCTCCACTGTCCTTCTGTGACCTTGTTCTCCCTTTTAACAATTTTCCAAAATACATTGCACATGTCCAACACATTGTTGCCATGTTTGGCAGCACCTACTATTGCAAGTAGATATATTCCAAAGTGAAGTACACAAAGTCTTGCCTTTTCTCCCAACTTTCAGATTGCCACCTGAGTAACATTCTTCTGCTGTCTACCTCTTCCATTGAGCCAAATATCAAAGCATTTCTTCATAACAAACAGGACTAGCTGTCTCACTGATTAACATTTTTTTTTTTTTTTTTTCAATAAAATTCTGACATACATATGTATTGTCTAATTATATACTAGTTTACCTTGTTTCTGGCTAAGGACATGCTCTAATTTTTTTCCTTTTACATTTGAACAGGTGTAGAGGCTCATCCCTTGTTCCCTGTTTAGGATGTGGTTTCCGGCTTTCTCTTTTCCAATCTTTTTACTCTTTTTTTCTTTTCCAATTGGAGTAGATAGACTAAATTATTGCCTGGTACACGCTCCACCCACGTCTATTGAACAGGTGAAGAGGCTCATACCTTGTTCCCCGTTTAGGATGTGGTTTCCAGTTTTCTCTTTTGCAATCTTTTTACTCTTTTTTTCTTTTCCAATTGGAGTAGATAGACTAAACTATCACCCGGTACACACTCCACCCACGTCTATTGAACAGGTGAAGAGGCTCATCCCTTGTTCCCCGTTTAGGATGTGGTTTCCGGTTTTCTCTTTTCCAATCTTCTTACTCTTACGTAGCCCCCTGCGCATCAGTGTTGTTACCGCCTTGCTTGGGGTGATATGATTAAAATATATATATATATATGTGTGTGTGTGTGTATACTTTCTATAATACATTATTCATTTTGAGGTGTTTCATTTGTCACTCCGGCCTGTAGCCTGCTCCCAAATGTTTCATTTAGCCCTCAATCTGGAAAGTTTGCTGACTCATGACATAGTGAAATCAATGTTAATTTGAGTCTAAGTACTTGAGTAAGTATGTTTTCTATGTGGTCATCAGGTCACTTTTTGTTTAGTAAATTAGGGTTATTTAAGTGTTTTATGATGATAAGTTTTTCTAAAAGACCTAAGTTACATCTATCTTCTTTTCCATAAGATTTGTTTTTAGCAACAATATTCCAGGTAATAACTGGGTTCTTGTTTTTTTAATTGCCAATAATGTATAGATAAAGTGGTGCTTTTACAGTATTTACTATTGTTTAAGGATGACATGGTTATTGAGATGATATTTCCATTTATTTGCTGTGGCCCCAAAATAAAATTTAACATCATCTGAATGGATGCGATCTCTGTAAATAATACTTTCAAGCATGCACTAGCTGTTTAATGGACAGGTTTTATGTTTTTATCAGTTGCAATTATTTTTTTAGAAGGGTACTATTATTAGTAGGGTAATTTATTATTCGGGTGGGCCAAATATTTATTTGATATCATATTATTATGTTGTGAAATATATTTCCCTATGTTCTTAATGCAGTTATAACTAACTTTAACCTTGTTTTTGTTGAAAATCTTTTTTAGTGTAGGGGAATGGTTGAAATGCTTGTGATTATAGGAATCATTTTCCAATGTTAGTTTAGACATTATGACTGAAGGGTGGGTTAAACCACATAATGTTACGTTTATGTAGTTTCTGCTTATTTCTGCCTACCTTTTTTAACAGTATTCTTAACATGTGCTTTGTGGGGCAGTGAATATTGGCTTGGAACGAGAAATCGGGGAGCCAAGTTCGAATTCCAGTTGAATTCTTTGCACTCACTTACACGCAAATACTCTTGGGAAAGGTATTAATCTGTCTCTTTCCTCCTGTTATAGACTAAATAACAGGATAGATTGGGTTCTATAGCCTTGGTCGGCAACCAGTCTACCACAGAAAGTAATGGCAACCTACTGCGGGATAATCTTCTGCCCAGTCAGTTATGTTTCTTTTGAGATATGATCACCCAAGCGTGTATCACATATGACACTTAAATGACTGATTCTTAACTAGTATTGAGTTTACTTTTTTCTAAAGCATTAATGTATTTAAATTTAACATCAACATAAACAAACTTAGTTTAATGAACTAAAGAATGAAACACCTCACACAAAAACTTTTTTCCATTCTATCATATATCTTCCCCCCCCAAATTATTATTGATAGATTTTAATAAAAGAAAATAACTGCTTTCTTTATTAACTTTCAGTAAATAGAAAGAAAGAATAATATCAGTCAGTTAAGTGCCATACGTGATGCACACTTGGGCAATCATGTCTCTTTTGAGGTATGACTGACGAAGCAGAAGACTTATAGTGGAGTATCTATTTTTTTCCTGTTTGTAGTGGGAGTCCGTTCTAGTGAAGGGTAGTTGTGTATTGTAGCAGGTTAACGGAATTTGGACTATAAGTCATAAAATAATTACAAATAAAGAAAGGCAATTTGAATAGAAAATAACATTTTATATATACACATATCAATGTTTTTACAATTAAAGTAATACTTGTAGTATAGGTCCAACGGACATTAAAATGTTCATGGCAATATAATGCTGAAAGAGAATTAATGCTTAGGAATATGGGGAGTGTGTGAGTGAGAAATGTCTGATGTAGTTGCTCCTTAGGTCAGTAAGTAGTTTTTGAGGCAGGGAAGAAGGAGAGGTGAAGGGAGGCAAGCATAGTAGCCACTTGACTTAGGTCAAGAGGATATTGATTACACTCTTCTCCTCAAGTCGATCTGCCTGGCTACGTTGGCCTGTCTCGGCTTTTTATATCTTCTTTTTGGATCACAGCAACTCATTTGGGATTTCACACTTGTATTTGGTTCTGGGCTTCCCATTGGCTGATAAATAAAATTTGCTTAGGCTCGCGAACTGGAAATTTAATATTTGATTAATTTTTAGTTTTCAACCGGAACATCTGCTCGAATCCGGGGTGCGCACAGACGACTTTTGGTCATTTGCTTTCTCGTCGTGAAGGCGCTAACATCCGGTCCCTTGTTTTTGCTTGGTCGGTATCACCACAGATTCTCCTGTAATAGGTTGCCATTTCTTTCTTCAGTAGACTGCTTGCCAACCAAAGCTATAAAACCCAGTTTGTCCTGCTATTCAACCCATAGCTGGAGGGAGAAGGGATAGATTCATACCTTTCCCAAGGGTATTTGCATGTAAATGAACACAACAAATTCTACTGGAATTTGAACTCGGCTCTCCAATTTCTCATTTCAAACTGATATCCATTGCACCACAACATGCATTAACTGTTAATTTCCCAAGTGTTGTGGGGTTCTCCCTTTTCACAAGGATGAACTCATCCAGAGTATACTTATACTACTGCTATAGAAGCAAAACAGGAGATTACCATTTTCACAGAGAGTTAACCAGAGAATACAAGAGTCCAGAGAGAGATTGGCAGTCAGTACACAGTAGTTCATAGTAGCTTTGTGCTCCACTCATCGAGAAGATTATTACACAGTACCCGTCAGCTTCTGACGTTGACATACTCAATATACTATGGCTTCACTTCCAGAGACTTGTACATATACTTTTTACTAACTCACATTCCTGGACTACTAATCTTCATTCAAGTCTGTATCCTTATGTTAATACATATATTTTCTATCTCAATTACTGGTCATTGTTCATTTATTTGTTCGGGTTCCATTCCTGGGATCCACAACACTATGATTTTAAGTTTATGGTAAAAATACACTGAAAAGACCAAGTCTCATTTGATTGCTAAGTTAAGCTGTTGCTTCAACAGAGGTCAGTACTTAGAATTTGGTACAATAGGAGAATAAACCTAATAAAAAAAAATTGCACTTTTAGAATGTGGGGAAGTACTAAAAGATGGTATTGTGTACAACAATGAATTGTGATTTCGGATCACATCTTGCAGATGTCTTGTACTTTCATAAGTCTACCATTCATAGACTTATGAAAGTCTACAAATGGTAAACTTTCAATATTCAATCCATATATTGAATATTGTTGCAGCATCTTATTTGGATTTTGCAAAGAATCTCGAGATACATAAAATCACCAAAGAAACTGCAATATTATAAATCATGGCCTGGCAACTCAGCTTCTTTTAATTTCCCACCAGTGCAACACGACTTTCCAGTGCCTTTTTAAAGATGTGTGTGTGGCAAACAAATACCTTGACTTCATGAATTTAAGTGTTGTACTAGATTGGCAGCTAGGTCTCATCATTTTACTATTGGAATTGCTAGATGTAACTATAAGTGCTATATTAATAGTTTCTTTTATTGCATTTCTTTCTTATGGAACTCTTTTCCAAATTCTTGCTTTTCCCCAAACGTTTCTTCTTATTATTTATGGGGTGTGTCCTTTCAGGGCGTAGGCAATCATGGATTTCCACTTGCCTCTATCCCTTGTTACTCTTAATATTTTTCTTCTTGGTATCTCTCCCAAACTCCACTCCACCAAACACCAGCTCAAGCCTATCAACTAGGGCTTACGCTGCTTTCCCCTGTCTCTCTTTTCTTCTAACTGTCCTGTGTGTATTAAGTTCTCCAGCTTCTTTGGATTTTGTTGAGAACCTTGAAATGAATAGCTGGAGCAACTGACCAGATGTAGCAATAGTATTCAATGCACTGATGAATGGTAGATTTATAAATGTGCAAGATGGATTCTGATGAAAAATTTTCTGGCCCAATACAGAGACCCAACGTTCCTAGCAGTAGGTGTAACTATATATTTGTTTCACTTCAGGAAACATAGTTTCAATAAAATTTGTATTTTATATGAATACGACCTGATGAAAATAGAGTGGAGGACTCCATATCATAGATTCGGGGGGTGGGTATCATAAATTGATGGATGGTGGGTGGCACAAGACCCTTACACTGGCTCTGCAAACTATCAATATAAAGCTGCTTTGGATTATGAAATGAAGTACGTTTTTACCAGAAATGTTAGCCAAATTAGAAAAATACATCTCGACAATGAGAAGATTATACATTTAGGATGTGTAGATGGTGTAATGGATAACAGCTCAGAATGAGAAATTGGAGAGGTGAGTTCAAATTCTAGTTTGGTTTGTTACATTCACTTATGCACAAATACCCTTGGGAAAGGTATGATCCATCTCCTCCCCTATCCAATGGTGAATCTACTATGAAACTGATGAAGCTTCAGGGCCTCTAAACCCTAAAGAAACTTTTTCAATGGGTGAATTTTACAACAAAATTGATATTTTTTTATTTGTTTGTTATTAAAATAAAGTCATTTTAGTAATAGAATAATAAGCCTATGAGTTGAAGTAGTTAATGTTCGCGTGAGAATATTCTTTAATACCTATTTCATATGGCCTCAAAATTGCCCTGTAATTGATCAAATTTAAAAATTTTCTTGGTCACTTGCAGCACTCAGACCCCAACTGGTGAGCTCCCCAGAATCTATTTGAAGCTTACATTTTGGAAGTTGGATCTTTGAATCTATTGTTACTGGTTGCGAAGAGGCACTCATATCTGTTCAAGCTTCAGGGCCCAAAAAATGTAGGTCCACCACTGTCCTCAGCTACAGGTTAAAAAGTAAGATGGTAGCTTGAAAAATTATTGTTATTCTCAAAAAACTGTTAGTGCAATATTCACTTGCAAAAGAAAAGAAAGAAAATATTCTTACAATCCAAAAATATGTTTCAGCTTTAAATAGCCCAATGGGTTGATAAACCATAAAACAAAACAAAAACAAATCAAATAACCCATGTGACACTATTTGGTTGTTGGTAATTAATAATAAATTTTAAATTGAAAATAAGGACAGGTATACTCATAGGCTTCTCATGTAAAGGGTTAAATTATATAAAAAAAACATTCCTAGAGATTGAAAATTTTGAAAACAAGTCAGATGTCTGCCAGGGACAAAAATCTAAATCAAATTTAGTTGTTGACAGTAGGCTGATAAAAAATAACTGTAAAAACCCTATGTGCCAGTTAAGAGGGGAAAAGATTACTCAATGAAAAATCAGGGGTTCAGTATCTGAAGCTATACGAAAGGAAAAATATTCAAGATGATTAATTTGTTTTAGTAAAAACAAATTGCGAGTGTTGAATGATTCGCCCAGAGAAAGCCAATACATTGTTTCCAAATTTCAGATCAAAGGAAAAGTTTGTGTGACTGATAGTTGTTTTTCAAAAAAAGTAATACTGAGGAGGTGGGAGGACTACTAAGGAGTTATAGGCACAGGCAGCCCACTGAAAAAAGAGAAAGAAGTTGTGGGAAGAACATTGCCCACAACCATTAAATGAGAAGGGTAGACCACCAGGTTTGGAAAATAATATTTTTTTTCCCAAGACCAAAGACAGTGAAGATGATAGGTGGAGAAAATACAAATCCCCTCAACCGCCTCATACCTCCACACCAGTTTTTGGCTGACACCAATAAAAGTGAATGCATGAAATGAATTAAGAGACCAGAGAGATCAAACATCCAAGATTTAATCCAAGAGAACGAATGGCGACTTTGACATGAAATCACCCAAATCTGTACATGACTAACTGCCTCAGCAAAATGCCAACATCAGCCTTGAGCCAGACTTACCAAAAAATTACCAAAATCAACTAAACAAACTCCTTTATACATATACCAACCAACCCTTACCAGTTTTACCAAATGTCGCGTCCAATTTGGGGACAATTTAGATTGACAATCTTGCATGCAAAACACTACTAACAAAATTATTGTATATTATACTCAAGAAAAATCATGTTATTTTTATTCTTCATTCTTCTCTAAGTATTTTCTTTTTATTACTGTACATTTTCATTCTATTTGGATTGACCTGAGGTGGTGGTGGGGTATACTGACAACAAATCTTGGCCTGTTTGTGATCAAACTAATCACAACATGGAGTTGAGGGGATTAGTCCATCGATCGATCGGTGTTGAACATTTGGGATGGGATGACTGGTGAGAGAAGAAAGCTATCTGTGGTTCCAGTCACCATAGGCTGATAAAGAAGGTGTCACACTCAAAGGGTTGATAAGTGATAAAAAACAAATCAAATAACCCAAGGGTTGATAAGCCTTAAATAAAAAATCAAATAATCCAAAAGACTGATAAGCCATAAAATAACAAATCAAATAATCCAAAGGCTTGATAAACCATAAAAAACAAATCAAATAAACCAAGGGTTGATAAGCCTTTAAAAAAAATCAAATAATCCAAAGGACTGATAAGCCATAAAATAATAAATCAAATAACCCAAGGGTTGATAAGCCATAAAAAACAAATCAAATAACCCAAAAAGCTGAAAGCCATACAAATATAAATCAAATAACCCAAAGGGTTGAGAAGTCATAAAAAGCAAATCAAATAACCCAAGGGTTGATAAGCCATAAAAAACAAATGAAGCAAGCACATACATTACATTTAATTTTTTTTTTTTTTAATCGTATCACCCCCCCCCCCCCGAGCAAGGCGGTAACGCCACTGATGTGCAGGGGGCTACGTAATAGTGAAAAGATCAGAAAAGAGAAAGCTGGAAACCACATCCTAAACAGGGAACAAGGGATGAGCCTCTTAACCTGTTCAATAGACATGGGTGGAGTGTGAACCGTAGATAGATCTATCTACTCCAATTGAAAAAAAAAAAAACAAAGTGAGAAGATTGGAAAAGAGAAAGCCAGAAACCACATCCTAAACAGGGAACAAGGGATGAGAATTTTTGACATCAAGTTGTTTTGCTTCCAAATTATTTTTGTTTATTTTCCGGTGCATTTCATAATAAAATTATTTTTTTTATTTTAAGTAAAAAATAGGATTTTTCATTTAAAATTTAGACTCAAATTATTTCTGCTAAGTCTTAATCTTTAACAGGTTGTAAAATAGGAATGATGTGTCTTAAACATTTGATCTTAAATAGGTTAGCAGTTAAACTCTAAGAAGATAAATTATCCTCATTTGAATTTTAATTACTGTAAATGTTATAGAAAATAATTGTTTATAATTTGTGGTTATAATTGCTTCTGGAACCACAGCAGAGATTTTCTGAAACTGTTATTTGCAAAATTACTGTATTTATCAATCTGTAAAAAAGAAAAAAAAGAATAAAAAATTGCAGTTTATCTGCTGGGGTAAGAATAGAAATCCAAGAAGTAAAGTAAAGAGTCAAGCCTTATATCTAGGTCAGGATAAACTGCAGTAAGCAGTCATTTGAAAAGTAGTAGACTTGCCTCTGCTACTGTTGACACTGTCAGCACTCTGCCTTCGGTAGAGGGCGCTCTCTGCTTCTGAGCAGAGAGCACAAACCCAGTCGTGGTTCCGCCGGAGGGTAGAACCACGACTCGATAAAAATAGACAGACATATTTTTGGCCCAGCTATATGGCCGGGAATACCCACTTTAAAATGACCATGTGTCACATCCAGCCTTGCGTGGGAAGGCTAGTGAATATAGTCATTTGAAAAAAAAATATTCAACTTAGCTGCCATATATTGGGCATCCATAGGAAAAACAGCTGCAAATTATTATGCACTTACAGAAAAGCAATAACAATTGCTTGCTTACTAAGAAACTATTTATAAAAAAACAAAACAAAACAATTGAAATTAAATTTCCTAGGGTTTGGTAAGGGATTTTATTTGAGCATTATATAAATTTTGTCCTTGTTGTTCAAGAAATTCACTTCAGGATTAGGAAATTTAATTCAATTGTTTTTGTTAAAAAGAAAACAAAAGAATGATAAGA
This sequence comes from Ascarosepion bandense, assembly GCA_037127315.1. Taxonomy (NCBI): domain Eukaryota; kingdom Metazoa; phylum Mollusca; class Cephalopoda; order Sepiida; family Sepiidae; genus Ascarosepion; species Ascarosepion bandense. The sequence goes on from JBBBDQ010001389.1 coordinate 3,088,982, forward strand.
AGAAGATAATACAACTGTTTTGGTAAAATAAAAATAAAAAGAAACTTAGCTACCATCCACTTAGTAAACAGGCAATAAATTGTTACTACTTTTCCCTAAGCAGGCAATAAATCATGACTGCTTTCCTAAACATGTCCAGTAAATGGTAGTTGTGATTTTTATGGCAAATGTTTTGATTACAGTCTTGTAAAATCTACATCTTAACAGCAGCTGAAGATGATTAAAAAAAGAACCTAAGTTCACCAGACTGATCTCATTTTAAATTTTTGACTAGAAAAATATTGAGATTTTTTTGTAACAGAGCATTAAAAAAAATAAGACACACTTATTTTGAAGAAAAACTATTTTAAAAAGCTAGTTTTATTTGAAAGATTTTTAGTTAACAAGAGTGTAATCTGATATTTTATAAAAATATATAGATATTTTTTAATACAAAAGAGCTAAAAATGAGAAATATACAATGAAAAAAAAAAGGATTACAGTTATTTAGTTTGGATGAAAATCTACAAAATATTCACTGCTTTTATTACTGCTTTAAAAGAAATCGGACATTTCATCATTGGATCTATGATCATAGAGAATGTCATTTTTGATCCCATCAGTTGCATTGCCACATCCATACTCTTGTTATGAATATTCAAATGAATTAAATTATACATGGCTACTTAAATATATATGCATATGTGTTGTGTATACCATTCATATATATATATATATATATATATATATATATCATTAGTTAGTTTTTGGTCATAAACAAATTAGACCAGGACACAGTTGTATTAAAATGTGTTCAATACAATTATATTGTAGAACTTTTGAATATTTTTCATTTGGAAATGAGTTATTTTTGCAACCTAGGTTTCAACCTTTCACTATCATCAGGCGATTTACAATTACTGATTTTACCATTTTTTAAATGCTCAAACAGGGATTTTTTATGAACAAGCAACTGAAATTTTCAAACCAGAAAATTTACAAAATTAAGAAAGAGTTATTTAAGTATCCTAGAACACTTTCGTCCATGTTTGTATGATCCTAGTAAGTATTTATGGGTATGATTACATTTGGACATAACTTCTAATCTTTCATATATTAATTTTTTTTCTTTCTGGGAACAACATAATAGTTTTATATATATATATATATATATATATATATATATCAGCATGCCTTGTGGGCATAGAAGAATCCAAAGGAGTATATATCCTTTACATATAATGGTAGGATAACTCTTTAAGAGAGCTCTAAACATATATGCATATAAATACATAAAGAGCAAATATAAGAAAAATTAAGACAGACGCGTTATTTCATGGTAATTCGGAAGTATAGGCCTATTTCAAGCGAGCCATCTTCAGCTTCCGTCTTTATTCAACGAAGGATTCTACATGAATGGGATTCACAAAAACCTAACCCGGCGAATAAGAAAATAAAAACATATAAGATGATAAGAATATAACTGTCGCTCCCTTAAAAGAGAAAATAAGAACAATCCATCCGTTTGTCGAACCCACAGACATTCCTACAGAATCATATGTAAAAGTTGCATAGAACCCACAACACTAACAGATAACACCAAGACGCTACTTCATCACCCCTGAAACAAAGTTGATGACGCCCAGCGGTCAGTGTCGAAGAAAGTTCAAGGGTAGAGGGTGGGTCAGACGAGAAAGAGGGAGTGATAAAGAAAAAAGAAGAAAGGAGAGAGACAGAGAGAAATAGAGCTTTACACCCTTAATTTAAAGGAACCTCATTATTCTATTTATATTTATTTGTTTGAACTTGTCTTTTTTCCTTTTTAAAAATGTATTAATATTAAAATTTTCTCGTTAAGAATATAGTGCTCGTAATATTTTTTCTCTAAAAATGTATTATCGGTAATATTTAATGGCTGGAATTAATTATCATCAAAAATGTATTGCTGGTAAAATAGTTTTCCTTCAAAAATGTATTGTTTGTAATATTTTTCCACAAAAAAATTTTTGTCCACAGAAATGTATTGCGAGTAATTTTTAATACAAGCCCTTTATGTTTAGAATAATTTCGGAACTTATTCAGAAATTATAGCTTTAAACAAAGTTTTAAAAAACAGATTCTTTTAAATTTGACTAATAAATAAATTTTGTAGTTTTTGTTAATACAAGAAAGAGAATACAAAATTAGTCAAGGAATTGTTTCATAGTGCTCGTATTATTTATTTTTTCTCTAAAAATGTGTTGTTGGTAATATTTGACAGTAATGTATGGCTGGAATTATTTATCATCAAAAATGTATTGTTGGTCCTTCTTCTTCTTCTATATGCCCTGTCCCTTCAGGACATAGGCGATCATGGTTCTCCACGTCTCCCTATCCCTTGTGGCTCTTAGTATGTTTGCTCCTGTTGCTCCTGGCAACCCCCGTTCCGTCATCCACCTGATCAGACTCTGCAGATATGTTATCCGCTGCCTTCCTCTGTCTCTCCTTCCTTCTATCTGACCAGTCAGTATCAGGTTCTCCAGGCTCTCCTTCCTCATTGCATGTCCCAGGAACTTCAGTTGTCTCTTCCTGATGCTCAGCATCAATTTCCTTTTTGTTGCCATTCTTTCTAACACTTCGTCGTTGCTTGTATGCTCAGTCCACGATATCCGTAGCATCCTTCTGTAGAACCACATTTCGGCCGCTTCCAGTTTTGTCCTCATTTTCGATGATATTGTCCAGCATTCACAGCCGTACTGAAGAACTGACATCACGTAGCAGTCTAGCACTCTTTTCTTCGTTTCTATTCAGATCTTCCTGTGTGTTAGTATTTTGCTCATCTTCTGGAACACGTCCTTTGCCATGCCAATTCGCCTTCGGATCTCCGTGTCGCACTTTCCATCTCCTGTTAGAACACTTCCTAGGTACTTAAATTCTTGGACTTGTTTGATTCTGTTATCCCCCACCTGTATTTGGCATTTTGGGTTGTATCTTTTGCTGATGACCATGCACTCAGTTTTCTTAAAGTTTATTTGTAGTCCCTTCTTGTCGCTCTCCACTGCTACTTTCTGTATGAGATCTTGCAGTTTCCTTTCCGTGTCCGCAATCAGTACTGTATCGTCCGCGTATCTTATGTTGTTCAGGTTGTGGCCTCCAAAGTTTTCCTTAAAAAAATTGTTTGTAATATTTTTTTACCGACAAACAATGTAAAATCTTACCCCAGAAATCTATTGCAGGTAAATCTTGTGTGTGTGTGTGTGTGTGTGTGCGCACGTGTGTGTGTGTGTGAAAATATTATTCATACCTTCAGTGAATAGGACAAGCAGATTTTGATATTATTACATTTAGAAACGGAAATCTTGTATACTAAAAAATGTGTTATTTTCCTCATTTCTTTTTTTTTATTCAGTGTTAAATTCTCATTGATATTCTGTTTTTTGTTGATTTTTTTAAGCATTCCAGACAAATTTTTTTGTCATCATTGAAGAAAGCTTCAAGAGCAGAGATGACACAGACATTATATATTGAGGAAAATTTCTTATTCACACATGTTTTAATCATATTAAATAAGTAAACACTTCCAGAAGCCACACAAGAGAGTTAATCTTGATACATATTGTTTGCAGGATGGATAACATTTTACTATTTATTTAATTCATGTACACCTACCACATACATAATTTGAACATATAGTCAATGAATATCTGTTATTTTATTTATAATAGTTGGTTAATTTAAATAAAATAACAAACATGCAAAATTTGTTATATGATATATAAAACACCACATAAATTTTGGTCAAAAGTAAACTATTTTTTGAATTTCAGACACATTGTATGTGATTTTCATTATATTCTATTTTATTTGAAAAAAATGTTCAAAGAAAAATTTCTATTGAATTTATTCATTAACTGAAGCTTATTTTTATTCTATTTTATTTGAATAAAAAGTATAAAGACAAATCTCGATTGAAAATGTTCAAAGATTCCATTTTACTTAAAAGAATGTCCAAATAAAAATATCTATTGAAATTTCAATTAATTAAATCTTATATTTATCCAATTTTATTGCATTTTATTTGAAATAAAACTGTCCAAAGAATCTTTAATGAAGATGTTCATTAACTGAAGCTTATTTTTTATTCTATTTTATCGCATTTTATTTGAACAGTACAATAGTCAGAATAAAAGACAGGACAGAACTTACAACACAGAGGGGTAGATTGGAGTAATCGCCAAAATAATCAGACCGTGTATATTATGCTTTGAATGCTACTATTCTTTACTTAAACAGACCATTTCAGACCATGGGCCATTACATCATTGAGAATGCTGTAGGGGTGGGTGTCAGGGTTCAGCCACTCTACAACAATTTTTATTCAATTTTTTTTAAAGGTCTAAAGGAAAATGTCCATTAATTGAAACTTATTTTTATTTCATTTTATTGGAAAAGAAATTTTCCAAAGAAAATTCTCTTAAAAATGTCCATTAATTAAAACTTATTTTTACTCTAGTTTATTCCATTTTATTTAAATAAAAATGCCCAAAAGAAAATCTGTATTGAAAATGTTCATTAACTGAAGCTTATTTTTATTCCATTTTATTTTTAAAAAAATGTCCAAAGGAAAATCTCTATTGATAATGTCCATTAATTGAAGCATCATTCTTATTCAATTTTATTTGAAAAAAATGTCAAAGGAAAATCTATATTGAAAATGTCCGTTAATTGAAACTTATTTTTATTCCATTTTATTTGAAAAGAAATTGTCTAAAGAAAATTCTCTATTAAAAACTTTATTTTATTTGAAAAAAATCCAAAGAACAATTTATATTGAAAATTTCCATTAATTCAAGCTTATTTTTATTCTATTTTATTTGAAAAAAAGTTCTAAAAATTCTACTGAAAATGTCCATTAATTGAAGCTTATTTTTATTCTTTTTGAAAGATGTCCAAAGAAAAATCTCTTGAAAATGTCCATTGATTAAACCTTATTTTTCTTTCAAAATTTCATGAAATTCTGTGGGTATTTAAGATATTTATTATTTCTTTTATAAATTATAACTTAGATATGATTTATTTACAAATAAATATTGCAAAAATATATCCAGTGATTATTTCTCTATATTTGTCTGTTATGACCTAATTGATACAGCATAAAAAATAAAAAGAAAAGAAAACAATGTTAGACTTGTTGGCAAGAGGTATGGCCAATGTTTCTATTCCAGTAATATAGAGTTCTCTCATAGTGTCAGATACATGGATAACCAACAGAAACAAACAACAAAAGCCAGGAATATAATGTAGCAAAATTTAATGTAAAGCAACAATAATACAGAGAAACATATCTGTGTGGAAAGGTATGTATAGTGTATGTAATATGAGGATAAAATTATACTTAAGTTTTGTCCATAATCTGAAATCAAAGATATACACTCTCTCTCCGTGAGTGTGTGTGTGTGTGTGTGTGCGTGCGTGCATGCATGCGTGTGTGCATGTAACCGGGTGAGACAATCTAGCAAGTAGCTGTAATGGACCAATACTCATCGTAGTTGTATGCAGTATGCTTAGGTGTAGGCTTATGCAATAGGTGTTTCAATAGCCATAGTCCTAGGCACCCCCCGCCTTAGTCTGTATTTATGGCTGACACCAGCCAATCATATTACTGTGAGGGGGAACCAAGGTGTATGCATATTCATTACATCAATATTTCACTTTTAGTTCAGTTCTTCTCTTTCTTTGCAAATGATACTCATTTCCATTTCACAGTCTTGACAGTATAAAAGTCTTCTTTCAGTTGTAAAGTGTTGTAGTGAAATATCCTGTCCTACCCCGGAATGGGTATGGCCTGGATTATAAAAGACTGGGACTAGAATGAACTACAGAGTGTTCGTGATTATACGAGAGTGATCGTGATTATACGAGAGCCATCATCCTTAGACAAGAGTTATACGTTATTAGACGGAAGCATTCTTCACAAGACGGACGCATACGTCCTATACAGAGACATTGCTTTCTTAAATGTTATTCTTGTTAACTGTTTGTTGGTGTACGTGTATTTGGTTTATTGTACTGAGGTATAATAAATCTCTATTCATGTATCCTCAGTGTTAAGAATTATTTCTTGCACTATTCTTTCTCTGTTTATTCCCTCCTGGGATATAACATAATGTTTAGTTGATTGATGCATTCTCAGTTTTCCTTAGTTTTCCCTATTCTTTCACACTCAGTAACCTTCTTGTGTTTAGGGACTTTATTGTCTTATTTGGGGTGAAATGATTAATTGAAAATGCAACGTATTTTAAAATTTTCAAACATCTTTTAACGACATCTATGAAGACATTCCTAGAGAGAAAATAGTTCCAGTTCAATTAAACCCAAGAAATTCTCACTATGAATCTACTTCAGAAAAGTTATAATTGTGATAAGAAGAAGAGAAGTTATATGTTACCAATTTGGGCACAGAAAAATACCAGAGATTTTTTATCTCTATAAACATTGTTCTTCTTATTACCAACATTTTCAAACTTCATCAGAAAAGTAATATTCAATGAATATGACAGAAAACTTTTTAAATTATAAAAATATGTTAAAGACAATGATTATGAAGCTAGTTTATCAGACAATTACAACTAAAGTGGATTGGATTCTCATTGAGTGCTACATATCTGTGGCCTTGTGCCAGGCTAAAACGAGCTTAGTAAAACAGAGAATAAATGTTTGAAACACAAAATAAAAAAATTAATAAGTGATAATATTTTTGTAAATCATTAACAGTAAATACTCTGATACACAATGACAGAGCTAAGAGTGTGTGCTGCCAAAGGCAACCCTTGAGTTTTCAACTACTCTACCACCCAATACAACATATGGCACCTTAAGTCCCTCTTATATATATATATATATAAACTTATTTATAAATTCCAAAACGGCTGAACCAATTTTCTTGAAAATTTACACAATTGCACGATAAGCATCTGCGAGTGTTCTTAGCTAGGTTTTGTGTCAAGGTACCTCCAATAAATATCGAGAATAAAAAAATCAGGTTATAGAAGAAGTGGTCCGATTTTAATCAAATTTGATACACTCATAGACATAAGAAATGATATTCAGAAGTTTCAAGGTTGCAGTTCTTACAATAGTGCAGAAAATCGATAATATATATAAAAGGCAAGATGTTTGTGTGTGTGTCTGTTTATCTACCTGTATGTCTGTATTTTTTTCAGCCCTTTTATTTTAGTTTTTGCTTCAGGTTTGGCTCTAAGTAGGTATAATTGTAGTTCTTGCTGAGACTAAGAACTACAATTATACCTACTTAGAGCCAAACCTGAAGCAAAAACTAAAATAAAAGGGGATTTACTCAGAGGACTTATTTAATCTTCAAAATTCAGTTTACGATGAAAAAAACTTATTTGATATCGATACCAGGAAATCAAAATCTGACTTACATCCATTCATTTTTCTTTCAGTCTACGGTTTTGCTTTAACTGGAAACAACTATTGCTTTTTAGTCTTTTGTGCCAATGTCCAAAGTGTCTGAGCTCCAGGACCATAGATTGGTTTTAAAGCTTTCATTACACCCAAGCAATGTTGGGCTATACTGCTAGTATATATATATATGTGTGTGGGTGAGTGCTTAGAATGCTCGCTTTCTGACCATGAAGCCTGAGTTCGAATCTCACCATGGTCAATTTGTGTAAAATCCTTTGTAAAATTAAGATGGAAGCTGATGATGGTTTGCCTGAAATAGGCCTATACGTCCGATTTACCATGAAATAATGTGTCTACCTTAATTTTTCTTATATATATATATATATATATATATATATATATTAGCTACTGACAGGCCCAAAAGATGAAAAATAGAGTAATAAATACCCTCAAACGAATTTCTGCTAATGAAAAGTACTGAAATTTATATCACAACAAAGATGTGTCTCTTAAACACAGTAGTGTTGTGACATTAAAAGAATGAACTCTAAGTCTGTTCACAGGTTTAAGATTGTCAACAAGGATAAAACAGCCTTGAATGTTTATTGTTCAGCCAAGATAACAATCACTTATGCCATAATTTAACTTGAAATCAAAAAGGTTCTACAACTGTGAGTAGTGTCCTGATATTAAAATCAATTTTATTTCAATACAGCCTATACAGGATTATACTCAGAAGTCTTACCAAATCCAAAAGTGTTGCCTGGAGCAAACCACTTTCCCTTTAGCTATGCTATGACTGATATAACAAATTTAAATATTGACATAGTAAACTAAATCCCTTCAATTTGAAATAAAAGAAGTAAAAAAGATTAAACTAATTTAAACTTGAGAAAAGCTAAATTTAAGTCAAAAGATTGTAAAAAAATTTTTTTTTAAATTATATGAAATTTTATGAAATGAATAAAACCTTAATTAAAAATAAATGCCATGCTTCTTTAACTTGAAGAAACATTCTTTTCTTTCTTTTTTTTCATCACCTATATGCCTGATACACTATTGAGATGACAACACAATTTCATAGACAAAGAATTGGTTCCAAAATATATAAAAAGTGCGTTTGATCAAACACCTTGACAGTAGTTGCATGTTATTACATTGCAAAGATTTCTTAATCTAACATTTCTAATGTTGTCCTTTTGACATGTTGTCACTTCTCAAGAACAAAGAAAATGTACAACTTCATTTTCATATGTTTAGGTTTTATTCCAATTTTAGTAATCACTTTTTAAAACAATATTTAAAACTACATTGCCAAAGTGTAAAGGTAGTTAAAGAAGCAGTCATGGGAAAACCATCTTTTTGGCACTACACCTTATATTGTCCACGTTTATCTATGTTTGCCAAAGGTTTTTTTATCATGTATGTAATAGCAACCTCTAGAGTTATCTTCCTTGTTTGATAGAAGCATCTAGAGTTATCTTCCTTGTTTCTGTGTTAATGTCTTTATACTCTGATTCAGTCAGTCAGTTTGGGCGATCATATCTCTTTTAATCCATGACTGACTAAAAATTTGTCCCACAGTAGGCTGCCATTTCTTTCTGTGGTAGACTGGTCGTCAACCAAGGCTAAAGAACCCAATCTGTCTTGCTATTCAACCCACAGCTGGAGGAAGAAGAGAAGGATTAATACCTTTCCTAAGGGTATTTGCATGTAAAACAAATTTAACTGGAATTTTAACTTGACACTTCGATTTTTTATTCTGAGCCTATATCCATTGCACCACAATGCACATCCTTAAGTACATGCTTGGGAAATTATGTTTCTTTCAATCCATGAATGATTAAGCAGACATTTTTCCCATGGTAGATTGCCATTTTTTTCTGCAGTAGACTGGTTGCCAACCAAGGCTAAAAAACTAATCTGTTCTTCTATTCAACCAATAGCTGGAGGGAAAATGGATTGGTTAATACCTTTCCCAAGGTTATTTGCACTCAAGTGAATGCAACAAATTCAACTGGTTATATATTAATGTAAACTTCAAGCACATAATCAGTGCTAACTTTTTTCTAATTTTGAAATTAAAAATAAAGATTACTGTTAAATAAATTATTTACATAATTTACATTCAAACTATTGTCCTCATAGTTCTTGTTATTATTAGGATTTTCAGAATTTTATTAGTATATTATCATTGCTATGCTATTTGCCTGATACCTTGTGACATATAAGACCTTTTAGTGAGGTTTTTGTGAATTAATTGTTCCACAGAGAGGTGAGATTAGTTCCATGCCCAACCTCTGAACTTTGAGGAAGCATTGACTTTCTGTTGGAGTTTTCTTTCCTTTAAATGACCAAATTTAATCTACTCAATTTTGAGAATTCAGAGTTTTCCTTCTTCTAGATTGGTTGCCAACCAAGGCTAAAGAGTCAAGTCTGCCCTGCTATTTAGCTCATAGTTGATGGAGAAAAGAGATGTATTCATATTTTTCCCAAGAGTATTTGTGTGAGAGTGAATGTATTAAAATCAGTTGAAATTTGAACTTGACTCATCAAATTCTTGTTTTGATAAACCCCACTCACTCATCTTTATTACAATAACATGAAATGTTATGTTACTATAATAGTTTAAATTATTATACACAGCACAAAATGTTATTATATTATAATATTCTGAATTATTATCATATTATAATAGCACAAAATGTTATTATATTATAATAGTCTGAATTATTATACACAGCACAAAATGTTATTACATTATAATAGCCTAAATTATTATTATACAAGGTGTGATAGAAGAATTGTTGTTTAAATTATGCAAAAATGAAAATACCATTGACATCTTATTTTAACAAATATATTTACCAAAATTGCACAAAAATATCTTGATTTACTAAAGAGTAAATTTATTCAATAAAATTGCCATAGGCCTCAACACCTTCTCCAGATGACTTTGGAATCTCCTGCATCTCTTCTGAAAAGCCTCCTTGTTTAAGTTGGTGAATGTTGCTATAATCCTTACCTTCACTTCATCAGGAGTTTTGTTGGTCCCTTGCTCAACTGGGTGACACACATAATAATCAAGGGGCTTGCAGTCTGTGGCATTAAGTGGCCAGATGTAAGGGGTAATATCAGTCAGTTATGTGCCATACGTGATAAATGCTTCAGCAATCATGTCTCGAAAGAGACATGACTGACTGGGTAGAAGATTACCCTGCAGTAGGTTGCCATTATTTTCTGCGGTAGACTGGTTGCCAGTTAAGGCTATAGAACCCAATATATCCTGTTATTTAACCCATAACTGGAGGAAAGAGACAGGTTAATACCGTTCCCAAGGGTTTTTTTTTTTAATCATTTCACCCCGAGCAAGGCATTCCACTGCCACTGTAGTGCAGGGGGTTACATAGGGTCGAGGGAGTGATGGGAAAGGATGGTTAGATATAGGAAATGTTAGGAGGGAGGGAGATAGAAACGGTACCAAGAATGAGGGTTGGTTAGATGGTGAGAGTGTTTGAGAGAACAGATGCAAGTTAGCATGTTAGGAGGTGTCTATTGACCTTACATTTAAACTCCTGGAGATTGTAGCCGTTGGGGAAGCAGTGGAAGGGAATTCCACAGCCGGGAAGTGCGAGAAAAGAAACTGTTGGAGTAGAAGTTGCGGTTGCATTTTATCGGTTTCACTGTAAAAGGGTATTTGCGCATAAGTGAATGCAATGAATTCAACTGGAATTCAAACTTGGCTCCTCGATTTCTCATTCCGAGCCAATATCCACTGCACCACAATACACATCCTAAGGGGTAATGTGATCGCTGAAATTGTCTGACAGCCATTAAGTATGCTCCCTTGCTTGTGTGGCATGATGCAGAGTGTTGTTTCCAGATATAAGGTTTTCTCTCAGCCACTCTCTTGATCCAGAGCAGTACTAACTTCTCAAGGTAATTGATGAAGGCCTCCATGTTGAGTTTGAGGTCCTGGGAGAATATAAATAGAGGCATAATATTCCCATCACTAGTAACCAATCCAAATGCCTTAGTAGACATGATTAGAATCCTCTGCACTGTCCTCAGATTTGCATCCAAACATTCTGCAATTGGAGCTTTTGACACAAATGCCAAGCAGTACAACATGCTGTTTCCAAATTTTTGGCAGAGTGAATTGTACCATGATGTTTTTTCTCACAGATGGTGTCCAACTTTGCAGTTGACAAAATCATAAACAATGTGTATGCATGAAATTAAAAATATAAAATGGCGACAATTTACCCATCGCATCATGCATTATAATAGCAAAAATGCTATTGTATTATAATAGTCTGAATTATCTAAATCTAATCTAATCTAAACTTATTTATAAATGGAACTTTGTCTGTGTGTGTGTGTGTGTGTGTCTGTGTGTGTGTGTCCCCGTTACCTATAGACTTCAAAATGGCTGAACTGATTTTCTTAAAAATTTACACAGTTGTACTATTAGCGTCTGCGAGTGTTCTTAGCTAGGTTTTGTGTTGAGGTACTCCGATAAATATGGAAAATCGACAATCAAAAAAATCGGGTTATAGAAGGAGTGGTTCGATTTTAATCAAATTTGATACACTCATAGACAAAGACATAAGAAACGATATTCAGAAGTTTCAAGGTTGCAGTTCTTACAATAGTGCAGAAAATCAATAATATATATATATATATATATATATATATATATATATATAAAAGGTAAGATGTTTGTGTGTGTGTCTGTTTATCTGTCTGTATGTCCTTTATACAAATCCACAATCTTTATCTGATTCTCACCAAACTTCACACAAATATTCTTTAGGCTGTGTCTGAGCTCCAGGACCATGGATTAGTTTTAAAGCTTTCATTACACCCGAGCAACACCAGACTATACTGCTAGTTTCAATATAATAACAACACAAAATGTTATTATAGTACAATAGTTTGAATTTTTATTATATTATAATAGCATAAAATTTTTATCATGTTATAATTGTAAAAATGTTGTTATATTATAATAATCTGAATTATTTTTATATTATAATAGCACAAAACATTATTACATTATAATAGTTCAAAAGTAAATAATGATAACTTTGTTGTAAGTGGTAACTGGCAAGGAAACAGATATTGAATGACAGAAGACAACAACAAACAAAAGACTTGATATAAGAATATATTACCAAGTTTATTTTTGGTAAAAAATATGCATAAACAAAAATAATTGTACAGTGAACTAAGTAAAAAAAAACAAACTCTGCAAGCACATGTAGGAGGTGAGAATAGCGTTGTCCTGAGAAGGATAGCTTTGGTAGTCATTGGAGTGCATTGTTTTGAAAAAGACAGCTTTCTGGCTACTGAAAACCATTGTCTTGTAAAGGACAGATTATTGCATATTGTTGCTGCTTGTGGGTTACATGGTAAAAGAATTCTATTAGTGCTAGCTGGTGTTGGATGCCTACTGAAAATGGCTGGAGTGACAGCTGATGACAAGCTGAAGATGATGGTGATGGCTGGCTACCTGGAACAGCTGCTGATGGCTGGAGCTGTGGGCTGGCTGTTAGGTGTTTCTGCTGGAACGGATACTAGACTTTGATCCTATTCATGTGGGCCACAGAAGGATTGTATTTACCCAAGTCCATCCACTGAGATGGGATGTGACACAAGGTTAAGTTTATTGTGGGAACCAGAGCACATACACTCAGTCCAAGTACAAAAATTCCCCAGTCCCCACAACTGTCACTTGCGCTGACCAACCACCACCAAAAAGTTACTTTACAGTGGTCTCGGATGGCCTCAATAGCAACTGATCCCCCTCCTCTCTAGTGTATGTGGGGGAGACAGCCTCAGGCAGATGTTTCCCAGGACTGTGTAACTTACTATATTTATTTTCTTCATCTGCACTTTTGTCCACAGACAGAGGACACAACTGATTTGCACTCTGCCCAAAGACAGACACATAACTGAGAGATGACGTGCAACCAACTGCAGGATTATTTACCCCCACCCGGCACTGGCTGAAATCTAATCTAAACTTATTTATAAAAGGAACTTTGTGTGTGTGTGTTACCTATAGACTCCGAAACAGCTGAACCGATTTTCTTGAAAATTTACACAGTTGTACTATAAGCGTCTGCGAGTGTTCTTAGCTAGGTTTTGTGTCAAGGTACCCCTGATAAATATTGAAAATCGATAATTGAAAACATCAGGTTATAGAAGGAGTGGTCTGATTTTAATCAAATTTGATACACTCATAGACAAAGACATAAGAAAAGATATTCAGAAGTTTCAAGGTTGCAGTTCTTACAATAGTGCAGAAAATCGATAATATATATATATATAAAAGGCAAGATGTTTGTGTGTGTGTCTGTTTATCTGTTTGTATGTCCTTTATACAAATCCACAATTTTTAGCCGATTCTCACCAAACTTCACACAAATATTTTTAGGCTGCGTCTGAGCTCCAGGACCAAGGATTAGTTTTAAAGCTTTCATTACACCCGAGCAACACCGGGCTATACTGCTAGTTATGGAATAAGGCTGGTTTTCAATGTGGGGAAACTGAATGTGATCAGGATGCTGGTCAAATATTACCCACTCTCCATATATGCAGTAACTGGATACTAAGCTTGTCTTAGCTGTTCTTAAACAGACCTATCAAAAAGACAGGTAAGTATACTTACCTGTCAAAAAGACAGGTAAGTATACACATCTATCAGCTACGATGCAGAATGGTTGTTTCTTTTTTTTGTTGCTTTTTAGGCTTCTTTATATATTGAAGCAGTTTTATAACAATGCTGAAAAATTTTTTTCTTACATTTGTGCAAGCACTGACATGATATGACAAAACCCTCTCCCTAGAAATTGATTGTATCAATTAATAATGTATGTGCCTAGGAAAAGTGGCTTTCCTTCTTGATTTTATCTTGATTTTCTTGTGAGAGGTGAATCTAGTTGTGATTGTTGGTCTGGAGCCAGATTTATGCTTTATGGTCTCTTTTCCAGAAATACTGGCTTGGTCCTGTCAATAGTGATAGTGTCTGTAATGTTACTATGCTTGACTGCTTTATTTTTATCAGCTTGACTAATCTCTTTGAAGAGATTTTGGTAGCTGGGTGTGAGTGGTTGTTTAACTGTATCATTCCATATAAAAATATGCTTGCTCTCTTGAAGGCTTTTTGGTATGTAAACATCTGTTCTGGTGTGTTATGTTGGTGTGTATTTCAACCGTGATATTTTGTTGCATAATTCTTATAAAAATGGATTTGTTTGGGTGGAAATCATATCTGATATGTTATAGGGGATATCTTATCTATTCCTTTTCCCGTTTGTTGTGGGGTTCCGTTCTAGTGAAGGGTAGTTGTATACTGTTGCAGGTTAACGGAATTTGGCCTTGTTGTAGATAGCCCACTATAAGTCATAAAATGATTATAAAATCAAGAAAAGCAAATTGAGTTGAAAAATAACATTTTTATATATACACATATCAATTAATGTTTTTACATTTAAAGTAATACTTGAATATAGGTCTAACGAAGGTTAAAATGTTCATGGCAAATAATAAGCTGAAAAAGATTTAAGGCTTAGGAATGTGAGGAGCGTATAAGTGAGGAATGTCTTTGATGTAGTCGCTCCTTAGGTCAGTAAGTAGTTTTGAGACAGAGGAGAAGGAAAGAGGTAAGCATAGTAGCCACTTGACTTAGGTCAAGGGGATATTGATTACACTCTTCTCCTTGAAGTCTGCCTGCCTGCTTGGGTCGGTCTGTCTTGGCTTTTTATATCTGCTTTTTGGATCAAAGCAGCTCATTTGGAATTTCACACTTGTATTTGATTCTGGGCTTCCCATTGGCTGATAAATAAAATTCGCGTAGGCTCGCAAAATAGAAATTTGATATTTGACTAATTTTTATTTTTCAACTGGAACATCTGCGTGAACCCAGATGCACACAGATGACTTTTAGTCATTTGCTTTTTGTTCGTGAAAGTGCGAACATCCGGTCCGTTGCTGGTCGGTATCACCACAATGTCACAGAAATATTGTCCTGGTAAAGATAAGGGGAGCACCAAAAATGGGTTTGGCTAGTGTTTATCTTAAATCTTCTATAACTGTATTCCTAATAGAGAATAGGGTTATTGGTAGGTCTTCAATCCAGTTAGTCATGTCAGATCTCATAGCCAGGGAAGCTTTTAGGGATATCTGAAATGTTTCAGCCAGACCATTTGCACAGCTGTTGTTTTGATGTTTTTAGAGTCAAGTAAATTGTTGAATTCCCAAAAGAGCAATGACCAAAATTGTGCTCCATGGTTGGCCATAATTATTTGTGGTGTTCCAAAAGTTGCAATCCAGGTTTTAGAATTGCTTTGAAAACTGTGTTGACTGTAATGACTTTGATTGGTAAGGTGGTTGGCCATTGAAAAATTGATCAATGATGGTCAGCAGGTATTGGTAACATTGGTAGAGGTCCAACAATATTGCTGTGTACACAGTGAAGCGGGTGTTAGGGTTAGTGAAGGTGCCAGTAGAAGATTTTCTGTGATGTACATTACACATTTGGTATTCCAGGAATGTTGTAACCAACTCACAGATGTCGGTGATCATGTGCTAATTGATGAGCTTGACCATGGCTCATTTGTTCGAGTACGACAAACCATGTAAATATCCAAAGATAAAAGAGTGTGGGAGGAATATAAGGTCTGGGGGTATTAGTGTGATATAACAGTAGAGACTCTGGTTGTGGAAGGGGACTGGGAATAGCTGGAGTTGCAGTAAAATGCTCATGTGTATTTCTTGTAATGTTCATTGTGACTTTTGTTTGCCAGCAATTAAATCATGACTCATTATACCATTAGCAAATGTATTACTGCTAGTAGAGACTATGGAAATAGCACACTTAATCAAGATGTAGACATTCCACACTACTTCAGATAAAAGGTTAGGAAGGAAACACCCATCAATACTAGAAAGAGCTATAACAACTACTAGTATTGAGAAACCATATATTTTCAAATGGATTTAGATCCAGACTATTTCCTGGTCATGTAATTGATTTTATATGACTTTGATCTGTAACATGTTGTATCATTGTTTTGAAAAATGATGTCATCATCACCAAATCAATTTTCTATTAATGGAATAAGATAATTCTTTAGGACTTCAATGTACACCTGTGTATTGATTGTTGAGGTAATGATTACTATTGCCCCTGGTCCTTTAAATAATGTTCAACCCCATATCATGAATGATTTTGGAAAATTTCTTCTTTTCTTCATGCAGTCATTTTCATGTTTCATTTGAATGACTGGAATGAGAACAACTGTAATTCCTCAGAAAGTCACAAAGTCCACTGTACATGCAGCATTGCAAGGCTCTCCCCCTCCCCCAGCAGGAAAAGTCAATCACTTTTATAGCAGTTTGTTAGAACCTTTATGGTTTGCTATTCATGCTATTCTACTGCGTGTCACTTAAGACATGATTGGTTAAAAGTTGCTCATATACAGTACTGTGAAAAAGTATTAGGACAAGAACTATTTTATCTTTTATGAGGCATCAAAATAAAGTTTAAAATCGCCCCTGTCCTAACACTTTTGCACATTACGGGAAATATGCAAAAGTATTAGGACAGAGGTGATTTTCCTAAAAACCTCACTGAAATTCAAATACAGGGTAAAAAGCCAAGTAAATTGCTAATAAATATTGATTATTTAAAACCAGGTGTAAAAGAAATGTATTAAAAAGAAGTTATATTTAAATTTTTCTATTTTCTGTTAAACAAGTTATTTTGAAACTATTCATTATTCTATTAACCTTGGATATGACTAACTTTTTTCTTATTCCCCCCTCTTGAATTGATAAATCTAATGTTACTTCACAAGACACACTTTGGGAACAAATAAAAGCTGCTTGGCAGGAGATACCATTCTATACATTGAAGAAGCTTGTAATGTCAATGCCCGACAGAATGATCAAAGCAAAATGCTATTATACTAAATATTAAATTTATTACAAGTATTTTTCTTGCTAAACATTTGTTGAGTAAATCAAATAAAATTATTTTCTGTCAATATGCTTCATAAAAGATAAAATAATTCTTGTCCTAATACTTTTACACAGTACTGTATATGAGCTCATGGACATTGTTCAGTGGACAGGTATTTTTTTCTGCAAAGCATTTTGACCTTCAGAGTATATTACTATTTTCTTCTAATACAGCACCAACACACAAAAGTTCCAGCATCATCATTTTCATGAATGCAGATTCTTGATTCATCACTGAATATCCGTTTCATCCAGTTGTCCACATGCCTTGATTGTTTCTCTTTAACTCATTCTCTTTTATTAATGCATTAGTGTTGGTTATCATTTGGTTTTTCTGTTTTTCATTTTATTCAGCCTATTTTCTGAAATTTCTCTCACAAACATTGACTCCTGTTTTGAACAATTTGTTTTGTTGTACATGTTATATTTTCAAAGCTTAGTGCATTGAGTTTTATATCCTGTTACTTTAATGTCTTTCATTGTCTACCATTGTTATACGACTTTTAATCAAGATCTCTTTCTGATTCACAAATACATTTCATTAGACATGTCAGCTGGATATGAGCACTGAGAAAGCAAAACACAAAATAAAAAAAGTTGTCCTTAAAATAAGATTTCTCAAACATTCAGGCTGGTAGATGAAAATAAATAAATATACTATTTAATAAATAGACCTGCTTAAATAAGAGTATTCATTAGAAATATTATTTAAAGTGATATATATGTATATATATATATATAAAATAAAAATAAATTTTGAAAGTTCAAAAGCATTGAATGATCATTTCAACATGAAATCCCTAAGAGAGATTTCACATCTCATTGGCAACTATCAATACTCAAAATGAAATAAAATAAAATATTACCGGTGGAAGTTCAAAAATTTACATCACAGAAAAAATAGATAGCAAAGTCTATTTTAGATTTTGGACAACATTACTTTTAGATTGAGTTGTAAGTGAAAAATTTAAAAATTTGGCTTTGTCAAGCTCTAAAAAGAGGAAGGGGGGTGGTAAACGGAAGAAATAGGAAGTGGTGTTTGACTGGGAAATGAGTTAAACAAAATGGAAAGAGAGGGAGGCAAAAGGAAAAAGAAAAGTAAAGAAAAGAAAAAAAAGAAAATTTTCTTTTTGTACAGAAGCTAGGGACATGTTCACAAAACTAGCATTTATAAATGGGTTGAAGTATTAGAAAAAAGATTTTTAGAAAAACTTTATTTGGGGGGAAAAAAGCTGACATATGATTTATTTAAATTTAATTAAATTAATGTAATTAATTATAAACCTAGATTTAAATTAAAAATAAAATTAATAAAAATTAATAAAATTTATTAAAAAAAAAATTTTTTTAATTTAAAAAAAAATTCTTTTTTAAATATTAAAAAAAATTTTAGGTGCAGGGAAAAATAAATATATACATACTTGCAGAAAAATTGAGGGTTAAGTTAGTCTAAGTATCCTTACTTCTTAAAAGGTAGATATTAATAGGAGAAAGGATGAGGAAGGGAGAGGGGTTCAAATTTACTATTTAAAGATTTAATTCATTAACCAATCAATCAAAAACAATTTAATTTATATTTTCTCTCCTAAAAACTGAATTTAAAATTTAAATTTTAAATGTTCACAAATTTCACCTCATGGCAGCACTTACTGATGAATTCTTTTCTTAAATTCAAGAGTAGGTGCTGGTTTGGTTACTTTAATATTAATATTTTTTCTTGCAGACACAGATTGCACCTATCATGAAAATTCCTCAGAATTCGGGCTGAACCTATCAGTTTCCAACTAATTACAGGGTCCAGCCCTTCTTCCTTCATTTTCCAGAATCTCCGTGAAAGGGCTGTCTGGAATTTCTGACCCAGGTTCAAAAAAGTATACCTGTGATTGTAATATCTTTGCTTAAAGGGCCCCGCAGACATACCAATATAAGTCCAGTAATTTTTCTTGTTGTTGGATGGTGAAATGTGAGCTTCATAAATTACCTGGGTGGATTTACACTTGCCTTCCACCAGGCAGATATCCACGGAGCTACAATTGCATTCATTTAAAATTCCAGACCCAGAGTCAGTATTACATAAATTCTTTAGAATTTGCCTATTATGAGAATTTATAATGTTGTCCATATTTGGGGTACAAGAGTAGGTAATTTTTAGAGTGTTCCTATAAAAAGATTTTCGTAGAGGATTGTTGTTATTAAAATGTTTGTCTACTAATCTAAGAAAATATTTGCCTATATTAATATTTGTTAGTTTGCAGTATGGAGGGTTAAACCAAATAATAAATAATAAATAGTAAATTTGAACCCCTCTACCTCCTCTTCCTTTCTCCTATTAATATCTACCTTTAATGAAGTAAGGATACTTAGACTAACTTAACCCCCAATTTTTCTGCAAGTATGTATATATTTATTTTTCCCTGCATCTAAAATTTTTAAAAAAGATATTTTTTTTAATTTAAAAAAAAAAATTTTTTAATAAATTTTATTAATTTTATTTTTAATTTAAATCTAGGTTTATAATTAATTACATTAATTTAATTAAATTTAAATAATTCATATGTCAGCTTTTTTCCCCCCAAATAAAGTTTTTCTAAAAATCTTTTTTCTAATACTTCAACCCATTTATAAATGCTAGTTTTGTGAACATGTCCCTAGCTTCTGTACAAAAAGAAAATTTTCTTTTTTTTCTTTTCTTTACTTTTCTTTTTCCTTTTGCCTCCCTCTCTTTCCATTTTGTTTAACTCATTTCCCAGTCAAACACCACTTCCTATTTCTTCCGTTTACCACCCCCCTTCCTCTTTTTAGAACTTGACAAAGCCAAATTTTTAAATTTTTCACTTACAACTCAATCTAAAAGTAATGTTGTCCAAAATCTAAAATAGACTTTGCTATCTATTTTTTCTGTGATGTAAATTTTTGAACTTCCACCGGTAATATCTTATTTTATTTTATTTCATTTTGAGTATTGATAGTTGCCAATGAGATGTGAAATCTCTCTTAGGGATTTCATGTTGAAATGATCATTCAATGCTTTTGAACTTTCAAAATTTATTTTTATTTTATAATTGGCTCTGTAATTTAAATATTAATTACATTGAGCCCTCCACCAGGAGTAATATTAATTAGGGTCAGGTCTTTGGGATTTACCTTCCTGCTTTTCCTTTTGGATTAAAGTTTAAAAAAAAAAAAAATATATATATATATATATATCACTTTAAATCCTATATATATATATATATATATATATATCTTTGTAAGAGTAAGAAAAAATGTAGTAAGGGTTCACAGTTCATATCATTTACTTTTTAAATGTGCTCAATGCAAAGTAGACCATTATTATTGTAAGATTTTTATTATAAGTATTTATAATAAAAACATTATATATATATATATATAAACACACACACATACTACCGCCCATAATTATTAGGCCACCCCAGTATTTTAAAATAAATGGTGTATTTCATACTATTTTTAGTATTTATAAAAGCAAGTAGAATCGTTCTTTTGTTATTACTACTTTGCAAAATTTTACAAGGCAAGGAAGCAAAGATGAATTCGTCCTATTCACCATAAATTTTTTTAATTCTTTCATTGATGAAACTGCAATGTAATATAATTATTAGATATTTATAAATTCATTTGATGCACATTATATTGTACAATATTAACAAAAGAACCATTCTGGTTTCATTTACAATTATTCAATTGCAATTCTAAAAAATAGTATGAAATAGTATTCACTTTGCAAATATGTATATATGTATATATGTATATATTAGACTACTTTTATCAAGATCTCTATCTGATTTCCAAACATATTTTGCTAGAAATGCTGGCTGGATATGAGCACTAAAAAAGCAAAACCCAAAATAAAAAAGTTGTCTTCTGCACAACTGCACCAAGCATTACATCCAGTCCACAAAACAAATTTATTCAAAAATTATAAACGCAATAGCCAATCATGAGTGTTGCCAGAAAATAAAAAGATGATCCTGGGAGGTATAAAGCAGTATGCTTTGCTAACAACAAGCAGTTCATCATGACATTTCCACCTTGTCACCAACCGCCAGCCCATCCACAGATCTTTCTGGTGTCAATTTCAACCCTGAGGATAGAGAGATCAACTACACCAATAATGTCCTTTTGTGCTGCCACACAATTTCGCTAACCCACTCCAGGCCCTTCTCCTGACACCAAATATGACCATATCCAATCAACACAACAAGTCTGTCTTATCAACAATACTGTTAAATCTAATTGCTTCCTTTCACAACCGTGATTATAAAACAGACATATCAACAATTTTGTCACCGTTTCACACAACTAGTTGAAATTCCTTGTATTTACTTATGTACAAAATACTATTGGGAAAGGTATTAATCTGTTTATTCCCTCCAGTTATGGGTAAAATAACAAGACAGATTAGGTTCTATAGCCTTGGATGGCAACCAACCTATTGCAGAAAGTAATGGCAACCTACTGCGGGATAAGCTTCTACCCTGTCAGTCATGTCGCTTTCGAGACATGATCACCCAAGTGCGTATCATGTATGTCACTTAACTGACTAGCTGATGTACATATTCTGAAAATTGATCAAAACACACTGTTAAAATTTTAATGCTTGTTTGTTCTTTCTTTTGCAACCATAATGTTTTCCTTTCTTAACCATCACATTTCTTTTATATTTGCAGCAAGCGTGTATCATCTATGGCACTTAACTGACTGGCTGATGGATATATTCTGAAAATTGATCAAAACACACTGTTAAAATTTTAATGTTTGTTTGTTCTTTCTTTTGCAACCATAATGTTTTCCTTTCTTAACCATCCCATTTCTTTTATATTTGCAGCAAGCGTGTATCATCTATGGCACTTAACTGACTGGCTGATGGATATATTCTGAAAATTGATCAAAACACACTGTTAAAATTTTAATGCTTGTTTGTTCTTTCTTTTGCAACCATAATGTTTTCCATTCTTAACCATCCCATTTTTTAAAAATTTGCACCAAATTTTAGACACACCTGACTGGAAAAACCAATATCTTTTGCCATGCTCCAATGTGTACTTCTTTCTTAAATGAGTTTTACAATCTTTTCCTTTGCTTTACTGAGCAGTGATTTTGGTGGAACATGGATCTTCAATTGTGAAACTGCTACTTGCACTCTATGATAAATTTATAGTCATTCTCTTAATTTGTTGCCACAGAAATCAATTTTATTAAATAGCTGTTAATTTGTAATATATTTTTCAACTTTGTTTTTCATTTTGTCTTGCTACACTTTGTATTTTACTTTAAGTTTTCTATTCTGACAGTTTGGTGTCTTTCATGGTCTAGCTGTATATTTTCCTTTTTAACCATCCCATTTAATTTATATATGTACTGATTTTTTAGATACAGCTGATTAATTAAAGTTTTTAGAAAAACATTATAGGGTTATTGCCGCTCGCTTAGAATTATAGGTGGTGCAATTTTTAAAAGCCTTACTCTCTTTCCACACTGATAACCAGAGTAACAACTCTCACTTTACTTCTTTTAACAAATATAAATATTTATTTTGAACTAAAGTTGTAGCATTTTTCAATAAATGGCACATTAACTTGTGATTTTTGTTTCACATGTGACTGAAATTTAAGCCATATTCTGAAAAGTGACATTTCCATGCATCATACTATACAATTTGTGTGTGGATTGTAAATTTTAAAATGAAAATGAGAATGGAGGAAAATGGGATACATTTTTGTCATTTGATGTTTTTTTTTTAATTTCCAGAAAGAAAAAGAATGCTGTACAAACAGTAAAAAAGATATGTGCCATTTATGGAGATGGTGCCATAGCTGAGACTATTGTTTGTAAGTGGTTTACTAGAATCAGAAGTAGAAATTTTGAACTGGAAAATTGTGAATGTTCCAGCAGACCTGCATTAGTAGATGTCCAAATCAAAATGCTGATCAGAAGTAATACAGGATGCATGACACAGGACATTGCAGAGACACTCCACATATCTTATATGAGCATCATGAGACATTTGAAAACACTTTGACATGTAAACCACCAAAATGTTTGGGTGCCTCATGATTTAACAAATAAAAAAACATTCAATAGACCACATTTCAATCTGTGATTTTCTGCTCAGATACAACAACAACAACAAAAAAATGACCCGTGATAAAAAATGGGTTATTTACAACAATTTAAAGTGAAAAAGATCCTAGGAAAAGCAAAACTCTGGTCTGCATCTGAAAAAGATGACACTGTGTATCTGTTGTGATTAGAAGGCCATTGTTTAATATAAAGTAGCATTCAGTGAAAAACATCTGGAATTAGTCAATTGAAAGGATGCCATCTTCCACCAGGATCAAAAAATGAAATTTCTTCACTTACCTTGATAAAGTTCCTCAAGGAATGAAACACATTGGCATAAAATGTTTTCCTCTTGTCTTTTCTTTTCTTTATATGGTCTTTATATATATATATATATATATATCCAACTTCTTACACACTCACACACACACATACTGAGAGAGATACAAAATTATATTGATATTACAAATTCTCGCTTATTCCTTTTGAACATGACAGACTTAGAAAATAATTATGCCTGAATAAGTTTAAATGCAATGACAATTTTTATCTTTTGTTATTCTTTAATCTTTTTATCTTGTTCAGACTCATCAGAAATTGGTACAGCTCAGCTGGATCTTCTTAACTCTTATTACAATCCCTACAATGTTCTGTTAATGAGAAGAACTTCAATTCTCTTGATGCCTTGAAAAAAATCAATTAGACCAGTGCATCATCTAAAAAGATGCTAAATTCTAGGAGGATGAAATCAAGAATCCTCTGCATCTTAATGTTTATAACTGTAGGCAGAACCTTCAGAATTTGAGAGTGCAAAGAATGAAAATGAATCTGAGAAACATGTTTATTTTTAGATAAAACAATGTCTTATTTTGATGCAGTGTTAATGTTTTTTTTTGTTTTTTTTTTAATCATATCACCTCAAGCAAGGCGGTAACACCACTGATGTGCAGGGGGCTATGTAATAGTGAAAAAATTGGAAAAGAGTAAACCAGAAACCACATCCTAAACAGGGAACAAGGGATGAGCCTCTTAACCTGTTCAATAGACGTGGGTGGAGTGTGAACCGGGCAATAGATAGATCTGTCTACTCCAATTAAGATCTGTCTACTCCAATTGTAGTCATAAAAATAATTAAATTTGAAATAAATAAATAATATATCTGCGTGTATATAAATTCAGATATAAATAAAATGTATCTGTAAAGACAATAATAAAAAAAATTGACAAGAGACAAACCTTTTATGCCAATTTGCTTTATTCCATGAGAAAGTTTATCAAGACAAGAGTAGAAATTTTATTTAGTAATGTGTATTTTTTTCACCCAAGCAAAGCAACAAAGTCACTAAAATGCAGCAAAGAGCAAGAATAATGAAAGAACAAAAGATAAAAATTGTCATTGCATTTAAACTTATTCAGGCGTAATTATTTTCTAAGTCTGTCATGTTCAGAAGGAATAAGCGAGAATTTGTAATATCAATATAATTTTGTATCTCTCTTAGTATGTGTGTGTGTGAGTGTGTAAGAAGTTGGATATATATATATATATATAAAGACCATATAAAGAAAAGAAAAGACAAGAGGAAAACATTTTATGCCAATGTGTTTCATTCCTTGAGGAACTTTATCAAGGCAAGTGAAGAAATTTCATTTATCAACATGTATTTTTAATCATTAATAATTTCACCCCAAGCAAAGCAACAAAGTCACTAAGATGCAGCAAGGAGCAAGAATAATGAAAGAACAAAAGATAAAAATTGTTACTGCATTTAAAATTTTGAAGATTGAACTTGATTAGAAAGCAAGAAACTTTTAAAAAGTTCTGTGTTTATTGATGTACTCATAGAAATAGTATTCTCGCAAGAAAAAATGGCACATGGCATTCATCTTGGCTTGCATGAAGACATGTGGATATGTAGATAACATGAAGAAATGACTCTTCATTAAGTGTTCTCTAACATGATGAGCTATTTATCCCAAGCCCCAGGTAGGCACCCATCTTCTCTCCCAAACTTATTCAGGCGTAATTATTTTCTAAGTCTGTCATGTTCAGAAGGAATAAACGAGAATTTGTAATATCAATATAATTTTGTATCGCTCTCAGTATATGTGTGTGTGTGAGTGTGTAAGAAGTTATATATATATATCTATATCTGTAAAGACCATATAAATAAAAGAAAAGACAAGAGGAAAATATTTTATCCCAAGCTCCAGGTAGGCACACATCTCCTCTCCCAAACTTATTCAGGTGTGACTATTTTCTAAATCTGTCAATATTCAGAAGGACTAAAAAATAATTTGTAATATTGATATAATTTTGTATCTCTTTTAATATATGTGTGTAAGAAGTCAGATATAAATATATATGTTAAGAAAATATAAATAAAAGAAAAGACAAGAGAAAAAACTTTTATGCCTTTTCATTCCTTGAGGAACTTTATCAAGGCAAGTGTAGATATTTTATTTAGAAACCTATACAAAATACAGAAAATGATACCAAGATATGGAACAGAATACAGGAAACTACACAAGGAAGCAAATGCAGACAGGCTAAAGAAAGATGGCTCAACAACAAATGTGTTGAAATAGATTGAGCACGACAAACAAGTAAAGAAATTTAAATACCTGAGAAGCATTCTGACAGAGGATGGAAAATGCGACATTGAGATCCAAAGACACATTGGTATAGCCAAGGACACATTTCAAAAGCTAAGCAGAGTACTAAGAGGCAGGAAAATTTCATTGGAAACAACGAAAAGAGTGCTGGACTACTATGTGATATCTATCCTTCTGTATGGCAGTGAATGTTGGACGATCTCCTCAAGGAGGAAAGAGAGGCAGCAGAAATGTGGTTCTACAAAAGGATGGTGAAGATACCATGGACCGAGCATGTGAGAAACAATGAGGTGTTGGAGAGGGTGCAGATGAGAAGAAAACTTGTACTTAACATCAGGAAGAGACAGCTGAAGTTACTGGGACATATAATGAGGAATTAGGGCTTGGAGAATCTAATACTTACAGGATGAATAGAAGGTTGGTTGGTTGGTTGGTTGTTTTGTTTTTATGGCATATCAACCTCAGCGAGTCATTTATTGCCAACTAAATTTTATTTATTTTATTGCTGGTAATACCTTTTTCTTTCAACAATTTATTGTTTTTTTTGTTTTTTTTATATGAGTTTTTGTGTCTAGTAATACTTTTTTCTTTTTGAGTATCAAGATTCATTGGGATTTGTTTTTTAAGGGCAGGGTCCCCAAGTCCTACCCTTATTATTTAACCCATAACTGGAGGGAAGGGATGGATTAATACCTTTCCCAAGGGTACCAGTGCTTAAGTGAATGCAGTGTATTCAACTGGAATTTGAACTCGGCTCACCAATTTCTTTTTCCGAGCCGATATCCACTGCACCACAACGCACATCTGTCACTAAATGCTTACAGCACCTGGTATTCCCAAGCAGTCACCCATCTAAGTACTGACCAGGTTCAACATTGCTTAACTATGGTGATCGAGTGAGAACTGGTGTATTCAACGTGATATGGCTGTAAGCCCTGGATAGAAGGAAAGAGAGACAAGGGAAAACAGTGCAAGACATACTTAATAGACTTGAACAAGTGGATGGCAGAGTGGGGTTTGGGAAAAATACCAAGAGGAAAAATATTGACAGCGACAAGAGACGGGGTCAAGTGGAAGTCCATGATTGCCTATGTCCTGAAGGGACAGGGCAGAAAAAGAAGACACAAAATGCAAAGAAGAATCTGCAATATTATTGATCCTGATCTGGTATTTTGGATGAACAGAAACAGAGAAGCCCAACCAGATGGGATTGTAATAGAGAGGCTCACAGCCTTTGACAGTTTATTGTCAACAAGATCACAGAAGTGATAAAATATATAACAGTGGCAACATAGCAGAGGATTTTGGCAGATCCATTTTGGCAGATCCATTTTTGTAGCATTACCTAAGAAACTAGGTGCAAATGAATGCAAACTCCATTGAACAATCAGCTTAATGAGGTACATAACCAGGTTAATGCTCCAAATCTTGATGAATAAAGCATTAAGCAAGGGTTAAACTGGAAGTATGACACAGTGTGGCTTTGTCAAGGACACTAGAATAAGAAATGCAATATGAGTGAGAGAAATACAAATGCACATGGATGGGCACTTATGTTTTATAGATTATGCAAAACATTTGTCTATATTTCTGAGATTTACAGTATTTACATTATTCTGACTATTGTCTTCATCTTTGTTGCCATTTGTATGACTTTTCAGCCTTCTTCAGGCTAGGAATTTTGAACTGAACCCTTTATTACAATCACTGGAGTATATGAACTCCATTCCTTGCATAAAGAAGTCATGAGTTATCTCCCTCTAATCCTGCAAGTTATTTGTTCACCACTGCTGTAGCCTTGTATTGAACTCACAACTCTAAGAGTCAAGTAAGGAAATAACCAACTATATCCACTGGGCCATGTGTCCTTAAAACACGAATAACTGAATTTTTGGGACTTATAAACCTAATGTTTTTTTACAAACATTCCAGCCTGTTTTAGAATTATGAAATTACACAAAACTTTAAAAAATCAGTTGTGACTGCCTACGAAAAGACCAGGCCAGAGCTCCTGGAGAAATTAATGAAGACCACTACATTAGCTGGTTGTTTATTATTGTATTTCCATGGGATGTTGGACATTGCAAGTAGGATTAAGGCTGGTGAAGAAAATTTATTAAATCACTTCCTCCACAAATAGCTCTGATCATAGCAGCACATACAGAAATGTCTTTAACAGACCTAAGCAGACTATCTGATAATCTGATGTCATTAATTCAAGAGGCATCAGTCTGCCAAACAATACAACCAAAATATAAATAACATATTAACAGTACAATACTTGTGGGATTGCATCCTTTTTCCACGAAACAAAGACCAAAAATCTGCAGAACTCATTAGTACTTTGCACACGCGGCAAACTATGGTGTAAATGGCTGCATAAGAAAAAGAATAATGTACAAATGTTGCCCGATTCTCGTCCTTTGTCTTCTAGCCCTAGCAACTCTGAAAACTGATGACGTGAACTACTCTAGCTCCCTCAGGTTCGTCATTATTAACATTACCAGCTAGAATCAATCAGTTAAGTGCCATACATGAAACACGCTTGGGCGATCATGTCTTGAAAGAGACATGACTGACTGGGCAGAAGATTATCCCGCAGTAGGTTGCCATTGCTTTCTGTAGTAGACTGGTTGCCAGCCAAGACTACAGAACCCAATCTGTCCTATTATTTAACCCATAACTGGAAGGAATAGACGGATTAATACCTTTCCCAAGGGTATTTGCGCGTAAGTGAATGCAATGAATTCAACTGGAATTTGAACTTGGCTCCCCGATTTCTCGTTCTGAGCCGATATCCACTGCACCACAACGCACATCCGGCCAGCTAGAATAAGAGCTTCATAAAATCAATTTTATAATAGATACAGATACAAGCATCTCCATCTTGCCTCGTTCAGCAGTTAACGGTATGCTTTTAGAGTCAACGTCACTTTAACTTTCATCTGCTGGTAGTGACCATATTACACGCTGTGGTCAAACTAGTTTGAAAATAAGAATACCTTCATTAAGGTGTGCTTATCAATGGACTTTGTAATTGCAGATGTTACCATTCCATTGCTAGGCGTCGACTTTTTGAAACAATTCCAATTAGTTGTGGACAGTAAAAACAAATGTATTATCGATAACATAACATACAGAAAAGTGTCAGTAAAAATGGTAATCAAAACTGTAGATAATGTTATAGTGAATGGCATGGATATGGCTGCACATATTAATGAAATTATAGGTAAATACAAATGTATCACTTCGCTACAAAATGACGATAATAAAACATATTGTTGGGGTGACAACCATGCTGGGTACAAGGCCACTTAAAAACATAACCAACAATCTCCACATTTTTAATATCTGAAGGTTGAAGGTTGGATGTTGGAATGTGGAAGAATAAAATATTTCGTGTTTTATGTTAAAGTAAAATTTTATTAACTAAACAGAATAACAAATTTGTAAGAAGAAAATGTTCAAAGAGAAACATGTACGCAGTTAAATGTTCCAGAGAAATAGTAGTAAGGAGTTAAATGAATCCAGCTTATAGTTGATAGTAGCAGAATGTGTGGATGTAGAAATATTAACAGGTTACTAATAAGGTCCGTGTTCCGTTCCTTTTTTATGACCAATGAGAAAGGGAAAAGAAAGGTAAAGCAATAAAGGAAATTGTACTTAGTGGACTTTAGTTTTTAGGAGTTAGTTGAAGTATCTTGTTATTGTTTTTGTTGTTTCTTTGATGGCTTGTGAGTGAAGACGAAGAAAGGAAAACTGAAAGGAGAGGAAGAATGAATGTATGTTGACGAGACATGACAGGGTTGGCATCTTGAAATTTCTTTTTGTTACGCTAAAAGCATGTTGTCTCTATGTTCCCACCTGACTCACTTTTGCCAGTCAAGGGACGTGATTAAGTAGTAAAATTTAGTCAAACAGCATACTCATTTTTTTAGCTGTTAAGAAAAATTGATTGAGGGGTCATAGATCAATTTGCTATTTCCTATCAAATCATTTTTTTTTTTAATCATATCACCCCGAGCAAGGTGGTAACACTACTGATGTGCAGGGGGCTACATAAGAGTGAAAAGATTGGAAAAGAGAAAGCCGGAAACCACATCCTAAACAGGAAACAAGGGATGAGCCTCTTCACCCGTTCAATAGACGTGGGTGGAGTGTGAAACTCCAGAATTTTCATACTGACTTGTGAAATTTGCCTTGGTCTGTTTTTTTTTCCAAAATGTTTTCAGTCATTCTGATCCATTTTTGCAGGTGTGCAATTTTACTTTTTGCGTTTCAGTTGTCGGATGATATAGGATTTGTATCCTATAATAGGGTGGCATTTATCATAGAATAGATACTGAAAGCTACATAGCAGTTTTAGCCTAGGCAAAACAACTTTCTGGACCAAAATTAAACGCCACTCAATCGGAATTTAAAAAGTTACTAAGTAGAGGTGTTATTACACATTCAAACAGAGAATGGGCATCTCTTTTACATTTGATACAAAAACTAGATGATAATTAATGAGCTGTGAACAATATAACAAAGACAGATAGATATCCTGATTCTAATATCAATTTTTTTACAGCACAATTGGCAAATAAATCCTGGCAAATAAGTCCTGCTTATCAAGATTTACCTATCATCAAATTATAATGCATCCTGGGGACGTAACAAAAACCGTTGTATCTACACCCTTTGGCTTATTCGAATTTTTATATATGCCTTTCGGTTTGAAGAATGCATTCCATGGATAGGATATTTTTCAAACTGGATTGTGTATTCATATATCTGGATGATATCCTAGTTTTTATCAATAATGAACAACAACACAGAAAAGACTTAGATAAGGTGCTACAAGTACTTAATGACAATAATCTCAAAATTTCAATAGATAAGTGCATATATAACGTAACGGCACTAGATTTTCTATGTTTTCATGTCAGTAAATGTTATTAAAAATTTTCCTAAACTAACAGATTCTAAAAGACTAAGGTAATTTTTTGGGCATGACAGGTTTTTACATTAAATAGTAGACAAACAACTTATACCAATTAGATTCTTTTCTAAAAAATTTCACAAATGCAGACAAAATATTCCACATTTGATCGAGAGCTTCTTACAGCTTATCTCTCTGTGCTGCATTTTTGCCACATCATAGGAGATCGCAATGTAGTGTTGTTTATAGATAATAAGCTGTTCATAGTCAGACTCCAGCAAAATCCGATCAACAGCAGCGTCATTTTTCAGTGTTATTTAGATATATATCTGATATCATATATATCAGAGGTGAGCAGAACATAGTTGCGGATTGTCTATCTAAACCTGTGCTAGCAGTTCAAATAGAAGCTTGTGATATTGTAACACTATTTTCTGGTACTGAAAGGAAAAGAATTATTTGGATACACTGATCAATATATCGGAAAAAAAAAATGTAATTGAATTTTTCTTTTCTTCTTCATTTGTTAGAGAGGTGAGAGCAGAGAGGAGACAAGGTTAAGTGAAGGCATAAAAAAAAACACTACCTACGAAAAATAGATAAATTTTTGGTTATCAAAAATGAACAACCACTTGAAATAAAATTTTTACGACTCATGTTACCAGAGATGGCCGCTTGCCACAAAATTCAACCAAAAAGATAAAATTCAGTATGGTTTCTTGTCATTGAAATCTATGTGGCCATATATATTCCTCTTATCATGCTCATGGATAGAGAGACAATAGTGAGGCAGCGTCAGCTCAATTCATTAGAGGGACAATCAAAGCAGTGTTGGCTCAGTTCATTCTCTTTACTACCAGATATTAAACTTTACTACCAGTTATTAAAGCTCTTGCCACTTGTTTACTCTTTAACAGTACCTTAGTTTATTTTTTGCAACAATCATGTTGACGAGTACAGATATATATCCTCTAAAGACTGCTGCGTATTGATTTGTATTGTTCACCTGTCACGCTCAGGGCTTTGGATGTTTTTTTGTTTTAATGTAAGATACTCAAAGGTACATCAATATATTTGTTGCTGTCATTATATGGCATATCGATATAAATAATTTTTGCCGTCGTTTTGGACGGCACATGATCACTCGTATAAGCATATTGATTGCCCAAACACTCCAAAAAAAAAACTCATGTACTTTTTTGGGCATTGGCAATAAATTTTTTAATACATGTTTGCTTTCAGGCTAGCAAGAGACATTTTTTAAATCTCTTCTTACTTAACCTTTCTTGTTTCTCTATGAGTAAAAAACTGACCAAGTGTTTTATAAAGACGATTTAAAAATAATATCTGCACTCTTTCCAGACACTCTCACTTTTCTACCTTTTAACGCAGAAACGAATTAAGTCAAGTTTAAACTTTAAGGCAGTGTATTTCCCATTGCACCAGGGTTAGAGTAAATTCCTGAAGCGTACAAAAAGATGTGTGTCAAGGAAACTGGACAATTTTTAGCAATTCCATGCATCTGGAAGATTCCTACTTTAAGCCATGCTTTGAATCATTGAGGTCTATCTCGCGCGTGGATAAATACTTATTCTGTATTATCTTCCCATAAGATTTAGAACTCTTTTTTGATAAAGTTATTAAGTTTGACTTCAAAATGGCGGAATCTTCCTCTACCAAAGGTGTCGAGGACGCCTTTTCTGATTTTTACACTGAAGTAAGTCACTTTAAATTTTACCTGGCTACGGAATTTTTTTTAATCGTTTGTTTTTACAACGGGTGTGATTGGAGGTTTTACTTCTTTTTCTTCTCAATAGCCTTCAGGAAGGTGAATAACTAGTCATCACTGTGCTATCGGTTTATGATCGTTTGCTTAAACTCTTTTAAAGAGAACTGCTGCTTTTTCCCCTCTCTCTTCAATTATTGGAATTTTTGTCTATTTTTGACTTACTACTGCTTGAAATGTATGTTGTTTTTTTTTTATATATACCTTTTACACTCCACAAGTTTTCTGTATTTATGTTATTCGAAACAATGCACGTGTTTAAGTCCTTTTTATAGATATTTTTTCACTTCTAATACAAAGTTGTTGAAATGGTAATCTTTGTCTTGAAGTGAGTTACGTTGAAAGTAGATAAGCTTCTCTTAAACTTAAGCTTCTGTAATAAATAAATAAAAAAACTATTTAAACGCAGTTCTTAACTAAATCTTCTCTGGATTTATGATCCAAATTAATTTGGGATATGTATTTTAACTGGCGATTCGGACTTTTTTTTTTATTTTGTAATACTGACCGTCCGGGCTTGATCTTATTTATATATTTTTTTTATACTTGAATAATATATTTTCTTTATACATAAAAAGAAATATTAATTATAAGAGATTAAATTTTTAATTTAAATTGTCTGTATTATACTATTTACATTACAATTAGATTTTTTATTTAAAATTGAAAGATTAAATTGATTTTGCAGTAGGTTTTCCCTTGACATACGCAGTGATTGATTAAGAAAAATCTATTTTTACCACTGAAACTCGTTCTCAATTTTTAATACTGATGTAAAATAATTTGAGTATTTTTAAATTATTTTTTTAGAAAATGTTTTGTCCTGTTTTGGTTACATCTTTTACGTACATACATTGACTTAAAAATGCTAATATAAAATATATTCATTTTTAAATTAGAGATTCTCCGGTTGATAGATATTTTGGGGGGGGGGGGGTTGTTTCTCGTAGACGTAAGTGAAACCTACAACTATTGTTTCCCTCGGAAATGACTAAAATATTTTAAGACATTTTTTTCTTTAATTAATCTCTGGTTGAAAATATTAATAAAAATTCTGGTATAAAATATTCTTTAAATTTTTTTTTTTGTTAACTTCTCTTAAAGTTTTAGAACATTTCTACTTTAAATTAAATATATTTTCTGTTCAACGGAAGTTAAATCGTGAAATTCATCAGCAGACGATACATTTTTTTCTAGCCATTTTTATGCTTAAGGTAAAAAAGTCTTCAATTGGATGACTGGAAGCTAAGAAAACATCTATTGATTAAAAATGTACTTACTGAAATTAGTGAAATAATATCAATTACTTTTTACTAGTAGTAATAATAATAATATCAGAGAGGTCATCATCATCCAAAAAATAACCCATGTCTTAATTGAATAAAAACATCATCTTTGTTTGATTTTAAAGATAAGCTTAACCTTGTCTCGTTGACAGTTATTTATTTAAACTGTACTCATCAGCAGCAAAATTTAGTTTAAGAATGAAGATAGAAAAAGTAAAATCTATTTATATTTTATTTTTACTATTATTTATTTTTTTAGTGGATTCGCTCTTGTTTTTCAGTTCGTTAGGTTTTTTGGATTTTCATGGATTGTTTTTTTTTTTCCTTCCATTTTTGCTTAATTTTCAGGTTCGCTTTTTAAAGAATTTTAAAGAACAGCAGACCAATTGATTAAACTGAGAGATCTGGCTTTTAGCCAATAACTACGATCGAAATCTTGTGTAAATAAAATGCTTCTTTTTTTTTTTCTTCAACTTTCAATTCGATCATCCCCTACTTTTTTTTCTCCTCTTAAGGCTTATTGGCTAAGAAAAGTGAATTTAAATTTTAAAGCCTAAAGAAAGAATGACCTCTGTAGTGGGGGTATGTGAAACTGAAAAATGTCTTGATCAATAACTCAAAGAGTAAAAAAAAAAAATCATATTTCTTATTTATAATTACTTTCTGTATTTGTTCAATTATAATTGGACTAAGAATTTAGAACTAATTTTTTAACAAAATTTGCCCTTAACACCTCCCCCTTTTTTTACACATAGATAAAAAAATTACTAAAAACTAAAGGCTGAATGGATATTTTTAGGAGATTGTTACAACTGGAAAGAATTTGCCGTGAAAATCAGCATTCGGAATCTTGGCCTTTTTTAAATATTAAGCTAAAAAAACATCTCCAGTTACTTTCCACTGGTGCTAATGGAAAATACGCACAACAAAAAATAGTGTACTTAAAAGAAAACGTTTGTAGTACAAGTGATAAACCATTAAGCTAAGTAGTATTGTAGTTTTTTTTTCCATACAATCTCGTTATTTTTTTTTTTAAATTAATTTCATTAATAAAAAAAACTAACAGAAACTTTCTTTTTAAGATTCTGCCAACACTTTGTATCAGGCTGATTAAAGAAAGGGACAGTTTTATAAAAGATAAAGAAACAATGTTGAATTTATGAATGAAAACGAAACGTTAAGGGTTGTTTGTTTACATTTTTAACACTTGCCAAATTTAAGTTTTCTTCTCTTTTTTTTTTTTTCTTTTTTTTGGAGAGGGGTGTAATTGAAGGGTTTAAATTTCACCGCTTCTTTTCGCATTTTATGATTATTGTGTACTGTAAGTAGTAATGACAATTTTATTTGAAATATTAATATATTTTTTGTGCAAAAAACTTATCACGAGCTGATAAAACTTTTTGAATTTTTAACATTTTTTAACCAATGAGAACACTTGTAGCGAAGGCTTAAAAATTGAGTTAAAAAATCATTCTAACTTGAAAAGGTGAATAAATGAATTCTAATTTTTTCTTAAGACCTTTAAGCCTGGTTATTATTCCTAAAAATAGCTGCAATCAATCCGTGTTTTTAATTTAAAAATACGGATTGATTACAAGCTATTTTATAGGTGTGTTGTACATGACTGACTTTTGTTACTTCAACTGCAGTACTAAGAAAGTAATCTCTTTAGTTCGACATTTTTTCTTAGAAACATTTTTTAAAATAAAAAAAATAACACTAACAGGAATTTAGACAGAGTGATAAACATTTGCGTTTTTTCAATCAACTCGACGAACCTGCTGCTGAATTATTTTGTTTATTCTTTGAACATTTGCAGCAGACTAACATCCGTTTCGTATTTTTCCTCATCTTCACACATTCTTGAATTTGCTATACAAAAAAAGTAACTAAATTAAAACATTGGCTACCTTTTTGTTTACTTTTCTTTTCTCCTTTTTATTTGAAGTCATAAAACCAAAATCAATTTCCTTTTTTTTTCTTTTTTATCAAATCGTAAATTATGCATCTCAGTGAATTTATGTACCTCCACTCATTAAAAAAAATTTTGATAACTAACTTTTAAATTGAATTTTTAAAATTAAAGTTTTAGAATTTTTATTTTAGTTTTAATTGAAAACTAAATGATTAAATAAATTTACTATTTCCTGTACGCAAAATACTCTGGTGTATTTCAAACTATATTGATTGGAATCTAAATATATATATATATATATATATATATATATATATATATAATTTTTTTTTTTTTTTTTTTTTTTAAGCGATCTCAGTAAATGTTTCCTCATGTCTTGTATTCACCAAATGAATTGTGTGTCTGTGTGTGCGTATAAGATCAATTTTGTTCCTGGGAAATTAAACCAGGCTTCTTGCATATCAATGGTTGTTAATGTTGTTCTATACTACCTCTGTCTCATAATACATGCTACATTTAATGCATGAAATGTGTATGCAAATGTAACAGTTATTTTAGCACAGGGATCATTTGAGATTTTTTATAAAATCACTTAAATAAAGCTAGTGTGGTGAAGGATGTTACAGGTTTGTAATAGATGAGATTGTCTTTGGTTACTAGTTTGTTGCAAGAGGAATTACAATTTGTTGCTGATGAAGATGTTAAAAGTAAACAAATTCAACATTTTCAAATTGAATACATGGAAGATTTTTACTTATATACTTTTAGATAAAGAATTGCATGAATCAAGAGGATGGAAAATGCACTATATATATATATATATATATATATATAATAATAATAATAATAATGGACTCTCCCGTCGATTTCGACGTATGAGCGTCTAACACAGACTACCACACAAAGAATTGTTTAAAGTGGTGAAGGCTTGTGTAGCACTTTTTGGAACTGCTGATAACAAACAATCTGTGCAGAAGTCTGCCACAGATCGCATGAACAACAGACCTCAGTAATTTAACCCATAACTGGAGGGAAGGGACAGATTAATACCTTTCCCAAGGGTACCAGTGCGTAAGTGAATGCAAAGTGTCTGACTGGAATTAGAATTCAGCTCACCTATTTCCCCCTCCAAGCCGACATCCACTGCACCACAACGCACATCTGTCAATAACGCTTACAGCACCTGGTATTCCCAAGTGGTCACCCATCTAAGTACTGACCAGGCTCAACGTTGCTTAGCTTCGGT
The DNA here is from genome assembly GCA_037127315.1 of Ascarosepion bandense. Classification (NCBI taxonomy): domain Eukaryota; kingdom Metazoa; phylum Mollusca; class Cephalopoda; order Sepiida; family Sepiidae; genus Ascarosepion; species Ascarosepion bandense. The sequence goes on from JBBBDQ010001389.1 coordinate 3,126,251, forward strand.
GATCGAGCGAGAACCGGTGTATTCAACGTGATATGACCGTAAGTATATATATATATATATATATATATACATATATATAAAACTGAAAACAAAAAATGTTTCTAGGCTTTTATGTTGGAAAATGTGTTTGTGATGTGGCTGGTTAAAATTAAGAAAACAGCCTGTCCGAGAAGGAAATGTCCCCACAGCAGAGGGAAGTCCTGTTTTTTGCTACTGTAATAGAGAGCGAGAAAGTTTATCTGATCCTCTTGAGTAGCACAACCAAGCTGGCATCTTTGCAGACAATGTGGAAATAATCCCTGTGATGGTAAATATTTTTTAAATCAGACATTGCTCACTAAAAATATCAAAACAGACTACATTAAAAGTAAAAAAAAAACAAACTTTGAAGTGAACCTTGACACTAACTGGAAAATAAAACAATGTACATGTATATTTTTTTGATCATTCAAGACAAACCAGTATTACAATGTGCATTGACAAGCAATAATAGGAATTTTTTATTTGAAATGGAAAGAGCTTGATGATCACTTTTTGAAATAGTAAGATGTTTGTTGCTCAGACTGAAAATATTTTGCCAGTTGACTATGAAAGAACAAGACGAGTTATAGTGAAACTGATACACTTGAACAGGAAAATGGAGAACATCAAAGTCATTGTGATCTGGTGAAACAATGAAAATATCATCAGATCACTAAGCAAAAAACAGATATTGATCATGGTCAAGATATAGAAAAGAAAGTGAAATTGCTGATCAAAATGCATTAAAAGTAATCATATTGAGGAAATCAGTACTAATCAATATCCAAGCTAGAATTGTAATAAAATGAAAAAATCTTGATTATGTTGTTGAGAATAGCATTGACAATATAAATTCTAGATTATTGTCACTCATGAGTTAATGTACCCAAGAGAAATGAAGAAACCATCATTTCCATTAATTCATGCACTTGGCAAGAAGCCATGCTAAATGAACTCATAATATATAGAAACTTGTCTCTTTACCAGAAGACAGAACAGTAGTGGAGGTAACATAATACTTTTGAGATTAATGACACTTTGTTCTGAAAGTTTTCCAAATACAATAATAAGAATCAATGTGTCTGTCTCAAGGTTTCTTCAATATAACTGGAATTATTTCAATTAAACTGAATTTTATTTACAAATATCTTTAAATAGTTAACTAGAAAAATTTGAACTGTGAAGAACATAGCAACAAAAAAATACTGCTTCATTACATAAGGTGTTATGCAACTTGTATATGTTCCATCTGTACAAAATGTATTCACTAAGCTTATGACTGGCTGAACAAGTTGAATTCCTTGCATTCACTTACACACAAATACCCTTGGGAAAGGTATTAATCCATCTCTTCCTTCCAGTTATGGGTCAAATAATGGGACAGATTGGGTTCTACAGCCTTGGCTGGCAACCAGTATACCGCAGAAAGCCATGGCAACCTACTTCAGGATAAACTTCTGCCTAGTCAGTCACGTCTCTTTCAAGATATGATCACCCAAAGTGTGTATCACGTATGGCACTTAACTGACTGACTGAACAAGTTTATCAATATCCGTACAGAAATTCAAGCTCAAATTTTACATCCTTGAAAGTGAATTTTTTTTTTTTTTAATCATTTCACCCCAAGCAAGGTATTAATGCCACTGATGTGCAGGGGGTTTACATAAGAAAGTTGAAGTATTTGGCAAGAGGAGAGTGAAGACAAAGACGAACCAGTTACAGGGGGTGAAAAAGAAAGGGCAAGCAAAGGATGTGAAGACAGTTGCAAAGGTAGAGAAGAAGGAAAAGAACAAGATACTATAAGTTAAAATGGTGGGGGTATATAAATATAGATGTGATCATATATTTATATCAAAAGGTGTGTGTGTGTGTATATATATATATATATATATAAGTACACACACATAAATATTTTTTCTGATGTTAATAAAACAGGGCTTGATGTAATACATCATCTATGAAGTATATATTAATAAATATACATGTTATCCTACATCTATAGCACAACTTTGAGTTTCATGCACCGTGCAATCATCAGGTGCATTTTTTTATATATAACATCTTTCATTGGATAATATAGACATTGTCTATTTTTGTAATAATCTTTTTTAGGTTTCTAATCAGTTTCTTGATAAAATGAAATTCATCAAAGAAGGTGCTGTAGTTATCAAAAGCAACTAGCCAACAATGAACAAAATTCATTGAGTGTAGCACCAGTGCATTTAACAAACGTTTACATTTTTACCAATTTTTATCATATATATTTCTAGTTAGCTCCCTTACATTGGGACATGTGTTTTGCAAAAAAATTCAGTAGCTACAACAGATAAATTTGAATTTTAAAATAATTATAAGAGCATGTTCATATGTGTTTTAAAAATTGTCATAGCAATTATAGTTACAAAAAATTGGTCTTTTTAATTCGAAATTACTTAGTCCCTTGATGAATTTCATCTTAACATTAAGAAGCTAATTTATGCTGCCTAAAAAATATACATATGCATATAAAGGGTATGTGATGAAGAAGTTGTCTAAATTAGGAAAAAATGAACAATGACACTAACATTTCAATTTAACATACCAAAATTACACAAAAATATCTTGAAATACTAAAGAGCAAATTTATTCAATAGAATTGCCATTGTGTTCAACCACAGCCTCCAAAACACTTTGGAATCTCTTGCAACTCTTCTGGATGGTCTCCTTGTTTAAGTTGGTGAATACTGCCATAATCCTTGCCTTCAGTTCATCTTTGCTATTACAAGGAGTTTTGTTGATTTCTCACTCAACTGCATCCCATACATAATCAAGAGGGTTGCAGTCTGGAGAGTTAGGTGGCCAGATTTAAGGACTGGTGTGGTCACAAATTGTCCGACAGCCATGACTGGTTTCACCTACTTGTGAGGCATGTACAGTCCTGTTGCCAGACATGGAGTCTTTCAGCAACCACTCTCTTGACTCTGGGCAGCACCTCAAGGCACTTGATGTCAGACTCGGTGTTGAGTTTGAGGCTCTCGCCAACAAATTCTGGACTTTTCTTATCAAACTGAGTTTTCTGAGATGCCATACATTCATATTCACCATTAGATTCCTAAAACTCTTTCTGAACCCTTTGGACTGTTCTCAGATTAATACTCAAACACTCAAAAATATTTATATTTAAGCTTCAGTGCAGGTGCCAAGCAGTACAGCATGCCATTTCCAATTTTCTGGCAAAATGAATTGCATCATGGTGCTCAACTGACCCTCCTATACCGTACTGTCAAAAACAAACAACGCACACGTGCAAAATGAAAACTATAATATGGTGACAATTTACCCATCGCATCCTTTGTGTGTGGTTGAATAAAGAAGATGAAGAAAACTATTTTTCTCGTCTACGCATTTCATCCTGTGTAAGGCAAAGTGATGAAGAAAATGTATTCAAAGAGATGGTTTTACTGCTGATATTTCATTTAGTAAAATAATTTCTCAAATTCTATCACTTAAAAGACATATAAAAAAGTGATTTTTTTTTTTTTTTTTTTTTTTCATTTTATCCCACTTTTAACCAAACTTGTATTTCATGAAAATATACTAAGTTTGACATGCCTAATTATCTGTTAACATGATATTCAATTGGGTATATCCTTACATATTGAAAAGAAGCAAAGATAAATTATAGGTAAAAAATACTGCTTTAATTATTTTTAAAATGTAAGAAATAATTTATAGGCTAAAAGTTACTTGTTTATTTTTAAAATAAAAAATGTTTTTATTTAAGTTTCTAGCATTGTTCTAAAGGATTTTTTTTTCTTTTTTTTTAGAAAGTAACGTTTGAAATTAAATGATAATAAAACAATAAAATCGCCCAGCATTTTAAACCTTTTTATGGTGATAAAATCTTTCTGTAGAATTTTTAGTCTTTCAGTCAGTCAGTCAGTTAAGTGCTATATGTGACACACGCTTGGTTAATAATGTCTTGAAAGAGACATGATGGACTTGGCAGAAGTTTATCTCGCAATAGATTGCTATTACTTTCTACGGTAAACTGGTTGCCAGCCAAGGCTATAGAACCCAGTCTGTTCTGTTGTTTAACCCATAACTGGAAGGAAGAGATGGATTAATACCTTTCCCAAGGGGATTTGTGCATAAGTGAATGCAAGGAATTCAACTGAAATTTGAACTTGGCTCCTTGGTTTCACGTTCCGAGCCGATATCCAGTGCACCACAATGCACATCTTTCTTTGGAGAGGCTAAAATATTCTACAGAGAAATATCAAATGGTAGTCTGCTCTGGCAGGAGACCAACATGTCTATACTTTAAATATACTTATTCTAAATTCCATTTTTACCTCCCAAACAGCTTTTCAAATATAGAAGAAAAATACATCTATTAGTAATTAATCCATTGATTTATATAAAGTGTTAAAAGAACAGTCTTGTTTTCACTAAATGTTCACTCATATTCTCATTAACTTTTTTAGTAAAGTTAAGAAAAGAATAAATACATGTTATGTGCTGTCTTAACTTCTCAAAAATTATATTTGTACTGGGTGCATTCCTATCCAGCTAAGATGATTTTGAAGAAATATAAAAATAAATACAGATTCCTCTGTCTTAAGATGTTATTTCAAAGGGTAATTTATTGAAATAGATATGGTATCATTTTATTTTATGATAGATATTAATTTAGAGCAGCACAAATTAGCTTTAACAAAGTAGGCTGCTCACTTTTCGTGATGCACCTGTTTGTCTAAAGCTCAGGTATTAAAGTGAGTAGTGGAAAGGTAGAACTCAAGGATGAGGGGATGGATGCTCTAATTAAAATGAAAAAAAGAGAATATTATAAAACACTTTATGCATATTTTTCTATCATACATATATATTAAGTGGGGAAATGCGCAGAAAAAATATAAAATTTGCAATTCAATGGGGGGGGATTACACTACTCTCAGATCATTACTATATATATATTAGTCATCCACATACAAGCCCGTTTCGCTGTATCACAGCTCATCAGTGTGGCTAGACATATCCACTTGCTTCTGGCCGGGATCGAAACTCGACCAATTTGGTGTCAGTCGGAGTCTCTACTCCCTAAGTCATCGACGCATGGGGTCAGAGAAGGGAAATTTTAACGTCTTGTATGTAAGCAGTGTATACAGACGCCAGTTACTGAGAGAACTCAATTCATTTCTGAAGAATCATGCATTACTAGCAGTATAGCCTGGCGTTGCTCGGGTGTAATGAAAGCTTTAAAAATAATCCATGGTCCTGGAGCTCAGACTCTTTGGACATTGGCACAAAAGACTAAAAAGTTTCCAGTTAAAGCAAAACCGTAGACTGAAAGAAAAATGAATGGATATAAGTAAAATTTTGATTTCCTGGTGTGTATATATATATATATATATATATATATATAATCGATTTTCTGCACTATTGTAAGAACTGCAACCTTGAAACTTCTGAATATCGTTTCTTATGTCTTTGTCTATGAGTGTATCAAATTTGATTAAAATCGGACCATTCCTTCTATAACCCGATTTTTTTTCGATTATCAATTTTCGATATTTATTGGGAGTACCTCGACACAAAACCTAGCTAAGAACACTCGCAGACACTTATAATACAACTGTGTAAATTTTCAAGAAAATTGGTTCAGCCGTTTCAGAGTCTATAGGTAACGGACACACATACACACAAAGTTCCATTTATAAATAAGTTTAGATATATGGTGCGATGTATAAAGTGTCGTCTAAATTACGCAAAAATGAAAATAACACTGACATCTCATTTTAACAATTTACTAAAATTACACAAAAATATCTTGGTATACTTAGGAGCAATTTTATTCAATAAAATTGCTATTGGCTCCAATCATGGCTTTCGGTTGACTTTGGAATCGCCTGCAACTCTTCTGGACAATTTCTTTAAGTTAGTGAATACTGCCATAATTTTGGCCTTGAGTTTATCTTTGGTATTACAAGGAGCTTTGTTGGTGTCTTGCTCAACTCAACATAATCTGGGAGGTTGCAGAGTTAGGTAGCCAGATGTAAGGGGCAATGTTGTCTGACAGCCATGACTTGGTTCTAATCATGTGGCATGATGCAAAGTCTTATCAGATATGGTCTTCCAGCAGCCACCCTCTTGAAAAAGGGTAGCACTACTTTAAAGCTTCTGTGTTTTGTTTGAGGCCCTGTGGGAACATGAATGGAGGCATAATGTTGCCATCACTTGGGATCACTACAAATGCCATGATGTCTACTGGATATCCCATCCAACTCTTTCTAAATCCTCTGCACTGTCCTCAGATTGACACCCAAGCCACTCTGAAATGTTTGTATTAGAGTTTCCAATGCAAATATGAAACAGTACAGTATGCCGTTTCCAAATTTCTGGCACAGTGAATTTTCATGGTGCTCTTTTTCTCACAGATGTTGCCCAGCTATACTGTGTAGTCGACAAAATGAACACTGCTCATGCGCAAAATGAAAAATATAATATGCCGACCATCAAGTTGCCAAATATGTTGAGCCTTTGGGGATAATACTGCAAGTGAATGCATCACCAGGCATAGGTTCCAGAAGTTCAGGTCATAAGATCTGTCCCTTTGTGATGAACCCTGCAGTGGCTAACCACAAGTCCTGAATGATATGGCCCTAAAGGCAGCCATAGAGGAGAACAATGAGCAAACCTATTTTGTACAAGTTGAGCAAGTGGGTACCCTACACATTGGAGGAAGCTAACAAGCAAGATGCTTGTAACTAGACATTGGTTGTCACCACTGGAATGTATACCTCAGACCACCTCTACACTCTTATAAGATCATGCTCTGTATCTGGTGGACTAGTCAACAAGTAGTGCACTATGAGCTGCTATCAATGGATCAAGTGCCTATAGACATGTTTTTGCAGCAGTTGGGATGTGTGCATCAGGCACTGAAGTAGGAGCCAGCAATTGCAATAGTGTACTGTTTCTACATGCCAGGCCTCATATAGCCAGTGAACAGTGACTTGGCTGGGAGATGTACAATCTACCTTACTCTCTGGAATTTTCACTACTTCTTCCATTCCCTGGACAATCACATTTGTGGGAAATCTTTTGCAAATGAGGCATACTTGCAGCAGGCACTCACAGACTTCTTTATATACAAGACACCTGATTTTTACTGTCCGGGCATTGCTTAGCAGGAGGCAAGTTGGCAAGGGGTTCTGGATGCTGATGGGGATTACTTTGAGGACTAATGTTATGTCAGGTTTTGTGGAAACCTTTTTATTCTCTAATAAAATAAAAGAACGGCAAGGACTTTCTTGGTTAGTGTGAGAGAGAAATCAAGCAATAACTTTTTTTCTTTTTTTTTCTTTTTCCAATAATAACCACACTCTACAAGGCCCAAAAGCCACTGAAAGTAGATAATTACAGCGTAAGAGACTCTGCTTATAGGGGTATGTTGTGAAGATAATGGTTAAACAGATTAAAATTGTAGTGATTTGGGGAAGCATCAGTGTTTTATGGAAAGAAACTGTTAGTGAAACTTGAATCTCACCAGTGGGACCTAAAAGGAATGAGGGTAGTTTACTACAATGTGCATGGCCTGCTGGGTTTTAACTGGGCAGGTTATAACTGGGTAGGTTATAACTGGTGAAACTAAGGAATGTAATTTGTCTGAATATTTTGCATGAAATATCAATAGAACAGTGATAGGCTTGTAACTTTTCATCTGTGGGAAAGGGATTGTAGAGTGGAAAATAAATTAATCACCCACAAGAACACATAGACACTTTTGGACTGGAAAGTGAAGACTATGTAGCTCCTGCTCAGTACTCCATTTTCAGCCTGATTTGGCTCTTGTAAAGGTAGAGGTAGAGGATAACAGGAAGTGTCAGGTATTTACTGGAGGACTGACCTTTTTTTTTTTTTTTTTTCAGCATCTTTAGCAATGGATTGTATATATGAGTTCCACTTGAGGTCCAAGTTGAATTTGTCCCAATAGATGTTCAAGGCATGGGGAGCCTTGAATGTACAACACCTGTACATTCAGTGAAAGTTTTGGGTCTGCTCATTGATGCTGGAATGACACTAGTTTGGGTTTTCAAGACATTGTACGTGAGCAGCCAGTCCCCCCCCCCCCCCACCTAAACTGTTAGAACTAAGTCAGAAGTGAGATCAGTTACCAAGTTCTGGTTTTCTATAGTTTAGGAGATGCACCCATCTACTGTTATATCATCAGCATAGACATTCATAAATGATTAGAGGATAGGTAAATCATTTATGTAAAGTAGAAAACAATGTCGAACTGAGAACCTTTTTAAGACATTTCCAGTGATTCCATAGTTAGAGAACTTGTATGGTAACATTTTATGCCAGAACTTGTCGAAAAAGCTTTGAAATATCTAATGTAATCATTTCTGAGATGTATTTGTTATCTAGCCTACACTGTATAAGTAATGGCAGTTAGACTGATCAAAATCCATACTGTTTGTTGCTAAAGAAGTTGTTCCTATTGAGGTGATCAACAATCTTCTTGTTGATTATAGCTTCAAAAAGTTTGCTAATGACACTGAGAAGGTTGATGGATCTATACTGGGATGGATAAGCACTCACTTGCATTCTAGAAAATGAGGTATAAGCTTGACATATTCCACAGACTTGACAAGGATTTATCCTTCAAGCAGTGGTTAAATAATTACACTATGATTGGAGATGATTCAGAGTTAATATTCTCAAGGACAACCACTGGGATTTTATCTGGACCTGTAGCCTTCTAAGGGTTAAGACTTTTGATAAATCTTGAAACTTTCTGGGTTGTAATGAAATTATTACTAAGATTATGCTCAGTAAGACAGAAGCTGTGAAGGGGATGGTATTTGTAATTTAACATTGTGTTAAATTAAGATTGTGACCTTATCTGATAAGGATAAGATGACTTTATGGCCATTTATAATAGTAGGCACTGACACTTTGCCTCTATTCATCAAGTTCTTAATGTCCAAGTGTCCTACTGCATTCTTTCCTCTGATAGATATTGTGGTAGTGGTTATGCTGCACATTCAGGGATGACCTAGGGTGGCTATTCAATTTTTGCCGGAATATTTTCTGGGGATAAAACTCTGTTCCAGAAAAGATCCATTTTGGGATGAGGGCAGTACTTTTGGAGGCAGTGTATTTGAAGACAGCCAAGAGACAAGCTTCTTCTATGTAAGATCTGAAGTTGTCCCAGTCAGCTTTCATGTATTGAAAAATTTTTCCTTGGGATGGTACGTCAGCCAATACATATGGTTTGACATCAACTTTGACACTTACTAGTGAATGATCTGAAGTGCCCATGCTGGAGAGGAGGGTGGGGGTAAAGAGAAGCATGTTTCAGGGCAGGATGTGAGGAAGAAGTCAAGGAGATTTAACTGATGTCTCATTACATCAGAAATGTGGGTAGGTTCTTGATTTGTGTTAGTTTATTGGTGATAGAAGTTTTCTGCTGTATCTGCCTTCTTCATTTTTATTTGAGTAGATTAACCACTCTTTGTGGTGAATATTGAAGTTCCCACAAATATGAAAGTTATGTTAAGACTATTCAGTGAGAATATTATTGTTTCAACTATCTGGTTGAATATTACAGTTCCATTACCCTGAGGATGATAGTGAAATGAAAGTAGTACTATGGACAAGTGCCACACAGGACAGATATAGAAGATCAAGGTTCTTATTTTTTATATTCCTGCCAGGTGGAAACCCATCCTTAATATAGGTACTGAGTCTGTGGCCATGTTTAGCTATTTAGGTGATTAGAGAGGGATTGCAAATTCCTGCACTGGGATATAGGAATCGATACCAGTTTCAGGTAGGGCTAGATCAAGCTTGACATTAAGAAGATGGTGTTCCACTTCTGGAAAACTTGGAACATAGACCTCCCCACAGTAGCGTAGGAGATGGGGTCTACTTTGTTTTTGTGTGGTCAGATTTTTTTTTTCTTTTTTCAATTTAGTTGTGGGCACATTTAGAATTCTGTGTGTTTGGTAGTGACTAGGTAGTGAAACAATCACGCCCACAAGAGATGCATGCATCAACAGCCTGGATTGAATTGTCTGGAGGTACAACCATAACTGTACCTTCCATCATGGTGTTAACAGACCTCATCAGGGATTACTTCATGGTCCAGATTCCATTCACAAAATATCAGTACAATAGCTGTGGTATTATACACTTACTGATAGGATAGCTTTTTTTTTTTTAAGTTAGTGATTCAAACTGGTAACTATCGAGCAGGTAACACAAAACCAAGAAAACTTTTACCTCCAGCACCCTTAATGAAGGGACAAATAACAGACATGGTACCCTGAGTGTACATGTTTCGTCTACCCAGAAATCAAAGCAACAGAACTTCAGCTAGAAATATTGTACTGGTCGTTCAGGTACCAAGACATGCTTACTCATATATAAAGACTAAAAGACTCATTACCAGATGGTATTTTAACAGGTTGCTCACGAGTGCATCAGCATTCTCTACCTCCAAGTTTTGTAAAGATGTATAAGTATATTCATGTTAAAAATATGAATATTAAACTGAAAACTTGTTTATATCTGATTTTTATGCAATTTAATCAGTTTGTTTTTCCTTAGTTATGACTGCATATGCATATATACACTGTAGCAAAAAATGTGTATTAAATAATATTTTTACTTTACATATACTTTTTTTTTTTTATAAGCGTTTCACTCCGACTTTTTCACCTTATTCATGAAGAGTAACTGTATAATAATTCAGGATATTGTTTCTAATTTATTGTACATTCTTGTCTAATGTGATTCCCTGTTTTTGTGTAGAAAATGGAAATATATTGTGAATAGTATAATTTTTCCACTTTGCAAGGAAGATATGAAATAATCAGCTTTCAGTTCAATGTATTGTTGTTTTTTAATATTTTTCAATTTTTAACCAGGTTTTCTTTAATCCTATTGTCCCTTTGTTTTGTTTTTTCTTTAATTACATTTCATAACATTCAGATCAGGTTAAAACTACTGTAACAATTGTTAATGTTACACTTGTGTATCATGTGACTCTCTCTCCACAAAATTTTTATCTAAATTTCTTGCATTGCACACACATTCAGTGGTTATGTCAAAATGATAATTCTGGATATTTCCATTTTTCCAATTTGGTGGAAAGATTTTGAATTTTTCACAATAAGACTTAAGGCCATACATAATCTAGGCTGTTAAGGAAAAAAAAAAATTAAGAATTAAATTTTCTAAATTTTTATTACCTTTTTTTTTTTTTTTTAATAGGGTAGCAACAAAAATTGAAAATAGTGCGTTCATACCTATGCACTTGAGATTGTAAAACAAGAATAAATAAAGGTGCAGGTCGTACACATAATTCAAACTAAGCTTTTTATAAAATTTGAATTTTTAAAATATTTCACTCCAAGCAAAGCAATAAAGTCACTAAGATGCAAGAGATTATAGTGGTAAAGAATATTAGGGGGGAAAAATGCTATTTTGGAGAGAGTACAATAAAAGTACAGGAATTAAGACAAATCTTTTGAATATCAAAGTTGACTGGGAAGCAAGAAGTTCCACAAGCAAGAAATGCAAGAGAAAAAACCTTTAGCATAGAACTCCTGATTACATCTAGCTGTTTCAATGGTAAAATGATGAAGTAGCTGCCAATTTAGTACTGAAACATCTTGTACATTTAGTTGAATTTTAATAATTTAAAAAAATTCTAACTGAAAGCACACATTATAAATCCATCAAGTTTTGAAATGATACAAGTTGCACTGACATTAAAAGTGTAAACAGACTTTAAATGCAGTGAATGGTTTCAAGAAGTTCAAAATAATTTTTATAACAATTTGCTAGAATAGTCTTTGTTTTTGATGCTATAAATATTTTGAAAATTGACTAACTCTTGATAGGTAACAGTAACAACTTTTTGTCTAAAGTAGATTTTTAACTTTTTTAGATTAAATTTTTAAATGAAAATACAGTTCATGGAAACATTCTTTTTCTTTATTTCATGCATTTAAAATTATGAGTTTAAATTCAAATATTACAGTAACAAAAAATTATTGTTGTATATGCATGTAAAAAGATTTCTGGCATTTTTTTAAGACAGGAGCTCATTTCTTCTTACAAGGCCACTTCAACTTTATAGTTAATATTTTTGCACACATCTTTTTGTTTTGTTTTTTTTCTTTTTCATTTCAGGTTAAAGAAATTGAAAAGCGAGATGCTTGTCTTACTTCAAAACAACAGATTGACCGCCTCACTAGGCCAGGGTCTACTTACTTTAACCTGAACCCCTTTGATGTAAGTATGCAGGAGTATTTTAAAGACGATTCCTTTTTTTTTTCTTTTTTTTTTTTTTTTTTTTTTTTAAGATATGTTTTCCTTTGTTAGTGATGACAGAGTTGATGATATTGAAATGCAAGCAGGGTTTGTTATCAAGTTATTGATGTTGCATTTAAACTCTTGGAGATTGTAGCTATCAGGGAAGCAAGTATATGGAAGGGAGTTCCACAGGTGGGAAGTGTGAGAAAAGAAGCTGAGGAGTAGAAGTTGTGGTTACATTAGATTGTTTTCACTGTAAAAGGGTGGGACCTAGTTGCTAGTCTAGTAACTTGAGTAAATTCATGCATAGGGGACTCTAGGGAGATAAGCTTGTCAGAGCAGAAGCATTACATTGCAGATTTTTCTTTGGATTTTGTCTAGAACCCCAAGATGAATAGCAGGGCTACCCAACCAAATGTAACATCAGTATTCAATGCATGGGTGGGTGTTAGTTTTGTATATGTGCAAGATGGATTCAGACAAGAAAAACTTCCTGGACTGACACAGAGACCTGATCTTTCTAGCAGTAGATTCAATGTAGTCTTTCCACTTGAGGTCGGCTGTGAGAGCTATTGCGTTCAGAGAGACTAGCCTGATTCATGCTGGTGGAGGATAGGATCGATTGTCTATGGTGGCTAAAGGATAGCAGCTTAGTTTTGGAGGCATTAAAATTTATGAGCCATTTCTTATTCCAGTCCACTACAGATTTACAAATGTCGTGAGTTTGAGCTTCACTCGGTGCTTCACTATGGCCTTTTGTCAGGCTAAGCTAAATAATTAAGCCACCTATCCAAGGAGTTATACTAAGTGAACTGGTCTAGCAGATCATTACTACAGTGAATTAGATTGGAACAAAAGTTTGTAGCATTTCTCAATAGGTGACATTTCATTTTGCACATGTATAAGTTTATAACATGTGTCAGATGTGTGTTGTGGTTTAATGGATGTCAGCTTGGAATGAGAAATCAGAGAGCCAAGTTCAAATTCCAGTTGAATTCCTTGCATTCACTTACACACAAATACCCTTGGGAAAGGTATTAATTCATGTCTTCTTCCAGCTACAGGTTGAATAGCAAGACAGATTGGGTTCTTGGTTGTCAGTTGGTCTACCGCAGAAAGTAATGGCAACCTACTGTGAGAAAATATTCTGCCTAGTCAGTCATGTCCATGTCTCAAAAGAGACCTGATCACCTAAGTGTGTATCACATATAGCAATTAACAATAGGGTAGCATCTGATATATCTTCTGAAGGTTTACATTTCGGTGTGTCTTTTTATGGTTCAATGTTGATTGTGAATTTTAAATGTTTTTACATTAAATATGAAAATGGAGGAAAATGAGATGCATTTTTGTCAGTTGATGCTCGTTTATTTTCAGAAAGAAAAAGTCAATGTCCGAACAATAAAAACATCTGCCATTTAGGAAGATGGTGTCATAGCTGAGTATTGTTCAGAAGTGGAAATTTTGATCTGGAGGGTCAAGTATCTTATGGCAGGCCTGCAGTCATTAATGATGGCTGAATCGACATACTGATTAAAAATAATCGAGGTCATGTCACCAAACATCATAGAGATACAACATATGTCAAATAGAGATGTTGTAAGACATCATGAATCACAATGTTTGGGTGACTCACAATTTAATGAGACATTTTTATATCTACAAGTTTTGTGCTTAAACGCAATAAAAATTACCTTTTTTTTTTTTTTTTTTTTTATGGTCTGTTCAAGTACAGTGAAAAATAGTCTGGAAAAAGTGAAATAAACCACCATTAACCATTCCACAAAACAATCTGTCCAAATATGATGATACCGTTTATCTGGTTGGATTAGAAGGTTATTGTGTATTATGAGCTCCTTCCAAGAAATCAGATATTGAAGTTAGACAATTATTGTTCACAATTAGATTGGTTAAAGGCAACCATTGATGAAAAGGATAAGAATTAACCAATAGGAAGAGTGTTGTCTTCCATCAGGATAGCATCAAACTTCACATCTCTTTCCTGATCTGGCAGAAAGGGATTGTTTACAATATTCTGGAATGGAAAAGGTCCTGGGGAAAACAAAATGAATCACCATTAACCACTCCATAAACTTGTTTGTATCTAAAGAAAGTGATGCTATGTATCTGGTTGGATGGGAAGAGCATTGTGTATTACAAGTTCCTTCCACGTTAAATTTAGACAAGTATTGTTCCCCAATCAATGACAAGTGTCTATTGGTTAATCGGAAGGGTGGTATCTTCTACTAAGACAATACCAAACCTCATATTTTTTATAGACCTAGCAGAATTTGGTACAACCTGGCTGGCGTATCCTACTATGCTCACTGTACTCACTTGACTTTGCATCTTTGGATTATTATTTCAATCCCTACAAAATTCTGAATCCATCTTAAATGGCAAAACTTAGTGAAACAAAATGGCACATATGTTGTTGACTAAATTTATGTAAAAATGTCTAAATCAGGAATGGTCAATTTTTTCTGACCAGTGGGACACATCAGATATTGCTCTTCATAAGGTGAGTTACACTATTACAAAACATTGAAGGTTGATGCACTTTGCAATAACTCCATGGAAACTATGCAATAATGCCACATAGCTGTCAATTTTAGCACATTCACTTTTATGCATTAAATAAAGTGTATTGCATCTGTGATTTTCATTTCATTCCTTTAGCATACCCCGGAAAAAAGTCAATTCTTTCTTTTCAACAAAACCATGTTTAATCTGTGGAGGTAAATAAAAAAAAAAAAAATAGTTAATGAGATTACCCATATGTCCAGATTTTAGGGACACCATGTAATACCACAGATGACAGTGTTTGACAAACACTGCTATTTGTGATTTGCTTCTTATTTAGTCATGTAAAATAAAAAATAATTTCAAAACTAAAAATACTTTTTTTTTCTCTTGAAAAGAAGTATTAATATTCTGTTTCTAAAACAAAATATGCTTATACACATGATCTTCCTTGGTGAAGATAATGGCTTAAAATGTTGAAAATGTTACCTTCAAGAAGTTACAAAATTCAAGAAGCATTTTGTTCATTGTTTATGTATGAAAAACTGTAAATGAACAAGTGAAAATTTAAATTTTCTTATGAAATTTGGCATGCCATTCAGAAAATCAAACAGACCATAGTTTGCCTATAACTAATCTAAATATTTTCTTTAAAAATTACTTACAAACTTTTGTCTGAACTCAATACAATTTGATTGTTAGTGCTCCATAATTCTGACAGACTTTAGTAAAAACCTATACTTGAGCAGTGTTGTTTTTTTTTTTTTTGTTTTTTGTTTTTTTTTAAACACTTTGGCTGCCATTTCATTTATAGTTCATGTTCCCTCCATTTCTTGGGTTAAATAAAATTTTTGGTCACTCTGAAGTCATCTATACTAGTAACTAAAATAAATTTTTAAAAATCCCATAAAATAAATAAGATACTTTAATCCAAAAAAAAAAAAACTTTATCCTAATTTCTAAATTGCTTAATTTTGTGAAGTAAGCTTATTACAGCTTTTATTTTCCTTATCAACATGTCTACAACTACAGTTGAACCGTGACAGAATTTTGCATTCATGGTTCTTTTGTTGCTTTGTTGCCATGTCTTCAGTGTTTCTTCATTGTTACAAAATAAGAATAATTAAAAAAAATAAAAACAACTATCTTAATTGAAAAATAAAATTGCAAAGAAAAAAGCAAACTAAAAATTCCCTGTAAGTCAAGTTGGTCGTATTACTTACACTAATGAATGAATTAAAAAGTAAGTTAAAGATAGATTTGGAACTTGTTTATAATAAAAGGATATTGAAAAGTTGAATGGCTGTATAACTTCTCTCTGTCTTACTATTTTGTTTCAGGTTTAACTGACATCTGATTTTTGTAAAATGTTCTTTCAATCAATTGTGAATGGCCATTTGTTGTAAACAGCCAATAACCTCTCTTTGAAACTCTATCACTTGGCTTCATCTTGCTTCTTATGCATGTTAAGTTTAATGTGACATATCATTTTAGGATATGGCACATTTATTTTTTTCCTATTTTAGTGAAATCATTGACTTTTATGTTACCTTAAAGTAAATGGGAAAAGACTGGTTCGCTTACCCAAATTTGACCAAATATGAGTTTTCGTTTTGTTTTTTTTTCTTGCTTGAGCTGAGAACTTTTCATCACTTCCCTCCTTGTATAAAGTCTTTCACAATTTCTGGTAACTTTAGTGGTTGGAAGGCTGGTTACTTAAGTAATTATACTCAATTAAACTATCTAGTCAAATAGTTTTACAATTGATTCTCAGATGTTTAATTTGGTGCATTTTATACACTTTGCATTTTTTCTAAATAAATGGTTTCGTACAAGAGTAGGTGTAAAATCAAATGGTTTCAAACATCCTGCATAATTCCTGATTGAGTCGGCCAGTGTACTTGATCTTTTGGCTTAAATGAAAAACAAATGAGGCAATTGAATCTTTTTTGCTAAATATATTGTTTGTACAAAGTAAATGTTGGGAAAAGATAATTTGTTTCCAAATATTAGCATACATGATTCTCTTTTTCTTTCTCATTTTTTATTTATTTATTTATTTTTATTTTTTTTGTTAATGATTGTTTCTAAATTATTTTTTGCAGGTCCTACAAATTGATCCTGATTTACCAATGTCTGAAGTTAAGAAAAAATACAGACAAGTAAGGCATTGCTTAGAGAATTATCTACATTTTTTTTTTCTTTTCATTTTGTATTGTATTACTTTTTCATAATATTCTTCCAGTTTTTCTGTTTTTTTTTTTGTTTTGTTTTTTTTTTTCCTCTATTCATTTGAACATCTTTTCAAGTTAGGACCCTGAAAGAAATATAAAAATATATATATATATATATATAGGAAAAACTACTAAAAAGTTGTAAGTTTTAAAATGTATTTTTCGGACAGTATTTATTTATTTCTATTATTATATTTGATATTTCAGACCGTGCTTGGCCTTTCATCAGAAACAAATGATTTTAAAATTTAAATTAGAAATGTATTTCACAAGAGCATTCCTTGAGAGATTGTTTACATCACGTGACGCAGAAAGTGACAGATTTTTTTTTTAAATATTTGTAAACGTAAACCGATCTTTAATAATACTTATAAATTTTGTTTTAGAGAAAAATTTTTTAAGTGTATCTAGAAAATGTTTAGCTATTGAAATATTTATAAAGATTCAAAACACCTAAGTCCCTATTTAACCCTAGCCAGTGTGTATTTAATTTTAAAATTCAGTATTTTTCTTTCTTTCTGCGTGAGTGTGTAGAACTAAAATCGGAGTCTATTAGTAAACATTTGCAGTTTTCTAATGTGTGTCCCGATTGATTAAAGTGTTGGGCTATGGGGGATTATTGGTTGTTCTGACGTATGCTAAGTTTGATTATTGAAATGGAATCTAAAGCTATTTCCAGATTCCCCAATATATCCACTATTTGGACATATTGAACAGAAGAGAAAATATATAATGTTTTGGCTGTCACAGGTGAGGTGTGGTGGGTGCAATTTGATGTTGGTGTTGGGTAGAGAAAATACTACGTCATTTACTAAGTGTTTACAAATTAAACAACGGGATTTCTGACATTTGAAATTCCCTGAAAAATATACAAACCTATCAGGGAATTGATGTTGCAGGGACAATGCATCCACTTCTGTGTCACATCATCGCATCACATTACAGGCTTTCATAATGCCCATCCACGTTCTTCCAAATGTACATACATCATTCTCGTTTATTGGCAAAATTCACCAAACATGAATCCTGTTTTACAAATTCAACAAAAACCAATACTTTGCATTTTTCTAACTTACACGTCATGGCAACCTCATATTGGAGCTTTTTGAATAAGCACTTGACCTTACCATTTTCAACATAATCACTGAAAAAAACTCTGAGCAAGGCCAGGCTATACAGCTAGTCATCTATATTTGTCTTGACCCTCTATAGTCTTTATATAGCACTGATAATTTTATCTATACTAAAATAAATGTCATCTGTATAACAGTTTTTATTTATTTAGCTTTTATTTGTGCCAAATACTATTTACTGCTGAATTTCATCTAGATTTCCAATTTTAACGGAATATGTTCAATTCTATGAGAACTTAGGCCATTACTTTTCTTGTAAGCTTTTTTTTTTTTTTTTTTTTAAGCATACATTTCACTTTTATAGGCTGTTGGATGTATCAAATGAATCTTTTTTTATTCAAATAAAAAAAAAATACTCTTTGTTTTGTGACCCATTCATCTAGGAATACTTGCAAAACAACAATCACACATATATTTTCTAATTAAGGTCAATGTTCTGTTTGATTTGTCTTTGCAATACCATTTTGATCCAATAAATTTTTTAAAAAATGGTCAAAATTTAATTTTTCAGTCAAATATATTTTAGTGATTAAAGTATTGTATTAATATATCTGAAAATGTTATGCTTCTAATTTTGGATAGGAGGGGAAAGCCTAGTTAGTCAAGAAATGAAAGAGACATGATTGTCCTAGTCTGTATCAAGTATGGCACATGACTGATTCTGGCAGTAATTGTTACCTTTAATATCTGCTAACGATCATTTTTAGTGTAAGCCTGAACATATTTGCTTAATAAATTCAGCCCATGGTAGCAGGAATTACACAGATGGCCAGTAGTTAAAGGGGGGGCACATTCAGATTTAAAAACTAGGGATATTATCTTTCGGACAGTTGACATTAAAAATTTATAAATAATAAAAAAAAACTTAGCAGATTTCTATTTATAGAATTTCTTATACATTTGTTGATTTAATACATGTAAAATACTTAAATTTGTGTACTGGAATATTGTGGCAAAAGCAGCTTGTAACTAATAAACAGTTTGATCTTCATTAAATTTTATAGACAAGTTCATAGTATGATTCAATTTAACATTTTAAATCTTATGCTCTTTCTATTTTTACTAGTGCACCCATTTTTTAATTGAGCAAAAGGCAATGTTTTTTTTTTTTTTTTTTTTTTTTTTTTTTAATTTCATGAAGTGTGTGTGTGTGTATATATATATATATATATATATATATAATTAAAATAACAAATAATGAAGATAGATGTGAGGTGTTGATATGCAATGGAAATTGCAAATGGTGTGCATCTCCTTATCAGTGTCTTTTTCTGTTCTTATGATTCTTAGTCTTTGCATTTTTGTCTATTTTCTCCAACATTAAACAATTCTCTCAGCATAAATAAAAAAAAAAAAGGCTTTTTGCAATATGACATCATTTGAAGAATGACCATAAATTCTTTCAGGATTTTTGTCTGTCTTCTGCACATAAATGTTGTTATCTCAATTTGTTTGTGTTTTTTTTTCTTTATACTCTAAAAAATAAAAAATTTGTAAGTAGGACATTGTTCACTTATCTTCTCTTCCTTCCCTTGCACCACCTTCTCAGCCCTCACCTTGCTTTCTCCCCTCCTCTCTCTCTTTCTCTCTTTCTTACACCAGGGATTTGTTGGTTCTGCTCTTTTTCAGATGGTTGATGGTGTGGCCAGTAGATAAATAGAAGCTGTGCTGGTTTGGTGCTGACCAACCGTTTTGTAAGTCGATGCAACCAAGCGTATTAAAAAGACTGCTGCCTGCTTGACATTTCTCTCCTTCACCTCTGGTTGGGAGATCTTCCTAGTGGCCATGGTTTTGGGGAACATCCTGATAGCCTTTGTTGAATGGGACATTCTCTCTCTCTTGTGTTAATTAGTCTTTCGATATAATTTATTGTAATTTTTTTTTAATAAGTTAGGCATTTTAATTGCTGATAGTGAATAATATAGCTTTGATATGGACCATAAATATGCATACTTATTTTTCATATTGCAAAAAAGCCATTTTTGTTATTGCTCATGTCTTTACTGGTTCTGAGTTTCGATTGCAGAGTGAAGTTTCTTGTGCTAAAGGAATTACATTGACATAAACATATTGTAATATAAAGATAAAGAGTTTGAGGTGGTAATTTTGAATCTGGGTGACTTAACAAAATGTCTATTTTGAATGATAAATATAAATTTATTAAATTTGAGTGGGAGTCATTTAATAAAACCAAAATTATCGAATAAATATTCAGAAATTTGTTTGTGTTATTGAAAGATAAGTTGCTCTTGGTGAATATTTATGAAGTTGTTTGGCCAATGCAACTCAGGCTATACAGGTTACTTGAAACCCATAAGGTAAATATTCCAATCAAACCCATCTTGTCAATGATTGGATCTGTCCAGCATAAATTAACCAGATGTCTGGCCAAGTTATTACAAGTGCATATAAAATGTATTAGGGACTCATTTAACTTTTGTAAATTATATTCAAAATTGTCCTTTCTCTTTTCAAGATAAATTCATGTGTTAGTTGGACATCAATTTATTTTTGATTTTCTACAAGAGATATATGCTGATGTTTTCTATCATAGTTGTCCCCCCCACTCCCCATTTTGGAAACTGTTTTTATTGAACTAAATATGTTTGCTACCATGTCTGTGGAGTGTTATTTTAATGATAAAATGTACAGACAAACTGACTGGACAGCTATATGTAGCCCTTCAAGAATATTTTTAATTTCATCATGTTGATTGAAAATGAGATTTTTGTTATTTACATTTGAAGAGGTATCCTGAAACTCTTATTTCTGTAGATAAAGCAAGAGACATGTAAGCCAAACATTGCAAATTCATTCCTCTTTGTTTGTACTGAAAATAGGATAATTTTTTTTTTTCTTTTTTTTTTTTAAGTATCCATGTCTTAAATATTTAGAATACTTTAAATTTTCACAACTTCTGAATTAACCTTGGCAAATATTTTCTTCATTTCAACTTTTTTTTCTGAAAACTGAAACCAATTATTATATTGAAGTCAGCGATTTAAAAGAAAAAAAAATTGACAGTCTTATTTTTCCACTTGAAACAATACAAGTTTAATGAATTGTAATTTTTAAAACCTATAAACTTAATTTCTCCTCTCTAGCTTAAAATAAGACAATTTTAAATCTAAGCCAAATGTCAGATTATTATTAATTTTTTTTTTTTTTTTTTTTTTAATCTATTAATGAATTGAATAACTCTTTTTAGCTTTGGAATTTGTAGTCATCTTCAGTCAATAAGAGTTTCGTTTTCATTATTACTTTTAATTCCATCTTTCTCTTTGATGTAACACTTCTGATAATTGCAAGTGGCAAGGCTGGAAAATTCTTAAAACAATTTTTGGTTGTTTATATAAAATTTATCATAGTTTTACTATTGAAAAACTGGATGTAGTAGAGAAATCAAAGTTAACAATTTTTGACAGTAACGAAAAAATAAAAACGTCAGTTGAATTATTTGTTTTGCAATATTATGGTAAATCAATAATTTAACACAACAGGTACTCTATATGGTGATAATTACATTTACATACACATTTTATAACTAAAGCCACAACTATTATAGAACAGATAGTGTTTATTTTTGTATAGCATCTATGCCAGCATCATCATCATCAAAGTCAGTTTGACTTTCATCAGAAGTAAAACAAATATCTCCTGATCAAATCAACAATATAGCAGGTGAAGTAACAATTCAAAGCTGCATTAAACTATTGTTGCTATTAAAAGAGGTTCACTTGCATAGGTGTATTGTTCTGGCGTAGTATAATGCTTATTGAAAGCTTCCTATGTCATTTTTTCTTCAGTTCTTATTACACCTTCTGTTGATAGAATGCTTTCTTTGAGAATTCAGTTATAACTTGAGTTCCAGAAGATGGTGGCCATAAGTCAGTTAAGTGCCATACATGATACACGCTTGAGCAATTGTCTCGAAAGAGACATGACTGACTGGGCAGAAGATTATCCCGCAGTAGGTTGCCATTACTTTCTGTGGTAGACTGGTTGCCAACCAAGGCTATAGAACCCAATCTGTCCTGTTATTTAACCCATACCTGGAGGGAAGAGACAGATTAATACCTTTTCCAAAGGTATTTGCGCGTAAGTGAATGCAAGGAATTCAACTGGAATTCGAACTCTGCTCCCTGATTTCTCGTTCCGAGCCGATATCCACTGTACCACAACGCACATCCATAAGTATCCATGTCAAAATGTTTGTCTGGACTTTTTTGAGATCCTGAATGCTTCTACTGTATGTGTTGTCTCTTTGTTAGTTGGCCAAAATAATGCATCCTGGTCTTAAGTACAGTGATTAGCCTGCATAAAATTCACTGTCAATGAGCCAGATTTTCTTCAAATGTAAATACTTGGTACTTTGAGAAATCCAGTCAGCCAACATTCTCAACTTCTCAATGATGGACTGGGTTGTTTCATATCTAATTAAAAACTTCCTATTGTTCTTGGAGATTTAGAGAGATGGGCCAGGACAAATTTGCAGACCATATTGAACCCACCTGATGTAGAATTGTAACTCCACTTAGTGCATCATCTCTGCTGGTGTAACCCTAGATGAATTCAGTGGATCATTTCTTGACCTTCACATTAGAGAGAACAAGTGTTCTAACCAATTCTGAATTTGCTTTTTTCTGATACCCATTTGATTTTGTGATATTAGATAACAGCCTGAATCTCTGAAAACACTGCTGATTACGCAAGTCACCAGAATTTTTTTTTTTTTTTAAGAATAGTTGTAAATAATACAAGTACATTATCCAGTAGTTAATATTAAGAATTATCTAGTAAGTGTTTCAGATCAGCATTCAGCTGATATCTATATTATATGGGACTACAGACTTAGATCTATATTAAAAAAAATATTTGTTTTGTTATGTTTGAGGAAACAGATTTTCATCACCCCTTTGTCTAAAGGAATTCTAAATTAAACTACACAGGAAATTTTTTATTTGCCATAGCAATGTTTAACTAATTTTCATTTATGACTCTGTACTTGTGAGGATATTTGCTAGATTGTTTTAGTTCCACATGCCATGCTTCTTCCAGATACTTCAAGATCAGTTATCACCCCTTTTAACTCAACTCTCCAAGTTTTTATTTGCCTCTGCTGTAGCCAGGTATTGGATTCACAACCCTTTGGGTCAAGTCACTGGATTCAACCAACATGTTTATCCACTGGGCATGTATACTTGAGAACAATCTATCCCAGTGTATGAAATAAAGGGTTTGGTTTGAAATTCCAAATACCTGAAGAAGGCTGGAGTGTAAAATGGGCAAAACATTGTGAATATGGCAACAGATGAGGACAACAGTCTGAACAGTAAATTACAATACCTCATCTCAGAAATGTAGACAGATAAGTTTTTCTTTTATGTTTGTATAATTTACATTGTGGGGTACATGCCTTCCCATTATGGAATAATTCCAGTGGTTGGATTAGAAATCATATTAACTCAAATACCTACATTTTTACCCTGAAGGCCTTGAACTTTTACATGAAGCAGTAGTTGAGAAAAAAATGTTATATAATTAAATATTCCTGTATAACTCTTTAATGTAATTCTTTAATGTGAAACAATGTTCTAGTGAGTTATGGTGTGCTTTACTAAAGTTCATGTTTAATGCATCACTTGCCCAGAAATGGAGACCTATCTAAAATACTGTTTCACTGAGAGGAAAGATTTTTAGTTTGGGTTTGTAGTCTTATTGCAATTAATGCATAATTTGGCAGATTTTTTAATCCATCACTTTTCACCCTGTTCAAAGGGTGTACAATATCTGGGGGAGATGCACTATGACAAAAGAATGTTGTATAGTGAATTCATTCACTCCTCTTTGTACATTAATGTCTCATAAATTATGTTTGGTGTATTGAGGCAACAGATAATTTTCTAAACATATATTGTTAAATATAACAGACAATGAATGTCTTTTGTTTAATTATGAGCTGTTCTAAACATCGTATTTTGGCTTTAATTTCAGGTGAAAACAAAGACAAAAATTGTCCTACATTTAAAGATATTCTTTTTTATTATGCTGGTTCTAAGCTTTCAGATCACATGAGCCATCTTTAGAGTAGTTACAGGGACATTAACATAAAGACATCCACCATCAAAGATGATATTATCTTGTGTTGGCATAAAACAATACTATGCGATGATAACAGTCACTGAATAGTAGACACAGGTCGTAAATTTGTAGTGCAGTTCTATGAAATCACACCACATGAGACTAAAATGTTAACAGAACCATATGTCTAAATGTAATGTGTTGTGACCAGATTGAATTGTGATTTTAACTTTAATTGTGTATGTGTTGCTTTGATTTAATGTAGATGGCCTCCAATATCTGAAGGTTTGTTTTTTACTGTGTGTGTGTATTCACTTTATAGTAAATTTGTATGCATACAACCAATAAAATAACTAAAAACAAATAATACTCATATGGCTTTCAGAATTATAAAAAAATTGAAAATGATATAAGTTTTAGCCTATTGTTGATAATCTTTACCTTGTTAAATCTTAAGTCTCCTAGAAAAGCCATGCTGGTCTGTTAGACTATAATAATGTAAAATTTACAATCTTTGAAAATAAACTTTAATCAGTGAATTAAAGTTATAGAACAATGAAGAGGTTCATTCAATATGTTTGGCCAAAACTTAGTCAAATATTAAACAAATCCTGGTTGTTCAGAATTCGTACATAGGCTTGAATAAAAGGATTTGAGTAGGCACAAATAGTTACAATTCTTGCAATTATGTGGAAGCTATGTCAGAATGCAATGGATGTGCATTGTGCTGCAGTAGAACGAAAAATCAGGAAGCTGAGTTCAAATTCCAGTTGAATTCCTTACGTGCAAATACCCTTGGCAAAGGTATTAATCCCTCTCTTCCCTCCAATTATGGGTTAAATAACAGGACAGATTGGGTTCTATAGCTTTGGCTGGCAACCAGTATGCAGAAAGTAATGGCAACCTACTGTGGGATAATCTTCTACCCAGTCAGTTATGTCTTGTGACCATCACATTAGAGATGATTGCCCAAGCATGTATCACTTATGGGACTTAACTGACTGATGCCAGAATGCTAGTTGAGATGATCTCTCTTGGCTGGACCTATGGGAGAGAAAGTCAGATGTGATAGGGGCCTGAAACTTTCTATGACTCAAGAATAAACATTACTGAAAGACAGTTCTGGTGCATAATATATGCATATAAAATGAATATGCTTGCCTATACATGTACAGTTATATATACTAGTTTTGGCAGACTGATTTGATATGCTCTGTCAAATGCCTCTCATATAGGTAAAACAAGCAGGTAGACAGACACTCTTTAGTTTAAACATTGGAGGTGATAAGGTAATTTAATTTGATTTCTGGTCACTACTTATCCTCAGAGAATCCAAGATTTTTCTTCAGATAGTTTTGTCTTTCTTTCATTCTGATCTAAGGAAGCCAAAAAGAACAGATGTTCATGGCAAAACATATTTGTAAATTTTCCACTTTGACTCCTGATTTTCACTTTTGTTTTGGATACTATTAAATATCCCCACCTACACACATTCACATGTCCCTTAAAGAACTGTGTTCCTAATTAAACCAAACTCAAATAATTACATTGGTTATACTATTATACACCTATCTAGATGACTTACGTTACACCTACCCAACCATAGTTCAATTAGGACTCATTTAAATACACGCAAAATCCTACCAAGCTCCATCCAAAACATACTAGTAGAAAATACAAATATAATAGCCTCATCCACATTACCACAGATTAAAATAATGGAAGCACTAATAATAAAAAGGAAAAAAGCCAACACTGAATAACATTAACTATGAACACAGCCACAATGTACTGACCTTGATTGGAAAATAGAACATTTCTATAGCTTCAGGCACATATATGAAACTCACATTCAGTTAAAAATAATAAAAATTGCCTTTGATAATAGCTAAAAGAATAACTGAAAACACTTGGATATGTAGAACTTTTGAATAGTTTTTGCTCACTTTGTGTCCAGAAAAGAAAATATTTGTGTGAACACAAGAAAAATTAAATAAAAAGCTCAGCTGCAGTACCTTGTCAGTTGTCTTTAACAAAACAAGTATAAAAAAGATTGCTGCCCAAATACACACACACACACACACACACACACACACACACACACACAAAAGATTTATTGCATTGGTATGCATGTGGGGGTGTAGTTAAAATATGACAATACATGACAGTTATGGATTGTCAGTGTTTATATTCATAATTTATTTTAGACAGTATTTATTAAAATTTCAAATTCGTTTATAAAACTCAGTAAACCTTTGTTTTATTAAACAATTCAAATCTTAAAATAAAAATATTTCTAGAAAATCATTTGATTAGCCAATAAGAAGTGTGAACTATTCATATTTCATTTTCTCTATGCTGGTCTGTGTATTAATGCAGAAATAAAAAGTAAAGATCATTTACTTGTTTTAATATTGATTATCTACAAGTATTTTATATTTCATTTTCACCCTTTAAGTATGTTTTGCTTTGGTCCTGGTGTAATCAAAATTGCATTCACTTATATGCAAGTAACCCTGGAGAAAGGCATGAATCTGTCGCTTCTCTCTCCATCTATGGGTTAAATAGCAGGACAAATTGAGTTCTATAGCCTCGGTTGGCAACCAACCTACTGTGAGAAAATCCTCTACCTAGTCAGTCATGTCTCTTTTGAGACATGATCACCCAAGCATGTATCAAATATGCCACTTAACTGATTGACTGTAACATATGTATGTATATGTGTGCGTATAGGTAATGGTGGTATATTCCTTAGTGGAAACTTTTTTACTGATTTGAGATTGTGTATGTTCTTACATTTCTTTGTATAGGATGATATTAATTCTTTTGTACCTGAAAAGTGCTTAATGATATAGTTTTATAGATTTAATATTACTTGGGTACAATTTTTATCTCCCTTGAACGCCGCTTTCTCTTCACTATGTCTAAGGGACATTACTGCCTTTTGATTGGAAGGCAAAAACAAGTTAAGGTCTTTCTTATACATAGTTTGTTCTTTTTCTTTACTTTTTTCTTTTTCTTTTTTTATAGATGTCCATATTGGTACATCCGGATAAAAACCAAGATGATAAAGAAAGAGCTCAGATAGCTTTTGAAGGTAAGTTGATGTTTTCTTCATTTCAAGCATTTTTTCTTCTACTGCAGAGTGTTTTGAGAAAATACAATGGACTTGATATTCATTGCTGAAGTCAGTTGATTCAGCAAAAAGACATTTTCTGGTAGTTGGGGGCAGTCAAATTTTTCATAAGATAGTATGATTTTTTTTTTTTCCTTTCAACCCTGATTTGCCTGTAAATTATTAATCTTAGTTATTTTACTAAGACCAAGTATAAAAAAAAAAACTATTCAAAGGTTATATCTTGGTGATTGGCTTTTTGTATGTAGGACACTTTTTTACTTAATGTGAAATTTTTTTCAAAAGGTTTTGGGATTTTGAATCAACAACAATTATACTAATAAGGCCATTTTCTCTATCTAATTACTTAGAATTCTCACTCCTACTTTCTTTTACCTAGATTCATTTAAATGAAAGGCAAATCAAAATAAGCATAATTAAAACTGATGCTTCATGATCTGAACCAATGCAAAGGAATTAGTCATAGTTAACCAATCATTCAGATTTTGGAAGTCTGTATAAAAATACTATAATAATATCAAAGTACTAACAAAAATAGTCACAGCATTCAGTACATTAATAAAAATAGTATTGCCTAAAAAAAGTTTTGTAGTATAGAAGTATTTTTGTGGATCATAAAAGCTTTAAGATTTTAATTTAAATATCCAATATGTGAAACAAGTTATATTTGTATGGTTAGCAACCAACCACTTTATTTTAAAATATATATTATTGTTGTGTTATATATATAATTTATGTTATTTATATTTATGATATATTTATGATATATTTAATAACCATATTTATGATAGAGTATGAAACAAGATAAATAATTCTATGATTGTACCAAACCTATCATTTTTTCTTTGTTTTTTTTTTGGGGGGGGGGGTTCTAATCTATTTGATCAAGCAAATAGTTATTTCTATTCTTTCTCATTCTATTCTGTTTTTAAGAAGATTTCAAACTATAAAGATAATTTCAAATTTAATATATCGTGGTTGTGGGGCAGGTAATGCTAAGTCTTATTCATTACAATTTAAAATAAAAATTAAAAATATATCCTTCTTGGAATATAATTTTGATTAACCAACAAAAAGATTTCATTGTTTTAAATATGGGGTATAAATGAATATGGAAATAATAGGAAAATCAATTATATTTTCTTAAATATTGATTACCTAAGTAGGGGGGATACTGAAAAATGCTTGGACCCAACCCAATTCCCAGAATCTGAGCATTATTTTGTCACTGTAGCTGGAAAGCTCTTTTTAATTGTAAAGTGCCAATTTGTAGGATCCTTGCGTTTATTTTTGAATTTGTTTCAGATTATTGACTGAACCTTGTCAAAGAAAAGTATGGAATTTTCAAGTGTTGAACTCCAGGTTGACATGATGTTCCGGTTCCTGCAAAAGAAAACTCCAAAAGGAAAACCATGAGTCTATGATGCAAACATTGGTTGACACAAGCCCATCACTCAACTGAAAATGTTTGTGTCTCAACTTCCACCAGGGAGATTTTGCAACCCCAAGATGCAACACAGTCTAGGAGGTTTTCAACTGTGAACTTCAGAAATGGTCCATCATATTTATTTTCTAATAGTGTTTGAAAGAATTGTTGATATGAAATCCAAGGAATTCGTTAGGGTTATAATTTGAATTATAATCAGAAACAATATCAAGTGAACACCTGCAAGTTGATTTTTCAGCATTTTCAGTGATCTAGTGTGTGTGTTTTTTGTTTGTTTTTCTTAGTGACTTGTCACTGAAACAGTCTTACTATTATGACCTTGAAACCAAACAATACTACATGCATTGTCAGCACTCATATTCTTCATGAGAATGGTTACTTTGAAAAATTTGGTATTTGAATAAAGAGACAATATACTCTTCTGTCCAGATATTAGTCAATTTGGCTATCCTTTCTAAATTTTAAAAGGAAGAAACTTTCCAAATAACTTTAAGACATCAGTTAAACAGTATTCCATTGACCAAGCAACATAATTTTTTGAAGGATTAAAGAAATTTAACAAGTATTTTGTAGTTAAAGGTAAATATATGGAATAAAATTTTTCATGGCTCTAGGTTATTCTTTTCTTAGTTGGGTCAAGAACTTTTTAACAGCCCCTCATACAAGTATTTTTTTCTTTTAAAACTTTCTGCATTCAATAAAATATTAATTATAAAGTTAAAATACTAATGCCAAAATATCTCAAGAAAAAAAAATATCCCTTGATTGTGAGATTGTTTATATTATTGAATTTGAAGAATAGCAATAAATACTTCAATATTTTGTTGAGATCTTTGTAGCTTTTCTTTTCTAATTTACTTTTTGCTTCTCAACAACAGAATTTTTAGAAAACCCAACAGAATAACATCATTTATATTGTTCGGACTGTTGTCCTCATCTTTATGGCCATATTCATGACATTTTGACTGTTGTACACTCCGGTGTTCTTTAGGTGCTTGAAATTTCAAACCAAGCCCTTTATTTCAATTACTGGGATATGTCATTCTCATGCCATGAGAACGACAAGCCCCAGTGATAAAAATAAAGGATTCAGTGATTGAAATTCCAAGTACCTGAAGAAGGCTGAAGTGTACAATATCCAAAATTGTGTGAACATGGCAATAAAGCTAAGGCTGAGCAATGTAAATAATGTTAATACTGTCTCATTTCAGAAGTGTAGCCCAATACCAATGGAATAAAGGTATTAAAGTACATTTGGTATCTTATTTATTGCTATCTAAATACCAAAATGTTCAATTTTAAGTTTTCCTTAATTCTCAATAAACTGAGAAACTATTCCCACAATTATTTGGAAGTTTCATTTTTGCAGAGATTATTATTTTTAATTTGACCTCATCAAACAAGGAATTGTGAAATGTGTACAGTAGGACCTCGTTATCTGAGGTAGAATAATTTCCTCAAAAATGGACATTTAGGGGTTTTTAGAACTTTTAACTGGGAAATCGATGCTGTTGGCCTATATTTTTGGCAGAAGGTTTAAAAAATTTTCCCCACTATGAAATATATTTGACTTACATTACATATCAACTTTAAAAATGAACAAGAAGAAAAAAATTTGAGGATATTAAAATTTAATTTTTAATTTATTTTCTTTGTTTTAAGATATGATTTTAAAAAAAAACCTGTCTCTTCTAACATCTTTGGAATAGATATCACAAATTAGTTTTCATTTACTAAAAATTTAGAATGGTCCAACCATTCAGACCAGAAGTGAAAGGGAGGTTGTTGATCCTCTGATGGTAAGGTCCTACTCTACTTTGCACCATAGTTTTTAAAAATTATTAATAAAACCAGCACTTTACAATTTGGGCTCAGTTGTCTGGTTTTAATTTTTGTTTTCCTTATCAGGTCATGATTATGGTTTTCTAAATAACATGGTTGATAGTTGGGATGTGAGTAGGAAAATTGTTTTAACACTGATCTTCTGATAGCATCTAAGTTGTTGTCTTTGACATATTTTGCAACTCAACTGCCTCTTCATCTTTAACCAGTATTTGCATTCAGGCAACACACTGACTCTGCTTTATGAAAATAACATGGTTTTTAATTAACAAAAAGAGTTCTTTGGATTAATCCTGCTCTATTTCTCATGATGTTTCCCTCCTAGCTTTGATCCTTCTTGTAATTTTTAACTTATTATTGTTTTCTGTGTAACTCTTGATCTGTCTCATCAGTTTTATTAATTATTTTTTTAGCTGTGAATAAGGCTTACAAGACACTTGAGAATGAAGAAGGCTATAAAAGATGTCGAGACATCATTGATGAGGCTATATCAAGAGTTGATGAGATGGTAAGTACAATATTTTCTAGTAATTGACTGAAAATGAAAAATATGACAGGCTGGATATGACATAGCCTTCATTTAACCATGGTCTGGAGTTTCCCCATGTTTGAAGAAATTATTCTACCTCAGATAATGAGAACCTACAAAAATGACTCAAATTTTGAAGTTTATAATTAAAATTTAAATTATTTTTAACATTCATTTTGTAAACATGACGAATTCTGATTAATTTGCACCTTAAAGTTTATGGCCATATCATATTGATTCACTGTTTCCCATATGATCACTAAACAACATCAAGCTTGGTCATTACCTTAAGTAGTGATTGCTTGGGAATATCAGGTGCTCTAAGCTTGGATGTGTAGGTGGTATAATGACTATAATGTCTAATGGCTCAGAATTTTTAAATTGGAGAGCCAAGTTTAAATTTCAATTGGGTTCATTATGTTCACTTGCACACAAATACCTCTTCTCTCTCCAGCTATGGGTTAATTATTAAGACTTGTATCTCTAAATAAATATCTCTGCAAAACATTGTTGCAATCTAAAAATATTTTCTGGTTCTAAATAACCTGTAAAGGGTTAAGCTGTAAAAAAAAAAAATTGTACCTTTCTTAAAATGATTCATGTACATTGAATTTTATAAGAAAGATAGCATTATTAGATTTGTTATATTTTTTTAGATTATGTAAAAGAAAAATGAACACAAAACGAAACAATGTTTTTAAATAATAAATTCCTCATATCCAAACTTCAGGGCAGTTCAGATTTAAGGATGGGTTTGGATATGATGTGGCATGTATAATATAACTATGATTTAACAAAGCACAAGAACTTATCACAATATATGAAAAATTAAGTGTGTCACAAAAGTAAATAATAATTTGCAATGTTTAATGCTCAATAAGTTTTATTTCAATCCTTTTATTTCTTTTCTCATTTTGCTGTTCTAGTTTCTTAAATTTCTGAAAATTATATGCATTTGTACATTTTGTACTACTGAACAATGATTTTTGTTCTCCATGAATTTGATGAGTTCATCAATAGTTTTATCTGAGTCTGTCTTTTCATCATCCTTCAGGTTTTCATCATTATCGGAATTTGATTCTTCCTCTATTTCTAGACAATCCAATTCGTTTAAAAGCGATTCTACCATTGAATTCTTTTGTAATTTATTAATGTCTTCATTTAACCATCCATTTTAAGTCATCCAGAAAGTATTCAGTGGATCATTTTCAAGTGGAGTTTTTTAGTGTTTTCTTCGGATTCTGCAATCTTTGTTAATTTACAAATTCAATGAATTAAGAACTTCAAGTTTTTCAATAATGTCTAATTTCTGACATAACATGAAAGAATTTCTTTTCCTTTTTATTACAGTTGAAGTTTCTTCTGTGAAAGACATTATGGATTGAGAAACTTCAAGTTACTAATAATTATCTTCAAAGATAAGAAAATGCTCTATCTCCACCCTGATATCAAGCACTTTATGATTAAAAAAAAAACAAAAAAAACACCTGCTTGCAAAAATAGCTTTTCAAAAAAAGAACATTTTTGCACTAAATGTTTTCACAACTTAACTCTCTCTCATATATCTCTTTCTCTCTCATATATATATATATATATATTCAAAAGGAAATTGATGCTTTACACACTCTGACTAATGTATATATGGATTAAAAGAAAAGCAAAATGGATGTAATCTTAACTCTTTTTCCCCCCCTCTCTCTCTCTCAGAATAAACAGAAACGAAAACAGAACAAGAAGGAAGGCAAGCCAGTGGATGCTGTTGAAGAAGATCAGCAAAAAGTAAGGGGTTTCTTTTTAGTTGTTTACTAAGCAGGTTGCAAGTTAAGGCACCCAATGAGGAGTATTCGTTAACTTCAGCATAAACTACTTTTTTTATAAGCTGTTTTTATATAAGTGGTGAAAAATTGATATTTTTACTTTTATGTAAATGATATCCAGTACAATATATCTCATGTGCACATACATATTTTATATATATATATATATATATATATATATAATTTTTTTTTATATAAGTTTTTAAAAAATAAGGATAAAATATACCTTACTTTATTTAATTGTTTATGCTATAAGAATTAGCAAAAACAGTTTTACCATTGAACAATTACACTATCCAAAGAGCTGGTAAAATTATTCATCTGTCTCTTGGAATATAGTACATATTGATTACACTGGGTTACAAAAATTTTTTTTTTTTTTTTTTAACTAATTTAGGAAAATTTTGAACTGCTGAATCTAAAAATGGCATCTGTTTCTCTTAATTAGATCAGTTTTTTTTTTTTTTTTTTTTTTTTTTTTGCTAAGTTGATTTTTGTGAATATTTCTCATCAGAGATAGGTTTTTAAGAAAAAAAAATTGTTTTCTAACACAATGTATTAATTAAATGTTACAAACTTTGGTTTCTGTAAATTGAATAATACATTGATAAAGGGAAGTACATGTAAACTGAACATTACATCATCATTGTGTGAAATTCAGTGTATAAACTTCCATTTATTTGAACCTCTAGAATGCTCACTGGCAAGGATGTCTTATTTCAGAGTCGAACAGTAATCGGCCATCATGACTGCATCTTAGTGTCCCTGAAACCGGGTCTCCATCAATCTCTCCCCCTGCTTGTCGCCCATTGATCCCAGATTCTCAGGAAATTGATCATAATGAGAATAAGTAATGTATTTTGATGCTTGTATTGCATCTAATGTTTCTGAAAGCAGTCAGCATATTGGTGACAAGTTCTGCATAGTTCCTGGCCTTGTTGCCAAGAAGGTTCTTTACAACCAGAACAAAAGCCTTCCATGCTTCCAATTTCACTTCATTCATTAAGTTTTCAAACTCAGGATCTCTGATGAGCTGATGGATATTAGGATCATCAAAGATGCCGGCTTTCAACTTCTCCATGGTCAATAAAAGCCTGGCACAAGTAAGTGAAGCAGACACCATCCTTGTCCAGAGCTTTAGTGAACTGTTTAATCAAGTCTAGCTTGATGTGCATTGGTTGGAAGAGCATTCTGTTTCTGTCTACCAGAGGGTTGTTGATGACGTTCCTTGCTCTGCAAAGCACCAGTTCCTTCTACACAGGTCAGACCTTCTTCATGTAATGCCGAGCAGTGCCCCTGCTATTCCACATCCACAGAAAGCATGGGCACTTGGTGAAGCTGGACTGCCTTGCATACCATGTGTGGTGCCCAAGTTTTATCCTGATCACCAAAATAAGCATGGTAGTCACACTTTATGAAACTTGTGACTGGATTTCTGTTATGAACAATGGTGTATTTGCAGCAGGAGGTAGCAGAATATGTTGGAAATTTCAAGAAACAAAAAATTTTGCATCATATAAAGTGAAAATACCTATACATGAAAACAAAAACGTCTAAAAACATGTGACTCATTTCAGAAAG
Source organism: Ascarosepion bandense (assembly GCA_037127315.1). Taxonomy (NCBI): domain Eukaryota; kingdom Metazoa; phylum Mollusca; class Cephalopoda; order Sepiida; family Sepiidae; genus Ascarosepion; species Ascarosepion bandense. The sequence goes on from JBBBDQ010001389.1 coordinate 3,160,907, forward strand.
TTGACTTGATTGAGCAAAACCAATGTTATTTTTTGGTTCAGCACATCAAAATTGTTCCAAATCAGCTAAAAAACTTAGATCATAAATTTGGTGTTGACCAGTGTTATCTTTCTTCCACGTTGACTTTACTCAATTGAATGATTTCTGATCTATTTTATGTAACTTCTGTCAGTAATCAGTATTTGTGCAGCAAATTAAAAAAGAAATAGTTGATTTTTATTAATATTTCAGATCATGTCATATTGTTTATTTCTGGAATTAGTTATATCTTTTATGTTTCAAAATTATCTCATGGATAAATTGCATTAATTTGTACAAATTACATTTTTCTGTCTTCAGCACAAGCATGCAGTCTATGTGCAGACATGCAAGCTGTTTGCAGATTTGGAGCGGTTGCGTCAAGAAAGAGAAGCAAAGGAAATGCATGAGCGGTGAGTGCTATTTTTTTTTCTTTTTTTTTACCCCAATCTAGCCAATTTCATTTACATTCTTAATCACTTTTGTGGTGCATATTCCACACTGTGATAATACATTAAAAAAATATTAAAGCTTAGACTTTTTAGTTATAAGTGACTATTAAATTTAAAAATTTTTGAAAAAATAACATTTTAATTTAGTTTAAATATGTGTTGCCAGAAAAAATCCTTACATTTGCCTTAATAGTACAATTGAAGACAAAATACATTGGCTAATGTTTCCTTTTGTTTTTTTTTTATTACATATATATATATATATATATATACACACACACACACACACACATATATATATATATATATATATATATATATATATATAATGATGGCTATGTTTTTTTATTTGCAGAAAACGAAAAGCAGAGGAGGAAATATTAGATGAAGAAAAACGGAAAGTTGAAGCTGAATGGCAAAAGAATTATGAGGTATGAATTGGACAAATTTGAACATTGTGAAACTTGTTTTTGTAAAAAAAAAAAAGATTCCACAAATTCTCCTTTGGATACAAGTCAGGAGACTGACTTGGCCAACTGAGAGTACTAATACCATTATTTTCAAATCATTCCTTTGTAAGTTTGCATTATGTTTGGGATCATTGTCGTGTTGAAGCACGAAATTTCGACCATGTCCTAAAGAAGTTGCAGATTTCTGAAGGTTCTTCTCTAGAATCCCCCTGTACATGCTACCATTCATTCTACCATAGATAACTTGTAACTCACCAGTGTTCTTAGATGAAAAGCATCCCCATATCATAATGGAACCACCCCCCAAACTTAACTGTGAGGATGGTATTGTGCTTGTTGAAGGCAGTGCTATTTTTTCGCCAAACACTTGTTGCTATGTTCCTTCCGAATAGTTCGACTTTCGTTTCATCCAGTTTTATAGGCACTGCCAACTATTTCCCTTACAAAGTCGGTCAGTCAGTTTAGTGCCATACGTGATACACGCTTGAGCGATCATGTCTCGAAAGAGACTGACTGGGCAGAAGATTATCCCACAGTAGGTTGCCATTGCTTTCTGCGGTAGACTGGTTGCCGACCAAGGCTATAGAACCTAATCTGTCCTGCTATTTAGCCCATAACTGGACGGAAGAGACGGATTAATACCTTTCCCAAAGGTATTTACGCGTAAGTGAATACAATGGATTCAACTGGAATTCAAACTCGGCTCCCTGATTTCTCGTCCCGAGCCGATATCCACTGTACCACAACGCACATCCTAAAGACAAATGCTTAAATTTTCTGTGGAAATTCTTACTCTTCCCATCCTGTGTAATGCCAGATACTTAATGTGTGTGATTTTATTATAAAAAACCACAGACAAGGTGTGATGTAATTTTTCATGTGATCTTAGGACTTTTTACTTTTGAGGACATAAAAATTGTACAAGTGTTTTGTTTATACAAGTTCTTTCAGCTATACTTTTATCCATTTTTGAGGATGAATGTTATTTTACATGTAACAGAATGTATGTGGTAGAGTAGTGTGTATGTACTAGGTAACATAACCAGTAAGCATGTTGTTAGCGTATTTGTAGTTGATATTATTTTGGGTTTTTCTTTTTATCAATAAAGCCTCCATTATTTTTATTTTTATTTTTTTTTTTTTATGATATTTGTATTGTCAACAAGTATGTTCAGGATATGGTTTAGTAGGTCTCTGTGTGTGTGTGTTTTAAATGAGATTGAATTAAGCTTTGTTCAGAGAAATGCAGCATGAGTCTTAGAGTCAATTTTGTAGTTGTATAGCTGATATAATTATTTATGAAATTAGGATCAAGAATACAGTTCTGCAAGGGACATGTGAATTCATAAATAATGTTGGTTCATTGTAGTTTGGCTCTTGTTGATGAGGTTAGCCATTTTCAATTTTGCATAATAGATAATTAATTAAACTTTTTTGTTTAAGTCGATGGGAGTTGCATATTTTGAAGTGAAGATTCGTCCTATTTATAATTGCTATACATTTGGTTTTTGTAGAAAATATTAATGTTATTATCATTGTATTTACTACTGCCATTATTCAAGTTTGAAAGACAATTTTTATATAATTTATGTCTTCAAAAGAAAAATATCATAAAATCACATGAAAAATTACATAAAAAAACTTAACCGTAATACCTTGTCTGACATTTTCAATGAAACCTGCATAAAAGAGATTGCTATTCAAACATATATATTGTATATTTGGATAAATAACAAATCCAAATCAATAGAATAAATATAAAAATAAAAACAAGTAAAATAAATTTATCCAAATAAATAAATAAATAAATCACTCCCACCAAAATAAATTAGGATTACCCACAATACACCACTGACCTGTACGTATAATTAGCCAAGGAAAATCCCAACATGTGGCCTGATGATTGCACCTAGCATGAAACAGTCTGTTGCCTCTGAGTGTTGACTTCAATGTTCACTTTTATATTTACATATGTTCTCTATGATAAGCAGCACTTTATCTTATGAATATAGCACACCTTAAAACTATATTTCTTTATATATATATATATATATATATATATATATATATATATACAGAGAGAGAGAGTTAAATATATCGATTGAAATCCAACAAGATGAATAGAATAAGTAAAGAACAGGTAGGAAAAATACTTGTTTACATTATTACACGACAATTTTAAATGGAAATGTATTTCAATTTGTCATTTACACACAGTAACATTGCCAACATATAAATACTTAATTTATCTATAGTTTAAATACATTTGACACTTACATTACGTTTGCATACATGCATTTACATTCAGAATAAACATCTATCATTACATTTAAAATATTCATCCATTGCTTTATTACATGTGACACGTGTAATAAAGCCAATGAAATCAAACCTCAGTTGACATATTGTCTCTGGATTTTAAAAAAAATTTTTAAATCATTCATCTTTAAAAAAAAAAAAAACTCTGAGAAGCCTGTTAAAGTAAAACATGTTAGATTAAAGACTTTTTTCCTACCTGTTCTTTACTTATTCTAGTCATATAAATGAAGAAGAACGAAGAATAAAATTGCAACATTCAAAACATTAATTTAAAACAGTGCTCAATATAAAAATAGAGCAATGAATATTTATTATTAATTACATAAGAACAATGTCCCATCCAGTAGTTAACAATAATGGTAATCATAGTTACTGCCTGATGAGACATTGTTCTTTCAATATCAAAACAAAAATGTACATTTTTTTTTTTTTTTTCTTGTTAATTTTCTAATGTAATAATAGTGTGCGTGTGTATTAATAGCATACTACAACTTAAAAGCTAATATACCATCATCAGACAGTGAAATGTGTTTCATTTACTTGGTCATATATATATATATATATATATGTGTGTGTCTGTGTCCGTTAGCTATAGACTCTGAAACGGCTGAACTGATTTTCTTTAAAATTTACACAGTTGTACTATAAGCATCTGTGAGTGTTCTTAGCTAGGTTTTGTGTTGAGGTACCCCTGATAAATATCGAAAATTGATAATCGAAAAAATCAGGTTATAGAAGGAGTGGTTCGATTTTAATCAAATTTGATACACTCATAGACAAAGACATAAGAAACGATATTCAGAAGTTTCAAGGTTGCAGTTCTTACAATAGTGCGGAAAATAGATTATATATATATATATATATATATATATATATATATAAATAAAAGGCAAGATGTTTGTGTGTCTGTTTATCTGTCTGTATGTCCTTTATACAAATCTACAATTTTTATCCGATTCTCACCAAATTTCACACAAATATTCTTTAGGTTGAGTCTGAGCTCCAGAACCATGGATTAGTTTTAAAGTTTTCATTATACCTCAGCAACGCTGGGCTATACTGCTAGTGTGTGTGTGTATATATATATATATATATATATATATATATATATATATATATATATATATTATGTGTGTGACTATTTACGCTCTCACACCCTGATTGACCACTCTGGAAGCATGGTAGACTTTGAAAAACAGTAGCTACTCTGGCATCTATGCATCGTTCATTCAGCAATGAATTAGAACACTCTCAGCTATTGGGTGTGTATAATGATAATATGCACGCTAAAAAGTCTGCCTCCTTCTACTGAGCGCCCGTAGCTCAGAGGTAGAATCGCTGACTGACGCTAATTCGGTCGGGTTTCAATCCTGGGTAAAAAGCAATCAGCTGTCTAACTGTACTGATGAGCTGTGATACAGCGAAACAGATCTGTCTACGAATAACTCACACACACACAAGATTTAAAATAAAAAATGCCACCATATTAAGTGATTGTAGTGAAGTAGGAGTTTATTATATTTTAAAAGAATTGTGTGTGAAGACCAATGAATATTGGGATAAAGTGTAGCAATATAAACCAGACAAGATGTGTCAAATGGAATAAAACAGTAGCTAATGTATTATTTTTAGATGCAACAAGGTTGAAAAAATAAATACGAACAATAAAGAATAAAATGTCTGAAAGAGTTTTGTCAATATAAAAAACAATTAGAAAAGATGTAACTCACAGAAGTTGGATTTAAAAGCAGAATTACTAGATTATAGATGCCAAATAGTGAAAGTGAGCATACACAGTAAAGTAACAGTTAATAAAGTTTGGTTTTAAGGTATATATAATTAACTGAAATAAGTAGGTTTATAGATTATAACAAATAGTAAACATTTTGAGAAAATTTTAAATAAATTTAAGAGTGTGAATAATCTTATGATTGCAGTAAGTGGTAATTTCATTACATTGGTAAATAAGTTTTGGGTAATTTAATTATATGAATTTTTTCTTGTAAGTAAAGAAAACATTTCATGTAATAATTTACATGTTCTAGCTTTTCTTAATATCACCCATTTTACTGTAGGAGTTTAATTTGCATTTTTTCAGTTGCCAAATACTATTGGCAATTTTAAAATATAATAAAATCCAAATCCACTACAATCATTTAATACGGTGACATTTATTATTTTAAATCACCTTGTGTATGTGAGTATAACCTTCCCCTGGACACCAGTGGTAGTACTGCTTTGCTTGGGGTGAAACGATTTTTTTTTTTTTTTTTTTTTTTTTTAATTTATTTAAAGTGTGTGTTCGTTACCCTCCCCCACTGAGCTTTGCATCATCGATCACTTTGTTCCAAACCAGGCTCTGTCTACATTGTGTTTGATTGATCTCAAAGCCAGTTTTGGTTGAGAGTCCCTGAAAATCCACTGCATTGATGATCCAAACAGAGCTGGAACCCACAATACAAAAGGAAATTTTTGTAAAATTAACAAGGAGTTTCTATATATACATTTTGTTAGGTACAGTATTTGGTTAGAGTTTATCACTCTTGCATGCAGACAGCTATAATTCAGACCCACGTCTTCTACACTTTCTCTAATTTTGTTGGTCTGGCATCAGGCTAAAGTTGGAGTTTCTTCTAAGGCAAGCAGTCACATGACAACATTTCTTGTGTTGACTCACTCCGTACCGATCTGATTCTACAGTACTCACCTGTACTCTCTACTGTCTGAAAACCCATCTACTCGTCTGCTTATAATGAGTCTCGCGTTTACCAGGGTGGTTGTGAGACACTTTGGGTACACTTAGCATTTCCAAATGATCAATATAGGATCCTCCTTTTGGTCACCAGATCGACCCTGTCTCCTTTCTTTTTTAATTTATATATATATATATATATAGAGAGAGAGAGAGAGAGAGATCTAAATATAATAGATATGCGTATTATGAAATTATATGGAAATTTACAAAATTGGCATTAACTGACATATCAATTTGAATTTATTTGATTGAACTTTTTAGTATGATTTACTTGTAGAAAAACGTACTATCAACTCAAGTACGAGGAGCCATTAAAAAATGTTCAAGAAAATAAATTATATTATAAAATTATAAATTTTATATCTTCCCACATACATACACAGTAAGCCAAAGGTTTTTGTTATTTAAATGTAAATCATCTGCGCAACCAATATCAATCAAACATGCAATGTACAATTAATTCATAACTATATAATTATATTAAGCTCTATAATATTGATTATATTGAGCACTGTTAATAATAAAATAAATGGCGGGGCACTCAAAAAAGCCTGGAGTTCTCTTTACCTGGAATATATATATATATATATACACACACATGGTACGTATGGATGTTATAATATCACTACAAAAGTATCTATTTTGTTTGAACACTTCTTGTCTTATCAAGTGATAAGACACAGTGTCGAAACAAAATATACTTTTGTAGTGATATTATAACATATTCATGTTATCATTTTTTAATATATATATATATATATATATATATAGATATAGATTGTTTAATTACTTAGTTTCTGGTAATAAGATTAGACCAGTGCACATTTGTATTAAAAAGTGTTCAATACAATTATATTGTAGAACTTTTGAATATTTTCCATTTGTAAACGAGTTATTACGCGACCTAGGTTTCTACCATGGGTGGTGTTATCAGGTAATTTGTAATAACTGATTTTACCATTTAGCCTTTTTTTTTTTTAACTCTCACGTGCAATTTTTAAAATTACAAGGAATTATGACGTTTTCATCCATAATTGTAGGAACCTAAGAAGTATTTTTTAGTATGGCTACACTAAGTCATAATTTTCGCTCTTTCATTTAATAGTTCGTTTTCATTTGGGAATAGGATAATCTCTAACTTTTCTTCTTGGCACAGTCTATATATTCTGCCACCACTGTAAGGCTTAGCTGTTTTACCATACTTCACATTATGTCTGTGTCTTTTCCATATTATATATATCTTCCCACATACATACATAGCAAACCAAAGGATTTTGTTATTTAAATGTAAATCATCTGCGCAACCAATATCAATCAAACATGCAATGTACAATTAATTCATAACTATATAATTATATTAAGCTCTATAATATTGATTATATTGAGCACTGTTAATAATAAAATAAATGCCGGGGCACTCAAAAAAGCCTGGAGTTCTCTTTACCTGGAATATATATATATATATATATATATATATATATATATATATATATATACACACACATTACTTTGTTGAAACTATACTTGGTATATTCATCTTCTTCCTTTTACTATTCATTAAATAACAAAAATAAAAAATTCAGTTTTCTAGCTTTTTATTTTAAAGACCAAAGTAATTTTCATTGGTACCATCTGTTTTTGACAGGAGAGTCGAAAAGACCGTGTGAACAGCTGGAGAAACTGGAAAGCTGGTGGTAAGAAAGCAAAAGGTTTGTTCCGTCCTCCTAAACACAAGGCAGAACAAAGATGATTAACAGAATAAACAAGTTGCCCTTAAGCAAGAAGATGTTCATGGCAAGATAATGCCCGGTGGTGGTCACCATAGCAGCAAAAGCAGCATCAACATAGTAAAATATAAAAAGAATGTGTGCCCTTTTTTCTTTTTCTTTTTTTTTTTTTTTTACTTCATCGATGGCTTTTCAGATGCAAAAAAGAAACCATTGACACTTTTTTTTCTGTGTGAGTATGTACATTTGGCTGCAAAGAAGCCATACTACCCATCTACGATCCCCCTGTTGCAAATGTGGCATCATTGCTCACACAGCCACTGCCATTTGATAATACTCATTAAGGAAAAAAAGCAGCCCTTTTTCACCTCCCCCTACCTCTTCACTTTATCATCTTTTATTACATTCTCTCAGAAAAAAAAAAGAAAAACCTACCCTTCATTGGGATAAAAATGTTATCGTAAAGTAAGATTTTTCTTTTGTAAAATATGACTGAAAATATTTTTCTTATGTTTTATCTGTACTTGTTTGCTTACTTAATGGTTCTCTTTTGAACTATTTTCAAAATTGCTGATATCTTTTTCTAAAGAGAAAGCTTCCTGCAGCTGTGAATCATTTTCATTTGTTCTGATATCAATTCTTTGGCTGTTTGGTCATGATGGAAATGACCAAATTTCTATTGAATGTATTCAAGTTACTTTATCTGAGTTGATAACATGTGCTTGATGCCAATACAAATCCTGTTTAGCCCTGAGTTGGTGTCTTCCATAAATTTTTGTTTGTTCAAATAAATGCTAAGCTAAGAACACTTGTCTCAAATATATTCAAACCCAATATTATGGTAAAAGATTGCAAAGTTTTTTTTTTTTTTATTTTTTTTTTTTAATCTAAAAACTTTTTTATATATATATATATATATATATATAAAACATGAGTAAAAAAAAAAAAACCTTTGTAAATTATACATAATGAAAGTAATTCAAATTCAGGGTACATAAACTTATCATAGCATTTATGAAAAACAAATTAACAAAAAGAATGAGAAATTAAATTTAAAAAAATTTTTTTAGTAATAATTTACTTTGAATTCTTTGAATATATCTGTACTTTTCTATTATACAATTACAAAAAATGCATATCCCCAATATGAAGTCAGATAAAAATTAAGAAAAATTTGATTGTTTTGCTGCTGTTAGAATAGTGTGCCTATTTTCTGGCTGCATTCAGCTCAGGATTTGTTTTAAAGGGAAAGAAAATATTCATTACAGGGCAAATGTGGTCCATTGAAAATTTGGACACTTTATTTCTTTTCTTCAAAAATATGATTGTATATAAGATCCAAGGGATGACTTGGCCTTTTTGAATTCATTTTTAGAAACCTTTGAAATCACTTTGTTGTTTATTCATCCATTTAAGTTGCCCTGTCATGATAAAAAGTCACTGAATTACTTTTCTCTTTGTTTAAACATTTTTAATATTAAAAAAAATTCATGATTGAAAATACAAGGAGGGTGCTTAAATAAAATTCTTTGCTCCTACCAAGAAAGGAACAAGCTACATAAGGAGATGTACATGCTATTCCACCTTTCGCCCTGGACATTTCACAAAGTTTCTATAATACTTCCCAAAATAAACTGATGTTTGACCATTGAAATATTGCCCTGCTGCTGCTATCACCTCTGAATTATTTGAAAATTTTCTTCTTTTAAGGTTTGAAGACCAGAAATAGTCTAAACAAGATCTGGTGGATGGTCTCTGCACTCAAACCCCAAATTCTTCAAAATATCCATTGTCTTGCCAACCCTGTAAGCAGGGGCATTGTCCTGCAAAGAGAACAACTTTCTATAATATCCCTTACAATTTTTCTTTTGATGCCTCCTTTAAATTGGTACAGCAATTTAGAGTAGTATTCTGCATTAACTGGCTCTTCTGAAGATAGTCAACCATTAAGATACCTTCCTTGTCTCCCAAAATGGGGTTATGACCCTTCTGCTGATTTTTGGGTCTTTAATTTCTTCAGTCATAAGTAACCAGAGTGCCCCCACTCCATGGCCTATTGTTTTGTCTTCAGATCATAATGATGTAACCATGGTTCATCAATAGCGACAATTGTTCAAAAGAAATTATCGTTAGATCACTGAAAATGCTACAAAATCATTTTTGGTTGGCATTCAAGCATTTTGGCAACCACTTGACTTACAGCTTCTGCATACCCAACTACTCATGATTTATAAACCCAATGTGTTCACTGGATATTTCTTATCAGCAATTTTTTTACCCAAAAGTTGCTGATTTAGTCTAAATTAGATCATGAGTGTTATCAACAATTTCAGGATCTATCACTATTGAGAGCCTCTCAGACCATACAGCATCTTGAATATTCCACACTTTCCATTAATTTAGTCCAGTCATTGATCTGAAACAACTTCAAATGTAAGTAAGAATTGGCACTTTACAATGTGCAAGAACAGTCTTTTCATCTACAGTGACAAAATAATGCTAAGACTTGGGTTAAGCTGATAACTTTTAAGCACCTCCTAATGTGTGTAATATGGCTGTTTCTCTGAACAAATTTTTGCCAAAAAAAGTTACTATAAATAATTTCAAGAAAGAAAAACAATGTTGTTCAAATCCCCACTCCTTATAAATTCCTTTGAATTTTGTCTTATATTCACTTGTACTATGATGTCATAAAACATGGAAATATTTACTTATCCTGTAATTCGTTTATTTTTTTCCCTTGTTTTTCAAATTTCTTTTTTCAGATTACTTTAACTGTTTTAAAGAGCAAATTTTTGAGCATTTTTTTTAATACCACATTTCTCGTATGTTAAGACACTACAAGTGGTAAGATGCACCCTATAATTAGCTGGGTATTTTTTTGTGGAAAAATATTTGAGGATTTAATAGCTTGCTGTACTAGCAAGTCGAAGTCAATGACTCTATGTTGTCATTTTTCTTTGTCACAATATTTGTGGTTATTAGATTTTCAATGGTTTAGCACAATTTTGCCATGTTGCTTACCAACTTGAAATGTACAGTGTCTTAGGTTTGACACCATTCTATTCAGTCATGGAAGAGTATCTTGTGCTAACAAAATTGGTGACAATGTCTGCTCTGATCCTGACAGCTAGTCTACCTGTAGATGGCCTTGGTAAGGCTAGATCACCATAAACAAACCTGGCAGCTATTGACTTCTGAAAATTGGATTTAATGATAGGTTTATTGAGTTAACTGGTTTTGTTTCAATAGTACACAAAGTGTGGTAACAAGGCTGGTATTCTTGGTGTACACCTGAAGGGTAACTATTAGCTTGTATAATGTGACTGGGGTTTGTGGGGATACAGTATGGTATGCTTCTATGAATGAAAGATAGTACTGGTTGGAAGTTGCCTACTTATCAATAGAAAAAAAACACTGTATATAGTACAATACTAATGGGGATATGCAGTATTTATTGCATGAATTGCAAGCTTATTATGTCTGGGGTTTGTGTTAGTTTGCCAGGTCTAGAATTTGACCTTTCAGTGCTAAGATGCAGAGTGATGTTTGAAGACATTTTTGGTTGGTAAAATGCATCTTAGTATATGGTAATCTTTATTTTTGTTCAGAGACTATTCACAGTCTATTGTGCAATCAAAAATGGTTATCATGCCACTAACCCAATGTTTTGACCATGTAAAATTAGAAAATAGACAAATGCTTTTTATGTAATACAAAATAAAATTATCCCATGATCTAATTGACTATTGCACTGTCATGACTGCGTTCTTCATGGTATTTTGTTTGAGACAGCATAGCTTACTTGAAAATATCCATCTCTTTTGCAGGTAACATGTAACTGGTTATATTGAGTTACATAGTATCAGCAAAAGAGAATAATCCTTGAACTGAAGGAGTTTCTTTAAGTAATCACAAACTACCTCTAGCATAGCTTAAACACAGTACACAAAATTTATTTTCTCTGCAATAAACCATTAGGCCTACACTTAAGGTTTTAAAAAAATGTCATAAGTAAAATATATATGTGGAATTGGTTGATTTCAGGGTAGATTTTATCCTGTAGAATTGATTTATACAAGGGGAAACACACACACAGCTTAACTTTTTGCTATATTTGAGCCATCTAATTAGCAATGGTAGACTGTTTCAAGATGATTATAAAACCAGGTTAAAAAAAAAAACAGGGAACTGCAATAATTGTAAAAATATATTTAAAGACTCACATGATTTTTAAAAATAATAAAGACAACATATCAATTTCATATATGGTGGTATAAGTAAACTAGTAATTAACAATATCTATTAACCCATTTATTTGTAAATATGCTATACCTGATGCTTTTTATATTGATTTTGCTGATCCTTTGTTTATAAATAGACACTTGGCAATTCTCTTAATTAAACAGGGATTAAAGCTGTTTGAGTTATGGATTATTTCTTATTTTTCAAATTAATTATTATAAGTATAATTATCCTCTCTATTATATAAATTTCCCTTGTCACACTTATGGAGAGAAAAACAATAGTGAGGCAGTGTCAGCTTAGTTCATTCTCTTTACTACCATTTATTAAACCTCTTGCCATGAGTTTGCTCTTTAACAGTATTTTATTATTTTTTTATTTTTTTTCAATAATTATGTCATCGAGTAGTGAAGAATATATATATATATATATACACACACACACACTACCGGCTATAATTATTAGGCCACCCCAGTGTTTTAAAAAAAATGATGTATTTCATACTATTTTTTAGTATTTATTGCTAAGTAGAAAAAAAAAAGGCCTGAATATTTGAGATCTCTCATTAAAGAAAAAGAAACTATTTGGCTTTGCTTGATCAGCAATGCCCTTCATGCTTAAGTTGGTCTAAAACATGTCTGATCTAACATTTCTCTTGCCAAGAATCTTGCTGGAGGGTGCCTTTTTTTTCTTTAATAACATTTCCCAAACATTTAGGCCAGTAGACAAATATATATAAAATAAACAGAATATGTACTCAAATATGTGTATCCACTGAGAATTTGATAAAATTTATTAGATTAATAAATAAAAATCCAGCTATATTGGTTACACCCATATCTCCTTGAGCAGATGCCTTGCGTGGAACTTATTTGATCAAAGTGCCGTAATAATGCATTTAGCTACTCACAATCTACAAGTACCTATAATAAAAATCCTACATAAATTACATAACTGAAAACATCTTACTGGTGAGACAAACATTCTACATAAAACACCTGGCAGCCAGCATTAATCTCACTTTAACAACAAATAATGTACTAAAAGTTTTTTTTTTTAAATAGAATGACAGTAACTCAAATTCTTTTTGCAGGGCTCAGAATAAATACTATGTTTATATAGGCATCACACAATTATGTCTTAAAAACACAGCTATGAAAAGAAGTTAGCAAGATTTAAAAACAAACTCCCTGAAAATGGCCGAAAGGTTTTAGAACAATAGCCACTGCAGACAATTTTACTCATCCCCATCAAATAGAAAAATTTAAGATTACTAATAAAACTCAAAATTTAATCAAAATAGGTAACACAATTCAATGTTTAATAAATGAAAATGAGTGAATGATCTTGAATTTTTAAAAAATCTTTTTAATGCGAATTAGTATTTAAATTATTTTAGTTGGGGATTAATTTATGTGTTATATAAATGAGATTATGAATTTAACAATTTTCTTTTAATTTTTTTTTTTTTTTTTTTTACATTTTTATAGTCACATATCTTGGCTTGGGAAAATAGTAATTCTTTCAAGAATGGAGATATTGGTGGGGGGGGGGATCCAGTGCACATTTAATTTTGATAAGATTTAATAGTGGAATTCTCAAGAATTTTCCTTCTAAGTAAGTTACTTTCTCATTTGATAAATTGTTTTGTATATGATCCCTTTTGTGTTCATAGATAATTGACCAGGTCATTCTTGTTGATAGCTTTTCTGTAAACCTCAAACTCATGTTCATTATTATTTCTATGCAGCATGATATCTAGGAAGGGTGAAGTCTTAATCTAAGATTCAAAGGTAGTCTATTGTGGGTTCAATGTTGAGTTTGTTCACAAGATCAGGTAAAATTATGTTTTGTGAATATATTAATAGTGAATCATCTATGCATTCGAAATAAGAAATTTGTGGTAAAATATTTCTGAAAGAACTACTTCCAGAATTCTAAAAATAGGCCAGCCAAAATGCTACCAAGGGAAGACCCCATTGGTAAAGCAAATTTTTGTCTAAGTTATTGAAGATGAAACGGCCTATTTTTATGTATAGGAATGGGTAATTTTATTTTCATTTTAAGTGTTTTTAGTAAATTAAAACATTTCTTTACAGGAATATTTGTGCCTAAAGATTTTATATCTAAACTAGTCATATATTTATTTTGATGTCTGTCACCCGTGTTTAATGTGTGTTGGGTTAGTGTCTAAGAACACATAAATGGTTGATAATGCCAACACTTGGGTGACTTAATTCATTGGATACTAAACATAAGTATGGAAGACAAGATGATGACTAGCTTATATATCAGATCATTATACATAAATATACCTGTTACAAAATGGCTTAAAATATTATGAAACCACCTCAAAAAATTTCCTTTGCCTGTTCCAAAAAATTATATATAATTTTGTTGTGGAGTAAGTAATACACCCATAGTAAAACAAATGAACTAGGCTAGATGCCTTAAATAACTCCAAGTCAGTAAAGAGTATTTCAAACAGACATCAGGGCAAGTAGCCTAAGCGAGACTTAATATAACCACTAGAAATGAGTGGTAACAAGGATATCAAAATTTATACTGAGGTTGCAACAAGTATAAAAATTAAATACTTTTGCTTGGAAGCACATGATAACAGTGATGACAAGAATTTTGAACCGTGTTTTTTTTTTTCGCATGTGTGTGTGTAAAATAAAATATATATGTATCCTTCAATAATGGAAGATATATTAGCTTTTGTGGTAAAAATACCACAACATCAGCAGTTGCTGGAACTCTAGAAACAAGAACAAAAGTTTGAAATAATTCAGAAGGAAACTGAAAATTCCCCAAGTTCTTTCACTCCCAATGCGGTTGAAACTGCCATATCTAAATTCACATACAGTTCAGGTGATGAAATTAGCTTTACTGCATATTTTAGAAGATACAAATTTTCAGAGAAGAATTCAGTGACTTGGAAGATGAGAAAAAAAAGACAATTGTTAAGAAAGTTAAGCCCAGTAGAACGTGAAAAATATAATTTTGTACTTCTGAAAAAAACAAAACAGAAATTTGTTTTGAAACAGTAAATATTCTGACAAAAATTTTTAGAAAGAAAAGTTTATTCAATACATGTTGGAAATGTATGAATCTGACAAAAAAGACTTTGCCACATATGCTGGAATTTTTTAACAAGGGGTTTGAAAGCTTCAGATTGAACAAACTGACTCTGGATATGTTTAAAGGAATAATTTTTGTTTAAGGGTTAATGGCAAAAAAATGATGCAGTGAGAATTCTAACAAAACTTGATCAGAATAATAAACTTACACTACAGAAAATATACAATGAATATCAGATTCTCCTAAATCTTAGATGCGATGCTGACAAAACTAAGGATAAACAATGTGCATACATACAAACAAAAGAAAAATTAATCCATGTTTCAGATGTGGAAGGTCGCATCTCAGAGATGACTGTCCCTTTACAAATTTGAAATGTTACATGTGTGGAAAAGTAGGGCATAAAAAGTCATACTGTGAAATTAAAGTAAGGAAAAGCTCTCAGAAAAAATTGTATGCAGCGTTGCGATGAAAAAAAAAATAACCAAAAAAAATGAGTGCATATGAAAATTAATATGGATGTAAAAATGCAACTAAACACTGGTAGTGATATCTCAATAATGAAGTCACATGAATAGCAAATGGAAAACCTTTATCTTTTTAATGTTGGTTTACCATTTGCTTTTCTTTTGAAAGTTGCAAGTAGTGTGTCAGGTTAGAAATTATCTTTCATTGGTGAAATGACTTATGTCTCATTCTGTAACAAATGTGTAAAAGCAAAGGCTTATATGTTAAAAAATACTTTATTCAGTAGTAGATGAAATTATTTGGGATTTACCTATAAATGTTTGTTGCACAAATGTAAGTGGGCAAGCAACCAGTTTAAAAAAAAAAATGAAAATTTAAAGGAAGAATTAAAAAAAAAAATGTTTTCTAGATGTTCTGTCAGATGAGTTGGTTCAGTGTTCCACATTCAAAGCAAAATTTCAAGTGAAAAAAGGTTGACATCAGTATTTAATGAGAAACATAGTGTACCATTTACAGCATTGGATCAAGTCAACAAAGATTAACCATTCAAAGTGGGCAGCACCAGCTGTGGATGTATAATAAACAAATTTGTGTTTGTGCCGATTTTTTAACAGGGATTAAACAAGTGTTTAGAGCCCCATAACTACCCATTACCAAGTCCTGTTGAAATTTTTGTGAAGTTGGAAGCTGGATCTTTTTGAAGTGTATCCAGAAATACAGGTTGAAGAATAATGTTCAGAGTTAACATCTATAAATATGCACAAAGGATTGTACAAGTTCAATTGACTTCCTTTTGGAATAAAGGTGGCTCCAGTTAACAAGCTATGGATACCATGCTTGCAGATTGTGATTTTGCAGTTGCTTATCTGGTTGATATATTAATTAAAAGTGTATCTAAGGAACAACATATCAGGCACGTGAAAACAGTTTTTGAGAAAATAAGTAATTCAAACTCTGTGCCGAGAAGTGCAAATAGTTTTTGCCTAAAATTAAATACCTAGGACAAATCGTTTCCAAAAATGCTTGTCAACTAGATCTATTAAGGGCAAGTACAATTAAGAATATGCCTCCCCCAACAAACGCTACGGTAAATCTTTGATTTGTTCCCCGAAGGCCTTTACCCCGTCAAATCTTTCCAAAACATCCTTAATTCCGTGCAAATGTATATGCTGAACTCAAATCGATAATTGTTTATTGAAGAAACCTACCTTTTTTTCATGTTATCGACCAGAAAAAAAATCTGACTATATCTCACCCCTTATCACCGTTCTCATATCTGATTCACCGCTAAATGACTTGAGGCATAGGATACTTATTTCGGCCTATTTACTTCCTTTGAGCAATTACTCCACGATTTGTTTGGTTTCGGAATTCATGTAAAACGGCTGAAAAATCAGCAAACTATGCGTGAAGTAATTCTGCAGTGAATAACATTTTTGAAGCGTGGTTACGGGGTGAGATAAACAGTAGCAAGAAGTTCGATATTTTTCTGGTCATTAACTTGAAAAAAGGTAGGTTTCGTCAATAAACAATTATTGGTTTGAGTTCAGCATTTATATTTGCACGAAAATAAGGATGTTTTGAAAGATTTGAAGGGGGTAAAGGTCTTCGGAGAACAAATAAAAAATTTACCAGTGTTACTAGGTTACAAGCATTTCTGGGACTAACAATTTTTAAATTTATGTACTTATGCAGAATTTGAGAGTTTCACTGAATGATTAGTTTAAAAAGGGCGTAAGGTGGAACTGGACTGATACGTGTTAGTAGACATTTGTAGAATTAAAAAAAATATTAATGTCAGGCTTACTAGTGCACTACAATCCAAAAGCAAAATTCGTATTATCTTCAGATGCTAATGATTTTCGTATAGAAGCAGTAATTTTTCATAAATATGATGGCGGTAACATGAAAACCATCACACATGCTTCAAATTCACTACAACCAGCAGAATAAAATTACAGCCAGATCAAAAAAGTGGCATTAGCAATAATATTTGTAGTGAAAAAATTACACAAAATTATGCGTAGACTTTTCGGTTGCAGACAGACCTCTATTCTCACTTTACACTTTGGAAAAAAGGATTTCCTGTGCATACAGAAAATAGATATGACACTGGGGTGTCATCTTATTAAATTACGATTTTAGGATAGCATATCATATGTCCATAAAATTAGAACATGTGAATGGGTTATTAAGATGCCAAAAAAATACTGAACCATTTGAGGATACTGTTATTGCAGCATTAAAAAAAAATGGAATAGAAATTAAAGGTATATTGTGCCATGTAGTATACAAATTACCTGTTACACTGGAAGAAATAAAAGTAAAAGCAAAATAAAATATGTTTATTGCAGTAATAAAAAAAAAAAACAACTAAAAGAAAGATGATTTTTAAAACGTAATCCAGACTTGAACGGTTACTCACTATGTGATGAGGTTTGCACTAATAGTAGTAATACCTAGTATATCACAAAAGCAGATATTTAATGAATTTGATAGTGGACATCTGGGAATTTCAAGGATAAAATCTCTTATGAAAAGTTATGTATACTGGACCAAAATGAATCATATATTGAAAAGGTGATAAAAGCCTGCAGAGGTTGTGCTCTGGCAGCAAAATCATCTACCACAAAATTACAACCTTGGCCAAAGACATACACTGTGGTCAAGATTTTGCATGTCTAATAAACAGATCACATTATCTTTTAGTAGTGGATAGTTTTAGTAAGTGGCCTAAAATTTGTAAGTGCAAAAAAAACAAAAACAACTACAGTGAATTTTTTACACAAACTGCAAGATATAGCATTCTGGATACCATAGTCTCGGTTAATGATACACAATTCACTGGTTACAAATTTGGAGATTTTTGTTGTAAAATGTTCTCGATTGAGCATATTACTACCTCTTTGTATTATCCAAGGTCAAACAGGCAAGCTGAACGGTTTGTGGATACTTTTAAGAGAGCTTTGAAAAAGTGAATGAAGAAGCACATAATTCTTGAGAGTATGACATATAACATCCAATCTCAATACACTGTCAGGCATTTTGCTGGCAGAATTAATGTTTGCAAGAAAAATTAAATCTGTTTTTGACAAATTGTTAACTTGTCAAAAAAGAATAAGATAGATAACAAAAAAACATTATTTCAAAATTGGCAAGAAATTGTTTTTCAGAGTATATATATATATTTATAAACGGAAAAGAATTGTGGAAAGACAGCATAATATCACAAATATATATATATGGTAAAAGAAAAAATAAGAACTCAAAGACATTGCAATCAGTTAAAGAAAGGGTTAAATAAAGGAAGGCCTGCAAGAAAGGAAGAACCTATGCAAGTACTGTATACTTTTGATGTACCAACATTACAAGAATTTAATGAACATACAAATACAATTACCAGAAAAAGGAAAAACTAGAGTTTGACCCAAAATATAAAACATACAAAGTTCAGTACATTGGCAAACTAACCAGAAATATTTGCTAATAAGAAATCTCAAAGAGTAGGGGATGTGGAGTAAGTAATACACCCCCAGTAATGTGAATGAACTAGGGTAGACATCTTAAATAAAGAACTCCAAGTGAAAAATCCATTGGAGTCAGTCAAGAGTTTTTCTAACAGATATGATATTAAGCAAGACTTAATATTATAACCATAAGAAACAAGTTATAACACACACATACATTTAAAAAAAGCTCACAAATAAACTAGTTTTGTTGCTGCTTGGAAAGAATTATGTGCATGTGTAAAAATAAATATATATATATAATAAAAATATCTGTCAAGAAAATATAAATAAAAGACAAAAGGTAAAATTTTCTGTACCAATGTTACCCTGAGTCCTCTATATTGGTCTTTAAGTTCTTTCAGACCATCTAGCTGACTCCTCACAAGTTAAGGTTTCACTGGTATTGTGTTGAAGAGCATTGTTCCATTTGATCTAGCTGGCATTTGTCTGCCTCATGGTTCCTTTCCTATGTGTTTTTTTTATCTTAGAGGGTAAGAAGATCACTGATGAAGAAAATTGGAGCAAAGAACAGGTTGACAGCAAGGACCTACACAAAAATGGAATTCTTTGAAATAAAGGATTAACTCAGGTTTTAAAATGGTTTTTACCCTTCCTACTTACTGTTGTGGCACAGTGGATATCGGCTTCAGGGAGCTGAGTTCGAATTCCAGTTGAATTCCTTGCATTCACTTACGCGCAAATACCCTTGGGAAAGGTATTAATTCGTCTATTCCTTCCAGTTATGGGTTAAAGGATAGGACAGATTGGGTTCTATAGCCTTGGTCGGCAACCAGTCTACCGCAGAAAACAATGGCAACCTACTGCGGGATAATCTTCTGCCCAGTCAGTCATGTCTCTTTTGAGACACGATCGCCCAAGCGTGTATCACGCATGGCACTTAACTGACTGACTTACTGTTATAATAAAATGACACTGGTATCCTTTTTTGGAGTTTGCAGTTTGTGTTAGTAGTAATTTAAATTTCTAAGTTCTGGTTTTCAGGGCTGGCACAAGGACTTGGTGAACAATGTGGATTCCAGTAGCACTAATGTAGGGACTCTCTAAGTTGTCAAAACCTCTAGCTTATATGGAATCCTATGTTTAGCAGGAGTGGGGTTGACAAGGGTCTGAGTATCTTTCGACCTTTTTCTAAAATTTCATATTTTCAAAATGTTTACTCAAGTGATTTCCCAAATTTAGTGTTTGTACTAATCTCTCTCTCTCTCTCTCTCTCTCTCTCTCTCTCTCACTTTCTCAGCAGCTAACCTCAGCCAACTTCAAGAGCCAGCCCATTATCCTCGTCATGAATCCAAACTTTCAGAGTGTGTAGGTGAAAAGAAGATTTCTTGTTATTAATCTTTCCTTATCAGGTTGTCTCATGCTGCTTTTTCCCAAAACCAGGGACTTGCTCAGTGCCCATCCAGATGTGCTGCCTGCCAATTTCATGAGTTGTTTTGTGTAAGCAGGAAAAGAAAAATATTCCTAATTTCTTTATTAAACAGAGAAAGATAATTTTTTTTTATTATGTGTTTCTCAGTCAACAAGACAACGGCTTTTTTGCCTATAGCCACTCCAAGCTAGAAATTAACTTTTATCGATCATTGTATCCAAAGAAATCCCAGTTAATGTTAAATATAACATTTTCATCATAGAAATTAAAATGAATGAACCCATCAAGCTACTGACTATTTTTGTAGGGGTATTTTTCATCTTGGTTGCTGATTCAAACCAGATATTTTTTTCCTGGCTCTTTGTTTAGAAGAACTGTAAATGATATTTTGGTGACCACCTGGGTTTCCTTATCAATGTTTTTCTATTTGACATCTTTGAGGATACATTAATGGTCTCTTTCTTAGCAAGAAGTGGAGAAGGATGGGTAGTCTTTGTTTTGTTCAATTTTACTGAATTCTGTCGAGTTAAATTTGGATTTGATTCTCCTTGGAACTGTTTAGGATTTCATTTATTATTTTGAAACATGATTTTTTAACACATTTCTTTTTTTTAATTTTCTTCTTGACTCTTCAATTCACCTTCCTGTGAACTTCAACAATTATCATCTGGTTAGTAAACTCTTTCTCTTTTCTTTCTTTTGTTTGATTAACCCCCCAAAGTCCCAGTGTCACACCAAAATATTTCCTCCCCATTGGAGACTTTATCAAGGTCAATGTGAAAATTTTCTCTGTATATATAAGTTGCAAAATAAAATCTTCATTTTTAACTTGATAACATTTCTCATGTGGGATGAAACACATTGGTAAAGACAAGTTTTCTTCTTATACGAATATGTCTTTTTAATTAGCCAATATCCTCACAAATATGAAATAATTGTTATAAAAAACATGATCTACCAAGCAAAACTAACTTATTCTTTACACAAATTATTTTATAAAGAATTGATTTGCGTAAAACACTTATTAATTGTTTTTCAAATTTCATTAATGATGACGTATTAGCTTTAAAAATTTTTTGAAAAAAATAAGGACCAACTGATATAAACAAAAATAAAAACATTGATAGCTTGTATATTGTAGTCAGATACACCTTAATTATAAATAAGATTAATAAAGCCACTGAAATATAATTCACCAGTACACATCATGTAATAGTTGTAATAAATAGGTAAACTTTTACTTATTATAAAAATATTGACCTAATCCTTGACAATAACATAGGACCTCAAAAATCACCCTTACATAAAAACAATGGTTATGAATTCATATATCCTACACTAATAAAAAATTAAAATCCTGATGTTGGTTGCATAACCACCACACTTTCTTGGAGTTTATCATGCCGCTTATCAAAACTGATCAATGCGAGTATGAATCACACAAGACTATAATATGAGTTAATATTAGACAAACACAAGTAGATGATATTAAAATATTATATAACACTAATTATAAAGAGAGGTTTAGAATACTTAAAGTTATTCTTACACAAAAGAAATGGCATACATTAAACACTATCTTTCTTTAAAAGGCATTTTAAAATATGTTTAAAAATTTAAAAGTTTAAATTTAATATCTTTAGATACTGTTGAGTTATATGACCCCTGACAGACTAAAATTTAAAAAAAATCTTAATATCCTTGAAACCAATCTCAGAATTTGAAACTTTGCAGGATTTATAATGTGTGATAGTCATCACATTTTAGGAGTGAGAGTTCTTTTACTCAGAAAACAGTTTTGTTATCAATGAACAAACACTGATAATGCTGCAGTCATTGTTACAGTAACAGATAAATTTCATATAAGCACAAATTTCACTATTAAAACTACTTGAGAATTAGGACAATTTTACAACATTTTTGATATACATATTAAGACATTAATGCTTACATTATTTACTCTCTTCGGACTGTTATCCTCATCTTTATTGCCATATTTACAATGTTTTGGCTGTGGTCTTCTTCAGGTGCTAAGACTTTTGAACTGAACCCTTTATTTCAATCACTGGAATATATCATACTCATTCCATGTGCAATGCCACTTCTGGATGTAGTTATCTCCCTTTAATCTCTAAGTTATTTGTTCACTACTTTGTAACCAGTGATTGAACTCGCATCTCTTTGGGTCAAGTCACTGGAACTAACCAATACCTACATTCATTGGGCCATGTGTCCTTGAGGATATCAGTATATGAATTTTGGGGCTTATAAACCTAATGTCTAAGTAACTATTTTTTTTACTAGAACTCATATTGCAATTTTTGAAGCTAATGATTTTCACAGTACTGTGTATTACTGGTTTCCATGTTGTATTCATTTTTTTACTTGGCTGGCTTAGGAGAATTTAAAATTTCTAGCACCTGAAGAAGGCCGGAGCATACAATGGCCGAAACATTGTAAACATGACAATAAAGATGAGGACAACAGTCTGAACAATGTAAATAATACCTCATCTCAGAAGTATAGACAAATATTAATGCTTACATATACAAATAAAAACATTTTGACTTTTTTTTAGTTCTTTCAGTATATTTGCTGAAAATATGCATTTATTTAATCAAATATGCCTAACAATACCATTTTCCAGATGTTGAGCATTAATAGGTTTTAGAAGGAAACCTATAATACCAAATTCTGGTAAATCTTGAATTTATCTAGCTTAATTTAATAAAGCCTAGTTGTTTTCTTTTGTGCAATATTTTTAAAAAATGATTCATATTAATTTTTTTAAATTAATCAAAATACTGTTAATTTAAATTAAATATGAGTTTTTGGTGTTGAAAACTTTAACACATCTCACTGACATGATGTAGCTTCTCTCTGTCTTTTCTACAAGTATTTTAATGGCAACTGCTCTGATGAGCTTTTTTCCCTGGTTCCCTAATCACATTTATGCATGCTACAAAATTGGCATCTAGATCCCACCCTTTTAGCATCAAAATAATTAAATGTAACTGCTTCTTCTAACAGTTTCTTTTCTTGCACTTCTTGTTTGTGGAACTCCCTTCCATTTGCTTGCTTCCCTGATAGCAACAATCTCCAAAAGTTTAAATGCAATGTCAATTGCCATCTTCTGTCAACTTGAATCCCATCCATCTCATCTTTCCTTGACATCCTCTGTAGCTTGTTTTTTCTCAATGTAACCCCTGGTGCACCAGTGGCAGTCCTGCCTTGCTTGGAGTGAAATGATTTATTTTCACTTTTTCTTCTTTTTCTTTTTAAAAACTAAATCATGGTTTTGGTGTAAAAAAATGATCTCCTTCATAATTTAATACTAAATCACAGGTTTTAGTCTTAAAAAACTTACCTGCTTCATGTTTTCATACTAAAATAAGTGTTTTGATCTTTAACAATTTACCTCTCCTCATATTAATCAAGAATTTCAGTATTAAAACAAAGTTTTTAGCTGGAAATTTTCTAACAATAAAACCATTGATCTAGTTTAAAGCCATTGGCTTTTAGATTATTTTAAACTTCATAATTCTTTAGAGATCAATCAATATTTAATATCTATTAAGATATAATAGAAAAATTTGATTTTTATTTCAATTTTTATAATACTATTTTTTATTTCAACTTTTGTAATTAATATGTGATTTTACAGTCAGCATTAATAGGTTAATGATACACAGTGATTGTTTGCTTCACTACAGATTGAAGTAGGAGTTTTTTTTAAATATAATTCTCTTAAATCTATCTAAATCTAAATTTAGTTATAAATGGAACTGTGTGTGTGTGTGTGTGTGTCCATTACCTATAGACTCTGAAATGGCTGAACCGATTTTCTTGAAAATTTACACAGTTGTACTATAAGCATCTGTGAGTGTTCTTAGCTAGGTTTTGTGTCG
Organism: Ascarosepion bandense; assembly: GCA_037127315.1. Classification (NCBI taxonomy): domain Eukaryota; kingdom Metazoa; phylum Mollusca; class Cephalopoda; order Sepiida; family Sepiidae; genus Ascarosepion; species Ascarosepion bandense. The sequence goes on from JBBBDQ010001389.1 coordinate 3,185,252, forward strand.
AGGTACCCCCGATAAATATCGATAATCGAAAAAATCAGGTTATAGAAGGAGTGGTCCGATTTTAATCAAATTTGACACACTCATAGACAAAGACATAAGAAATGATATTCAGAAGTTTCAAGGTTGCAGTTCTTACAATAGTGCAGAAAATCGATAATATATATATATATATATATATATATATATATATAAAAGGCAAGATGTTTGTGTGTGTGTCTGTTTATCTACCTGTATGTCTGTATTTTCTTAAGCCCTTTTATTTTAGTTTTTGCTTCAGGTTTGGCTCTAAGTAGGTATAATTGTAGTTCTTAGTCTCAGCCATGATACCATTTACTTATTTAGCCTTCAAAATTCAGTTTACGACAAAAAAACTTATCTGATATCGATACCAGGAAATCAAAATTTGATTTACATCCATTTATTTTTCTTTCAGTCTACCGTTTCACTTTAACTGGAAACAACTATTGCTTTTTAGTCTTTCGTGCCAACGTCCAAAGAGTCTGAGCTCCAGGACCATGGATTAGTTTTAAAGCTTTCATTACACCCAAGCAACGCTGGGCTATACTGCTAGTTATCTATATTTTTGTAATTGTAGTCCAATAATAAACAACATTTGAGGTGTTCAGAGAGGTGGGGCAACAAAACTTTCATAAAAGCATTTAACTGCATAAAAGTTATTTTTCCTTCAGTTTCTATCAAAATCTACAAAATGAAATTATATATATATATATATATATATATATATATATATATATATATATATATATATATACACTGTAACTAAATAGCTATAAAGTTTCATCATCAGGCAGTGAAATGTGGTTAATTTACTTGGTTATACATATATACAGATAAAGAGATTAAAAAAAAAATTAAATTAAACTAAAAGTAAAGGAGGTCATCAAATGAGATGAATCAAGTAAGGTGGGGGGGGTATTACATTTTAAAAGAATTCTATGTGTGAACTCATACACAAAATGTATCAATGTTTTGCCAAAGAAGATGAGTGTTACAAGGATGCATTTATATATAAAAATAATAATAATAATGTCTAAAAAGTTGTAGTAAGGGATTCTATTGAGTCATACTTGTTATTCCAAAAAAGTTTTAATTCATGAAGTATCTGTAAAAATAAGGAAATTAGAAATAGAATGTTTGGAAGGTACTAGAATGATCAAGAGAATTCGAAAAGATTCTAGAATATGCAAATTAGGTGTTAGCCCCTATAAAAATAGGTTTTGGGCAGTGAGTAGTCAGTTGTTAAAAGGATTTGCTGACATTATCAACTCCGGTTTTGATTCAAGGATTTATATCCAGCTGAAAGAATTTATAAGAAGTTGCCAACCAACTAAAACCTGAAAGAGAACCTCATGGAATTAAATGGGTAGATACATATTTTTGACTCTTTTCATTGACCATACTGGAAATTATTCTTCATATACTCATTTAAGGATTTCCAAAAAGTATAGCACTTAACTTCTTCACCAACTTAATTGGGTAAAGTTATTTGACACCTGACTCTCCTCATAGTAGTTATTTGACACCTTACCTTCCCCGACTCTCCTCATAGTAGTTATTTGACACCTTACCTTCCCTGACTCTCCTCACCAGTAGTAAACTCAATGTTTTTTGTTTTGAACGCAACAAAAATTGTATATTTGTAAATATTTTAATTGGTGTGTTTTGTCTATGATTTATCTTTGAGTTTTGGTCAATCATTTTTTTTTTGTTACTCTTAACACATAGCAATGAGGCATGTCAAAAGTTTAAACCAGAAATAGAAAAAGATAGTCAGTCAGTTAAGTACCATACCTGATACACGCTTGGGTGATCATGTCTCAAAAGAGTCATGACTGTCTGGGCAGAAGTTTATCCCACAGTAGGTTGCCATTGCTTTCTGCGGTAGACTGGTTGCCGACCAAGGCTATAGAACCCAATCTGTCCAATTATTTGACTCATAGCTACAGGGGGAAGAGATGTATTATATTATTTAGTAGTAATTAGTGGAGGATCAGTTTATTACTTAATAACAATAGAAGACCGATCCCCCACTTTATGACCAGTAGAAACCTTAATCATGATTCCAACTATTATATTCAGTCAGTCAGTTAAGTGCCATATGTGATACACGCTTGGGCGATCATGTCTCAAAAGAGACATGACTGACTGAGCAGAAGATTATCCCGCAGTAGGTTGCCATTGCTTTCTGCGGTAGACTGGTTGCCGATCAAGGCTATAGAACCCAATCTGTCCTGTTATTTAACCCATAACTGGAAGGAAGAGACGGATTAATACCTTTCCCAAGGGTATTTGCGCGTAAGTGAATGCAATGAATTTGGCTGGAATTTGAACTCGGGCCCCCCGATTTCGCGTTCCAAACCAATATCCAATGCTCCACAACGCACATCCAAAAAAGATAGTAGCAAAGAATATAAAAAGCAAAGAGTTGGAAAATAATTAAAACATAAAGGATAATAATAATAATATATAAAAATTAAAAATTATAAGAAATTTTCCTTAAAGGGTTTTGTTATTATAAAAAAAAACCAAATAGATGAGAAAGAACATAAGTGAAGATTTAGAAAAAATTCCAGTCGTCTAGTAATGAACTTAAAATTTAAAAAAGTCTTGGTATTATAGTGGAGAATACATCCAACCATTAAAGTATCTATGGGAAAGGCAGAGAGAGGTAACCTAACTGTGGTGGAAAAGTGACTGAAGCCAAAACACCAGATCAGGACCAATAATATTGCAGATTCTTCTTTAGATTTTATCAAAAGGATCTAGATAAATAGCAGGATCACCAGACGATATGTGGCAGCGGCCCACGTCTATTGAACAGGTGTAGAGGCTCATCCCTTGCTCCCTGTTTAGGATGTGGTTTCCGGCTTTCTCTTTTCCAATCTTTTCACTCTTACGTAGCCCCCTGCACACCAGTGGCCTTACCGCCTTGCCTGGGGTGATATGATTAAAAAAAATATATATTCAAAGCATGATTATTGTTTCATTTGTTTTTATTGGTACTACTTAAAAAGATTGGCTCTCTTATGTTAAACAAAAAAATAGTTTCTTTTCCTGTCTGAATCAATCATGCACATATACAGATCTACCATCCGCCCATGCATTGAATACTGCTGCCATATCTGGTCAGGTACTCCTGCTATCCACTTAGGGGTCTTTGACAAAATATAACAGAGAATCTGTAATGTGATCAATCCCAACTTGGCAGCTCAGATACAGTCACTTTCTCACTGGTGAAATGTGGCTTCCATGTGTTTCTTCTACAAATACTTTAACGGCTTTTGCTCAGATGAACTTAGCTCACTAGTGCCCCCTATATATGAATTTACTTGAGCCACAAGATTAGCAACTAGGTCCCACCCTTTTACTATGAAACCAATAAATTGTAAATGCAAATTGTACTCCAGTAGCTTCTTTTCTCATACTTCCTGCCTGTAGAATTAACCTTCCATTTACTTGCTTTCCCGACAGCTACAATCTTCAAGAATTCAAATGTAAAGTCAATAGTCATCTCCTATCTCACTTGCATCCTTTCTCTCATGCTCCTTTCTTCATTCACTCCACTCTCGTCAGTATTCTCATTCTTCTCTTACCCTCTTTTTGACACCCCCTGTAACCTCTCTCTTTCTCATAATTTTCCTCAACAGTGGCAGTAAAATGCCTTGCTTAGGGCGACACGATTATAAAAAAAACAAAAAAAAATCTTTGTCAATCAACATCATTATTATTTGTCTATATTTCTGAGATGAGGTAGTAGTTACAGAATTCAGACTATTGTTCTCATCTTTGTTTCCACTTGTACGATGTTTCAGCCGTTGTACACTCTGGCCTTCTTCAGGTGCTAGGAATTTTGAACCAAACCCTTTATTACAATCACTGGGATATATCATCCTCATTTCTTGCATAAAGTCTCGATTGGAAGTCATGAGTTATCTTCCTGTAACAAGTAACTTGCAGGGTTAGAGGGAGATAGCTCATGACTTCCAATGAAGGCTTTACACAAGGAATAAAGATGATATACCCAGTGATTGTTATAAAGGGTTCAGTTCGAAATTCCTAGCAACTAAAGAAGCCTGGAGCATACAACAACTGAAACGTACAAATGGCAACAAAGATGAGGACAATAATCCAAATAATGAAAATACAGCATCATTATTATTTACATTTGTCCTATTGTTTTCATCTTGTTATCACGTTTCAACTGTTGTGCCCTGGACTTCATCAGGTTTATATCACACTGTTTGGCCCAGGGATTGAATTCACAATTGCCAAAATTAAAACTGGAGGAACATCAAAAATTTGTAATTAGGGGATAAACAATGAAATCAGGTATGGTTGATCATGTTTGAATGGGAAAAGGGTAGTCAACTACTCCTGTAGAATAAAGTGCAATTACTGAACAGGGAGGGAGGAACACAACACTGGAAAATCAGATATCTGAAAGAATCAGCATATGTGCTAGGTTATAAGGCTCTCTTTGGTAGTCCTAGCATAAAAATGAATATAATATGAGAGCTATGAATAAAGAAAGAAAGACAAATGACAGCAGGTCTTCAACAACAGCTTTAGTAAAAGAGAAACCTCAGTGAGTGGAGACAAGTGTGACAAGCAACACTCGTCAACAGACAGATTAGATTTAAGACTCCAAATTCTTGACACAGAATTGTCCCACAGGACAATATATAATAATAGATTAAAGCATTGTTTCATAAATTTGATAGATAAAAATCTGTTGTCACTCTATATGTAATAGAGTATATAAAAATATCAACTTATTTAACAAATCCTTGTAATAATACAGATTATGTAGATAATAAAAATAATAGCAAAATTTAATCTAGCTTTTTAAAAAGTTTTTTTTTTTCATTTTTACTGATAAAGTAAAAAAAGTTCACTTTTTATTTCATGAAACGGAATCCCACATTACATAAACAGATTATGAGAAAATAGTTGGCCCATGCTCAAAACTTCTCATATAATTCTACTTGTCCTTCCCTTAGTTACTTAGCATAACCGTTGTGCCCTGCCAATATCTCATAAATAATGGACTTTTTCATTTTGATGAATAGAAAGATGAAAAAGACATCAGATATGCTACTTGGCTTCAGTGAGAAGAGGCAATGGAAAAGTCAGTTTCAAATCTTTTTTTTTTTTTAATCATATCACCCCAAGCAAGGCAATAACGCCACTGATGCGCAGGGGGCTACGTAAGGGTAAAAAGAATGGAAAAGAGAAAGCCGGAAACCACATCATAAACAGGAAACAAGGGATGAGCCTCTTCACCTGTTCAATAGATGTGGGTGGAGTGTGAACCGGGCGATAGTTTAGTCTATCTACTCCAATTGGAACAAAAAATAAAAGAGTGAAAAGACTTGAAAAGAGAAAACCGGAAACCGCATCCTAAACAGGAAACAAGGGATGAGCCTCTCCACCTGTTCAATAGATGTGGGTGGAGTGTGAACCGGGCGATAGTTTAGTCTATCTACTCCAATTGGAAGAAAAAAAAAATAAAAGAGTGAAAAGACTTGAAAAGGGAAAACAGGAAACCGCATCCTAAACAGGAAACAAGGGATGAGCCTCTTCACCTGTTCAATAGATGTGGGTGGAGTGTGAACTGGGCGATAGTTTAGTCTATCTACTCCAATTGGAAAAAAAAATAAAAGAGTGAAAAGACTTGAAAAGAGAAAACCGGAAACCGCATCCTAAACAGAAAACAAGGGATGAGCCTCTTCACCTGTTCAATAGATGTGGGTGGAGTGTGAACAGGGCGATAGTTTAGTCTATCTACTCCAATTGGAAAAAAAAATAAAAGAGTGAAAAGACTTGAAAAGGGAAAACCAGAAACCGGAAACCGCATCCTAAACAGAAAACAAGGGATGAGCCTCTTCACCTGTTCAATAGATGTGGGTGGAGTGTGAACCGGGCGATAGTTTAGTCTATCCACTCCAATTGGAAAAAAAATAAATAAATAAATAAAAGAGTGAAAAGATTGGAACAGAGAAAACCGGAAACCGTATCCTAAACAGGAAACAAGGGATGAGCCTCCTCACCCACTCAACAGATGTGGGTGGAGTGTGAACCGGGCGATCATTTAGTCCATCTGATCCAATTGAAAAAAAATGGGAAAACGTTGTTGAATTGCTAATTTTTAACTTAGTTAAAGTCCAGGCAATGAAATTTCGAAGAAAACAAAATCAATCCTTCAATTAAGCATAGAAAGTTTTAAAATCAAGCAAAAATTCGGCAAAACGACCAAAAAAAAAAAAAAAAAAAATGAATGGCTCACCCAGAACAGAATTCAACAGTATTAAAGACATTTTAACTCCAAGCCGAAAACAAAGCTACTGAACTTTGAAAAAATATTTCTAACTTTTTCATCACAGAATGTGGAAATGGGAGGCCAGCCAATCGGCCAGCAGAGAAGAGGAAAGCATGGCAAACTAAGACAAGAGTCCAGGCAATGAAATTTCGAAGAAAACAAAATCAATCCTTCAATTAAGCATAAAAAGTTTTAAAATCAAGCAAAAATTTGGCAAAACGACCAAAAAAAAAAAAAAAAAAAAATGACCCCCATTATTTCTTTAAATATAAACCAGCATTCATATTTTTGATTGTTATTGCAATATTTTAAGCTCAAATATTTAATGATGTGATAGGGGAATTTGTATGAATATTGTCATAGAATTTGTGTGAATATTGTCATAGAATTTGCGTGAATATTGTCATAGAATTTGTGTGAATATTGTCATAGAACTTGCCATGAGTTTATTGAATCATTATCTGAGGAATTAAGATTCATCAGAATATTAAAATAGGAAAACATGAAATTTTCACAGGTATTTCTAGTGAATAATTATGTCTTTCAAATTCCATGCACAGAGAAAGATCTGCAAATATACCATTCCCAAAACCATGCAAATACCTACAATTCCACATAATGGATTCACTTTCAAATTTCTAAAGAGCCATAGTTTTCATTTTCTTACTGGTTTACTCCTGCCATCATAAAATGGCGGTGAATAAATTTAAATATAATTGATATTATTTACAACAGGACCAATATTCTCATCTTTGTTATGATCACAATGTTTCGTTTGTTGTACCCTCTTATCTTCTTCATGTGTTTGTCAATTTGGGTAAGAAAAACAAATCTACTTCTTAATTCATTAAAAGTAAGAATATGCCCCGAAAAGCTAATACAAAGCAAATATATATAGTCATCCGCAGACAGTCTTGTTTCGCTGTATCACAGCTCATCAGTACGGTTAGACATCCAATTGTATCTAACCAGGATGGAAACCCGACCGAATTGACATCATTCGGCGATTCTACCTCTGAGCTATGTGTGCTCGGTGGAGGAAGGCAGATTTTAGCATGTTTATATACACAATGGGAATACACGCCAGTAGCTGAGAGTGTTCAAATTCATTACTGAATGAATGATGCATAAATATGTGTATATATAAATACTAGCAGTATATCCCGGCGTTGCTTGGGTGTAATGAAAGCTTTAAAACTAATCCATAGTCCTGGAGCTCAGACTCAGCCTAAAAATATTTGTGTGAAGTTTGGTGAGAATCGGATAAAAATTGTGGATTTGTATAAAGGACATACAGACAAACACACACACACAAACATCTTGCCTTTTATATATATATATATTATCGATTTTCTGCACTATTGTAAGAACTGCAACCTTAAAACTTCTGAATTATATCTTTCTCTATGAGTGTATCAAATTTGTTTAAAATTGGACCACTCCTTCTATAACCCAATTTTTTCAATTATCGATTTTCGATATTTATCGGGGATACTCTCTCTCTTTCTCTTTCTCTCTCTCAACACACTCTGGTTTCTTTACGGGCTGCGACTCGCCGACAAAAAGGCATGTCCGATAGAAATTTTATCAACTTTTTCAGTAAACGGCACGTGATAAGTTTGAGTTTGTTTAATTTATTCTACTGAATTTGTATTTTATTCACTTATAATTGTTATTCATTTCTTTGTTACTAAATTATACTAAATTGCTCGGTTGTTTAAAGGTCGTTCAATACAGATAGTTTGAAATATTTGTTATTCTGCTAGTGACCTCTTCCAAGGAAAGAATTCTTAAGACCGTTAATCTTTGAATTCAGCCATTTTCGACTTAGTTAAAACTTAGTAATTTTATATATCCAAATGTATAAGGAATGAAGAAAATATTAACAATGTTCAAAATGTTAATTTAAAACAATGCTCAATATAGAAATAGATCTGAGTATTTATGATAAATCAGTCAGCAAATACTATTTTTTAAATAGCGTTAACTGCCTGAAAACATCGCTCCTTCAATGTAGAAACAAAAGATGACCCTCGTATCGAGTTGAGAATCTTTTATTTGAAATATTGTTAAAGTAAGTCTTTTTTTTTTTTTCTTTTTCTTCTGCCTAATTTTAAATTCTAAGCTTTTCATGTTTAATTGGTTTTCTTCAATTCTTTTCTTTTGATTTTAGCAGAAATCTCTTGACTGGACTTTCACTACCATGTTTTTTTTTTTCAATTGGAATAGATAGATCTATCTATCGCCTGGTTCATACTCCACCCACGTCTATTGAACAGGTTAAGAGGCTCATCCCTTATTCCCTGTTTAGGATGTGGTTTCCGGCTTTTTTCTTTTCCAATCTTATCACTTTAATTTCTTTTTTTTTTTTTCTCAATTGGAGTAGATAGATCTATCTATCGCCCAGTTCACACTCCACCCATGTCTATTGAACAGGTTAAGAGGCTCAACACTTGTTCCCTGTTTAGGATGTGGTTTCCGGCTTTTTTCTTTTCCAATCTTTTCACTATTACGTAGCCCCCTGCACATCAGTGGCATTACTGCCTTGCTCGGGGTAATATGATTAAAAAAAAAAATACCTCGACACAAAACCTAGCTAAGAACACTCGCAGATGCTTATAGTATAACTGTAAATTTTCAAGAAAATTGGTTCAGCCGTTTCAGAATCTATAGGTAACGGACACCACACACACACAAAGTTCCATTTACAAATAAGTTTAGATACATATATATATATGTGTGTGTGTATAAAATAAAAAAAAAACAATATTTTAACAACCTGATTTCCCCTACTTCAGCTATCATATTGTTAAGTTGTTAACAGACAGACATGTTTGTTTATTGATATTGATTAATGTCTCCAGTTGCCATGACAACAGACTAGCCCATTATTAAGAATCAGGTGTTCAGCTGCATGAGCAATAAAAAAAATCCTACTTTGTTTTATCTTACAGAATACAAGGAGGTGGGAAAAAATTCTCAGCCTGACCAAACATCAGCACGTACTGATTTTGGAAAGTGGGTCGGTCCAAATCATTTTTCCCCATTCCAAATCCGCCCACTTCATAGCCATATCTTTATGTTTAGTTTTTTTTTCTTAAAAGAACATTTTTCTCAGTCCCCGCCTGTTACCCTTGGCTTCCTCTGCTCTTTCACTACCCTAGCAAATATCCTGTTTGGGGTGAATAAGAACTTGAAACTCAACAGAAATTCAGTTTTGCTGTTTTTATTTCTGAACCAACCAAGTTCTCTCCTCTCTTCTTTAAGTGAAACTGACGTCTTCATTTCTTTTTGTCCCCTCAGTGGTATTTATCTGTTGCTCATTTGTTTTCATTTTAACAATTTGAAATTCCTCGTCTTCATCTGCTATCCTTTGCAAGATTTTTTCCAGATCACCCGTGTGGTGCAGAAGCAGAATTTCTTTTGGTCCACCAATATGTTTCCGATCAATGAATAAGTGAGGTACCTGTTAAAGAAGAAAATTCAAGGAGGCTTACAAAAGTACACTTCATTATTTTTCTATGTAGTCTTTTTTTTTTTTTTTTTTTTTTTTAATCATGTCACCCCAAGCAAGGCATTCCACTGCCACTATAGCGCAGGGGGTTGGTTACACAGGGCGATAGATGAGTTAGGATGTACATAGGGGGAGAGTTGGGGAGAATGGGAGGGTTAGTGTGTTAGGAGGTGTCTATTGACCTTACATTTAAACTCCTGGAGGTTATAGTTGACGGGGAAGCAAGCATGCGGAAGGGAATTCCACAGGCGGGAAGTGCGAGAAAAGAAGCTGTTGGAGTAGAAATTGCAGTTACATTTCATCGGTTTCACTGTAAAAGGGTGGGACCTAGTTGCCAATCTAGTATCTCGTGCGAACTCACACCTAGGGAGCACCAGTCATTTAAGTTCATCAGAGCAGAAGCCATGAAAGTGCTTTGAATATACAGACTTTTCAAAGTACAGACACCACACAACATTAAAAAATAAAAGATAGTAATAATTAAATTCAGCTGGTTCTTGACATTGTTTACATTGTGGCTGACTCCTGTCAGGGTTTTCAATTGGTGTAACAGCATTTTACTATTACTACTGCCAGTAGTTACAGTTTATCTCTATATTAAAGTTACAATGGATTTTCATTCTGCCCACTGTATCATAAATTGGTTCTGATGTAAATTGAATATTATTTGTAGTGAGTTGTTTTCTTTCTTCCTTTATTTTTCAGTGAGGTTCACCCTGTACAAGGCCCTAGAGACACTTGAAATTGAGGGTGACAAAATAAGACACATAGTTTATGCAGATATGTGAGGAAGATAAGAGTTAACTCTAGACTTGAACAGGTTAAAATGTAGTAATTAGGAAAACATTCTCTTCAGAGTAGGTTTCACAGAGCACCTGTTCAGAGGAAAATGCTGCTTGAGTGGAACTTGCATCTGACCAATGGAATATAACGAGAATGAGGACGATTCGCTACAATGTACACAGCATGGCAGGTTTTAACTGTGAAAGTTGGACTAGATGGTATTAAGGAATATAGTTCATCTGAACACTTTCAATGGAAATAGTGATAAAGCAGCAAGAGGATTGCAATGTTTGTGGTTAGAAGGTTAGACTTGGTGGAACTAAGGAATGCAATTCATCTGAACATTTTCCATGAAAATAGTGATAGAGCAGCAAGAAATTTTGCAATGTTTATGGTTAGAAGGTTAGAACTGGTGGAACTAAGGAATGTAGTTCATCTGAACACTTTCAATGGAAATAGTGATAGAGCAACAAGAGGATTGCAATGTTTGTGGTTAGAAGGTTAGACCTGGTGGAGTTAAGGAATGTAGTTCATCTGAACACGTTCCATGGAAATAATGATTGAGCAGCAAGAGGCTGGCAATGTTTGTGGTTAGAAGGTTAGACCTGGTGGAACTAAGGAATGTAGTTCATCTGAACACTTTCCATGGAAATAGTGATAGAGCAGCAAGAGGATTGCAATGTTTGTGGTTAGAAGGTTAGACCTGGTGGGACTGAGGAATGTAGTTCATCTGAACACTTTCCATGGAAATAGTGATAGAGCAGCAAGAGGATTGCAATGTTTGTGGTTAGAAGGTTAGAACTGGTGGAACTAAGGAATGTATTTCATCTGAACACTTTCAATGGAAATAGTGATAGAGCAACAAGAGGATTGCAATGTTTGTGGTTAGAAGGTTAGACCTGGTGGGACTGAGGAATGTAATTCATCTGAACACTTTCCATGGAAATAGTGATAGAGCAGCAAGAGGATTGCAATGTTTGTGGTTAGAAGGTTAGACCTGGTGGGACTGAGGAATGTAGTTCATCTGAACACTTTCCATGGAAATAGTGATAGAGCAACAAGAGGATTGCAATGTTTATGGTTAGAAGGTTAGAACTGGTGGAACTAAGGAATGTAGTTCATCTGAACACTTTCCATGGAAATAGTGATAGAGCAGCAAGAGGATTGCAATGTTTGTGGTTAGAAGGTTAGAACTGGTGGAACTAAGGAATGTATTTCATCTGAACACTTTCAATGGAAATAGTGATAGAGCAACAAGAGGATTGCAATGTTTGTGGTTAGAAGGTTAGACCTGGTGGAACTAAGGAATATAGTTCATCTGAACACTTTCCATGGAAATAGTGATAGAGCAGCAAGAGGATTGCAATGTTTATGGTTAGAAGGTTAGAACTGGTGGAACTAAGGAATGTAGTTCATCTGAGCACGTTCCATGGAAAGAATGATTGAGCAGCAAGAGGCTGGCAATGTTTGTGGTTAGAAGGTTAGACCTGGTGGAACTAAGGAATGTAGTTCATCTGAACACATTCCATGGAAATAATGATTGAGCAGCAAGAGGATTGCAATGTTTGTGGTTAGAAGGTTAGAACTGGTGGAACTAAGGAATGTAGTTCATCTGAACACTTTCCATGGAAATAGTGATAGAGCAGCAAGAGGATCGCAATGTTTATGGTTAGAAGTTTATACCTGGTGGAACTAAGGGATGTAGTTTATCTGAACACATTCCATGGAAATAATGATTGAGCAGCAAGAGGATTGCAATGTTTGTGGTTAGAAGGTTAGACCAGGTGGAACTAAGGAATGTAGTTGATCTGAACACTTTCCATGGAAATAGTGATAGAGCAGCAAGAGGATTGCAATATTTGTGGTTAGAAGGTTAGACCTGGTGGAACTAAGGAATGTAGTTCATCTGAACACATTCCATGGAAATAGTGATAGAGCAACAAGAGGATTGCAATGTTTGTGGTTAGAAGGTTAGACCTGGTGGAACTAAGGAATATAGTTCATCTGAACACTTTCCATGGAAATAATGATTGAGCAGCAAGAGGATTGCAATGTTTGTGGTTAGAAGGTTAGAACTGGTGGAGTTAAGGAATGTAGTTCATCTGAACACGTTCCATGGAAATAATGATTGAGCAGCAAGAGGATTGCAATGTTTGTGGTTAGAAGGTTAGAACTGGTGGAACTAAGGAATGTAGTTCATCTGAACACTTTCCATGGAAATAATGATTGAGCAGCAAGAGGATTGCAATGTTTGTGGTTAGAAGGTTAGAACTGGTGGAACTAAGGAATGTAGTTCATCTGAACACTTTCCATGGAAATAATGATTGAGCAGCAAGAGGATTGCAATGTTTGTGGTTAGAAGGTTAGAACTGGTGGAACTAAGGAATGTAGTTCATCTGAACACATTCCATGGAAATAATGATTGAGCAGCAAGAGGATTGCAATGTTTGTGGTTAGAAGGTTAGACCAGGTGGAACTAAGGAATGTAGTTCATCTGAACACTTTCCATGGAAATAGTGATAGAGCAGCAAGAGGATTGCAATATTTGTGGTTAGAAGGTTAGACCTGGTGGAACTAAGGAATGTAGTTCATCTGAACACATTCCATGGAAATAGTGATAGAGCAACAAGAGGATTGCAATGTTTGTGGTTAGAAGGTTAGACCTGGTGGAACTAAGGAATATAGTTCATCTGAACACTTTCCATGGAAATAATGATTGAGCAGCAAGAGGCTGGCAATGTTTGTGGTTAGAAGATTAGGCCTGGTGGAAACTAAGGAATGTAGTTCATCTGAACACATTCCATGGAAATAATGATTGAGCAGCAAGAGGATTGCAATGTTTGTGGTTAGAAGGTTAGAACTGGTGGAACTAAGGAATGTAGTTCATCTGAACACTTTCCATGGAAATAGTGATAGAGCAGCAAGAGGATCGCAATGTTTATGGTTAGAAGGTTATACCTGGTGGAACTAAGGAATGTAGTTTATCTGAACACATTCCATGGAAATAATGATTGAGCAGCAAGAGGATTGCAATGTTTGTGGTTAGAAGGTTAGACCAGGTGGAACTAAGGAATGTAGTTCATCAGAACACTTTCCATGGAAATAGTGATAGAGCAGCAAGAGGATTGCAATGTTTGTGGTTAGAAGGTTAGAACTGGTGGAACTAAGGAATGTAGGTCATCTGAACACTTTCCATGGAAATAGTGATAGAGCAGCAAGAGGATTGCAATGTTTGTGGTTAGAAGGTTAGAACTGGTGGAACTAAGGAATGTAGTTCATCTGAGCACGTTCCCATGGAAATAATGATTGAGCAGCAAGAGGCTGGCAATGTTTGTGGTTAGAAGATTAGGCCTGGTGGAACTAAGGAATGTAGTTCATCTAGACATTCACTGGAAATGTGATGATTGAGCAGCAAGAGGATTGCAATGTTTGTGGTTAGAAGGTTAGAACTGGTGGAACTGAGAATGTAGTTCATCTGTGAACACTTTCCATGGAAATAGTGATGTTTGGGCAACAAGAGATCGCAATGTTTATGGTTAGAAGGTTATACCTGGTGGAACTAAGGAATGTAGTTTGTCTAGACACATTCCATGGAAATAATGTTGACAGCAGAGGATTGTAGTGTTTGTGGTTAGAAGGTTAGACTGAGTGGAACTAAGAGATACTTGTTCATCTGAACACTTTCCATGGAAATAGTGATAGAGCAGCAAGAGGATTGCAATGTTTGTTGGTTAGAAGGTTAGAACTGGTGGAACTAAGGAATGTAGGTCATCTGAACACTTTCCATGGAAATAGTGATGAAACGGCAAAGTTGCAATGTTTCTGGTTAGAAGGTTAGACCTGGTGGAACTAAGGAATGTGGGTCATCTGAGCACTTTCCACTGAAATAGAAAGTGATAGAGCAGCAAGAGGAAGTTACAATGTTTGTGGTTAGAAGGTTAGAACTGGTGGAACTAAGGAATGTAGTTCATCTGAACACTTTCCATGGAAATAAGTGATAGAGCAGCAGAGGATTGCAATGTTTGTGGTTAGAAGGTTAGATGGTGGAACTAAGGAATGTAGTTCATCTAGACACATTCCATGGAAATAATGATTGAGCAGCAAGGTTGCAATGTTTGTGGTTAGAGAAAGGTTAGAACAGACAGAACTAAGGAATGTGGTTCATCTGAACACTTTCCATGGAAATGATAGAGCAGCAGAGGATTGCAATGTTTGTGGTTAGAAGGTTAGAACTGGTGAGACTAAGAGATGTAGTTCATCTGAACACATTCCATGGAAATAATGATTGAGCAGCAGTTTAGTGTTTTGTGGTTAAGAAGGTTAGAACTGGTGGAACTAAGGAATGTGGTTCTTAGACACTTTTCCATGGAAGCCATTGATAGAGCAGCAAGAGGATGCCAATGTTTGTAGTTAGAAGGTTAGACCTGGTGGAACCAAAGATATAGTTCATCTGAACACTTTCCATGAAATAGTGATAGAGCAGCAAGAGGATTGCAATGTTTGTGGTTAGAAGGTTAGACCTGGTGGAACTAAGGAATGTGTAGTTCATCAGACTGTTGCTGGAAATAATGATTGAGCAACAAGGAGGATTGGTAATCTTGTGGTTAGAAGGTTAGAACTGGTGGAACTAAGGAATGTAGTTCATCTGAACACTTTCATGGAAATAGTGATAGAGCAGCAAGAGGATTGCAATGTTTGTGGTTAGAAGGTTAGAACTGGTGGAACTAAGGAATGTAGTTCATCTGAACACATTCATGGAAATGATTGAGCAGCAAGAGGATTGCAATGTTTGTGGTTAGAAGGTTAGAACTGGTGGAACTAAGGAATGTGGTTGTCAGACACATTCCATGGAAATGTCGTTGACACTCAAGAGGATTGCAATGTTTGTGGTTAGAAGGTTAGAACTGGTGGAACTAAGGAGAATGTAGTTCATCACAGAGCCTTTCCATGGAAATAGTGATAGAAGCCTTAGAAAGTTGTAATGTTTGTGGTTAGAAAGGTTAGAACTGGTGGAACTAAGGAATGTAGTTCATACAGACACATTCATGGAGAATAATGATTGAGCAGCAAAGAGGATTGCAATGTTTGTGGTTAGAAGGTTAGAACTGGTGGAACTAAGGAATGTAGTTCATGGAGCACTTTCCATGGAAATAGTGATAGAGCAGCAAGGGGATTGCAATATTTGTGGTTAGAAGGTTAGAACTGGTGGAACTAAGGAATGTAGTTCATCTGAACACATTCCATGGAAATAATGATTGAGCAGCAAGAGGATTGCAATATTTTATGGTTAGAAGGTTAGAACTGGTGGAACTAAGGAATGTAGTTCATCTAGACCTTGCTTCCATGGAAATAGTGATAGAGCAGCAAAGAGGATTGCAATGTTTATGTGGATTTAGAAGGTTGAACCTGGTGGAACTAAGGAATGTAGTTCATCTGAACACTTTCCATGGAAACTGATAGAGCAGCAAAGTTGCAATGTTTCTGGATTAGAGGTTAGACCTGGTTGAACCTAGATGTAGTTCATCTGAACACATTCCATGAAATAATGATTGAGCAACAAGGATTGCAATGTTTGTGGTTAGAGGTTAGAACTGGTGGAACTAAGAGATGGCAGTTCATCTGAACACTTTCCATGGAAATAGTGATAGAGCAGCAGAGAGGATTGCAATGTTTTGGTTAGAGAGTTAGAACTGGTGGAACTAAGGAATGTAGTTCATCTGAACACATTCCATGGAGACAATGATTGAGCAGCAAGAGGATTGCAATGTTTGGATGAGGTTAGAACTGAGGGCAATTCAAAGATGTAGTTCATCTGAACACTTTCCATGGAAATAGTGATAGAGCAGCAAGAGGATTGCAATGTTTTGTGGTCAGAAAGGTTAGAACTGGTGGAACAAGAATGTAGTTCATCTGAACACATTCCATGGAAATAATGATTGAGCAGCAAGAGGATTGCAATGTTTGTGGTTAGAAGGTTAGAACTGGTGGAACTAAGGAATGTAGTTCATCTGAACACATTCCATGGAAATAATGATTGAGCAGCAAGAGGATTGCAATGTTTGTGGTTAGAAGGTTAGACTGGTGGAACTAAGGAATGTAGTTCATCTGAACACTTTCCATGGAAATAGTGATAGAGCAGCAAAAGGATTGCAATGTTTGTGGATTTAGAAGGTTAGAACTGGTGGAACAAGGAATGTAGTTCATCTGAACACATTCCATGGAAATAATGATTGAGCAGCAAGAGGATTGCAATGTTTGTGGTTAGAAGGTTAGAACTGGTGGAACTAAGGAATGTAGTTCATCTGAACACTTTCCATGGAAATGGTAAATGAGCACTTAGAGAAGGATTTAATGTTTGTGGTTAGGTTAGAACTGGTGGAACAGAATGTAGTTCATCTGAACACACATTCCATGGAAATAATGATTGAGCAGCAAGAGAATTGCAATGTTTATGGTTAGAGAAGGTTAGAACTGGTGGAACTAAGAATGTGAGTTCATCTGAACACTTTCCATGGAAATAGTGATAGAGCAGCAAGAGGATTGCAATGTTTATGGTTAGAAGGTTAGACCTGGTGGAACTAGGAATATGGTTCATCAGACACTTTCCATGGAAATAGTGATAGAGCAGCAAAGAGGTTACAGTAAACTTCTGGTTGAAGGTTAGACCTGGTGGAACTAAGGAATGTAGTTCATCTGAACACATTCCATGGAAATAATGATTGAGCAGCAAGAGGATTGCAATGTTTGTGGTTAGAAGGTTAGAACTGGTGGAACTAAGATAGTTCATCCAGACACTCCATGGAAATAGTGATAGAGCAGCAAGAGGATTTATTTGTGGTTAGAAGGTTAGAACTGGTGGAACTAAGGAATGTAGTTCATCTGAACACATTCCATGAAATAATGATTGAGCAGCAAAGAAGAGGATTGCAATGTTTGTGGTTAGAAGGTTAGAACTGGTGGAACTAAGGAATGTGTTCATCTGAACACTTTCCATGAAATAGTGATAGAGCAGCAAGAGGATTGCAATGTTTGTGGTTAGAAGGTTAGAACTGGTGGAACTAAGGAATGTAGTTCATCTGAACACATTCCATGGAAATGATTGAGCAGCAAGAGGATTGCAATGTTTGTGGTTAGAAGGTTAGAACTGGTGGAACTAAGGAATGTAGTTCATCTAGACACTTTCCATGGAAATAGTGATAGAGCAGCAAGAGGATCGCAATGTTTATGGTTAGAAGGTTATACCTGGTGGAACTAAGGAATGTAGTTCATCTGAACACATTCCATGGAAATAATGATTGAGCAGCAAGAGGATTGCAATGTTTGTGGTTAGAAGGTTAGAACTGGTGGAACTAAGGAATGTAGTTCATCTGAACACTTTCCATGGAAATAGTGATAGAGCCGCGAGAGGATTGCAATGTTTGTCGTTAGAAGGTCAGACCTGGTGGAACTAAGGAATGTAGTTCATCTGAACACTCTCCATGGAAGTAGTGATAGAGCAACAAGAGGATTGCAATGTTTGTGGTTAGAAGGTTAGACCTGGTGGAACTCAGGAATGCAGTTTATCTGAACACTTTCCATGGAAATAATGATTGACCAGCAAGAGGCTCGCAATGTTTGATCTGGCTCTTGCAAATTTAGAGAATAGCAGGTGTCAAGTACTTTCTAGAGCAGTACTGGGGACTCATCATTTTTCCATGGCTCGTATGGGGCTACTCTGAGGGAACATTCTGTCATTGTAATTGGCAATAATTTGAGGTCAGATCAGGAATTGTTTTTTAAATGTCTTTCAGTGTGTAGATAATCATGTCTCTCAGATTCCTTTCCTTTATTCAGTGAATTTCCATGAAAGATAGTTGAATGGTTTCATGTTGTCTTCTCCAGGTATTCCTTCTTTTAGACTGATATCCATGCAACGCCCAGTCTACTTTGCTATTTAACCTATACTTGAGCAACTTTAATTCTAGTTGTGTAATTTAACATTAGAAATTCTATTTTGCTTTGTTTTTGAAATCAGAAACCCTAAAGTAGAAATAAAAATGAACTAATATTGGCTTCTTAGTCAAAAGTGTTGAATTGTATATTTTATACTAGGTACACTCACAGACTTTTGCAAAGTAATTCTGAAACACTCTGCAAGACGTAAATATGTTGTTAACGCCTTAATTTTGATTTTAAAAATGAGAAACTGAATTAAAATTAACCATAGAAAAAAGGAAAAATTCTTTCTAGTCTTTAAGTTTTTAACTGATTTTAAAATTTTCTTTACTTTTCTGTCTGCTTGCAATGATGGATGCTATCACAAAAAAAAAATAGATCCTACCTTTTTAAATAATTAAGGATTTTTTAAAATCCAATTTTTAAAAATTAATATCTAAATAATAAAATTTCATTGAAATATCTTATATATTGCTTTTAATATCAGATCATTGCAAGAGTTTCTGCCTGTTACAAAATTTTCTTTAGGAAAAATCTATTTTATGTTTTTAAATGCATAAAAATATATATCCTCTCTGATTAAAAGTGAACAAATAGATCTATTAACTACACCTTTCTACTCCTCCCTGATTGAACAAATTGATCTATTAACTACACCTTTCTACTCCTCTCTGATTGAACAAATTGATCTATTAACTACACTTTTCTACTCATGTTACTAACTGACACTCTTGGCAATATTTCACACATACATCCATGAAAATATGAGAAAAAAAAAAAAAACAAATTAAATTTTTTTTTTCTCTGAGCACCTTACAAAAACTAAAACTTAATTTAGGATTCTTTTTTTTCCTTTTAAGTAGCTGATAATACTGTCTCCCATAGATGCTAAATGCAAAACAGTTGTACTAATAATTTCAATATTCTATTAAAAAATACTTTGATAACATGAATTTTGTTGTAGTTTATATTTTTTGACTCATCAAACTTAGTACTATTTGTTGAATATAGGTCTCCTGAATGTTCTCAAAGGATTTAAATAAAAATATTAAAACATTTCCATCATACAATAATTTTTATTATAAAAATAATTGACTAAAATTTTACACAATTTACATTGTTCGGACTATTGCCCTCATCTTTACTGCCATGTATACGACATTTCGGTTGTTGTATGCTCCAGCCTTCTTCAGGTGCTAGGAATTTTGAACTGAACTGGGTTCAGTTTAATTAACTGTAAGGATGAGTACTATAAAAAAGCAATACCTAATTTTTAAAAATGAAAATTTTTTTATTTTAGTTTTAATTGTAAGCTAATAAGTTAAATTTAATAGTTCCAATAGGCAAAATACTTTGTCATATTTCAAACATATTTAAGTTTATTGAAATGATTTATTTTGATATCGCTAAAATAGGCCATATTGACAAATCTGTCAATACAACATAATTCTCTTTAGTAAAAAATCTTTCAAAAATAAAGCATACTTTTCTGAATGTTTATTTGAAGAAGATTAACTGATTTAAAGTTTAATTAATCTGAATCAAGACACATTACTTACTTTTATTTCAAAATTATAGCAGAAAATATTTTTTAACATTGAGGTGGATGTCCTTATGAAATGTTGACACATTTATTGATAACCTGATATTTGTGAAATTTATGAGAGGTGGGAAACAGTTGTAGTGAAATTGTGGTGAATACAAAATTAAAAGTAACTCTCTTCTCTTCACTGTTTACAAATTTTGCAATCTAGTGTGAAATCTAATTTTGACCAATAGAAAACAGAATTGACTGAAGGAAAAAGATGAAGCCAAATTTTGCGATCCGGTATTAATTATTTTTCTAACCAATGAAAGAGAGTAACTTACAAAACTGAAAGAAGTTAACAAGCTTGTGTGAAAAAGTTCTTTGATATATATATATAGAGAGAGAGAAAGAAAGTGAAATCAGCCAGATGAGAGCAGAGATCAGATAAGACATCGCTACAATGTAAGAGAGAAATTTCAAGCTGCTGAATGGAATATGTTTTGACGACAGTCATTTGTTCTCACTTTCCTTCTTGCGTGCTATTTTCCTTTATTTCTTCTTCTTCATCCTCACCGTCAACAAAGAAGACAAAAATAAGACACTTCAACTAACTCCTAAAAATTAGCATCGATAAGTACAATTTTCCTTTATTGCTTTTTCTTCCTTGTCACTTTCTCACCAATCCACAAAGAGAAGAAACACAGACTTTATTATTACCCTGTTAATCTTTGTCGGCATACACACATTTCCTTACAACTACAAACTTTGGATTCATTTAACTCTGTAATGCACTTTCTCCTTGAACATTTACACAGTTAATAATTTCACTTCCTACAAATTGTTGAACAGGTGTAGAGGCTCATCCCTTGTTCCATGTTTAGGATATGGTTTCTGACTTTCTCTTTTCCAATCTTTTCACTTTTCTTTTCTTTTGTATTTTTTTTTTCAATTGGAGTAGATAGACTGAACTATCGCCCGGTTTACACTCCACCCATGTCTATTGAACAGGTGTAGAGGCTCATCCCTTGTTCCCTGCCTAGGACGTGGTTTCCGGCTTTCTCTTTTCCAATCTATTCACTCTTATGTACCCCCCTGCACACCAGTGGCCTTACCGCCTTGCTTGGGGTGATATGATTAAAAAAAAAAAAATTTCCATTTAAACATACAAACAAAACACGTATATTCTTTCAACCTTCTGATCTGGAGTAAATTGTGGAGAATTCAGTTATGTTTGGCGCAAGGCCAGTTTAATAAACATGTTCAAGCTACCACTTCAAAATTACATGACAAATACAACATAAGCACCTTTTTTAATTTTTTAAGTTCCCAGTAATGTTAAATATTTTAAATATTCTAATATTTTATTATATTCTAGGTACTTGTCTTCATAGTCTTACAAAGATGCTTGATGTAAAAATGTTACAAAATTAACAATAAATTATCGTTACCATTCTTATTTCCTGATAATATCATGTGTAGATGTTCATATTTACAAAAATCAGTTTTTTATGCATATACACAAAAAGTTTAAATTCTTTTTAAAATCCTGTGGCTCATTGAATTGCAATAAGATTTTACATTTACGCTTAGTAAATATAATTTTTGCTAAATAACTGTCACTTGACTGATATAGATTTTAAAGTTTATAAATTATTCTAATCAAAAGTGTTTGTAATTATTAAATAATGCCTTAGTTTTTTTGCATTTTTTTTATTTTATGATTCAGGGCAGATTTTCTGTAACTAAGGTTCCTGTTTGACCAAAAACAGAAGAAAAATTCATTTTCATATAATGAATATAAACATTAAGCACAACAGAAAATAATTTTTTTAAATTTCATAAAATTAAGTGTAGGGACACAAATGTAAAAAAAAAAAAATTCTTACTTAGATTTTCTAAAAAAAGTAAGTATTTCGAAAATAATTTAATTCATTTAGGACTAAGTCCTGAACTGAAAATTTTTATCAAAATCTGACAATTTTTGATTTTTGCAAGAATTTCCAAAAAACAGTTTTTTTTTCCTCACCAAAATAGATGCTAAAAATTTACCATTTCCCCGTTTGAAGCCAGAAAAACAAGATTCTTAACCAAACTTTCAAAGGTTATAAATGGGATTTAAAAAAAATATTAAATAAAATGTTTCTTTGGCCTTTTCTCATTAATAATAATAACACTAGGTTTATTGATTTGGCGTGGGGGGTGTCATCATTTATGCTGACCTTTTTTTTTTTTTGGCGAATCATGTGTAAAATATCGAAAAGGGGGTGAAGCAAACCCCAAAAATAATATTTTCACAAAGTTTTCTAATGAAATAACCTATTATACAATTTATTCATTAATGAATCAATCAATAATCAATTTCAATATGAATGATGAATAACTACTAAGTTTCCGTTTGAATTGGATAATTTGGTAAACAAAACATGCAGTAGCATTCTTGGACCTTTGGTTGTAACTAGATAAATAAATTGTATTTTTATTACCTCTCTGTGGTCGGTGAGGCAAAGGACTTGGAAATAATTTTCGATTTGATTAACATCTTGTCGACTTTCAATCTCAACAACTTCAAAAATGCGGGAATTTAAGTTGAAACTACGTAATATTTCTTTGACTTGTCTGCACACGGGGACGTATTTCTTCGAAAACAACATTACCCTTCGCTGTGCTATTTTGTCTTCAACAAATTTCGCCATTAAATGTTACTTTTCGAATCTAAAATAAATTGTTCATTAAATCGACCTCACTGTTTCCATGGAAGCGATCGAAAAAAACACTTTTAATTTAAGGCTCAAAGGGAAGTAACTTAACAGGTAGTAAGTTATGTTTAAATCCCTTGAAAGCATTTTGCTCATCAAAAATCTTTTCTTCAGATTATAATGAATAGTCTGAAAACTTAATATACATATATATATTAAAACCTTATCTAATTAAATAAAGTCATAGTTTTATTGCATTTTTTAATTTAATTATTCAGATCAGATTTTTGGAAAAACGGCCAACTGTTTGAAAAAATAAGAGATGATTTACATTCCTTAAATTACATTCCTTAAATTTACATTCCTTGTTTAAAGGATAAATTAAATTTTTGAAACCAAATTTAATTTCTTAAAACTTCATGAATTTATGTGGAGAGGGATAACAGATGTAAAACAATATATTTTTACCAAGATTTTCTAATAATAATAATTTAAATAATAATTTATTTCATTTTTATACAAGTCCTGAAAGTTTCATTAAAATCTGACAATTATTTGTTTTGTAAGAATTTCCAAATTGATGTGTTTTTTACCAGAAAAAAAATGAGTTTCGTAATATTACATTATCCATAGTAAACTCTGGTAACAATTTGGTTACCTGCAAACAAAAAACAAAACAATATTTTTTACCAAATATTCAAATGTGTTAGAAAGGATTAAAAAAACTTTTAAAATAATGAAAAATTACTTTGATCTTTTTTCTTAATAATAACATAAACATTTTAATGGAAAAAACTTTGTTTTTATTAAGTTTGAGGCGTTTTCTCTTCATGTGATACTGTTTTTTCAACAAATTAGAAGAGGTACTTATAGTGATAGATAAACCTCAATGTATTTAATTACAAAGCAAATAGAAATAAGTGTAAATTATATTTAGAAGAAAAAGTAAGAATAATAAAATACCATAATCAAAGCCAACTATTGAATCAGAGGAATGAATTTGCTTTTTTTTTTTATCACCCCGAGCAAGGCAGTAACACCACTGATGTGCAGGGGGCTACATAGGAGTGAAAAGATTCGAAAAGAGAAAACCGGAAACCGCATCCTAAACAGGAAACAAGGGATGAGCCTCTTCACCTGTTCAATAGACGTGGGTGGAGTGTAAACCGGGCGATAGTTTAGTCTATCTACTCTAATTAAATTACATGACTTCGTGAGAGCTACGGGAGAGAAAAAGTGCAAGACACAGTTCATTTCTTTTATGGACATTTAGATAAAAAAAGGCAAGTTTTCTCAACAACGAACAGTTGATCCGAGTTCAGCACATACATCCGCACAGAGACAACGCTACCTTGGATAAATATTCAAATATCAGCATAAAAACAAATTCAAATTTCCACAATATAGGTTTAACTCAATTAGCTACTATGTTTCCATATATTCACTACCCTCTAATTCTTCTAATGCCAAAAGTATAACTATTTCTGATTCTTCCACCTCTATAAGCTCTATACACTTACCGTTTATAATTTATAAGTTCTCTCCTTTTTATAATCTCCCTAACTTCCTTTCCTTTTGTCTATTACTTCTTTTTATCTATGTTTTGATGCTATTTTTAACCCCTCCTTTATTTTTCTATTTTTAATTTATATTAATTTTTAATTCTTCATATAACTCCAAATTAATGTCAAAAGGTTAATATTTAGTTTTTTTTTTTATATATCTTATTCCCATTAAGACAAAAACCTTCCACTCTCCTCTGACCCTTGTCTCATGCCTATCATCTTTCATCCACACAAGGGTTGACAAGACAGATGACTGACACCTTCATTTGCCAAAATAGATTATTCCCCAGAGGAGGGGTGATTTGAAATTTATTATTTAATATATATATATATATATATATATATATATATATATATATATAGTATATCGAGGTAGCAAGTAATTTTCTAAACATATGCTGTTAAATATAAGAGACAATGAATGTCTATTATGTTTAATCATGAGCCGTTCTAAACGTCGTATTCTTGCTTTAATTTCAGTTGAAAATAAAGACAAAAATTCTCCAACATTTGGATAATTATTTATTGATTTTCTTCTAAGCTTTCGGCTCACATGAGCCATCTTCAGAGAGGTTGTTTAACCTGAAATATTATAACATCCACCATCACCGACGATTTTATTTTGTGTTGACATAAAACTCCGCTTGGCAATAGCAATAGTTACCAAAAATAATAAACGCAGTTCTTAAATCTGCGATGCGGTTTTATGACGTCACACTGCGTGATAGTGCGAAATGACGTCATAAAACTGCGGTGTGACGTCATAAAACTGCATCGCAAATTTAAGAACTGCGTTTATTATTTTTGGTAACTATTGCCATTGCCAAGCGGAGTTTTTCATTGTCTCTTATATTTAACAGCATATGTTTAGAATATATATATATATATATATATATCCAAGTGAATACAGAACAACGTTCAAAACATTAATTTAAAACAGTGCTCAATATATAATATATAGAGCTGTGAATATCTATTATAAATTATATTTTAGAACATGTACATAATATTTTTTAAACATATCCACTACAAATCGTACATTTGTTTCAACATTGAAACTTCAATGTCTCATCAGGCGGTATGGATAGGAATGGAATTTCTATTCCTATGTCAAAACAAATGTATGATTTGTAGTGGATATATATTAAAAAAATTATGTACATGTTCTAAAATATAATTTATAATATATATATATATATATATATATATATATTAGTCATCCACTTACAAGCATGTTTCACTGTATCACAGCTCATCAGTGTGGATAGACACACCCACTTGCTTCTGGCCGGGATCAAAACTCGACCGATTTTGCTGTCAGTTGAAGTCGCTACTCCCTAAGCCATAGGCACATGGAAACAGAGAAGGGAAATTTTAACGTGTTGTATATAAGCAGTGTATACACATGCTAGTCACCAAGATAACTCAATTCATTTCTGAAGAGTATGTAGTCTGTATTTAGGCAGCAATCTCTCTTTTATGCAGGTTTCATTAAAAATGACAGACAGGGTATTATGATTAAGTTTCTTACGTAATTTTTCATGTGAACTTATGATATTTTTTCTTTTCAGAACATAAATTATATAAAAATTGTCCAAATGTTTTGTTTTTCCAAGTGCTTTCAGCTATACTTTTAGCCATTATCAAGGATGAATTTTATTTTACGTGTGACTGAATATATGTAGTGCTTATATATATGTGTAAAGTTGTGTGTATTATATTCCAAACATGGTAAGCATGTTGTTGCTATGTTCATAGTTGATTAAATGTTGGATTTTCTTTTTTATTAATAATGCTACCATTATTTTAAACATTTTTTGCATGTAGATAATGCTGTTATATTTGTATTAATACCTTGTCTATCATTTTGAATGATATATATATATGTGCTTTGAAGAAGTTTTCATTTTGTGCTATGCTCCTTCAAGGACATGGGCAATTATAAGCTCATTGGGTAGATTACTTGTTTTTCTTTCTCCCTATTCTTTTCAATGTGACATACTGAGTCATGTTCTTTGAGTGTCAATTCTCAAAACCCTCTTTCCTCATTATATATATATCCCAGAAATTTCAACTCTAAGTATAAATGTCTTTTTGTTCTTATTTTTTTTAAATCTTCCTCATTGTTCACATGCTTTGTCCATAGTATTCTCAGTATTTTTCTGTGGAACTACATCTCTTGTTACCTCAAGACACTTCTTCATCTATGAAGACATTATCTAGCATTCACTACCATAGACAAGATGGACTCTGACATGAAAACTTTCTGACCCGACACAGTGACCTGACCTTCTTAGTGGTAAATGTAGCTGTTAATTCAATGTAGTCATTTGACTTGAGGTTGGTTGAGAGGATGAAGCCAAGGAGGCAAAATGTGTTGTTTTCTGGGAGACTAGCATCATCCATACTGATGGAAGGATATGTCCTATTTCTGGGTCATTTTGTGACTATCTGTACTAAACATGAGGACATGATGTCCCATTCATTCTAAAGCCAGTTATCATTAATGTAACAAGTCTTTCTAGTGTACCAGGGACTGGTACCATATTTATGCCATATAATTATATAATAACAATCTGGGAAAATATTATCTGAACATTCAGAATATTATTCACAAGCAGTATAGCCTGGCGTTGCTCAGGTGTAATGAAAGCTTTAAAACTAATTCATGGTCCTGGAGCTCAGACTCTTTGGACATTGGCACGAAAGACTAAAAAGCAATAGTTATTTCCAGTTAAAGTGAAACCGTAGATTGAAAGAAAAATGAATGAATGTAAGTCAAATTTTGATTTCCTGGTATCGATATCAAATAAGTTTCTTTCATCGTAAACTGAATTTTAAAGGCTAAGTAAGTCCTCTGATTAAATGGTATCATGGCTGAGACTCAGAACTACAACTGTACCTACTTAGAGCCAAACTCGAAGCAAAAACTAAAATAAAATGGCTGAAAAAAAATACAGATATACAGGCATATAAACAGACACACACACAAAAACATCTTACCTTTTATATATATATATATATATATATATATATATATATATACATATATATTATCGATGTTCTGCACTATTGTAAGAACTGCAACCTTGAAACTTCTGAATATCGTTTCTTATGTCTTTGTCTATGAGTGTATCAAATTTGATTATAATCGGACCACTCCTATAACCTGTTTTTTTCTATTATCGATTTTTGATATTTATCGAGGGTACCTCGACACAAAACTTAGCCAAGAATACTCGCAGACACTTATAGTACAACTGTGTAAATTTTCAAGAAAATCGGTTCAGCCATTTCAGAGTCTATAGGTAACAGACGCACATACACACACACACACACAGACAAAGTTCCATTTATAAATAAGTTTAGATTAGATTTATACCAGAAAAATATGAATATAATAAAAGCTGCATCATTTGTTTTATTTCATATTGATTTTGTAAACAAGTAATTCAATATTACAATATAAATAAAAAATAGTATTAAATCAATTTGCAAAGCCTTCTTGCACCGTTATAAACAGATATACATATAAGTAATAAAATGAAAAAGTATGATCTATAAAGTAGGTTAAAAAATTATATATTTTAGTTATTTTAAACCCCAATTAATAAATAAGTGACAACAATAATCTGAAAGGAATTCTTCTTCATATGCTGTCTGTGTCCTTTCAGGATGTAGACGATCATGGACTTGGCTCTGTCCCTTGTCGCTCTCAATATTTTTCCCCTTGGTATCTCTCCCAAATCCCGCTCCGCCATCCATTTGCTCAGGCCTATCAAATATGTCTTGGGCTGCTTTTCCCTGTTTCTCTTTCCTTCTATCTGTCCTGTTCTCTAGACCCTCCTTCCTTATTACATCCCCAGAACCTCATCTGTCTCTTTCTGATGTTAAGTATGAGTTTTCTTCTCGCTTCCATCCTCTCCAACACCTCATCATTGCTCACATGCTCAGTCCATGGTATCCTCAGCATCCTTCTGTAAAACCACATTTCTGCTGCCTCAAGCCTTTCCTTCATCCTTGATGAGATCATCCAACATTCACTTCCATATAGAAGAACAGATATCACATAGCAATCCGATGAGATTTTCCTGTCTCTCAGTACTGTGGTTAGCTTTTGGAATGTGTCCTTGGATCTTAATGTTGATATAAATTTGAAAATATATTGTATAAAATTGATGATTATTCTATTAACACAACAATGACAAACCCTTAACCATTACTAATATGAAGAGTGAGCCTGCTTTTGTCAGTTTACCCAACTTTGGTTCAACTGAGGACAGTGCCACTCACAAAAAAGAATGAATATTCATACAATTCCTGTATTTTGTCTTAATAACACTTATTGTTGGGAAGCCAGTCTCACAGAGGTTGGCTGAAGGAAAAGAGGGAAGAATTTTCAGAGTACTTTCACTAAGCTCAGAATATCCTGCTTTCACTTTTATTCAAAAGGAAGCAAGTGATGTTGAAATTTTGACTTATCTTCAATCCTTCATCATCAGCCATCTCTAACAATGTATCCTCGTTTGTTGTTCATCATATCGCATTCGTTAATTGTACAGCAATGACTTTTAACACGAGTGAGTAATTGAAAAATGTAACAATAATAAATACAAAACTAAAATGAGAATTAAAAAAAAAACAAAAAATGAGTCAGATATCCTGGCAGTTTCCCATGACATAGAATGTGACTACTGTTTCTTTGGATATGCGTTGTAGTGCAGGAGATATCGGCTCAGAATGAGAAATCAGGGAGCCAAGTTTGAATTCCAGTTGAATTCCTTGCATTCACTTGCGTGCAAATACCCTTGGGAAAGGTATTAATCCATCTCTTCTCTCCAGTTTTGGGTTAATTAACAGGACTGATTGGTTTCTATAGCCTTGGCTGACAACCAGTCTACCACAGCAGATAAGAAATTAATTAAACTCAACCTTCTTCACTTTTACAAAAATTCACAATGATGTGTGAAATCCTGGTTTTCCCAAATAGAAAAAGGATAGACCATGTGCTTAATGGAAAAAGTCCAAACCAGATTTCACAAGTAGATGTTAAAATGATTTTGAAGGATGGGAGTAATGTGCAAGACCAAAAAAGGACTTCTCAAGTAAGTACAAAAAAATCTAGATTACAATAAAATGACTTCATCATTGTCAGTCAGTCAGAGTGTCATTGGAAGCTTCTAGACAAACATCTAAAATGTAACTTCAACTTCAAGCGACTCGGACATTGTCCTCTTCCTCTTTCTCTTTATCTCTTTCAACAATTACTACTACGGACATTTTGTACAAACTCTTGATACTCTTAACTTTCTCGTTGAATATTAATTTCTACGAATTCTTGTTATTCCTTCTTTTAATAAACTACTAATTTTTACATACAAAATGTATATTTTATTCTTACACTATTCCACACAATCTAAACTTATTTATAAATGGAACGTTGTGTGTGTGTGTCTGCATGTGTGTGTATCCGTTACCTATAGACTCCAAAACGGCTGAACCGATTTTCTTGAAAATTTACACAGTTGTACTATAAGCGTCTGTGAGTGTTCTTAGCTAGGTTTTGTCTTGAGGTACCCCCGATAAATATTGAAAATCGATAATCGAAAAAATTGGGTTATAGAAGGAGTGGTCTGATTTTAATCAAATTTGATACATTCATAGACAAAGACATAAGAAACAATATTCAGAAGTTTCAAGGTTGCAGTTCTTACAATAGTGCAGAAAATTTGATATCGATACCAGGAAATCAAAATTTGACTTACATCCATTCATTTTTCTTTCAGTCTACGGTTTCGCTTTAACTGGAAACAACTATTGCTTTTAATCTTTTGTGCCAACGTCCAAAGAGTTTGACATCCAAGACCATAGATTAGTTTTAAAGCTTTCATTACACCCGAGCAACACTGGGCTATACTGCTAGTTCCACATATTCCAACCTGCCGACAACCAACCTTCTGATGATAATTCTGCATAAAACTTGTAAACTGTAGGGAGTTCGGTTAAGTAAGAAACAAGGCCGAATCAAAGAAACATTAACCAGCTCCCTGGGCTACAAAGTAATGGCAGCCAACTGCAAGATAATCTTCTGCCCAGTCAGTCATGTCTCTTTTGAGACATGATCACCCAAGCGTATATCACGTATGGCACTTAACTGACTGTTTCTTTGTTTCTTGGAAACTCTTCAAATACCAGCAGATGTTAACTCATGTACCACACTTTAAGTAACAATGACATGTTCATTTCAACAAGTTTCCAATGACTTTTATGGCAAAAAAAGCAACTATCTAGAACTGATCATCTGAAAATAGAGAATAAAACATATACTAGTTTTTAGCTTCAAACAATCATGT
Source organism: Ascarosepion bandense (assembly GCA_037127315.1). Classification (NCBI taxonomy): domain Eukaryota; kingdom Metazoa; phylum Mollusca; class Cephalopoda; order Sepiida; family Sepiidae; genus Ascarosepion; species Ascarosepion bandense. Next base: position 3,215,966 of record JBBBDQ010001389.1, read on the forward strand.
CAGTTAAGTGCCATACGTGATACATGCTTTGGGCAATCATGCCTCAAAAGAGACATGACTGACTGACTGGGTAGAAGATTATCCCGCAGTAGGTTGCCATTGCTTTCTGCGGTCGACTGGTTGCTAACCAAAGCTATAGAACCCAGTCTGTCCTATTATTTAACTCATAACTGGAGGGAAGAGACGGATTAATACCTTTCCCAAGGGTATTTGTGTGTAACTGAATGCACAGAAAACAACTGGAATTCAAACTTGGTACCCTGATTTATCATTCCGAGTCGATATCCACTGCACCACAACGTACATCCCAAATGATCATACCTTGACAAATACTTGGAGTTAGGATAAAGTTAGACCAGTTCTGAAATTCTGAGACTTTTGAATTTCAGACTAGATATCATACATACGACTTGGTCAGTCAGTTAAGTGCCATACATGATACACGCTTGGGCAATCATGTCTCGAAAGAGTCATGACTGACTGGGCAGAAGATTATCCCGCACTAGGTTGCCATTGCTTTCTGCAGTAGACTGGTTGCCAGCCAAGGCTATAGAATGCAATCTGCCCTGCTATTTAACCCATAACTGGAGGGAAGAGATGGATTAATACCTTTCCCAAGGGTATTTGCGCATAAGTGAATGGAAGGAAATCATCTGGAATTCAAACTCAGCTCCCCGATTCCTCGTTCCAAGTTGATATCCACTGCACCACAACGCACATCTTGGTAAATGTTCCAAAAATACCAAATGTCTGTTTGTGAGTTTACTGTGCTCATGGTCTTCAGGAAATACTGAATGGAAATGTGGAGGAGTGTCAGAATGTCTTAGTAATATTTATCAGAAACTTTGATACAAATAAACAGAATCAAAAATATAAACAAATAATATATATGATATGTGCCGGAAAGGGATATATACCTGATTCGAGGTAGCTAAGTGGTTTAAGCAAATGTAACCGGGTAGGATAATCTAGCACGTAGACGTAATGGACGGTACTCGTCGTATGCAGTATCCTGAGATGTAGGCGTAGTCAATAGATGTAGACCAATAGTCATGGACCTGTAGACCTCTAGGCATCGACCTCTCTGTGTCCTCGCCTTTGCCTGTGTTTGTGGCTGACACCAACCAATCACATTACTGTGATAGGGAACCAAGGTGTATGCATATTTATTACATATTCATTACATAAATATATTTATTTGACTTCAATTGAGGCAAGTCCTTTATAAATCAGGTTGGTGAAAGTTAGTTTGACTGTGTAGTTGTTAGTTTATGAGTCAGACTTTGGTAGTAGAGTGCATATATTTTGGAAATATGTTTGTGGTGTCTATTTGCAGTGTATTCCTGGCTCTCTAAAAGAATGGAAACATGTCTTAAGTAGATGAGCATTTAGTTTTGCATGTGACCTGCTCTAGCCACTTTCTGACTGTCTCTCCTTGGTGTCTGTCTGCTGTCTCTTCATATAAAATTTGAGAGGCTCCAGGCTACCTAGAGTGAAGTTATTTTTTAACTAAAATCAAAAGTCTGTCTGTTCTTTTGATTGGCCAAAATTATTTTATTTATTTTCCAGTATTCCTTTCTTTTTCTTTTATTGTGGAAGTTAGGCATGAAGTTTTGGTTTGATAAATTTCTAGTCATAATAACTAGACTCTGGACTAGAGGACTTTCATTTCACAGCAGTTGTTCAATCTTTTCTTCTTCTTCCTCTTTTTTATGGGAGTTACCTTCTCATTAGTTGAGAGAGAAGTATATAGAGAAGAGGAGAGAGAGAGAGAAAGAAAGAGAGAGAGAGAAAGAGAGATAGAAAGAGAGAGAGAGGAAGAGAGAGAAAGAGAGAAAGAAAGAGAGAGAGAGAGAGTGAGAGAGAGAGAGAAAGAAAAAGAGATATAGGTTTTTAAGGAAAGCAAATTTCTTCTTTAATTTGAATTTTTTTTTCACATTTTCAAATTTTATTTTTTTATATTTTGGCACACCACAGAACCTTTTATTTATTCCAAGAATTATAATGTTTTCCATCCTTTCTTTTTTAATTTCCGCCATTTTCCCTAGTGATTGCAGACTTTCTAAGCTTCCTTTTCTTATGTTGAATGTACATTGTGGCGCATTGGATATCGGCTTGGAACGAGAAATCAGGTAGCCGAGTTCGAATTCCAGCTGAATTCATGGCTTTCACTTACGCACAAATACCCTTGGGAAAGGTATTAATCCGTCTCTTCCCTTCAGTTATGGGTTAAATAACAGGACAGATTGAGTTCTATAGCCTTGGTCGGCAACCAGTCTACCGCAGAAAGCAATGGCAACCTACTGTGGGATAATCTTCTGTCCAGTCAGTCATGTCTCTTTCGAGACATGATCGCCCAAGCGCGTATCACGTATGGCACTTAACTGACTGACTGACTTTCTTATGTTATTTTACTGAGCCCCTGTATATATCAACTTTGTTGTGGAATGGAAAGAATTATTATTTTATGACTACTAATAGCATTTATCCCACAAGCAATACAGTGGAATTTCAGGTCATGAATGCCTCTCATCATGAACAAATTGGTTTACAGACAAATTTTCTGAACAAATAACATCTTCAATAACGAACACTCATGTTGGTAAACAATGTGAGATGAAAAGTTTCATGGAGCAATATCACTCTGATAAAGCAGTAGCAAGCTGCAGTATAAACATTTTCGCTGACAATATCATGTCTCCCTTTAGAAACATTTGGAAACATAAGCAAAAACAAATCTTGTTGGAAAAATTCTTTTAGTGAGACAGATATCCTATGAGCCTCAAGTAGAGTCAAGGGATGCTAAGAGACAAAAAAAGAACAAGAAGAAGCCCAGAAAGAGACAGTTTTTATGAAAGAGGACTCTCCTTCTAAACAATAACCTCTGCCCTTCCTCACAACCTTTCACATACACCATAAATTTTCCTCTGCACAGGTATGAGAAAATTAAATTTTCTCTCTGTATTTTATCTTTTTTTATTGTGGGTTAGTGTTGTGGTGTAAATAATACCCCACCAGTGACATAAATGGACTAGTCTAGATGCTTAAATAAAGAGATTGAAGTATTCTAAAAAGTTTCTGTTGGAGTCAGTCTTCAGAATATTCTTACAGACATCACAGTGAATGCCTAAGCAAGACTTATTATAACCGTAGAAATGAGATATAACAGTGGCTATTAGGACTAAAACTCATACAAGTTACAACTGGAGTTATGAGGATATTGAAACTCATACTATGTGATAATAAGAAAAAAATACTTGTTGCTTTGGTACACAAGATACTAATAGTGACAAGAATTTGAATAATGTTGGTTTAAATTTTTCTCTTTGCAAGTAGAAAAAAACAGATATTCCCTAAAGCTGGAGTAAATATTGGCTTCTGTGGTAAAAATTAATCAACAGCAGCAGTTGGTGGAACTGCAGAAACAACAAAAGTCAATGGAAATAATATGGAGGAAAACAGAAAATTCTCCAATTTTTTTACTCCTGACATTGTGAGAAAACGCCATATCTAAATTTACATATACTCCAGATGATGAACCTTTTCTGTATATTTGCAAAGCTCCTAACAAATTTTCGGAGAAGAATGCAGTGACTAGGAAGACAAGAGAAAAATGACTTTTGTTGAGAAAAACATAAAAAATACTGTAATTTTGTATTACCAAAAAAAAAAAACAGTAGAGATTTGTTTAAAAAAAAAAGTACATATTCTGACAAAACTTTTTGGCAACAAAAGCTCTTTATTCACCACTCGTGGGAAATATATGAATCTGACAAAAAAAAATACAAAGATTTTGTCACATATACTGGAATCCTTAACAAGGTGTGTGAAAGATTCAGACAAAACAAACTGACTCCAGATATATGTTTTTTAATTGTTTCACCCCAAGCAAGACAGTACTACCACTGGTGTGCAGGGGACTACATAAGAAGAGGATGAAGAGTTACATAGGAGGAGAGCTAAGAGAAAGAGGAGCTGGTTATAAGGGGTGTCAAAGAATAAGATAAGAATGGGAATACTAGTTGTGTGAGAGTAGAGTGAAAAGGAAGATGAACAAGATACAGTGGGTGTTGGGGAAAGGATAAGAGAAGGATGGAAGTCAAGGGAATAAGAGATGGTAATTGACATTGCATTTAAACTCTTGGAGATTGTAGCTGCCAGAGAAGCAGGTATATGGAAGGGAGTTTTATAGGCGGGAAGTACGAGAAAAGAAGCTTATACAGTAGAAGTGGCAGCTGCATTTGGTTGTTTTGACTGTAAAAAAGTGGGCCCTTGTTGCCAGTTTGGTTGCTCAAGTAAATTCTCGTATAGGTGGCACCAGGGAGCTAAGCTCATTGGAGCAGAAGCCATGAAAATATTTGTAGAAGAGACAGAGAGAAGCCACTTTCTCACATCGGTGAGAAAGTGGCTGAAGTCAAGCTTCCAGATCAGGATTGATTACATTACAGATTGTCCTCTGGATCCGGTCAAGAACGCCAAGATAACTAGCAGGGGTGCCTGGCTAGTTATGACAACAGTATTCAATGCATGGACATATGGTTGATTTGTACATGTGTAAGATGCATTCAGGCAAGAAAAGCTTTCTGGCTTGACACAGTGACCCAACCTTCCTAGCAGTAGATATAGCTATTGATTCACTGTAGTTGTTCCACTTGGGTTTGGCTGAGAGGGTGAGTCCAAAGAGGCATAATGTATTGCTTTTGGGGAGACTAGCTTGATCCATACTGATGGAGGCAGGAGGAACTGTCTATGGTGGTTGAGAGATAGCAGCTTTATTTCAGAAGCATTAAAGTTTATGAGCCATTTCTTACCCCAGTCCACCACAGATTGGAGGTCTTTCTCAAGCTCAGCAGCAAGGTTATCTTTGTCTGCCTTAGCAGATTTCCTTTTCTTTTTTTTTTTTAATCATCTCACTCCAAGCAAGGCATTCCACTGCCACTATTGCGCATGGGGCTACATAGGGGAAGGTAAAGAGAAGGAGTGGTTAGACATAGGGAATATCAGGAGGAAGGTGACAGATGAGTAAGGATAGCGAGGAGGAGGGTTAGGCAGATGGGAAGAGTGCTTGATAGAATGGGAGCAGGTTAGTGTGTTAGGAGGTGTCTATTGACCTTACATTTAAACTCCTGGAGATTGTAGCCGTCGGGGAAGCAATTGTTTGGAAGAGAATTCCACAGTCGGGAAGTGCGAGGAAAGAAACTGTTGGAGTAGAAGTTACGGCTGCATTTTATCGGTTTCACCGTAAAAGGGTGGGATCTAGTTGCTAATCTAGTATCTCGTGCAAATTCGTATTTAGGGGGCACCAGTGATCTAAGTTCATCGGAGCAGAAGCCATGAAAGTATTTATAGAAGAGACACAGGGAAGTCATGTCGCGCCGGTGGGAGAGAGACTGTAGGCGGTCTACCAAGTCGGTATCTATCACATTACAGACCCTCCTCTGAACCTTATCGAGAAGCCCGAGGAGAACAGCAGGGGCACCCAACTAGATATGGCAGCAGTATTCAATGCATGGGCGGATGGTAGATTTGTAAATGTGCAGGATAGATTTAGACGGAAAAAACTTCCGGGCCCTACACAGAGAACCGACTTTCATAGCAGCGGATTTAGCAATGGATTCGATATAGTCATTCCATTTGAGGTCCGCTGAAAGTGTGAGACCAAGGAGGCGTAGTGTTTTACTCTCAGGGAGGCAAGCCTGGTCCATGCTAATGGGAGGTAGGTGAGATTGTCGATGATGTTTAATTGAGAGTAGCTTCGTTTTAGAAGCATTAAAATTTACTAGCCATTTCTTACCCCAATCCAATATGGATTAGAGGTCTTTTTCAATCTCGGCTGCGAGGTTAGCTTTGACGCCTACACCAGATTTTTGTAGGAGGCGAGAGTAAACTGTGGTGTCATCGGTGTACAAACCTATTTGGGCTCTTATGGAATCAGGGAGATCATTAATATATATCAGGAAGAGTGTAGGACCTAAGATGGAGCCTTGGGGGACACCTGCGTTTGTATGGTAGTTCTGAGAGGCATATCTGTTTAATACCACCTTCATTGTGTGGTTAGAGAGGAATGACTGGAATAGTTCAAACAAATGTCCAGTTATACCATAGCTCCGCAGTTTACATAGAAGGCCAGCATGCCAAATCTGTTGAACGCCTTAGATATATCCAATGCAACGGTTCGGGCTTCGCCATTCCCGTCGAGTGCCTGGTATATGTACTCGGTGATGGTCGTTAGCATATCAGCAGTAGACCTGGTGAAGCGGAAACCATATTGCTTGTCTGAGAGGAGCCTGTGTTCTGTGCGATGCTGAACCACCTCGGCGTTGATAATGGCTTTGAACACTTTGCCAAAGATCGGAAGAAGGCTGATAGGGCGGTAATTTGCAGGGTCAGAGGGTTCTCCAGTGTTTTTAAATATAGGAACTACAGAGGAAGATTTCCAACAGGCAGGAAAGCAGGAAGCAGATAGGCAGAGGTTGTAGAGCTTAGAAAGGATAGAGGAGAGTTCAGGGGCACATTTCTTTAAGACTATGGTTGGGATTCCATCACCACCGCTCGCTTTGTGAGGGTCAAGTTTTAAGATTATCTTAGAGACAGGAGTAAAAGGTGGGTCGTCAGCATAAATGCCTACTTGGTATTTGATCATATCAGGGAGATGGTTGATGAAGATCAGAAAGAGCATCGAACCTAGGATAGAGTCCTGGAGGAAACCCACAGTCATGTGTGTGATAGGATCTGGAGGTATGTTTAAAGGGTTCATTTTCATTCAAGGGTTAATGACAAAATATGATGCAGAAATACAGGCAAAAATTTGAAAATTGAACTGAACAATAAACTTACACTACAGGAAATATTAGATGAATCTCAGAGAATCCTACATCTGAGACTCAATGCCGAAGAAATTCATTAAAAAGAATGTGCATATATACAAGCAAAAGAAAAATATGTAAAATGGAAAATGAATTCCTGCTTCAGATATGGAAGGTTACATCTTGGAGACAAATGTCTCTTTAAGAATTCAAAATGCTACAAATGTGGTAAAGTAGGACATATTAAGTTACACTGTAAAACTAAACCAAGAAAAATTCTCAGAGTAAAAAATTTATACACAGCATTATTACAGAAAAAATAATCACAGGAAACTAAAGAAAATTTGTGAATGTGAAAATTTATAATGTAGATATGAAGATGTTACTAGACACTTATGGTGATATCACAATAATTAATGAAGCCACATGGAAAGAAATCAGAAAGAAGAAATTTGAAAGTCATGAGTAGTGTCTTGGATGAGAAATTATTTTTTATTGGTGAAATGACTTGTAATGTCTTATTTCATAATAAGTGTGGAAAAGCTAAAGCTTATATGTTAAAAAAATACTACAAATATATTTATAACTGACTAGATGGAAGTATTTGAGCTTTGGTATTTATCTATAAATGTTTATTGCAAAAGCTTAAGTGGACAAGTGACCAGATTAAGAAAAAAATGGAGTGAAAATTTACAGGAAGAATTGGAAAAATATTTTCCAGATGTTTTGTTGACTGAGATGGGTCAGTGTTCCAAATTCAAAATGAAATTTGAAGTGAAAAAAAGTTGTTTGTCACCAGTATTTAAACTGAAGCAGAAACTGGTAGTATCAGCAGTGTATGTAAAGAAAAAGAAAATGTGTTTGTGCTGATTTATCGACAGGGTTAAACAACTGTATAGAACTCTATAATGACCCATTGAAGTCCAGAAAAAATATTTGTTATGTTAAATGGCAGAAAAATATTTTCAAAGCTGGATCTTTTTTAAACGTATTTACATATACAGGTTGAAGAAGAATGTTCAGTGTTAATAACTATAAATATGCACAAGGGATGGTATAAGTTCTAGATGCTTAAATAAAGAACTAAAAAAGCCCGTTGTAGTCAGGCAGTCTGCTGTCTGGTTCACAACTGTCAAGTTCTCTATTTTTGGGTGCAGTTTAACTCATTTGGGGCTCAGTCTATGGACAGAAACTTGGCTAAGAAGAATAGACAAGCTTTGTGTCTGATGCTTTTTTTTGGGATGTACTTTTTGAAAGATAATTTTTCTGTTAGTCGTTTAATCTTTTTAGTTTTTGGTTTTGACTGACATTTCATTTATTTCTCTGGCTTTTTCCAGACTTTTGCTTTGTTTAATTTTTATTTTTTAAAGTTTATTGTTTTTAGTTTAAACACTTTTTCTTTTTGTCTTTTGAATGAACTTTAATTTTTCGTTCGTTTGCTTAACTTTAGTTTTTGGTGAAGTTTAATTTTTTGTTTTCGTCTTTCAACAATTTTTCTTTACGCAAACTTTATTTTCTTTTTTGTTGTTGGGTGAATTTTATTTCACACTGTTTTGTTTTTTGGATTTATTTCTTTCTGATTTTTTATAGATTGCAAGCTTATTTTTCTTTTTTGTTTTAAGTAAAAGTTTTTTCTTTATTGTAGTATATACTTTTACTAGCAGTATAGCCTGGCGTTGCTTGGGTGCAATGAAAGCTTTAAAACTAATCCATGGTCCTGGAGATCAGACTCTTTGGATGTTGGCATGAAAGACTAAAAAGCAATAGTTGTTTCCAGTTAAAGCGAAACCGTAGACTGAAAGAAAAATGAATGGATGTAAGTACAAATTTGGATTTCCTGGTATTGATATCAAATAAGTTTTTTCGTCGTAAACTGAATTTTGAAGGCTAAATAAGTCCTCTGAGTAAATGGTATCATGGCTGAGACTAAAAACTGCAATTATACCTACTTAGAGCCAAACCCGAAGCAAAAACTAAAATAAAAGGGCTGAAAAAAATACAGACATACAGACAAATAAACAGACACACACACATAAACATTTTGCCTTTTATATATATTATCGATTTTCTGCACTATTGTAAGAACTGCAACCTTGAAACTTCTGAATATCATTTCTTATGTCTTTGTCTATGAGAGTATTAAATTTGATTAAAATCGGACCACTCCTTCTATAACCCGATTTTTTCGATTTTCAATATTTATTGAAGGTACCTCGACACAAAACCTTTCTAAGAATACTCGCAGACACTTATAGTACAACTGTGTAAATTTTCAAGAAAATCAGTTCAGCCATTTCGGAGTCTATAGGTAACGGACACACACACACACACACACACACACACACACACACAGACAAAATTCCATTTATAAATAAGTTTAGATTTAGATTTTGTATATCTTATTTTTCTCATCTTTATTTTGTGATCTTTATTTTTGTGTTGTTAATTTGATTTAATTTTTTATTTCTATTTGTAGTAGAAATTATTTTGGATTTTAAGATTTACTTTGGCATTATCTTTCCCTTCTACCCAAGCGACTCACAATTATAATTTGCAAGAAAATTTTTTCCCACTTGTTAGTCATTGAAAGTAGAAACTAGCATTATGACCGACAAAAATTTGTCAGTAAGAAAATACCTTTTTGGGTCTGCTTCTAAGGTAGACCAACCCAATAAAAGAAAATCAACGTGGGGCTTACAGGTGGAGTCAGCCCAACAATCACAAGAAGACAAAAGTAAGGATGTAAAAGTTAATAAAGACTAATGACGATAAAGAAGACAAGAGTGTTCCCAAATCAAGTGGAAAAAGATTCAGCAGTTGCAGAAATTAAAAAGAATTTAGACACAATGCGATGGAAGAAACCAAAGCCAGTGGAGGTGCTGAGCCCCTTGTCATCTGCTCCATCTTCAACATTTAAAAAAACCATGGCCTCTATCTCCAATGATATGACAATTGACCTCCCACCCCATAAAAAATAACTACACTAAAAAAGAAAGCAACTCTATCTTCAGTTCTCTCTGCTTCAGCCACATCATTCTCCACTCCCACTCATACACCCTGTCTCCACAAGACTCATCCAAAAGATGCCCAGAAATACTCTGACAAAGCAGATAAAAAAAAAATTGCCTTAGGGAAGATGATTGCTGCATATCCGAGGAACAGAGTTAAAAAGATTTTTAGCCATTCCAAAAAATTAAAATATCTTCTAAATTTGAAGACTGCAAAGAAGTTGAAAATACCTGAAATTTTTTAATTGCTAAGAGGATATTGGCAGATATGGGGCATGATAGAGGAGTCCAATGATGCCATCTGAACTTTCCACTCTCTCACTGGCCTATTTTGATAATGAAAACATCAGATTACAACAGTATTGTGCTGAGAGACTCCCACATTTTGTTCACCCCTCCCTATATAGAGCTCTAAAATTGACTTTTCCCTTGGACATTGATGACCTGTTTCATGATGGCATCATAAAAAGGGAAATGGATCTAGACTGAATGGGATAGGTTGTTGGTATCCTCACCCTGGCCATGCAGAAGAGTAACCCTAATTGGTCTAAAAATGTCTCTCTGGTTGGCTATTGTGAATGCCTGAGATCTAAGGTTGGAGTCTCGCAGGGCGAGCTCACTTGCAATCTTCAGTGTCTTAGGATGAATGTATTTCATGTAAAGGAGACCTGGTTTTCAACTCATGATCATGAATGCATTCTGTCTAGTGAGTTTAGTCCCTATCCAGCTTGTTTTGATGGATGATCAAGAAGATTTTTCTGACTAGTGAGGAAGCCTTTGGATGTGGCATGTGCACTTGGATGCTGCATGGGCAGGTTTTGTGTGCTGGATGTTACTATAAAGGATAAGACTCTTCATCTCATTGGGGCATATGTGCCAAATAATTATGTTGAGTGGCCTGATTTGTTTGCATTGAGCTGTTTTTGATAACATCTCATTGGGTAGTTTTAGCAGGTGATTAGAATGCCATCATATAGAGGATAGATCAGGTACTAAAATTTCAGATGTGAAGCCATTTCAGAACTTTATCAACAAGTTTGATCTTGACAATGAGTATCATAATGAGCACAGACAGTTTGACTTTTTTTCTGTTCAGTACTTTGTCTATTCGACATGTTATTTATTTGATACTTTTTGACTAATCAAATCATTCAGGTGTTCAAATAGTCACTATGCACTTACATTTTTATTAACAGATGTGTTTCAATATAGAACACAAGAGGAGAATATGAATGTGTTATGTTGTGTGTAACAGAAATTATTGAGTAAATAATTACAAATAACGGAAATATAATAAATGAAATGTATTACCGGAAAAATAGTATTTACAACAGAATTGTTAGTAGTATACAGGAACAAGGGTTTAGTAACATGTATCATCGTAAGACGTAGAGTCTGAGAATAGTACACTTCTGGTTCACTACCAGAAATACTCGACTGACTTGTTATCGAGACTGGTTACTCAATTCCTCTCCCTAGGTCTTTCCACTACCACTTTATGTAGTGATTGGAATAGTCCATTATGTAGTGATTGGAATAGTCCATAAGTAGAACAAAGGTGGAGAGCGTTCCAACAGAATGTAAATTATAAATAATGTTGAAAGTGACACTTGCTACTGTCAATACAGGCTTGGGTTCTTATTTTGTTTCTGAACAGTTATCAGTTGCTCACTGTGAAAAGTATCCAACTGTTTCTTCTCTGATAGCTTTTCTAGCCTTCCACAACATTTGGGACCGTCCATTGATTCTGTTTCCCAAAATTTATCAGCAAGGTTACAAATTGCATTGTGATATGGAACAGGAGTATCTCAAAATTTATCAGCAAAATACAGACACACCAAATCTGTGTATCTACCATCTTCTAGAAATACATGTTTGTTAGGGGATGCTAACTTACTTCCCCTTATAAAGGATGATAACACAAAATACATTTCAGTTACATCCTTTGTTTGCGAGTTGGACTGCGACACTTCTGAGTTCATTATGGTGATGAGCTGATACACATGTGGAACACATGGTTTAAGTCCAAATAATCCTTGCTGTTCTCAAGTAGTAAATAAATAAAAGTTATTTCATTATGTGTTAAAATACACTTGTCTTTCATTTTCATTTTCATTTACTTGTGTTTGTCCTAACAAACTGGGATATAACAAGTTTTTGGTGACAAGGACTTGAACTGAAAAATCAACATGGCAATTTCACCAGAGATGCTGAAATAGACTTTACGCCAACAGCAAGAACAGTTTCAGAAGCCACAACAACAGTTATTCACAGAAATACCTGCACAGTTCCAGAATCAACTCAACATTTTCCATGATGAAATAAGCCAAAATACCAATTCATTTTGGTCTAAAACATTGTTGTGGACTGGACAACGTGTCACCATCTGTTGTAGCTTGAACATCATGGGAGTAATTTGAAAGTGGAGTCACCATTATAAAGTAGACTGGTTGTCCAATCACTACATTTATAATAAAAATAACTCAGAGTGCAATGTAACAAAAATAACAACAATGTATTAAACATAGTTTAATTGATTAATTTGTGCATACAAGATATAGTGGAGAAAGTTCTCTCTTGGATGTTGAAGAAAATGTATCAATGTTCATACTGGAAAAGTTCCTGAAAAAAAGGAAATATGATGTTTGAACGAATTAGTAGTTGAATATAATTATACATGTAGTGAAGTATGTTTGTAAGAGAGAGAGAAACATTTTGGTATAAATGTTGAACACAAATAACGCAGTATGTGAGTTGGAAAGGAACTAGCAGCATTTGGACTGTTAGCTCCGAAAAGCAGGATCCAACTGGTCCAAACACATGTGAACATCAGCTTATATATTTCTGAATAAAGCGCAGGAAAAAAGAGGTTTCACATGTAGTACTAATGTAAGAGTATGTGGGTATATGTGTGTGTATGTGCGTACATGGCAATATGTATATAAGTATATACATGCATGTAGAAGTGATTCTACAATATCACTTAATTCCACTATGACCTAGAAAAAAAAAACAAACATTTGCTCCATGGTTTAAATGTTGGCTGGATACCTTCCATACCAACTTTTTTCACAAAGATGAAAAATGAAAGATTTGTCTCCTAATTTATCAACTTTCAGAGAAAAACATTCTTTGTTTAATATTCAATTGAATTGTTTAAAGCTAATGAAAGATGGCTCTGATGGTTATGTAACATTTGCTGGTCACTTCAATTGGAAATGCAAAATATTTCAATTAAATTCTTTCACAGAGGAATATTTTAAATGTTTGATTTTTATTGCAGGATTAAAATCTTTTACTCATACTGATGTTTGCACCTGAATTCTTTCAAAACTGGAACAGAACAAAGACATTACATTAAAAGCCTTCACTACTAAATGCAATAATTATACATAAAATGAGACACTATGCTGATTCAAAAAATTATGATTTATCAACAACCAGCAATATCTATGTGAGAAAACAAATCTGTGATGAAAAGAAACCTTCTTCAAAATTTTGAAATTATGACAACTGGTATTATGCACACTTTTGTCCATCCTAAAAACGTAAGTGCAATATTTGTCATTGAAACAAGCATAAAGAAATATTTTGCAATCCAAACTCTTACAAAAATTCAACCCATAAAAAGTTAAAAAAATAAACATGAAAAAGTTCGAAACAAACACAGTGTTTGCAACATTTAAAGTTGATAATGAATCCCACAGAAAATATATTGTTATTTCTGTAAACAACAAACCAGTTCACTTCCAGTTTGATACAGCATTAGACATAATGTTAATATCACATTCGGGAACAAATTGAAAAGCCAAGTGTGTATCTGAAACAGAACATATAGCAATGAGCACATTTGAAAGTACAATTTGTTTAACTTGTGAGTTAACTTGCAATGTTTCTTTTCAAAATAGGACATTTTCTGGTGTGTGTTATGCCGATAAGAACAAAATATTATTTTAAATATGTTACCATTGTTTAAATGTATAATTGCCTTGGATCTTTTGTTCTATTGAGAGAAGTGTATTTTTATGTAGGCCAGACAGTTTGTGTGAAATGTGTTACAAATGTATATCTTTTTTGACTCAGTTGTTAAAATCCGCAAAAATTTGCGAAGGATCCATTTCCAGTTTATAGAAAATTATTTTTTTATATACACTGACCAATGAGAGATGTTCTTTCAAACTTTAATAATATCTCCAATAGTTGAGCAGAGGTGAGCCTAAATTTCTGTATAAATCAGGCTAAGCTCAGTAGATATGAGGAGAAAACATTTCGACAGTAAGAAGAGAAATCCTTTTGAAAGTGAGAAGACCTTTTGACAAAAAGGACCTTTGACTGCAAGGGAAAAAGGCAGAGGCATTGACATCAAGAGTATATAAAAAAGGCTCTTTTACCAGCCAACCACAGAGAGACAAGAGAAATTGAAATTTCAGTGAAAATTCTCAAAAGGATTTCAGAGAAATTTTCTTTAGAATGAACTGTGTACAAAAGGACTTGAAAAAAAAATGACTGTGTTCCAGAGAAGCCTGTGTGACAATTTTTAATACGTTTTCTCATTTTTTATCAAAACTGGTTTCACCTTTGTTTTATATTGGCTTATTGTTTTTTCTTTTGATCATTTTTTAAAAAATCCTTGTCTTTTATCGAGTTGTAATCTTTCCCATTTTTTGCTGGTGATCCTTTATCATAAATTGTTATCCTGCCTTAGTAGGCACTCAAAGAAAATTTTGTTTATATCTTGTTTTTCATAATTGTAAACGGTAAATAAATGTGTTTTTCCTTTTAAAATTTTACACAGTGGTTGTCTTGTGTTTTAAAATTTTGCACCTATTAATGTCTTGCTATTTATACTAAGTTTTTGTATCTGGCACAAGAGCTTGGATTTGTGGTGATACTGACCGAGCAAAGCGAGGGACCGGATGTTTGCTCTATAACGACCAGAAAGTAAATGAATAAAAGTCGTCGTTGCGCATCCAGGTCCGCGCAAATGTTCCGGTTGAAAAATAAAAATTAATCAAATATCAAATTTCCATTTCGCGAGCCTATGCGAATTTTATTTACCAGCCAATGGGAAGCCCAGAATCAAATTCAAGTGTGAAATCCCAAACGAGCTGATTTTGAAAAGCCGAGACAGAAAGCACCCAGCAGACAGACAGACCAAAGGAGACAGACCGACGGACAAAAGAGCATAATTAGTATCTCCCTTGACTAAGTCAAGCAGCTACTATGTTCGCCTCCCTTCACCTTTCATTACTTCCTTCCCTGTCTCAAAAGTACTTACTGACCTAAGGAACTACTACATCAAAGACATTCCTTACTCACGACGCTCCCAAATTCCTAAGCCTTAAATCTCTTTCAGCTTATTATTTGCCATGAACATTTAATCTCCGTTGGACCTATACTTCAAGTTATTACTTTAATTGTAAAAACATTCATTGATATGTATATATATGAAAATGTTATTTTTCTACTCAAATTGTGTTTCTTGATTTTATAATCATTTTATGACTTATAGTGGGTTATCTACCACAAGGCCAAATTCCATTAACCTGCAACAGTATACAATTACCCTTCACTAGAACGGACTCCCACTACAACAGGAAAACAATAAGCAACCCACTATAGATTTAATAGAAATAAATTTTTATATTTCTTTGAAATGTATGAAAAAGCATTTTGTTTACCATTATAGTATTGCATTTGTAAATGATTTGTTTGTAATTTATATATTTCAATTGTGAGGCTGATGATGTCTTTTAATCCTTGTGGTGATACTGAGCAAAAGCAATGGACCGGATGTTTGCTCTCTCACAACAAAAAGGCAAATGACCAAAAGTTGAGTTGTCTGTGGTCTGCCGGCTCCGTGTAGATGTTCCGGTTGAAAACTAAAAATTAATTAAATATTAAATTTCCAGTTCACGAGCCGACGTGAATTTTATTTATCAGCCAATGGGAAGCCCAGAATCAAATACAAGTGTGAAATCCCAAATGAGCTGCTGTGATTCAAAATGAAGATATAAAAAGCGTCTACAGAAAGCATCGACAGGCAGACCGACTTGAGGAGAAGAGAGTAATTAGTATCTCCCTTGACCAAGTGAAGTGGCTTACTACACTCGCCTCCTCTACCGCTTTCCTTCTTCCCTGCCTCAAAACTACCTACTGACCTAAGGAGCGACTACATCAAAGACATTCCTTACTCATAGTGTTCCCTACATTCCTAAGCATTAATTCTCTTTCAGCATTTTATTGCCATGAACATTTTAACCTCCGTTGGACCTATATTTCAAGTATTACTTCAATTGTAAAAGCATTAATTGATATGTGTATATATAAAATGTTATTTTTCAACTCAATTTGCTTTTCTTGATTTTATAATCATTTTATGACTTATAGTGGGCTATCTACAACAAGGCCAAATTCTGTTAACCTGCAACAGTATACAACTAACTTTCACTAGAACGGACTCCCACGACAAACGGGAAAAGAATAGACACCCCCACTATAACTTCAAACAAAATTACACATGCACTATACATATAAAGCATATTCAGACAAGGTTGAAACATCACAGAACAACCCACAAGTTACTGTCCTTCCAATATAGAAGATAGACTGATTTTAAGCTTTAGAGAGAAAGACTGACAGGTATCAGATATATTTGAAATTTCTAACTCAAGCCTTGCACAAGTACAACACTACTGAAGAAATTCAACCCTGGCAGTTGAAAACTCACCGATTGAGGGGACACAAGGCAGGGTTTAAGTAGGGTTCAGAGTGGATCAACTTAGCTGAGTGGGAAAATTTGTCCGGTGATTTGACAATTTTTGCGGAAAAAAATTAACCAATCAAACTGCAAGTTTGTAGGAAAAGAAAGAAATCTAGTTGGAGCCGCTTTCTATCAAAAGTGCACAAAATTTGATTAGTGAGAATCAAGCGATAAGTAAATTGTCGCTAGACTGTGATTTCAAAACGGTCTTCTACTAAGCAAGCAGTATGTAGTGAGTATATACAAAAACTATGCAAATGAATTAATGAAAATTTCTTATTTGTGAGGAGTACTGCACACACGCACTAATTCTCAAATATCTGGATGAATTTTTTTAGGATGTTCAAAATTGATATTGCATATAAATCTTTTACTGAAAAAAAAAATCTAAGGAATTTTTCTTTAATACTGTAAGAGAATTTCGCGAACAAAAAACACACACACTGACTGAACCCCCCCCCCCCCCAAAAAAAAACGGATTGTTTTATTGTAAGGTGTGAAAGAAATTCCCAGACAATAATATTTTCGCATTTTTGTTTTAAATAAAATAACCTATCCAGTATACAATTCAGTCATTTAAATTTATTATAAGTACTGAAAATTTTGTTTGCATCGGATAATTCCCTGATTTTTATACTTTTAAAAATTTTAAAAACAGGTAATGATTTATTTTTGCTTTTTTTAGCCTTTCCTTTCATATCGGGAAAAAAAATTTAAAAAACTTTCATTTTGTTGGTATCTCTAAAATTATGCTATTATTATCAAATATTTATGCGAAATATTAAACTGATTCGGGAGTTTAAAAAATTAATAATCTCTGTTTGAAAAAGTTGAGGTATTAGGAAACTAAATGAAAAGTTCCTATACGAAAAAAGAGGAAAAGACAACTCTTGAAGGCGTAAGTAAAACCTTCGTTGATGCGTCGTCGAAAAAGCGAACAACTGTTTATTTTACTAGGAATGGCGGTATAAAGGAATTAATAGATTTTCTTAACCAGGAAACACATTTTTAGTGAAAGGAAGTAATTCTTAAACTTTGTTAACTTTTTTTTTTTTTGGCGCTAATTGCTTAATGCAGAAAGATAGCTATTTTTTTAAATTATATAATTTAGGAATACAGACAGGTATACTTAAAAAAATTTTTTTTTTTTTCTTACAATATTTTTTCTTTTGCCCCTGTAGAAAAAATAATTTGAAGTTATTATTTACTATATCAACATTAGCTCAGCAGAACAGAATAAAAGTTTTCCGTTCGTTTTCCTAATCTCTTTAACCGGAAGTTGAGAATATAATTTTTGAATACAAGCCATTTGGACGCCATTTTGTAAAAGTCGGTTTTTCCCAGTGGCCATACTTTCACAGGTGAGTTGTTTGAGGGGATTTATTTTTCAATATTTTTTATCTTTTGCTCGAGAATTTTAAATATTATAGTTCATATTGTGAACTTTAATTTTCTTCGATGGCGATGATAATTTTGTCGTTATTCTCATTTTTTTATGTGAAGACTTCCAACGGGAGTGTACACAGTTTCTCTATTTTTTTCTCTCTTGCCCTTAAGTTATCTTTTTCGCGGTTTTTGTCTTTATGTTAAAAGAAAAAAAAAACAGACCGTAATAAATATTCATTTTTTTATCGACTGTAAGCATTAAAATATCTTCTGTGAATTCATCTTTTTTAAGTTTTTGATAGCTTTGATCTTTTATAGTATCCGAGAGAAAAAAATTAAACCACGCACTCCACGCAAAAGACAAGAAGGTGGATTTTCTTAAAAGCTGGAAAACAATGAAAAATAATTATTTTATGGCATTATTAACTCCTTATCGTCCGATTTTATCATTAAGTAAACCACATAGCAACATATCGTAAAAAAATATAGATAAAAAAATGTGTATCTTATCCGAATTATAACAAAGTATTTTAATTTTTTTTGTCAAGCTTTTTTTTCTTATTTTTGAAGATGAAAAATTAGGAAATTTTAATGATTTTTTTTTTAGTTTTTTTTTTATTCCTGTAAACGTTTTTTTTTTTTTTTTGTTGAATATAAAATATTTTTCGTCAACGAAATCCAGTTAAAATAAAAAAATAAAGTAAACTTTGTTTATTCAGAATTTTTAGAAAAATCTATTTTATTCTTGAACGAATTTTTTTTTAATCTGACCTTTTTTTTCTCTCTCTCTTGGGTGGTTTGTATAATTTCATAATTACAGTTGTTAACCTCATTGAAGATTGAACCAAAATGTTTTTCTGCTCAAATTAGTGCAAAAAATACTTAAATATGAAACATTTTTTTATTTCTCAGAATTATTGTTCATTGTGTAGTAAGGGTAAAAGCACGTCCAGATTGTATTAAAACTCTTGACTCTATCCTGATTTTTGTTGATGAATAAATAAGCTAAGGCTTAAGCACGTTATTTTTTTTTTCTAATGCTCAGCTAACATAGTAGTTCAGTGTAAAACAAACATGCTACAAAATGTCTAGACACTTTTTTAAAACTTAAATCGCGCTTCTTTTTTGTACATTAACATAATTAGACATTTGCAAAACAACTTTATCACGAATCGTAGTGGACAAAAACAGTTCAGTTTGAGGGGACCCCCCCCCTCCTCGTCGTTAAGAATCCATACGATTTGTGAAGTTGTCCCGCACCTTAAGTTGTTAATCTTGCTTGAGTATTTTTTCCCCAAAAAAAATTTCATTTTTTTTTTCTTTTTTTTTTCTTTTTTTTATCATTTCAACAATAAGGAGACTGTTTTCGAAGTATTTTTTCCCCTTGAGGATAAAATGTTAAACCCCGCAGACCTGGCCCAAGTAAAGATTTATTCGCATAAATTTATTATTGCTTGTTTAAAAAATGCTTGTATGTATTTTCCTAGTGTGACAACTAATCATAGAGGCTACTTTTTATTTGAAAGCAGGACATTTTTATGAAATATGATACCCAACAAATAAAGAAAAGATTTCAAAGTTGCTTTTTAGTTAAGCAAATCCTTCATTTTCCCTAAGTGCATGTGGGTGAAAAGGGTGTTAGTAAATGCGATCTCAAACGCAAATACGGAAAGAAAACTAGTATTGTTCACTTTAACGTCCTGAAGTTAATTTATAGATGGCAAACATTGAATTACCTCCCTTATCTTTCTTTTATCCAGCCTCATATTCTGCACCTGACTTTTGAAAGTCGTGCACCAGGAAAAAAAAAGGAATACTAGCATCATAAATACAATATAATTTAAGTTTCAGTTCTTTATCATAAGTAAAAGCTGAGATGTACCATTCAAAAATTAATCTTATGTTCATTCAAAATAAAATTTCAGTTTGTCGCATTTTTGTCAAGATGTCACCCCCCATGAATAGCATTAAAATGTTTCTATGTCTTACTCTTCTTACCTCTTTAGGAATTAAAATAGCGTTGCAACGTCACCAGCTTAATAAGAAAGTTATTAAATGCTTAAACAATTTATTTTTAGATTATTTGAATGTATGTTGAATTCATTGTAAAAACAGCATAGCATAAATAAAAAAGGCTCTAAAAACTTATAAAAAAAATGAAGTTTTTCCATCAAAATGTTTGAGGAAAGACCAAAGTAATTAATTTTTTCAATTTGTTTAATCCTCTTTTAACATGTTTGAAAGTTTGGTGATAAATCTTTTGTTTTCTCGTCAGTGGGTGACCAGTTTTTTGCCAGAATTTAATGATGAATCATGTTACGAGATTCGTTTTTTTTTCCAATGAAAAACATTAGTTTGGAAATTCTTGGAAAAATCAAATAATTGTCAGATTTTAATGAAACTTTCAAGACTTATTCACAAATAAAATTATATATGTATGTACACACACACACACACACACACACACACACACACACGAGGAAATGTAAATTTTTTTTTCCAATCTTCAAAACAGTGATCTCTTTCCTGTAAATCTACTCCGAACAGTAAAATAAAAAAATGCAATAAAAATATCTGATTATTTAATTAGATAAGCATTTAATTGCTTTTATAAATGATATATATTAAGGATAGTCAGAAGAAAAAAAAAATTTTCGATGAATAATGAATTTTTACAATTATTTTCAGGGTGTTTTTATAATTTATAAAGTTTCAAAAATCTTAAAATTTCTCCAAATCACTGTCTGTATAGGTTATTAAGTAAAGATTACTAATTGAAAAACTAAATACAAATCATCATGCACTAAGATTTTTAAATAATTTTTGTTATATTCTTTTTAAATGTTGTTTCATACGTGACATTAAACGGTTGTATGTTTCAAGGTTTCTTCCCCTTAGGAAAAAATTTGGGCAATTGATGGTGTAAGCCATAATTATGTAGGCTACATTATGAGTTTTGTAAATCCATTTTATAGGATTTCCTATCAAAATGATGTTGACAAACTAACAATTATGTAATTAATAATAAAATGTAAAGCACTATAATGATTTAATAAAATAACTTTACCATTTTTATAACCATCATAATAACAATTATTAATAATAAAAAGTAAGATATTAAAACATATACATAACTGAATATTATAAATTGAATTAACTCTATCATTGTATTTCATTCTGTTTTTAAATTAATTTAAAAAAAATATTTGTTTGAAATTGTTTTTTCAGAAAGCATCTTCAAATGTTAGGCTTTAAGGTAACTAAAATTCAATAAAATATTAGATAATTGTTGAAAATATATCATTTTTCAAATTATTAAGTAATTAAAAACTGAAAAGAAAACATTCACTTGGTTTTCCAAAATTTGTCAATTCTGGTCAACTATACTTGGCTTGTCAACACATCTGGTTGTCAGTAATCAATCAACATGTCAAAAACAAAAACCTCCATGATTAAAAAAAAAAAAAAAAAGATTGTATATAATATTTCATTCTATAAGCAAGTAATACATGTTTAAATCAGATTAATTTAAGTTTGAATTTGCTAATTTTGCAAAAAATGTCAGATGTATATTTTATTTTTACAAGATTTAAAAAAAAATGAGAATTAACTTTTGTTTACAAACCTGTGAATATATGAAAAATGGCCAATAAACCAAACTTTCAAAAAAGTTGAGATTCCAATCAATATAATTTCTATTTGAAATACACCAGAGTATTTTGCTTACTGGAAGTAGTGAATGTAATAATTTAGCATTCAGTTAAAATAAAAGCTTTAAGAAATCTTTATTTAAAAAATCATTTTAAAACTTGGGTATTGAAAATTTGTAGAAGTTTCTAATCCAATGGACAGAAGCCAAAATACAGCTTAGTTTTTAAAGATCCAAAATTTAATTTACCCACCTAAATTCATTATGGATCCTTTGTCTTTAGCTGGTAAAATTTATTTTGGTTAAAACAATTAGAGTTGAATGATTCTTCTAAGAAAGGAAATCAATTTTTTTTTAACAATATGGAGGAGGAGGGTAACCTGCTTGCAACTGTTACCTAGTAGGAAAAGACAACCAAGTTGAAAATCCCCCCCCCCCCCCCGTTGTTGCGGCACCAGTTTGAGGCGGAATGCACAAAGAGGCACAGAGAGATCCAAGACTAGGATGAAGATTGACCGCATGTAATTACTGTCTAAGCATAACTCTGACACATCAGCCTTGAGCCAGCCTTAACCAAGAAGTTACCAAAAATCAACTGAACAAACTCTGTTAACTGTACTCCAGCCAACCCTTACCAGTTTAACCAAGTGTTGTTTTTGATTTGAGGACAATTTAGATTGACAACCCTACATGTACACTACTAATGAAGTCATTATACAATATACTTGAGATAAATCGTAATATTTTTTTTAGTATTCATCATTCTTCTCCAAGTAATTATTTAATTTTTTTTATTATTACTTTACACCTTCACTCTGTTCGTATCGAACTGAGGTGAGATATTGATGACAAATCTTGGCCTGCCTGTAATCAATTAGTCACAATGTGGGGTAGAATGGGCCGAGGGCTAAAGAAATCATCAATCAACCACAGTGTTAAATGTTTCGGACAACTGAGGAGAAAGAAAAAAGCTATCTGTAATTCCAGGTGAACCATATGGACTGATAGAGGTGGCATTACAATATATGAAAGAACAATCTATAATTTTAGTGATTACAAAAGATTATGTAAATTACTTAATAAAAATTTGTGCTTTTTAATACCTTTAAGAATAGTGTTTTGAAAAATGCTTAATTTTTAAAGTAAAAAGTATTGAAATTTGGCCTCTTTATTAAAACAGTGACTGCAAACAAAATAAATGAACTGTATATGTAGATAAGGGCAGAATTACTTATTCAACCACTTTTTTTTTCTTTATGAATAATTGTTTGTACATGTATATATAAGATTGAATTTTGCTGGCAAAAATGCAAATGATTATAATAGGTTGGTTTAATCGACTATTGACATTATCTTCTACTTTAATGTCTCTTTTCACTCTATAATTATGGGATTTGGCACATAGTTTGCACTCTATTCATTTGGATACATACAATGGAAAAATAAATACTCATTAAAAAATTATTGTGAAAGAAATAGAAGACAATAGTATGGCTAAAATAATTTATTTTATGAAAGTAGTATTAAATAATAATAAAAATATGCAAATATCAACCAAATTTATTTTTCATCCGTCAAAGTATAAAAGAGTCTGATTTCATGGTTACTACTGAATATTATACAGATCACATTTGTAACAAATTGCAACGCCCTGTTAGCTAGGGCTTCAAAATATGCCAACTGCCCCTCTGCAGAAGGGTAAGACTCCCTCCTTCCCTCAATGGGGCCATTTGTTTGCTGTGGATAGCAACTCTGGATGTTTGGGGACGAGATTCTGGTGTTTGAGGGTTTCAGTGGTCAGTGTTAGTATTTCCAGTTTCCAACACACCATTTTGACCCTTACCTGGATTAGACAGGCAATCAAAGAGGCCCAATCTAATCAGTCAGCTGGTTAGGTCAAGCTCTAACTCCTGTAAAGATAGCAAATTGAATATTTTAGGGAAACTGTACCTAAATGAACTGGTAGATGAATAATAACTTAACCTAATATATTGGGTTGAAAAGGTGCTGGTTAAGGGTCAGTTGACTCCTAGAGACATTTAGACTTGGACATTGCTGTTAACTATTCAGGTTGTTTACTAAAAGTCTGGGTAGTGCAACAAATGTGGTGACAGGTGCTCCAGGTGTTTTTTACAAGTGCAAGAATACTGGTCTGTGTGGCTCTGACCTGTCAAGGTGATTGGGTTTCCTCCTTGACAGGTCCCAATGGTGGGCAATCCTAGGTGGCTGGGGAGCACAGGTAGTGAAATTTAAATCCTAGAATTATGAATTAAAACAAAAAACATAAGTGATACCTTTTAGACAGATTCCAAAGAAATAAGCACAAAGTTTCCAAGATTTTTTGTTCTAGAGTCTTTGTGGGAGAAACTACATTGTCAAGACTGTCCCTTTTCTTGATTGGAAAAGGAATATCTTGTCGGATTAATTAGAAAGATAAGAGATGGCAATTTAATAGTGGAGGTTGAAACAAGAAAACTGGTAGTTTTTAATGAAAATGAAGATCTTCCACAACGTGAGTATTAAAACTTTCCCTTATAAAAGACTGAATACATCAAAGGGAGTTATTAGAAGTAAAAAGCTCTCTCGAGCCACACCAGAAGAAATCTCATCTGCTTTGGGTAACCAGGGAGTCAATACATACATCCTCACGTTCAATTCCCCCAAAATTATTTCTAAAATAAAAATAAGCCATAGTGTTGAGCCAGTTGGGTTACATATCCCTGCTCTTCTAAGGTGTTTTAGATGTCAGAAATTTGAACATCACAGAGATAGATGTAGGAGCCAATTTACATGTGCAAAATGTGGCCAAAAAGATTGAGGATGAGTGCCTGAATGAAATTAGATGTATAAATTGCCAGAAGAATAATTCACCCGGCTCTCGTACTTGTAAGTTCTGGAAAAAAGAAAAAATCATGGAAGTTAAATATAAAAGAAACATTTCCTTTTTGGAAGCAAAAAATGTAGTTGAAGGGTATATGGACCCTTCTGGTGCAAGAATAGTGGATAGAACAAATAATTCCAATCTCACTGGCTTTATTGAGACTTGGGCTGAATTATTGGCCCAATTTTGAAAAAATATTTGTATTACAAAGAATTGGGACAGGCTGAACCTGAAAAAAGAAAAGGAAACTGGCAATAAGCAGATAATATCATCTCAAATGCAAACTTGAGCCATCTATAGCCCAAAGGTTGCAGAGATCACCTAAACATCCACCAAAATCCTTAAACAGTAAAATAAGTAACATCAAAAAAATTGAAACAACCAGGCAAAAATTGAAAGTGTCTACTAAAAGTTGCTTTGAAATTTTAGATGAAATTGAAGTAGATAGTCAAAAGCCATAGACGGCTAAAAGTTCCAAACTAAAACAAATCAAAAACAAATAAGCCGTAAATAAGAAAGTACAATTATATATAAAATATTGCAATGGAATTGTTGTGAATTGAAGGCAAACATTAACAAGCTGCTTCTGTTGATAACAGACCTGACCCCAGAAGTTTTTGCCTTCATGAAACCTTCCTTAAGAAGAATGACAATATAAATGAGATTACCAGCAATAAATTACATAAAAGACTGATCTTTGGGCATGAGGTGGTACATCCATCTTAGTCCAAAATGATGTTCCACAAAGTCATAAACTTGAGAGCTAATTTACAGGTAATAGCTGTAAAAATGACGCTGCACAGACCAACCATCATCTGCTTGGTGTACATTCCACAGAATGAAGAAATAAATGAAAACGAATTGCAGGAAATTATAAAGTAACTCCCTGCTCCCTTTGTTACTAGGGTTTTTTTACTGTCACGTCACTTTTTGGGATGTAAAGATACAAATAAGAAAGGAAAGAATATGGAATTGGTTATAAATAACAATGATTCATGTATAACAATAAATTACCAACTTATGATGTGTGTCCATTCTCTGGCAGTTACTCTGCAATTGGTTTATCTGTGCAATCCATCTGATAGACACTTGGTCGCGATCATTTTCCTATTTGCCTGAAAAATAAATTTCCAATGTTGGAAATGAAAGCAAACTGAGAGGAATTTCAAGAGCTATGCTCTGAAAGACTAGAAGGGCTATGCATCAAGGAAATAACACTGTTTATAGAAATCGTTTCTATTGCAAAGAAATGCATTCCTGAAGGTAACATTAAAAGCAGAAAATGTAATAAACCTTGGTTTAATGATGAATGCAAAAAGGCAATCGAGCACAAAAATAGGGCATTAAGGATTTTTAACAAAGATAATGCAACAGATAACTTGCTGAAATTTAAGCAACTGTGAGCAAAAGCTTGGAAAATAATCAATGTTAACAAACAGGAATACTGGAAAAATTGTCAGCAAACTTAATTCAGTAACAAAAACTAAATCTATTTAAGATTTGATAATGAAAATAGCTGGTAAATATACTAAGCCAATAAAACAGCTTTGCATAAATAATAAAAAATCAAGCAAAAAGTATATCGCTGACAAATTAACAACAACCATCTCAAAAAACGAATCAGATAAGAATGGCAGTCAACAATTTGCTAAATTCAAACAAAAACTGAACTTTAAATCCAATAATAATGAGAGCTACAACTTTTCATCTACAATAGACAAATCGAATGAATTGTTAAAAAAACCCCACTATACAGCTGTGGGACCAGACAATATTCATTATCAATTCCTAAAGCAGCTGCCAAACAAATTGAAGCTGCTGTTAAAACTGTTTAATAATATATGGACAAGTGGCCACTTCTCAGATTTGTGGAGACAGTCTTTTATCATAACTTTTGCAAAACCTGGGAAGGATGACTCAGAACCTAAAATTTACAGGCCAGTTGTCTGTGTAAAACCATGAAAAGAATGATCAACAACAGACTGACTTGGTACTTGGGGGGAAAAAAATGGTCTAATGTGTATTCAAGAAAAAAAAAGAAGTACCATGGATTACTTAGTGCGGCTGGAGTTAGGGAAGCATTTCTTCAGAAGGAGCATCTCATGGCAGTCTTTTTTGACTTAGAAAAAGCGTACAATATCACGTGGAAGTTCGGCGTATTAAAATAGGTTTGCATAACTTGGGCCTAAGAGGTAGACTAACAGACTTCATAAGGAACTTCCTAAAAAATCAAAATTTTCCAGTGCAAGAATAAGAGGAGTTCCACAAGGAAGCATTCTATCAGAGATGCTTTTTTGTGTTAAAATCAATTTTGTGAAATCTCTAAGCCCAGGAGTTAGTGCTCCCTTTATGTAGACAATTTTTTAATCATGTACAAACCTTAGCATATGAACATAAAAGAAAGGCAACTCTAATAATACCTAAATAAAATACAGAAAATGGATTTATGTTTTCTAAAACAAAAACCAAATGTATGCATTTCTGCAAACTTATGAAAACTTTAAATGATCCATGCTTGCAATTAGATGAAGCTGAAATTCTATTAGTGAAACTGTACAAGTTTCCAGGTGTAACAGGAAACTTTCATTCCTCATTTGAAGTATTTGAAAATGAAATGTAGCAAAGTCCTTCAACTTCTGCATGTAGTGGCCCATACTGAATGGGGAGCAGATCGGTATACACTGACCAAATTACAAAGATCACTACTTCGTTTCAAACTGGATTATGCTAGTTTGATGTATGGGGCAGCCAGAAAGTCATATATAAAACTCCTCAACACAACTTACTATCAAAGGCTCAGACGGGTGCTCAGGGTTTTTAGGACATTCTCCAGTAGAGAGCTTATACACAAGCTGGTAAAACACTTCCGCATTTATAGCACATTAAAATGGCAATGTAGTATTATGTAAAACTTAAGTCGTGCCCAACTAATTCTTCATTGGAACCAAATTATTGTGATCAATTCAATCATGGAGAAAATATACAACCATGTGGACTTAAGATGAAACCCACTGCCAAAGAATTAGGTACTCCTCTATCAAATATCCAAGAAACAGCGGTATCCATAATTCCACCTGGTATGATTTTCCTGGAAATGCATAATTTTCCAAAGAAAAAGCCCATCCTTTCACATTTCTGGACACATTCCATAAAATACTGGAAAACCTTCATGACTACACAAAAATATATATGAACGGTTCAAAAGATGGAGACAAAATAGGATGTATAGCAGTCAGTCAAAAAATTACCAAAAAGAAACGCCTCCCAAGAGGAAGTTCAATATTCACTGTAGAGACTTATGCCATTGAGTTGGCTCTAGACATCATGATTGAAAGCAGGCTAAGGAACTTCCAAATTTTTTCAAACTCATTCTCTATTCTATTAGCCTTGGAGGGGAACAAATCTAACAATCCAATGATCATTAAACTATTGCAGAAAATCAGCACATTGAACAAAAAAAAAATGTATTATGTTGAATCCTTATCCACACTGAAATAAAAGTTAACTCTAAAGCAAACCTGGCAGCCAGATCAGCTTTGGACATGAATGTGGATACAGGGATAAAGGTCCCATATATAAACCTCAAGAAGGAAATAAATATATTTAAAAAAAATGGCAGTAGTACTTGGACAATTATCCACATAGTGTGAAAGCCCAAGTTCAGTAAGTTATACATCCTTCAGAAAGTCTTAGAAAGAAGAGGTGGTAATAGCCTGCAAGAATGACATATTCTTACTAATGAACTTCAACTGGTGTCCTAAGCATGTAAATAAGTATTACTGATTAAACATATTTTGACAGTGTCCAGAACTAACTATCTCTAGACAACAATTTTATAATACTGATAGCATGCTTGATCTGTTTGATAATGTAAATGAATAACATACTATCATATCTGAAAGTGATTGGCCTCTACAAGAAAATATAAAATGGAGAAAAAGAAAGATATTACCTGCAATACATTTTGAAAAATATATTACCAGAAAAACATTTTTGAGTGTGTGTGTGTGTGGGGGGGGATTTCCAGCAATACCATTTGAAGAAAAACAAATATTACCAGCACTGCATTTGACTCTCGTTAAAGCTCTTTTTACAAAAATGTGTGACTAAAATGTGATCTGAAACTTTATTTACAAACTGATTCATTCTATTCATACAAATCTATCGTAAAACTCTTGTTGGCATTAAATAACTCATTGAGGTTAATATGTTGTAAAACAAACCAAACCATAAATTGCAACTTGGTAATTTAACTATTTGCAATTGTTTTTTTTCTTAAATAGAAATGAGTTGTCAACAGTTTGTTAGGGTTTGAGATATATTAGTCAATACTTAACTGTATACTATATATAACTTCATTAAGTATTGAT
Source organism: Ascarosepion bandense (assembly GCA_037127315.1). Taxonomy (NCBI): domain Eukaryota; kingdom Metazoa; phylum Mollusca; class Cephalopoda; order Sepiida; family Sepiidae; genus Ascarosepion; species Ascarosepion bandense. The sequence continues at coordinate 3,244,829 of JBBBDQ010001389.1, forward strand.
GCTAATATTAACCTATATAAATCAACTAGTTGCAAAATATTTGTAAAAGTCATCTATTTATTTGTTTATTTATTTTTAACTATATCTTTTAATAATAATAGAAACTGCTCAGTACTACATGATATACTTCAAAAGTAGAAATGATTAAATTTCGATTTACATTTGATTTCTCACATTCTTTAAGCATTTGAAGCAAATGAAATAAGTGTATTTGTTTATTTTGTATCAATGTACCTTAAAATTAAGTATGGTTAATGATTATCTAATGATTATATATAAAAGGCAATCTGTGAGTCTGTGACTGTAATCTATGCACGCCTATATTTTTTAAGCTGTGCCATTCAAACTTTCTAGGGACACATATCTACAGGGAAGCCAGGTCGGCACATATTTTTAAGTTTAAGTTCAGCAATTTTCCCTTTGGCACTTTTTGGCTAATGGAGCTGATTGTTTACATTTGCTCTGTAAAACATCTAAGATCTAAGATGGTTGCTAGCTAGATTATGTCACAGAAATCAAATCACGTGTCCAACGCGACTATAAAAAAAAATATTTAATTTTTATTCTGTTTTAAAAATGCATTTGGTCAATGAAAAAATGTGAATATTTTTCCCTGTAATTTTGAAATAAAAATATTTTAAAAAATAATTTTTTTTTTTTTTTTTTTTTTTTTCCAAACAAAAAAAAAAAGTGCCAATGGTTTATTTAATTATTTAAGTTTTTTTTTTTTTTTTTTTTTCCAGGTTTAATATTTCATACTTCAGAAAATAAAATTTAAAAAAAAAAAGTAAACTTTTTTTTTTTTTTTTTTTTTTTAAATATTTCATGCAGGAAATCAATTGTCTGTAATTCGTGTGGCATTAATGTATTTGTTTTTTGTTGTTTTTTTTAAAAGGAAGATTAGGTGATTTTAAAGCTTAATCTGAACATTTACTTTTAGTTTAAGTATTGCAGAAATTTTTTTTTTTTTTTAACACAGATGGCTGTTTTTTATGAGGTGTTGTCAGCCTGATGTTTAGGAAATTTTACTAATTTTGTTCACTGGGGAAGGCACACCTATAAAAATTGGGGGATATGTGTGCACTACCGTGACCGTCGCTATATTACCAGGTCTGTTCTATGATTAAAGTTGACTTGCTGACGTCACACTTAGTAGTGTTGTTTTATTTACTACCCGGCGTCTGTTAGCGCTGACTTTTTTTTAAAAACCAAATTGCAAAGGGCATTATCAAAATGGACCGAAAGTTCATTGTTTTTCATTTCCAAAAAATAAATATTTATTTGATAAATGGAAACATGCCATTAAAAGGGAGAATTTTACTACAAGTCCATTTAGTAGTTAAAATTTTATCACTATTTATTTCAACAGTTGCTAAAATCAAAAGAAAGAAAGCACTTTGTTTATATCTTTTAAATTAATATAATAAAATAAGATATTATTTTTATTTCTTTGAATAAAATTGAAATAAAAATTATCTTAAAAAATAACTGAATTAAAAAAATAAAATTTATGGCTATTCGTTCGTAAGTTGTTTTTTTTTTTTTTTTTTTTTTTTTTTTCGAAATGTTTTAAAACTTAAACTGAAGCCGAAAAAAGTTGTTGAACATATTTTCTAAAAATATTTGAATTAATATTTTATTGGTATTTTATTTAAGAAAATAATGTTTTCTTTTCAATTAAATGTTTAAAAGATTCTTAGAAAACAAAAGTAAAAACTTACTTAACTTTTCTATACTTGCAACTTTATGAATCATTTTTATTAATTATTGTTTTTCTTAATTTTAATTAAAATTAATAAAACCAGCATAAATCAAAACATGTTTTTCTTTTTTTTTTTCTTGTTACATACGACTTTGTGATTATCAACATTGTCATGAAGTGAGAGCCATGGCTGCTAGCTAATTCATGACTCTACTACCGTGACGTCACATTTCATTGCTTCAGCCTTGGTAATATATAGGTGGCCTTGGCACTCCCCCTTTTTTAATAATTTTTTAACTACCCAGTAATCTTAAAAATTATTCATAAAAATATTCGCTGTAATCTGATGTATTATTGAGTTTTATGTACTTTGGCTTTAAATTTATCACTCTTATTTTCTGATAATATTGTGTATGAATGTTCGTGTTGACAAAAATTGGCACTTTCTCTCACATACACATACAATTCCAAATTCTTTTTAAAATACTGGTTCTTGAATTGTAGTAAGCTTTTTCATTTACAATTAGTAGTATAATTTTTACTTATTAACAGTATCACCTAACCAGTACAAATTACAGAATTTTAAGATTGAAAACTTCTAGAAACAAAAAATGGATGATTTAAATTTTCTAAGGACTTCTGCTCATAACTAATATTAACATTAAGCTCTACATAAATGAATTTCTCCAAATGTTATAAAATTGAGAGATAATGGAGACAAAAAAATAGATTTTCTAAAAAAAAAAAGTTTCTAAAAAATTTATTGATTTGTGAATAAGTCCTGAAAGTTTCATTAAAATCTGATAATTTGATTTTTGCCAGAATTTCCATTCAATGTTACAAATTGGCAAAAAGACACTAAAATTTAAGCTATTTTATTTTAACCAGTTTTGAAATTTCTAAAAATGGCTGAAAAAAATGTTTTTTTTTTTTTATCGAATCTTGGCAGGGGTGTGTGTGTGTGTATGTATGTATATATATATATATATATATATATATATATATATAATGAGTGAATTTGGGAAAACAATTGACTATTTGATTGATTTTTCATTGTAATTACTATTGTTGGTGTTGTCATACTTTTGAAAGTTTTGGGCTTTGAGCTGGGAAGAAAATGCAGTATCTGTTCTACTAATTAATCCTGTTTCCCTGGTGTTCCAACTGTGGCAGCATTTCCCTCAATGTTTTAGATTCAAACCTTTGGTGAATACCAGCATCAGTGTGATAGTGGTTGTGGGAACTGGATATTCTATATTAACCTATTACTTCCATCTGGTGGATGGCAAATAGTGCTACTCCACAAGTTTTTATTTATAAGAATTATTCTATTGTGCATAAGGTGTCATAAAAATGTTGATACACAAGCAGATGGTTTTAAAATGTTTAATTAATGTTCAGTTGATTCATTTTTTTAGATGACTTGTTGAAGAGCATACCATAAGAGGACAAATAACTAGAAGTTTCATTTCTAATCCCACTTGTCAGCATGATATACAAGTGTAGTTGTTTATAAATTATTTAATGTTTTATATATTTGTGAAAATAAAAATAAACTACTTGAAAATGATTGCTTACTACAGATGTCAATTTGCATTAAAAATGCATACTCTCCATTAAAGCTAAAGTTTAAATTTTACATAATTAAACCCAATATTTTTCTTTCATTGGATAATACAACCAATCTAGTTGGCAAACCATTAACATATAGAACTACTCTGATCCTGTTGTGACCTGATATCATAAGAAACCTGTGTGACATTTGTATTTGTAAGCACTGTACATTAAAAAGTTATCTGTTTTTATAATTGTATATGTCAATTGATTATAGACATTGGTCAGTTTGATAAACTCTTATTACAATACCTATCAGGCAAAATCCATCTTTGATAACAGATGCATAAACACTACTGTTGCTAGTTCCCAACTTTTACCACAGTAGTTATTAATAACTTCTGTAATCAATAAGTTCTCATCACAAAGATCATCTGATAACTTTTCTTTTTTTTTCTGTTGTTTAAATAACCAGATTACTATTTGCATTCAATGAAAAGTGGATCACCATATTTACTGGTCAACAACTCTGAATTGCTTCATATGTATTCAATGTATTAGTATAAAAGTTTTCTTTTTTTGGGAGCTCTTGGTTTATTTTGTAATTTATAAAGCAGGCCCACCCAGGCTTCATGCTTAAATTTCCTGACTTTGTAATTTTTAGATATGTATTTTGAAGAATCCAATCTAAACTTATTTATAAATGGAACTTTGTGTGTGTCCGTTACCTATAGACTCTGAAACGGCTGAACTGATTTTCTTGAAAATTTACACAGTTGTACTATAAGCATCTGCGAGTGTTCTTAGCTAGGTTTTGTGTTGAGGTACCCCTGATAAATATCGAAAATCAATGATTGAAAAAATCAGGTTATAGAAGGAATGGTCTGATTTTAATCAAATTTGATACACTCATAGACAAAGACATAAATGATATTCAGAAGTTTCAAGGTTGCAGTTCTTACAATAGTGCAGAAAATCGATTATATATATATAAAAGGCAAGATGTTTGTGTGTCTGTTTATCCGTCTGTATGTCCTTTATATAAATCCACTATTTTTATCCGATTTTCACCAAATTTCACACAAATGTTCTTTAGGCTGCATCTGAACTCCAAGACCATGGATTAGTTTTAAAGCTTTCATTACACCCGAGCAACACCGGGCTATACTGCTAGTATTAAATAAACAAGCACATGAATTGAATTTTTTATCTCTTTTTAGAATAAACTCTTGAATAGCATAGGTAAAAAAATAGTTTTTCATCAATATTCAAATCTGATGCAATTGGTGAAATTTTTAGCTTATTTGTAAAATGGAAGAATTACGTTATTGAAAACTAAATAATTCTTTCATGTCATATGTTAATTTTCTACTCAACTCACCTATCAGTTTCTGTTAGAATCATGTCATGTAATAGTTGCTATGATACAATTGTAACCAGCAAATACTGTTAAACAGCTGCTGTGCATTTGTTTTGCATTCAATCAAAAAACAAATTTAACATTGAAATGATCAATAATTATGTCGGATCATTTTGCTTCCAATTTCATTATTTAATTTAATTTTTGATACAGATACTTTGAGAAAACTTTTTTGTATTGTTTCAACTAATATATATAATCTCAAATTTTACACACACACACACACACACACACATATAGAGAGAGAGAGAGAGAAAAAGAAGCAATTCTTTTTACACCTATACAAATTTTGTTAAAGATTTTTTTTATTCTATTGTATGTTCTTTTTGTTATTTTTCAGATCCAACTATTGAGTGGTGACAGTTAGGACATGGCACCTAACAATCCACTACCCATCTGGGGAAATGAGAAAACTATGAACCTCAATGCTTTAATTCTGACTAATATCCAATCATCTCCCTACTTCAAAGTCAATCTATATGAATTGAAAACTTACCATGAAGTGATAGATGAGATCTATTACAAAGTACGTGGCTCCAGGTATTTTCATCTGGTATTTTTTTTAAAATCTTGTTTTGATGAGAAAAAATATAAACAAGTTCTTTCAGTGTGTGCTTACATGCATCTATAACTATCTTGGTTGTAAATTTTTCAATGACCAACTTCCACAATGATTAATTTTTTAATATGTTAAAATATTTGTATTTTTATTATTTGAATTCTTTGATTAGTCAAAAACTGTAACTATTTGAATTTATTTTATTAAAAGTAGATACTATGCTTTGAGTCAAATAGGTAATTTGAACTGTATTGTTTTAACATAAATATGACATGATAGATTGTCCTCACAACTGGTTTAGAGCTCATACAGTCAATTAGGTTCTAAATGGTTTTATCTCCATCTAAAGTGAGTTTTTATGATCTGCAGCAAAGTTGGCAAAATGGAATCTTCAAAGTAGCCACCCACTTGACCAAAAGGAAATAAAATAGATAAATGAAAGTTTTTTTGAAACTAATGGCATTTGATTGAACATTGAAGGTTTCTGTTCACAAGCTTACATAAAAGTCACAGTTAGAACTGAAAATAGTTCAGTGCTGCCTGGTACACTCATTGTTATGCAGAGAAGGGTGGTAGGAGAGTGTCAGAATTCTTGCCAGCTGAAAGAAATTTGTCATGGCAGAAATAGCTGTCCCAAGTATCACCTACCTCTTCAGACAGTGCAAGTGAATCCCTGAATATTTTTTTTTTTTTATATACATTTGTTACCCCCAACTAACTTTTTGAGAAATTAAAATTCCACCCTCTAAATATTTATATTAAAAACAGGGCTCCTTGGAGAATTGAAATCATCAATTTGTTTTTGTCAAACAGAAACACCATTTACTGAAAATTTGCCCTGAATTGTAAAATATACAATGCAAATAAAACTGACATTATTTAATTACAAAAGCTTTTAATTGCTTTTATAAATAAGATATATTAAGAGCAATATTGTTTTTAAGAAAAAAAACATTTATTTTGATGAATAATGAATTTTTACAAGAACTGTTTTCATTTTTTAAAGATTTTAATTAGAATAATTTGAGCTTTAAATCTTTTAAAATTCTGTATTAATTTCATACTTTTAGCTGATGATATTAAGTAAAATTATATTTACTAGTTATGAATAAAAGCTTAGTACAAATCATCATGCACTAATATTAAAAGAATTTTGAATTTTTTGTATGTGCCAATTTTTGTAGATACAAAAATTATCAGAAAATAAGTGATGACTATAGTAAATTTAAAGCCAAAAAGTATCTAAAATTCAATAAAACATTAGATTATTGGGAATATTTTCTCAGATTTTTTAAGGTTACTGAGTACTTAAAAATGATATATAAAATATGCTCACATTATATTGAATTAATTATTATGGCTAAAACCTTTATAGAACAATGCTAGATAAACATCGAGCTGTCAAACATCAACAGCTTAAATAAACAGCTTTAAGAATTTAAGAAAATGCATTTCTGTTTTTTTAAACTTGAAGTAAATAACTTTTGTTTCAAATCTAATTAAACTTTAAATCGGCTAATATTCCTCAAATAAAGTTTTGTAAAAGTATCTTATGGGGAAAAAAAATTTAATAAAGAGAATTACATTGTGAGAAAACACTATTAAAAAAGGTCACTAAACAGTTATTTTAGAAAACAAAAACACTTTCAATTTAAATTAGTTTTTGAAATGCAGCAAAGTATTAATAAAAATAAAATAAAAGCTTCAAGAATTATTTTTCATTATTAAAAATTCATTTTAGACCAACCTTGGGTATCAGATTTTCTGTGGTGGAATCAACATTAAAATGTTTCGGAGATAAATTAAAAAAGTTAAAATGATTCAATATTGAACAGACATCCAATAATTAAAATTTTATTCTTGATATTATCTAAATCTTTTAATACATAGAGATTGGCGAAACAAAACAAAAATATATATTAAATTTATTTATATTGGTAGCTCAATTAGCAACCTGGTTATGTGCACTCAAATTTCAACAAAAATCTTTATGTGCGTTGTGGTGTATTGGATATCGGCTCGGAATGAGAAATCGGTGGAGCCGAGTTCAAATTCCAGCCAAATTCATTGCATTCACTTACGCACAAATACCCTTGGGAAATGTATTAATCTGTCTATTCCTTCCAGTTATGGGTTAAATAACAGGACAGATTGGGTTCTATAGCCTTGGTCGGCAACCAGTCTACCGCAGAAAGCAATGGCAACCTACTGCGGGATAATCTTCTGCCCAGTCATGTCTCTTTCGAAACATGATTGCCCAAGCGTGTATCACGTATGGCACTTAACTGACTGATCAGAAGCCAATTTTAATTGCATATAACTGAAAGTAACCTTCAAACAATTGAAAAATCATTATAAATAGGTTATATAGGTAGTCTTAAAGTAGAAGAAAGCTAATACTAATAAAATTAATACTTATTAGATTAGACCATTATAGAAAATGGATTTTTCAAAAATGAAAATGTTTAGAAATTATGCTGAAAGGCAATTTTGACTTCATAAGTTTTATTTCAATAGTTAACAACTTGCAACTTCATGTGCAACAGATAAAGCTAAATTCTTTTTCAGTAGTATATCAGTTTTAAAGAAATCTCATTTTAAACCATGTAAAAAGAGTCTGAAACATAATTTAATAGTAAAGTAAAAACATTAAAATTACAGTGCTGGACTTGCCATGAAAATGCATCATCTATTGGAGGTAGATGCCTGAAAATTTGAAATTTTACTAAGTTTTGGATGATTTCAACAAAAGATTTTCTTTTTCTTTTTTTGTAATTTTAAGAGTTTGTGAAATTAAACAGTTTTTGATTTCGAATTTTTGGAAAAATATAAAATTTGTTTCATGAAAGGAGTCATTGGTCAATCTTTGAAACGAGTTTATTATAAAACTTTAAATGCATTTGTTTTTAAACTTAAAAAGAAATGAATAAAAACACATTATTGGAACTGACGAAAAAGACTTTCATAGCAATTTGAATGGTCCTCTTGTATTTCATCTCTTAATGTTGATTTTCAATCTGAATTTGTTTTTAAGTCTCTGCTATGACCAATATTCTTGGAACATTTCACATCATACTATCACTTGATGTTGACTCCACTTGAGCAATATCATCTAACAAAGGCTGTCAGAAACAGTCATTTCTGCGCTTGGTTGGGGCTAGAAACTTGATTACTGCACTGGACATATATGTCATCAATGACTTGTATATCAATGGCCAATGTAAAAGTTGGAGTCTTAAAATATTGTAACTTATTGACCTTAGTTCTAACTGAAGGTCATCTGAGGTGGTTCTTTTTCCTCACAACTGTTACATTTGTTTGAATATACATTCACTGGATGTCTTTTTCTTATTGCTTTAGAGGTAGATTCATTACTAATTTTTCCTGTTAAGTAATTCCAAAGAGTGTCTTCCAGCAAAGCTTTATTTCCATTAGTGTTTATCTTAACACTTTAGAGAGTCATCACATAAAAGCTAGTCTTTCAATGCTTCAAAGACATTATCTAACACCAGTTGTTAACATTTACTGAATTTACTTTGTAAATGTTGACTGATTGGTGCCAGGAAAAAGTTTGAAGAACCAAGTCAAAACCTGTAACTTTTTCTTCATAGCCCTTAAAATCATGAAGGCTACAAAGGTTGGACTCAAAATAGAAAAGACCTCACCTTGTTGCTAACTGGGCCAAAACTCTTTTTGGTTTTCTGGGCATGTGTGTTACCAACCAGCAACACCCACACATGCACAGACACACACACATATACCAAATGTAGAGTTCTATTAAAAGTTACATCACTGTAATGTTTATTACCTTCACTCACAGTTTATAACTGTATTGGTAACCTTTTTGGATGCTGCAACAAATTTGGGGCCTTCTTTAGCCTACTTCTTCAAACTTACAAGCAAACAATCTCTCAGGGTGTTGTGTTCATCATCCATTGAACAGAAGATAAATTTTATTAAAAATTTGGAAATGCTTTTCTGGAGTGGAAAGCACTTCTTCTATGTGCCATGTGATCATGGCCTTCCACATTTCCCTATCCCTGATGGCTCTTAATACCACTTCTGCTGTTATTCCACTTCATCCTTGCTCTGCCATCCACCTGCTCAGGCCCGTCAAATATATTATCTGGTGCTTTCTTTCCCTCTTTGACCTGTGGGTATCAGATTTTCCAAGCCTTCCTTCCTCATCACATGTCCCAGGAATTTCAGCTGTTTTTTCCTGATGCTCAGTATTCATTTCCTTTTGGTTTTCATCCTTTCCAAAGCTTCGTTATTGCTCACATGCTCTATCCATGATATCTGCAGCATCCTTCTGTAGAGCCACATTTCAGTTGCTTCAAGTTTTTCCTTCATTTTTATGATATTGTCCAGCATTTGCTGCCATATTGAAGAACAGTCAACACATAGCAAACCAGTACTCTCTTCTTTGTTTCTAATAAAATTTTCCTGTCTTTTGATACTCTGCTTAGCTTCTGAAATGCGTCCTTGCCATGCCAATTCGCCTTCGGATCTCAGTGTTGCACTTTATCTCTTCTGTTAGAACACTTCCCAAGTACTTAAAGTTTTGTACCTGCTTGATTTTAGTATCCCCAATCTGTAAGTACAAGTTGAATAGATTCAATGAAGACATATCCTTGTCTTACTCCCCTTTCTATCTTTGTATATTTGCTGAATTCATTTCCTGTCTGTATGCAGGCAGTTTACTGCCAGTAGACGTTCTTGATTACTCAAATGTCTTTCCCAAATATGTTGAGGTTGCTGAGCATTTCTATCAATTCTTTGTGGCGTACTTTGTCAAATGCTTTAGCATAGATTACAAAACATAGGTAAATGTCCTTTTTCATTTGTATCACCCTTTTTGATTCATCCTAAGCATAAATATCGCATTCCTTGTTCAGTGTCCTTGACGAAACCGTACTGTTCTTGTCCTATCGCCGGCCATTCGCACACCATTCACCAGGATTTGGATATTGAAAAGGAAACAATTACCAATTACAATTTGAAAATTATGTTTCAGTTTTTTATAAACCCATGTACAAAAGCTAAAATATATTCAGTTTATTTTTTTTGTAAAATCTAACAAGTTGATTAATTTTTTTAAAGAAAATGTAAAATTTTCAATTTAATTCCCAAAACCCAATAGTTAGAAATCCATGAATGTAAATAAAGAACTATTAAAAACAAAACTGGATTCTTTTTTTAATTTAATTTTAATTTTTTTTACAAATGTCATTGTGCAATATTTAAAGGAAATAAAATATAACCAGAACATGCATAGCAGAGGCAAAAAGCAGTTCAGACAGTTTGGAAAAACTACAATGATTAAATACTTTATACATTTAAAATGCATTATTAAAGAAAATGTAGGGAGAAAAAAATTTAGACTCACATAGAAACTTTAAAATTTCTATTAAAAAAACAAATGTTTTAAAATGGAATTAATCTGGTAATATTCAGTCACTTGGTCAACAGTTCAAATTTCAATGTGATAGACCCACTGATTCTGCATGAAATGGACAATGTAGACCCTCTTTTTATTCTTATGAGTGATATGAAACCAAGTGATTATTAATGATGAGACATTGGTCTGAATTTTTGTTATTTAATCTACTAAAGTTAAAATGTTTTTTTGTGAATGACAACTCCAAACCCTATTTTAAACCCACCAAATTGACAAGTCTCCTTTTTTCTTGAAGATAGAATTAATTTGATATGTGTATAGACACACAACTCTGAGTGCAACAAGTTTGAAAAATACCACTATGAAATTCTGTTTTGAAAATATGGTAAAGAACTGTCCATTAATAAAATAGTGGCTTACTTAAGAGATATGGAATAAAAACTAATCATAACAGACAAAAAAAATTGAATTTTGTTTACATACTAATTTAAATAAAATAACTTTGAAAATAATGACCTCACCAGTTGAACTCAAAAGAAATTTTACTATTTTGCCCCATTTTAGCAGTATAGGAAGTTTTATAAAAATCACAACTTTATTTTTATTTAAACATCAAAAACTTTCATTTACAATTACCTGTTTTGTATTGTGACTAAATTTACCATGTTTGCTTATCATTTTTTAAAACTTTTTCTTGTACATATTTTCAATTTAATTTATGGTAAAAACAAAAACCTGACACAAATGTTGCTTATTAATGGTTCATTAAAATTTAACCAAGTGAACAGAAAAAATATAATTTTCTTTGTTTGTTCAAGCAAAATGAATTCTTACAATTAGATTCAATATTTTTCATTTGGACTTAATTCACCAGTTTATTTTTCTATCTTTATTTATTTATTTTTTTAATATTTTTTTTGTGCGTGTGCAAAGTGTATAGCAAGAAAAGATTCAGTAGTGGGGATGAGAATGAAATCAAAAAGAGATTTTTTTATATATGTCACTGTTTGCCCAGCTGTTGCAAAAAATAATGAAGGATTCACAAATAACTTTCCTTTCATCTGTAAAAAGAAGACAAACACCAGATTAAAAACATTAATAAATAAAAGATTTTCCTTTTGTATATGTTTGGTAAATTGTAAATATTTTGGTTTTTCCAGTCATAAGCAAAAGATGTAGTTCTTAAAAAAAACAAAAAAAAACAAAAAAAAATGACAGTTATTTGCATCAAACATATTTGTACCATTATATACCTTGCAAATTGAGGAATTAATTTAGTTACCTCTACAACCAGTAATTTATTTCACTTGAAAATGTCCCTCCGATACTTGCCTTTATCATGCTCTCATGCATGTGTCAAATGACGTATTTCCATTTGAGCTTTACAAAATTGTAATTAGCTATGAGTTAATTGATAGACTTGTAGGTACATTAACAGAATATAGCATATCCAATGAAGTTGAATTTTGTATTTGCTTGGTTGTCTTTATGGTATCGTTATAGCTATTATCAATTTGATTTTTAAATACTTTTTTTATTTTTTAGGTTTCTCATTTAGAGCCATGGGAAAAGGGTAGTCGAAAGACTGCTGGTCAGACTGGAATGTGTGGCGGAGTAAGTATTTTAATTCAATGTAAAAGTTAATCTAAATACGTTTCTTAGCAGATATTAGAGTAGAAATTGTCAGATCTCATGAATCATTTACATAAAAAAATCAATGTTTGCACTGTTTTAATTGCTTGTATTAATTTTATTTTTTGATCCCCCCTTGACAGTACATGCATTGTATCTATTTAGCGAAACATTTTGATAGTTTTATTAAAAAACGTTACTCTTTAGATAAAAACAGTATATTCTATGACATTGTCAAGTGTAGCACTAAATAGAATATATGTGAGGTGATAAAAACCTTAAGTTGACCTACTTCTCAAATTCTAACCAAACATTTTTTTTTCCTAGGACTTCTTAATCTGTTTGATAATTTTTAGTACTCATTTGTAATTCTGGTCTGGATTGGGATTGACATTTATCAAGGAAAAAGTTACTTAGTGACTGTAAATTTTAGTTCCCAATCAGAAGTCTGTAAAATAATTCAATATTGTATTCAAAATAGGTTGTTTTAATTTAAATATGTTTTTACTATTTTACTCTTAATTTATGAACAGTGAAAAAAATCTATTCCTATCTTAAAGAAATAAGGTTGCACTGATTGTAAAAATATTGACTTTATAAACTATTGAGAAAAGGCTGAGGAATTTAAAAGAATAGACACCATTAGTATTATGAATTATATATTGTTTGCTTACATTTCAGATTTGAGTTTTAATTGTAAGTTTGAAGCTTTCATGTTAAAAAAAGATGAAATTAGATTTTACGCTTTAATATAAATTTGTAAAGTGTTTTGAATAAAAATTAATATAAATTTTCAAACAATTTCATAAATTTTTCAGAATTTTTTTAATGTATAATAATTGCATTGATTAATCAGTAATTATTCTCAAAGATTGGCAAAAAAATGATGGTAAAACTTCAGCATTATTCAAATGTCTAAAATAATTTGATTCTTAAGCCAGGGATGAAATTTGTGATGGAATAAGCAAGAATGATTTCCTGAAGGTTAAAAAAAAAGTCTAAATTTAAGTTCTTCAACCAATATTTTTCATTCACCAGTTGTTTACTGATTGATTGGCAAACATTGATATTATCAATTAAGTGATTAATCTATGCAATATACACACATTTTATAAGTTTTCTTTATAATTTGACTGAAGTGTATTTATAAACACAGATTTGTGTGAAACTTGGTAACAGTTTTGCTACATGTTTTATTTATCTTTTGCTGTATTTTACTTAGTGAGAAAAATGCAGACTACATATTCACAAAGAAAATGAGTTAAAAAGGTAATTAAAGGGGAGGGACAGCAGAATTTCGAAAATTTAAAAATACACTGCTTATTTTTATTTTTTTTATTAGTAAAATTTTGTGAGAGTTTTGTCTACATGGCATTTTCCTGCTTTACTCCAATAAGAAGTAAAACCTTTTTAGAAAGGCTACTTTTAACTCTTCAAACATTGTTTATGATAATAGTTTTAATTTCATGTATGTAGAAATTACTGTTATCTTGGATTTTGTAAGCCACATGGTTTATATAATTTTTATCATTTTAATAAACATTCACATTTTTCATGCAGTTTCCTTTGGAAAAGTGTATTATTTTGATCTCTGTTTTTCTCTTTGCCAAAATACCACATTTTGGAATGCATAAACTCATGCTTAATTTTTGTTTTAGGTGCGAGGTGTGGGTGCTGGTGGCATTGTTTCTAGTGCATTTTGCTTGCTTTACAAACTATTTACATTGAGGTTAACAAAAAAGCAAGTTATTGGACTGATAACTCATCGGGACTCTCCTTACATCAGAGCTCTTGGTTTCATGTACATCAGGTTAGTATTTATCTCTCTCCTTTGTTGTATTTGTATATCAAGCATATTTTACTTGTTGCTCAGCTTTGCTTTACTTTTTCTTTTTTTTTTTTAATTTTTATGTACCATTTAAAAATGTTTGAACTTAGAACTATCTTTGAAATATGTTGATAAAAAATTAATACTTAATGTTGCTGATTTTCATTGTCTTTCAATTACAAATTGAACAAAAATATATTTTATTTTTTAATTTTTTTTTTTTTTTCTTTTTTCACCTAAGAACAAATTCCCCCACTAACTGAAATCCAATATAAATCTTGGAATACAGAACTAGTTGAATCATAAGAATTTATTTAAATTTATAAATTGTCAGTTTCTAAAAGATAAATTAAACTTAGTTTATGAATTTGTAAAGAAAATAAAAATATTTTGATATTTTAGTATTTTTTTTTTTATCTTTCAGTTCACTTTTTGAGTATTATAATTAGTTTTGTTTGTCTATTAAATATTTAGTATATTTTTTCTATGCTTAGATTTTATTCTGCTTAATATTCTATTTCCTGCCATTTAAGATAGGTCTGTTTTTCCAAAACTCTTGACCAAAAATCATCTTGCATCTCATACTTTTAGTTTGGTTACCAGTATTAGACTAATCTCTAAACACCCATTTACCAAACTAGTTACATGATGACTTCATGTGATATATATGTGAGCCTAATTAAATTAGGATTGCAAATCAATGTTTTTATATATATATATATATATATATGGCTGTATCAGTTGAATATTCCTTGTTAAATTGTGTGTGTGCATGCATGCTAGAGAATATAATAATTTTTTATATATCCAGTTTAAGAAAATTATATTTAAAGTTTGTTAAAAATACTCACCTAACATGTTAGTTTACTTTTGATACAAGGTTGTTTTTGGATACATTTTTAAAGTAGAATTTATTCTGTATATCATTTTTTCCTTTTTTTTTTAATAAAGCTTCGTAAAATAATCTGTTTAGTCTTCATAAACATTCAGAATTGAAAGTTTTGAGTTAAAAGCATGCCAGATCAACCTCCCAAAATTTGACCTAAAATTGGAATGGGGGTGGGGATGGGGTCTCTTCTTGGCCAGGCTGAAAACTTAATTCCAGTTGGTTTTTTCTATATTCAAAATAATATAATACATTCCTTTTGTAAGTATCTTTGCAGATTACCTGATATTTTTGCAGGTTTTTTATATTAAGAAAGCAACAAGTAGTACTGTATTTATTGCATTAAATATCATTTTCACTATTTTGATTGATAGTTTTTGAACACAAATAAGTTGGAATAATACAATATTCAGGTTGAAAGTTAAAGTATAGATTTTTCAGAAAAGTTTTATAGAAAGGGAGACAATAAGTATCTTAAATATTTATGTGTATATAATCAAGGTCAGCAAATATCCTTCTCTAGCCATTTTTCTTTGTAGTTTTTGTCTTTACAGTTTTATTAAAGCAAATGTATTAATAGAATGACTTATGGTTTGTTTTTGTTTTAAAAAAATCAGTTCAATAGCTAAACTTCTTCCTATTTCTTGTCTTTATTCGTTATGAATTTATAATTTGCAGGGTAATCTGGTATTGCGTGGAACAAAAACTTTATGAAAATTAGTACAAATTTGCTTATACATTCATACTTTTTCTCTTTCTTAGAACGTGTGGTGCCTTTGAAAGATTCATGTGAACAAACCATTACTTGGATGGCTGAGTAAACAGATTGTCTTTTACAAAACAAAATATAGTTCTATCACATGTTAATGAATGAGACATTTGTGTGGATTATTGATTAGATTTAGGCTAGATTGTCGATAAACCATTTGCTAGTTAATTAAAAGCGATAGTATTTTATGAGAGAAACCATTATTTTTTTTATTCTTTCTATATTATTTCTTAATGTCATCATGAAAATGTTTGTGCACCAATTTTATTTTTATTCTCCTTTAAAATCAGTTTGGTTTAGTTTAAAAAAAAAAAAGAAAACTTTAGTGGCTTTCTCAGATCTCCATGGAAGATAATTGTTCAGACTATAAGCTCATCCCTTCTGCAAAGTTCAAGTTATCAATATTTCGTTCAGCAAATCTCTGGTCTTCTTCAGGTGATGGTGCGGAGCTCAGTGAGCAAAGAAAGAAATTTGGCTTCTGTGATCTGTTTTTTACATATGTGAGGCAGATGAATTTGAGGGAGATGTCATGGGAAAGATGTCAACCAGTGCAACTGAAGTAGGCCTGTCTATTGAAGAGTCCCTTGAAATGGCTGGTACTCCAGAAGGAAGGTGTATGTCTTATGTGGTTGTCTGATGTTTTTATTTTTTTTTATTTTTATTTTTTTTTGTTTGTTTTTGTTTGTTAATATAGAAGTATTGAACTGGAGGTAGTATGTCTTAAGTCGTTTGGGATAATAATTGTGTAAGATTCAAAATGATTTAAGAATGGGCCTCAATACTGAACAATTATTTTCCAACTTGAATCTTTCTAAAATATCAACCTGTTTATCTGGTGGTTAAAACAGCTTTCAAATCATTACTAACATAATAATAATTAAACAGAAGAAAATAGACAAAATGGAATTAAAAAAGACAATCTCTCTTGGATTTGAAGTGTTAGGGGGCAAAACAGAATGTTCTTTTGTTAAAAATTTTAGCTTTCCTTGTCATTTTTATTTCCTCTTTTTCCCTCAGGCTTACTTCATTTGGTTGGTAATATTTTTTTTTGGTCAAATTCTCCTAGTTTCTCCTGTAACTCACTTGTCAACATTTTGACTTGTTTTTAATTCTTGTTATTGCCATTCCAAGGATGTCTCAAAATCTTATGTCTAGAGTTGTATTTGCTGAAGATGTTCAGTTATTGTTTTTATATTCTGGGGATTAACATGTACTAACTTTATTAATATAGTTCACACCTATTATCCATAAATTTTTTTTTTTTAATTGTTGATTTTTCTATCTTTTTTTTTTTTTATTTAGATTCACACAGCCACCCCAAGAGTTGTGGGATTGGTTTGAAGCCTATCTTGATGATGAAGAGGTATGTAACAAAAAAAAAAAGAGAGAAACAAAGAAAAGTCCCTCCCACCTAATTTGACCTTTTTGAAAATAAACAGCCATTTATGAAGTTAAAAATCTATTTTTCTTTTTCTTTTAAATGATTTTCACATTCAAAATTTGGCATATCGTTGCACAAATTGGATGTTTAACTTACATTTTGATAAATATTTATTAGTACTAGCTAGCTTTAGTTTTATTTATTTAACCAGTTAAATAAAGTCTGATTAAATGAGTAAAAAATATAATTGTGCATTTGTAGATATTATATTTCTCATAATTGAAAGTATCCCCCCCCCACACACACACACACACATCCTTGAGATAATTGAAGGAAGATGTAGGGGATATGAAAGCATTACTTTTGTAGTTGGCTTATAAGTAATGTAATAATTGGCCTTAGAGATGTAGAGTAAATTTTCATGATTTAATTTAGGAAAATAAAATTGAACACTGGAAAATATTGTGTGTATTGAGTTATTCAAGGCTACTACTAAATAATAGATAATGTATATTCTTTTATATTGGATTTAAAACAATCCCTTCAACTCTTGTGTTCTTGCTTCTTGGTACCATATAAATTATGGTGAGTATAAAAATCAACCATTTTCTTTAATCTTTGTGTGATTGCTGTGTGAATGTTTTTATGTAAAAGAATTGAATTCTTGCTACTTTTATTATAACAAATTGGTAATATTTTGATGATCATTATCATTCATCTTTAGAAAGTAAAGTTTAAATTGAGATGCCAATTTGAAATGTTTTAATAAGCTAAAACATTCCTAATTATTTTTATTACCTTACTCTTCATATTAATTATTATTTTGAACAATTACAAATGTTTATTTCAGAGATGAGTCATTTTTGGAACAATGTACAATTTTCTCAGATGGAAATAGTGAAAGTTGATTATTAAATTTAAGGACTATATTTTTCTTTACGATCTGAAATTTTTCTTTTAAGGCAAGCATCAGTTTTTTTTTTTTAATTTTTGTTTGTCAGATTCTTGATATTTTTGACGCAATTATAGAAAAAAAATACTTGAATATTACCAGATAGTTTTAAAAATTTATATTTTAACCTAAGATTATTAGTATTAAGTAATTGTTTTATAGTTTTAAAATATTTGTGTTCGTGACAGATGTGTTGCTTAAACATTTAATATTTGATTACAATTTTTACTTTTGTTTATATCTATTTACTATTGTTAAACATTTTATAAAATAATTGCATAAGGTTGTAAATTCCTTTTTATTTTTTTGTGTTTTTGTTGGACAAATGTATTATCCAGTTTTCCTTTTGTGTTAATCTTGACTTATTATTCATATTTGCAATAACTGTATTTAATTAACATAAATCATTTAAAGTAATTGAGTGACAATTTCAGAATTCAAACATTCATTTTATTTCTATTTAAATATGAATTATATATGCCTCCATAAATGAAAAATAGTAGATAAGGAGAAAAATGTAAGTTTTCTAACTAGATAGATGATTTTTTTTTTTTTGTGTGTGTGTGTGTGTGTGTGTGTATTTGAGGTATGTGTGATTGTTTGCTGTGCTCTTGGCTGCTAACCTTGCCTACAGTTGCTGTTTTGTATAACTTCAGGGTGTTGCTCTAGGCCCAGCCAGTGGCAGTGAAGAGGCAAGCTGCACCTCAGACTCTAGAGGTTATGACCAAAGCAGGCTAAGCTGCTGCTTGTTTTACTTATTTCATGGCTACTTCTACCACCACCACCACCATCATCAGCATCAACACTACCACCCTCAATTGATATCACCTCTTCCTCCAGTTTTAATTTATATGAAAATCAATTACATTTGCATATATACACATAATCCTTTCCACAATAGGCAATGAACACAGTTTAAAAAGGAATAAATTAAGATACAAGATAAATAAGTTGTAAATAAATTTATTGATGCATATAATAGTTTTATAATAATAGCAAAGTGCTTTTGTTATAGTTGGAATTGAATTTTTTAAAAAAATAATGAAGATTATAATAAACTACTGCATTATCAATAATGCGGCTATAGATTTCATAACTGTTTTTCTTGTGTATCTTTTTTCTTTCCTTTTGTTGTTCACTGCTAAAATGTATCTAATTATAACATAGACATCTCGAAATACACAAAACATACCAGAAAAGTAAACATTTTTAAATTTTATTTTTCCTGACCCTTTACATTTAATAAATGATTGTTAAATTTTAAAAGAAAATGGAGGAAAAATGCATTTGAGATAAAGTATGTTATTGCAAGTATTTACTTTGGGCTAATATTCTCATCTTTGTTGTTTATCATCACATTTTAATCAATGTCTTATTTGAATGCCTTTAGGTGTCTTTCTATTTAATTGTAAATCAGAAAAAAAGATTTATTAACAGATTTAATGTTTTTGATTTTAATTTATATTGATGTGAGGATGTGATAATGATTGAACCTCTACTCCCTAAATAACATAACATTTGATTTTGTTAATGAACATGAATGTCATACTAATGAATAATAACATGGTTGTTTTTTTTTTTGTTATTAACAGTTGATCTTCTGTTTAAGCAAAGTATTATAATTTATATGACACCTGGAGGCACTTAAAAGATGCTAGTCTCAAATGGTGTGGTGATAAAAGCAACAAAAAGTGTTGATGTTTGCCTTTATAACTTTATCAATTATGAAAATTTAATAATTTTATCTGAAGTGTTAAAAAAAAGAAAAGTTAAGTTTGTCTAAGTTCTGAACATGAAGAAAATTTTGTCTATAACCATGTTTTTCTTCCTTTGCTCATCTAAATATATAGAATAATAATAATAAAAAAATCTCCCAACATTATTTCCCACCATTGTCTTTCCGTTATTGTATATTCATAAAGCTCTGGTAAAGTGCCATTAGAATCTATTTTGTAAATATTTCTTTAATGTTTGTTGGTTTTCATTTGTATTAAATAGTCTTTAATGCAAAAGAATGTTGTGAATGATATTTTTTATCGTGTCTTTTATATTACAGATGTATACAGTTTTAGTATCTGTTCTCAGTTACAGAAAATAGCCACTGCCTATGCATCTTTGTTATGAAGAAAAGTGCCCAACAATAACCAGAAATTTGACCATAGAAAATTTTTTATACAAGATATAAGCGTATTCATTCTAAAAATTATGCCAATTTCTTTTTTCTTGTCTCATGTTTTAACTTTAAAGCCCCCCTCCCTATTTAAGCTTCGTACTTGCCATAAAGCTTTTGAGTTGAAAGTTCTAAAATGAAATATCCGCTCATCACCAACAGTGTTACTAATTGTTTCAAAAAGTTGTGTGTGTCAAGCAAAATGCATTGTCAGCTGATTCCTGTGAAAAATGGAAAAGAAAATGTCTTATGGTTTAAAGCAAAAATACCTATGAGAAATTGCATCTTATACTAAGTACCTGCACTGTACTTGTATTTTACCCAAATTAGTGACTTTAATTTCATCCTCTTATCTCAGCAGCTTGAACAATTGAACTAAACTAACCTATTTTCTTCAATTGATCTATTCAGTATGATTTTGACGGGTAGTGATAAACTACTGTGAAAATTATTTTATTTTACAAAAAAGGACCGTCAATTATTATTGCGATGGCTATTTTCTGTTTTTGATATATTTACTTGTTTGATGTGCCTTTAATTCTTTCCTGTTTGGTCTTCTGTGTTTTTAGTAATTGGTCTTTTAGTACCAAAATATGAGGCCATTGCCTCTCTCTTTATCTGCACAGTTGGGTAGAGCAAGACCCTCTTTTTTTTTTTTTTTTTTTTTTTTTTTTTCAGTTAAATTTGTTTTTTTTTTTTTTTTTTTTTTTTTTTTTTTTTTTTTTTTTTTTTTTAATATTTGTTTTCTTGTATTAATGTTTTCCTTTTTTTTCTTTCCACTTTTTCTTTTTCTTGTCCCCCTCCCTCCATTCTGTTTTTCTGCCCTTCTCTCAGGAAATTGATGTGAAAGCTGGTGGTGGACACAGCATGACAATTGGTGAAATGCTTCGACATTGGTTTACTAAATTGGAATGGTATTCTACACTCTTTCCTCGTATACCTGTCCCCACACAGAAGGATCTTGATGAGAAGCTGAAAGCCAGGGCTCTGTCCAAGGCTCAGGATGGTAAACCAGTTGGCCCACTTCCTGTCATTTGTAATGGTGATGAAGGGATGGAAGAGGAAGCAGAAGAATGGAACGAAGAAGAACCAAATGCTCCTGTAGATGTTGGCAGCAAAGGGTAAAAAAGCATCTCAGTATTCTTTTATTTTTTTTCCTGCTTGCTTTACCTGTATTTGAACCCATTAAGTTTGTAGGGGCATAACATACTGCGACCATAACAGAAAGCGGTATATCTAGGGCAAGATAGTGTGGTAGTATCCATCCCTTCTCTAAAATGATTTTAAATCAATTTTTTCCTTTTCCTAGGATAGTTGCCACTTAAAAGCAAGGAAGCCCATTCAGCCCCTACTATTTAAACCATAGCTGGGGGGAGTAGTGTAGAATTGAATATATATATATCTGGTTTGCTGATTTCTCTTTTGAAGTTGTTAACTTACATTACAAGCACTTGGATTTCGAACTGTAGTCAAATGCCACCACCATCTGTAATATATTTAAAAAATCACTGAAAATAACATTGAGTCTATGTTATGTAAAAGTTGATTTCTCTTACCTCCTAAATTTAACCTTCGTTATTACTGGTTTTGAGAGATGGTTTTACAAAGTTGTAGATTTCCACTGTCTCTAGTTGATCATGTGATGAGTGTTAAAGTTTGTATTATACAGTGCAACATGATTGCAGGTCATCTAGGTTACCTTGCACTGTAAGCGTGTGAAACTTATAAACACATCTGGATGCATCTGACCTTTTGAAGGGGAAAAAAAAATACTATAAATATACCAACCAAATGTTTGACATTTTTTTAATAAATGTAAGTCTCAGAATTTTATTGCCGTCATTTCTTTTGTTTTAATTAACTGATTAAGTATGGCAGAAATTCTTGATATCTCCAGTAAATGGGTTAGGACTTTATTGGTAATTAATATTGTAAAGTATTATACACCCATTTTTAATTGCTCCCCTCTCACACATGCTTGGGGGCTATAGCAATTTTACACATTCTCTTTTGTTCAGTTTCCTCAGCAGAAACAAAATGTGAAACTTCAGAAAAGTATAACAAATAGGTGGGGAGGGGATAACTGAATGCATGGTGATGTACAAATGTGCAGTAGTGGGTGGGGGCAGTATTAATGTGAATTATAATTTTCAGCATTTTTATGAAAAGGGTTTTTCTTTTTTCCCAATCTCTTGGGAAAATTATTACTTATACAGGGATGATGGATGAGTTGTCTGAATTATGCTAAAATGAAAATAACACTGACATCTCATTTTAACAAATATATCTACCAAAATTACGCAAAAATATCTTAAATACTAAAGAGTAAATGTATTCAATAAAATTGTCATTGGCTTCAACCACGGCTTCCAGATAACTTTGGAAACTCCTTCAACTCTTCTGGACAATATCCTTGTTTAAGTTGGTGAATGTTGCCATAATACTTGCCTTCAGTTCATCTTTGGTATTACAAGGAGTTTTGTTGGTCTCTCACTCTGCATCTGGCCAGATGTAAGGGGTGATGTGGTCACAGAAATTGTCTGACAGCCATTGCTGGGTTCTGCTTGTGTGGCATCGTGCAGAGTTTTATTGCCAGACATAGTGCTGCCTTGAATCAAGATCCTACCTCCTCATAGCACTTGATCTAGGCCTCACCAACAAATTCAGGAATTCTTTTCTTACTGAGCTACTGTACTATTGTAATGTCTGTACTGTCTTCAGATTGACACCCAAACACTCTGAAATGTTCATATTTGGGCTTTCGGCATGAATTCCAAGCACTAAACTATACCATTTCCAAATTTCTGGCATAGGGAATTACATCATAATGTTCTTTTTCTCACAGACTGTGCCTAACTGACCCTACTATACTGTGCAGCCAACAAAATCAGAAACAATGTGTGAAATATAAAATGACAATTTACTCATCGCACTGTACTTAATCATAAGCAGATCAAGAGAAAATTAAAAATGAATTTTTTTTTCTTTTTCTTAGCTCAAGATCACCAGAAAGACGACGATATGATAGATCCTGTGATAAGTCTACACCACATCGGTCGCCCCAGAGCCGGAAGTCACCAGACCGGCATAGGAGCTCCCATTCACCTCACCGGAGGAAGTCCCCAAGGCACCGTTCGCGTTCGCCTCACCACAGAAAGCCATCCCCACCTCCATTATCATCATCATCATCATCACACAGAAAACTGTCACCAAGTTCTGGTCATGGCAAATATTCCTCAAGTTACTCGTCCTCTGCTCAGCATTCTTCTTCCATGGATGATTTTGCTGTGGAATTGGCTCGAGAACGTGAACGACAGAGACGGGAACGTGAACGTGACTGCAATGGCAAGCCCAAGGACCACCATCACCATCATCACAGGCATCACCATCACCGTCATCGCCACCATCATTCTACCGGCAGCTCCAAGTCAAAAGACAAAGAGTCAGGAGGAGTAGGAAAGAATACCTCATCAGTGAAAGAGAAGCATCAGTCAAGCAGCCGTTCACCTAATCGGTCCAGATCTCATGAGAAAAATCATTCCAAGCGATCGCACTCAAAGGAGCACAAGCACTCTAAGGCCTCGAGCATGCTGACAGCAACTTCAAAACACAAGAAGCGTTCTCGATCCAAGTCACTTGAGGAGAGGCCTGGCGGCGATGGCAGCAACAGGAACCACAAGAGTCGATCTCATCACAAAAAAGATCACTCGCAAGATGGTGAGCGTCGTGAAAAAAAGAGCAAAAAGAAGAAGCATGATCGAAACAAAAGCAAAGAGAATGGTGACTACCATAACTGAAAGGAATGACTGAAGCTAGAAATCCAAGGCAGAGAAGTTTTTATTTTAATGGGTGAATGGTACGTGGAATTTGTTGATTCATTTGACATAAAGCCTATCTGCAATTAAAGACTTATTTATCTTTTTAGTGTTTTTTGTAACCAGCATCTATTGACAATGACATTAAAGATATTTACTACAAAATATGAACAACCAATACTTACTATTGCCAGTGGTAGGCCCTTATTCTTGGTTCCTCCTACCTTCTTTTTTTTTTTTTTCTTTCTCTCTCATTTAGCCGATATGGTTATAAGGCTAAGGATCATGTGTGGAGTTTTTCTGGAGAGAATAGATTATAATATCTTTCTTTTTCTCTTCCACATTTTAGATGATTAAAACAAAAAAAAAACATTTTCTTTGTGGTGATTCTTTTTTTTTTTTTTTTTTTGTTTTTGTTCATTTAAGGCTTTTTTTTTTTATATTCAATGTTTTTAACCTCTGATCTTTTAGCCTTCTAACCAGTCAAAAGAAATTCACATGTCCATCAATTTTGTACAGCTTGTTGACATCACAACCACTCCCTTTTCTTTCTCTTCTTGAGAATAATCATTATTCCTTTCAGGAAATAATAAAAAAAAATTGTTAACAACTATTCTTGTCATTTATTCGAGAAAATTAAAATAATTTACTGTTATACCTGCTATCAGTTTTCTGCCCATGTAATTAAGTAAAGAATTATATTCCTTTGTAAATAATTTAACCAATGCATTGGGGATCTTTATCTGTGTCTAATGCAAGCACACAACTAGTAAAATCATTCTATCATTTCTGATTTGATAAAAAGCGTGACGTGGGGGGGGGTGTCTATATTTATTTCAGTTTCTTTTGCAACCTTCAGATCATACAGCAAGAGAAATATTTTCATTTAGAAGAACAAATATTGTTAACCAAATTTGGGGGAGGGAGAAATAAAGGGTCAGAATTATTTTGAATTTTAGAAATCTCTAATCAACAAATTCTAGAATTACTATGTTTGGGAATCTCTGCCTGGTACTAGTTATGACAGTGATGAGACAGGATAGAATTCTTCACCACCCCTTGTGAGAATAAATTTGTATGATGTTTTGGTCGTTGTACACTCCAGCCTTCTTCAGGTGATAGGTGCTATATCCATATATAAACGTTGGTTAGTTCCAGTAGCTTGACCCAAAGAGTTGAGTTCAATACCAGGCTATAGCAGTAGTGACAAAACTGGCTTTATGCAAAGAATGAGAATGATATACCTCCAGTGATTGTAATAAAAGGTTTGGTTCAAAATTCCTAACACCTAAAGAAGGCCGGAGTATACACTAGTCGAAATAGCAAAGGCAAGGACAATAGCTCGAATAATGTAATTTAGTCTAGTCTTGAAACTGAATTTCCCATTTGAATTATGAGTGACACTAATTCAGCTATATTTAAAAGGGAACACAGTACCAAGAAATTAGGAAGAGTTAATCTAATAGTAACCATGTTCTGAAAGTCTGCTGAGACTTCCTCAGGAAAAGCAAAAAAAAAGTAGGTGAGGAAAGATTAATGAAAGACATGCATAATGTTAATTAAAAACTTATTTACTTGTGGCCACTCCAGAATTTGTAATTTTCTGGCATCAGTCTTAATGTTGAAGAAAAATTATTCTTCTTGGATACATGCGCACACACAAAAAAAAAATGGTGGTATTTATATTTCAGTTGTAAGACCTGACAGCATATGTTACATAAGGGGTTTTTTTTTGTTGTTTATACAAGCATGCATGTTAAATAGTTTTAATTAATGAAAGCACTGAACTTTTAGTGCTATCTTATTTATCTGCCCTTTAAATTTGCATCAATTACTTGCCCCTTGAGACATAACCAACATAGTATCTAATGTACTCTGGTATGCACTTCTTGTCCTCCATTTAAAAATTAAAAAACATCCATCAGCAAGTTGTATAGTCACCCACCCCCAACTCTGGGGTGGGGGTGGGGGGTGATATCATCTCCCTTTACTTCACAAAATATTTATTGAGGAACTTTGGTTGATAATTATGCTGTTAAGAAATTTAGTACTTTCTGACATTTTGAATGCAACACAAAATCCAGACTTGTGGTTTTGGGAAAGGGGAAGAAAAAGAAAAAACAAACAAAATGCACTGATAGTTCTTTTAAAACTTTATTTTTGTTTTTCTTTTGGCTCCAGATATAATCAATTTTTAATTGAAGTGTACATCTTTTAAATAAAAACAAAACGGTCTGACAATAAAACACCTGAAATCAAGATGTGGGAGCATGTTTTTGTTGTTTACTTTAAAAACATTTATATTTGGCAAATAAATTAAAATTCCATTATAGACAAATATACAATATTTATTTATTTTTCGTCTGTTAGCAATTGAATGAAAAAAATTTCATCTTTTCTTCATTAAGGCAATCCTTTTTCCATTATACTGGCCACAAATACCTTGTCTTTCAATGCATCCTCTAGATCTTGTTCATTCAAACGAAGACTGACCTAAAAGAAAAGATAAAAGTATGTACTATATTATTTCACTAGTCTTGACTAACTTCACTCACGCCTTATTTTAAAATTTCTATTGTGGGTTCAAGATAAAGTATTAAGAAATCCTTTAATGTTACTCAACAATACCGAAACTTGGAAATGTAAATTTTTTTTTTTTTTTTAATTATATCACCCCGAGCAAGGCGGTAATGGCACTGATTGGGGGGGGGGGGTTACATAGGAGTGAAAAGATTGGAAAAGAGAAAACCGGAAACCACATCCTAAACAGGAAACAAGGGATGAGCCTCTTCACCTGTTCAATAGATGAGGGTGGAGTGTGAATGGCTGATCTATCTAATTTTGGGATCATTAGATCACAATTAAGGCCAGCTTTTGTGTTTCTCAAGCAGGATTTGTAATTTGGTTTAGAGTAATTAAAGCGCAAATCACCACTAATTGTGGTTTATGAAAAACCATTTCATGTATTTTCTTTTTACTTCTAATATTTTTTTATATCATTACATTGTTAACAAAATGAACATCTTAGAATAATTCTTAAATCTATTAAGCATGGCCAATGACACCATGTCTTCATTCTCATTGGTATGCACCAGAGCTGGGAAAGACCAACTACACATTCACAACAAAATGAAAGAAGAGATCTCCACATCACATATGCCTGGCATGAATGGGAGATTGGTTGCTGATGCTACCCAATGTCCAGATTTGTTGCTTAGAAGACAAGACTCCAAACCTCTGCCAGCCATAAAATAAACACTTAGGAAAAAAAAGTCATAGGGTCTATTGGGGGTAAAATAACATCTATCTTGAAATTCAAACCCCTGTTATTTTCTCTAGAGGACTCTATATCAGTCACTTTGGAGGTTAAAAAAAAAAAAAACTTAAAATACATGATCACTTTTGATGCAAACAAGTCATAAGAAACAATGTAAACAAAAAAAAAAAAAAAAAAAACAACAAACATCCTATATCATAACAATATTAACTTAAATGTCAGTTATGCTTGCAGTGAATATATAATCTAATTTACAGATGTAGGTATTATCTACAAGTTTTACTGGTTAAGAACAACACACAGGTCTACTTGTTACATGAGACTCAGTTTGGCTGTTACTTCTTAGCATCCTCTGACCAAAGCTGCACATGGTACCTTAACATCATCACTGTTTGCTACTATGGAATGTAATGCTTAAGAAAAAAAAAATACAAACAAACATTACTTGAATAATGTATCCTCCATCCACCAACTTGCACTTATAATGCATTAAAGTGCATTCTTTTGTCTATAGTTCGTTCATAGAAATGCTTGGTTAACTTTGTAAACAAATTTTTTTTTTTTTAAATTGTATCACCCCGAGCAAGGCAGTGATGCCACTGATGTGCAGGGGGCTACATAAAAGTGAGAAGACTGGAAAAGAGAAAGCCAGAAACCACATCCTAAACAGGAAACAAGGGATGAGCCTCTTAACCTGTTCAATAGACGCAGGTGAAGTGTAAACCGGGGCATGGAAAGTGAAGTCAGTGTTTGACAAATTAATTTCAAATCAAGAACACGTACCAGCAATCATCACATCAATGCGAACCTATGCAACCTAATTTTTCTGACAACTATGTCAGGCATTGTTAAACTTAGTGGATATGTTATTAAATTTCTTTTTCATTTCTGAATATTACAGTCAATGTCCATAGAAAAGTTTGCATTAGATTATTCATATGGGTTTTCAAATGTTACTTTTTTGTTAGTTATAAATTTGGAATTATTTTCACTAATGAAATCTTTCACAGGTCTTTTGTGAAGTCAGTTTTTCTTCTCTTAAATATAATATTTTAATTCCTTTTTTCTTTATGAAATCCTCAGATATAATTTTTAAAAGAATGAAATTTCTCATGGTTATTAGGTATTTTTTAGTTATTGTAGTTAAATATGGAGGACAAAGGTCACCATTTGCTGAAATACAAAACAGTGTTCTGTATGATAATGATTTCCCTGAGCTTGGAGCACGAACATAATTCCTCTTGATGAAAAATACCCAATTATCCCCAAACCAGCTACATCATAATTGTGAAGCCTCACAGGAAGGTTATTTCTCTTGTTCTCTTCCAACTGACCCAATCACTTATAGAAGGTTTCTACAAGCTCTAGATTCAACCATTTTGCCCAGCCTTATGTTAAGGTTTCTGGATGTAGAAAAAAGAGGATACTGAATTAGGTATCTTTCCGTGATTTTATTAAGCACTTCAGCACATTACTTTCAAATCATAATTGTGTAAAAAAAGAGAATGAGTGAGGAAAAATGGGTATATTTTTTAAACACAATGACTCTTCAAATGTGCACAGAATTGGGTTACCCATCTTAACCCCAACTACAAAAGGATTAATATTTTTTCAGCAAGGGGCTATCATGCAATGTTACTTTTACGGACACTCTTTGGTCAGAGACAGCACAAAGAGCCCTTATCAGCAAGCCAACTTGATTTCTGTAAAGGTTTTCAAAATTTTTTGCACACACACACACACACACACACACACACACACCAAAAAAAAAAAAAAAAAAAAAAAAAAAAAAAAGGGGGGGGGGGGACACCAACAACTTGTTAAAATAGATAAATCAACTTCTTTGGGAAAACAAAACTTTTTAGTAGTAATAGTTCAAACATATGCGGATGGGTGCAATCTGGAGGTAGCTGTGCTATGTTGCAGTATCACAAAAGGTTAGCGGAGTGAGAGAAAGAAAAAACCCAGACCCATCCTGAAAAGACATACCTTCATTAATCTGGGCTCTTTGCCTTTTTTCATGGAAATAATCCCCCGGGCATCCAATAATGAACACATGTTGATAAACTCAGACTGGTCCACTCCCACAACATTATAGCGTTGGCACACTTTCTTAAAGACATTGTGTAACTGGCAAAATAAATAAAAATAAATTAATAAAAGGTAAAGGCAGTGGTATATATCTCTCTCTCTCTCTCTCTCTCACACACAAAAAAAAATTAGGACAAAGTATGTAAATATAAAGAATGTAGTCTTTCAGGCAATTTATCAGTATTCTATTCCTAATAGCAGAGCCAAAATATCACTTCCATTTAAATTGTTTGCTGTGACAAGTTTCATAAAGGATAAATGCTTCTAACCCTTATGAAAACACCATAATGCAATTTATACGTATTATAGACAAGATGTTAAAATTCCAAATCAGTCTAACATAAATTAGGCAGTGAATGATTTTATTGCAAATTTCTGACACCAAAAATGCATTGCGTATTCGAGATATATGAGAGAGAGAGAAATGACAACTAGAAAATCTTTTGAACCCAACAACATAGAAATGGGCCAATGTTAAGGCAAATCAAAAGGGAGACAACTTACATTGCCCAGATTAATTTCTTTTGCCGGTTTTTTCCCTTTCTTCAACAAGAGCAACAAAGTACAGACTGCAATCTTTTGCTGGAGAGGAATGCTTTCAGAGTCTTGGGTAGAAGCGATGACTCGACAACCATACACTTCACTGATGACTCGAGCAATGTGAGGAATTCCAATCTTTTTTGGTGCTACATCTGATTTTTTTGTAGGACTATTACTTTCTGAGAAATAAAAAATCTGGAATCAATTTTAGGTGAAAAATTTTAAGGGAAAATTGCACGAAAAGAATCAGAATATTTGGGGTAAATACAGATTTTTACACACACACACACACACACACACACACACACACACTTCATAACAGAAAATCTTTTTCCAAGAATCTTCATCTTTCATAGTAAATGGTATTAAGAATAAAGTTGACAATGCTCAACCTGCAAGGGAACTAGCAGACAAAAGCGTGAAAAAAAAGGCAATAAGAAATTTACTGTTCTTTAACGTTTATTTTTAATTTTACAGTGCTATAGAGGTAGACCTAAATATTACTGTAATATATTTCAACATTTTCACAACACAGAATTTCTCCATATTTCAGAATCATTTTAACTATGACTCCAAGCCATCATTTTTGTCGTGACTAACAAAAAATTTTTTCCCCCAAGATTTAATATTTAGCTCTACTTTTGTATTGAGCACCGGAAAAATAAAAGCAAATGTTAAGGAACAGCAAATTTCTTATGTTCTTTTTTTGAGTTATATCTTCCTTACCCCCACCTCCCCGCCCCTATGCGAGTTCATCTATTCAATATAAAACCGTTCTACTACTGGCTTGTAACCAAAGTGCCCAGCCAAGAAGTGGATGAGTGGAATGAGATTGCATAACTGATGGAGAGAAACAAGAAGCTTACCAGTAGGCTGCAGAACACCTTTAAGCCTAACACTCGTTTCCACTGTTTCAATAGCCCTTCGACAAATGTCCAGAGCCCTTCGCATGTCTCCGGCCACAGCAGCAACTTTACGGGCACAAAATTGAATGGCACTCGGTTCTAACATACACTGACCGTGTTCTTTGATCTGAAATGAAAATTAAATTAAACTGAGGAATAATGTAGTTAACGATCTAAGCTAGAATTCTTCACTTGAGAACCATTGTGTTATATACAAAGCAAAGCAAAGCAAATTGGATATTAAAATTGAAAAATAATATAATTAGCAAGTTAATCGAAAAGAGTTTCTTTTATTCTGGAATGTGAAAATGTTTGAACCTGCAAAACCTTAAGCACTGAGAGCCCAATAACCACCATGGTCAGGGCCCAAATGCTCAAGGGTGAAGAGGTCCAATTTTTATTTCTGATGGACTAAAACCACAGCCTTCAAGTCTCCGAAGGTGAAGGGAACGCCATCAACAGATAGAAAACGAACCTAATACACCCAAGCACTGCAATACAGGCTGTGTGGGTAAATTGCAGTCGTTAGTTTTAATTAGAAGGCAATTGCTTGCAGGAAGACATTGGCAAACAAACAAACAAACACACAAAAACAACAACAACAACAGCAGCACGGAGATTTCCCCTTTCCTGGAGGAAGGGGGGAGAGAAAGGTTTTTTTTTTTTTTTTTTTAAAAATTTTTTATGCCAATCCATCACCTAAATTTCACTAGTCTTCACTTGTACAAAAAGTGCCATACATGAAACACATTTGGGTGATCAAGCCTCTTTCAAGACTGACTGACTAATTGTGCAAAAGATTTGTCTGCAGTAGACCGGTTGCCAACTAAGGCTACAGAACTCAATCTGCCCTGCTATTTAACCCACAGCTGGAGGAAGAGATGAATTAATACCTTTCCCCAAGGGTATCTGCATGTAAGTGAATACAATGAATTCAACCAGAATTCAAACTCAGGCTCTTATTTCTTGTTCACAGCCAATATTCACTACAAAATGTACAGCTCTCTGATTAAATAATTTATTATCACTTTAACAAAATTAAATACTGATTAGACCAATTTATCATCACATGCACAGAATCAGGATTAAAAAGAACAGACATGGTAGACCATATGACCAAGTTTTGCAGCAAAATAGAGACTGGTTTGTGGTGCATTGGATATCGACCCGTAACGAGAAATCGGGGAGCCGAGTTCGAATTCCAGCTGAATTCATTGCATTCACTTACGCGCAAATACCCCTGGGAAAGGTATTAATCCGTCTCTTCCTTCCAGTTATGGGTTAAATAACAGGACAGATTGGGTTCTATAGCCTTGGTCGGCAACCAGTCTACCGCAGAAAGCAATGGCAATCTACTGCGGGATAATCTTCTGCCCAGTCAGTCATGTTTCTTTCGAGACATGATCGCCCAGACGTTTATCACGTATGGCACTTAACTGACTGACTGACATCCAATCTGCAATATGTATCAAGGTAGATTTTACTTCAGGTGAAATATTTCCACCTACTTACCTGTTCGAGTCTGTTTTCTATAATTTCAACAATCTGGTCTTTTGTGTAGGGAACAAAATTCAGTAAGGTTGGCTTGAATTCAAGCTGGGCTTGGAGACGGGGCAAAATTCGATCAGTCAAATCCAAAGCATTTGCCACACCTAAAATTGCATGAAAAGAAAAACAAAACAAAAAAAAAACTGTTTGCTGAAAGAATTACTTCCACTTAAAGAGCAAAACAACATTAAACCTCAATATGGTTTATAAAGTAAAGATGTGGACAGGTGAATTAAAGGACTATTTGATCTAAGCTAGAATAGATCACTTGAGAACCATTATGCTAGACCCACACATACAATGCAAATTAAATTGGATATTATAATTGAAAAATAATTATCAAGTTAATTGAAGTTTCTCTTTTATTCTGGAATTTGAAAATGTTTGAACTTGCAAAACCTTAAGCACTGAGAGCCCAATAACCACCATGGTCAGGGCCCAAATGCATAAGGGTGAAGAAGTCCAGTTTTTATTTCTGATGGACTAAAACCACAGCCTTCAAGTCTCTGAAGGTGCAGGGAACGCCATCAATAAGTAGAAAAAAGAACCCAATACACCAAAACATTCCAATCACATCAATGCAATATGACGGGTAAAATGTTGCCGTCAACATTTTCAATTTAGACTACAATTTATCCATTGCGACCTTCATATAAAAAAAAAAAAAAAAAATTCAGGACACGTTAATTTTATGGAATTATGTAAAAGTTAAATACAAGCCAAAGACGTTTTCTTTCATAAAACTGACATTTATTATCATATATAATGGATTTGTTCAGGTAATAAACAATTATTTGTATATATTGATTAATCCAAAGGAAATTAGAACAATTTGACATTTCTAAAACTGTAGTACTA
Organism: Ascarosepion bandense; assembly: GCA_037127315.1. Taxonomy (NCBI): domain Eukaryota; kingdom Metazoa; phylum Mollusca; class Cephalopoda; order Sepiida; family Sepiidae; genus Ascarosepion; species Ascarosepion bandense. The sequence goes on from JBBBDQ010001389.1 coordinate 3,278,117, forward strand.
TGACTTTCTGGAGCCTTCTAGAACTTGTTTTTATTTATAAGCTATACTTTAGATATAAACTGTTTAATGCATTTAAAAATATGCAAGTACTATACAATTACATCATTAGTATGTTGAAAAATGAAGCTTCTAAAATTATATAAAAACAACCCTTTTTTGCACATATGGTAAGAACTGAGTTTTCAGTTTGGAGGCAATCGTTTCCATTACCTTTAAACAAAAGATCAATTATGACAGGTTTTTACTGACTTGAATATTTAAGGAAATCTTAAAAAAAAAGAGGCAATCTCTGACAGGATTTGAACCCATGCATTCCCTCTCATGGACAGAGAAAATTGTTGTTTGGTCTGATCTACTTTAACCAACTCTGTCACAAAGAAGCTTTACCGATCAAGCATGGCTGAATTGGGCTTTACAGTGAAATGTTTCTCAGATTCTTGAAATTTCATATTTGCTCAGTTTTGCTTCTGAATGTAAATAGCAATTTGTAAAGTAATGTATTTTTTTTTTTAATTTAGTAATCCAAAAATTTATCACTTTAAATAGAAGTGATGAGTAGACAATCAGTTCATTTAATTTCGTCTACTGGCCTGAACAAGTTTGTTCTTCCAAGGGAGAAGCGTGTTTGAGCACATTTTTCTTTAGGTTTCTCAAATATTTAGGCAGAGGGATGAAAAATAAATACAGTTGTTTAATAAATTAATTTCAGTTTATTTTAGTTGCAAGAGAGCTGGTTTTCAAGACACATTAAAACAAATATTGAACTTACCAATGAGAATAAGAGAGGAATGTACAAGTGCTGGCCATTCAAATAAAGTGTAAAGGACTTCATGTTGTTTACTATCCAATTGATCAATTTCATCCAAAATCCACACACTGGAACCAAGAAAAAACAAATGGTCAATTGATTTTGTTTCACACAGGGCCTTTCATAAATGCAGCCTCAAGGCACATGCATTTATTCAACAAATGTATTTCCAAAGAAATATATCAGAAGACTGAACAATTTCTAGTTTATGATACTTAGTCTCATAGCTTGTAAACGTTATCACAGTATAAATAAATAAGACGGGTGCGATTTTAAGAAATTGTTAAATGGAATAGAAAGAGAAAAGATTCTGATATTTACTTGCTTATTTTGCTTTGGAAGAGAAATTTCTCCATTTTTCTGGAAAGTTCTCGTTGAGAGGCAGCCTTCTTAATGCAAGTTTTCCCAGTCATTTCTGTGTACAGCTTATCATAGATATCCATTGAATCCCTCACTCCCATGCAGTTAAGGTAGACAACATTGCATTGAGATTGGTTAGCCTGACAAGAAAAGATAAAATGTACACTGTAAAATATTTCCAAATTCAGTCAAACGTTAATTAAATTAAATTATTTTCTGAATGGTGGTTAGCTAATCTCCACTGCAGATGCCTGCTTAGTCACATTTAGGTTTATTCAACACCCACAGAGCCAACCTGTCACACACATAGACAATCTGACATGAACAAACTAGTACAAGGTCAACACACGAGGGCCCTCAATTATGAGGACTTGCATAATCTACATTGACTCCCAAACAGTTTCATCTACCCAATTTCACTCACAAGGTTTTGGTTAGCTCGTGGTATGGGTTTCAGTCACTTCCTAAGAGTAATGCACACCAAAATTGTCTCTTATTACAACCATTTCCCTCATATCAGAGTGTCATTCCCCTCCAAGATTGTCCGGAAAAAATACTCGCATATATTTTCATTTTCTATACTAGCACATAGATACAGTTTATTTATTTAATTTTTATTTTTTTTTTTTTTAGAAGCGTTTTTGTAAATTTAATAGCAATAGAAAAAAAAATGTTGGATTTTGAAACTTTAATTTTTTTTTTCCTTCTCTTAATTCTTAATTGTTAAATAAACTGAAGCACTTTTTAAAGTTTTGACACTTAGGATTGACTCCCAATTCTGTAAAAACAAGTAAAAGACCCCCTGCCAATTGAGAATCCCAGCCCTTGGATGATATTAAGAATTTACCTCCTTGATGAACTGATTGTAGCAAGATTTAAATCAGAGTTTCATGGTTAGCATTTAATGTTGTAATCACTTGGGCACATGCTGATTTTGTATTATATAACAATGTTAAATATGGTGATCCCAATATCAAAATTTATGATTGGTTTATAATACTAAATGTATTTGGTCCCTTTCCTTTGTATTTTTGAGAAAGAATAAATCCACCTAAAAGGGAGAATGCTAAAAGAAATCCTCAGAGGAAGACTTGTGACTTTTTGACTTAAACCTGGATCAGGAGGAAATTTACAACATTAATTATTCATATGATCTTCCAGGCAGATCAAAAGACATTTTCATATCAGGATTGTCAAGTTTTCTTCTAAAGTGATACAAACCAGTCAATACTACAATATGAACAGATTATATATATGTATGCACGCATACACACCCACCCACCAAAATTAAATAGATGGTTACCTTGAGGTTTTTGATCATTTCTGTGAGGACTGCAGTTTTGCCAGTTCCAGGAGCACCTGAAATGTAGAGACTGCCCCCTGTTCTAGCAGAGATATGTTTATTAAGAAAAGTGTTGATTATGGCCTGTTCTTTCTCACGACAAACAACTCTCTCGGGCTGTGCAGTGTTCAACACTTGTTTCGTTTTGTGATAACACTGATTGGCTAAAAATAAAAGAAATAAAAATAAAAAATTAAATTTAAAGCAGCCATTTTGAGAGAGAGAGAGAGAGAAAAAAAAAAAAAAAAAAAAAAACACACACACACCAACACCTGGACTTAATATTTTCTTAACTGGATGAAAAGAAAAATTTATCTGTATGCTTTTCGCTAATTTGTTTGAATTTCTGAGATGAGGAGTTATTTTACAATCACACTCATGTCATTTTTGTTGCTATCATTTTTTGATGTTATTGCACTTCACTTGTTCAGACCTTGATACAATACAGGAAAATTTTGAACGAAACTTCATATTGAACATTGAAATAATATTCATGCATATGTATAAAATTGATAATTTAAGATACACCATAGAAAATCTGCAAATGTTATTAAATTTTATTTACTCACCGTCAGGTTGTTTTTTAATGAGGATCTCTCGGCAAGACTTGAGCTTAAATTCTTCTGCTGGTTTTACTAAGGACTTTGGAGGAGAAGCTTTTTGTGGACTTGATAGAGAAGTGGACTGGCGAGGAAACAAACATTTTTGAGTTTTGGAAGGGGATCCTAAAATAGGGGGACCTATCCTACGTTTCTGTGGTGAACACTGGTTTTCATCAGTTACTGCTGGTGGCCTAGCACGGCTTCGTTTCTCTGGAGAGAAGCACTGCTTAACTGGGCTGCCCAATTGGTTCTGCGGAATATTTTTGATTGGAGAGAGACACTTTCGAGTTAAGGTGGCAGTAGCTGCAACATCTTTACTACACAACCCCCGTTGAGGAGTGCAAGGCCCATCATTGTCATTAGGGGGTATTTCTGCAAAATAGAATCAGGTGATTTTTAAATTTACAAGAAGTGCAAATGATCTAAAACTCAGTAAGAAAAATAAAATATTTTTGCTCCTGCTATTCATCTTGAGGTCCTCAGTCAGTCAGTTAAGTGCCATACGTGATACACGCTTGGGCGATCATGTCTCGAAAGAGACATGACTGACTGGGCAGAAGATTATCCCGCAGTAGGTTGCCATTGCTTTCTGCGGTAGACTGGTTGCCGACCAAGGCTATAGAACCCAATCTGTCCTGTTATTTAACCCATAACTGGAAGGAAGAGACGGATTAATACCTTTCCCAAGGGTAATTAATTATGCTAGCCTCGCTAGCAGGAGTTATTGTGTTATCAGAGGTGATATTTGACATGGCAGATAAAAGCCGTCAAAAAAAAAAAAAAAAAAAAAAAAAAAAATGCTAAGTATTGAAGACGAATTTGACAATTTTTTGTAGCTTAATTGTATGCTTTGTTTTTTTTGTTTTAAGTATATAGGAAAATTAACAATATTTTTTCACAATTATCTAATATTTTTTAGAATTTTAGTTAGTTTTATAGCCTTACGTTTGAAGATGTTTTGTGAAAAATAAAATATAAAACTTTCTTTTAAAATAATTTTACAATTTAATAACAGAGAATGAAATATCACATGACAGTAACTCAATTTATGAAATGTTATGACATTTATTAATTTTTATTTTCAATATATATTTTTTTTATTTTCTTTTTAGGTACCTCAACAATTTGTCAATTTCACATTTATTTTATTTATTCTTAAACAAAATTAGGAAACTAGGAATTAAAATATGTGGACATTGTTTCAGCACACTAATCAAGTATTATGTATGCACAAACTGAATTTTAGTATATCAAAATTTTAGGTCACTAATCAAAGGATGCCTGTATAGGTATACCTAGAGTTACATCATCTCAAATTAAGTTATTTTCTCTTTGTCAAAAAATACATAGAAAAATAAAAATCAAGTTTAAGTCATTTTATTCAACTTTACGTCTATCCACCACAAATACTCATGTCATAATATCACTTGAAAAGCTTTAAAAGCACATAAAATCATGTCACCGACGATACACAGCCATCTACGTCTGTGACATAAAACAAACTGAATGTAAATATTGGTAAATTTAACAAAAATTAGTTTATTTTCTATCGCAAAATAATTCCAAAATCTGAATTTGTTATTTAACCCTACAAAATAATTTTATTTTAGAATATCTCGGAGCAAATCACATTTACAAATAGAGTTCATGATGCAGTGTAAAGATTGCCTAATAGTAAACATCTACATTTAGAAGTATGTATGTACATGTATTCAGAAATTTAGATTACTTTTTTCTATACTATATTAAAAACTAAAATTTATTTGTAAGCTTAAAATACATTCTTATAGACTACATATTATTAAAAATGCATTTATAAATAAAACACAGAACCGGGAATAGTTATTTGTGGTTTAGAATTCAACTGAAGTCACCTCTCATGGAGGTGAATGACCAATGTAAGATGAGGTATACATATATATGCAGATATCAATAAAGGCAAGATATTCATAAGAGAAATGATAACACCTCTTGAAGGCCAAATTTCCAAAATATTTTATAACATCTCAGTCAGTTGAAAATCAAAAGAATGGTTAATAAAATGAGCATGAAACAAATTTTCTGGAAATAAATCCTTCATATATTACAGAAAATGAGACAGACACACACAAATTTATATATAATAGGAATCATAACTTCTAAAAAGACCATTGAAGCACCAAAATTTACAACATGAGAATTCTTCCCACTATTCGACTACCTTTTAAAAGGGACAAAATAAATAACCGACCTTCATCGTTATCCATGACCTGGTATGCAGCTAAACATTAAATAAAGTTTTCTCTATGAAACAAATTTCAAATAAACAAATTAAAAAAAAAATCCATTTTATAACTGCTGAATGAAAGTCCTCAATGCAAAAGGTCACCTAAGTATAACTGACAAATCAATCAAAAGTCACTTGTCATCATGTGACATTAGCTTAAAAACAAAAAATCTAAATTTATGACAAACACAAACCCACTTGGCCCAGTTAAGGTTGGCAATGAATAACAACAATTTTTATTGGAGAAAACATCACAATTTTTACATCTTATATATTATTAATTTATCTTTACTGCCAAAAAGAAAGCTTTTTTTCTTTTTTAAAAAGTTTATTATTTGGTTCTTCACACAGGTTTTTAAATATATTTACACAATTGTTATATTCATTTATTAATTCTAGGAGGAATCATTTTACTAGTCAATAACAATAGAAAGTCAATCCCCCATTTTATGCTCACAAGATTTCATATTAGTTAATCCATGCCATTGCATATATGAAATATTTTGTTACATTTTTACCATTATCAGGTTTTTCACAAGATATTTCTAGAATTGTTGTTTTTCTTTTCTTTGATCAGTGAAAAAGATCCTGAGCAACTCGAACCAACTTCAGCCACCCCAAAAGCAAGTCTTCACCCTAAGAAGGTCATGCTGTGCATCTGGTAAGATTGTAAAAGAAACGTGTACTACAAGCTTCTGCCAAGTAACCAGTCAATTGATTCTGAAAAGTTCTCCTTGCAATTGGATGAATTAAAAAGTAGCAATTCAAGAAAAATGTCCAAACATGGTGAACAGGAAAGGCATTGTTTTTCATCATGATAATGCTAGACCCTGTGTTTCTTTGGCAAACCAGACACCCCACCCCCCCCCCTGTATGGATAGGATGTGTTATATTCTCCTTTGGATTTTCATTTATTCAGACTCTTGCAAAATTCCAATGCTATAATTCCCCCCCCTCAAGTTGAAGTAAAAACTGAGAAAGACCGTTCAATACACTGTGTGTGTGACTAGATTGTTAATAATACAAATTTTAGTAGCAACAGAATTTTAAATATATTTGAATTTAGCTCCTACATCATTAGCCATGAAAAGGAAGGAAAGAATCAGTTATTTGAAAAAAAAAAAAAAAAAAAAAAACTTACCAGACTTGATAGGTTTGTTTTGCTCATCAGAAACTTTGATGACTTGTTTTCTACTACGTAGCACCACATTTTTACGGACAGCAAATTCAAGTCTTCTTTGGACTTTAGTCTGGGACATTTTAAAAAGCGCTGGGGAGGGAAAAAAAAAAAAAAAAAAAAAAGATAACTTTGGAGTGTTCAGAAATAAGATATCAATTTTTATTTCATAGAAATCAACAGTGCCAAACTTAATGTTAATTCCCCAAAATAATCAAATCCAACAGTATGCTTTTAAAGTGTTGTATATGATAATCCCACAATAATTTGTCTTCATTTCTGGTATGAGGAGTTATTTTACAGTCATACTCATCTTTGTCCCCAACCCTTTAATATATTTTTAAGCACACACAATACTACTGAATTGTGATAAAAGACCAGTTCAAAAGGAATACGATGGAAAAATTAGTCAAGCCTCCTCCCTCATTTGGGGATACCTCAGGTACCAACCGACAAACAATCCTTATCTGAAAGAGAGGTACTGCTGAAGTGGGGATAGCTTAATTCCCACCCCCAAACTTAACAAAAGTACCAGTATACAAGGGGTAGATACTGCTCAGTCATTTCTAGTCTTGTTTCCACCAAAATCTGAGTATGTACTACTCTTCACAGGGATCGAACACATTAACTATACCAACAAATGTCTAGGTTATTGTTCTGTGTATATACGCAATTTATTTTACCAGTTTTAGAATGATGCAGGATCAGTCATTTAAGTGCCATACGTGATACGCACTTTGGGCAATCATGTTTCAAAAAAGACATGACTGACTGGGCAGAAGATTATCCCGCAGTAGGTTGCTATTGCTTTCTGCGGTAGACTGGTTGCCAGCCAAGGCTATAGAACTCAATCTTTCCTATTATTTAAGCCATAACTGGAGGGAAGAGACGGATTAATAACTTTCCCAAGGGTATTTGTGCATAAGTGAATGCAAGGATTTCAACTGGAATTCGAACTTGGCTCCTTGATTTGTCATTCCGAGCCATTATCCACTGCACCACAATGCACATGATCAGTCAAATAAGTGCCACACGTGATACACGCTTGGGCAATCATGTCTCGAAAGAGACATGACTGACTGGGCAGAAGATTATCTCGCAATAGGTTGCCATTGCTTTCTGCGGTAGACTAGTTGCCGACCAAGGCTATAGAACCCAGTCTGTCCTGCTATTTAACCCATAACTGGAAGGAAGAGACGGATTAATACCTTTCCCAAGGGTATTTGCGTGTAAGTGAATACAATGGATTCAGCTGGAATTCAAACTATCTGCTTGCTATAAACATTTTCCTTGACAAAACTCAGGAAAAGATATATTTTTAAATGATTACATCTTCTCAGAACAGCATTTTCAACTGACAAAGTGAAAAATAAGATAGTTCATTGCTTTGCCTGTGGCAAAAATGGACCCTCCTCTAATATTTGAAGTGGGACAACAATGCTAACAGGCTGAAAAAGAAATTTAATTGCTACCATTCAAAATTAGAATTTATGAAATGTATATTTATTTTCTTTTAGCAGATCCCAAGTCTTAACGAAAGTATCTTGGGTACAGGAGAGAATTATTAGAATCCATGATCAAGCCTAACATTAAATGCCTAAAATACAGTGTGAAAAGCAAGATTCGTCCATCACTAGACATAAAAAAAGCAATCAGTTTTCATTCTGTTGAATATATTTAAGCTTTAAATAAACTCCAAGGAAATCTATTAAGACTTTTGCCATGAAAGATTCAGTCATGGAGATGAAGTCAGTTTCTATTGATACAAGACAACAGAATTTTCTAAATATGATATCCGTGTATAATGTGAAAGCTAATGCTAGCTTTTGATCAATACAAGAACTTCACCTGATACATAAAGTCTGTGCATATGTGTATGAGGGTGAATCAATAAGTTCATAGCTTGAAAGATCAGTTGACTTTTGATTGGAAATTTTAATTATATAGAATCTGATAAATAGAGAAACAGTGTATAAACAAGATATTAATTTTAAAAGTGAGTGGGGGGTATGCAACAAGTTCCCTTTTTTATTTTTTAAAATCAAGTGACAGACATTGATTTATTGATCCTGCATTGGTCAGAGAAGTATCAGCTATTTTTTTATGACTACTGCAGGATGTGGGCTTTCTCATTTCTAAGGTCTGTCTGACATGGGAAGTAAAGGGTCATCTTCTGCCAATCCCAAAACATGTTAGCAAGAGAATTGTAATGCAGAGTTGTTGTTCTAAACACCAATGGCAGCCTAGCCTCCTTCGCCCAGCTTCTAGGGAGACAAGTTACCCCCTTTTGCCAATGGTATTAACAGGCAAACATATCAAATGAAATTTGAACTAGACTTGCTAATTTTGAGTGACCAGACTAAGATTTATTATAGAAATAGTGAAAAATATCTAAGCAAAGATTTACCCTAATATAATACTGCCTAAAATAATAGGTTATTTATTTACATATGGACCAGTACATTAGCTAAAGATTAGCTTAGCATCTGTGCAATATGAAAAGAGAGAAAGAAAAAGAATGAAATTATATCACATGACAGTATCTCAATTTATGAAATGTTATGGCATTTATTATTTTTTATTTTCTTTATTAGGTACCTCTACAATTTGTGAATTTCACATTTATTTATTAATTCTTAAACAAAATTAGGAAACTAGGAATTAAAATATGAAGCTTGCTTTAAGTTTTAAAGGGATGATTTGAAAAGCTTAATAAAAATTTGAAACGTAGAGCACAGGAAACATTGATGCGAGAAAAGAATTGTACCCTGGCAAAAAATGTTAGCTGAGAATTTGTATTCATTTCAAATTAATAACCTTGGAAAAGTTACAAATGCTATCTACTATGAGCGGGTTAAATAACAGGGCAGACCGCACTCTCTAACTTTGGTAACACACACAAAAAACTCCATAACTGAATTTGTAGCCCTATTTAGACTGAAGCAACACAATCTCTCTATCCCCATAATAAAGCTTTCCACCACCACCTACATTGACAGCCACAATTCACAGGATTTTGAGCTAGCATTTATTAGCAAATGTTAAAGACGTACAAATCAAATATTATGACAATCTGAAACTAGACTAAATCATTATCAAAAATATGTAACAATACAAGCAAAAGATTCTGTCATTCAAGGTTTTTGATTGTGTCAACATTTAGAAGGTTATGGGACACCAAGACATTAGTTAGCAAAGGAAAGCAGATCATTAGAGTAAATCTGGGTTAGCTGATAATGTCTTTATTAAATTCAAGATATTTTAATTTTTTATTTTAAAATTATTTTGAATCAATTGTTGTCTGCTGGTTCATTCTGTGATGCTAGACGGTTATTCTTGCCAAAATTTATTTAACATTACCATTCATCCATACATTGAATATTGCTACCACATCTGGTGCTTATTGTATTTAGATATTATTGATAAAATACTAAGAATCTGCACTTATATTAGTCCTGATCTGGCATCTTGACTTTCACTTTCCTGTATCATTGCTATAAATATTTTAACGGCAATTGATTGGCGACAAAGTTCTATTATTTTACAGTTGAAATGGCATAAAGTTCAATGCTATATAGTTTCTTCTCTTGCAGTCATTACTGCCTGTCTGAGTTCCTGTTATTCCCCTCTCCCTAATGTTCTTCCTCATCTCATTCTTTCACACCCAGTAAGCCTTAGTGTCTTTTTACTTGCTAGGAAAAAAAAAAAAAAAAAAAAAAAAAATGCATTCAATAAGGAAATTAAGCCGAATTATTTCGTTTTATAATGCACACAAGAATTCTTCCTCAGTGATGTCTACTTCTGGGGGTCATAGAATGTTTCAGGCCTCTGACATCTGACTTTCTCTCCCATGGCCCATCCAAGAAAAATCATTTCTCGATTAGCATTCTGGCATAGCCTCTGCACGATTGTAAAAATTGTGACTTTTTTGTATGTACTCAAACGCGTTTCTTTTAAATCCTCTAGGTATAATAATAAATACTATTGACCATTTGGGATTTTTTTTTCTTGTTTTTGGCTATTGTTTCAAGCAATATTTCATTTTCCTACCTTTATGATCTACCAATGCTAGAGGTTCAACAGTCAACACACACAACTTCAGTCCGAACAATTCTATTTCACATCAAATCAGAGCAAGTTTAATTTCGTAAATTTTCTTTAGATCCTGAACAATGTATTTATTAAATTATCTGCTGGCTTATCATGATAAAAGCTCGTGCGTCACGAAAGTCCTCCCTCTCAATAAAAATCTCTCTACACATGTGAGCAAAAGCACTGACGATCCTGTTTTTCCCATTAAGATTAAAATGTAAAATGCAGTGGTAAGACTACTAAAGAGTAGGAACCATTTTTAGTGACCAACACCTGACACCTGACGTTTTAAGAGAGGAGAGAGCGAGAGAAAAAAAAACAAACAAAGGTAATCAATCAGATATTCAAACTAAACTGAAGAAAAGGGAAGAAGGGTGGAGAGGATGAAAGAGAATTTTTTTTTTTTTTTTTACACACTACGAACTGAATTTTCTCCCCCAGCACACACAAAGACGTTCATCAAAAGAGGGTATGTTACGGATGAGAGATTTCATTTAAAGCTAAAAAAAGACTTATTTTGGAAGTAGAGAATTTTTAACTATTTGTACAGAAAAAAATATTGAATTATAATTCTGCTACTTTTTTAAATTTAGCATCAGACAGTGCTGGTTCATTCTTAAAAATGAGCATTTTTTGTTTAATATCTTGGTCGTTAAAATAAAAATGTAAAGCATTTTGCTAAAGAAAGATTGTCGAAATTAATTTCGACAATCTTTCTTTTTTAGTTAAAAAGAAAAAAAAAAATACATTAAAGTTAGTAATTAAATTAACTCCACGTGGTTTTTAGAACCATCGCAGTCAATAAAAGTTTAGATTAGAAATAATCTAACCCTCAGATTTTTGGTAAAAACAGCACTTGTTTTTAAAAAAAAAATAAATAAAAATTATAATACATTTTTCAAGGTCTGCTTTAATTTTTTTTTTTTAACCTAATTAATTTCGAAGAAATTATTCAGATTTAAAAGTTGAATCTGAATTTTTGGCGAATTAGGCTATCAGTTCATGTCATACCCATAAAATTACTAGTTATAATTTGTAAAAAGTCACAATGTACTTTTAATTTAAAAATTAATAAAGTTTTGAAAAGTCGAAAGACAGTTTACGTTCAAAATGGAATTCAAGAAAGCATAAGCGGAAATATTTCCGTATTAGCAAATAAAAACTCACATAAAACCCAAAGGATTATTATTAATCCTACCTTTTTTTACTTTTATTCAGTGACCAAATGGAGAAAAAAACCGAACCTTAAAGTGATTAGGTTTTTTTTACATACTAATTTTTATCATTTTTTTATGAATCTTATTTTGAAATTAAAGCTTACTAAAAAAATCCGTATTTTAAATTAATTGTAATGTAAAATAATAATGCACTTCGAAAGAGTATGTAATTAAGTTTTAATTTGTAGATTTTTTTTAAGTCGCCTGAAGTTTTTTTTATAGGTGTAAAAAAAAAAAAAAAAAAATGTAAAAAACATTTGCTAGCTATTTAATAATTTTTATTTAACGATTAAACGAAATTTAAAAAAAAGTTCATAAAAAAAAAAAAAAAAAAATCAATAAAATTACCATTTTTAAAGCAACAATCTTTTTAAAAAAAAATTCTTCAAACTTTGAAATATTTTTTAAGCAAGAAAAAGCATGAAAGCAATTTTTAAGTTAAGTAAAAGTTTGAACACTAAAACAGTGTAACATACAATACGCTGGAAAAAGTTTGAGAAGTTCGTATATAAATACGATTCACTCTACCCCCCGGTATAATTTTTCTTAAAGAAAAAAGACTTAATAATAAATTGTTTGAATTTTTTTTTTTTTAGTTAAAACATCTGGCAACTTTAAGTACACTAATTTAATTTTGATGACATGGGAAACAAAGTCAACATCGTGTGTATTGTCCGGCCATAAAACGTAAATCCAAGATATTGAATGGTTAACTCATATTTATTCATCCACGTAAAAATACTAAGTCTCGAAAAAGTCGAAAATTAACAACAAAATTTTTTTTTTAAAATATACATTTTTATGTACTACGCATATTTGACTACATTTATTTCCTTCTGTCAACTTTATTTTAATCTGCATGAACACACGATTTAAAAAAAAAAAGTATTGCAATCAATAATTTAGTTTTAATTGTGCATTTTAATTAAATTAAGTGGCTTTGATTGACTTTGTTTAAATGCCTCACCTTAGAACATACTTTTAAATGAAAAGACGTACAGAAAATCTTTTTATTCAAGTTAGATTTTCTTTTTCAATATTTAAAACAAAAAGAAAAAAAAAGGGAGGAGTGCTTATCGCTTAATAATTTTCTTTTACAAAATTTCATATTATACATAAAAAGCATAAGCACTTATTTTTCAAATCAAATATTTCAGATTTTTTAAATAAACGTTTTTAAATGGCACAGATATAATTACGATAAAATTAACTTTCAAAGTTCAAGACTTCTTTTCGTAGTTGAACATAGAAGTTAATTTAAATAATTTATGTGGTCAAATGTTTAATTTTCATATCCTTTAATGAGCTTACGTTTTTTTTTTTTTTTTTTACAATCACGAATACCCATATGATGTACTTTTTTTTTAGTAATAGTCATCAACGGCTAACTACTTTGAGCGCCAGAAACATTAGTCACTTAACGAAGAACAAGACTGATAGAAAATAAATATAAAAATAGAAATTTACTCATGAAAAAGATCAATTTTCTTACATGTTATCAAACAAAATAATTGCGATTACAGAGGCCGCCCAAACCAAGTTTTAACAAGAAAAAAAATGTCTTCTTTTTCAAACATTGATTGCAGTCATGAATGAAGAGAGAAAAAAACTGATTTTAATAATTCTAAAAAGGATGTACAGTTACTTTTCCTAATTATCTAACACAAGGAGTGAAAAATCTTACCTCAATCGAAGAAATAAAAACAATCCGAAAATTATATCGATAAACTGTTCTCTTTTTCTTTTTTTTTTCTCCAGTTGGCAATCCTCTAACTTCCTTAGATTGTAGTTGGCGCCAAATGTAAACTAAAGCAAAGAATAACAAAGTTCATGACCCGGAAGTAATTCCTTGTCCAATTAAATCACACAATTTCTCAAGAACGCGGGAGAATTACATACAACACATTTGGCGCCAAATTATCAATTGCCATGTGAACGTGAATCTTCTATTCGTAAAATTATTTTACTAAAAGTGACGCAAGTATTATTTCTTTATAGCAGAGAATAAATAATTTTAAAATCTACTTTCATGTTTCTAATTAGTATGTCTCAAGGTAATTTTTGTACTTAAAAAATATTTTTTCTTTTTAATATAAAGTAGGGAAAATTTTAATTATCTAACAAAAAAAAAAGTTTAAATTATTTTTTTTTCCAAGATATTATTCCAAAATGTAAAACTATTTTTGAATCATGTGATATTTTTCAATCTTATAAATTTTTCATAATTTAATTAAATAAAATAATAACAAAATTTTTGTACTTAAAAAAATATTTTTTTCTTTTTAATATAAAGTAGGGAAAATTTTAATTATCTAACAAAAAAAAAAAAGTTTAAATTATTTTTTTTCCAAGATATTATTCCAAAATGTAAAACTATTTTTGAATCATGTGATATTTTTCAATCTTATAAATTTTTCATAATTTAATTAAATAAAATAATAACAAAATTTTTGTACTTAAAAAAATATTTTTTCTTTTTAATATAAAGTAGGGAAAATTTTAATTATCTAACAAAAAAAAAAAGTTTAAATTATTTTTTTTCCAAGATATTATTCCAAAATGTAAAACTATTTTTGAATCATGTGATATTTTTCAATCTTATAAATTTTTCATAATTTAATTAAATAAAATAATAACAAAATTTGCCAAATTTCCTTAAAAACAATAAAATGCCCACTATTTTCCTCTGCTTATTTAGAGAAACGGTTATGTTTGTGGAGGATATATTTTCAGGATTCTAATAACATAAAAAATTTATTTTATTTTCATTAACATTTCATTCAGTACCTGAGACGAGAAACTTTATTATTTTATTTTTATCATTCAGTGGAAGAAATTTTTAAATATTGTTTAAAATAAATAAACAATATTTACATGAAATAAATATTTAGAAAATTCATTTTAAAGTAAATATATTTTTTTACAATTGTTTATCAATAATTTGGGTCAGTGAGAGCATAAAGCCTCAATGAATTTTGTAAATGTTATTGTAGTGGTTGTTAGTGTGAGAGGTAGAATTCACTTCTACCTCTCACACTAACAACCACTTTTACATTAATTGGCATGCATTTACTGTTGCACAAATCCTTTGGGAAAGTTATTAATCCACCTCTTTCGTCTATGAGTGTGATAAAATCATTTAATAGGGAGGGTGATGAAGTAGCACAACTGTGTTAAGAGACTGCTTCAGTTAGGATTTTTACTACTGGAAACTTACCTGCTTGGACTACAGGGTGAAATACAAGACAGACTGGGTTCTCTACTCTTGATTGCTAACTACTAAAGACAATTCTTAATTCAAAACCACTTCAGTATAGGGCTGGCAACTCTTGTCTGTATGACTATTTACAACAGAAATTACAGTAGCAAGACCTGTGTGGTGAGGTACTATAATCCACATGGGAAACTAATGACAATAAGGATAAATTATTGAATAATGTTTAAGTCAAAATAACTTAAGATAATATCATTGTAAAAAATTTCAAATTTATGTTTTTCTAAATAATTTAATTTCTCCTTTATCTGTTTTGTAAAAAAAAAAAAAAAAAATGACAATAGTAAATCTCTGTTAGAGATCTATATTTTCTGCATGAGTATTCTGGAATTTTTATTGATATAATCACATGGAAGAAATATTGTTTTGTTTTTAAATCATTTAAAATAAAAACAATATTAGAATTTAAAAAGGCAAAAACAAAATGTTTTTTAAGAATTAAAATAAGAATGTAATAAAAAATGTTTATATTCTCATCAGTAAAATACAGGAATTTATTAAGAATAAAAGACAAAATGTATTTGAAAAATTTAAATTTAATACTGTAGGACCCTGTTGCACAACAATTTTAACATTGCACCATTGGCAACAATTTTTCAATCGCATGTAATAATATTAAAAGGCTTGTACATTCTAAATGCTAAGTGGATCAAATGAATGACCAGCACAGATTGGTCAATATATGTCTAAATGCCTACACAATGCTTTTAGCTTAAAAATTTTGTCAAATTTCCAGCAAACCAATCACATGACTAACTTTGGCAAGTTCTATGTGTGGTCAAAAGAAATTTGTGATAAGAAAACATGCCATTTCATGTAACGGACAGAAGAGAAAACCCGTCTATTTCATTCACCATGCGGCACAAAACAAAACCCTTTACTGAGAATTCTGAATACGAAGGCGCAGACATCTTGAACTTTTTCATCCTATCCAAACCCAAAAAAAAACCATTTATTGTATAAGCTTTTTTCATCTCACTCGATAAAACTCAGCAAGAAATTTTATAGGTTAATGAATAATTAACATATTTTCAAACTCAGTGAATAAATCTTAGAAATAATACACAGCAAAGACATCTATCCAAAGAATCTTCAATATAAAAGCAAACAAGAAACCTTTTCAATGAATACAAAACTTAAACTCAAGGTAAATAACTTTGCATACACTTTTTCCCTATTTCTGATTTGTGATGAGAGCCAAAAATATTTTGGACTATATTGATTAAACAACTCATTCATGAACATTTAATTGAACAAAAAAAAAAGATTCATCTTGAACTGAATTACTTAAATTCCTTTTCTATATATTCTTCCAATATTCATTTGGACTCAAAACTTCTGATTGCAATACCAACACAATAATTTTAAAATCATTGTTATATTTGTATATTTTGTATATAAAATGTGTTATTGTTAAACAGCGTCATTGAATGGACCTTGTACCATGAACAAAATTTAAAATGTTTGCAGAGTTTTGTACATGATTTTAAATAAATTCCTTGATGTTTTGAAGTGTAAGGAGCTAGTTAATGTTTCTTTTGTTCGGCCTTGTGTTTTTCCTTAACTGAACTCCCTACAGCTTATAAGTTTTATGTTGAATTATTCATCGGAAGGATTTTCATCAGAAGGTTTGTTGTTGGCAGATTGGAATATGTAGAATTAGTGCAGAAGAGTGGAATAATAAAATATACACTTTGAATGTTTAAATAGAAATTTATTAAAAGAAGGAATAACAAGAGTTGTAGGAATTAATGTTCAATTATAAACCTTAGTAAGAAGTTATGAGTAGAGTTCATATTCAATGATGAGGTTGAAGAATTAAGAGTTCGTACAAACTGTTTGTAGCAGTAATTGTTAAGATAGAGAAGGAGAAAGAGAGAGAGAGGACAATGTCTGGGTCACTTGAAGTTGAGAGTTACATCTTTGATGTGTGTCAGCAATCTGCCTCCTCTAAAATGACCACTGTGACCAGTTAGAGACCATCCTTAAATATTGAATAGTCACATGGGGTGGATCAGAAACGATTTTTTTTTCTTTAGCTATGGAAAGACTGTTTCTCTGACATATTTTGAATTTCACGATTTGATGATCAATCAGGATCCAGAGGTCTGTAAAAAGAATTTGATATTTATTTATTTTTGGTTTACCTCCGGAACTTCTGCGTGGAACCCAGATGCGCAAAGATCAGTTTGGTCATTTGCGCATCTGGATTTCTGAGAGCAAACATCTGGTCCCTCACTTGCTTGGTATCACCACAGTTTAAATATTGTTTATCAACCCCCAAATCTCAAACAACACAAAATGTTTATATTCTTATCAGTAAAATAATAAGAATTTATTAAGAATAAAAGACAAAATTTGTTTGAAAAATTTAACAGAAAACATTCCTATTTTCATCAGGTTTTTTCATTTTATTGTTGAACTCACTAGAAATAATCCTAAGTTCTATTCTAATAGTTTCTTTTCTTACACTTCTTGCCTGTGGACTCTCCTGGTTTCTTGTTTTCATGCCAACTACAATCCTCAAAAATTTAAATGCAGGATGTGGTTTCCGGCTTTCTCTTTTCCAATTTTCTCACTTTGTTTTTTTTTTCAATTGGAGTAGATAGATCTATCTATCGCCCGGTTCACACTCCACCCTCCACCCAAGTCTATTGAATAGGTTAAGAGGCTCATCCCTTGTTCCCTGTTTAGGATGTGGTTTCCGGCTTTATCTTTTCCAATCTTTTCACTATTACGTAGCCCCCTGCACATCAGTGGTGTTACCGCCTTGCTTGGGGTGATACAATTAAAAAAAAAAAAATACCAATCACCATCTTCTATCTTTCTGGATTCTATTCTTTTATTTTTCCTCCATCAAAAGTGTTCATCATCATCATTATCATTTATCCATCATCACACCCAGATGGTGCATAGGGCAGCAACTTTTTGTTGTTGTTTCTATAACAAACTGTTTTTTGCTGGGCAGGGTTGTTAGCCCTGCACCCAACCCCCAAATCTGGAGGACCGGTGGACCATTCTTGGTCCTTACGTTTACAGCACCTGGTATTCCCAAATGGTCACCCCTTTAAGTACTGACCAGGCTCGATGTTGCTTAACTTCAGTGATTGGATGGGAACCTGTGTATTCAACACGATATAGCAGTAGCCATCAAAAGTGTTACAGTCACAAAAAAGAGTATATAATTTTTAAAAGTTTTTCTTCATAAAGAATACAGAAGTATCAACCAAAATCAAATTTTAAATAAGTCAGTATTAAAAGTTTAAAAAAAGAATCCAAATCTAAATCCAGGAATTTTTCAATCCTGTTCAAGGAATCCCTCTCTGCTTGGCCAACTGTGGGTTGGTGAGGCTATTTAACTCATAATTGGAAGTTTTGAATTTAGAGATGTCCTTCTCCTAGACCAGTTACCCTGTCTATCCTGTTATTACCCATAGCCGGGGAAAGAAATGATGGATTTGCATGTAAGTAGATTTAATGAACTCGACTTGAATTTGAACTTGGTACTTCAATTCCTCAATCTGAACTGCTATCCATTACTCCACTGTGCCTCCATAAAAAAAAGCATGCACAGCAATATTGGTTACATTCAAATATAAATAAAAATAATATAAGAGGCAGAGAGTTCACAGAACAAAAAAAAGCTTACTGTTTTGTACTGCAATTGGGTGAGATGTATTTGAGAGGAAAGACATCCATTTTATATCTAAACTTATTTATAAATGGAACTTTGTATGTGTGTGTGTGTGTCCGTTACCTGTAGTCTTCAAATCGGCTGAACCAATTTTCTTGAAAATTTACACAGTTGTACTATAAGCGTCTGCGAGTGTTCTTATCTAGGTTTTGTGTCAAGGTACCCTCGATAAATATTGAAAATCAATAATTGAAAAAATTGGGTTATAGAATGAGTGGTCTGATTTTAATCAAATTTGATACACTCATAGACAAAGACATAAGAAACGATATTCAGAAGTTTGAAGGTTGCAGTTCTTACAATAGTGCAGAATATTGATAATATATATATATATATAAAAGACAAGATGTTTGTGTGTGTGCCTGTTTATCTGTCTGTATGTCCTTTATACAAATCCACAATTTTTATCCGATTCTCACCAAACTTCACACAAATATTCTTTAGGCTGAGTCTGAGCTCCAGGACCATGGATTAGTTTTAAAGCTTTCATTACACCCGAGCAATGCTGGGCTATACTGCTAGTAAACAAATAAATAATTTAGAAGTTTGAATATTATAAAGGTATCTATTTTCCAAAGTATATGATGACTGGGGAATTTGCAGCAATAATGAAATATGTCTGCATAAGGTAATATGTATATATATATACTATGATTAAAAGATTTGAGACCACCCCTGGTAGTATTTTTAATTGGCCAAAAAAGTAGTTGTTTTATACTTTAAATAAGAGAACATTATTGTACATGGCTAACAAAAAGTGAGACATGATGTTTTTGTTTTTTTTGTTTTTTTTAATCGTATCACCCCAAGCAAGGCAGTAATGCCACTGATGTGCAGGGGGCTACGTAATAGTGAAAAGATTGGAAAAGATAAAGCCGGAAACCACATCCTAAACAGGGAACAAGGGATGAGCCTCTTAACCTGTTCAATAGACATGGGTGGAGTGTGAACCGGGCGATAGATAGATCTATCTACTCCAATTTTTTATTAGAAATTTTTATTATGAAAAAAAAAGCATTTTATGATTAAATTTTGCTCTTGTTATTCTCCTTTAGTCTTGATTATTTTTGGCAAAAGTTTCTCAAAGTATAAATTTTTATAATTGGTTTCTGTTAAGAATGAGGTGTTTGTCTCATAACTAAAATGCCTTAATTTACAATATGATTCATGGTCCATGGACGAATGTGTGTGTGTGTGCAGCACGTGGAGAAAATGCATGGAACGAAAGAAAAGTAGATGTCTACTCACGATTGACTGGAAGATACATTTATTTTACATGGAGAAACATTACAAAATATGTACATGCAGTATCAGTCCCAAGTTATCGGGTTGTGTGTCACAACCATTAGGGCAGAAGAACATACATGCGTTCTTTAACAATTGACGGCCATAATCCCAGTCTGTTCCCTAATGCGTCCCACGTCTGAGTGTGCCGTTCATCACGTGACTCGTGTGTACCCACTTTTAGAGGTGAAAAGGGAGGTACTCTGTTTGGGAACAGGAAAGGGTTAATTCCCTTGGAATATGTTTTATTCGTCCTAACAGTTTCTTTTTTCAATGACTCTAAGAGCCTTTTTTCATTTATTGGATAGAAAGGTTTCCCTCTCCTGTCCAGTTCATGCCATGCTAACTCTGGGGGTGGCTTCAAACTTTTGAATTATCATGCATATATTTATAAAATGAGTGATATTAAAGAAATAAATAATAATGTTTTAACTAGTTTTAAATTTAAGTATTGTTATGTTTAAAACAGACCTCTAACATGATGAGAATTTTAAATTTGAGATTTATGAGTAATATTTGTTTTGAAGGGTATAAATGTGAAGGGTATAAATGTGAAGGGTATAAATGTAATATTTGTTTTGAAGGGTATAAATGTGAAGGGTATAAATGTAATATTTGTTTTGAAGGGTATAAATGTGAAGGGTATAAATGTAATATTTGTTTTGAAGGGTATAAATGTAATATTTGTTTTGAAGGGTATAAATGTAATATTTGTTTTGAAGGGTATAAATGTGAAGGGTATAAATGTAATATTTGTTTTGAAGGGTATAAATGTGAAGGGTATAAATGTAATATTTGTTTTGAAGGGTATAAATGTAATATTTGTTTTGAAGGGTATAAATGTGAAGGGTATAAATGTAATATTTGTTTTGAAGGGTATAAATGTAATATTTGTTTTGAAGGGTATAAATGTGAAGGGTATAAATGTAATATTTGTTTTGAAGGGTATAAATGTAATATTTGTTTTGAAGGGTATAAATGTGAAGGGTATAAATGTAATATTTGTTTTGAAGGGTATAAATGTGAAGGGTATAAATGTAATATTTGTTTTGAAGGGTATAAATGTAATATTTGTTTTGAAGGGTATAAATGTGAAATCTAATAATTATTTCAATGGATTAATTGAACATTTGAACCTGAGGAGTATTTTTTTTTTTTTTGCTTTTAATCATTTTACTCCAAGCAAGGCAATAAAGCCACTAAAACACTGAGTGTTAGAGAATATGAGAGAAACAAAAAACACTATTAAGGAGAGAGAACAATAAAAGAAAAGGAATTAAGAAAGCAGAAGATAACAATTGACATTGCATTTGAATTTTTGAAGATCAAAGTTGACCGGGAAGCAAGAAAATGAAAATGAGTTCTACATGCAAGAATTGTGAGAAAAGAAACTGTTAGCATAGAACTTACAGTTATATCTATCCATTTCGACAATAAAATGATGACCTTGCTGCCAATCTACTCAAATACGAGTATCCACTAAAAATAACATTATATATATATATATATATATATATATATATAAAAGAATAGCAAACCTGTAAAGACAGAGAGGATAATTAAAAAGATTTTATCCAATTGATATAAATTATTAATTAGATAAAAATATTCTGAGTGAATTTATTTATTTTTCAATTGTCTGCAAGAGACAATGTAAGTAAATTTACACTGTTGAAATAAATCCTGATTTATAACCATATAAATATGCATTGAGTTTTCTTTTCAATATTATATATATATATATATATATATGGACGCTCGTGGCCTAGGGATAGAATCGCCGACTGACGCCAATTCGGTTGGGTTTCGATCCTGGGTTAGGAAGCGACCGGAGTCTAAGCTGTACTGATGAGCTGTAATACAGCGAAACAGATCTGTCTGCGGATGACTATAGTATTTACACTCTCACCCTGATTGAGCACTCTGGAAGAGTGGTAAACTTTGTAAACAGTAGTTACTCCGGCATTTACACACTGCTCATTCGATAATGAATTGGAGCATTCTAGCTATTGGGTGTGTTTATACGTGTTAAAAAGCCTGCCTTCTTCTACTGGACGCTCGTGGCCTAGGGGTAGAATTGCCAACTGACGCCAATTTGGTTGGGTTTCGATCCTGGGTTAGGAAGCAACCAGAGTCTAAGCTGTACTGATGAGCTGTAATACAGCGAAACAGATCTGTCTGCGGATGACTGTAGTATATATATATATATATATATATATATATATATATAGTCCCCTTCATAATTATAGAAATAACAAGGCCAATTCCTTTGTTTTTGTTATCTACGTAAGACATTTGGGTTTAAGATCAGAATATGAATATGAGTCAAGAGTTCAAAGTTTCAGCTTTTATTTCTTGGTATTTACATTTAGATGTGTTAAACAACTTGGGACATACCAACTTTTGCTTGAACCCACCCATTTTTCAATTATCAAAACTACTGGGACATGTAACTAACAGTTGTTTCTTGTTGTCCAGGTGTTGCCTTTTAGATTGATCATTTAAACATTAAGTAACTCTGAATGACTACTCTTGGTTTTAACCTTGAGTTTACACCTGTAATGACTATCTCTTTTTAAAAATGGTAAGCCAACATGAAGACATGAAAGCTCTCTATGAGAGAAAAGCAAGTCATTTTAAAGTTGAGAAAAGAAGGAAACTCAATCAAAACCATTGGACAAACATTGGACATAGCCAACACAACAATTTAGAAAGTCAGCAAAGGAAAGAAACTACTGGTGTACTGAGCAACAGACATAAAATAGGACAGTCAAGGAAAACAACAGCAGCTGATGACAGAAATATTGAGAGATCTGTGAGGAATAAGCCCCAAAATAATATTCAAAGACATCACCAACAACCTCAACAGTGCAAGGGTGAAATTCACAGTTCAAAGAAGACTTTGAGAGCAGAAATATTGAGAAATATTGAGGCGATATCACGAGATGCAAACCACTCATCAGATGTAAATATTGAGGCGATATCACGAGATGCAAACCACTCATCAGATGTAAATATTGAGGCGATATCACGAGATGCAAACCACTCATCAGATGTAAATATTGAGGCGATATCACGAGATGCAAACCACTCATCAGATGTAAATATTGAGGCGATATCACGAGATGCAAACCACTCATCAGATGTAAATATTGAGGCGATATCACAAGATGCAAACCACTCATCAGATGTAAATATTGAGGCGATATCACAAAATGCAAACCACTCATCAGAAGTAAATATTGAGGCGATATCACGAGATGCAAACCACTCATCAGAAGTAAAAATTGAAAGGCCTGATTAGAATTTTTAAGGAAGTACAGAGGTGAGCAAAAAAAGTTCTGTAAGAAAGTTTATGGACTGATGAGACCAAGTTAATTGCTACTAAAGTTATGGAAAGGCCAACATGGAGAGGAAAAAAGGATCTGCTTATGATCCAAATCATGCAAGCTCATCTGTGAAGTATGGTATTGGCTTGAGCTTGTATGGCAAATTCTGGAACAGGCACATTTTATAATTATTGATGATGTAATTCATGATGGTAGCAGCAGAATGAGTTTAAGCAGTGTGAAAAAGATGAAAACATAGGGTCTTACTTGTGATAATTCTTAACAGTAATTATACCTGCCAGTGTTTCTTTTGTGTTTCTGAGAAAGCCATATTCCCCACTCAGATTCAAGTGGTCCAGATTGATTGCTATGTTACTAGTGAGGACATATTCCTCTCAAACGAGAAATGGTAAGTCATTAAATTTTCAGCATTTATTCATTAATGAATGAACTGTACACTGAATTGGTTATTGTATTAGAAAACTTTATGTAAATATCTTTTGGGAGTTTGTTTCTTCCCCCTTAGTTTTATAAAGATTATAGGATACAAATCCTATATTATCTAACAATTAACTCAAACAGAAAAAGTAAAATTGAACATCCTCATAATCAACTGAAATAAACAACTGAAATCATTTTGGAAAAAACCCAAACCAAGGCAAATTTCACAAGTCAGTGTGAAGATTGAGATTCTGGATTCTGATTGGATAGGAAATAGCAAATCGATCTATGACCCCTGGTCAATTTTTTTTCACATTTAGAAAATGGGTATGCTGTTCAGAGCTGATCACATGACTAAAATTCACTACTTAACCAGTCAAGTCAGTCCAAGATGGGATTGGTAATCTAATGGACCTTGTCACAATATAAAGAAGAAATTTCAAGAAGCTGACCCAGTCATGCCTCAGTGACATACATTCATTCTTCCCCCTTCCAATTTTCCTTTCTTCATCTTCATCCCCACACCATCAAAGATAACAACAACAACAACAACAACAACAAGATACTTCGACTGACTTATAAGTACAATCTCCTTTATTGCTTGACTTTCCTTTTCACTTTTACTCCGGGCCATAAAAAGAAAAAGAACATAGCCTTTATTCGTAATCTTTACAATCTTACATATATGCATTCCGCTACTATCAACTATGAATTTCTGTGGAACATTTTAACTACTTACATTTTCTCTTTTCACAATTAACTACATGCATTTTTTATTTGAACATTTTCCAATTACACATTTATGTCATTCTGTTCAGTAAATACAATTTCACTTAAAAATAAAAACATTCAGTAACCATAACAGCTTTTACTCTAGGTAGAATTTCAGGCAAAGCTCGTTGGAGAATGGATTGATATACATAAAGAGAAAACAACGGAAATCTAAGTAATTGAATTTCAAAGTAAACAAAAGTTGTCACTTCGTATAAAATAGTTTTCTATTCACGGGGAATAACTCTTAAACTTTAATGTAAGAGTTATCATTCTTGTTATTTTTGTTCCGCGGGATAACAGCTGTTTTTTTTTTTTATTATAAATCGGCCTTTTTATCTTGCTCTCTCTCTCTTTCTCTCACACACACACAGGTCTTTTCGTTTCAAATCAAATGACTTCTCCGAAAAATACCAAAAAATTCAAAGATGAACCTTGAACAAATAAAATTTATTGATAAATTTCAAATATTTATTTCTGTATGGCTTCAAAATCAGGCCATCTTGAAATTTTACTGATTTTTTTACGTTTTAAAGGTTTCTACAAACCTCTGACATTTAACTCCAAGGTTATTCCATCTACGGATTTGAAACTTGGTGGCAATAGTTAATATTTACTTTAGATTACAAAAATATAAACAGCTTAGGTATGTTTTATGTACTTTTATTTTTGTAAGGACCTGAAAATCGTCCAAATGCAAAAAGACACTGTCCACTGTAAGAAACTTTAATTTACAAGATATGTCAGTTACAGCATCCAAATCAGTTTACCTGTTAATTTAAGATCAATAGATTATTTCTCTGCAGTAATCATCTTCATTCTTGTTATATAAATGTCGGTATTACTGTTTAAATAATTGCTTAATTTTTTACATCCTTAAAAATTTTAAGTTAAAATTGCCTATTTTTATAATATCAACAAACCAAGCAATTCAAGAAAAAATTTACTATATATTCCTACATGTCTGAGGATTATGTGATAGAAGTGTCATTTTGTGGACAAACCTCTGTCTAGGGTTAAGATATATTTTCCTAGAACATATTGTCATGCCAAAATCACAGTTTGTTTGATTGTGTCACTTTTTAAATTTTATACTTAAGGAAATATGAAGCTAAAAGATGGCACCCCAATAATCTAAATCTACATCTAACTCTATCTAATCTAAATCTATCTAATCTAAATCTAATCTAAACTTATTTATAAATGGAACTTTGTCTGTGTGTGTGTGTGTGTGTGTGTCCGTTACCTATAGACTCTGAAACGGCTGAACCGATTTTCTTGAAAATTGACACAGTTGTACTATAAGTGTCTGCGAGTGTTCTTAGCTGGGTTTTGTGTCGAGGTACCCCCAATAAATATCGAAAATCGACAATCGAAAAAATTGGGTTATAGAAGGAGTGGTCTGATTTTAATCAAATTTGATACACTCATAGACAAAGACATAAGAAACAATATTCAGAAGTTTGAAGGTTGCAGTTCTTACAATAGTGCAGCAATTCAATAATATATATTTCCTTGGATGATTTATTTGACTCTGATATTGGAAATCGATACCCCGATATCCTACCGGGTCTGATTAAAATCAGTTTTTCAGCCCTTTTATTTTAGTTTTTGTTTCGGGTTTGGCTCTAATAAGTATAATTGTAGTTCTTAGTCTCAGCCATGATACCATTTACTCAGAGAACTTATTTAGCCTTCAAAATTCAGTTTACAATGAAAAAAACTTATTTGATATTGATACCAGGAAATCAAAATTTGACTTACATCCATTCATTTTTCTTTCAGTCTATGGTTTTGCTTTAACTGGAAACAACTATTGCTTTTTAGTTTTTCGTGCCAACGTCCAAAGAGTCTGAACTCCAGGACCATGGATTAGTTTTAAAGCTTTCATTGCACCTGAGCAACGCCGGGCCATACTGCTCGTTTTCTATAAAAATAAATTATTTTGGGCTTTATTTTTTTTTTACCCTTGTTCCAAATAGATGCTATGAACCCTTAAATATGGTTTTCGGGATGGTTTACAAAATTTTTAATTGAACAAAAAAAAAAATTAAACCAAGGATATTAAATAAGGATTCCATGAGATTATTTTAATTTTGAATACATCAAATCAAAATAGTGAAATGCATCAAAAATTTGTTCAATTTGTAATTTTCTGAATAATCAAAACTTAAAACTTATCCTTCCATTTTAGATTTCAACCATTTCTGTTATGAGGAATTTTTGCTTTATATCTTGAGTAAAATAATAATATCTACCTCTGCTGTGTCTCCGAGCATGGTTGAGAAAAAGAAGATTTTGTTATGGTAATTATTTAACCCTAACACATGGAATGAATTCTGATTCCGTACTTATTAAAATTTCCACCCTTAAAATATTTTACAAAACCCAATCCAATTCCTGATTAGTTTCTGTTATTGCTCTATTATATTTGGAATCTAAAACAGTTTTCATCAACAACAAAGAAGAGAGTGTAAGAAACAACGTAAAGAGTGGTGAACTATTTAATCTCTGAAGCAACAGAGATGTGGTTTTTCATGCTAAGAATACGATGGCCTAAACCCCAGCCCCACTCCACACCACCTACCCCACTCCACACCACCTACCCCACTCCACACCACCTACCCCACTCCACTGAGATCAAAAATGCATTCCAAAAGCTAAGCAGAGTATTAATAGACGAAAACTTACTGAACTATTAAGAGATATCTTATATGTCTCATATGTCGTGAATACTGGACAATCTCCTCACAGATGAAGAAGAGACTTGAAGCAACAGAAATGTAGTTCTACAGAAAGATCCTGAGAATATCATGGACTGAATATGTGAGCAACAATGAGGTTTTAGAGAAAATGAAAAAAAATGAAAACAAAAAGGAAACTTAACATCAGGAAGAGGCAGTTGAACTTTCTGGGGTATATAATAAGAAAAGTGGGTGTAGTATTGTATGCAAATGAAGAGACCAGTAGAAAATAGCCTGTTGTCACAGAGGATATGCAGAGCTGTGCTATGACTACTGCTATTGATAGGCAAAACATAACAATGGTGTTGCTGAAAGGATTTGGAATTTCACTGGACAACTCAGAATATGTAGAAATATGGATGAGATCTTCTGCGGTATTTGCAAGAATAAAGAAATTAAAACACCTAAAGATCGATGGAAGAGAGAATGAGACAACTGATTTATTGCTTGCTACAGTAGAATGTAAAGCTGTGAAGAAAATTTCAACAATGTGTTATCCGAGCAAGTTAAAAGAAATGATGTTTAAGCAAATTGTGAAATTCGTAAACAAGAACAAAAAATAAAGATGGGTAATAATCGAAAGAACCAAGTTTTTAGAAACAAGATAAGCACCACACAAGTCCATTATGCAATACTTACATAGATTAAAAGCACAAGTAAAATTTTGTGAATTTGAAAAATTGTGAGCATATGAAATGACTACAGAAGATGAATTAATTCTTCTTAGATTAATTGAAGGCTTGCGAGACCAAAACCACATGCACAAAACACTAGAGTGTCTGCAGAGTAACAAAATGAGTTTGGAAGTTAGTGTTGAGTTTTTGCAACAATTAGAGTTGATCAGAGAATTTAATCAACCAAAAGAAGAATTTGAGACATATAGGACAAGCACTACCAAATCTGTGATTAAATGTAAATATTGTGGAAAAAGTCATCTGAGAGACAAGTATAAATGTCCAGCTTTGGGAAAAATATGCTCTAATTGTGAAAAAGAGACAATTTTCAGAGCATATGCAAATATGAAAAGCAAATAAAAAAGTAAAAACTATTCAAACCCCCTTCGAAGAAGAAGCTGGAGTATTTACAATGAATAAAAAAAGAGGTAGAGAAAAAAATAAGGATAAATATCTAAGTATTTGACATGCAAATGGATTCAGGCAGTAAAATTATGCTAATACCAAATAAATTTCTGGATAAAATTAGGATACCTGAAATTAAAAAAAAGCAGCATACAATTAAAGCAATTTGATGGGGTGACTATAAAAACAATGGGCACATTTCAAGGCAATTTAGAAACCAACAAGCATTTTGAAATAATTCCCATTACAGTTGTAGCATGCAAAAAAGATCATGGATTATTAAAAGTAGACACAGTAAGACGAATCAATTCTATGGAAGCAGAAGGAAATGCTGTAGGATTGTTGAAAGGCTATAAAGAAAGCATTTGACTAAATGAGAACTATCACCCAAATTATATAAAGTCAAGAAAAGTTCCAGTTCATATCCAACCTTTGGTAGAAGCAAACTTAAACAAAATGATACAAGAAGGCCGACTAGAAAGAGTAACTCCAAGTGGTAGTAATTGGGCATCACCAATAGTAGCAATAAAAAAAGCTGATGGAGATTTAAGGATATGTGGGGATTATAAGATAATCACCAGATATGTGCAATAAAACAGAAATTGATGAGAAATTCAAGAAAATAACCATGATAAACACCCCTATAGGCTTATTAAGATGAACATGTCTACTATTTGGGATAAAAACTTTTAGCCTTATTTTTTAAAAAGCAATTGAAAGACGACAGTGAGTGCTGGACAATATCATCAAAAATGAAGACAAAACTGGAAGCAGCAGAAATGTGGTTCTACAGAAGAATGCTGCGGATATCGTGGACTGAACATGCAAGCAACAATGAGGTGTTGGAAAGAATGGTAACCAAAAGGAAATTAATACCGAGCATCAGGAAGAGACAACTGAAGTTCCTGGGACACGCAATGAGGAAGGAGAGCTTGGAGAACCTGATACTGACTGGCCAGGTAGAGGGAAAGAGAGACAGAAGAAGGCAGCGGATAACATATTTGCAGGACCTGGTCGGGTGGATGACGGAACGGGGGTTGCCAGGAGTAACAGGAACAAACATATTAAGGGCCACAAGGGGGGGGGGCATGATCGCCTACGTCCTGAAGGGACAGGGCACATAGAAGAAGAACAGTACAATATAGGTGTAGGAGCGAGAACTAAAGAAGAGAAAATAGAAAACAGCAAATTTTAATGAGATTAAAAAATGCAGCGTTGGCCATAAATAAAGAGAAATGTAAGTTTGACTGTAAGAAGATATCATATTTCAGTCAGTCAGTTAAGTGCCATACGTGATACACGCTTGGGCGATCATGTCTCAAAAGAGACATGACTGACTGGGCAGAAGATTATCGCGCAGTAGGTTGCCATTGCTTTCTGCGGTAGACTGGTTGCCGACCAAGGCTATAGAACCCAATCTGTCCTGTTATTTAACCCATAACTGGAAGGAATAGATGGATTAATATCTTTCCCAAGGGTATTTGTGTGTAAGTGAATGCAATGAATTTGGCTGGAATTCGAACTTGGCTCCCCAGTTTCTCGTTCCGAGCCGATATCCAATGCACCACAATGCACATCCAAAATAATGTTCAAATAAAGAATCTCATATATATATATATATATATATATATATATATATATATATATATACTATAGTCATCTGCAGACAGATCTGTTTTGCTGTATTACAGCTCATCAGTACGGTTTAAACTCCGGTCACTTTCTAACCCAGGATCGAAACCCAACTGAATTGGTGTCAGTCGGCGATTCTACCCCTAGGCCACGAGCGCCCAGCAGGACACCAAATATCAAAAGAAGGCATATCACTTGATGATAGACTAGCAAAGAAAATAACACAAATAGCTGCCCAACAAATAATAAAGAATTAGAATTCTTTTTTGGGACTGATAAATTTTTATAGTAAATATATACCAAGATACAGCAACATAAGAGAATCATTTACAAAATTACACAAAAACAAAATGAATTTGACTAGAGAGAGAAGCAAACCATTGCTTTTAAAGCATTAAAGAATATTCTGAGGAGCAAAGCAATAATAAAAGTTTTTGATCCCCAAAAAGAAATCACATTATCCATGGATGCAAGTAAAAAGGTAATTGCTGTTGTTCTATCACAAGAAGAAAACCCAATCATGTACATCTCAAGAAGGTTAACATCAGCAGAAACTAACAACTCAAATATTGAAAAAGAAGTGCAAGCAATTCTATGGAATATGAATAGAGCACAAAACATTTTTATATGGAAAAACTCTTATTAAAATTGAATCACAAACTATTAGAATTTGTATTTAACCCAAAAAATGAATTGCCAAAAGTCACATCATCAAGGATTTTAAGATGAGCAATGTGGTGCAGTGGATATCAGCTTGGAAGGGGAGCCAAGTTCAAATTCCAGCCAAATTCATTGCATTCACTTACGCGCAAATACCCTTGGGAAAGGTATTAATCCGTCTCTTCCTTCCAGTTATGGGTTAAATAAGGTTCTTCCTCTAAATAGACTCAAAATAGAAACAAAGCAAGACCCAATATTAAACAGAATTGTAGAGAGAATGAAAAAATAACATATGGAAACAAAGCACAAACTAACCTTAGAAAATGGCATTATATGCAATGCAATGGAAATTTAATAGTAGCACCAGAAATTCTGAGAAGGGACATATTAAAAGGAGTACATGATGGCGTACATTGTGGCATAACAGCAATGCAAAGAAGATTAAAGTTACAAGCTTGGTGGCCAAAATATTAAAAAAAACATAGATATATGCGGAAATAAAAAACTTCAAGCAAGAAAAAATTTACTCATGGCCCAAGGAAGCAGAGTCATGGGTTAAGGTCTACATGGATTGCACACATATCAGAGATAGGGGATTATTCTTAGTATTATTGAACTCATATTCAGAATGGCCAGAAGTTGTCAGAGTAAAAGACAGAAAAGCCACTACAATAAAGCAAATACTAAGAACCATATTCTCAAGGAACGGAGTACTCCTGACACTGGTTCCCAACAATGCACCTGAATTTTGTGATGAGAATTTATGTGCATGGTTAAAACAAATTGAATGCATCCCATACAAGACGCCGCCATATCACCCACAGTTTACTGGCAGTGCGAAAAGAATGGCACAAACCCTGAAAATGGGATTAAAAGCATTCTTACCACTTACAAAAAACATAGAAGTGTATTTATCAAAAATGCCTCTCAGTTACAGATCTATTCCACATGCAGGAAGGAAACTGAGCCTGTCGGCATTAAAGAGAAGACAAGTCAGAGCCCCATTAACTAAATCCTTTGCATCGAGAGAAAAGGTGTGGTATGGAAAGAATAAAGAGATGAATCCTAAAAAAGCAAATTTCCTGATGCAAAAAAGGTCACAACAGAAGAAGGGACAGAATATACTGGCACATGTAGATCAGTTCAGAAATAGAAACAAGCTGGAGAATGTGAAGATGGAAGATCAGGAACAAGGGCAACATATACTGGCAGATGTAGATTGATTCAGAAGCAGAGATGAGCTGGAGGATGTGGAGATGGAAGATCAGGAACAAGGGCAACATATAGATTAATTCAGAAGCAGAGATGAGATGGAGGATGTAGAGATGGAAGATCAGGAACAAGGGCAACATATACTGGCACATGTAGATCAATTCAGAAGCAGAAACGAGATGGAGGATGTAGAGATGGAAGATCAGGAACAAGGGCAACATATACTGGCACATGTAGATCAATTAAGAAGCAGAAACGAGATGGAGGATGTGGAGATGGAAGATCAGGAACAAGGGCAACATATACTGATACATGCAGATCAATTCAGAAGCAGAGATGAGCTGGAGGATGTGGAGATGGAAGATCAGGAACAAGGACAACATATACTGGCAGATGTAGATTGATTCAGAAGCAGAGATGAGCTGGAGGATGTGGAGATGGAAAATTAGGAACAAGGGCTACATATACTGGCAGATGTAGATCAATTCAGAATCAGAGACAAGCTGGAGGATGTGGAGATGGAAAATCAAGAACAAGAGCAACATATACTGGCACATGTAGATCAATTCAGAAGCAGAGATGTGATGGAGGATGTGGAGATGGAAGATCAGGAACAAGGGCAACATATACTGGCCCATGTAGATCAATTCAGAAGCAGAGATGTGATGGAGGATGTAGAGATGGAAGATCAGGAACAAGGGCAACATATACTGGCATATGTAGATCAATTCAGAAGCAGTGATGAGCTGGAAGAGGAGGAAATGGGAGATCAAGAACACGAAGAGGCAGAAAGTTACAAAAGTGGAACAGCAGGAATTGGAAGAAGGGGAGAATAAGGAGATGGACGAATCTAGGGAGGAAAATGAAGTGAGACCAAGATCATCATTAAAGAGAAAACAAGAGAGACAAGAGGAAGGACAATACAAAACAAAACTAATTAAGGGTAGTAAGAGAAAAAACAAGAGTGTACAACCTCTCCGATTCTGGTAGGTGTAGTATCATATGCAAATGAAGAGACCAGTATATAGAGAGAGAGTACTTGGAGAAGTAGGACAGAAAATAGCCTGTCGGCACAGAGGACATGCAGAGCTGCGCTATGACTACTGCTACTCACATTGATATGCAAAACATAACAGAGGGCTTAGAAAATCTGATACTCACATGACAGATTGAGGGAAAAGAAGGACAGAGTGAAGCAGCACATAAAATACTTGATGAGATTGAGTAAATGGGTGGTAAAACAGGGTTTGAAAGAAATAACAAAAAGACAAATCTTATTAAGAGCTACAAAGAAACAGGGACAGAAAATGTGGAGAGACGTGATCACCTAAATCCTGAAAAGGCACAATGAATTAAAAAAGTTTCTCAATTCCAATAGCTGTTATCGGTATTTCAAGTATTGATGGGGGCTTCCTTCATAATACTTTATTTAAAGTAATGTGAAATGTTAACATCGTGATTATGTCTTTCTCTTCAAGTTACATATGCTATCCATTTTAGTTGTTGCTGTTTTTGAAAGTCTCCCAGTTATATTCTTTCTGTTATTTGGTTCAGTCCTTTGTTTGTGATTATGTAACATCAGTTCAAAGAAGTGTGGTCTTTGCTGAAGCCTATAGATTTAATTTACTCAAAGTTATTTTTAATTACTGATCTGAAAAAGTGATTGTATGGAGCCAACTGGTCAGATATTTTTGAAGGAGTTAAGCATCCACAATATAAAGGCAGCTTCATAAAACACAGGAAAACAACAAATGTAGATTCATTTGAAATGGTAGATAGCAAGTTAACCCAAAGTAAAAAAAAACAAAGAAAGAATAGGCATGATTGTTAAAACAATGAAGGTGCTGAGTTTTACAAGGATAGTGTGGAAGGTGCTGGAGATTTGTTTTAATGAGAACACATAGCAATAATTTTGGTTTTAACAAAGATGTTCACAAGGTTCAGGGGTCACTAAAGGTAGAGGATTACAGAGTAAGAAGCATTGTTTATGCACATATGTGGGGGACGATAACAGTTAACCTTAAATTTGAACATATTACGATTGTAGTGGAAAAATAATGTTGGGAGTCAGTTTGACAGAGCAGCGGTTCATGAAAAGCTGCTACTTGAGTGAAACATCTCACCAATGGAATAGAAAGGGAATGAGGGCTGTTCACGAGATTGTGCATGGTATAGTGGGTCATAAGTATGAAGGTTAGACCAGGTGGAACTAACTAATGTAGTTCATCTGAACGCTTTGCATGGAAATAGTGATAAAGCAGCAAGAGGATTGCAATGTTTGTGGGTAGAAGGTAAGACCTGGTGGAAGTAAGGAATGTAGTTCATCTGAACACTTTCCATGGAAATAATGATAGAGCAGCAAGAGGATTGCAATGTTTGTGGTTAGAAGGTTAGACCTGGTGGAACTAAGGAATGTACATCATCTGAACACTTTCCATGGAAATAGTGATAGAGCAGCAAGAGGATTGCAATGTTTGTGGTTAGAAGGTTAGACCTGGTGGAACTAAGGAATGTAGTTTATCTGAACACTTTCCATGGAAATAGTGATAGAGCATCAAGAGGATTGCAATGTTTGTGGTTAGAAGGTTAGACCTGGTGGAACTAAGGAATGTACTTCATCTGAACACTTTCCATAGAAATGGTGATAGAGCAGCAAGAGGATTGCAATGTTTGTGGTTAGAAGGTTAGACCTTGTGGATCTAAAGAATATAGTTCATCTGAACACTTTCCATGGAAATAGTGATAGAGCTGCAAGAGGATTCCAATGTTTGTGGTTAGAAGGTTAGACCTTGTGGATCTAAAGAATATAGTTCATCTGAACACTTTCCATGGAAATAGTGATAAAGCAGCAAGAGGATTGCAATGTTTGTGGGTAGAAGGTTGGACCTGGTGGAACTAAGGAATGTAGTTCATCTGAACACTTTCCATGGAAATAGTGATAGAGCTGTAAGAGGATTGCAATGTTTGTGGTTAGAAGGTTAGACCTGGTGGAACTAAGGAACGTAGTTCATCTGAACACTTTCCATGGAAATAGTGATAGAGCTGTAAGAGGATTGCAATGTTTGTGGTTAGAAGGTTAGACCTGGTGGAACTAAGGAACGTAGTTCATCTGAACACTTTCCATGGAAATAGTGATAGAGCTGCAAGAGGATTGCAATGTTTGTGGGTAGAAGGCTAGACCTGGTGGAACTAAGGAATGTAGTTCATCTGAACACTTTCCATGGAAATAGTGATAAAGCAGCAAGAGGATTGCAATGTTTGTGGTTAGAAGGTTAGACCTGGTGGAACTAAGGAATGTAGTTCATCTGAACACTTTCCATGGAAATAGTGATAGAGCAGCAAGAGGATTGCAATGATTGTGGGTAGAAGGTTAGACCTGGTGGAACTAAGGAATGTAGGTCATCTGAACACTTTCCATGGAAATAGTGATAGAACTGCAAGAGGATTGCAATGTTTGTGGGTAGAAGGTTAGACCTGGTGGAAATAAGGAATATAGTTCATCTGAACACTTTCCATGGAAATAGTGATGGAGCAGCAAGAGGATTGCAATGTTTGTGGTTAGAAGGTTAGACCTGGTGGAACTAAGGAATGTACTTCATCTGAACAATTTCCATGGAAATAGTGATAGAGCAGCAAGAGGATTGCAATGTCTGTGGTTAGAAGGTTAGACCTGGTGGAACTAAGGAATGTAGTTCATCTGAACACTTTCCATGGAAATAGTGATAGAGCTGTAAGAGGATTGCAATGATTGTGGTTAGAAGGTTAGACCTGGTGGAACTAAGGAATGTAGTTCATCTGAACAATTTCCATGGAAATAGTGATAGAGCAGCAAGAGGATTGCAATGTCTGTGGTTAGAAGGTTAGACCTGGTGGAACTAAGGAATGTAGTTCATCTGAACATTTTCCATGGAAATAGTGATAGAGCAGCAAGAGGATTGCAATGTCTGTGGTTAGAATGTTAGACCTGGTGGAACTAAGGAATGTAGTTCATCTGAACATTTTCCATGGAAATAGTGATAGAGCAGCAAGAGGATTGCAATGTCTGTGGTTAGAAGGTTAGACCTGGTGGAACTAAGGAATGCAGGTCATCTGAACACTTTCCATGGAAATAGTGATAGAACTGCAAGAGGATTGCAATGTTTGTGGTTAGAAGGTTAGACCTGGTGGAACTAAGGAATGTAGTTCATCTGAACATTTTCCATGGAAATAGTGATAGAGCAGCAAGAGGATTGCAATGTCTGTGGTTAGAAGGTTAGACCTGGTGGAACTAAGGAATGTAGGTCATCTGAACACTTTCCATGGAAATAGTGATAGAACTGCAAGAGGATTGCAATGTTTGTGGTTAGAAGGTTAGACCTGGTGGAACTAAGGAATGTACTTCATCTGAACAATTTCCATGGAAATAGTGATAGAGCAGCAAGAGGATTGCAATGTCTGTGGTTAGAAGGTTAGACCTGGTGGAACTAAGGAATGTAGGTCATCTGAACACTTTCCATGGAAATAGTGATAGAACTGCAAGAGGATTGCAATGTTTGTGGTTAGAAGGTTAGACCTGGTGGAACTAAGGAATGTAGTTCATCTGAACATTTTCCATGGAAATAGTGATAGAGCAGCAAGAGGATTGCAATGATTGTGGGTAGAAGGTTAGACCTGGTGGAACTAAGGAATGTAGGTCATCTGAACACTTTCCATGGAAATAGTGATAGAACTGCAAGAGGATTGCAATGTTTGTGGGTAGAAGGTTAGACCTGGTGGAAATAAGGAATATAGTTCATCTGAACACTTTCCATGGAAATAGTGATGGAGCAGCAAGAGGATTGCAAGGTTTTGTGCTAGAAGGTTAGACCTGGTGGAACTAAGGAATGTACTTCATCTGAACAATTTCCATGGAAATAGTGATAGAGCAGCAAGAGGATTGCAATGTCTGTGGTTAGAAGGTTAGACCTGGTGGAACTAAGGAATGTAGGTCATCTGAACACTTTCCATGGAAATAGTGATAGAACTGCAAGAGGATTGCAATGTTTGTGGTTAGAAGGTTAGACCTGGTGGAACTAAGGAATGTACTTCATCTGAACAATTTCCATGGAAATAGGTGATAGAGCAGCAAGAGGATTGCAATGTCTGTGGTTAGAAGGTTAGACCTGGTGGAACTAAGGGAATGTAGTTCATCTGAACAATTTCCATGGAAATAGTGATAGAGCAGCAAGAGGATTGCAATGATTGTGGGTAGAAGATTAGACCTGGTGGAACTAAGGAATGTACTTCATCTGAACACTTTCCATGGAAATAGTGATGGAGCAGCAAGAGGATTGCAATGTCTGTGGTTAGAAGGTTAATCTTGGTGGAACTAAAGGAATGTACTTCCTCATCTGAACAATTTCCATGGAAATAGTGATAGAGCAGCAAGAGGATTGCAATGTCTGTGGTTAGAATGTTAGGACCTGGTGGAACTAAGGAATGTAGTTCATCTGAACATTTTCCATGGAAATAGTGATAGAGCAGCAAGAGGATTGCAATGTCTGTGGTTAGGAAGGTTAGACCTGGTGGAACCAAGGAATGTAGGTCATCTGAACACTTTCCATGGAAATAGTGATAGAACTGCAAGAGGATTGCAATGTTTGTGGTTAGAAGGTTAGACCTGGTGGAACTAAGGAATGTACTTCATCTGAACAATTTCCATGGAAATAGTGATAGAGCAGCAAGAGGATTGCAATGTTTGTGGTTAGAAGGTTAGACCTGGTGGAACTAAGGAATGTAGTTCATCTGAACATTTTCCATGGAAATAGTGATAGAGCAGCAAGAGGATTGCAATGTCTGTGGTTAGAATGTTAGACCTGGTGGAACTAAGGAATGTAGTTCATCTGAACATTTTCCATGGAAATAGTGATAGAGCAGCAAGAGGATTGCAATGTCTGTGGTTAGAAGGTTAGACCTGGTGGAACTAAGGAATGTAGTTCATCTGAACATTTTCCATGGAAATAGTGATAGAGCAGCAAGAGGATTGCAATGTCTGTGGTTAGAAGGTTAGACCTGGTGGAACTAAGGAATGTAGGTCATCTGAACATTTTCCATGGAAATAGTGATAGAGCAGCAAGAGGATTGCAATGTCTGTGGTTAGAAGGTTAGACCTGGTGGAACTAAGGAATGTAGGTCATCTGAACATTTTCCATGGAAATAGTGATAGAGCAGCAAGAGGATTGCAATGTCTGTGGTTAGAAGGTTAGACCTGGTGGAACTAAGGAATGTAGTTCATCTGAACATTTTCCATGGAAATAGTGATAGAGCAGCAAGAGGATTGCAATGTTTGTGGTTAGAAGGTTAGACCTGGTGGAACTAAGGAATGTACTTCATCTGAACAATTTCCATGGAAATAGTGATAGAACTGCAAGAGGATTGCAATGTTTGTAGTTAGAAGGTTAGACCTGGTGGAACTAAGGAATGTACTTCATCTGAACAATTTCCATGGAAATAGTGATAGAGCAGCAAGAGGATTGCAATGTCTGTGGTTAGAAGGCGCTGACCTGGTGGAACTAAGGAATGTAGTTCATCTGAACATTTTCCATGGAAATAGTGATAGACAGCAAGAGGATTGCAATGTCTGTGGTTAGAAGGTTAGACTCAGGAACTAAGGAATGTAGTTCATCTGAACATTTTCCATGGAAATAGTGATAGAGCAGCAAGAGGATTGCAATGTCTGTGGTTAGAAGGTTAGACCTGGTGGAACTAAGGAATGTAGGTCATCTGAACATTTTCCATGGAAATAGTGATAGAGCAGCAAGAGGATTGCAATGTCTGTGGGTTAGAAGGTTAGACCTGGTGGAACTAAGGAATGTAGTTCATCTGAACATTTTCCATGGAAATAGTGATAGAGCAGCAAGAGGATTGCAATGTCTGTGGTTAGAAGGTTAGACCTGGTGGAACTAAGGAATGTAGGTCATCTGAACACTTTCCATGGAAATAGTGATAGAGCAGCAAGAGGATTGCAATGTCTGTGGTTAGAAGGTTAGACCTGGTGGAACTAAGGAATGTAGTTCATCTGAACACTTTCCATGGAAATAGTGATAGAGCTGTAAGAGGATTGCAATGTTTGTGGGTAGAAGGTTAGACCTGGTGGAAATAAGGAATGTAGTTCATCTGAACACTTTCCATGGAAATAGTGATAGAGCTGTAAGAGGATTGCAATGATTGTGGGTAGAAGGTTAGACCTGGTAGAACTAAGGAATGTAGGTCATCTGAACACTTTCTATGGAAATAGTGATAGAACTGCAAGAGGATTGCAATGTTTGTGGTTAGAAGGTTAGACCTGGTGGAACTAAGGAATGTACTTCATCTGAACAATTTCCATGGAAATAGTGATAGAGCAGCAAGAGGATTGCAATGTCTGTGGTTAGAAGGTTAGACCTGGTGGAACTAAGGAATGTAGTTCATCTGAACATTTTCCATGGAAATAGTGATAGAGCAGCAAGAGGATTGCAATGTCTGTGGTTAGAATGTTAGACCTGGTGGAACTAAGGAATGTAGTTCATCTGAACACTTTCCATGGAAATAGTGATAGAGCTGTAAGAGGATTGCAATGTTTGTGGGTAGAAGGTTAGACCTGGTGGAACTAAGGAATGTAGTTCATCTGAACACTTTCCATGGAAATAGTGATAGAGCTGTAAGAGGATTGCAATGTTTGTGGGTAGAAGGTTAGACCTGGTGGAACTAAGGAATGTAGTTCATCTGAACACTTTCCATGGAAATAGTGATAGAGCTGTAAGAGGATTGCAATGTTTGTGGTTAGAAGGTTAGACCTGGTGGAACTAAGGAATGTAGTTCATCTGAAGACTTTCTATGGAAATAGTGATAGAGCCGCAAGAGGATTGCAATGTTTGCGGTTAGAAGGTTAAACCTGGTGGAACTAAGGAATGTAGTTCATCTGAAGACTTTCTATGGAAATAGTGATAGAGCAGCAAGAGGATTGCAATGTTTGTGGTTAGAAGGTTAGACCTGGTGGAACTAAGGAATGTAGTTCATCTGAAGACTTTCTATGGAAATAGTGATAGAGCCGCAAGAGGATTGCAATGTTTGCTGTTAGAAGGTTAGACCTGGTGGAACTAAGGAATGTAGTTCATCTGAAGACTTTCTATGGAAATAGTGATAGAGCCGCAAGAGGATTGCAATGTTTGCTGTTAGAAGGTTAGACCTGGTGGAACTAAGGAATGTAGTTCATCTGAAGACTTTCTATGGAAATAGTGATAGAGCCGCAAGAGGATTGCAATGTTTGTGGTTAGAAGGTTAGACCTGGTGGAACTAAGGAATGTAGTTCATCTGAACACTTTTCCTGGAAATAGTGATAGAACATCAAGAGACTTGCAAGTATGTGTTTAGAAGTTTAGACCTGATGGAACTAAGGAATTCAGATAATCTGAACACTAGCAATAGAGCAGTGATGTTTCATCTATGAGAAATTGATTGTAGGGTGGAAAATATGATGTCACCCACAAGGACATGAAGTTGTTTTTGGGCTATCAAGACTGAAATATAAATACGCAGGAGCTTCCTGGTTTTCATATATCCAGACTTAAAAATAACCATGTAAATCACTATATTTTTCTATTTTAGAATACTGGTGCTATGCAGTCTTTAAAAGTTTGCATAAACTGCTATCTTACTTATTCAAAACTAATGTTTTCATAACAGAATTACTGTCAGTGCCTTGTTCATTTGGGAGGTTAGTCTACCATCTTTGCAGTCACATTTTGATCACTTATCATCCCCCTGAGATGAAGTGCTTGTCACTCCATCCACCTTGGATATTTGTCTGCTAGTCAGCAACTTGTTTAATCAGAACAGACGAGCAGGCAAGCTGGGTGAAGTGCCAGGTGAGAAGAATACTCAACACTTTCCTGAAATAGTTATCTTGTGTAACTAATATAGTCAGATGGGCATTGACTGAATATATAAGTAATATTGTCATTCCCAATGACAGCTGGGTGAGTAAGAGTGTACCACCAAGAAAAGTGTTCATTTGGCCATCACAGACGAATGTGTGCATGTGTGAGAGGATAATACGAGTTGGGTGGAAAAATTCCCAGCCCAACCTACTTACCAAAACCTGAATAAATTACCAAACATTAAAATTTTTTTTGAATTTTCTTCCTGGTCATTTAGAAAACTTTGCAGCACCCCACACATACAAAAACACAAATCTAACCCTTACCAAAGAAGTTATTTGAAATATTTCTCATAAAAAAAAAAAATCACATTGTACAGGGGGTTTCAAAAATTTTGATATTATTTGAGATGTACAGTAGATTTGGAGACATGGTTGAGTAATGGATTGTGGCTTGAATTGAGAAATCAAATAGCTGAGTTTGAATTCCAGTTGAGTTCATTAGATTCACTTAGGTACTAACAGCTTCAGGTAAGGTAGAAATACATCTCTTCTAAGCTGTAGGTAAATAGCAGAACAGACTGGGTTCTGTAGCTTTGGATGGCAACCAGTTTAAAGTAGAAAAACTCTTGATTCAAAACCTCCAACTATGGATAAATAGTAAGGCAGTCTGGGCTCTGTAGCCATTGTTGGTAACCAGACTAGAAGAAGGACAATACTGTAATAAAATCCAGAGATGGAATCTTTAAGACAGTCCGATGTTGTTCTGGCAACTCATGCTATGTCACCAGTGCCAAGCTGTATTTGCCTCTGCCGATCCCTTGGACAACATCGGTGGTGTGGAGTTGGCAGGGTGGAGACATGCTGTATGCACAACTGCCAATCTCTCATTAAAAAAAAAAACCTGCCCACACCTGTGACACGGAGTGTGTTCAATGAAACAACGTCAAAGATTAACACTCACGAGTCAGACACTACTGAATCGGACTATATTGCCAATACTCAGGAAAATATGGTCACCTTTTATACACATCGCATTGAATATTTTGAGCCTTCTGATTGGTTAACCCCTATATTGATGAACTATATTGATGAGTCAGCTCATGGCTGGCTCACTAGTATACAAAGATACCCAAAAAACTCCAACAGAGTGAACATAATTTTTTGGGCACTGATCCATGGTCTTGAGAGAATTATAGATGCCATACCATTTGAATAACTATACAGTCTAAGTCACTGTCTTCTAAATGAGGTTCTATGAGAAACATTGATAGATAAGCTAGTGCATTTTTGAGTAATTTTAGTTTAATTTTGATGTAATGAATATGCATACACTTTGGTTCCCCCTCACAGTAATATGATTGGCTGGTGTCAGCCATAAATACAGACTAAGGCGGGACGCCTAGGACTACACCTAATGGAACATCTGTTGACTATGCCTATTGCATAAGCCTGTGCCTTAGCATACTGCATGCGACTATGATGAGTACCAGTCCATTATGGCTACTTGCTAGATTGTCCTACCTGGTTAAATTTGTCCTACCTGGTTAAATTTGCCAAAACCACTTAACTATTTTGAATAATATATATATATATCCCTTTCCGGCACATATCAAATTTTATATTTGTAATTTTACTATACATATATACAGTCAGTCAGTTAAGTGCCATACGTGATACACGCTTGGGCGGTCATGTCTCGAAAGACACATGACTGACTGGGCAGAAGATTATCCCGCACTAGGTTGCCATTGCTTTCTGCGGTAGACTGGTTGCTGACCAAGGCTATAGAACCCAATCTGTCCTGCTATTTAACCCATAAATGGAAGGAAGAGACGGATTAATACCTTTCCCAAGGGTATTTGCGTGTAAGTGAATACAATGGATTCAACTGGAATTCGAAAGTATATTGCTGGAAAATTCTTTGTTATTATAATAAAGGCTTCAACCTCTTATATTATTTAAAATTATAATAACCATAAGAAATTTATGTAGCGATATCTATATGGCATCAGTTTGCCATCCCTTTTGAATTTTTTATGATAGGTTTAAATTGATATTTTTAGTAAATTCTCACAGAAATGTATTCTGTGCAATCTTATTCATTATTATGTTTGAGCAGGACTCAAAATGCCTTTTCTTTTCCATTGGATGGCATTTCTGTACCTGTAAATGTATAACATTAAAATTTGTGATTATTTGAATGAGAATTGGTCAAGTTATTAGATTATGAAATGATATCAATTTTTCTGAAATAGCTTGTATATTAAATACACAGTGTGTAAGTATATCCTGAAAACTTTCAAGTTGAATAATAAATCTCACACCACTAAATAAGTCACTGTAAATATTTCTAATAAAAAAAGATCTTAGACACTGAAATTCAGATTGTATTTTTTATTATTTAGTTAATACTAATTTATGAAAACACTGATTTGCATAATAAAATCTAACAAAATGTGTATATGTACATATGAATGTATATATATATATATATATATATGTATATATATTTTTTTTAATCATATCACCCCGAGCAAGGCGGTAACGCCACTGATGTGCAGGGGGCTACGTAAGAGTGAAAAGATTGGAAAAGAGAAAGCCGGAAACCACATCCTAAACAGGAAACAAGGGATATATATATGTGTGTGTGTGTGTGTGTGTGTGTGTGATGTAAT
The DNA here is from genome assembly GCA_037127315.1 of Ascarosepion bandense. Taxonomy (NCBI): domain Eukaryota; kingdom Metazoa; phylum Mollusca; class Cephalopoda; order Sepiida; family Sepiidae; genus Ascarosepion; species Ascarosepion bandense. The sequence continues at coordinate 3,321,654 of JBBBDQ010001389.1, forward strand.
GAATAGGTAATGAATATGTATGCACCTTGGTTCCCCCTCACTGGAATGTGATTGGCTGGTGTCAGCCATAAATACAGATGAAGGAAAGGACGTCCAGAGTGAGGGAGAAAGATCTAGAGATCTTCCACTAGAGGTCTATTGGATTACAATTACTGATTACGCTTACATCTCTGAACACTGCATATGATGATTACTTCTACATACTAGACTGACCTACTCGATTACATTTGCCTTAACCACTTAACAACCTTGTATTAATATATATCCCTTTTCAGGACATATCGGTTGGCGACAAAGAATTCGAAACAAGTTCACAAAATAAAATACTAACGAAGAACGTTAGAAATACTCGTAAGCCCTTACAAAAAGTAAGTTTTTCCTAATTTTTTGGTTTGTTGAACACTTTTAATGAGGAACGTTGGAAGTGGAAAAACTTAGCAAACGCTTGCAAGAAGCAAGAAAGTGCCCCCTCTTGTTAGACTTGGAAGATATTTTGTAGACATAAATTGAATACGTTGGCAAAATGGAAAAACTGTCGAATTAAGGTGCTACAACGCATTTTACAGCAACAAAAAAACAGCAGCAACTTATTCAGCAACAATTACAATTCCGACAACAGCAATTTACAAATGTACAAAAAAATTACTCGAACAACAGGCAAAAGATAACGAAGTACTTTTGGAAAATGCAGTATCAAGAACAAAAGAACCGGTTACTACATTTTTTTTCTGCAGAAGGAATTTCAAATTAACTATTTGAATTTACGTACGACCACTACAATGGTTCAACATTTCCAACCTATTTTCGTAGATTCGAGACGATATTTACGAAAAGGTGTGAACAATAGTTGGATGAAGAAAAAATCTAGCTTTTGTTGCAGAAGTTGGGAACCGAAGGGAATATGAAATATACGAATTTAATCCAAGGAGGCCAGAAGAAATGACATTCAACGAAACAGTTGGAATTTTGTCAAAATTTTTTGATAACAGTGACAGTATATTCCACACACGATAGGTGTCTGAATATCGTAAAAAAGGATGATGATGATTTTGTAACATATGTAGTATAGTTAATGCACTGTAAGGCATTTAAATTAAACGAATTATCAAGCGATATGTTTAAGTGTCTAATATTTGTTCAAGGGTTAACGACGCTGAAGAACAAAGATATTAGGTCATGAATCCTCACTATCATGGAACAGGATCCGGAGATTACGCAAAAAGTAGTAGAAGAATGTCGGCGACTTATAAAAATAAAAAAAAAGACAATACTCGGATTGAGGAGAAGAGCATTTCACAAGTAAAAGCTGTAAGATGACAGAATTGGAGATAAAATAAAGAAAGGAAAATTATATGCAGTTTGTGTGGAGGACAGCATATAAAGAAAGAATTCTTTAAGGATAAGAAATGTTTTAATTGTGGGCATGTAGGCCATAGAAGTTCTCAGTGTTGAGCAAGACAGGGAAAAGGAAAAGAAAAGTCGCAAACAAAGACAAACGTAGTTTACTTGGAAAACGAATTTGTGGAGGGTAAAAGAAAATACCTCAATATAAAAATAAATGGTAAGACTAAAATTATTACTCTGTTATGGTTTATAAAATGGCGAGTGTTCTAAAAATAGAAAAAGATAGACACACTGATGCCAAGAATTCAAAATTGGGTGGCAAAATAAGGAACCGTTTCTTTTGGTAGGAGTAAGAGTAGGAGTAAGAAGTAGGAGTTAAGTACAGTAGTTTTTGTGGAGGAGATTTGAAAAGGGAAAAACCGTAAAATTATTACTCAATTCTGGAAGTGACATCTCAGTGATAAATGAGCAAACACGGAAAAACATTGGTTACCCATGATTGACTAACACAGACAAAATTGCTAGGGGAGTGTCATGAAAAAGACTGAAATTTAAAAATGTAACATTTTGTTCATGGGGAAAATTCACAAATCAAAAGTATATGTGTCATCGGGTTCAGAAAACCTCTTTGGTTTAGACTGGATCGTATTACCGGTAAATTCTTTCTGTAATGAAGTTAATGTCATGAAGAAGGATAGGTTGAAGAAATCAGAAACATTTATTACGGATTTAAAAAAGAATTCTTGAGTGTCTTTTCAGAAGGACTTGGTCTGTGCACAAAAACAGAAGTCAACTTCAAAATGAAAGGAAACATTAAACCAATTTTTAGACTGAAGAGAAAAGTACCATTTTCAGCACTAGAGACGATAAATGAAGAATTAAAAAGATTGGAGAAAAGTGGTGTAATTTCGAAAGTCGATTATTCGCATTGGTCGCCTCCAACCGTATCTATAAAAAGAAAAACCGAAAAATCAGAGTGTGTGCTGATTTTTCAACAGGTTTAAATGACTGTTTGAAAGATCATGTGTACCCTCTACCATCTTCTGAGGATATATTCACAAAATTAAACGGAGGTAGTGTTTTCAAAGTTGGACTTGTCGGAGGCTTACCTTCAAGTTAAAGTCAGTGAAGAATGTTCAAAGTACCTGACAATAAACACCCATAAAGAAATGTTTAAATTAAATCGACTTCTGTTTGGATTGACGGTAGCTCCAAGCCTATTCCAGCAAATAATGGATACAATGTTGGCTGGTATGGAGAATGTAATCGCATATCTAGATGACATTTTGATTAAAAGTGAAAATGAGGCTCAAAACAAAACGCATATTAAAGCAGTATTTCAGAGAATTGAGAAATATGGGTTCAAGCTGAGTGCTGAAAAATGTGAGTTCTTCTTAAAGAAGATAAAATATTTAGGACAGATTACTGATAGTAAAGGAAGAAAACTGGATCCAGAAAGGGATGAGGTTATAAAAAATATGCCCGCTCCTGATAATGTGGCTAAATTTCAGGCGTTCTTGGGATTTGTAAGCTACTATAGGGTTTATATCCCGAAAATGTATGATATGAGAGCTCCTTTAGATGAATTGTTAAAAAAGGGTTTGAAAGTGGATATGGTCAAAAGAATGCAAACAAACTTTTAAAAAAATAAAAAACTGTCTATTATCAGACCTAGCGTTAGTAGATTTTGACCCAAAGAAGAAAATTATTGTAGCAGCAGATGTCAGTAATGAGGGACTAGGTGCTGTATTGTTTCATGAATTCAATGACAGATCTATGAAGCCAATAGCACATGACTCAAGAATGTTACTGCCCGCTGAATTAAATTACAGTCAAATAGAAAAAGAGAGTCTAGCAATAATTTATGCCGTGAAAAATTTCACAGGTTTCTATACAGAAGAGATTTTACTCTGCAAACAGATCATAAACTGCTGTTATCAATATTTGGAAAAAAAAAATATGGTGTACCAAAATCAATTACAGCATTGGGGTGTAATTCTACTAAATTATAATTTCAAAATAGAATATGTGCCTTCAAAGAAGCTAGGTCATGCCGATGGGTTATCAAGATTGATACCTGAATATACAGAACCGTTGGACGAAACTGTAATAATGTCGCTAAGAGATGAAAGTGAATTGTCGAGTCTGGTATGCAACATTATTAGAAGATGTGAAAAAAGCAGCAGAGAACAATGGTTTCATTAAAAAATGAAAAAGTAAGTTGGATTAATCGAGAAATCTAAAAAAGGAAATAGTGTGTCACCGTTTTCAATCTGTGATCAAGTATTACTATATGCAGATAGAGTTGTAATGTCGGATACTCTGCAAAAGAAAATTCTTAAAGAATTTCACACTGGCCATCTAGGGATTTTGAGAATGAAATCTCTAATGAAAAACTATACGTATTGACCGAGGATGGACCAAGACATAGAAAACCTGGTGAAACAGAGCAGAGGATGTCAAATGGCAGCAAGGGATCCACCAGTAAGGATTCAACCATGGTCAAAGACAGATGTCTCATGGACTCGAGTGCCTATCAACTATGCAGGGCCCATAAATGGATCTTGCTATCTAATTATTGCGGACAGTTTCGCTATGTGGCAGAAATTGTTAAGTGCAGACATCCAATGGCAACAAATACAATCAGCACACTTAACAAAATTTTTAGTCGCTTTGGTATCACAAAAACTTTAGTCAGTGACAACAGAACGCAGTTTACGGGAAGAGAATTCAAGGAATTCTGCTCATCATTGTCCATCAATCATGTGACAATGCCAGTACATCATCCAAGATAAAATGGACAGGCAGAAAAATTTGTGGACACCTTTAAACGAGTGTTAAAGAAAAGTCATAGTGTGGACACAAATGAAAAAATATGCAAAAATTTTTGGCAGTATATAGGATCACGCCAAACTTGAATATGTCAGGATTATCACCAGCAGGGTTAATGTTTACAAGGAAAATACACTCTGGCGAAGAAAACTGCGAAAAAAGAAAACCTGATGACTAAAGTGTATAAGCCAGGTGAAAAAGTTTTTTTCAAGAACTTTAGTGCTGGGAAGAAGAAATCATAAGCAAAAGAATTGGATAGGTCATATATGACATAAAAGGGGAAAAATTTTGGTGCAAAAGACATTGGAAGCAATTGGGACCCAGACACACTACAGACGTTACAGAAAACACAAAAGAAATTCCAATGGAAATCCTGTATGACACATTTGAAATTCCCATTCACGCAAGTCAACATTCGCCTATGAAAGTATTCCTAACCTCAAAGCCAGAGGTACCAGTATGTCAAACGCCACCATATCTGTTCTGCCATTCATTTACACAAGCTCATGAAATAGGTTGACCATGGCTCTCCACAACTTCCTATCCTTTATAGCTCTAAGCAATGTTTATTCTCTTACTATTCTTCCCAGTTTCTGTTCTGTCATCCATTTACACAAACTCATTAGGTAGGTTACTTGCTTCTACTTTCTGATCCACTTGCCTTCAATATGTCCTGCAAGTGTCAAAATCTCCAAGCCTTCTTTCCTCATTTTGTGTCCCAGAAATTTAACACTATCTTTCAGATTGTAAATGCAAATGATTTTCCTTAAAACTTTGTTGCTCACATCAAATTAAACTTGAGCTTATTTGAGTATGGGTGAATCAATGTCTGTAGCTTAACACATGGTTATTAGTTGAATTTTGATCTGGATTTTCAATGTGAAATATACAATCTATAATAATATATAATATATAATATTATATATTTAATTATATATAATATATAATTAATATTTGCTACTGAATTAAGTACATTAACAAAAGAGATTATTTTGAAAAATAAACACTTGTGTATAATAAATGATTTTTTAGTCATTAGGCTACAGACTTATTGATGTGCTTACAGGTTCCTTACTAGATTAAGTGCATTAACAAAGAAGGAGATTATGTTGAAAAATAAATATTTTTGTGCAAAATAATTAATTTGTAGTCATTAGGCTACAGACTTATTGATGTGCCTTCAAGTTCACTCCTAGATTAAGTGCATTAACAGGAAGGAGGTTATTTTGAAAAATATTTGTTGTGCAAAATAAATGATTTTGATCATTAAGCTACAGACTTATTGGTATACTCACAAATTCATCACTGAATTAAGGGCATTAACAAGGAAGGGGATTAAAAAGTAGACATTTGCTGTGAAAAATAAAGGATTTTTAATGGCCCTGTTTTTTTTTTTAACTGAAGTCAAGGTTTATCCCTTGTTTCCTTTTGAAGATTGGCTTTCCTGTTCCTTTTAAAGTTTTCTCATTCTCTTTCACTTCTAATGGCCCTTTTCATATTAGTGGCTATTATCACCTTGCTTGAGGGTTAATTGATTAAAAAAAAAGGTTTACCAACTTTAATAACTTTTCTAAAGGTTCAACTCTGAATTAAGTGCATTAACAAAGAAGGAGATTATGCTGAAAAATGAAATATCTATTGTGTAAAATAAATGCTGTTTTGACCATTAGGCTACAGACTTACTGACATATGCCAAGACGCTAAAACTTAGTTTGAAAACTGAACCAAAGTGGTAGCAAAGAATTACTGTCACCCTCTAGGGGGATATTTATATCTAAAGGTGAAGGTCTAGTTTCCTAAACGATCAATAACGATGGTGGAAATGTTTCTTGTAGGAATGATTTATGTGCTTTGATGCATGAAAAGTCAAGAACACCTAGAATAAACAGTGATATTTTGATTCTTACACACAATACAATCTTTTATATACAAAATTATGTTTCACACACAAAATTAGCATTCTCAGTTTCAAATAAAAGGTGTTTGGAATAAGTAGGGGGATGTTTTTCAAAATCTAATAAGTGGTAGGATTTGTCTAGAATTTAGTTTATTTGAATGAAGGAATAGTAAATTGTTCGTTGTTTTCCTTAGCAGCATATCAACACCTCTGTGAGTCATTTAATGCCAAAATCTAAATATTTTTTTCTATGAGATAATAATGGTTTTTGTGATAAATGTCTTACTAATTAACCCATAAGTGGGAGGAGAAGAGGTAGATTCATACCTTTCCCAAGTGTATTTGAGCATAAGTATTTATGTGTGATTTTCTTCTGTTTGGGAGTTGTTATATTATTTTCTAAAACATACAATCACAATGCAAAACAGAAAATAAAATAACAGGCACCAAACAAACAAACAAACAAAAAAAAAAAAACACTCATAAAGCCTGCAAACAGAAATACACACAAGAACATAAACACTCAACTATGACCTAAAAAAGAAATCCTTTAAGCAATCAAATATACCAACACAGTAAGAAAAGGTCAAACCAATAAAAAGAGGTCAATACAATAAAAAGGTCAACATAAATCACAAGAAAAATCTAGCTAAAAAGCAATTAAGCAGACTCCTACTCACATCTATATTAAAAAGCAACAAAAAGAAATGAAACAGCTGCACAATAAAAATAAAAACAAAACCAACCAATCGTGAATAAGATCACTACCACAAAATATCAAATTCCACCAAGCTCCATATAAATATAAAAAAATTGGGACATAACAGCAGACCAAAAGAAAAAAGTTCAGCTCTGATGAGTGACAACATCATAACAGTGTCTTCATGATACTTTGATGTTGGCATAAACTTGCTCAGTTAAAGTGACAAATTCTTTGCTGTAAACCTATCAACTCTCTATCTCTACCCCTATATCGAGCACTTTACAATAAAAAAACCTGCTTGCCAAAATATCTTTTATCAGTAAAACTCCCAAAAATACATTTTGGTGCTAAACATTATCACAACTCAACACTATATATATATATATATATATATATATATATATATATCCAAGTAAATAAAGAACGAATTATTAACAACATTCAAAACATTAATTTAAAACAGTGCTCAATATAGAAATAGAGCCATGAATATTTATTATAAGTTATAGTTTAGAACATGTACAAATTATAATTTACTACAGGAAGTGTACATTTTGTTTTGACATCGAAAAACAAAGTCTCATCAGGTAGTTAATAATGATGGTAATAAATGTTCTATCCAATTATACAAAGGTTTTGTTCGATTCCTTTATGCTTCTGACTAATGTATTTAGGTGTTTTAGAAATTTGTTTTTACTTTTGTGGAAGGCGATCTTGTTTATGATATCAAATAGATTGTTTTCAAAGTTGAAGAGTTTGTCAATGAGAGGTACAGTCTTTAAGTTTTTAAATATATATATATATATATATATATAAAAACATGTTACTGAAATTAACGGATTTTAATGAAACTTGGTTATAAACAACTGACAATTTGAAATTAATTGTTTGAACATTATTTTTTTATATCGATACTCGTATTTAAGTAGATATTCTGTTTTTAAACAGTATTATATATTTATATCTACTGGCCTGATTATTTACGATAAATTTTTTATTACGAAAATGTGTGTTATTCGGCAGGGTTCAAACCTGCATTCGGCTTAATATTGCTTAATTAAAAACAGAATTTCTACTTAAATACAAGTATCGGTAAAATAATGTTCAAAATAATTCATTACAAATTGTCGGTTGCTTATAACCAAGTTTCGTTAAAATTCGTTAATTTCTGTAACATATTTACATTTGTTGACATTATGATACATTTCAGAGAATATATAACAGGTGAAGAGGCTCATCCCTTGTTCCCTGTTTAGGATGTGGTTTCCAGTTTTCTCTTTTCCAATCTTTTCACTCTTATGTAGACCCCTGCACTTCAGTGGCATTACCGCCTTGCTCGGGGTGATATGATTAAAAAAAAAATATATATATATATATATATATATATATATATATATATATATATAGTGAAAAGATTGGAAAAGAGAAAACTGGAAACCACATCCTAAACAGGGAACAAGGGATGAGCCTCTTCACCTGTTATATATTTTAACGAAACTTGGTTATAAGCAACCGACAATTTGTAATGAATTATTTTGAACATTATTTTACCGATACTCGTATTTAAGTAGATATTCTGTTTTTATTATACATAATATATATATAATACATAATTCTTGTGATTTATTATATATATTTTTCTTGTGATTTATTATATATATTGATTTGCTGGTGGCACTTGGTCTTTGAAAACTAAAGAAAAGCATCACTAAGAATGAAATCATTGCTAAAAATACATTATACATTAACAGTAACTTTCACCGATTAACAATTCCGAGTAATTATCCATTGAACCACCCACACATCCAAGCTTACAGCATCTGGTATTCTTAAGTGGTCACTCATCTAGGTAGTAACCAGGCTCGACATTTCTTAACTGATTATATGGAAACCAGTGTTTCAACATGATGTGGCCATGAGCTAAGGAAGAATATGTAAACATGCAACAAAGTATTTAAAGAGTTAAAACCTTTTACTGTTGAACTGTAGAAAGGATGTGTGTTGTGGTGTAGTGAATATCAGCTCAGAACGAGAAATCTGAGAGCTGAGTTCAAATTCCAGTTGAATTCGTTTCATTCAATTGCGTGCAAATACGCTTGGAAAAGGTATTAATCCATCTCTTCCTTCCAGTTATGGGTTAAATAACAGGACAGATTGGGTTCTGTAGCCTTGGCTGGCAACCATTCTACTGCAGAAAGCAATGGCAACCTACTGCGAGATAATCTTCTGCCCAGCCAGTCATGTGTCTTTTAAGACATGATTGCCCAAATGTGTATCACATATGGCACTTAACTGACTGACTGAATATAATAGTTGGAATCATGATTAAGGCTTCTACCGGTCATAAAGTGGGGGATCGATTCTCTATTGTTATGAAGTAATAAACTGACCCCCCAAGAATTATTACTAAATAATATAATACATCTCTTCCCCTCTAGCTTTGAGTTAAATAATAGGACAGATTGGTTTCTATAGCCTTGGTCGGCAACCAGTCTACTGCAGAAAGCAATGGCAACCTACTGCGGGACAATCTTCTGCCCAGTCAGTCATGTCCCTTTTGAGACATGATTGCCCAACTGTGTATCACATATGGCACTTGACTGTTGAACTAGCTAGATGCAATCCTTTGTTCTATTCTAATTCTTTTCTTGCACTTATCTGTGGAACTCCCCATTTCTTGTTACCATCTACAATCTTTGAAAATTTAAATGCAACATTAATTGCTATCTTTTATCTTTCTGAACCCTATTCCTTTATTTTCATTTCTCATCACTTCAGTCTTCTCATTCTTATGCGCAAAACTAAAAATATAAAATGGCGACAATTAAACTATTTCACCCTGTACAGACTGCGTCAGCTATTTGAGAACAAATTATAATACAAAGAAAAACAGTATATTTTCAAAATTTTTAAAAATATGTTCAATTCAGAAAAAAACAGAAAATGGTTATTCAATAACAGCATTCTCAGTCCTGAAGATGGTCTTAATTCAGTCGAAAGAACTACATGTCTAGATAAGATTGGTCATTGTGTCTGTTATAAGTCCTTGGTAGGGTAGGGGTAGTTGTTGATCATGCTCTCTCTCTCTCTCTCTCTCTCTCTCTCTCTCTAGCCTATCTCTCTTTCTAATGAGCTAGACATGATTGTGAACTAAGCCAGTCACTCCCAAGTCACATGGGCCATGTAGAAAAGAGACAAGCCTTGCTGGAACATGTATAGCCAACCCTTCAATATACAATTTGACCACCATCTTTAGCACCTTAATGTAGGTGGCAGCCTTGAGCAAGAAATCTGTAGGAAAATATGACCCTTATTGCTCCTGACCCTCAAGAATCATTGCATATGACAATAAATTGGTGGGTATCTCTATGAGATCCATGCAGAGTCATCTGTTGTTCCTTCCATTCACTTGTCCACTTTCAAGAAGAGACTTATTTCCAAGTTGCTATGTTTGGCAGCTACAAACACAAGTAAAGGGCGCCCTTTCATTTCCTGTGTTAGATTGAAAGCTGTCATATCGATGGTCTTGTGAAATGAGAATTTTGAAATTTGGCACTTGTTGCATAATGTTATGTTAGACTTTTTTCTATTTATGGGCTGCTAAATATATGTTCTCAAATGCCAAGAATACTCTATATCTAAAGGCGCGCGCACACACACACACACACATACAAAGAAACTTATACATACACAAAGATATGTGTTGTTTTAGTGAGGGAAAAACAATATATATATATAATATTGAGAGGAGAACTCAAACAATTTTCTCTTGATATATTTGCTATAATTAATATCCATTGAGCTCTCTATTTTTATGTAATTGCTGTTTCAAATTAATTAGATAAAATCTTTTTGGATTATCCTCTCCATCTTCACGGGTTGCCATTCTCTCCTATATATATATATATATATATATATATATATATATATATATATAGTACTGTGCAAAAGTATTAGGACAAGAACTATTTCATCTTCTATGAGGCATATTGACAGAAAATAAACAATTTAGTTAAAGTAATTTATTTGATTTACTCAACAAATGCTTTAACAAGAAAAAATAATTGTTAGAAAATAAATTTAATATTTAGTATAATAGCCTTTTGCTTTGAAATAATAAAATAATTGCGACAATTTACCAATCGCACCTTTATATATATATATATATATATATATATATATATATATATATATATATATATACAGTACTGTGCAAAAGTATTAGGACAAGAACTATTTCATCTTTTATGAGGCATATTGACAGAAAATAAACAATTTAATTAAAGTAATTTTATTTGATTTACTCAACAAATGCTTTAACAAAAAAAAGTACTTGTTACAAAATAAATTCAATATTAGTATAAAAGCCTTTTGCTTTGATCACAGCCTTCATTCTGTCAGGCATTAACATCACAAGCTTCTTCAATGTATCTAATGGTATCTCCTGCCAAGTAGCTTGTATTTGTTCCCAAAGTGCGTCTTGCAAATTAACATTAGATTTATCAATTTTTTTATCCAAAATATACCATAGATGTTCAATAGAGTAGTTTCAGAATAACTCGTTTAATAGAAGATAGGAAAAATTAAATATAACTTCTTTTTAATACATTTCTTTTACATCTAGTTTTAAATGATGAATATTTATTAGCAATTTACTTGGCTTTTCATCCTGGATTTGAATTTCAGCGAGGTTTTTAGGAAAGTCACACCTGTCCTAATACTTTTGCACAGTACCAGTAGTGTGCAAAAGTGTTAGGACAGGGGTGGTTTTAAACTTTATTTTGGTGCCCCATGAAAGATAAAATAGTTCTTGTCCTAATACTTTTGCACAGTACTATATATATATATATATATATATATATATATATATATATATATATATATTATTTTACTTCAAGCCACTAAAACGAAAGAAGTTACTGAGTGTGAAAGAAGAAAAACATTACAAAGGAATGAGTAGAATAATAGGAGAGAAATTAAGAAACTGGTAGGTAACGATTGACATTGCATTTAAATTTTTCAATATCAAAGTGAAGTGGGAATCAAGAAATTGAAAGAGAGATCCATGGATGAGAAGCACAAGAAAAGAAACTATTAGCATAGAACATGCGATTACATCAAGCCAATTCAAATGTATAATAATGAGGCCTTTTTGCCAATCTAGTCAGTCAGTTAAGTGCCATATGGGAAACATGCTTGGGCAATCATGTCTCAAAAGAGACATGACTGACTAGGCAGAAGATTATCTCGCAGGAGGTTGCCATTGCTTTCTGTGGTAGATTGGTTGCCAGCCAAGGCTATAGAACCCAATCTGTCCTGTTATTTAACCCATAACTGGAAGGAAGAGATGGATTAATACCTTTCCCAAGGGTATTTGTGTGTAAGTGAATGCAATGAATTCAACTGGAATTTGAACTCGGCTCCCCGATTTCTCGTTCCGAGCTGATATCCACTGCACCGCAATGCACATCCACACTAATCTAGTACTGCACTTATATTAACAAAGTCTACATACCATAGAGAAAAGTTCATCAGAACAATTACCATGAAAATATTTATAGAAAAGACTCAATCATCTAGCCAATTCAACTGTAAAAGGATAAGATCTTGTTGCCAATCTAGTATTGCACTTAAATTCATAAAGTCTATGTACCATAGAGAAAAGTTAATCAGAACAATTACCAAATTACCATGAAAGTATTTATAGAAAAAAATCAGTCATCTAGCCAATTCAACGGTAAAATAATGAAACATTGTTGCTAATTTAGTACTGCACTTAAATTCATAAAGTCTAAGTACCACAGAGAAAAACTCATCAGAACAATTCAAACGAAAATATTTATAGAAAAAGAGTAAACATCTAGCCAATTCAACTGTAAAACAATGAGATCTTGTTGCCAATCTAGCACTGCTGTTAAATTCATAAAGTCTGAGTACCACAGACAAAAGTTCATCAGAACAATTACCATGAATGTATTTATAGAAAAAGATCAATCATCGAACCAATTCAACTGTAAAATGATAAAACCTTGTCGCCAATCTAGTACTTCACTTAAATTCATAAAGTCTAGGTATCATAGAGAAAAGTTCATCAGAATAATTATCATGAAAGTATTCATAGAAAAGGCAGAGGGAAGCTATTTTATGGTGGTGGAAAATTGATTGAAGCTGAAATGCTAAATCAGTACCAATGACATTGTGGATTCTTCATTGGATTTTATCAAGAATCTCTAAATATATAGCAGAAGCATCAGACTAAATGTGACAAAAATATTCAAAGCAAGAATGAATAGTAGACTTATTTATATGTAAGAGAGATTCTGGAGAGGAAGATTGCAGATTCCTCCTTGGATTTTATCAAGAATCTCTAAATATATCACAGAAGCATCAGACCAAATATGGCAGAAATATTCAAAGCAAGGATGAATAATAGACATTTTAATATGTAAGATAGATTCTGGAGAGAAACATTGCAGATTCCTCCTTGGATTTTTCAAGAATCTCTAAATCTATAGCAGAAGCATCAGACCAGATATGGCAGCAATATTCAAAGCAAGGACGAATAATAGACATATTAATACGTAAGATAGATTCTAGAGAGAAACATTGCAGATTCCTCCTTGGATTTTATCAAGAATTTCTAAATATATATAGCAGGTGTGTATGACCATATGTGGTGGCAATATTCAAATGGTAGACTTAGAAATATGTAAGATAGATTCTGGAGAAAAAAATATTGTCTAGCACAACAAAGTGAACCAAATTTTCTAGCAGTAGACCATGATTCAATATAATCTTTATAAATATATATGTATATATATTAGTCATCCACATACAAGCCTGTTTTGCTGTATCACAGCTCATCAGTGTGGCTAGACATCCACTTGCTTCTGGCTGGGATTGAAACTTCACTGAAATGGTGTCAGTTGGAGTCATTACCCACTAAGCCATAGGTGCATGAAATCAGAGAAAGGAAATATTATCGTGTTATATATAAGCGATGTATACACACGCCAGCCACCAAAAGAACTCAATTCATTGCTGAAGAGTAATGTGTAAATATGTCAGATTAGCCTTGTGAAAAGGCAGATTGAAGCAACTAATGATAACCTAACAACTCTCAACAAACAGAAACAAAAAAGTACATAACATATTAAAAAGAACTACCAACTCTGAATAACTTAAACAAATCTATTTAAACTTATTTATAAACGGAACTTTGTCTGTGTGTGTGTGTGTCTGTGTGTGTGTGTGTGTCTGTGTGTGTGTCTGTGTGTGTGTATCCATTACCTATAGACTCCGAAATGGCTGAACTGATTTTCTTGAAAATTTACACAGTTGTACTATAAGCATCTGCGAGTGTTCTTAGCTAGGTTTTGTGTCGAGGTACCCCCTATAAATATAAAAAATCGATAATCAAAAAAATCGGGTTATAGAAGGAGTGATCTGATTATAATCAAATTTGATACACTCATAGACAAAGACATAAGAAATGATATTCAGAAGTTTCAAGTTTGCAGTTCTTACAATAATGCAGAAAATCGATAATATATATATATATATATATATATATATATATATAAAAGGCAAGATGTTTGTGTGTGTGTGTCTGTTTATCTGTCTGTATGTCTGTATTTTTTTCAGCCCTTTTATTTTAGTTTTTGCTTCAGGTTTGGCTCTAAGTAGGTATCATTGTAGTTCTTAGTCTCAGCCATGATACCATTTACTCAGAGGACTTATTTAACCTTCAAAATTCAGTTTACGATGAAAAAAACTTATTTGATATTGATACCAAGAAATCAAAATTTGACTTACATCCGTTCATTTTTCTTTCAGACTACGGGTTCGCTTTAACTGGAAACAACTATTGCATTTTAGTCTTTCATGCCAATGTCCAAAGAGTCTGAGCTCCAGGACCATGGATTAGTTTTAAAGCTTTCATTACACCTGAGCAACGCCGGGCTATACTGCTAGTTCTAAATAAACTAAAAGAAATTACTAACAGATCGGAATGTAAACATAGGTTAAAAATTCAAAATTCAAAGAAAACTGAATACATTATAAAAAGGAACTATCTATCTCCTGAACATTTCTGATGCTCTAATTAACAGACAACCAAAAGGAACTACTTAACCTCTGACCTAATTGTCATATATACAAAAAAATATAATGGACTACATAAAAAAAGTTGAGATTGAGACACTATATCAAAATAAAATTAAACTCCAAAAACAGCAGCTAATTACTACAGAACCAGAACTCAGTGATCTACTTAAGGCAGAATCTATAAAAGACTGACATGATAAATAATATATTCTTCTAAACTTATAAAGATTTCACTGAAGATTGCTGCAAAAGAATTATACAACCACCCAGAAATAATAATTCAGAAAGCTAATAAAGCTAACATCTTTGTTGTTTTAAACAAGTCTGACTACAACTCAAAAATAGAACATTTACTTGATGATCACACCAAATTTAAAAAACTTACCAATAACCCTACCACTCAGCTAAAAGCAAAAATTAAGAAATTAATCACAGCTAACAATGCAGAGCAAGACAATCTAAAAGTTACCTATAATTAGGGATTATAAACCAAGATACATTTATGCTTCTATCAAAACACACAACCCTAACTTTCCACTTTGCCCTATTATATCACAAGTACCCACTCCTATATACCAACTAACTAAAACTCTTAACCAATTAATTACACCAAACATACCTAAAAAATACAGCATTAAATCATCTCTTGAACTTATACAAATATTAAAAATGGCAAAACCTAATAATGAAACAATAGTATCACTTGATGTTGAAAATCTCTCGACCACGAATGTCGATCAGTCTAAGCAAAGTCTTAGAGAGGTCTAAGACATGCCAGATCACTTGGTGGCTTCTACTATGTGGATAGGGGTCGCAGGTTCAAATCCTACTAAATGACACACATTTTCACAACAAAAATTTATCATAAATAATCAGGCCGGTAGAAATAAATATATAATACTGTTTGATTATAAATAGAATATCTACTTAAATACAAGTATCAATCAAAAATAATGTTCAAACAAATCATTTCAAATTGTCAGTTGTTTATAAGCAGTTTTGTTAATATTCGTATATATATATATAATTCCTGATACCTAAAATTAGTAATTGAAAGCACCAGTTGAAGTACAACTATAACAATGATAAAACGGTAGAATTTTGCTGGTGACTGATTAAGAAAGAAAACAAAAATTGAAAAAAAATAAGTGACTAACAAATTCAGCATTAAAAAAATAATGGTCCAGTTCAAAACGTTCTGACTGCAGAATCTTCCCTAAGAATGGTTGAAGAGTTGGGAGTGGGTGCAAATCACAGGGAGGAAAATGAATAGACATTGATTTTGTTCAAGGAACTTAATGACAACCTTATTAAGTGAGAGCAACTTCTTTTTTACATTTTGCAACATGGCAGGTGACTGTCATCTTCATTACAAAATACTTTGTTTGCTTGTCACATTAAGTTCTGATTTTGAAAAGTTGTTTGTCACCTTTCACTTTGGTTGTGCTAATGTTTTGTATATCTAAATCTAAATCTAAACTTATTTATAAATGGAAATTTGTGTGTGTGTGTGTCCATTACCTATAGACTCCAAAACGGCTGAACTGATTTTCTTTGAAAATTTACACATTGTACTATAAGCGTCTGCGAGTGTTCTTAGCTAGGTTTTGTGTCGAGGTACCCCCGATAAATATCGAAAATCGATAATCAAAAAAATCAGGTTATAGAAGGAGTGGTCCGATTTTAATCAAATTTGATTACTCATAGACAAAGACATAAGAAACGATATTCAGAAGTTTCAAGGTTACAGTTCTTACAATAGTGCAGAAAATTTGATACCGATAACAGGAAATCAAATTTTGACTTGCATCCATTCATTTTTCTTTCAGTCTACGGTTTCACTTTAACTGGAAACAACTATTGCTTTTTAGTCTTTTGTGCCAACGTCCAAAGATTATGGATTAGTTTTAAAGCTTTCATTACGCCCGAGCAATGCCGGGCTATACTGCTAGTATATATATACTTTAGGAAATAATTAGATGCATATAAGTATGTGTATGTGTGTGTGTATGCATTTGGAGAATATATTTGGAGGCAAGATGTTTGTGTGTGTATTTGTCTATCTGTCTGTCTGTATGTCCTTTATACAAATCCACAATTTTTATCTGATTCTCACCAAACATCACACAAATACTCTTTAGGCTTCTGGTTAGGTCATAAGCTACTTATTTTTTCTGATTTTCCCCCAATATCGTAAATCGTTACCCCAATATCTGAACAGGCCTGATCAAGATCAGGATTTCAGCCCTTTTATCATGGTTCTTGCTGCAGAATTTGCTCTAACTTGGTAAAATTATAGTTTTTAGTTTCAAACATTAGTAGATCTTCTAAGATGACTCATTTTCTCCAATATCGAAAATCAATACCCCCGATATTCTATCGAATCTGATCAAAAACCGATATTCAGCCATCAATATGGCTCATTTTCTCCAATTTTATTCCTGATGGGTATGATAAGTTTTAGGTTAGTTTGTCTTTGGATGATTTATTTGACTCCGATATTGGAAATCGATACCCCGATATGCTATCAGGTCTGATCAAAATCAGGTTTTCAGCCCTTTTATTTTGGTTTTTGCTTTGGGTTTTACTCTAAGTAGATATAATTGTAGTTCTTAGTCTCATCCATGATACCATTTACTCAGAGGACTTATTTAACCTTCAAAATTCAGTTTGCGATGGAAAACTTATTTGACATTGATACCGGAAATCAAAATTTGACTTGCATCCATTCATTTTTTTTCAATTTACAGTTTCACTTTGACTGGAAACAACTCTTGCTTTTCAGTCTTTCGTGCCAACATCCAAAGAGTCTGAACTCCAGGACCATGGATTAATTTTAAAGATTTCATTACACTTGAGCAATGCCGGGCTATGCTGCTAGTATATATATATATATATATATACTAGCAGTATAGCCCGGCATTGCTCAACAAAAGGAAAACTATTTTTTACTCAAACAATTTATCCTCTGATGGACTTTATCAAGGCAAATTTATAGATATATGTATATAAATGTATACATATGTAAGTATTTATACATATAAGAATGATTTACCTTTTTATTTTTATTCATATATATATCTATGAAAGATTTATAGATTGATTCATTTCTTATGGCTTATCAACCTTTCCAAGTTATTTAAAACCAGAAAATAGTTTTAGATTGTAAGATTTTTTTAGGGAGTTGGTAGATAATAATGATTTAGGGATACAACTCTTACTAATTAATCCATAGCTGGGGAGGAGAAGAGGTAGATTCATACATAAGTGTATTTGAGCAAGTAATTATAATGAATCTAAACTGAATGGGGAACTTGGTTCTCCAATTAACAATTCTGAGTCATTATCTATTACACCACCTGCACATCTAAGCTTACAGTATCTGTTATTTCTAACTGGTTACTCGTCCAGATACTGACCGGGCTTAACGTTGCTTAACTTTGGAACTGATGTTTCAACAAACTATGAAAGTGTGTATACACGTACACACACACACACATATATATGTATATATTTTTTGATGAAAGAACTTGCTGTTTGGGAACTAAAGGAAAACATCACCAAGAATGAAATTACTACTACAAAAAATACCTTTCACACAACACAGTATACTATAGCGGGTATCTCTTCTCTTATTTCATTTGTAGTGAGGGGTAGTAAGATTCCGTAGCATGTTAACGGAATTTGGCCTTGTGGGAACATAGCCCACTATAATTCATAAATGATTATAAATTCAAGAAAGGCAATTTTGAGTGTAAAATAACATTTATACATATATAAATTTCAATTAATGTTTTACAATTAAAACAATACTTGGAACTTCATCAAACGAAGTTAGAAAGAGTTCATGGCTGATAATAATGAGCTGAAGGAGATAAAAGAATGTTCAAGGAAGATATAACACTGAAAGGTAAAAGGCTTGGTAGTATGATTAATGTTCATTATCAAGTAACCGTTTCTAAGGTCAGTAGGCCAGCAAGTTGGTTTGTGGAATGCCTTAGAAAAGGTCAGTTAGTACTTTGAGAACAGGGGAGGAAGAAGGAGACGAACATAATAGCCGCTCAACATATGTCAAGGAAGAAACTAATTACACTCTTCTTCTCTGTCTGTGCCTGTCTGACGAAGTGTCTATGTCTTCCGCTTTTTATATCGGCATTTTGGATCAAAACAGCTAGATTCGAATTTCATTCTTGTATTTGGTTGCGGGCTTCTCATTGGCTGATAAATAAAAAATGGTAATTTGATATTTGATTAATTTTTATTTTTCAACCAGAATATCTGCGCGGAGCCGGATGCGCATGACGACTTTTTATTCATTAGCTTTCTGGTCGGCATAGAGCCAACATCCAGTTTGCTCACTTTGCTCAGTCGGTGGTATCACCACAATACAAAACAAAACAAATATATAGTAACAATTCTTGTTATGATAAAAATTACTGTCCACCCTTTCTGATACATATATATATATATATATATATATATATATATATTCTAAACATATACTGTTAAATATAAGAGACAATGAATGTCTATTATGCTTAATCATGAGCTATCCTAAACATCGTATTTTGGCTTTAATTTCAGTTGACAATAAAGACAAAAATTCTCCAACATTTCAATAATTTTTTATTAAGTTGGTTTTGAGCTATCATGTGGTGTGACATCATAGAACCGCATTATAAATTTGCAAATTGCGTTTGCTATTTTTAATAACTGTTGCCGTTGCTTAGCGGAGTTTTATGTCAACACAAGATAAAAGCGTCACTGATGGTGGATGTTTTTGTGTTAACATCCTTTTAACCTACCTGAAGATGGTTCATGTGAGCCAAAAGCTCAAAAAGGTTACAATCTGCTAAAAAAGGTTACATGGAAAAAGACAAAAAAAATGAGAAAAAGAATAGCAACAGAAGCAAAACATCTATAGTGCTCAATTGCCTTTAAGAATCCAACTAAGACAGAGTTGTAACTATAACAAACAACAGAAATGATCAGTGACTCCAATCAAAATTGTTTCTCTGAGGTTTTTCATTCTTTTCAAATGAAAAGATATTTTCATCTGAAGATTTCCTTAGTATGAAACTTGAAAAAGTCCTTGACCTTTTGGTGCTTCTTCTTTATATATAAATTCAGTCAGTTAAGTGCCATACGTCATACACGCTTTGGGCGATCATGTCTCGAAAGAGATATGACTGACTGGGCAGAAGATTATCCCGCAGTAGATTGCCATTGCTTTATGCAGTAGACTGGTTGCCGGCCAAGGCTATAGAACCCAATCTGTCCTATTATTTAACCCATAACTGGAGGGAAGAGAGACAGATTAATACCTTTCCCAAGGGTATTTGCGCGTAAGTGAATGCAATGAATTCAACTGGAATTCGAACTCAGCTACCCGATTTCTCGTTCCGAGCCAATATCCATTACACCACAACGCACATCCACATATTACATTGTATATAACATGCTAAAGGGTTGCCTTCTTCTATCAAGCGCACATAGCTCAGTGGTAGAATTGCCATCTGATGTCAATTCGGTCAGGTTTCAATCCTTGGCAATGTGTATAGTGATCCAGGGCTGCCCAGATGTTAGGATCCCCTTCTCGGCGTCACTGATGTGATCCACTGAAGAGCATTTGGCACCAGCTGCAGGAGCTGCCAGAAAGACATCATTGTGACATCTGCCTTAGGAGCTCCACTCTGGATTTAGTTTATAGGTTTACTCCCATAGCCGGGTCCTGGGTATGACTGTAAACTGCATTGGCAGCAAGGCCTCTGATTAGGAGGTTGTGAGGAGCATGCAATCACCTCTTAATTGCTGTTGTTCCCAGGTCCACCCTGACCCGGAGTGGTAGCACCTGCTAGGGTCCAGCTATGGGTAAATGCTATGAAGGTATTTACCAACAAAACATTTTTGAATGAAAAATAGATTACCAACAAAACATTTTTGAATATTGCTTCATCCATGATCGCATCAGATATTTATCCCACCCAAACACTATTGTCTTGACTATTAATGAGTTGTCCTACAGCCATTGTCTGTGTTATGTTCCTTGAGTGTGAAAATGTGGTTTTGTGTTGAAAAATAGATGGTTGAAATGAAAGGATAACTCTTAACAAAGGTTTATTAATGTAATTACAAGTTGGATGCTGACTGAGGCTGATCAATGTGTAATGATAAAATGTGGACCTTAAAAAACTGTCTTGCTCACCTTGGTGTCATGGCCCAAACTCCCCTGTACCCAGAATGCCCTGCTTCCAAACAGGGGATGTCACAAAACCTTATTTTTCACCCTTCAAGTCAAAAGGGGATAACTTAAATATTTTCATTAGGGCCAACTGTGCCCTAACAGCCTGTGATAGACGTTACATCAAGTAAGTGTATAAAATTGTAACACTGCACAAACACACTGGCAAGCCTTACAGAGAGATCACAGATATTGTTGGTGTCAGTTTTTCAACTGTCAGTCATGTCATCTAGGTGAAAAACAAATTGGATCCCTCAGTCCAAAACTTAAAAGGAAATGTGGTCAGAAGAGAAAAGCAATATCAATAGATGACATATACATGATCAGGGAAAGTGTGAAAGATCCTAGGAAGACATTTTTCATTTCATTTCAATTAATTTGCACAAAGCTGTAACAGGTCTGCATGAACTAGCAACAGTTAGTAGCATTCTAGGTCATGTTAGTAGATATTCTTCATTACAAAATTCATGTTAGTAGATTTCCTTCATCACAAAATTCTTCATTATGTAATTTTCAGAACACTACTCAAATGTTGAACAAATAAGAATTCATGTTATTTATCTCAATGTGCATTTTGATCTTTTTCAAGAAGATGGCCAAAGGGCACAGTATCCAAAATGTTGTCATGACAATAACAAAGAGGAAGACAATAGTTCAAAATAAAAAAAATAAGAATAGTTATAATAATTCCTCATCCCAGAAATTCAGACAGGAATAAGAATTCATACAAAAAGAATTCCAACAGTTTTTCCACCAATGAGCTTCCAAGGGAATGCTTCCACAAACACTAAAAGTGTTATCTTTCCCACATATCCCTGTAAACCACACCTCTTTCCTTGTAACCCTGTAAGAATTCTTTTAAAAAAGTAAAGGAATTACTAACTCAAGCACTAATTCTATCCTTCTCTGATCCAACCAGATTTACAGTAGTTGGCACTGATGCTAGCAATTATGAACTCAAAGCAGTTGTAATTTTAAGAGATAGATGGAAATTTAAGAATAATAGAATTTGCCTCATGCACAGTCAATAACTTTAACAGGAAATACACAAATTGAGAAAGAATGTTGTACCTCTGAATGAGCATGTAGGAAGTTTGACAGATATGTCACATGACTCAAATCCTTTAAACTGTTAATGGGCCATAAAATACTTATACCATCAATAAACACACATGATCTTTAAAATACCCCATTAGATGTCAAAGGCTCCTGATATGACTGAGATGTTATTGTGGATAGGAAATTAAGAATTAAAATCAACCTTCTTCTTTACTTTTACAAAAATTCACAATGATGTGGGAAATCCTGGTTTTTCCCAAATAGAAAAAGGGTTGACCTCGTGCTTACAGAAAAAGTCGAAACCGGATTTTGCAAGTAGATGTTAAATTGGTTTTCTGACCAATGGGAGCGAGTTGCAAGACTTGAAAGGACTTAGCATCAAGAATATTTCTTCAACACTTGATATCCTTAACTTTCTCACCAAACATTAATTTCTACCACAATTCATGTTATCCTTGTCATTAATAAATTTCTATTTTAACATGAAAAATGTATATTTTATTCTTACACTATTCCACACCAATCTCCACTCTTCTGCAACCAATTTCTGATAATAACAATAATAACCTTCCGATAATTCTGATGATAATTCTGGATAAAATCTGTAAGCTCTAGGGAGTTGGGTTATGTATGACACAAGGCCGAATCCATACACATTAACCATCTCCTTACAACTACACTATAAGCCAGAATGTGTTCCAGGGAAGGCACTAGTTGTACTTGATACACTATCAAGAAGTCCTTTATCTGACTCTGATAGTAATACTAGCAAAGATGTGGATGTATACACAGACTGCATGATAAGAACCAGATCAGCATCAGATAAGAAATTAAATTAAATAAAAATAACCACTCAACAGGACACTGTATTACAGGAAATAGTACCTCATTCTAAATGGATGGACACATAAAGAAAGTATAAGGCCATATTTTCCAAGTCAGAATGAATTGTCATTTCATGGCAGTATAAGAGTTATGGGAAATGCTTAATTTCCCCAACACTATATTTTTTAGGCACACAAATGAATGACGAAACTTGCTTTTAGAATAACAACAAAGAATGGTTTATTACATAGTAAACGTACAAGATTGGTAGTATGTAAGTGTCCATGGTGAAGCTAGCAGCAGATAGTATGTAAATGTCCATGGTGAAGCTAGCAGCAGATAGTATGTAAGTGTCCATGGTGAAGCTAGCAGCAGATAGTATGTAAGTGTCCATGGTGAAGCTAGCAGCAGCGTCTTCCGCGGAAGCATTCCATGGGGGAATCAGTGGCAGCGATGTGAGAGAGGCATCCGTTACTGCCGCGGGCTCATGGCTCTCTCCCCTTCGTCCGTTCTACGAAAATGGACTAGGAAAAATAGTTCTAGAGAGGAATCAATGCGCTCCGCCCGTTGATTGGTCAGTGAGTGACCGAATCTCCCGTCGGGGGCACTGATTCGCGAAAGGAAATAGATCTGTGGCTGCTACAGCAGTTTACTATGATTTCAGGTCCTGGGTATGACAGTAAACTGTATCTAGCAGCAAGGCCTCTGATTGGGAGGTTGTGAGGAGCATGGAACCACCTCTTAATTGCTGTTGTTCTCCAGTTCACCCTTACCCGGAGTGGTAGCACCTGTTAGGGTCCCAGCTATGGGCAAATAGTTAATCACCAAACTGGTGTCAAAACACTATGAAAGTATAAAAATATACTTTTATAGAAATATATACATAAAAAAAGACTTTTATAGAAAAATATACATTTTTGAGGGAAAAATATTACTTACAATACATTTTTGAAGAAAATAGTTATTACCATAACACATTTTTGAGTGAAAAAAATATTATTCTCAGCAAAACATTTTTGAATACAAAACTAGAAGACATTTTTAGTTTTCTAAAATAAAAAAGAATAAAAACCAAAAAAATTAATTAAAATCTGATTAAATCAACCTTCTTACGATAACTGAACATTAAAAAATACCTTAAAACCCCACCTTTTTGGCATTAAATAACCCACAGAGGTTAATATGCCATTAAATAAAAATCAAACTTAAACTCAAACTATGGTTTCAGAACAAAATTGTCATACCTGAAAAACTTAGACCAGAAATATTAAGGACTCTTCAACATCTATTGAACAGGTGTAGAGGCTCATCCCTTGTTCCCTGTTTAGGATGTGGTTTCCGGCTTTCTCTTTTCCAATCTTTTCACTTTTCTTTTTTTTTTTTTTCTTTTCAATTGGAGTAGATAGACTAAACTAGCGCCCGGTTCACACTCCACCCATGTCTATTGAACAGGTGTAGAGGCTCATCCCTTGTTCCCTGTTTAGGATGTGGTTTCCGGCTTTCTCTTTTCCAATCTTTTCACTTTTCTTTTTTTTTTTTTTTCAATTGGAGTAGATAGACTAAACTATCGCCCGGTTCACACTCCACCCATGTCTATTGAACAGGTAAAGAGGCTCATCCCTTGTTCCCTGTTTAGGATGTGGTTTCCGGCTTTCTCTTTTCCAATCTTTTTACTCTTACGTAGCCCCCTGCACACCAGTGGCCTTACCGCCTTGCCCCCGGGGTGATATGATTAAAAAAAAAACAAAAAAAAAACAGGATCACTTGGGACTAAACAAATGCAGAGAGAGAGTCAAAGAATCAATGTGGTGGTCTAAAATGTCTCAAGAGTTATAGAAGTATCTAAATAAATGCTCATTTTGTAACGTACACCATCCAACAAATAAAAAGGAAAAATTAAAAATAACACCACTTCCTCAAGGTCAATGGCAAAGAATTGGTACAGGCATTTTCACTCACCAAAGATACCCCAATATATTGCCACAATAGATTATTTCTCAAGATGTATAGAAATAGCAAAGCTTAATCTAATGACAAGTGAATGTGTTTTATAGAAGTTGAAAAATTTCTTCTCATATTAGAGAATCCCTGTTGAATTTGTCAGTGATAATAAGAAACAATTCTCAAGTTACACTTTCAGAGATTTTGCAAACAATTATGAATTTAAACACATAACATCAAGTCTGCATTATTCTCAAGCAAATGGAGAAGTGGAAAGCACTGTTAAATAGTTAAGAGAATTTTCGAACAATCAGTTACATTTCAAGCATTGATGTCATACTGGAGTATGCCAATTCAAGCCAAAGATATCAGTCTCACTGAATTAATTATAGGAATAAAAATAAGAACCACATTACATTTACAACCAAATAAGTTATTACCAAAATGGTCCAATTTCACACCAAACAGGGAGAGAGACAAACTGGCAAAAACCAGAGTGGAAAAGGAATTCTAGTTGATTCCATGGTGTTAGAAATTTACCAAATTTAAAAAGAAGAGATAGAGTTAGAATAAAATTAGATAAAGAGAAATATTGGAACACTGAAGGAACGATCAAGTCAGCAAACACTGTGAACAGGTTGTATACTGTGACAACTAATCAAGATGATTTCCAAAGAAATAGGAAACATGTTTCATTTTCAGGGTTTAAAAATAGACTTTTAAGAAAGAAATCAATTATTTATCATTACAAAGATCTTTAAACAAATAATAACATTGAAGAAAGCACTGGAAAAACAAGGCAAAGATGAAAATTGCAAACTCCATAATATCTGTTTGGTTTCACAAAGTGAGTCAGTTGTCACCCTTGGATTGTAATCAAAACAAACTTTGATTTGTAATTACAGTGGAACCTCTACTTACAAAATTAATTTGTTCTGGAAGTCGTTTCATAATGTGAAAATTTTGTAAGTAGAGACGCTTTTTACCCTATAAATGCCCTAATCAGTTCCAAGCTTCCACCTCAAACCCCTCAAAATCTCGTGAGGCAACAGCATCGGGCCACAGCTTTCTGCAAGCCGCATTAAGGGTACGTCTGGTCACCTCCTGCCAAGCCATGTCAATTATCTTGAGGCAAA
Source organism: Ascarosepion bandense (assembly GCA_037127315.1). Classification (NCBI taxonomy): domain Eukaryota; kingdom Metazoa; phylum Mollusca; class Cephalopoda; order Sepiida; family Sepiidae; genus Ascarosepion; species Ascarosepion bandense. The sequence continues at coordinate 3,347,738 of JBBBDQ010001389.1, forward strand.
CAACAATATTGAAGTGCTGCTTCCAAAACTCATGAAGGGTAAGCTGGGTGTTTTCAGTGATGTCAAAACACCTCTTGAAAAAGTCTTTCATGTTGAGTTTCTTGAAGTTCAAAATGACTTGTTGGTCCATGGAGGATAGAAGTGGTGTTAGGTAGGAGGTACAGCACCTTAATATAATTATATTTGAAATAGAACACCCCATTTTTATCTATCAAATTGAATTATGTCTATCTGCCAGTGCATATTAAGTACACTAGATCAAATAGTGGTTTCCTCTATAGAGGGAAATACAGGTCTGATTCCATTCGGAGGACACATTTTCTTAACTAAGATTTCTCAAAATGCACAGGATGCCAATAGACATAATTTACACTATTTAATACGTAAAAATGGGGCATCTATTTCAAATAAGTGAAGAAGTGTCCACTATCTTAAAATTTATAGTAATATATATATATATATATATATATATATATATATATATAATAATAAAATCGACTCTGTACGTATCCAAATCTTAAAATCTTACACAAGTAATTTTTAAGGACCACGAATAACCGGCAGAATCTAAGTCCGTTATTGTCCGCCGCTATAAAGCTTTGGACAATGAGGGGAAAAAAAAAGAAAACTGCGGAGCACCGACAATACATACAGTACTTCACAGCAAAGAAAAAAAAACCCTCAAACGGGACGAACCACAAAGAAAGAAAAGTGCTCGATACAAAACTAACCAAAAAGGATTAACCAAGAGGCAGTGATGTAGGGCAAAAACACATGAGAAAAAATCGCAAGATCGCCAAGACCTACCGCGGTTTCGCACAAAGGCTCGTCAGGGCAAAGGTCTGCCTTTGCCCTGACGAGCTGTTGTGCGAAACTGCGGTAGGTCTTGGCAATCTTGCGATTTTTTCTCGTGTATATATATATATATATATATATATATATATTAAAGTAACCATTGAAGTCAACACTCAGAGGCAACAAACTGTTTCATGCTAAGCACAATCATCAGGCCACATGTGTTGGGTTTTTCCTCAGCTGTTTATATATATGGGTCAGTGGTGAATTGTGTGTAATCCTTCTAATGGTTATTTTGGTGAGGGTGGTTTGTATATATATTTATTTATTTATTTATTTGGATAAATTTATTTTACTTGTTTTTATTTTTGTATTTATTTATTCTTTTCAGGTTTTCAGTGTTGAATTTTTTATTTGGATTTGTTATTATTTATGTATTTTATCTATTTATTTATTTTTATTTTATTTTTATTTATATATTCTAATGGTTGTTATGGTGGCAGTGGTTTGTTAATTTGTTTACTATTTGCTTGGATTAAATTATTTGTTCTTTATTATTATTTATTTATTCTTTTCAGTTTTTGATTTTTAAATAATGTAGTAAAAATTTGTTTTGTCTTCATTTTGAGATGAGTTTAGATCGTTTATTTAGTAGTTTGTTTTGGTCTGGGAAGGTAATAATAGCTATTTTTTCCTCCAAGCAAAGTCTGCAGGTTTTGGGTTGATTGTTGTAGGCTGATGTTCTTTTCTGTATTTTCCATGGTACTTTTGGTGTGATTTGAGTTTTGTTTTTAAATTCCCAGATATACTTAGAAAGCATTGTGCTGTTTGCATATTTACTATTTGTATTTACTATTTTGTATTTATTTTCTCTGTTTTGCTTGATAGCTTAGGGGTTGGAATCTCTAACTGATGACAAATCAGTCTGGTTTCAATCCTGGTTTGAAGCAAACAGTTTATCTAGACACACTGATGAGCTGTGATTCAGTGAAACCGGTCTGTATGCAGATTATATATATATATATATATATATATATATATATATATATATATATATACAGCCTTTGAGATTTGAAAAAGAAATCACTCAACCAGTGGTCAAGAGTGAAGGAAAATTTACTCGCTCTCAAATCATTTTACTTGATCGACTTCATTTTCTTAATAGTCGCCTTATGTAAACATAGCATGAATTGCTGATGGAAAACAAAAAATTAAATTTCAGTTAAAATTTTGAACATGTTAGTAAGGATTTAAAATTTAAAAAAAAATATTAACAACAAAATTTGATCTTTCCTCTTAATAATCATTTTGATGATAAAACTTTGTTTTTATTAAGTTTAACATCATGATATGCCTGTTTTTTTTTTTGTTTTTTTTTTGGCAATTGAGTGGAGGTACATAAATTTGAAGTTTCTTTTGTCTGTTTGTCTACAACCTCCATCTCATAGATGATAAAAAATAACAAATCTGATTTTCTCAATGATTTTCTATAAAAAAATTACTTGTGTAATATGTTTTTTGGTGCGTGGTTGAAAGAAGTATGTGTATTATTTTTTTCTTTTTCAAATGTTCATTTTTACTTTTTGTAAGTGGGAAGGAAATATAGGATAATATTTTTCCAAATGAATTTCTAAAAATCTGTGAGTGTCCTTAATCTAGGTGACAGAGATATTTTGGCTCCACTCTGGAAGCGTTAATTAAACGGATGTATTACTGACCAGGATGGTAAGAGCCAAGAGTTCAATAATGTCATTGTAGGTCATTCTAAGTAACTTATGAATCTTCAATGGCATACTTTTGGGTTGTAAAAGGAATCAGATTTTCTTTTTCTATATTTGAAGGGACACGTTTCATTGCAAGATTTTTAATCGACCACAGTCAAGTAAAGTAATAAACTTTAAATGCCCTATTAAGTTTTTAATCAACTGAGTTGATCAAGCGAGTGAATATATATATATATTGTCATCCGCAGACAGGTCTGTTTCACTGTATCATAGCTCATCAGTACTGTCAGACTCCAATTGCTTTTTAACCCAGGATTAAAACCCGACCGAATTGGCGTCAGTCGGCGATTCTACCTCTGGGCTATGGGTGTTCGGTGGAAGAAGGCAAACTTTTTAGCACATATATTATCATTATATGCACCCAATAGCTAGAGTACTCTAATTCATTTTACTGAATGAGCGATGCATACACGCCAGAGTAGCTACTGTTTTTCAAAGTCTACCATTCTTCCAGAATGCTCAGTCAGGGTGTGAGAGCATATATATATTATAAATTATGTTTTAGAACATGTACATAATTTTTTCTATATATGTCCTCTTCTCTACAATCATATGTTTGTTTCAATGTTGGGTCCCCAACATTTCATCAGGAGGAAATTATGTACATGTTCTAAAACATAATTTATAATAAATATTCACAGCTCTATACATCATATATCGAGCACTGTTTTAAATTAATGTTTTGGACAGGAAAAAAGTTTTTTCTTGCCTCGTTCTGTACTCACTTGGATATATATATATATATAATATAAATATTATATATATATATGTATATATATATAGGAAAGAATATTAATAAAAAGTTTTGAATTTAAAAATGTACTTTTTTGGGACAGTATTTGTTTATTTTTATTATTGTATTTTATATTTCAGACCACCCTCGGTCCTTCATCAGAAACGAGTGATTTTTAATGACTGTCTATTTTTTAGAGAAGCATGACCATCGTTGACAAGTGGTGGACGTTTAACTGATTGTTCCTATAAATATGAAATTGATAGTGACTTTTGAAGTTGGTGAGAGACTTATTTAGTTTGGTGTAATGACTGCAAACTGAATTCATCTTTTCAGCCTGATGGTTCGACCTCTCAAATGGAGAATAATGATTATTTTTCAGATATTTCATGTCATGTATTCAGAGGGGCTCTTGCTGACTTTGCCGCATACATCACAGGTAAGTGGGTCTGCAATAATGAATTGAGCATAATCTGTTGGCAGGTTGTCTATTTAGTTCCTGAGGAGGGGCTTCTGTATCCTGCATTTGACAAGCATATTTGGCTGTACTCATAGCAAACAAACTAAAGAACAGCTGGGTTGGTTTCCTCACTCTTGCAAACCAGCTGTTTTTTGTTTTCGCTCTGCTTATTATCTTGGCATAGAATGAGTAACATTTTTTGCATACATGTGTTTCCTCTACTTGTTTCTGTCACCAGCCTGTACTTCCAAGTTGTGAAGGTCAAGAATGAATTGTGACAACAGAGTCTTTGACACAGTCATTGAAATGCTTTTTAGGTTTTTTGCTAATGTCTTTTTTTTTTTTGTGTGTGTGTGTGTGTGTGTGTGTGTGTGTGTGTGTGTGTGTGTGTGTGTACATATATTTGATGAAATTAATTTTAATGCTATTATATGTAAGTGGGAAATATATTTTATTTTTGTTTTACTACTTTTTGTTTTCTGTTGTCTTCTTTTTTGTTTTTTTGTTTAATTAATTTACACTCAATTAACCAAATATTTTTCTCCCTCCCAGCACCACATGGTTTTGCAGACTTTTTGGAACCAAAGCTAAAAGTCATTTTCCAGCAGTTCATTGCAGTCCTTATTTCAAATTCATGATCTATGGTCTCATTCCAACTCGTCTGATATTTTCCAAGTGTTTTCTTTATCCTTCAGGACAAATTTTATTTATCTATTGACTTATGAACTTGTTTTTAAAAATTGTCTTTCATATTTCTGCTCAATTAGTCATGTCTCTTTCGAGAGATGATCACCCAGGCATGTATCACATATGACACTTAACTGACTGATTAATTTCAACTAATTAGTTTAGTTTTTCCTTTTAAAGTTTCTTAATTAAAATTTTTTTAATAAGTTCATCCTAAGCAAGGCAGTAAAGCCACTAAGACACTTTTGGTTACTAACAGTGAAAGAAAATGATAGTGAGGTGAAAAGACAATGTAAAAGCACGATTTACAAAGGCAGATGATGGCTGTTGATGTTACATTTAAGTGTTTTGAAGATTGCAAGAAGCTGGAAGAGAGTTTCAGAGGTGAGAAGAAACTAATGAAATAGAACTTATGGTTGCATCTAGCAATTTCAGCAGTAAATGATGAGAGCTAATTGAAAATGAGAACATATTTGAAGACTATTTTAATTTCTCTTTATTTTCAAAGAATACACAGCCATTTTCCTTCCTCAGCCTATCATGTACAACATTTTCAACCAAAATCTTTTGGTTTCATTTTTGGGGACTGTAGTATGCAAATGAGATACATGCATAAATAGAGTGAATCTCAGGCACCACAGGATGTGGTGGGGGGGCAGGGATCACACAGCTTCCTTCAAGATTTATACATCACAACAGTGTCTGACTACGCTCAACGATCTGAAGCATGTAGAGGTGTGGATTAGATGCTTTGCAGCACTGGCCAGGGTAAAGAAACTGAGACATAGACAAAATGAAGGAGAACAAAATGAGATTGCAAATATATTCTTTGCAACAGCAGGATGTGAAATAATAAAAAAAGTTTTGATAATGGAATACACAAAAAACTTTAAAAATTTAGCTTTTGAAGAAATTGTCGAACTAATGAAAATGAATATTCGACCAAATGAGGAGGTTAGTCATCGCTGAAAGAATGAAGCTTCTTGAGATGAAACAACAACTGAACAAGTCTATCATACAATTTTTACACTGATTAAAAGAAAAAGCCAAGCACTGCGAATTAAAAAAACTTGGCAGAGGTAGAATGACCGCAGAAGAAGAGCTGATCCGGTTATACAAAAAAGAAAACATACATGACTTCAAACTTAAGATATTAGAAAGACTGTAAGGTGTTAATTTGAAATTAGAAACCAGTATAGAATTCGAGCAGCAGCCAGAATTGATAAAGCAGTTCAACAGCAATGGGTTATCCGTTCTAGTGAAACATAGTTGTATGTTGAAACAGAGTAACTGAATTTGGCCTCATTAGTAGTGGGGCATAAACAAGAAAATCAAATTGAGTATAGAAACAACATTTATATATCCACAGATATCAATTAAGGTTTTTTTATAAATAAAAGTAATGTCTTTTGGATGGGCTCAAAGAACGTTAAAATGTTTATAGCAGTAAATACCGAAAAGAGTGTTTGTGCGTATGTATGTGTGAGCGTTTGTCAGTTAGGAATGTTTTTGATGTCTCCACTCCATTGGTCGGATAAGTAGCTCAGGGACAGCAAAGAAGAAGAAGATGAGAGAGAAAGGAGGCAAGCATAGTATGATCACTTGACAAGGTCAAGGGACGTGCTAATTATGCTCGTACTTTCTTAACTGGTGATGCTTTCTGTGTTGGCTTTTTATTTCGTCTTTGTGGGTCCCAGCAAGTCATTTGGGAATTCACACCCGTATTTAATTCTGGGCTCTCCATTGGATGATAAATAAAATTTGCGTAGGCTCGCAAAAAGGAATTTGATATTTATTAATTTTTGGTTTTCTGCCAGAACATATGCATGGAGCCGGGTGTGCAAAGACTAGTTTTGGTCGTTTGCTTTCTGGACCTCTGAGGGCAAACATCTGGTCCCTCGCTTTGCTCGGTATCATCACAAACTAACAGCAGGATAAGAGAGAGGGGGAGAGAGAGAGACACACATATAGCACAAAGAAATAAAAAAGTTCAATACAAGTACTGTAGTGAACAGCATGTAAGAGAAAAAAAATGAATGCTCAGCTTTCAGTAAAACAAATATAATCTGCAAATAAAAAAGATAACTTTCAGAAGGTATATAAATACAAAAGGAAAGTTGGAGTAAGATATTCTAACGATATTAAAGAACACGTAAGAAAATGCCCTAAATGTATGGAAATTAAAACATTTAAACAAACCAAATTACACACATGGCCTAAAGAGAGGGAGCCATTGACAATGGTCCACATGGATCATGCCCACATTAAAGACATTGGCTTACTTCTAATCTTAGTAAGCTCATTCTCAGGCTGGCCAGAGGTAATAAAGATGATAGGAAAGCTGCCGCCATGAAACAACTCTTCAGAACAATATTTGCAAGAAATGGTGTACCTAAGACCATTGTCACTGGAATTCTACAATGAAAATTTAATGTCTTTGTTAAAACAAATAGGGTGTATACCATATAAAATGCCACAAAAGCACTCACAACTGAATGGTATAGAAAAAAGAATGTTTCAAGCAGAAAAAATGGAACTAAAGGCATGTTCCCTTTTTTAATGAGAATATAGAGGCATACTCCCTAATTTACTTCTAATCTATCCTCATGTGGATAAAAAGCAAAGCCCATCAGTTTTAATGGGCAGGCAAATTTGAGCCCTAATAACCATGTCATTCACCACAGAGGAGAAAGTCTGGTACAAATAAAACAAGGAGGCAGAGCCTGAAAGAGCAAGGTTCATCTTATGAGGGTTATGGTATATCATGTCAAATACCCTGGTTCTTGCTTGATCACCGAAGTTAAGCAACATTGAGCCTGGTCAGTACTTAGATGGGTGACCGCTTGGGAATACCAGGTGCCGTAAACGTTTAGTGACGAATGTTCGTGCTTACGGCCATATCCCGTTGAATACGCCGGTTCTCACTTGATCAACAAAGTTAAGCAACATTGAGCCTGGTCAGTTCTTAGATGGGTGACCGCTTGGGAATGCCAGGTGTTGTAAGCATTTAATGACAGATGTGTGTTGTGGTGCAGTGGATATCAGCTTGGAAAGAGAACTCGGTGAGCCAAGTTCGAATTCCAGATGAATACCCTGCAGTCACTTAAGCACTGATACTCATGGAAAAGGTATTAATTCCGTCCCTTCCCTCCAGTTATGGGTTAAATAACAGAGTAGGACTTCAGAAGCCTGCCCTTGAAAAAACAAATCCCATTGAATCTTGATACTCAAAAAGAAAAAAGTATTACTAGACACAAAACTTATATAAAACAACAATAAATTGTTGAAAGGAAAAGGTATTACCAGCAATAAATAAATAAAATTTAGTTGGCAATAAATGACCTGCCAAGGTTGATATGCCATAAAAACAAAACAACCAACATTCATCTTATGAAAAGGACAGAACATGGCTGTATTAGAAAAAAAAGGGTAACTAATATTTCCTCCTGCTGATCAATTTAGAACCAGGTTCAAGCCTGAAGATATAGAAATGCAAAACTAGGTACAAGAGGAGACAGAGGATAGAGAAATCAAAGCAGAACACAGAGGAAAGTGTAAATGAGTTAACAGACCTAGAAGAGGAAGGCAAACCTAGACCAAGATCTTCATTAAAGAGGACACAAGAAAAACAAAAAGTGCAATGCATACCAACCAAAATATTCAGAAAAAGTGATTGAACAATTGAGAACATCAAACCTCTCAGGTTCAGGGAGGTGCACTTTGGTATGCAAATGAGATACATACATAAATCATGAACCTCAGGCACCAAGAGAAGAATCACATAGTTTGCTACAAGATTACACATCACAACACTTACAAAGCAAAATGTCCTTTCTTTTTACAATTTACAAATGGATTTGAAAACAGAGCATCTAATTCTATCATGTCTCTAATTCCCACAGAAGAAACATTTTTGTCCAGAGATGGCAGCCATGGTATGTTCCTCATACACTCCAAGCTGATCATCATCATCAGTTACTTCAGATTGAACAGTGGAGACAGATGCATTTAGTGAGATCTGTTGAGAATAGGACACTAATTGTTTCTGTGCCATCTCAAGTGTTAGCACTTGGTCATAAGGAGTGTTAAGATCTAGTGTCTCGCTTTCCAGGAGTTGTTGTCTGATGTGACAAAATTCCATTGATGAATGCATCTCGGATGTTTTCATCCCTTGCCTGTATTGCTGTAACAGTCTGGAACTCGCAATCCTTGGCAACTTTCTTTAAAGCTTGCAAATACTGGTCTACACTTTTATTAGTTTGCTGACAATGAGTAACCAGCAGATGCTGCTGACAGAAGATGGTATTTTTAGGCTGCACAAACACTCCTTCCAGAACGTCCATGGCTGAATCATAATCGTTAATGTCAGAGATGTGTTTGAAGATTGTGGGAAAGACAAGATGGATGAGTAGATTCAATTTCAGCCTGTCTGTCAGTGGAGTCGGTTGTTGTGTTTCATCAGCTACTTCAAGAAAGATATGGAAAGATCTTTTCCATTGTTGCCATGTGTCAGCCGCGTCAGGTTTATTCAGGTCTTGATCTAGGCGTTCTGGCTTAGGGTATTTTTCCATTCTGGTTTTTTAGTAGAATAAATTATTATGTAAGAGATCTGAGTGAGAGTGTTGGAAGACAGAGTCTGTATAGCTTGAGTAAAGCTTTATTCTATTAAAAAAATCTACTTTGGTAGCAAACCATTACAAGAAAATGGCTGACTACATAGTGGAGAGAGGAAGACAAAAACAAAGGGAAGTCATTCAGTTCAGGAAAGTAAGAGAAAGATTTATTAGCTCACACTGATCAATTTAGAATCAGGTTTGAGCCTGAAGATATTGAAATGCAAAATGAAGAACAAGAAAAAAGAGGATGGGGAAACTGAAACAGAACAGAACATGGAGGAAAGTGGAAACGAATTAACAAACCTAGAAGAGGAAGATGAATCTAGACCAAGATCTTCATTAAAGAGGACACAAGAAAAACAAACAGACGAGCAATGCAGACTATCCAGAATATTCAGAAAAAGTGATAGAACAACTAAGGGCATCAAACCTCTCAGGTGTTGCATGGTATGCAAATGATATACATGCATAAATAGAGCGAACCTCAGGCAGTATGGGGTGAGGAAAAAAATCACATAGCCTCCTACAAGATTTACACATTACAACAGGAACTCAAGCCAAGTATATTGACTGGTTCTTGTCAAGGTTGACAATGGGTCTTTTACAGCCACTACAGCCAGGATGATAAAATGGTTGTCAATGTTGATCACATGAGTTACTGCTCTTTTAGCCACTACAGCCAGGATAGCAAAATGGCTTCTGTCAAGGTTGACTACGTGTGTAACAGCTCTTTTGTAGTCACTACACCCAGGATAGCAAAATGGCTTCTGTCAAGGTTGTCTACATATGTAACATATCTTTTAGAGTTACTACAGCCTGAGTGATAAAATGACTTTTATTCTATATTTATTTTAATTATTTCACTTCAAGCAAGAAGGTAATCCCACAAAGACACAAAGGGTTGCTGATGCTAAAAGAAAATGAGAAAATGTTAGATTGGCGAAAAGACAATGTAAGAACAGGATTCAGAAAGACAGATGATAATGATTGATGTTGCATTTAAATTTTTTGAAGATTGTAATTGACAGGAAAGCAAGAAGCTGGAAGAGAGTTTTAGAAGTGAGACGTATAAGAGAAGAAACTATTGAAATAGAACTTATGGTTGCATCTAGCAATTTCAGCAGTAAATCAACCAGTGAATTATCTCATTCAGTCAATCCAAGTATATTGACTGGTTCTTGTCTAGGTTGACAATTGGTGTAACAGCTCTTTTGCAGTCACTACACCTAGGATGGCAAAATGGTTTCTGTCAAGGTTGACTACATATGTAACATCTTTTACTACATCCTGAGTGATAAAATGGCTTTTATTCTTTTATTATTTTAATTATTTCACTTCAAGCAAGAAGGTAAAGCCACAAAGACACAAAGGGTTGCTGATGGTAAAAGAAAATGAGAAAATGTTAGAGAGGAGAAAAGACAATGTAAGAACAGGATTCAGAAAAACAGATGATAGTGATTGATGTTGCATTTAAATTTTTTGAAGATTGTAATTGACAGGAAAACAAGAAGCCAGAAGAGATTGATTGATTGTTTTATTTTTATAACTCATCAACATTTTGCAGGTTATTTAAAACCAGAAAATATTTTTAGATTGTAAGAATGTTTTTGGAAATAATCAGGATTTAGTGATACAAGTCTTACGGTAAATTTTTGTTTTGTTCCCCGAAAGCCTCTACCCCTGTCAAAACTTTCTAAAACATCCTTAATTCCATGTAAATGTATATGCTGAACTCAAATCGATAATTGTTTATTGAAGAGACCTACCTTTTTTGCATGTTATCGACCAGAAATAAATCAGACTATAACTCATCTCTTACCACCGTTCTCATATCTGATTCACTGCTGAATGACTTGAGGCATAGGATACTTATCTCGGCCTATTTACCCCCTTTTTTAGCAATTACTCCGTGATTTGTTGGGTTTCGGAACTTATTTTCCACGCATTAATCACACAATGGAAGTAAAAAGTCAAAAAAATCTGAAAACTACGCGTGAAGTCAGTCTGCAGTGAATAACATTTTTGAACCGTGGTTAGGGGTGAGATAAACGGCGACAAGAAGTTCCATGTTTTTCTTCTTGATAAAATGACAAAAAGGTAGGTTTCTTCAATAAACAATTATCGATTTGAGTTCAGCATATACATTTACATGGAAATAGGGATGTTTTGGAAAGTTTTGACAGGGGTAGAGGCCTTCGGGGAACAAAACAAAAATTTACCAGTCTTACTAATTAACTCATAGCTAAGGGGAGAAGAGTTGGATTCATATTTTTCTCAAGGTCATTTGTATGTAAATGAACCCGTCTGTGATTAGAACTCGGCTCTCCATTAAACAATTCCATGTCATTATCCATTACATCACTCACATATCCTGGTATTCTCAAGCAGATACCCATCTTATTACTGACCAGACTCAACATTGCTTAACTTTGGTGATCATGCATGAACTAATGTTTCAACATGATATAGTTATAAGCAAGCAGGAAGAGAGTTTTAGAGAGGAAAGAAACTATTAGAATAGAACTTACAGTTACATCTAGCTATTTTAACTAAAATTTAACTATTTTAAATTTATGAGACCTATCTGCCAATTTAATCAGGATTAATGACTTCCATCACACTGTTGGGTTGTAGCGATGCTACATGTACAGCAGCCTTAGCAGCAGTGGTGTTTCCTGAGCAAGACAGCCTAAAAAACACAAGCCTTTCTATATGGTTTTGAATTTTCCTTCTCCTAAACTGGTTGTTAATCAAGGCTATAGCACCCAATCTGTCCCACTGTTTATCTATAGCTGGGGGAAGAGATGAATTCCTTCCTAAATGGTATTTGCGTGTAAGTGAACATAACAAACACAAATGGAATTATTTAAACACTGCTTTCCAGTTCCTCCAATGCATTTAACAAAGATGGCATATAAAACTGATATTTTGTTAAGCATTTATTAAGTCTATTCACTCTCAGGTACGTTTTAAATGTATAAATAAAACACAAGTACAAAGGAGATAACATTCTGTTGTAAAATATGACAAAAGTTGAAGTTTGGGAAAACACCTACCTGATTTTTCTCCCAAGAACTACTAGTAACATGGCGAGAAAGGAAAGAGACAAGAGAAAACAAAACACACTGTCTTAGAATGTATGTCACTGCAGGCGGCACTAACAACTTTAAGAACAAAATGCCCACAATACTGACTTTATAAGATACTGAGTTTTACCAACTTTCCACCACTGACTGCTGGTTTTCCCATCACTTTTATTGGCATGAGACAGTTGATAGAAACCCAGTTCAGAACAAGTTGCAGAGAGGCCTGCATCTGAAAATGCCAAGCTGTTCTGTTGCTGATGGAGGAAACATGGATGCAACTGATTTTGACAGATATGTCCACACATGATCCGTGCTCTTTTTTGCATCTTTATTAACACATGTTCTCTACAACAACGAGATGGTAAAAGTTCTATAAATGCCTAACATACAAGACGAGAGCAGAATCTAACAAGAGTTGCAACAAGACGATCAAATGATTGAAGAAAGTCTTTGAAATCACATATTCTTCACAGTCAACATTCAGACCAGAAGTGAATAAACATTTATTTTGCATATGAATAATTTAGCTTTGTATTCTTATCAGATGCTACTAGCAATACTTTACATTTATATAAATATATAAAAGTCAAAAGCAAATAGGGATTACTTATCATTTGTAAATCATGAGTCATTTCTGGTTCAATATTCTGGTTCAGATCAATACCAGAAAAAATCCAACAATTTGGTATTCAAGGGAAGCAAGGAAAAAACAAGAAGAAATACATGAAGATAAAACATTTATATACAGGGTTGCATTCTAGAAAAATCCAATTAATACAGAACAGGCAATAAATATTCTAACAAAACCTTAGACCAACTCAATTAAATTACCAACATAGAAGGTCTATTACCTAAAACCAATGTCAAGATTGTCTTTGGAGAAATCTTTTATCAAGAAAGACTCTTGAATTCTTAGCAGTCCTTTTAAAAATAAAAAAAATTCAATATTATTCAAAAAACAGCTTTGATCATCAACAATCAATAGGCTGGCATAAGCGATTCCAGTCACCAAATATTGCAATATCAATAACAGGAAATTTTGTGTTTGATTTCCTCCCTTTGCTTTATTGATTTGGGTGATATCTGATTTGTAACGAGCCAAATTATTGATCTGTTTCTACCTTGGAAGACAAGAGCATTATGTGCCTGTCCTTTGCATTGATTTGGTAATGGATTTTATTTATACTTTTCATTTTCTGTTGTTTTTTTTTATTAGTTTCATTTCTTTTGAGATAATCCAAGAAGTGAAATGTTGCCCACCACCTGATCATTCTTGGACAGAGATAAAAAGTAAAAGATCGAAAATAGATATGAAACAAATGATATATATTTATATAAATATGTGTGTGTCTATATGTGTGTGTGTGTGTGTGTGTGTATGAACACATATAAATGCACACAACTATACTGATATATATATATATATATATATATATATATATAAAGAGAGAGAGAAATACACAGATGGAAAAATTACAGGAATATAAAACAATTAAAACAGACCACAAGATATATATATATATATATATATATATATATATATTAAGTACATTTTTAGGATATATAACAGTATCCAAAACAAAGTGGAGATGATGAGACAAAGTGAAAAAGCTATAGACAATGGCTTTTATAACTTTTTCACTTTGTCTCAACACACACACACACACACACACACACACACACACATATATTGTGTATTTAAGCAGCAATCCCTCTTTTATGCAAATTTTATTAAACATTCTAGACAAGGTGCTGTAATTAAGTTTTTCTATAACTTTTTTCAATGTGATCTTATAATTTTTTCTTTTCAGTACATAAATTATATAACAATTATTCGAATGTTTTATCTATTTAAGCACTTTTGGATATACTTTTAGCAATTATCAAGGATTAATTTTATTTTACTTTTAAATGAATATATAGATTGTTTATATATGTATCTAGAGTTATAGAAATGTTTTATTTACTAAACACAGTCAGCACATGATGACAATGTTCATAGTTAATATTATTGAGTATTTTTCTTTTTTATTAGCAATGCTTCCATTATTTTTAACCTTTTTTTTTACGAATGGAAGATGGTATTATATTTTAATAATTTACGAGTATGTTATGGATAGAGTTTGGTAGTATTATATTCAAAGTAATTATTTACAAATTTGGATTGATCAGTAACACAGTTCCTTAAAGGACATGTAAATTCATAAATAATACTTGTTCTCTGTAATTAAAACTGAACCACAGAACCTTGTCTGTCATTTTTATAGAAACTTGCCATTATTACATATACAATAATACAATACAAATGTACTGAAAATTTTGTCATAACAGTTTTGTAATGAAACATATGCACGAGCAAATAGGGTCTGGGTAGCCTGCTGTTAGTGCCAAAAGAAAAGCGTCTGAAGATGTTTAGAGTTATCTCCCTTTTTTCATTGAGCACTTTTGTCTGATAACGTGAGAGTCTGGATCATTGTTTTTTGAGTGGAAATTTTGGAGTTGAGAGATTAAGATTGTCAACAACATGACTGAGGTGGATAAGAAATAAGCCACGAATTAGAGAAAGAAATGTAAAAAAGACCAAATGAAACAAATGAAGGATCTAATGCAAGAAGAGAAAATATGAGAATGTAAAGGGAAGAACGTCTTCCATGAGAAACTGAATAGCAATGCAGCAGAAAGTGGAATTAAAATACTGGTGCCATGAGAAATGCACAAAACAGAGTTCACAGAGTAAATAATCTTCTGTTCACTGGAGTCAATTATCAGCAAATGACTGAGGTAGTTAAAAACAGAAGGTATCATTACTTATAACCCATATTCTCTAGAATATACCATTGTGGAATTAAACTCTCTCCATTCCATAATTACAAATAAAACTGTATTACCTCAAATTTTCATAGAAACTTCATGTACATTGTTTTTACAAATCATGACAAAAGGTTTGATAAAATTTACATTGATGCCTAAAACATAATTTTTATTTTAATGTCTAACAATAATACAAAATCTCCAAAACCATTTAATATAGGGACAAACGTATTGGCCCCCTTGCTTCAATATCAATTGCGTAACCATCATTCTGGATTATTGCCTTTAATCATTTTTAATAGTTCCTTACAAGATTATTGGTCCTTTTGTATCAATAATAAATTGCGTAACTTTCATTCTTGATTATTGCTTTTAATCTTTTTAATAGTTCCTTACAAGATTATTGGTCCTTTTGTATCAATAATCAATTGCGTAACCTTCATTCTTGATTATTGCCTTTAATCATTTTTGATAATTCCTTACAAGATTATTGGTCCTTTTGTATCAATAATAAATTGCGTAACTTTCATTCTTGATTATTGCCTTTAATCTTTTTAATAGTTCCTTACAAGATTATTGGTCCTTTTGTATCAATAATCAATTGCGTAACCTTCATTCTTGATTATTGCCTTTAATCTTTTTAATAGTTCCTTAGAAGATTATTGGTCCTTTTGTATCAATAATAAATTGCGTAACTTTCATTCTTGATTATTGCCTTTAATCTTTTTAATAGTTCCTTACAAGATTATTGGTCCTCTTGTATCAATAATAAATTGCGTAACTTTCATTCTTGATTATTGCCTTTAATCTTTTTAATAGTTCCTTACAAGATTATTGGTCCTTTTGTATCAATAATCAATTGCGTAACCTTCATTCTTGATTATTGCCTTTAATCATTTTTGATAATTCCTTACAAGATTATTGGTCCTCTTGTATCAATAATCAATTGCATAACTTTCATTCTTGATTATTGCCTTTAATCTTTTTAATAGTTCCTTACAAGATTATTGGTCCTTTTGTATCAATAATCAATTGCGTAACCTTCATTCTTGATTATTGCCTTTAATCATTTTTAATAGTTCCTTACAAGATTATTGGTCCTCTTGTATCAATAATCAATTGCATAACTTTCATTCTTGATTATTGCCTTTAATCATTTTTAATAGTTCCTTACAAGATTATTGGTCCTCTTGTATCAATAATAAATTGCGTAACTTTCATTCTTGATTATTGCCTTTAATCTTTTTAATAGTTCCTTACAAGATGATTGGTCCTTTTGTATCAATAATCAATTGCGTAACCTTCATTCTTGATTATTGCCTTTAATCATTTTTGATAATTCCTTACAAGATTATTGGTCCTTTTGTATCAATAATCAATTGCGTAACCTTCATTCTTGATTATTGCCTTTAATCATTTTTGATAATTCCTTACAAGATTATTGGTCCTCTTGTATCAATAATCAATTGCATAACTTTCATTCTTGATTATTGCCTTTAATCATTTTTGATAATTCCTTACAAGATTATTGGTCCTCTTGTATCAATAATCAATTGCGTAACCTTCATTCTTGATTATTGCCTTTAATCATTTTTGATAATTCCTTACAAGATTATTTGTCCTCTTGTATCAATAATCAATTGCATAACTTTCATTCTTGATTATTGCCTTTAATCATTTTTGATAATTCCTTACAAGATTATTGGTCCTCTTGTATCAATAATAAATTGCGTAACTTTCATTCTTGATTATTGCCTTTAATCTTTTTAATAGTTCCTTACAAGATTATTGGTCCTTTTGTATCAATAATCAATTGCGTAACCTTCATTCTTGATTATTGCCTTTAATCATTTTTGATAATTCCTTACAAGATTATTGGTCCTCTTGTATCAATAATCAATTGCATAACTTTCATTCTTGATTATTGCCTTTAATCATTTTTGATAATTCCTTACAAGATTATTGGTCCTCTTGTATCAATAATAAATTGCGTAACTTTCATTCTTGATTATTGCCTTTAATCATTTTTAATAGTTCCTTACAAGATTATTGGTCCTCTTGTATCAATAATCAACTGCGTAACTTTCATTCTTGATTATTGCCTTTAATCATTTTTGATAATTCCTTACAAGATTATTGGTCCTCTTGTATCAATAATAAATTGCGTAATTTTCATTCTTGATTATTGCCTTTAATCATATTTAATAGTTCCTTACAAGATTATTGGTCCTCTCATATCAATCATCAACTGCGTAACCTTCATTCTTGATTATTGCCTTTAATCATTTTTGATAATTCCTTACAAGATTATTGGTCCTCTTGTATCAATAATCAATTGCATAACTTTCATTCTTGATTATTGCCTTTAATCATTTTTGATAATTCCTTACAAGATTATTGGTCCTCTTGTATCAATAATCAGTTGCATAACTTTCATTCTTGATTATTGCCTTTAATCATTTTTAATAGTTCCTTACAAGATTATTGGTCCTCTTGTATCAATAATCAATTGCATAACTTTCATTCTTGATTATTGCCTTTAATCATTTTTAATAGTTCCTTACAAGATTATTGGTCCTCTTGTATCAATAATCAATTGCAAAACTTTCATTCTTGATTATTGCCTTTAATCATTTTTGATAATTCCTTACAAGATTATTGGTCCTCTTGTATCAATAATCAACTGCGTAACCTTCATTCTTGATTATTGCCTTTAATCATTTTTAATAGTTCCTTACAAGATTATTGGTCCTTTTGTATCAATAATCAATTGCGTAACCTTCATTCTTGATTATTGCCTTTAATCATTTTTGATAATTCCTTACAAGATTATTGATCCTCTTGGATCAATAATCAATTGCGTAACTTTCATTCTTGATTATTGCCTTTAATCATTTTTAATAGTTCCTTACAAGATTATTGGTCCTCTTGTATCAATAATCAATTGCGTAACCTTCATTCTTGATTATTGCCTTTAATCATTTTTAATAGTTCCTTACAAGATTATTGGTCCTCTTGTATCAATAATAAATTGCGTAACTTTCATTCTTGATTATTGCCTTTAATCATTTTTAATAGTTCCTTACAAGATTATTGGTCCTCTTGTATCAATAATCAATTGCGTAACCTTCATTCTTGATTATTGCCTTTAATCATTTTTGATAATTCCTTACAAGATTATTGGTCCTCTTGTATCAATAATCAATTGCATAACTTTCATTCTTGATTATTGCCTTTAATCATTTTTGATAATTCCTTACAAGATTATTGGTCCTCTTGTATCAATAATAAATTGCGTAACTTTCATTCTTGATTATTGCCTTTAATCATTTTTAATAGTTCCTTACAAGATTATTGGTCCTCTTGTATCAATAATCAACTGCGTAACTTTCATTCTTGATTATTGCCTTTAATCATTTTTGATAATTCCTTACAAGATTATTGGTCCTCTTGTATCAATAATAAATTGCGTAATTTTCATTCTTGATTATTGCCTTTAATCATTTTTAATCGTTCCTTACAAGATTATTGGTCCTCTCGTATCAATAATCAACTGCGTAACCTTCATTCTTGATTATTGCCTTTAATCATTTTTGATAATTCCTTACAAGATTATTGGTCCTCTTGTATCAATAATCAATTGCATAACTTTCATTCTTGATTATTGCCTTTAATCATTTTTAATAGTTCCTTACAAGATTATTGGTCCATTTGTATCAATAATCAACTGCGTAACTTTCATTCTTGCTTATTGCCTTTAATCATTTTTAATAGTTCCTTACAAGATTATTGGTCCTTTTGTATCAATAATCAATTGCGTAACCTTCATTCTTGATTATTGCCTTTAATCATTTTTGATAATTCCTTACAAGATTATTGATCCTCTTGGATCAATAATCAATTGCGTAACTTTCATTCTTGATTATTGCCTTTAATCATTTTTAATAGTTCCTTACAAGATTATTGGTCCTCTTGTATCAATAATCAATTGCGTAACCTTCATTCTTGATTATTGCCTTTAATCATTTTTAATAGTTCCTTACAAGATTATTGGTCCTCTTGTATCAATAATAAATTGCGTAACTTTCATTCTTGATTATTGCCTTTAATCATTTTTAATAGTTCCTTACAAGATTATTGGTCCTCTTGTATCAATAATCAATTGCGTAACCTTCATTCTTGATTATTGCCTTTAATCATTTTTGATAATTCCTTACAAAATTATTGGTCCTCTTGTATCAATAATCAATTGCAAAACTTTCATTCTTGATTATTGCCTTTAATCATTTTTGATAATTCCTTACAAGATTATTGGTCCTCTTGTATCAATAATCAACTGCGTAACCTTCATTCTTGATTATTGCCTTTAATCATTTTTAATAGTTCCTTACAAGATTATTGGTCCTCTTGTATCAATAATCAATTGCGTAACCTTCATTCTTGATTATTGCCTTTAATCATTTTTAATAGTTCCTTACAAGATTATTGGTCCTTTTGTATCAATAATCAATTGCGTAACCTTCATTCTTGATTATTGCCTTTAATCATTTTTGATAATTCCTTACAAGATTATTGGTCCTCTTGTATCAATAATAAATTGCATAACTTTCATTCTTCATTATTGCCTTTAATCATTTTTAATAGTTCCTTACAAGATTATTGGTCCTTTTGTCATCAATAATCAGTTGCATAACTTTCATTCTTGATTATTGCCTTTAATCATTTTTAATAGTTCCTTACAAGATTATTGGTCCTCTTGTATCAATAATCAATTGCATAACTTTCATTCTTGATTATTGCCTTTAATCATTTTTAATAGTTCCTTACAAGATTATTGGTCCTCTTGTATCAATAATCAATTGCAAAACTTCATTCTTGATTATTGCCTTTAATCATTTTTGATAATTCCTTACAAGATTATTGGTCCTCTTGTATCAATAATCAACTGCGTAACAACTTCATTCTTGATTATTGCCTTTAATCATTTTTAATAGTTCCTTACAAGATTATTGGTCCTTTTGTATCAATAATCAATTGCGTAACCTTCATTCTTGATTATTGCCTTTAATCATTTTTGATAATTCCTTACAAGATTATTGATCCTCTTGGATCAATAATCAGTGCGCAACTTTCATTCTTGATTATTGCCTTTAATCATTTTTAATAGTTCCTTACAGATTATTGGTCCTCTTGTATCAATAATCAATTGCGTAACTTTCATTCTTGATTATTGCCTTTAATCATTTTTAATAGTTCCTTACAAGATTATTGGTCCTCTTGTATCAATAATCAATTGCGTAACCTTCATTCTTGATTATTGCCTTTAATCATTTTTTGATAGTTTCCTTACAAAATTGTGGTCCTCTTGTATCAATAATCATTTGCAAAACTTTCATTCTTGATTATTGCCTTTAATCATTTTTGATAATTCCTTACAAGATTATTGGTCCTCTTGTATCAATAATCAACTGCGTAACCTTCATTCTTGATTATTGCCTTTAATCATTTTTAATAGTTCCTTACAAGATTATTGGTCCTTTTGTATCAATAATCAATTGCGTAACCTTCATTCTTGATTATTGCCTTTAATCATTTTGATAATTCCTTACAAGATTATTGATCCTCTTGTATCAATAATCAATTGCGTAACTTTCATTCTTGATTATTGCCTTTAATCATTTTTAATAGTTCCTTACAAGATTATTAGTCCTTTTGTATCAATAATCGGATTTCTCTTTCATTCTTGATTATTGCCTTTAATCATTTTTAATAGTTCCTTACAAGATTATTGGTCCTCTTGTATCAATAATCAATTGCATCTTTCATTCTTGATTATTGCCTTTAATCATTTTTAATAGTTCCTTACAAGATTGTGGTCCTCTTGTATATTGTCAAATTGCAAAAACTTTCATTCTTGATTATTGCCTTTAATCATTTTTGATAATTCCTTACAAGATTATTGGTCCTCTTGTATCAATAATCAACTGCGCTTATTCATTCTTGATTATTGCCTTTAATCATTTTTAATAGTTCCTTACAAGATTATTGGTCCTTTTGTATCAATAATCAATTGTGCTTTCTTCATTCTTGATTATTGCCTTTAATCATTTTTGATAATTCCTTACAAGATTATTGATCTCTTGGATCAATAATCAATTCTTGTCTTTTCATTCTTGATTATTGCCTTTAATCATTTTTTAATAGTTCCTTACAAGATTATTGGTCCTCTTGTATCAATAATAAATTGCGTAACTTTCATTCTTGATTATTGCCTTTAATCATTTTTAATAGTTCCTTACAAGATTATTGGTCCTCTTGTATCAATAATCAATTGCGTAACCTTCATTCTTGATTATTGCCTTTAATCATTTTTGATAATTCCTTACAAAATTATTGGTCCTCTTGTATCAATAATCAATTGCAAAACTTTCATTCTTGATTATTGCCTTTAATCATTTTTGATAATTCCTTACAAGATTATTGGTCCTCTTGTATCAATAATCAACTGCGTAACCTTCATTCTTGATTATTGCCTTTAATCATTTTTAATAGTTCCTTACAAGATTATTGGTCCTTTTGTATCAATAATCAATTGCGTAACCTTCATTCTTGATTATTGCCTTTAATCATTTTTGATAATTCCTTACAAGATTATTGATCCTCTTGTATCAATAATCAATTGCGCTTTCATTCTTGATTATTGCCTTTAATCATTTTTAATAGTTCCTTACAAGATTATTGGTCCTCTTGTATCAATAATCAATTGCGTAACCTTCATTCTTGATTATTGCCTTTAATCATTTTTAATAGTTCCTTACAAGATTGTTGGTCCTCTTGTATCAATAATCAATTGCGTAACCTTCATTCTTGATTATTGCCTTTAATCATTTTTGATAATTCCTTACAAAATTATTGGTCCTCTTGTATCAATAATCAATTGCAAAACTTTCATTCTTGATTATTGCCTTTAATCATTTTTAATAGTTCCTTACAAGATTATTGGTCCTCTTGTATCAATAATCAATTGCGTAACCTTCATTCTTGATTATTGCCTTTAATCAATTTTGATAAATCCTTAGAAGATTATTGGTCTTTTCTTGTATCAATAATCAATTGCATAACTTTCATTCTTGATTATTTGCCTTTAATCATTTTTAATAGTTCCTTACAAGATTATTGAATCCTCTTGTATCAATAATCAATTGCGTAACCTTCATCCTTGATTATTGCCTTTAATCATTTTTAATAGTTCCTTACAAGATTATTGGTCCTCTTGTATCAATAATAAATTGCGTAACTGTTCTTGATTATTGCCTTTAATCATTTTTAATAGTTCCTTACAAGATTATTGGTCCTCTTGTATCAATAATCAATTGCGTAACCTTCATTCTTGATTATTGCCTTTAATCATTTTGATAATTCCTTACAAAATTATTGGTCCTCTTGTATCAATAATCAATTGCAAAACTTTCATTCTTGATTATTGCCTTTAATCATTTTTGATAATTCCTTACAAGATTATTAGTCCTCTTGTATCAATAATCAACTGCGTAACCTTCATTCTTGATTATTGCCTTTAATCATTTTTAATAGTTCCTTACAAGATTATTGGTCCTTTTGTATCAATAATCAATTGCGTAACCTTCATTCTTGATTATTGCCTTTAATCATTTTTGATAATTCCTTACAAGATTATTGATCCTCTTGTATCAATAATCAATTAAGCAACTTTCATTCTTGATTATTGCCTTTAATCATTTTTAATAGTTCCTTACAAGATTATTGGTCCTCTTGTATCAATAATCAATTACGTAACCTTCATTCTTGATTATTGCCTTTAATCATTTTTAATAGTTCCTTACAAGATTATTGGTCCTCTTGTATCAATAATCAATTGCGTAACCTTCATTCTTGATTATTGCCTTTAATCATTTTGATAATTCCTTACAAAATTATTGGTCCTCTTGTATCAATAATCAATTGCAAAGCTTTCATTCTTGATTATTGCCTTTAATCATTTTTAATAGTTCCTTACAAGATTATTGGTCCTCTTGTATCAATAATCAATTGCGTAACAACCATTCTTGATTATTGCCTTTAATCAATTTTGATAAATCCTTAGAAGATTATTGGTCCTCTTGTATCAATAATCAATTGCATAACTTTCATTCTTGATTATTGCCTTTAATCATTTTTAATAGTTCCTTACAAGATTATTGGTCCTCTTGTATCAATAATCAATTGCGTAACCTTCATCCTTGATTATTGCCTTTAATCAATTTTGATAATTCCTTACAAGATTATTGGTCCTCTTGTATCAATAATCAATTGCATAACTTTCATTCTTGATTATTGCCTTTAATCATTTTTAATAGTTCCTTACAAGATTATTGGTCCTCTTGTATCAATAATCAATTGTGTAACCTTCATCCTTGATTATTGTCTTTAATCATTTTTAATAGTTCCTTACAAGTTCACTCGACACAGTGATAGTTATTTTACTCCATTCTTTCTTGGCAATAGTTTCTTCTTCTATTTTCTCTAAATTCAAAGGGCTTACTTCTCTTACTTTTTTCTTCAAATATACTCAGAAATTCTCAATGGTGTTTAGGTCTTGAATTTGTGCAGTGTACACCAATACTTTAATTTTATTGTCATCTATTTATTTTGTGACAATTCGTGCCGTGTGTTTCAGGTCATTGTTTTGTTGAAATGTCCTGCGTTGTGCATTTTTTAAATATTATTTTTGTGAATAGCTAAATATTATTCTTTATCCCTAATACCCTGTACTCTTTTGGTCCAGAAGCAGCAAAATATCCTCAGAGTAGAACACCCCCACCACCATTATTAATTGCAGGGAGGGTATTTTTGAGTTTGTGAGCTTCATTCACTTTCTTCCATACATAATGAGAGTTCATATGCCCCCAAATAATTCTAGTTTAGTTTCATCTGATTATAAAACGAAGTTCCAATATTTACTCCCATGTTCTAAATGGCTTCTAGCATAAGCTAATCTGAATTTTAGGTGTTTAGCCTTAAGAAAGGGAGATTTCATTAGGCAACAAGCTTGAATTCCTGTTTGATGAAAGCATCTAGTGACTGTCTTCATCAATACATTCAACTCTAATGCCCTTACATCATTGACAATGTCATTTATTGTTAACTGAGAATTATTCATCTCTAACAAATTTCCTTTCCATTCTCTCAGAAATTAACCATTTTCTGCCAATCCTTAATTTATTCTTAACAGAACGAGTCTTGTTGTACTTCTTAATAATGCTATGAATTGTCGATCTAGGAACATTAAACATTTGGAAAGTGTTGCATATCTAACGCCGTGTTCGTACACATCAACTATCCTCATTCGAAGCTTCTTGTCAAGTTAAGTTATCTTAACCAAGGTTGCAGAATGAATGAGTTATCATGGTGCATGGCACTGACAAATTGTCTTCTTCATTACCTTTTAGAATGTTATAGAATCAGGTCAATACAATATCATTTTCAAAGGGTGTTTGTATTAACTGTCAAATTAAGAAAAAATACATTACAATTGTCATAGAGTAATATCATTTCATAATTTCTATCAGTTGTGAGGGCAAATAAATTTAGACTGCAACAATTTTTAGAAAAAATCTTTAATCTTCACTTTTTTTTAATCAATTCACCCAAGCAAGACAGTACTGCCACTGGTTCACAGGGGGCTACATAAGAGGAGAGCAAAGACAAAGAGGAACTGAAAAAGAAGCAGTTACAGGGGGTGTCAGATAATGGGTAAGAGAAGGATGGGAGTACTGTTGTAAAGAGAGTTGTGTGAGAGGAGAGTGAAAGAAGGAGAAGAACAAGATTCAGGGAGTGTTGGGGAAAGAATAAGAGAAGTATGGGCATCATGGAGATAAGAGATGGCGATTGATGTTGTATTTAAACTCTTGTAGCTATCAGAGAAGCAAGTATATGGAAGGGAGTTTTACAGATGGGAAGTGCGAGAAAAGAAGCTGATAGAGTAGAAGTGGTGGCTGCATTTGGTTGTTTTGACTGTAAAAGGGTTGACAGTCTGGTTGCTTGAGTAAATTCTTATGTAGGGGTCACCAGTGTGCTAAGCTTGTCGGAGCAGAAGCCATGAAAATATTTGTAGAAGAGACAAAGGGAAGCCACATCTTATTGTTGAGAAATTGGCTGAAATCAAGCTGCCAGGTTGGGATCGATTACATTGCAGATTCTCTTCTGGAGCCTGTTGAGAACCCTCAAGATGAATAGCAGGGACACCCGATCAGATATAATAACTATTCAATGTATGGGCTGATGGTTGATTTGTATATGTGCAAGATGGACTCAGACAAGAAAAACTTCCTGGCCTGACACAGTGACCCAACCTTCCTAGATTTTGCTATTGATTAAATTTTGCTATTGATTCAATGAAGTTGTTCCACTTGAGGTCGGCTGAGAGAGTGAGGCCGAGGAAGCACAGCATATTGCTTTTGAGGAGACTAGCTAGATCCATGTTAATAGAGGTAGGAGGGACTGTCTATGGTGGTTGACGGATAGCAGCTTTGTTTTGGAAGCATCAAAGTTCACAGATTGAAGGTGCTTCTCAAGATTAGCAGTGAGGTCATCTTTGTCCGCCTGGGCAGATTTCTGACTGAGATGGTGTTGTCAGCGTAAATGCCTAATTGGGATTTGATCACATCAGGGAGATTGTTGATGAAGATCAGAAAGAGTGTTGGGCCTACAATGGATCTCTGGGGGGCAGCCGTGTATGTGTTATAGGTTCTGGAGGTGTGCCTGTTTAGGAGGACCTTCATTATGTGGTTTGGTAGAAATGATTGGATCAAACTAAGCATGCACCCAGTGGTACTGAAGACTGTAGAGGAATTGCCCATGCACACTAGAAAGTATTATTGTGTGATGCCAATAAGTGAAAGAAAAAGTTATCGGGGCGGATTGATACCTATGACTGCTACATATTGGAAAAGGGGATGTTCTGATTTGGAAATTGTTATATCCCGGGAGGGGATAAACAAAGAATAGTGCAAGAAATAATTCTTAACACTGAGGATATATAAAGAGAGATTTATTATGCCTCAGTACAATAAACCAAATACACGTACACCAACGAACAGTTAACAAGAATAACAATCAAGAAGGCAATGTCTCTGTATAGGACGTATGCGTCCGTCTTGAGAAGAAGGCTTCCGTCTAGTGACATCTAACTCTTGTCTAATGCCGATGGCTCTCGACTAAAGTCGATGACTCTCGTATAATAACAAAGACTGTCCATCACTCCCGTGTAATGACGAAGACTCTCATATAGTCACGAACACTCTGTAGTTCATTCTAGTCCCTGTATAGGACGTATGTGTCTGTCTTGAGAAGAAGGCTTCTGTCTAGTGACGTCTAACTCTCATCTAAGGTTGATGGCTCTCGACTAAAGTCGATGACTCTCGTATAATAACGAAGACTGTCCATCACTCCCATGTAATGATGAAGACTCTCATATAGTCACGAACACTCTGTAGTTCGTTCTAGTCCCTGTCTTTTATAACCTGGGCCATACCCATTCCTGGGTAAGACAGGATATTCCTCCACAACAGAAATGTAATTAATTTTCATGAGCCAGACAACAAAATGGCTCTTGTTAGAAGATAGGGGAGTCACCAACTTCTCAACTATATCATGTCCCACTCCAGTTTTAGGTGGAGGTCAATAAATGCAATGAATCAAAGTGGCTAAAAGCAGTGACTGCAGGCATTGAAATGAGAGACGACCGCATTGACTGACATCACGTCTCTGCCTGTCTGAATAGAACCCCTGACATAAGCCTTCTGCTAGACTAAACCAAATCAGTCAAAAGTGACATGATCAATTTAAGAAGCGGGATGGGTTGATAATTATCTGCATGAGGAATTGATAAATTCTAACGTCAAGACTAACTAAGCACTGTACAAAAGAACATACATAAAAGCATTTAATTTTATTATTTTTTTGCTTGTTTTCATTTTTTTCAAACCAATACAATGATTCCTGAGGACGATTCAGTCTTTACCAGCCTTATGATCAAAACTAAACACAATGTGGGATAGGGTAGAGTTTGAATTGAAGTGGTTATCTTATTGATCAGCCATAGGAGTTAGACATTCAGATGGCTGGCTGAGTGGGAGGTAACAATTAATGCCGTGGTAACCAGGATTTAACCCTGGGTTGACTACGACAAACCCAAGAACGACAGACAACCAAGCAAAGAAGAAAAACAAGAAAAGAATGAGAACCAACGAACATTGGTCATTTTGACCATATGGTTCTAAACGTACACTCCACTATTTTTTTTCCCTTGTTAAAATTTGCAACGACCATAAGACAATCACACAGCAACCTCTTAACAAGTAACAGGTAGAATAATCTGTGGTTATCCTTGCTGATTAGGAAGTAACTGAACCAAGGACCAAGAAGGTAAGCATGAGAAGAGCAACCCCTGTGGAACTGTAAGAAATATAAACAGATGAAGACTGCTAGGAAGAAGAGAGAAAAACAGGACAACAGCCAGTAGAAACTGTTGGTGGCAAATTGAGCGAGGTGGCCAAAGTACCAACACAGGGTCCAGTGGTGATGGCCGGTGATGTTCATTTGTTGTCTGTCACTGTTGTCAAATAAAGGGCTTCATGAAGCCACCACTAAGCCCCACTGTTATCAATGGACTATAAAAAAAAAGCAAAGTATCCCATTAATAAAGGCCAAGGTTCTGACTTGAAACTTCCTGGGAAAGAGGAAGAACTGAGCAAGTGGGAAGAAGAGGATGAGATACCTCTTTCCTGGCTCCAAAGGCGGTTAAGAGAAGAAAAAAAGCTAGAGGCTGAGCCAGAGTTAACTCTTAAGAAGAGACTGAGAGGAGCAGGGAACTTCAAATCTTAATAAGAAAATAAAGCTGTGAACAGTAGGATGGATAGGTTTGGTGTCAGTGCAGCACAACATCGGGTTCATTCACTACCCTACCCAGTAACTAACAGAAGGGGCTGGTTGAAGAGGATAGAGGTGTGGTTAACATGTTACGAAGGGGGAAGAAAATTACTTATTTGTGCTGTTGCTGGTCTGCACATGATGCATATGTCTGGCGATGGTATTAATGAAGCACAACCTTTGGGGCAAAAGTGTTGCACACCTGTCTAAATCCCACCAGTCTACTAAAGGAGAGTTAAAAGGAGAAAGGTTAAATTTGAGAAACCAAAGAAAAGAATGCAGTGGAAGTGCTTCAGAGTCATTGAATATGAAAATAAAGAATAAGTGGTTAGAGGGGTAAAAACAAGAAAATCTTGTTGCTCTTGTGAGAATGGCTGGTATACAAGGACTGATATTTTTGATGACAGTGATACTACTGATGCCAATGATAATGATAGGAGCTTAGAAACACAGCCAAAATACAATTTTCAAGAAAACAAGCAAAGTGATAATAACCAGGTCAAAATGGTTGGTCACCTTTGTGATAGATCTGAACCCATATGAGTTACTATTGAACAAATTGGAGAGTGAGCATAGTCAGGGTGAATATAGCACAAAATATTCCAAGGAACAAAGGTGCCTTAGACTGTTGTACTCCCTGGAATTGGAGACAGTTATAATGGAAGCTCAGTGGAGAGATATGAGGAATTATATGAAAGGAGTTGAACTACTGCAAACAAGAAGAAAGAGAGCAGTAGTCCTTATTGTTAGAAAAGCACTGAGTGTCCTGTTTGGAACAGTAACTGAAGATAATGTCTAGGTTATAAAGCAAAAACTTAAGGAAGTGGAAAAGGATCAGATAATCTTAGACCAGGTCACAAGTTAAAGTGTATCAATGTGACAAGGTTAGAACTGGCAAAAAATAGTATCAATTGATTAATAAATAACCAATGAGAACTAAGACAGGAGATAGCTAATAGTTTGGAGACTGTGACAACTGAGTTACAAGAACTGAGTGGGTTAATACAACAGTATTTCCAGTTAATGACTATTTCTGATAAGGTTCAATGGACTAGTCAGTCCCTGATGATTTTGTTAGGGCATGTGAGAGTTCAACTGGATATGTTGTCATTAGGACACCTGTTCCCTAGCATAGTAGTGACCTCTAGTCACTTGAAAGAATTATTATTTAAGATACATTTAAGATTTAATTTTGCCAGTGGACCCCACCAAGGAATTATGGAAATACTACAATGCATTAGGTTGTATTACCTTGTTGGAGAATGGGAGGTTGCTGGTGTTGATGTCTATTCCACTGTTGGACAAAGAAAGTATTTTAAAGTATATCAAATCATAAATTTACCTATTTTCTTTCCCTGAGTAGATCAGGGCTTAGGATCAGTTGCTAGATACCAAACTGATATGGAGTATGTAGTTTTGAATTCAACATGAACAAAATAAATGATGCTGATTGTTGTGGATTCTTGTTGAGAAACCACACAAAATAATAAATAACAAAAACTGATATGGAGATAGAAAATGTAAGTTATATTGAACAAAAATATACAAACTGGAACACAGGTTAGTCAATTCCGGAATACTAGGTTAGTAGGAATCAATATATACAATCTTGTAGTGAAGAATTATGTTTGGGTAATGAGTCTATATCCTTACTGACCAACTAGCTGCGGTACAACTACTCAACTCAACTCAACACCTTGTATAGACAGGATTATATGTACACCTTAGACCAGTCCATCTTATGTGCAAAAAGGGGTGATCCCCAACACTGATGACAGAAGAAGCAAGGAAGTGTAGGGTTAATGCTTTAGGAACATGTACTTCACTAAGTCCTATATATAACACATGTAATCACAGATAGTGTGTACTTGAACTATTTAAAAGGAACAGCGAGGGGATTGAAGAAAAATTGTCAAGTAGAGGTATTGACAGTGTTGCCACAAGTTATTGGTATATCTGATAGAGTTTAGGCAGTGGCCATACAGGAGTAAATTGATCTGTCTATTGTATGCGTTGAAAAATCTACTAAGACGCTGAGAGCGGAATCTCCATTGTCCTTAATAAAACTACCTCTGGGGTGCTCAGTATTTGGAATATCCATCTCCCTGGCCAAAGAGAAATATGAAGTAAAAGATTCAATTCTGGCAATAATTGACAAAAGTTTAGGTAATTGCACAGAATTGTGGGAAATGGTGGTGGGTAGGTTCCCTGAAGATACCCTAGAAAATATACCAAAGTTAGGAAGGATTAGTAGGAAGTATTAGTAGGAAGGATTAGTAGGAAGGATTAGTCTGAATCAAAAGACAAATGTTTTGGGAAAAGAGAGTATATTTTAGAAGGAAAATAAAAGGATCATAATAAACTATTTGGCATTGATAGTAGCAGTGATAGGGAAATTTAAAAAGTGTAGAAAGAAGTCGATTAACAATGTTTAAGCAAGTATGCAGCAGCTGGAGAAGGGAATATCGTGTGGTGTTCTTTACCCAAACAGATCAAACAAAGACAAAGAAGAAACTAGATTGAATTTGACAGGGGAAGAGGAAGTAGAGCCTGTTAAAGAAACACCAAAACTACCTAATGTGGAGAGAAGAACAGTGACCAAGAAGAATAAGCAATAAACACACACACACACACAAAAAAAAAAAAAAGCAAGAAACACTTATTAAAAAAATTGCATGAAAACATTGCATGAAAAAGAAGGGGAAATATTTTTTATGAAACATTGCATGAAAAAAAAAGGTATATAAGATGTATATACAGTACTGTGCAAAAGTATTAGGACAAGAATTTTATCTTTTATTGTAATTAGAGTTTAAAATCACCCCCTTCCTAACACTTTTGCACACTACCAGTAGTGTGCAAAAGTGTTAGGACAGGGGTGATTTTAAACTTTATTTTGATGCCTCATAAAAGATAAAATAGTTCTTGTCCTAATACTTTTGCACAGTACTGTATGCATATATAAAGATATTATATGTATATATGTATATATAGATATATATGCGCCAGATCACTTTGTGGCTTCCCCTATGTAGATTGGGGTTGCAGGTTTGAATCCTGCTGAATGACACACATTCTCATAGCAAAAATTTATCGCAAATAATCAGGTAGGTAGAAATAAATATATAATACTGTTAGATTATAAACAGAATATCTACTTAAATATGAGTATTGATCAAAAATAATGTTCAAACAAATCATTTCATATAGACATATGTATATATGTCTATATAGATATACGTACATATATATATAGAGAGAGAGAGATAGATAGATAGATAGATAGATAGATAGATAGATAGATAGATATAAAAAAAATTAAGGCAGACATGTTATTTCATGGTAAATCGGAAGTATAGGCCTATTTCAGGTGAACCATCATCAGCTTTCCTCTTTATTTTACAAAGAATTTGTGTAAAATCCTTTGTAAAATAAAGAGGAAAGCTGATGATGGTTCACCTGAAATAGGCCTATACTTCCGATTTACCATGAAATAACGTGTCTGTCTTAATTTTTCTTGTATTTGCTCTATATGTATTTATATACATATATATTTAGACCTCTCTTAAAGAGTTATCCTACCACTGTATGTACAGGATGCTCCTTTGGATTCTTCTATACCCATACTGCATGCTGATATATATAGATATATGTATATATGTATATTATATATGTATATATAGATTTGCAGTGTTGGACAAGATATTCCAAATACACAGGTGACATTGTAAGGCAAACAATGTCAGATGTCCTCACAATTTCAGAATTGGAATGTTCTATCTGTCTGGCATTCACTATTATGTCACATTTATAATTCATATGGTTATGCCATGAGAAACATAGCCAGTATTTACATTGACTCCCCAGTTCAAACTACAACTGATATATCTCTGGCCATTTCTATAATGTCAAGGTATGATGGTACCATCTACCATTACCTTCACATACTGCTAATCTATGCCTTTTGGCACATCAGTGTATAAAATCCCAGAGATACATAAATATGTTTAGTAGATTGATTGATTGCAGTTGAATAGAGATAACGAGACTTGAATGAAAGGGGAAAGTTATAGAAAAAATAGTCAAATAATATTCGACTGTTTTCTGTTTATTAGTAATTTTAGAAGTAGAATTTTGGCCATATCTCTCAGCTGGACAGAGTGAGATAGACTTGAACAAAACAGATGGACATAAAGACTGATATGGTTATGAAAAAATTGACAGACAGATATAACAAGCTGATATAGATAGGTATAAATAGACTACTGATAGAGAGAGAGAAGAAAGCAGACTAAAATCTAGATATATGAATATATGGATTGGTAATCAGACACAACAGATTGGAATTGATAAATATAAATAGAGTGAAAGAGATATGAACAGTCTGAGTGTAATATGAATAGCCTAAATAGAGAGAGGGAGAGGTGAATAAACAGACTGAGATAGAGAGATAGATACTAGCATAGATAGATAGATAATGAATAAACTGACATAGATAGATAGATAGATAGATAGATAGATAGATAGATAATGAATAAACTGACATAGATAGATAGATAGATAGATAGATAGATAGATAATGAATAAACTGACATAGATAGATAGATAGATAGATAGATAGATAGATAGATAGATAGATAGATAGATAGATAATGAAATAAATGACATAGATAGATAGATAGATAGATAGATAGATAGATAATGAATAAACTGACATAGATAGATAGATAGATAGATAGATAGATAGATAGATAGATAGATAGATAGATAATGAATAAACTGACATAGATAGATAGATAGATAGATAGATAGATAATGAATAAACTGACATAGATAGATAGATAGATAGATAATGAATAAACTGACATAGATAGATAGATAGATAGATAATGAATAAACTGACATAGATAGATAGATAGATAGATAATGAATAAACTGACATAGATAGATAGATAGATAGATAATGAATAAACTGACATAGATAGATAGATAGATAGATAATGAATAAACTTAGATAGATAGATAGATAGATAGATAGATAGATAATGAATAAACTGACATAGATAGATAGATAGATAGATAGATAGATAGATAGATAATGAATAAACTGACATAGATAGATAGATAGATAGATAGATAGATAGATAGATAGATAGATAGATAATAAAGGGACTGAAATAGATAGGTAGATAATGAAGGGACTGAGATAGATCATGAATGGACTGAGGTAGATAAATAAAAATCAAGACATTTGAATTGACTGAGATAGATAAGTAATTAGATTTTAACCAAGGTAGATATGAACAGAATGAAATAAATAAGTAAATAGATAGATACCAAATTTAATTTGTTTTTAGAGCACCCAATAAATATCAAAATTACTATGCCTAGGGGTAAGGGAAAATAATAAATATTATTAGAACTTAATGTGGCCAGAAATTTTGAAAAGTATTTTCATTATTCCAAAAACTGAGTCCATGGAACTCTGTTACTCCAATACTCACCCCCCAACTCGCCCCCCAAAAACCAAGCTGTTGGCAGTATTCAAGGACCTTTTTATAAAACATACACCTGAAGAAGGGTGGCAATGTGATAAAAACAACAAAGATGAGCATGCTAATCAGAATAACAAATATAACATTCTTAAACTTGATAATAATCTCTGTTTCATAGACCGATAAAACTTTTTTAGACAGACCAATTTTGAAATGAAATCAATGTTTTCCACAAATGTTCGAATTAAACACTTGGAGACAGAAGATTTGTTTGAACAAATCTATATTATATAAAACTACAATTTTCCATCTGAAAACTGATTCCTTATACTTGAAAATTAAATTAAAAGTTTCCAGTTTGCTTCCTACTAATAGGCGAGAGCTGTGGAAGAAAGATTTATTGCCCCATTTGTTTCCCCCATTGTGAACAGTACTATATTCATGATAAAATAATACCTATTTCACAAAGAGAATGAAATGGCTGAAAGGAAAAGGAATTACAAACATGGTTTGTTCTCAGAGATAGTTTTATACCACTAAGACAGACACATATATATATATATATATATATATATATATATATATATATATGTATATATATATAAATACTTATGTGTCCCACACAGAGAATAATATATATCTACACAGTCAGAGTGAAAAGAAAATGAAAAGGTAGGGTCTTATATATAATATGGAGTTTCCTCTGTGTCTGGAGAAGCCATGTTTAGGAACTCAGATTTAAATGGGTCTGATTAATCTGCCATGTCCCAGGTGAGGACATATTGCATGAACAAGAAATAGCAAATCTTAGGTTTTCCCAAACTGAGAACTGCAAACCAGAGTTTTTTCTATATTTGGGGAAGCTGTATTCTTAAAGAGAAACAACAACATGGACATGTAATCTGCAACATTTGGCAGTTGGCTGGCTGCCTGGGTAGAAACCTGAACAGAATGAACAATACATGTGTCTTGGCACCAAAAAGCTTACTGACTGAATGAATGACTGACCATTTTTGTCACTGTTTAAAGTGACGTCACTGAATGGTCACTGCATGACTCACATGACTATCACAACATTAATATCCTTATATTAATAAATGTTTCTTTGGAACTGTAGTAACAGTGTAATTTAGATATAAAGATTTTTTTTTTTTTTTTTTTTTTTAATCATTTCACCCCGAGCAAGGCAGAAACGCCACTGATGTGCAGGGGGTTACATAAATGTAGAAAGATTAATTAGAAAAGAGTGAGGAGTACAAGCTAGTTAGAAAGGAACAATAGAAAGCTGAGAAAGCAGGTGCAATGACAGATACATGGGCGGAGAGAACGTGAAGATTATACAGGGGAGGGGAGAGAGCTAGAGTCCAGTGGTTAGTAGGTGAGTATTAACTTTGCTTTTAAATTTCTGGAGGTCATAGCCGTCAGAAAAGCAAGAATACGGGAGCGAGTTCCACAGGCGGGAAGTGCGAGAGAGGAAGCTGCAGGAGTAGAATTGTCGTCTGCGTTTGGCTAACCTTACTGTGAATGGGTGGGACCCAGTTGCCAGTCTGGTTGCACGGGTAAACACCTGTAGAGGAGGCATCAGTGACTTAAGCTCATCCGAGCAGAAGCCATGAAAGTATTTATAGAAGAGACAGAGGGAGGCCACATTTCGACGATGGGAAAGTGGCTGCAGACGAGTCGCCAGATCAGTACCTATCACATTACAGACTCTCCTTTGGAGCTTGTCAAGAACACTGAGGAGAACGGCAGGGGCACCTGACCATAAATGGCAGCAGTACTCCATGCACGGACAGATGGTTGACTTGTATATATGCAGGATGGATTCAGGTGGAAAAAACATCCTGGATCGACATAGTGACCCAATCTTCTTAGCAGTAGATTTTGCTATGGATTCAATATAGTGCTTCCATTTGAGGTCTGAGGACAGGGTAAGTCCGAGGAGGCGTAGTGTATTACTCTCCGGGAGAATCATCTGGTCCATGCTTATGGGAGGCAGAAGAGGTTGCCTGTAATGGTTGACAGACAACAGCTTGGTCTTAGAGGAATTGAAGTTGACAAGCCACTTCTTGCCCCAGTTCACCACAGAGTGTAGATCCCGCTCAAGGTCAGCAGCGAGATTATGTCTGTCCGCCACTACTGGAGCGGGAGTATATTGTAGTGTCATCTGCGTAGATGCCTACTTGGGACTTGATCTCATCTGGTAGGTCGTTGATGAAAATAAGGAAGAGCGTCGGGCCCAGGATAGAGCCTTGTGGGACACCGGCATTCGTGCTGTAGGACGAAGAGGCACGCCCATTCAGAACGACCTTCATTTTGCGGTTATTTAAGAAAGATTGGATTAGGTCAAGCAGGTGACCGGTAATACCATAACCGCGTAGTTTGCATAGGAGGCCAGGGTGCCAAACCCGGTTGAAAGCCTTGGAGATGTCCAGAGCAACCGCGCGAGCCTCGTCAGACTCATCAAGGGCCTGTAGCATGTACTCCGTTACAGTTGTTAGCAGGTCGGCTGTGGACCTGTCAAATTGGAATCCATATTGCCTGTCGGAGAACAGTTTGTGGGCGGTGAGATGATGAACTATTTCAGCATTGATTATAGCCTCGAACACTTTCCCGAATATTGGTAGAAGACTGATAGGGCGATAGTTGGATGGGTCCGAGGGTTCACCACAGTTCTTAAAGACAGGAACGACTGAGGAGAATTTCCAGCATGCAGGAAAGCAGGAAGCAGAAAGGCAGTAGTTAAACAGTTTAGAGAGGACAGGGGAAAGTTCAGGGGCACACCTAAAACATTTACTTAATACTGAATGGAAAATATTCCAACAAAGCCTTAGACTGGACTCAAATTACTAAAATAGAAAGTCTTTTCTTGAGAACCAAAGTCAAACTTGTTCTTGGAGAATTTTTTTATCAAGAAAAATCATTAAGCAAAGTTGGACCTACATACCCTCAAAAATAAATGTAGTATCAAAAAGATGGTTTTCCCTTGACACCACTATTATTTTAACTACCTTCACTTCTCGGTAATGTTTATTTTTTTAAAAGTGATAATTAGAATTTATAACAAAGATATTAAATGCTATTTATTTATTAGATTGTTTATTTACAAGAATAATTTTATATTTCCAACATTTTAAAAACTAATACAATTTAAAACTAATGCAATGCAATATTTATCATTTATCAATTTATGAAGAAATAAATATGAAAACAATTTTTATTCATAAATTTATAAACATTAACTAAATTATTAAAATATCAGAACAAAACATGAGGAAATTGTTATCATTTACCCTTTAATAAAGTTTCAATCAATTCGCAATTAGCCAATTTTTTGCCAACCATTTCACGGAAAAAATATAATAAACAAATAATTTGTCAATAGAAAGATCATCCTTTTGACATTATTTTTTGTGGGCACAATGGTCCAAATTTGCCAACTTTTGAATTCTAATTAAGCCTTTTAAAAATAAAACTTAAAAAATCCAATAATGAACAGACAATAAATATTCCAACAAGGCCTCAGACTAAACTCAATTAAATTACCAATATTGAAGGTCTATTCCTGTGAACCAAAGTCAAAATTGTCTTCTGAGAAACCTGTTCACAAGAAAGACTTTTGAATTCTTAGCAAAACTTAAAAAAAAAATGCAAATATAGTTCCCCGATTTCTTGACATACTGGTAGCAGGCATCTTTTTCTATAGAATATTCCAGCACAAATCTATACTATTATTTGGCTTGGTTGTATGTACAGCCATTATAATGTTCTATCGTGGGTCTGAATGTCCTATTGACATGATCTCTGGCCTTTCTGGAA
The DNA here is from genome assembly GCA_037127315.1 of Ascarosepion bandense. Classification (NCBI taxonomy): domain Eukaryota; kingdom Metazoa; phylum Mollusca; class Cephalopoda; order Sepiida; family Sepiidae; genus Ascarosepion; species Ascarosepion bandense. Next base: position 3,384,972 of record JBBBDQ010001389.1, read on the forward strand.
TCTGTTAAGCTTTTTGACCAAGAAACGCACATAATGATATTATGCAGGAAGGAATTGGAAAAAGTGAGGAGGAGAAAAAGAAGGGAAATAATGGTAAGTGGATAAGAACACAGGAGAAAAACAGAAAGAAAACCAAGTAAAAGTAAATGATATATAGTTATGTATCAATTGTACATTGCGACACGGAAATTTCTATGTTTCCAGATAGATTCTCATCATCAGGCAATGTTGATGTTAGTTGTGCAGATGATTTACATTTAAATGACAAAAACCTTTGGTTTGCTGTGTATGCATGTGGGTGTTTCTTGTGGTTAATCAGAAAGGAGATTCATTTTGGGATTTGGCCCCAAAGAATACATACTAACCAACTTTTTCTCTTTTTTACTTTTTTCCCTTTTCCCCCCTCATCCTACCCTTTCCTTGTTTCTTTTCCCTCCTTAATGTTAACCTGCCTTTAACCTGATCTTATCATTTTCCCTTTTTTCCCTTCAGTTTTATTACTTTTGATGTGATATTCTCATTGAGTACCAATTCTATATTTTTTTTACTTATCATTTTAGTCTATTTATTTATTTGTTGTAAACTCTTTTTTTAAAAAAGAAAAGATTTTTTAAAACTAAAAGTATATATATATATATATACTGGAAGTATATACATATATATATATATAATTTTTTTTTAAAAAAAGAAAAGATTTTTTTTAAACTAAAAGTATATATATATATATATATATATAGTATATCAAGGCAGCAAGTAATTTTCTAAACATATGCTGTTAAATATAAGAGACAACGAATGTCTATTATGTTTAATCATGAGCCGTTCTAAATGTCGTATTTTTGCTTTAATTAAAGTTAAAGCAAAAATACAATGTTTAGAACGGCTCATGATTAAACATAATAGACATTCATTGTCTCTTATATTTAACAGCATATGTTTAGAATATATATATATAGAGAGAGAGAGAAAGAGAGAAAGGTGGAAGGGATGGATATGAAAGACAAGAAACATCCATGTTGGTTGAATATCAAGAAAGAATAAGTTTGCTAAGCAGGTATGGATTGGAAGAAAAGTTGTGAGACATCAAAATTCTTTGTAGACATATCGTGTAAAAGAAAGATAAAAGCAAAGTTGCTGTAGAAAATATTTGTGCATTCTTTATTTGTTTTTCCCATATGAAACTAATCCATGTTTGCATAAGATTTAGATAACAACATAGATACTGACCACGGTTGGAAAGGATAGGGGAAAGAATTAGAAGATACAGGCAAAGGGTGGGAGAATACCAGTTATTAGTCTTAGTTTTCAGCACATTATTTTATTCATGCATCTCACTTATAAATTATTTGTCTTAAGTTTTAACACCAGCTAACTTTTCTATTTGACTTTAATTACTACACTGCATAGAATTTGCAATACAATTTATGAACAACACTGTGTTTATCTATAAGTACTTTCGGAGTAGTTGTTCTGATGAACTACCCCTATGAATTGAAGCACAGTACTAGATTGGTAGTAAGGTCTCATCATTTTACAGTTGAAATAGCTTGATGCAACTATGCTAATAGTTTCTTCTCTCTTTGAAATTTTTTTCTAGCTTGCTTATGGCTATATCATGTTGAAACTTTGGTTCCTGTATGATACCCAAAGTTAAGCAACATTGAGTCTGATGGGTGACTGCTTGAGAATAGCAAGTGCTGTAAGCTTGGATGTGTGGATGGTGTAATGGATAATGACTTGGAATTGTTAATTGGAGAGCCAAGTTCTAATTACAGACTAATTTGTTATATTCATTTACATGCAAATGTCCCTGGGAAAAATATGAATCCACCTCTTCTCCTCTCAACTATGGGTTAATTAGTAAGACTTGTATCATGATTATTTCTCTGATAATCTTCTCTGATGCTCACAAAATGTTGGCAATCTTTGGCAACTTGCTGTAAAGTAACATCGGGCTCGTTTTCAAGCTTGTTGAGTACCCTATGATGTATTTTGGTGTCTTTCCCTGAAATCAAACCCAGGTATTTAAAATTATTGGTGCTTAATTCTCTCAATTTGAAGTCATTGCAGTGTTCATTGACTACACTCATGAAAATAGTCTAATCTTTGTTTCCTTTGCGGATGAGATTCATGCATTTCCAACGCTTGTGAAACAGTGATGTTTTTGAACTGAAGAGTTCTGTTAATGATTGAATCACCTCTTTAAATTTCAAGTCACTGGTTCTCTTAAGCAGAATATAGTTAACAAACTATATTCTGCTATGCCTAATTTCCTGAGGAGTAGGCAAACCTTTTATGGTCAGCCTAACTTACATAATTTGTATTGTATAAGTTCTCATAACGTTTAAAGTACGAAGCAAATATCATTTCTTCTTCAGGTGCAAATGTGAAGTTTTCAGTCGCACTCCATATAGCATTTTGAGAGAATGCATTTTCGATGTCCTCATTTTGGCTTTTGATAGATATATTATACAAATGTCTTTGCTCATTCTGTGTTTGAAGAAGCATTTCTTCAAGTTTCTGTTGTCTAACCTGAATTTCAAGGTGCAATTCCTCAAATTTCTTCTGGTATTCTGCTTGTTCTCAGAATTTCTCTTATCTTTCCAAATATTTCTGTTCCAACAGCAGTTGTTGTTCCTGTGGGTGTTTCATCAACTCTAGCATTGCACTTTTAAATTTGTCTATTTTACCGTGGTGGTACGTAAAATAAGAATGAGGGGGGGAATTTTTTTCTTGTTACCCTCTTAATCAACAATAAGTCTGTTTGATTTGTAGGATTCTTATACTGAAAGATTTAAAAGTGGGAGAGGCGGTAAATTTTTACCCTATCAGCGAAAACAATAAATCTGTTTGACTAGTACAGTTCTTTTAGTGACTTGTTGGAATGGAAAAAAAAAATAACGAGGTTCACCAACTTTCTTCCTAACCTGTGAATTGAACTTGTAGATATCTATTGTTTTGAAGAGTTTCTTTTTTTTCACTGTCAGTGTTGTAATTGCACTTGATGCCCTTTTGTCATAGAGTCCGATTAGAATTCCTTCTTTCACCACTGTTGTAGACACTGACCAAAAAAAATATTTTATGATTTCATGTGATGTTCGTTTCTTTGAATCCTTCGTCACCAAGATGTTGTGACCAAGTGAATGGTTTAAGAAATAAGAAAACGTGTTATAGAAATATTGTATATTTAACAGTACATACAACAGAAGAGTATTACACGGCTAGTACATGTGTTGGTTGTCTAGCATTCAATGACTTCAACTGTTACCCCAAGGTATCCTCTCCTACTAATCTTATAGTAGGTGGAAGAGTCCAACATAGACTCTTTGGAGGAAGGACACCACAACAGAAACTCTTCCGGCTTCATGTTTCCTAGTCAACTTTGATTATTAAAAATGTAATCGCTATGGTCTGTCTTCTTAATTCCATTTTTTGATTGATCTCTCTTTTTAATAATGTTTTTGTTTTCTTTTGTCATATTCTCTCACACTCTAGCATCTTAGTAGCTTTATTGCCTTTCTTGGGGTAAAATGATTATATATATAGTCATCCACAGACAGATCTGTTTCACAGCTCATCAGTACGGTTAGTCATCTGATTGATTTTAGCCAGGATTGAAACCTGATCGAATTGACATCAGTCGGCAATTCTACCACTGAGCTATGAGCACTCGGTAGAAGAAGGCAGATTTTAGTGTGTGATATACCATTTAAACACACACCAGTAACTGAGAGTGTTCTATTTCATTATGGAATGGACGATGCATAGGTGCTAGAGTAGTCACTGTTTTTTCAAAGTCTACTATTCTTCCAGAGTTCTCAATCAGGGTGTGAGAGTGTAGAATAGTTATCTGCAGACTATACATATATATTTGAAAAAAGCCCTGAGGAGTGAGGACATCATGTGATGCCTTCACAAAACTTTTAAGTTGGCATAATTCTGCATAGTTAAGTGACAAACTTTTCTACATCAATCCTTTATATATATATATATATATATATATATATATATATATATATATATATATAAAATAAAAAGTGTGAGAAGCTGTGAACGTTTTCTTTAAAATATATGTTTATTGTTTTGGTATTTATACAAGTTGTGAAGTATTAATTGTTCATGATTTGTGCTACACGTGTTTTGAGTCTAAAATTGACTCTCTTCAGGCAACAAATTCGTTGTTTTATGTTTGAGTTTCTCTGAGTATCTGATCATTCTGTTTAAAGTTAATAGGAAGTATGTGAGAAATAAATAAATAAATAAGAACAGTAAAAAAATAAGAAAATAAGAACAGTAAAAAAATTAATAAAAAATATAATAAAATATAATAAATCAGAATAATGTTAGTTCAATGCTGTTTGAATCGTCTCTTTTCTCTCTCAGCATGTGTCCTAAAGGGTTGACCAGTAAATAAATAAATAAACAGATGAAAGGGTCAAGTGTTTTCTTAAGGCATTCTGGCGCCTCTTTATTATCTTATAGGTTTATATATACATACATATATATATATATATATATATATATATATATGTGTGTGTGTGTGTATGTATGGGTGGCATTCCATTAATTTGATGTTTTTAAACTTTTTTTTTTAAAGTTGGAAAGCAATAATTTTTGTGGAACCCATGCCTTGAGTATACTCTTTAACTTAAATCTTCCTGGTTGTGTATTGCGCCACTCAAAAGATGTATTGTCAAAAAACCTGAAATAATTCTCTGGACTTATCATGACACTGCCATTTTCATCTTTGAAGTTTTCTATAATTTCACTGCCTATAATACAAACCTAAATTATTACTCTCTACTGTTGTCTTTTAAATCATGTTGGTTGATTATTTTCATGAAGAATCCAATCTTGAGACTAGCCATTAGGTCCATTCAGTGTAGTTCTGCATTCACGAGGAAAAATTACTGCTGAGAAGTCAGTTTTCATGTACTCTGACCATTTTATATTTGTGATATTTACTTAAAAGGTTTGGTTACTTTCATGTCTTCAGCCAATGTTTTTTTAATATTCTGCATCTTTTTTCTCTGTTTAAATTTGCAATGCTAGCTTCAAATATATTCTTAATGGTCAATTCACTTTTCTTGCTTATTAGCCATTTCATTTTCTTTAAATATCCATTTGAGAGATTTTAAAAGTCAGTTTTCCATGTTCTTTTGTTGCTAATATTTTAAATATTTTTTTATTAGTCTTTGATGTTTGTTCAACATTATGCAAACTCCAGTGTTGTTTTCATTATTCAATAACTTTATAATATTGGTTTTGCTTATTGAGTCATATATTTCTCATGACCCATGGCAATATTTATATGAAATTAAAAAATAATTAACTTTATTTTCATGATATATATATCTACATATTATTCAAAATATGAAGACCCTCTAACAAAATCTGATATATAACAGTTATAGATCAGATTTAAATTAAACTTAAATTGGATCAGTAAACAGTTGTATTAGAAAGTGTTCAATACATGTCTGAAAGGAAATTAAGCTTTAACATGTAGATTTTTTTATACAAATCACCTGACAAAACCGAAAAGATTGAAATCATGGTAGCATAATTGGCTGATCACCCCAACTCAAACATATATATATATATATATATATATATATATATATATATATATATATATATAGGTAGGATGTGTATTGTGGTGCAATGGATATTGACTCGGAACGAGGAATAAGGGATCCGAGTTCGAAATCCAGCTGAATTCCTTGCATTCACTTACACGCAAATACCCTTGGTAAAGGTATTAATCTGTCTCTTCCCTCCAGTTATGGGTTAAATAACAGGACAGATTGGGTTGTCTTCCTTCCAGTTATGGGTTAAATAACAGGATAGCCTTGCCTGGCAACCAGTCCACCGCAGAAAGCAATGGCAACCTACTGCGGGATAATCTTCTGCCCAGTCTGTCATGTCTCTTTCGAGGCATGGTCGCCTAAGCATGTATCACGTATGGCACTTAACTGACTGATATATATATATGTATATATATATATATATAGTATATTCCATTTCACAAAATATTGTTAAATGATCAAACATCAGAATTCTTTTGGTGATGTATACTCAGTCAGACCGCGAAAATTTTAGTAGTTATATAAGTGTGTATGTACACATATATGTTTATTTGAGTCATTAATCAACTGAGAACTTTTCAGCACTACCTGATATATATATATATATATATATATATTGTGTTTATACAAATAAATTAAATAATATATATATATGTTTGTGTGTGTATGTGTGTGTCAGTGCACAGATACATAGTAATATGTCTGTATATATATATATATATATATATATATATATATATATATATATATACATGTATGTGTAATCATTCTTCTTTTTAACCCCTCCTCTCTTCTTGAGAAGTTTATGAAACTGATAACTTTTCATCATCTTTTTATATATATATACGTATATATATATATATATGTTTGTGTGTAGTTGTGTGTGTATATATGTGTGTGTGTGTGTGTCTGTGTCTGTATCTATACATACATATTTGCATTCATATATGTTTATATAAATGTAAGTATCTGCATATATATATATATATATGTATATATATATATATATATATATAAGTATTCCTTTTTAACCACTCTTCTCTTCTTTTTCATTATTTTACTAATGCATTCACTCTATCTGTCCTTCCCCTGTGACTCCATAACCTGCTTTTTATCTGATTAATGCATCCAGTTGACAGCAGTCGACCTCAACACACTAAGAGCCAATAACCAATAATACTTGCAACAAATTTGCAGCAGCCATGATGCAAGTCATTGCTATGACAACCATGATTACATTCACAGAGTGACTCCAACAAGCACTCCTCTTGCTGATACACAGAGTGCGATGAGTAAATTGTCGTCACCTTATATTCCCAATTTTGTGTATTCTGTTTGTTTTTGATTTTGTCAACTCTACACTATAGTAGGGTTAGTTGGGCACCGTCTGTGAGAAAAAGAGCACCATGATGCAATTCACTTCACCAGAAATTTGAAAATGGCATGCTGTACTGCCTGACATTTGAGCCAGAAGCTCTAATATGATTATTTCAGAGTGTTTGAGCATCAATCTGAGTACAATGCAAAGGATCTGGAAAGAGTTGGATGAATTTAATGGCGATTACAAAGGTGTTTGGAGTAATCACTAGTTATGGTGATGTTATGCCAACTTTCATCTTCCCAAAGGGCCACAGACTCAACATGAAGGCCTATATCAAGTGCCTTGAGGAAATTGTTCTGTCCTGAGTCAAGAAGGTTACTGCTGAAAGACCCTATGTCTGGCAACAGGACTCTGCACCATGCCACACAAGCAAGTAAACCCAGTCATGGCTGTCAGACAATTTCTGTGACCACATTCTCTCCTTATATTTGGCCACCTAACTCCCCAGAATGCAATTTCTTTGGTTATTATGTGTGAGGAGCAGCTGAATGAGAGACTAAAAAAACTCTTTGTAATACCATAGATAGACTGTAGGCAAGCATTATGTGGTGAACATTCACTGACTTAAGAAAACTGTCCAAAACAGATGCAGAAGATTCTGAAGTTGACTGGAGGCTGCTGTTGAGACCAATGGCAATTTTATTGAATAAATTTATTCTTTAGATATTTTTGTCTAATTTTAGTAAATATATCTGCTAAAATGAGATGTCCGTATTATCTTGATTTTTGTGTAAGTTAGACGACAATTTATCAATCGCACCTTGTATATTTTCTTTAGTTAATATTAAGTGTAATTTCATAATCTGAATCTTCAAACATGTTGTTCATGCTATTCTCTCAAAACATGAAGAATAAAATGACTGCCAGATTATATCAAAAACAGGCTAATTTACTATGTCAATCCCGGTTCACACTCCACTTCTCACTTTGTCTTTTTTTTTTCTCAATTGTAGATAGATCTATCTTTTGCCCAGTTCACACTCCACCCATGTCTATTGAACAGGTTAAGAAGCTCATTCCTTGTTCCCTGTTTAGGATGTGGTTTCCAGCTTTCTCTTTTCCAATCTTTTCACTATTACGTAGCTCCCTGCACATCAGTGGCGTTACTGCCTTGCTCGGGGTGATACGATTAAAAAAACAAACAAAAAAAAAAACTTAAATCTTCTCCATTTTCAATCCTTATTGTGTGTGTAAATATCTTCAGTTTTGGACTTTTGTATCTGTTCTGAAAGACTGTTGGGTTTTAAAAACATTGCACAACAAAACTAAACCTACAATAAATATTGAAAACTGTCTCAGTTTGTGGTTTCAAAATTATGGTAAGTACATCAATATGCTCTTGCACTAAGGCCTGCAGTCTGCAAGAGGGATCTGGTGGTAGTGTTTTTGTTAGAAGGGTAGACCTTGAAGTAACCTTTCAACCCACAATGTGAAAATATTTTGTATAAGGATTTTTTATTGGAGCAGAAATAACTATTAAATAAACAATCAAAATTTTGTCTCCATATTATATTTAATATATCTGTTCATGCACTAAATGTATTGGCATCTGGTTAAATATTTATTATGTCATCAAATTTTAAATCATCAGAAAGAATGGTATTTTTTTAACTGCTGGTTTAATAAATTCTTCTTGTCATATCATAGATAATAAATAACTAATAATGAAAAATATAGCTTCACTATATATTAAATATTAACTAAAAATATCAAAGACACATTTGTTAGCATTAACTTATTCCACATTTTTACAGGTTCTTTCTTATGCCAAATTGCAGGAGTAAAAATGCAAATATTTTTTTCCCAGTTTTCAATTCAGCTTGAAACAAATATTTGTTTGCTTTTCTATCCATGAAAAAAAGATTTATTTAAAAAATATTGTATACATTGGATCATTATTCAGTTGCAAATATAATTTTCTTGATGTCCACAAATTGTTTTCTGAATATAAAATTATTTTAACCATTCATCTCATCATAACAGAATGGCATGGTATCATTCTTTGCATTAATATTATCATAACAAAATACATTCAATATTTATCGGGGGTACCTCGACACAAAGCCTAGCTAAGAACACTCGCAGATGCTTATAGTACAATGTGTAAATTTTCAAGAAAATCGGTTCAGCCGTTTCGGAGTCTGTAGGTAACGAACACACACACACAGAGACAAAATTCCATTTATAAATAAGTTTAGATTAGATTACATTTAGATTTAGATAGATTTATATTTAGATTAAATAGATTTAGATTTAGATTAGATTAGATTAGATTAGATTAGATTAGATATTCTTGTTAACACATCATTTCAGCCAGTTTATTCTTTAGCTATTGTTCTGAAGAATCCATGAAGTAAAAATGGAAGGTCCTTCTTCCAGGAAAAAATATAAAATGATAACAGAAAATAGACCAAACAGACCAATTCATTACCACAGTGCCATGTACGGCAAGTACTCACACAATTCCTAATTAGGCCTGACAAGAGCTAAGGGAAATTTGCAACACTCATTTGGTTAATGAAAGAAAACTGCATTGTGTTAAAATCTGTTTGAGAGTGACTTAAGCTCTATGACTTAAGCTCTATGACTTAAGCTCTATGACTTAAGCTTATGACTTAAGCTCTATGACTTAAGCTTATGACTTAAGCTCTATGACTTAAGCTCTATGACTTAAGCTTATGACTTAAGCTCTATGACTTAAGCTTATGGCTGACAGGCAAATATATACCACTTTCTTCCACTTTTTAATCCCCAATGTTTTTTTCCATCAATTAAGACCTCATCCTCAGTGACATACAGAGGTTCGGTGATATTTGGTGATGCCCAGAGCCAATTTCTTGATTGTATGCCCCTAAGATTCAAGTAGAGGGGGCCTACAGGGTTTAGTACTGAGAAATGTGAGAAAGGAAGACATTTTAAATATGTAAAAACATAAAATATAAAATAAACATTTTATTCAAGTTAAATATGAAGTAAATTTTTATTACACTCTTTGATTAGATGCCCAGGGGCCTTTGCATCCTCTGCCCCACCTCCTGCATTCTACTGCTCATTTCAATGTTACAGATAATAAACTTATCTCTCTTCATTATATACTCAATAAATCTACCATTTGTCTTTGCATTGAATATTGTGGCTATATCTGGGCTATTGCTTTTGCTCTTCATCTTGAGGTTCCTGACAAAATCCAAAGTAGGATCTGGCTTGGCATCTTGACTTGAGTCCCTTTCTCACAGATGATGTGGCTTCCCTCTGTCTTTTCTACAAATATTTTCATAGCAAATGCTTTGATGAGCTATTTTCCCTAGAGCCCCATCCATGTGAATTTAAGTGTGCTACTAGATTTGCTGTGGTGTTGTGGTGCAGTGCTGTGTACTGTCGTGCAGTGGATATCGTTTTGGAACAAGAAATCTGAGAACTGAGTTCAAATTTCAGTCGAATTTGTTGCATTCATTTTACATGCAAATATCCTTGGGAAAATTATTAATCCATCTCTTCTCCCTCCAGCTATGGGTCAAATAGCAGGACAGATTTAGTTCTATAGCCTTGGTTGGCAACCAGTCTACCACAGAAAATAATGGCAACCTACTGCAGGAAAATCTGCCTATTAAGTCATGTCTCTTTCAAGACATGATTGCCCAAGCGTGTATCATGTATGGCATTTAACTGACTAGATTGGCATCTAGGTCCCACCCTTTTACTGTTGAAATATTTAAATGCAGCCACTATTTCTATTTAAACATTTTTTTCTCACACTTCCCACCTGTGGAACTCCCTTCTGTTTACTTGCTTTCCTGATAATTATAACTTCTAAAAGTTTATATGCCACGTGAGTCGCCATCTTCTATCTTCTTGAATCACATTCATCTTTTATTATTTCTTCAATATTCTCTGTATCTCGTCTTTTCTCTCATTGTAACCCTCTGTGCACTAATGGTGGTCCCGTCTTGCATTCATCATTATCAGATGATGAATGCAAGACAACAAAAAGTTGCAAGATGATGAATGCAAGACAACAAAAAGTTGCAAGACAACAAAAAGTTGCAAGACAACAAAAAGTTGCAAGATTATGAATGCAAGCAACAAAAAGTTGCTGCCCTATGCACCATCTGTTTTTTACAAGGCAGGGTTGTTAGCCCTGCACCCAACCCCCAAACCTAGAGGATGTCTTGCACTGGGGTGGGGGGAATGATTAAATAAAACAATTTTAAAAAATACTCAAAAGTTATTCATAGCCATACTGTTTAAAGTTGAATTTCTATTTTGAGCACAACTAGTTGCATTTTAATTAAATATTTTTTAATTTAATTATTTTACTCTTGAAATTAATAGATACAACCAGAAGTTCTTTGCTAACAGTTGCTACTTTTGCACTTTTCACTCATGAACCTCTTTGATCTTCAAAAATTTAAATGCAATGTCAGTTGTAATCTTATGTCTTCTTAATTCCTGTTCATTTATCATTCTTTCTCTATAATCATGTTTTTTTTTCTTCAGATTCTTTCCCACTTAATAACCCCTTGCATCTTAGTGGCTTTATCTTCTTTATCAAAGACAATTTTTCTTGTCTTTGAGTAATTTTTACATCTCATTTTCACAGTGATTTTCTTATTCAATTCAGTTAAATGTTTTCTGCTGGTTTTGAAATATGGAAAGATTCAGCCTGTTAAGTGCCTTTATTTTCAGTGTGTTTGCAAAGAGCAGAATGCAGCTGACCCAGATTAAATAGAAAAAGAAATAAATAAAGATGAGAAAGAAGACTCAAATATCATTACATGACTTTGGTTTGATAAATGAGAATAAAAAGAAAAAGAAGACAATTGTATGGTTCATGATGATGTATAAAGGACTTGGTTCATATTTCTCTTGCCAAACACTTAATTTGTCAGTAATAAATATTTATCTTTTTAATTTACTCTCATTTAATAAAGTTTCTCTGACATTCTAATGACAAATATCCAAAGTATTCTCATCTTTGTCCTTGTAACAGGAAAGAGTGATGGAAGAAAGATTTATTCACCCATTTGTATTTCCCCCATTATGGGCATTATTATATATATATATATATATATATATATATATATATATATATATATGATATATTAACACCAGATTTTATGGACGGAGTAGAATGGCTGAAAGTAAGAGGAATGACAAACATGCATTGTTCTCAGAGAGATTTTTATACTACTAAGACAAACAAAAATATTGAGGCTTTCCCAACTTGAGGATTGCAAGCTAGAGTTTCATTCTTTATTTTGGAAAGATATACTCCGAAAAGTAAATAGCACCATTGACATGTAAGTTGCTGGGGTAGCAGATTTAGCCTGTGCCCGAGTCATGGTGGGGCCTGGGCTAAAGAAAGCAACCTCTCTATTTGGCTGCTGTAAAATGAACTGAAAATTAACTGCCACTTTAGTCGCATGGCTTATCTCCAACAAAGGGAGATAAGTGCCTTCTGTATCCATTTACACTTATGTATTTATTTCTTTACCCATGTATACCAGATATTAATGGGCATATTATATTGAAACTCTGGTTCTCATCTGATTACTGAAGTTAAGCACTGTTGGGTTTGGTCAGTACCTAGATGAATAAACACTATGAATACCAGGTGTTGTAAGTTTAAATATGCATATGGTGTGATGGTTAACAACTTGAAATTTGAAATCGTAGAGCTGAGATCAAAATCCAGTCAGGTTAGTTACATTCACTTACAAGCAAATATTCTTGGGAAAGGTATGAATCCATCTCTTCTCACCTCTTCAGCTATGGGTTAAATACTAGGAAGGACTGAGTCCTATAGCCTTGGATAGCAACCAGTCAACAAAAATTAACAGCAACCTACTCTGCAAATTCTTCTTCCAAGTCAATAATGGATCAGAAAGAGACATGATTACCTAAGTGCATCATGTACTATTGTCCTATACAATATTATCTGCTAACATTAATTGGCTTAATATTTTCTGGACAGATTTTATGTGGATGCATGGATGTGAGTTGGTTATTCTCTCTGTCTGTCTGTCTGTCTGTCTGTCTCTCTCTCTCTTTAATCACACACATATATATATACACACTTTTTTATATATACACTCTTACCTCTAATTTTACCTTTATTTCGTACTACAAATTATGATCTAATTAAAGTTTTATATAAAAAAGAGATTTGCTAAATTTTAAATTAAGGTTAAATATAAAAAAATGTATTAAATATAAAGACTAAATTTAAATACAAAAATATTTGTAGGCATATACTTCAGTAATACAGATATGTTTACCAAATAGCGATTCCTATCCCCTTTTTTAGCTCACCTTTTCCTACTCCCCTCACCCCATATACATTTGCTTATTTTTTTCTTTTTGTTAAACCCAAAGGACTGTCCATAAAAGCTGCAAAGGACCATACCTTATCTTCTACTGTTAAATCTGTCTATAAAATTTTCAACATGTCCATTAATCACCTCTCTCCTCTACCTCTTTCCTTTTTTTGTTCAAATTCTAACTTCCAACTTCCAACTCTGATTTCCCATTTTCCACCCCCACTTACCTCTCACACATAATTTGCCAATATAAGGTAAAGAATTTTCAATCTTCTTCCACACTACCTGATGAGAAATTGTCCTTTCAATGTGGAAACAAAATGCACACTTTGTAGTAGATGATAATTTGTACATGTTCTAAACTATTATTTATAATAAATATTCATAGCTTCATTTTATATTGAGCACTGTTTTAAATTAATGTTTTGAACATTGTTAATATTTTCTTTGTTCCTTATTCACTTGGATATATATATATATATATATATATATATATATATATATATGATATATACATTTCTGTATATCAGAACAATGTCAGGCAAATGAAAGACAAAGTAGAAAATTCTGCGTAATGCATTTTGTCCTCTAGAAGTACTTCATTGAGCTAAAGTAATGGAATTATATATGTGTAGGAAGGTGAGAGGGGGAATATAAAATCGCAAACCTCGGTTATGTCCTGCTATTTAACCCACAGCTGGAGGGAGGACAAATTGGGTTCTATAGCCTTAATTGGTAACCAGTCTACCACAGAAAGAAATAGCAACCAACTGTGGGAACATCTTCTGCCTAGTCAGCCACAGACTAAAAGAGACATGATCATCTAAGTGTGTATTACATATGGTGCTTAACTGACCGACTGATTGTTCTTCCAAGAAATTCATCAAAGGCAAAATGGGAAGGGATGGAATTTCTTGCAAAAATAAGTTTTCCTGTACATGTTTCATCTACATATAAAAAATAACAGTGAGGATCTATAGTAGGTATCTTATCTTATTCTTTTCTTTTTCTAGTTGTAGTAGGATTCTGTTATAGTGAAGGGTAATTGTGTGCCGTTGCAGGTTAATGGAATTTGGCCTTGTGGGAAGATAGCCCACTATAATTCATAAAATGATTATAAAATCAAGAAAGGCAATTTGAGTATAAAATAACAGTTATATATACACATTTCTATTAATGTTTATAATGATTATAAGTCCAACGGAGGTTAAAGAGTTCATGACAAATAATAATGAGCTGAAAGAGATAAAAGAATGTTCATGGAAAATATAATGCTGAAAAAGATAAAAGGCTTAGGAGTGTGGAAGCGTCTTGTAGGTAAGGGGATGTTCATTTTGAAGTTGCCGCTTCTAAGGTCAGTAAGTACTTTTGAGGAATGTCTTTGAAGTGGTCAGTAAGTACTTATGAGACAGGGAGGAGGAAAGAGGTAAGTATAGTAGCCGCTCGATTTAAGCCAAGGGAGAAACTAATCAGCTCATCTGTCTCCACCGGTCTGTCTGATAATGCTTTGTCTCTGCTTTTTATATCTGCCTTTTGGATCAAACAGCTTGTTTTGGAATTTCATACTTGAATTTGATTCTGGGCTTCCCATTGGCTGATAAATAAAATTCGTGTAGACTCTCAAAATGGAAATTTGATATTTGATTAAGTTTTATTTTTCAACTGGAACATCTGCATGAACTCGGATGTGCACAATGAGTTTTATTCATTTGCCTTTTTGTTGTGAGAGATTAAACGTCCGGTTTCTTGCTTTTGTTCGGTCGGTATCACCACAGATCTTCAATACAAATGGGCAAGTCCTTCCCATAAAACCCAACAAAAATGTTTGCCATTATAGAATCCAAAGGATTGTCTATAACAATCCCATCTATTTGTTTCTCACGTCATATTCTTGGAACTTAAATCCACAGACCATGGGGTAAATTCCAAGAACTTGACAAAAACACCCTTTGTAATTGGAAAGGGAGAAAATTACACCAATACTGCATTAGCAATTTAATAGTTAAATTGAAATTGACTGCTTCTTTATTTTGAGAAAATCCTGCTTGTAAAATCAAAGAAAAATAAAATGTTAGCCATTATAGAACCCAAAGAACTACCAATAGTAATTTCTTCTATTTGCTTGTACACCATATTCTCAGTACTAAATTTCTTAGACACGGTAGCAAATTCCATGCACTCATTAAAGACAATCTTCAAAATTGAAGAAGGAGACAGATGACTCCAATCTTGGAATCAAATTCTGTTTCTAGTGAAAATTCCAGATAAATCATTTGCTAGCTAAATTGAATTTGTATGTCATTTTATTTTCAGCCATTATTTAGGTTAAAATAAATCTGGAATAAGGCCATAAATTCGAAGCACTAAGAGATCAAATTCAATGTCTCAAAGCTTAAGAAACATTTTCTTTCTAATATAAGTGTATGTTAGCTATTACTTCCCTTTGCTGACATTCTTGCTGCCATTGTTATGACACAAATGTTAAAAAACTGATAGAAGATAATGAACACGAATTGGAAGAAAAAAATATTTTTGCTTTGGGTTGTGTGATGAATGTGATAGTGTGGAACACATGAACAAAGAGGTACTTCAACACTTTCAAGAATTTTTTTTCTTCTTTTAACAAGAGCATGATAAATCAGAAATATGTTAAATGGTGCTTCACATGTATGTTTTAGTAAAAGAATTCCTTGGCATACGTTTTGTGATTGAATTATTTCAACTCAGTTCATAGAAAAAATAATGTAAATATATACATATAAGTAATATATATATATATATATATATATATATATATGTACGCATCGCTCATTCAGTAATGGATTAGAGCACTCTGGCTATTGGGCAGGTATAATGACAATATACATGCTAAAAAGCCTGCCTTCTTCTACTGAACGCCCATAGCCCAGAGGTAGAATTGCCAACTAACGCCAATTCGGTCGGGTTTTAATCCAGGGTTAAAAGCAATCAGAGTCTAATCATACTGATGAGCTGTGATACAGCGAAACAGATCTGTCTGTGGATGACAATATATATATAAGTAATATATATATATATATATATATATATAAGTAATATATACATATATATATATATATATGGGTATGACAATAAACTACATCTGGTAGCAAGGCCTCTGATCAGGAGGTTTTGAGGAGCATAGAACCACCTCTTAATTGCTATTATTCCCAGATACACCCTGGCCTGGGGTGGTAGCACCTGTTAGGTTCCCAGCTATGGACAAATAGTTAACCCTCAATCTAGGGTCATTTAAGAGAAAAAGAAAAAGTTAGGTTGGGTAAGAGTCTTTAGCTTTGGATGCCAACTTGTCAAAGAGAAGAAAATTTCTAAAATAAAAACCTCTACACCTACTCTGTATAGAATAAGGTAGACTCAACTCTCTAACCTTGGTAGGTAATCTTCCTAGTGATGGTGTCTCAATAAAAATAGTGAGTTTCCAGCCTCCAAAATTGGTAAACTGTGTTCAAAGTGAGTGCTGCGTTTGCTCACAGTCAAACAAAATCAACACCAAATCCATAATTCAGAGCGTTGTTTGCAACTGTTTCAATGCAACAAGAAGTAGTTTTTGTGTAAATATGTGACAATGAATGAAACATGGATCCACTACTTCACTCCAGAGTCAAACTGGCAGTCAACTAAGTGGACAGCAGCAGATGAAAGCCATCCAAAGCAACCAAAGATGCTAAGATCAACAAGTACAGTTTTGGCCTCCGTATTTTGGGATGCGCAAGGCATTTTGTTCATCAATTATCTTGAGAAAGAAAGAACCATCAATATTGAATATTACATGGCATTATTAGCATGTTTGAAGGAAGAAATAAAAAAACAACCACAAATAAAGAAGAAAAAAGTAATCATTCACCAAGACAATGCACCGTGTCACAAGTCTATTGGAACAATGGCAAAGTTACAGGAACTGCACTTCAAATCGCTTCTTCATCCACCCTAGTCTCCACATCTGGCCCCCAGCAACTACTGGCTGTTAGCAGACCTCAAAAGAATGCTCCAGGGAAAGATCTTTAGCTTCAATGAAGAAGTGATATCGGACACTGAGGTGTATTTTGAGGCCAATGACAAATTGTTCTTCAAAAAAGGCATCAAATTGTTAAAGAATCATTGGAATCAGTGTATCACCCTAGAAGGAGACTATGTTGAGGAATAAAATCAAATTTTGCTTAAACGTTGTTGTTTTATGAGTTAGGCCTGGGATTTATTGAGGGATATGTTAAGAGTCTAAAATAAATTAATGTTAGCGTTAACTATTTGCTTTGAGCAAATAGTTAACCCCCAAACTGGGGTTAAAACAGTATGAAATTAAAAAAATGCATTTTTATAGTAAAAATAACAGCAACTGTCATATTTTAAAAGTTGCCAACAATACATTTTTGCAAAAAGAATATATATATATACTAGCAGTATAGTCCAGCGTTGCTCGGGTGTAATGAAAGCTTTAAAACTAATCCATGGTTCAGCCTAAAGAATATACGTGTGAAGTTTGGTGAGAATCGAATAAAAATTGTGGATTTGTATAAAGGACATACAGACAGATAAACAGACACACACACAAACATCTTACCTTTTATATATATATATATATATATATTATCGATTTTCTGCACTATTGTAAGAACTGCAACCTTGAAACTTCTGAATATCGTTTCTTATGCCTTTGTCTATGAGTGTATCAAATTTGATTAAAATCAGACCACTCCTTCTATAACCCGATTTTTCGATTATCGATTTTCAATACTTATCGGGGGTACCTCAACACAAAACCTAGCTAAGAACACTTGCAGACACTTATAGTACAACTGTGTAAATTTTCAAGAAAATCGGTCCAGCCGTTTTGGAGTCTATAAGTAATGGACACACACACACACACAGACAAAGTTCCATTTATAAATAAGTTTAGATATAGTCATCTACAGACAGATCTGTTTTGCTGTATCACAGCTCATCAGTATAGTTAGACATCCAATTGCTTTTTACCCAGAATTGAAACCCGACCGAATTGGCATCAGTCGGCGATTCTACCTCTGAGCTATGGGTGCTCGGTAGAAGGAGGCAGACATTTTAGCATATAATGTATCATACACCAGTAGTTAGAGTGCTCTAATTCATTACTGAATGAGTGATGCGTAAGTGCTAGAGTAACTACTGTTTTTTTCAAAGTCTACCATTCTTCCAGAGTGCTCAATCAGGGTGTGAGAGCATAAATATATATAACCAGCAATGTATTTGCATAAAAGAAATTGCTAATGCTCCAAAGAAAATTAAATTTCAACATTAAATGACCCATAAGGGATTGATATGCCACTAAACAAACAAACTGTCTCTCACTTCTCGGACCAATCCTCTTTTTGTTTTACATAAATTATCTACCTAAGAATATACTTAGATTATTTGTAAACTTCTATGCTGATAATACAACTATATATAGACACACCTCTTAAGGTCAGAGATTGGCAACTGATCTCTCTTTGCACATACTACCCAGTGCAGTAAAAACTGGCTGATTATATTCAATGTCTCAAAGATCAAGCTAGTTACATTCCATCATCAGTGATTGGATCCCAGACTACCATCAATCAAGATGAATGGATGTCCCCTCGGGAAGGCATTGTGCCTTGAAAGACTATTAGACTGCAAACCAACCACATTCCCTCTGTATTCCATCATTGAGAAGTAAGTCCCACTCTAACAGCTTCTTCCCGAAAAACACTGCTCTGTGGAACCGACTCCCAAGAGAATGTTTCCCCAATCACTACAATCTTAATTTGTTCAAGGCTAGGGTTAAATGCTATCTTCTACTCATATCCACATGAATTGATTTTGTAACGTAACACTCTAACTCAAGTGGCACCCCCAGGCTTTGTAAAGAGTGAACCTTACTTAGCAATTTTTCTTTTACTTTTATTTACTTTCATCTTGATTTTCAATTTATTCTTTATCATAATTTTTTAGCTTGTCAATTCTGCAGCAACATAGAGACAAAGCAGACAAAGATAAAAGATAATTTTTTTTTAAATTTCTATTTCTTTTTCTTTTAGGAATAAGTGTTTTATGTTGGTTGGTTGTTTTGTTTTTATGACAAATCAACCTCGGTGGGTCATTTATTGCCAACTAAACTTTATTTATTTATTGCTGGTAATACCTTTTTCTTTCAACAATTTATTGTTGTTTATATAAGTTTTTGTGTCCAGTAATACATTTTTCTTTTCAAGTATTAAAACTCATTGGGATTTGTTTTTAAGGGTAGGGTCCCCAAGTCCTACCCTTGTTATTTAACCCATAACTGAAGGGAAGGGACGGATTAATACCTTTCCCAAGGGTACCAGTGCTTAAGTGAATGCAGAGTATTCAACTGGAATTCGAACTCGGCTTACTGATTTCTCTTTCCGAGCCGATATCCACTGCATCACAATGCACATCCATCACTATACGTGTACAGCACCTGGTATTCCCAAGTGGTCACCCATCTAAGTACTGATCAGGCTCAATGTTGCTTAACTTCGGTGATCAAGCGAGAACCGGTGTATTCAACGTGATATTGCCCTAAGCAAGCACATCCGTAAATAAACGCTTACAGCACCTGGTATTCTGAAGCGGTCACCCACCTAAGTACTGACCAGGCTCGACGTTGCTTAACATACATACAAGAACCCTTGAGAAACATATTAATCCATATTCGCTCTCCAGCTATTGGTTGAATAACAGAACAGATTTGGTTCTATAGCCTTAGTTGGCAACCAGTCTATTGTAGAAAGAAATGGCAACCTACTGCAAGAAAATTTTCTGCCTAGTCAGTCATGGATTGTAATTTATGGCATTTAACTGATTCTAGCTTCATGGTTGAAATATATCAAATTACAAAAGCTTGCCCTGAGCATTTTGGGATCTTTTATAAATTGTATATATGTTTCTTCTTCTGTGTATGTCATGTCTTTCAGGATGTAGGCGATCATGGACCTTCATGTCATGAACCTTCACTTACCTCTTGTAATTTGATAGCAGAAATGTATAGATGTTCCGGGGGTTTCTTTTTTGACTGATTTAAACACTGTTTCTGGATATCTATTCAAGAACATAAACTGATTCTAATATATCATCAAGGCATAAATAACCTTATTATTTGTTGACAAAATTGTACACATGTTCTTCTTTCTTCTTTTATGTGTCATGTCCCCTCAGAACGTTGGCAGTTGGGGACCTTCACTTACCCCTATCCTTTAACAATTTTCCTCTTGGTATCTCTCCCAAACCCTGCCCTGCCATCCACTTGCTTAATCCCATCAAGTATGTCTCACACTGCTTTTCCCTGTCTCTCTTACTCTCTATACTTCCCGTGAGTATTAGATTCTCCAAGCCCTCCTTCCTCATTGCATATCCAAGAAACTTCAGCTGTCTCTTCCTGATATTAAGTATATGTTTTCTTTTCATTTCCAGCCTCTCCGAAACTTTCTTGTTGCTCATGTCCAGTCAATGGTATCCTCAGTATCCTTCTGTAGAACTGCATTTCTGTTGCTTCGAGTCTTTCCTTCATCTTTGAGGAGATTGTTCAGGATTCACAGCCATATAGGACAGATACCACCCAACCTCTTTTATTTATTTCTAACAAAATCTTCTTGTCTCAATACTCTGCTTAGCTTTTGAAATGTGTCCTTGGCCATGCCAATGTGACTTCCGTCCTCAGTGTTGCATTGTCCGTCCTCTGTCAGAATACTTCCCTGGTATTTAAATTTCTGCACTTGATTGTATATATATTTATAAAAAAAAAATTGTGTAAAAGCATTTAAAGTCATTCCAGATCAACTTCTCTCAGAACAAAGGTTTCGTATTGATATGGAATTCAGTTTAGACCTTCTATGTTTCCTGTCATGAATCACAGCCAACAAATTCTCTCACTATAAATAAAGCAAAGTTTTAACCAAATATATCAATTCATAGATAGATTGATCAGTAGATTCATAGATTGATAGATCAAGAGAAAAAATACTTCCACAAAATGATAATATGCAAAAGGAAAATATAGAAAGTGTTAAATTTTAAATTGAAGACAAAACTGAAGAATGAATTGATGAAAATGAAAAACCATGAACAAATTGTCAAGCATCAATTACTTGAAGAGAAAATTATCAAAAAAATGTGAACATAGGAAATAAGAAAAAATATTATTTTTTTTCAAGTGGAGACAAAAGCAAAACAACACCAAAAAATTTAAAATTGAATCCAGAATTGTGCAGAACAGATAGATAGATAGATAGATAGATAGATAGATAGATAGATAGAAATAGACTAAGATAGATAGATAGATAGATAGATAGATAGATAGATAGATAAACAGAAATAGACTAAGATAGATAGATAGATAGATAGATAGATAAACAGAAATAGACTAAGATAAATAGATAGATAGATAGATAGATAGATAAACAGAAATAGACTAAGATAGATAGATAGATAGATAGATAGATAGATAGATAGATAGATAAACAGAAATAGACTAAGATAGATAGATAGATAGATAGATAGATAGATAGATAGATAGATAAACAGAAATAGACTAAGATAGATAGATAGATAAACAGAAATAGACTAAGATAGATAGATAGATAGATATGGACAAACTGCAATAGATATGAACAGAATGAAATAAATGAGAGCAGGCTTAAATAGTTTACTAGGAGTAGATAGGTTTGTCAATAGCAGTAGATAGGTTTGCTTATTGTCCAGTTCACACTCCTTCCTACTTCGATCTTTTGAACAAGAGTAGAGGTTTATCCCTCATCTCTTGTTTAGATCAATGTGCATTGTGGTGAAGTGGATATTGGCTTGGAATGAGAAATCAGGGAAGCTGAGTTCAAATTCCATTTGAATTCATTGCATTCACTTACGCGCAAATACCCTTGGGAAAGGTATTAATCCGTCTCTTCCTTCCAGTTACGCATTAAATAACAGGACAGATTGGGTTCTATAGCCTTGGCTGGCAATCAATCTACCGCAGAAAACAATGGCAACCAATTGCAGGATAATTTTCTGCCCAGTCAAACATGCCTCTTTCAAGGCATGATTGCCCAAGTGTGTTTCATGTATGGCACTTAACTGACTGATTTGTTTAGGATTGGGTTTTCCAGTTTTTTCTAAAGTCTTTTCATTCTCTTTCATTTCCAGTAGTCCCTTCTATCTTAGTGTCATTATTGCCTTATTTGTGGTGAACTGGTTTACAAAAAAAATGAAGAAAGATAGATATAAAGAGGCTGAAATAGATCAGAGCAGACTGTGATAGATAGATAGATAGATAGATAGATAGATAGATAGATAGATAGATAGATATGAACAGACTGAAATAGATAGGAACAGACTGAAATAGATAGATAGATATTGAACAGACGAAATGAAATAGATAGATAGATAGATAGATAGATAGATAGATATGAACAGACTGAAATAGATAGATATGAACAGACTGAAATAGATAGATAGATAGATAGATAGATAGATAGATAGATAGATAGATAGATAGAAATAGATAGAACAGACTGAAATAGATAGAACAGACTGAAATTAGAATAGATAGATATTGAACAGACTGAGATAGATAGATAGATAGATAGATAGATAGATAGATATGAACAGACTGAAATAGATAGGAACAGACTGAAATAGATAGATAGATATTGAACAGACTGAGATAGATAGATAGATAGATAGATAGATATGAACAGACTGAGATAGATAGATATGAACAGACTGAAATAGATAGATAGATAGATAGATAGATAGATAGATAGATAGATATGAACAGACTGAAATAGATAGGAACAGACTGAAATAGATAGGAACAGACTGAAATAGATAGATAGATATTGAACAGACTGAGATAGATAGATAGATAGATAGATAGATAGATAGATAGATATGACAGACTGAGATAGATAGATATGAACAGACTGAAATAGATAGGAACAGACTGAAATAGATAGATAGATATTGAACAGACTGAGATAGATAGATAGATAGATAGATAGATAGGAACAGACTGAAATAGATAGATAGATAGATAGATAGATAGATAGATAGATAGATAGATAGATAGATAGATAGATAGATAGATAGTGTAAATTTCTAAAAAAAACAAGCAAAAAAAAAACAATTTTCTGAAATGAAAGAATTCATAAAAAAATTTGTTTTGTTAAAGAGTTAATATTTTTATTCTCATGGGGAACTTAAATGCAAAAGTAACAAAGAAACAAAATAGTGAAATGATTGGTCAATATGGACATACACTGGATAAGAAGCATGGAGAAAAAAGGGTTTAATGGTGCATAGTGAATGACCAAATAATAAACAACACTTCATTTGAAGAATGCTCAAGAGATTTATGGACACAGAAAAGCCAAAAATAAAAACAAATAGACTACATAACCATCAAAAAATGATTTGAAAACAGTTTTTGCACTCAAAAACATACCCAAGCATTGCAAGAATAATCACCTCTCATTTATATACAAATTATGAGTAAAATTACCAAAATTAAAGAAACTCAAAACAATGCTTAAAAGGCAATATTAAAACATTCACAGTGACTCCATTTGCAAACAAAGATAGGCAGTCAAAATTAAGGACAAATATGAGGCATTGGAAGAGGTCAGATATTCAAAGAGTAACCCTTAGCAGAAACACTGGTGACAAGAGCATATCATCATATAGAAACTCTCTCACATGTTATCTATTGTGGCATGTGGGGACTTCTTTGTTTTACCCAATGCAGCAGTAGCTGCAATGGAAGTAATCAACAGGGTACAACCATAAGTCCTAGAAGACACAAAAAGCCCTGATCTATTCAGCTTCTTTTTCATTTTTTGCTTTCATTGACCTCTATCTTCAAGCCCAAATCTTTTCCACTCTTCCTTTTCAATGGTCGCAACTTTCAAAACTCAGCTCAAAGGGCTACTCAACCCTTGCTGCAGAAGACACAAGGTCTGTCCTGACATCTTGATTTCAGATTTTCATATTCCTCATGAGAACAGATGGAGAAATCTGTCTTTAAGACACCTACCGAAAGGAAAAACTACACACAACACTTGTTGCTGAAGACTCAGTCCTAGAAGGTTTTTCACACTTAGATTTTTCATTCTTTGTATGGCCTTGGTTTCCAACCAGGGGTCCATGGACTCCTAGGGGTCCATGAAAGAATTTCAAGGGGTCCAAAAGATTCTAATTCATACCAGCGTATACTCATAATGTGCTAGATGTGCAGCACACACCCTATAATTTTATTCATAGTTTCAAACTTTCTTTGTTCTACTTGTAAGATGCTTCTTCCCATTGGCAGTGCAAATCTCAGTGTCATCAATAAGATGAATGAAATATCATATACAGTTGTGTTAAATGAAGTAATGATTTTGCTTTAATCGCAGGCTTTATTTATATGTTCAATACACATGTGTGATTTGCTCCCATGACAACACATACAGTTGTGCTGAATGAGGCAGTGCTGTTTGTCGTTGCACACACTTCACATGATATTGTATGATTTCATGCATCACACTATTGTTGCTACACACCACAAAATGTATCATGAAGGAGAAAAGAGAAATATAAAAGCCTTATGAGTGATCTCTTTCATTGTCAGTGCAGTTGAGCAAATTTTTCACAGCACTTGTTGTAGTGTAGTGCCTTGTAGACAAAGGGGCATAACTTTTTGTAAGAGTTACTTCCCTTAGACTAGATTTAAACTAGATTTCTTCACTTGTTCCCATAGACTCTACGGGAACAAGTGGAGAAATCATTCTCGACAAAACATCTACTCAAGAACTTAATAAATACCACTATTTTGCACTCTCTTTCAACCATGAAATAAAAGCTGTTAAACAGTTATTTCAATCCTTAGGTATGTTCATTCCACTGTCATTGTCAAGCGTGTGTGCACACACACACACACACACACACACACACACACACACGCACGCACGCACGCACGCACACACAATTCCTACAGTACAGAAGAAAGAAAAACAAGAACAAAAGAAGTGGATGACAGGTGAAAATCTCAATTTAAACAACCACTAATGGAATGACTACATCAAGCCTATAGCTGCATCTATTGTTGGGAAGGTTGGCTCCCTGTGTCTGGCCGGGAAGTTTTTCTAATTAGAATCCATTTTGCACATTAGTAAATCTACCATTTGCCAGTGAATTGAATACTGTTGCTGTATCTGGTTGGGTGCTCCTGCTATTCATCTTGAAGTTCTTGACAAAATTCAAAGAAGGATCTACAATGTAATTGGTCTTGACTTGGCATCTTTCTCACCATATGATATGGTTTCCCCTCTGTCTTTTCTACAAATATTTTCATGACAACTACTTTGACGAGGTTTTTTTCTCTGATGCTTCAACCACATGAATTTAAGTGTGCTGCTGGATTACCATTGAAATAGTTAAATATAGCTGTCACTTCTACTCCAACAGTTTCTTTTCTTGCACTTCCCAACTACATAACTCCCTTCTGTTCACTTGCTTCTCTGAAAACTCTGATCTCCAAAAATTTAAATGCAACATCAGTTGTTATATTCTATCATCTTGAATCTCGTTAATCTTTTATCATTTCTACCCTACCCCCTATATCCAGTTTTTTCTCTCATTGCAATCCCCTGCTGCACACTACTGGCAGTCTCGCCTTGCTTGGAGTAAAATGATTAAAAAATAAAATTAACTTATATAATAAATTATAATGTTTATATAATTTTCCTTTATATATCCTACTCAATTTTTATACAAATTTTACAATCAAAACACCTGAAGGAGTAAAAGAGACATTAACTTACATTGCTTGATCTTGTTTCTTCTAGTTTTTTGAGTTGTTTTTTCTATTTTTAGTATTTCAATATGGTGTAGATTACTTCAGAAATTCCAATTCCCAGTTGTAACAACAATTCCAAAGTGTAATTGCTTCATGGACCACTAAAATACCATGAACCCCAATTTGCTATTTTTGTGTGGATCCCCAGTAATGTAACATGTACAGGAGGCCACAATTTGAACAACACAAGGTATGCAGATGACATGGTGCTGATTGCAGACATTGAAAGAAAACTACAAGACTTCCTACAGAAGATAGCTGTGGAGAGTGACAAAAAAAGGACTACAAATAAACTGTATGAAAACTGAATGCTTGGTCATCAGCAAAAGGTGCAACCCAAAATGCCAAATACATGTGGGGATCACTAGAATCAAGCAAGTACAAAAATTTAAATACCTAGAAAGTGTTCTAACAGGAGAGGGAAAATGCAATACAGAGGTCCAAAGGCGAATTGGCATGGCAAAGGATGCATTCCAGAAGATGAGTAAAGTACTAAGACACAGGAAAATTTCACTGGAAACAAAGAAAAGAGTGCTGGATTGCTATGTGATGTCAGTTCTTCAATACGGCAGTGAATGCTGGACAATATCATCAAAGATGAGGAAAAAACTTGAAGCAGCGGAAATGTGGTTCTACAGAAGGATGCTGCGGATATCATGGACCGAGCATACAAGCAATGATGAGGTGTTGGAAAGAATGGCAACCAAAAGAAAATTAATACTGAGCATCAAAAAGAGACAACTGAAGTTCCTGGGATATGCGATGAGGAAGGAGGGCTTGGAGAACTTGATACTGACAGGCCAGATACAAGGAAAAAGAGACAGAGGAAGGCAGCGGATAAAATATTTGAAAGGCCTGATCAGGTGGATGACGGAACTGGGGTTGAGAGGTGTAATTCTAAGAGCCACCAGAGATAGGGAGACGTGGAAAACCATGATCGCCTACGTCCTGAATGGACAGGGCACATACAAGAAGATCCCCCGGGTCTATTTGGACCATAGTTGAAGACATTTAGTGCAAATAATTGTACAATACTGTCTGACATTGCGCTTTCATACTAAACTTGATAGCACCAACTGAAAGAGTTAGGCCATGTAGCATGAAAATATAAAACTTACCTAATTATTTTTTCTATATTTTTTAAGTTTTTATATTTTAAATGTTTTCTATTTTTACTTTTTAATTATATATATTTCACCAGTATAAGTGGTCATAATTTGAGCCCAGGTAAAGCCTTTTAACTTGTACACAACTCCAATTAGAAATCTGATGCAGCACAATCTTCCTTCCTTCATTTCATTCATTTTTTTTTTTTTCTTAAATTAGATAAAATATTTGGGGGCACAGGAAAAAAGGAAACAATAGGGACTTTTGAGTTTTCATGATAAATTGTTAGATTTCTTTTGAGTTGTTTGGCAATAAAAAGAGAAATATGTATGACAACATGTCTGAATTCAAGAAATAACTGCATTTTTGCAACAACTGTAAAAGTTTCGGAATTAACAGAGAATTTTTATCTAAAAATCAATTGATTTTCTATGAGAGGTTCAGAATTTTGTTCAATTCTGAGAAATAACCAAAAATTAAGCAAATAATAAATTAACCTTAACAAACATATGTGCCAATAATCTTGGTCATTGATGAAAATCAATATTCCTTCTATGTATATAAATATGTATGTACACACACACATACCTATATATGCAAACACACACACACACCTATATTTGCAGACATGCATATGAACACACACGCCTATATATACAGGCATGCATACATACCTATATTTGAAGGCACACACACACACCTATATCTGCAGACACACTCACATACATATACCCACACCTATATATGCAGATACACACATATATGCAACATATACACACACACATGATGAGAAAATATCTGCATATAGATAGACATATCTATGAATTTTAAACATATACATATACTCATTTCTAAAGAAGTGATGGATTGTTTGTTATTAATCCAACAGAGTTTTTACTTTAAATGTTATTTTTAGTGGGCATCCATATTTGAGTTTATTTTTCTCTACTAATTCTTCTCAAATGTTTAGACTGGTAGACATAAATAGAAACAAAACAGAGCATATACTCAAAGTAATATATATATATATATATATATAGATAGATATAGATATAGATAGATAGATAGATAGATAGATAGATAGATAGATAGATAGATAGATAGATATTGTGATTTTGTTATTACAATGGTTTATAAAAGCATTATATCACTACACAAAAGATTTCATGTTTCAAACCATTACTGTTCTTCTTCTAGGGGATGCTTTATTTGTTTTACATGACTTGTTTTACAGTGCAAGAAAATAAAACTGTTGGAGGCAGTTCTTGTCCTATCTTTGGGTTGATTCTGCTGTGGGATATATTTATCAGAATCTGAATGTTGAGTTTTGTTATGTGGCTCATTAAGATGATTACAAACTTCTAATAATGAAAAAGAACTTTGAGAAGGTTATACAAAAACTTTAAATAGGATTCAAAACACATTTTTCAAAAAGATACACCCACTTAATTGAAAGATAAAAAACAGAAGAGACCTTTGACAAATTCACATGTATGTTCTTATATATCCTTGAAAGAGACTCAGATGAGTATGAACATTTAGATTCATGTGCATGGAACCTCCTTTTTGATAAAAGGAAAAATACAGAGTGCATGTAGTTTTCAAATTTGAAAACAAAATTACAGTCTGCCTTGATTTAATTATTTTTTGGCTGTTCTTTGAGCCAATTCTATATTTAGAAACATTAACAGGCAAATGTATCACATCAAATTTTAGTATAGCAAAGTATACCAAAGATTAGTATAGGAAATTTTTAGCATCTTTTTTGCAGTAAAAAATATTTATTTGGAAATTCTTGCAGAAATCAAATAATTGTTGTAATTTAATGAAACTTTGAGAACTTATTCACAAATGAATAAAATTAATTAAGACTATTTTTTTTTTGAAAATCTTAGTTAAAATTCTTCTTTTTTTTAAATCTGTTAGCCCCCCACTTATTTAAATTTATGAAATTAATGAAATTTTTAGAATTTAATTATTGTACCACTTAATGTTTATATTAGTTATATCCAGAAGTCCTTGGAGAATTTAAATCATCAATTTTTTGTAAAATAAAAAATGCAATAAAACTAAAATATTATTTAATTAGAAAGGCTATTAATTGCTTTTATAAAGATATAATATGGGCAATATTTGCTTAAGGAAATTTTTTTGAATAATGAATTTTTACAATAATTGTTTTCATTTTTAAAAAATTTTATTGAGAATAATTTATGAAATTATAACTCTTTTAAAATTCTATATTATTTCTATTGGTTAGGTTAGGTAATATCTACCTAAATCTAAACTTATTTATAAATGGAACTTTGTCTGTGTGTGTGTGTCCGTTACCTATAGACTCCGAAATGGCTGAACCGATTTTCTTGAAAATTTACACAGTTGTACTATAAGCATCTGCAAGTATTCTTAGCTAAGTTTTGTGTCAAGGTACCCCACGATAAATATCGAAAATCGATAATCGAAAAATCGGGTTAAAGAAGGAGTGGTCCGATTTTAAAACTTCCTGGCTCTACACAGAGAACCGACTTTCTTAGCAGTGAATTTCGCTATGGATTCTATATAGTTATTCCACTTGAGGTCTGATGTGAGAGTTAATTAGAGGAGACGCAGTGTTTTACTTTCAAGGAGTGAAGCCTGATCCATGTCAATGGGTGGGATGAACAGTTGTCTGTGGTGGTTAATAGAAAGCAGCTTTGTTTTGGAAGCATTACAATTTACAAGCCATTTCTTACCCCAGTCTACCACGGATTGGAGGTCCTTTTCAAGCTCAGCAGCGAGGTTTGCTTTGTCAGCCTCGGTAGATTTTTGATCGTGATGAGAGTAAACCGTAGTGTCGTCAGCATATCTGCCCACTTGGGATCTTATTACATCAGAGAGATTGTTAATATAGATAATGAAAAAAAGGAAAAGCTTGTATATAAACATGCAAAAAATTAAAAATTAAAAAAAAATATTGGAGCTTGCTGAAGCAAACCCGTAGACTGAAAGAAAAATGAATGGATGTAAGTCAAATTTTCATTTCCTGGTATCGATATCAAATAAGTTTTTTTTGTTGTAAACTGAATTTTGAAGGCTAAATAAGTCCTCTGAGTAAATGATATCATGGCTGAGATTAAGAACTACAATTATACCTACTTAGAGTCAAACCCGAAGCAAAAACTAAAATAAAAGGGCTGAAAAAACTACAGACATACTGGCAGATAAACAGACACACACACAAACATCTTGCCTTTTATATATATATTATCGATTTTCTGCACTATTGTAAGAATTGAAACCTTGAAACTTCTGAATATCATTTCTGATGTTTTTGTCAATGAGTGTATCAAATTTGATTAAAATCGGACCACTCCTTCTATAATCCGATTTTTCGATTATCAATTTTCAATATTTATCGGGGGTACCTCAAAACAAAACCTAGCTAAGAACACTCGCAGGCACTTATAGTACAACTGTGTAAATTTTCAAGAAAATCGGTTCAGCCATTTCGGAGTCTATAGGTAACGAATACACATACACACACACACACACAGACACACAAAGACACACACAGACAAAGTTCCATTTATATATATATATATATATATATATATATATATATATATATATATATACTGGGTTTATTTGAAAAGTAATTTTTCTATTTATACAATTTTTTTTTAAGATAGAAGTGAATGAAAGTTCTCTAAAGATTTTTCTCATTTTTTTCTACTTTTGACCCTTTTCTGGTTTCTGGGGTAGGTTTAAATAATTTATATTTTTGTTAAGTTCTTTTACATGTTTCTACCCAACATCAAACAACATATTGAACATCAACAGAAAAAAACAAATGATCTCAGACATTGATTAGGCGAACACATCATGACAAATAATTTCAACACGTTATGGTTTTCATTTTCTTAATGTTATAGAGAGGGTAATGTGAAACACCTCCCCTTATGATAAACTACATTTGGCAGCAAGTGACATAACTTCTCTCTTTCTTTTCTACAAATATTTTCATAGCAACTGCTCTGATGAGCCTTTTTCCCTGGTGCCCTGTCCACGTGAATTTGGATGTGCGTTGTGTTGCATTGGATATCGGCTCGGAACGACAAATCGGGGAGCCGAGTTCGAATTCCAGCTGAATTCATCGCATTCACTTATGCGCAAATACCCTTGGGAAAGGTATTAATCCTACTATTCCTTCCAGTTATGGGTTAAATAACAGGACAGATTGGGTTCTATAGTCTTGGTCGGCAACCAGTCTACGGCAGAAAGCAATGGCAACCTACTGTGGGATAATATTCTGCCCAGTCAGTCATGTCTCTTTTGAGACATGATTGCCCAAGCGTGTATCACGTATGGCACTTAACTGACTGACTAGATTGGCATCTACATCCCATCTCTTTACCATTGAAATAGTTAAATGAAACCATCACTTCTACTCCAACAGTTTCTTTTCTCACACTTTCCACCTGTGAAACTCCCTTCCTTTTATTCATAGCTATGATCTCAAAAAATTTAAATGCAATGTAAATTGCCATCTATTATCTTCTTGAATCTAATTCATCTTTTATCCTTTGTTCAATACCCACTGTACTCAGTCTTTTTTCTCACTGTAAGTCTCTGTGCGTTCGTAGTGGTCTTCTCTTGCTTGGGATGAAATAATTAAATAAAAATAATAAAAATAGTACTTTGATTGGGAGACTGGAGGTTTTGAGCAGTGCAGAACCTCTTCTTAATTACTGTTCTTCCCAAGTTCACCATAACTCAGGCTGGTAGCATCTGTTAGGGTTCTCGCCATGGGCAAATAGTGAACCACCAAACAAAAACAAAACATTATGAAATTATAAAAATATATTATTATTGTAAAAAAAAACATCAATACATTATCGCAAAATGACCAATAATACTCATTTATAGCAAAATGACCAGCTATACATTTTATCTGTAGTTGAAGGTATACAATTGCATTCAAAATATTTAGTTGAAGTCATAAAATTGTGGTTCAAAATATCAAAGTTTTGGAATTAAATAACACATAAACAAAATCAACCAAATAACACCCAGCTTATAAAATATGGTACCAATCCAAGCCACTATCCATTACTCTACCATGCCTCCTTGTAAAGGGATTCTAGTCTTGATAATAATCCATCACTCACAATGCCATATAAAGGCTTTTGAACTCTGCCATCATTTTTTATTCTTTTAAATGAACCAGATAGAAAGATGGGATCACTCCAAGCCATTATCCATTACTCTACTCTGCCTCCTTGTAAAGGGATTCTAGTCTTGATAATAATCCATCACTCACAATGCCATGTAAAAACTTTTGAACTCTATTATCATTTTTTGTTAATGCCAGCTTAAAAAAATTAATTTTTCTAGTCTTTCTATACAAATGATTGGGTCTGCGGCATTAAAAATGATTGCAAAATATTTATATTGATATGCCATCTAAACTGAGTATCTTACATTAAGACATGAAAATAAAATCCAAACTCCTGAGCATGACAGAAGGGAAATATATATATATATATATATATATATATATATATATATATATATATATTTTTGTATCGAGGCAGCCGATAATTTTCTAAACATATACTGTTAAATATAAGAGACAATGAATGTCTATTATGTTTAATCATGAGCTGTTCTAAACATGGTATTTTGGCTTTAATTTCAGTTGAAAATAAAGACAAAAATTCTCTGACATTTGAATAATTTTTATTAAGTTGGTTCTAAGCTCCTGGCTCACATGAGCCATCTTCAGAGAGGTTACAAGGACGTTAACATAAAAACATCCACCATCAGCGACAATTTCATCTTGTGTTGACATAAAACTTTGCTAAGCAACGATAACAGTTACCAAAAATAGCAAACACATTTCGTAAATTTATAATGCGGTTCTATGACGTCACACCATGTGAGAGCTCAACATGATAACAGAACCATTTATTTAAATGCAGTGTAATGTGTTAGGACCAGATTTAAATGTGATTTTATTAAGTGTGGGTTGTTTGGTTTTAATGTAGATGGCCTCCAATATCTGAAGGTTCTTTTAACTGTGTGTATGAGTGAGGATTATTGTATTGCTGCAAAAAACAACCCACACTTAATAAAATCTCATTTAAATCTGGTCATAACACATATTGCATTTAAATATATGGTTCTGTTATCATTTCAAGCTCTCACGCGGTGTGACATCATAGAACCGCATTATAAATTTACAAACTGCGTTTGCTATTTTTGATAACTGTTATCTTTACTTAGCAAAGTTTTATGTCAACACAAGATGAAATTGTTGCTGATGGCGGATGTTATTATGTTAACGTCCTTGTAACCTCTCTGAAGATGGCTCATGTGAGCCAGGAGCTTAGAACCAACTTAATAAAAAATTATTCAAATGTTGGAGAATTTTTGTCTTTATTTTCACCTGAAATTAAACCCAAAATACCATGTTTAGAACGGCTCATGATTAAACATAATAGACATTCATTGTCTCCTATATTTAACAGTATATGTTTAGAAATATATATATATATATATATATATATATATATATATATATATATACACATGCACACACACACACACACACACAATGGTATTTATTATAATCGAGAGGATATATATATATATATATATATATATAGGAAAAACTACTAAAAAGTTGTAAGTTTAAAAATGTATTTTTTTGATAGTATTTGTTTATTTCTATTATTATATTGATATTTCAGACCATCCTCGGTCTTTCATCAGAAACAAATGATTTTAAAATTTAAATTAGAAACGTATTTTGCGAGAGCGTTTGTGGAGAGATTGTTTACATCATGTGATGCAGAAAGCGACAGATTTTTAAAATATTTGTAAACGTAAACCGATCTTTAATAATACTTATAAATTTTGTTTTAGAGAAAAATTTTTAATTGTATCTAAAAAATGTTTAACTATTGAAATATTTATAAAGATTCAAAACACCTAAGTCTCTATTTAACCCTAGCCTGTGTGTATTTAATTTTAAAATCCAGTATTTTTCTTTCTTTCTGCATGAGTGTGCAGAACTAAAATCGAAGTCTATTAGTAAACATTTGCAATTTTCTAATGTGTGTCCCAGTTGATTGAAGTGAACTGCTATGGAGGAATATTGGTTGTTCTGGCATATGCTAAGTTTGTGATTATTGAAACGGAATCTAAAGCTATTTGCAGATTCACCAATATATCCACTATTTGGACATATTGAACAGAAGAGAAAACATATAATGTTTTAGGCTGTCACAGGTGAGGCATGGTGGGTACAAGTTTTTCCTATACATATTAAGACAGTATACCTGGATCATCACTATGTTATATATATATATATATATATATATATATATATATATATATATATATATATTCTTCAGTACTTGACAACATAATTATTGCAAAAAAATAAAATAATCAGCCACTATTAAAGAGTGAACATGCAGTAATGCAACAAGAGATTTCATAACTGGTAGTAAAAAGAATGAACTGAAATGAGGCTACCTCACTATTGTCTCCCTAATGAAGTGAGCCAAAGCTACCTCATTTCCATGAGCATGAAAGAGAAGAAATATATATATATATATATATATATATATATATATATATATATACCAGCAGTTATTTACAGTTTTACGCTATGTTCTCAGGTTACAGTGTAAAAACCTCACTTAGAGTGGTTACCAGATAGAACACTCTTACTACTGGCATATTTACATTTCATAAAAACATTACATGCTATGAATTCTACCTTTCTCTGATGTATGCCAAAGGCCTGGTGGGTGAATCTTTGACTGCTGTCAAATCTGTCGGGTTTCAGCCCCGGCTTGAGGCAAATGGTTAAGCTAGCCACACTGAACAGCTGTGATACTGATATATATATATATATATATATATATATATATATATATATTTAGTGTATCGTGGCAGCAAGTAATTTTCTAAACATGTGCTGTTAAATATAAGTGACAATGAATGTCTATTATGTTTAATCATGAGCCGTTCTAAACGTCGTATTTTTGCTTTAATTTCAGTTGAAAATAAAGACAAAAATTCTAACACCAAGAAATTTGAATTTTTGTTTTTATTTTCAACTGAAATTAAAGCAAAAAATACGACATTTAGAATAGCTCATGATTAAACATAATAGACATTCATTGTCTCTTATATTTAACAGCATATGTTTAGAAAATTACTTGCTTCCTCGATACACTAAATTTAAGTTACATGATGCCGCAGCATTAAATGATCCTAACACCAAGAAATTTGAATTTTTGTCTTTATTTTCAATTGAAATTAAAGCAAAAATACGACGTTTAGAATGGCTCATGGTTAAACATAATAGACATTCATTGTCTCTTATATATATATATTGTTATTAAAAATTGCCTGAAGAAATCACTCATGGTGGAAACCAAGGTAGCAAAATAACTCATTTAAAAATGAAAAATATTCTAAAGTTCTACAATATAATTGTATAGAACATTTTTAATACAAATGTGTCCTGGTCTAACCCTATTAGGACCAAAAACTAAGTATTAAACAATCAATATACATTTTATTTTGACATTGAAAGAACAATGTCCCATCAGGTAGTTAATTATAATGGTAATAAATGTTATTTTTGAAAAGAAAATTTAAAAAACTCACTTCCTTTTACTTTTGGAAAACTTTTCATACGAGGTAAGAGGATATTAAAAACATAGGGGAAGAAAGAGAGTAGAAAAGATGAGAAAGCAAAAAGAGAAATCAAAAAAAGGAGGAAAGAAAGAGAAAAGAGAAGGACATAGAGAAAATAAAAAGTGAAGAGGAAATACAAAAGAGAAAGAACCGAGAGGAAAGAGCCAATGAAAATGGCTCAGAGAGAAAGAGACCCCAAATTTAGGCAGGAAATAAGATATAGACAGATACAGATATCGATCATGCTACATCTGGGCTTAACAAAAAGGAAAAAGTGTGAAAATGCACAAAGGGAAGAAAGTGTGGGAGGGACAACAGAAGCAGTAAAGAAATAGAAATTTCAGACTTTGCCCAGAAGTGAATTGCAGATAGATACATTTGTTCGTTACATAGTATAAAATTAAATCCTTTGGTGTTTAAAAAAAATAAAAATGATGAAATCACATACACAAACATGGGAATTATTGAAAAAGTGCAGATATATATTAGTGCTTATTATAATAGAGAGAATTGTAGACCTGAAGAAGGTAGAAGAATTGACTGGCCTAAATGTTGAGGCAACAACACAGGCCATGGAAAGAATAAGTTAAAATTTTTAATAATTTTTGCATCAACCAGTATATATACTGATTTTCTTGTTTTTATTTTTTTGTCTTTTGTAATTTTAGTAATAGTAGTAGAAGACAAGGAGAAACTACCTGGAAAACAATAAAAAAACACAAAACTCTTCCTTCAATACAGATTATACATTTAAGGAAAGCCAAAAAACTGATTGGCTGAGATGTTGTGGCAATGGCATAAAAAAAAAAAAAAAAAAAAAAAGAAATGGGTGAAATCAATAGTCCAAACATCTTTTGAAATAGCAATTCTATTTTTGAAAGGAACCAATATCAGAACATTTGCGGTCTTACCTGATATATACTGGATCTTCAAAAGCACCATTGTTGACTAAGAAATTGGTTTGTAACTCAAGTGAAATTATCTTTCAAAAGATAAGAGCAGTTCCTATCAAAATAATTTCCCAGAGCTCTTTCTTTTTTAAATACCGGTCATATAATTATTATCATTATAGTCCTGATTTACATGAATATATATTCACAGTTTTTTTTCTTCTTTTTTTTTTTCACCCTCTTTCACATTAGTATAAGACTCTGTCCCTACTTATTTCATTCGTGTGAAACTTAAAATTTCCTTTGCCTGTTTTCAGATGTGATACCGTGAATTGTTTTTGCTCTTTCCTAATAAACTAAGAATTTACCGCTGTTGGTGCTATATGAGTTTTCTTTTGGTCACCTGGCAGGCTTTTGATTCATTGTACCAACACTTTGAAATTTTGTGTGTATATATATATATATATTTACGCTCTCACACCCTGATTGAGCACTCTGGAAGAATGGTAAACTTTGAAAAACAGTAGCTACTCTGGCATGTACTCATTGATCATTCAGTAAAATGAATTAGAACACTCTGGCTATTGGGCGCGTATAATAATAATATACACGCTAAAAAGTCTGCCTTCTTCTGCCAAACGCCCATGGACTAGAGGTAGAATCACCGACTGACACCAATTCGGTCGGGTTTCAATCCTGGGTTAAGGGACAATCGAAGTCTAACTGTACTGATGAGCTGTGATACAGCGAAACAGATCTGTCTGCAGATCACCATATATATATATATAATGCTCCCCCTAGTTAAATGAATTAGTAGAAATTCAGCTAATGAAAAAGTATTTAATAAGCATAGCAATTTTTATAATACTGCCTTAAAAATAGTGGATACAAAAACCTAAATATTAAATATATAAACAAGAAAAGTAACCCCCAAAGAAAAAATAGAAATAGAAATATCATCTGGTACACCCCCCCTTTCAACCAGATGACTAGTAGTAAATTGGGGAAAAAATTCCTTGCGTTAATTAGGAAACACTTTCTGGAAAAAAATCCACTAAGTAAGATCTTTAATAAAAACACTATTAAATTAAGTTACAGCTGTATGAACAATCTAGAAAAAATTATAAAAATCTTCTGTACAATAAAGACGGAAGCTGATGATGGTTCGCCTGAAATTGGCCTACACTCCTGATTTACCATGAAATAACATGTCTTCCTAAATTTTTTCTTATGTTTGGTCTATATATATATATAGCTCTCTTAGAGAGTTATCCTACCACTTTATGTACAGGATACTCCTTTGGATTCTTCTATATCTACTCTGCATGCTTATCTGTGTGTGTGTGTGTATGTCTGTGTGTGTGTCTGTGTGTGTTTGTATCCATTACCTACAGACTCCAAAATGGCTGAACTGATTTTTTTGAAAATTTACACAGTTGTACTATAAGTGTCTGCGAGTGTTCTTAGCTAGGTTTTGTTTCGAGGTACCCCCAATAAATATCGAAAATTGATAATTGAAAAATTGGGTTATAGAAGGAGTGGTCTGATTTTAATCAAATTTGATACACGCATAGACAAAGACATAAGAAACGATATTCAGAAGTTTCAAGATTGCAGTTCTTACAATAGTGCAGAAAATTTTATATCGATACCAGGAAATCAAAATTTGACTGACATCCATTCATTTTTCTTTCTGTCTACGGTTTGGCTTTAACTGGAAACAACTATTGCTTTTTAGTCTTTCGTGCCAATGTCCAAAGAGTCTGAGCTCCAGAACCATGGATTAGTTATAAAGCTTTCATTACACCTGAGCAATGCCAAGCTATACTGCTAGTATATATATATATATATATATATATATATATATAAATGTCTGTTTATCTGTCTGCCTTTATACAAATCCACAATTTTTATCCGATTCTCACCAAACTTCACACAAATATTCTTTAGGCTGAGTCTGAGCTCCAAAACCATGGATTAGTTATAAAGCTTTCATTACACCCTAGCAATGCCAGGCTATACTGCTAGTACTTGATAGAAAAAATAGAATAAGCAGGGAGAAGTCACTTCACATTGATGAGATGAGATGCTTGGTTAGTACCTATTGTATTGCAGACCCTTCTCTGGATTTTGTCAAGAATCTTGAGATTCACAATATGAGTGTCAGACTAGATATGACAACAATATTCAATAGATGAACGAATGGTAGATAAAAATCATCATTTTGTACATGATGCTAGCTATTTTGTAATTTTAAATATATATAAAAATTAACTGGGAAGTTTTCTAACAAAGAACGAAAAGTGTGACTTGGAGATTTGATGGTGCATTAACATAGCCAAGGAGGCATTCCAGAAGCTAAGCAGAGTATTGAGAGAGAGGAAAATTTTGCTAAAAACAAAGAAGAAAGAACTGGATTGTTATGTGATGTCTGTCCTTCAGTATGGAAGCGACTGCTGGACAATCTCATCAAAGGTGAAGGAAAGCAACTGAAATGTGGTTCTACAGAAGGATGCTGAGAATACTATGTTCAGAACATGTGAGCATGAATGATGAGATTTTGGGGAGGATGCGCATGAAAAGGAAACTAATACTTAACATCAGGAAAAGACAGCTGAATTTTTTGAGACATGTTATGAGGAAAGATGGCTTGGAGAATCTTGGAGAGCAATGTGTGACATACTTGATGGACTTGAGCAAACGGATGGCAGAGCTGGAATTGCATGGTACAACAGAAGAAGTGTTAGAAGCTACAAGGGATGGGGACATGTCACATAGAAGAAAATATATATAAAAATTGCCATGTATTGTTAGAAATATAGAACCTTAGCAAATAAACTAGATGTTGCAAAATTACCAAGTGATGGAAACAAAACATTTGAATTGGGAAACATTTAAACAGAGATCATAACAAATCACTCAATAAATCCCAGGTCAGACATATAGATGGTGCAACTAATAAAAAAATCCATATGATTTTTATGAAGTAATAACCGTCAAATGACACATGACAAAATTTGGGCTCAATCGAATTATTAGTTTACAAATTACAGTTATTTAAGTGAAGCTACTGTTGCAAATTTTCAAATCAATGGAAAAATCTGAATTTTGTTTGCTGACAAAGCATTACTTTCTGATGGGAAAAATACTCTTGAAACAAAGCAATGGCTTGATAGGTGTTATTCAAACTCTGCTTCATTGGAAACAATGATTAAGAGATGGTATACTGACTTTAAATGTGGTCATACAGATACAAATGACTGAATGCTCAGGTTGCCCAAAATCAGCAGCTGTTCTGGAAAAGCCACCAAAAATTCACAAACTCATTTTGGCTGGTTGTAAATTAATGTTACGTAAGATAGCAGAGGAGTTGAACAAATCAGAAGGCAGTGTATTCACCATTTTGCATAAACATTTGTCAATAAGAAAGCTGTTTTCAAAGCAGATGCTGCATTTGCTCACAGTCGATCAAAAACAACAACACATCGACGATTCAGAGTGCTGTTTGCAATTGCTTCAACGCAACAAGAAAGAGTTTTTATGTAAATATATGACAATAGATGAAACATGGATCCACCACTTCACTCTTGGGTCAAATCAACAGTCAGCTAAGTGGACAGCAGCATGTGAAAGCTGTCCAAAGTGACTACAAATGCAAACATCAGCAAGCAAGGTTTTGGCCTCTGTATTTTAGGATGCACAAGGTATTTTGTTCACCAATTACCTTGAGAAAGAAAGAGCCATTAATAACGAACATTATATAGCATAATCGATGCGTTTGAAGGAAGAAATCATCAAAAAACAAACACAAATGAAGAAGAAAATGTGATCTTTCACCAAGACAACTCACCGTGTCACAAGTTGATTGCAACAATGGTAAAACTATATGAATTGCACTTGAAATTGCTTCTGCATCCACCCTATTCTCTAGATCATGTTTGCAGACCTCAAAAAAATGCTCTATGGAAAAAGAGTTGGCTTCATTGAAGAAGTGATATCAGAAACTGAGGCACATTTTGAACCAAAAACAAATCGTTCTACAAAAAAGGCATCAAATTCTTAGAGAAGCATTAGAATCAGTGTATCATCCTAGAAGGAAACTATGTTGATGAATAAAGTTGAATTTTGCCTAAAAGTTGTTGTTTTATCAGTTCGGCCCGGGATTTTTTGTGTGATGGGCTAAAACAATTAAAATTTGAATTGGGAAACATTTAAACAGAGATCATAGATTAACTAGAAAAGAAGTTAAAAATATTAGCAAGATAAAAACAAGAAAAAATTGCTCTTAAGAATGTCACAAAAAAAGCAATTTAAAAAAATAAAAATCTAATAATTAAGAAAAGTGAAAATATTTGAAAAAGCTGATGTGAATGTTAACGGAGAAAAAGATGCAGAATACTAATAACAATAAAGACACCGGAGCAAGTAACTACCATCTTCAAGTAATCATCACTAATAACAACATGTAAGCTGTGCAGAGAAATACACGAAAATTGATTTCACATCAGTAATTTTTAATGATGAATGTAAAACTACACTACCGGCCATAATTATTAGGCCACCCCAGTTTTTTTTAAAAGAAATGATGTAGTTCATAATATTTTTAGTATTCATTGCCAAATGAAAATAGAATTTTTCTTTTGTTATTATTACTTTGCAAAGTTTATCAAGACAAGGAAGCAAAGATGAACTCGTCCGAATCACCCTAAATTTTCTTCATTCTTTCATTGATGAAACTGCAATATAGGTAATTGTCAAATATTTATAAATTCATTTGATGCACATGTTATTGTGCAGTATTAACAAAAGAACCATTCTATTTTCATTTACAATTATTCACTTGGCAATAAATACTAAAAAATAGTATGAAATACATCATTTTTTTAAAACACTGGGGTAGTCTAATAATTATGGCTGGTAGTGTACATTAGACGTATTTGATGGCTAGGCTAGTGGTTGGATTTTCAGGCAAATAATCAACAAATTCGACATTTTGGTTTGTGGAGAAATGTTTCGGGTTTGTATTTTTTTTAATCATTTCATTCCAAGCTAGAAAATAAAGTTAGTAAGATGCAAACGATTACTGAGTGCTAGAGAATATAAGATAAAAATACTATTAAGGAGAGAGAATAATAAAAGAACAGAAATTAAGAAGATAAAAGATAATGATTGACATAAAAAAAAAAAGCTGAAAGAGATTTCCATAAGGGAGAAGTGCTATAGAAGAAACTATTAACATAGAACTTCTGATTAAATTTAGTCATTTCAACTATAAAATGATAAGACCTTGCTGTCAAACTAGTACTGCACTTAAATTCCTAAATTCTAAGTACCATAACAGAAAGTTCATTAGAACATTTACCATGAAAGTAATTATAGAAAACGCACAGGGAAGTTCCCTTATGGCAATGAGAAAATGGCAGGAGCCGAGATAACAGGTCAGGACCAATAACATTGCAAATTCTTCTTTGGATTTATCAAGAATCTCTCAATATATAGCAGAAACACCTGGTTATATGTTTCAGCAATATTCAAAGCATGGATGAATGGTAGACTTAGAACTAAACAAGATAGATTCTGACAAGAAAAGTGTCTAGTAACACACAGTGACCCAACTTTGCTAGCTGCAAGACCTAATAATTTATTCAATATAGTATTGTAAGCAGTAAAGTTAAAGATCCCTTTGAAGTTGATGATGGTATAAGGTAAACACAGAAAATCATCGTAACATCTCAGACAAGTTATTTTTAGTTAGTTACAAGTCATAGACAAGAAGATCATAAGAACATCCTCCTTCATTTTCTTCAAAGCCGACCATTGCCCACTTTCTACAAAATACTGTTTCAAAGATACCAAATGAAATAGCTCTAGTTTATCCAGATATTAATTCAATAGAAAACTTGCCTGTCATTAAAAGAGATGTAGATGTGAAAGAAAAACAGTTTTCAAGGAAAGATCTCAGGGAAACAATAAAAATTACTGTAATATTAAAGTTGAAAGAGTAGAAATTTTAATAAATTCAATGTCTGAAAACTGACAAAGGTTAAAGAACATTCAGTCAGTCAGTTAAGTGTCATATGTGATTCACGCTTTGGGCGATCATGTCTCAAAAGATTATTCCACTGTAAGTTGCCATTGCTTTCTGCGGTAGACTGGTTGCCAGCCACGGCTATAGAACCCAATCTGTTATTTAACCCATAGCTAGATGGGGAAGTGATGTATTATATTATTAAGTAGTAATTAGTGGGGGACCAGTTTATTACTTCATAACAATTTAAAACTGATCCCCCACTTTATACCCAGTAGAAGCCTTAATCATGTTTTCAACTATTACATTCAGTCAGTCAGTTAAGTGCCATATGTGATACATGCTCTGGACAATCATGTCTCAAAAGATTATTCCGCTGTAGGTTGCCATTGCTTTCTGCGGTAGACTGGTTGCCAGCCAAGGCTATAGAACCCAATCTGTCCTACTATTTAACTCATAACTGGAGGGAACGAACAAATTAATACCTTTTCCAAGGGTATTTCTGCTTAAGTAAATGCAGGAAGGTATTTGCACACA
Source organism: Ascarosepion bandense (assembly GCA_037127315.1). Taxonomy (NCBI): domain Eukaryota; kingdom Metazoa; phylum Mollusca; class Cephalopoda; order Sepiida; family Sepiidae; genus Ascarosepion; species Ascarosepion bandense. Next base: position 3,428,403 of record JBBBDQ010001389.1, read on the forward strand.
ATTAAATAAAGAACATTAGGGAACTCATATTAACATGGAAAATAATAAGATAAAATTTATTCAGACTTAATCAATTTTTACAGGGAAGCAACGATGAAACAATTAGAAGTTCTACCAGGATTTATTATTGACAATTGCAATTTTATCCATACTGAGGGGATTTGTGCAATTTTTGTATGGTACTGCTAAAAAACATTTACATTTTGTATCCTCACTATATAGTGGTTGAACTTTTGTATCATAAATACATTTTGTATCAGGCTTACGGCCATATCACATTGAATACATTGGTTCTCACTCGATCACCGAAGTTAAGCAATGTTGAGCCTGGTCAGTACTTAGATGGGTGACTGCTTGGGAATACCAGGTGCTGTAAGTGTTTAGTGACGGATGTGCATTGTGGTGCAGTGAATATCGGCTCGGAAAGAGAAATCGGTGAACTGAGTTTGAATTCCAGTTGAATAACCTGCATTCACTTAAGCACTGGTACCCTTGGGAAAGGTATTAATCCGTCCTTTCCCTCCAGTTATGGGTTAAATAACAAGGGTAGGACTTGGGGATCCTGCCCTTAAAAACAAATCCCAATGAATCTTGATGCTCGAAAAGAAAAAATTATTACTAGACACAAAAGCTTATATAAAAAACAACAATAAATTGTTGAAAGAAAAAGGTATTACCAGCAATAAAAAAAAAAAAAATTAGTCGGCAATAAATGACCTGCCGAGGTTGATATGCTATCAAACAAAACAACCAACCAACATTTTGTGTCATTGCTATATTTTGCCATATTGCTTGTACGTTTTTTTCATACATTTCATATCAACAATACATTTTGATTTTTAATGTTGTATCAATAAAAAGAATTAATCATAAAGATGCATTGAGGCAATTATCAATGATGCATCTGGTTTCATTGGGAGTTTCAGGTTTTACATCCACATCATACTTATGTCACTAATAACCTGACCTGCTTCTGAAGATAATAGCCACTTAATTTGATTGTAACACTGCTTGCTTTATTGAAATACATTCTCAGTACTAAAGTTAATTTGAACAGTTTATAAAGACATTTTGTATCATCAGTAATAAAGACATTTTGTATCATCAGTATAATTTTTCTTTAGTATCATAAATGCATTTTCTATCATCAATACATTTTTATTTTTCTATCAAATACATTTTGTATTATTAATATATTTTGTGCTTTTGTATTATAAATATATTTTGTATTGTTAATACATTTTTTAATTTTGTATCAAATAAATTTTGTATCATTAATATATTTGTGCTTTTTGTATTATAAATACATTTTATATACTAGTACCTTTTGTGCGTTTGTATTAAATACATTTTGTATCATCAGTACATTTTGTATTATACATTTTGTATCATGAATACATTTTGTGTTTTTAAATTATAAATACCTTTTATATTGTTGATACATTTTGTACTTTGTATCAAATACATTTTGTATTGTTAATACATTTTTACATTTTATCATCAGTACATTTTATTTTGTATCCTAAAACATTTTGAATCTTAATAAAATCTGTATTCTCACTGACTTTGCATCTACTTTTATATCATCAATACATTTTGCATCATTAATAAATTTTGTATCACCAAAATATTTTATTTGTAGTTTTGCTTGAGAAACCTCTCATAAGATTGTTAATGTTGCCAATTTCATTAAAAAGTGATATTCATCATTTAAAATGAACCAAAGATTGAACAAAGTTTAAAGAAAGTACTCAGTGGCAAAATGAAAAAAAAAATGAAGACAAAAGCATTAACCAAATTAGAGAAACAATTCATTTATGTGAGCGTATCTAAAATATATATGAAATGACATTGTGAGTCGTGCAAGCTACAAGAATTTACATTACGCTGATAGAGATTATTGATCTTCTAGCTTCGTCCTTTGTATGCACAGATATGACTGAGAGTAGTGTACGTCTATGAAGAATACAGACTAGATGTAAGTATCACAAGAAGACTGTGGCTTAAATCATTTTGCAATGCTTGTAAATAAATGACTTCTTCTTGATATATAAATCCTCTTTATCTCTAAGTACAGACAGAATAAGTTTAGCATTTGTTATCCAGACATAAGTAAATATATTTTTTGCTGATAGACAATAGTATTTTATAATAAAGATTTTTATTTCTGAATTTCTGGGATGAGGAGTTATCATTATTTATACTATTTATATTTGGACTATTGTCTGCATTTTTGTTGTTTCATAAAATTTTGAATATGACAGATTACAATGGTCTGAACAATGTAAATAGTGTAAATATCTTTGTTGTTGTTTTCACAACATTTTGGCTGCTATGCTCTCCAGCCTTCCTCAGGTGTATATTGATCTGGGTAAGCTACAGAGAATTCTGAATGGAACACTTTATTTAATCTATGGAGTAGACTGTTCTCATTCCAGCACCCATGTCAAGGGATATTGTCTAATTTTTATTTCTAGTACTGCTCAATTATTGCTTGTCTACTAAGTCCAAGTATACACTGACCACATTTGGTGACATAGTGGACAGGGAAGCATAACTGTTGCAATGTTGTGATAACAACAACAAAAATTATCACAATAGTTCGAATATAATAGTATAAACATATAGGGTGTTCCATTAAGATGGATAGAAGATAGCAGTAAATAAAACAGTGTTATTCGTGAACATTTATTGATTTCACTATTGGATCATATTATTTGAGTTACGGCAATTATGAGTAAAAAATAATATTGCCCAAATGTTGGCCAAGGTTTTGGTAGCACATGTCACGGTTTGGTGTGCATTTTTTGCTAGTGGAATATTTAGGCCATATTTTCTTGAAAAGGAATTCTGTTATGGTGACAGGAGAGCAATACCATGCCATAAGAACCAACTTTTTTTGGCCTGAATTGAATGCTATGGATGTTGAAGAGTTATGGTTCCAACAGGACAGCATTACATACCACACAGCTAATGCAAAAATGGCTTAATTGAATGAGAAGTTTGCAGGTCACGTTATCTCTTAAAACAGTGAAATCAATTGGCCACCGCGATCATGCAACTTGACGCCTTTAGATTTCTTTCTTTGAGGGTCATATTAAAACACACCGAAGTTAGCAGTAAATAAAACAATCTTATTGGTGAAATGTTTTTGATTAAATAAATGACCCCAACATTTATCCATTTGTTATCCCTCAAAGTTTCTGTTCTACAATCCATTCCACAAATTCATTAGGTAGGTTATACCATATTCTAATTTGCCTCTCTTTCATTCAAGATATACTGTCTCTTTCAGTGTCCCTCCAAAAGTACTCAATCAAGGCTCTCCACAACTTCCTATCCATTGTAGATCTCAGGAATAAACTCCTATGTTATCTCTCCTAGTTCCCATTCTATTTACACAAATTCGTTAGGTAGGTTATTCCATGTTCCCCCTTGCCTTTCTTTCCTTCAAGATATCCTGTCTCTTTCAGTGTCCCTTCAAAAGTACTCATTCAAGGCTCTCCACAACTTCCTCTTCTCTTCTCTTTAATATATCTTGTCCCTTTCTTTGATGTTTAGGCTCACTTCCAAATATAATTGATCATGGCTCTCCACAATTTCCTACCCTTTGTAGCTCTCAGAAATGTTAGTTCCCTTAGTATCCTCACCAGTCTATATTCTGCCATCCATTTACACAAATATATTAGCTAGTTTACTTGATGTTTCCTCTGCTCTTCTAGTTTTGGACTTTGATGATTTAAGCAAGAGCTTTTATCACATTTTTGTTATGAGTGTATGTTATGCAACGGAAATGAAGAATAAAGTGATTGTTAGTGATCTTCCTGCAAGAAGAGGACTATCATATGTAAAATATAAATGCATTACAAATGATTTTTGCAAAAATGCATTGATAACCAAGAAGAAAGGGATTTTCAGTGATCTGAAATTAAAGCACATGGTGGTTGTTTACAATATAGATCTATTGTATGAATATAACCAGATTCACTGTTAACCTTTCTTCAATAATTTTGCCAAAAGACAAAACCCACACAGCAATGGAAGATTAAATAGAAGCAACAATATTAATATTGCAGTGTAACATTTGAAGAAATATTATCTGTAAATATATGCTAATTTCAGTATGCACACGATGCCTCAAAAGATCCTCTTTTATATTACGACAGATCAAAGTAGTGTATCAATTTTTTTTTTCATGAAAATTAAAACTGGAAAGAAATTAAGCTATTATTTAAATGTCACTGTAACCTGAATTGTGAAAAAATTGTGTACAGATTTAGACATTTTAAAATCGACCAAGAAAAGAATTTAATACCAACAATATTGTTAAGATTATTGTAAAAGATTATTGTATTGCATGACATGTATTTTGTATCCACATCAGACAGTGGCAGTTCTACAAGAGTGGGGGGGTGTAGAAGGGGCCAAGGCTCCCCCAGAATTTTAGCTGGCCCCTCAGTTGGCCCCACCACTTTAATAAGCTTCAAAAATTTATGAAACTGATCAGTCTCTGATTTTAATAAGATATGATCTTCATCACTTTTCCTTCTTCAGAAGTATTGATGTTAATATTAAATCTGTGATTTTGTTTTGAAATTAATCTCTTTTGTATTCCAACAGTTTGAGAGTGGAAAAGAGGCCAAGAATAGATTAGAACTCCACTACTATGAATGAAAAATTATTCTGTTTAATTTAGTGAAGTAACATACTTATACTCAAAATCATTCTTAAGTTTTGTATATGATAGTGGCATGAAAATGATGAAGCTGTTTGAGTTTGCTCCACTCCTTCTTCTCCTCCTCAGAAAAATCTCAGTCCATAAGTGACCCCATCATTTTCAGAGTTCCACAATTGCCACTGATATCAGATGATTGTTACTGGTATCAAGTGATAATAAATTTCCTCATTTGCCAGCACCTCCCTCAGTATTCTTTTAGATTACAGTACTACTCTGGTCTGGGTTGTCTCAATTTTTCCTTTGATTTACAGTCCTTCCAATCTTACCTCAATCTTTATTACCAAGGAATGTTTCAAATAAAACTCCCAGGTGATAGTCATTTGTAGTCTTTTTTTTCCCCCTTTCCTCTTGTGTATCACTGGAACAGATATGATTATGACCTGGTAAAATTATATTTGTATTTTTTCACTACAAACAAATCCAGTTTTTTGGTTGAATGGTATAATCAATCTTAGTCTCAAAGTTAAGAACTATTATACTTGTTATTTTCTGGAATTCATACCATTAACTTGATTAATTTATTCATACATGATTAATTTATCCATAAGTTATATAATTACCAGATAAATTTTTAACAAATATACCTGCAAAAAGGATGTTTTTTCTCTTGATACCACCATTACTGTATATTCCTGCTGTAATTTTTATTGCTTTGAAAAGCTATTTTTAGAATTTCAATACAGTCCAAACATAAAAATGGATTTATACATTCTCTTTTTTCTCAAGAAATGACAACAAAAATGTTAAACTCTGTTTATTTATTTGATTGTTTATTTACAAAAATAACTTTGTTCACAAGATTTTAAAAATATATGAACCAACTACAGTACCTATATTTATAATTTATCATATTATAAAGAAATAACTATGAAAACAATATTTTTTCATAAATTTATTAAAATGTTTGAGATATAGAAGAAAATTTAAATAAAAATAATTGTTCATTTTACAATGAACATACAATGATAAACAACCCACATGGAAAATTAAATGAAAATTAAAGAAAAAATGTATAATGTTCGGAAAATGTATTTTTTTTCAAAATTTATTATTACAATTACTTGTTCTTATTTACATTTTCTTGTTCACAAGTATTTTTATAAATTTATGAATTAAAAAAGATTTATTGTTATTTCTTTATAATATGGTAAATAATGAATATTGCATTGTAGCTGGTTCACTTGTTTTTTAATCTTATAAATATGAAATTATTCTTGTAAGTAATCTAATAAATAAATACTGTTTGATATTTTAGTCATTAATTCATGAGAAAAAAAACTATAAATCCAATTTCATATGCTTAAGTATTATTAAAATATGCATAAGTATTACTAAAATATGCTTATTATTAAAATTCTAAAAATAACTTTTAAAAACAATAAATATTATCAAGGAAGTTTATTTTAAAAATGATTTCACCCCCAAGTAGTGCAATAAAGCCACTAAGACATAAGGGTTTACTAACTGTTAGAGAATATGAGAAGAAAAAAAATGAATGAATTAAGAAGGCAGAAGATAATGATAGTTGTATTTCTATTGTTGTTAAAGAGATACCATCTGCAGCTCACATTGACCAGCGTCTTGCTTCCTGTGTCCTTTTGACATTTATGGCTTGGCTTTTGTAGAAATAATTTTTGTCTAAATACAATTTAAGCCTAAAAGGATGAAATATAAGTGCTAATTCTTTTCTTTATTGATTTTGAATGAACTTCATTCAGCAATGCTAGACCAATTCTGTATGTATGCATATAAATATAAATATATATATATATATATATATATATATATATATATATATATATATATATATGAATAGAATAGGTAAAAACAAGTAGGAAAAAGGTGTCTTTTATCTAACATGTTTCAATTTAACAAGCTTCTTCAGAGATTCATAAAGATGACTGATTTAAAAATCTTTTTAAAAAATTCAAAAGACAATATGTTGATTGAGGTATGGTTTCATTGGTCAAATATGTGTTACGTGTGATAAAACAATGGATGTATAGTGGGTTGCTTATCTATTCTTTTCTGTTAGTAGTGGAGAGTCTGTTCTAGTGAAGGGTAGTTGTATACTGTTGCAGGTTAACGGAATTTGGCCTTGTTGAAGATAGCCCACTATAAGTCATAAAATGATTATAAAATCAAGAAAAACAAATTGAGGTGAAAAATAACATTTTATATAAAACACATATCAATTAATTTTTTACAATTCAAGTAATACATGAAGTATAGGTCCAATGGACGTTAAAATGTTCATGGCAATAAAATGCTGAAAGAGAATTAATGCTTAGGAATTTGGGAGTGCGTAAGTAAGGAATGTCTTTGATGTATTCGCTCCTTAGGTTAGTAAGTAGTTTTTGAGGCAGGGAAGAAGGAAAGAGGTAAGGGGAGGCAAGCATAGTAAGCCGCTTGACTTGGTCAAGGGAGATACTAATTACTCTCTTCTCCTCGAGTCGGTCTGTCTGGCGATGCTTTCTGTATCTGTGTTTTATATCTTCTTTTAGGATCACAGCAGCTCATTTGGGATTTCACACTTGTATTTGGTTCTGGTCTTCCCATTGGCTGATAAATAAAATTCGCTAATTTTTAGTTTTCAATCGGAACATCTGCGCAGATCCAGCGGCACAGCAACGACTTTTAGTCATTTGCTTTTTGGTCGTGAAAGTGCAAACATCCGCTCCATCACTCTTGCTCCGTATCACCACAGATGAATATTAAATGTAGATAAAAAAACTTGTGTCTGTTTAAGTGTGTGTGTGTGCTAGGAGTAAAACCTTGGATATCTTTTATTTTTTTTGTCAATTGGAGTAGATAGACTAAACTATCGCCCAGTTCACACTCCACCCACATCTATTGATCAGGTGAAGAGGCTCATCCTTGTTTCCTGTTTAGGATGCGGTTTCCGGTTTTCTCTTTTCTAATCTTTTCACTCTCTTTTATTTTTTTTTCAATTGGAGTAGATAAACTAAACTATCGCCTGGTTTACACTCCACCCACATCTATTGAACAGGTAAAGAGGCCCATCCCTTGTTCCCTGTTTAGGATGTGGTTTCTGGCTTTCTCTTTTCCATTCTTTTTACCATTATGTAGCCCCCTGCGCATCAGTGGCATTATCGCCTTGCTTGGGGTGATACGATTAAAAAAAAAAAAAAAAAAAAAATTATTATGAATCTCAGTATATGTAAGCAAAAATAATGCGTGTCAAGTGTATTTAAATAATAGATGAATTAAGTGTGTGTATATGTCAGTAATATTAGTATATGTGAATGACAGCAACAAAATACATTACCATTCAAAATATGTATCAAATATTGTAAACAGATGTGAAGTGATGAAACAATTTTCTTTTTTTAAATAAAATGAGAGAATCATGTATGAATGTATGTGCATAAGAGAAATCATGTGTGAATGTGTGCGGTTATGAGTTGGTAAAGTTAATATGTGAAATAAGTTATACATGTGTCAAGTGATAGTAAAAATTTCTATTCTAAATAACGTGAGAGAATCATGTATAAATGTGTGTATTGATGAGTCTGGAATCATAAAAACGAAATATATGCCCATTTAAAATTCTGGCAAAAATAATGTATAAAAGTAAAAGGTAGACTTTTTATAAATAAATTTTGAAAAATAATATATTAAGGGTTAAAATCTTTCAATGAAATAATAAAATACTAAAAATCTATGTGCTTATTAAAATTATTACAATAACATAATTAAGTAATAATATATAAATAAGATACATACATATAAATGGACCATGGCCCAGAGGTAGAACTGCCGACTGACGCCACTTCAGTCGGGTTTCAATCCTGGGTTAAAAGCAATCGGAGTCTAAGCCATACTGATGAGCTGTAATACAGCGAAACAGATCTGTCTGCAGATGACTATAGTATATATATATATATATATATATATTAAAAAGTAAAAAATGAAAGAGAGGATGTGTGTTGTGGTACAGTGGATATCAGCTCGGAATGAGAAATCGGGGAGCCGAGTTCGAATTCCAGCCGAATTCATTGCATTCACTTACGCACAAATACCCTTGGGAAAGGTATTAATCCATCTCTTCCTTCCAGTTATGGGTTAAATAGCAGGACAGATTGGGTTCTATAGCCTTGGTCGGCAACCAGTCTACCGCAGAAAGCAATGGCAACCTACTGCGGGATAATCTTCTGCCCAGTCAGCCATGTCTCTTTCGAGACATGATCGCCCAAGCATATATCACATATGGCACTTGACTGACATATAAATTACCATACTTGCAATATTACAATAAGCAATGCAAATGATATACAATAAGAAATAATATTAAATAATAAAATAAAAATAATAATAATAAAATTAATAATAATAATAATAAAATAATAAACAGCAATAAAAATATATAATAATAATAGTGAGAAAAAATTTAGATAATAAAAAGGGGAAATAAAAAAAAATAAGGAGAAAACATAAATTAATTATGGAATATACTTCATATAGAGAAAACAATATTACATTGTTAAGAATTCAAGGAACTATCTTTAACTTATTTAATAATATCTATTGATATTTTGGATTCATGAATTATACATTTGTGAAAAAATGTGGAAGTAATGTAATGTTTTAATTGTGTGTTTATGGTTGGTAATAATGTTTGTAATATGTTTTCAAAGTACTTCCTCCTTAAAAGGTTATATACTTTTTTAGTTAAACTAGCATTTGAGTAATCAAAATTCTGTCTTACGTCATACAAGAGAGCTGGAACACATGTCCAAATGTAAGTCTCTTTTATGTTTGTAGATCCATGCATTTAGATTTTGTGGTGTTTTCCCCATATGTATATTATTGCCCTGTAGACACTGTGTTTTGCAAATCCTGGCATTTAAATTGGTGTTTGGTGTCTTTTTTAATTTGAAAATATCATCAATAGTCTTGGAAGTGGTGGTAACAATTCTAGTATTTTGGATAGTTAATTTGCTTGAGAGTTCATATGTAAAGTTGTTGGAAGGTAGTATCATGAAATTTGTGTGATTTTTGTGGGTATTCGTTTTTTTGGTTTTTGTGTATTTATAAGCATGTTTTTTTGGTGTTAAGAATGAAATAATGTAGATAGTAGAGAAGTTTAAATGTTTGTTCAATATATCTCTCTTCTTCAGATAAACAATTAATTTGAACCAAGATTTCTTTTCATTTTTTAATAGTATTTTGACTGTTATGTTGAAATTTTGTATATCATTGTTTATTGTTGTTCAGTGGTTTGTATATAGGGGTTGTCATTATTTAAAAAGGATTCTAATTTTTCATTATAGACGTCTGTGTTCATTATAACTATACCTCCACCTTTATCAGATTTGGTTATAATGATATTTTTGTTCTTGAATAAATTATTTAATGCCTGTATGCATCTCCTGGGTAGTGTAGTTTCATTGTTATTGGTAAGTGTTGTTGCTAATATGCCATGGACAAAACCTTTTTCATAATCCATGTGGTTAAAATTATGGTTTTTGGTTAAGGTGTTGATTGTATCATATTTCTTTAGTCCTGTGGCAAATTTTAGGCCTAGACTTAAAGCCTTAGTTTCAATAGTAAACAGTTTGTATTTGGAGATGTTTTTGGTGAGATTAGGGACACCAATCTCTTTCCATCTGCTATTGGCTCATAGATTTTAAAGTTTAAGTTTTAAACGTTTTTTTTTTTTCATTGAGTATGACTGACAAGGAAGATTTTATTTACTTTTTAATTTTGGTTTTTCCAGCATCCTCATATTTTTTTTTGTTCTACTGAAGTTAAGGAATGTAAAAATGGCCAGAGAAGTAGCTGAAAGTGCTTGGAATGACAATTATGGAAAATTTTTACATTACCTAACTCCAGCAAAACAAAAAAAATATTAGAATGCTAGAAAATCTATATAAGAAGGTTCGATTTAATCATTTCAACCCAAACAAAGCACTAGGATGTTAAGGGGGTTACTGAGTGTGAAAGAATATGAAAAAAAAATCTTAAGGAGAGAGAACAATAAAATAACAGCAGTGAAACCGATAAAATATAACCACAATTTCTACTCTAACAGCTTCTTTTCTCACACTTCCCATCTGTGGAATTCCCTTCCATATACTTGCTTCCCCGACAGCTACAATCTCCAGGAATTTAAATGTAAGGTCAATAGGCATCTCCTATCACACTAACTCGCGTCCATTCTCTCAAACCCTCTTCCCATCTACCCCACCCCTATCCTCGGTATTCTCATCCGTCTATTACCCTCCTCCTGACATTTCCTATAACTAACCACTCTTTCTCATCACTTCCCCTATGTAACCCCCTGCACAACAGTGGCAGTAGAATGCTTTGCTTGGGGTGAAATTATTTAAAAAAAAGAAATTAATAAAATCTTGTTTGTAAGTCATATTCAATGAAAGGCCTGAAAACCACTCATTGGATTGACGTAAGCCTTTTGAAGGAAATTTGGTAAACGGATAATGTTTGGAGGCCATCAATGGTTAGTTAGCACAGTCACAAGATACTGAATTTTAAGTATTTGAACATACGGGGTTGTTCAGAACTGATGATCACACCAGATAGTGCGTTCTCTCCCTGAAATTGTAATTCAGGTATGCTCAACATAAGTTGCCTTTGTGAATATTGAGCAGGAATTGGCTAGATGACCTTGATACAGGCACATCTTAAAAATTAGAATATTGTAGAAGAATACAATATTTTTTCATTTTATTTCTGAAAATTGTACATATTCTTGACTCATTATGCATAAACTAAAATGTTTTAAGCATTTGTTTATTTAAATTTTGTTAATAATGGCCTACAACACACACAGAAAATAGAGTCCCAAGAAAAATGGTTGACTTGACAGTTGTCCAGAAGACACTCTTAGTTATAGAAATTAAGCTAGAGAAGAAAATTAACTGGAAAGGAAAAGTGTATTAGGAAAAGATGTTTAAGTAAAAGTGATGATCATAATCCTAAGAGGATTGTCAAGTAAATCTGATTCAGAAACATGAGGAGCTTTACAAAGAATGGATTTCGGCTGAAGTTAGTACATCGAGTGCCACCATGTACAGATGTGTCCAGGAAATAGGCTACAATTGTCGCATTCCTAGTGTTGAGCTGTTTGCGAAAAAGAGACAAGGTTAGACGCATCAGAACTGGACTGTTGCTCAGTGGTCTAAAGTCCTCTTTTTAGGTGAAAGTAAATTTTATGCAGCTAAAATGGTCAGCTCCCTGTACCATTCCAATAAGTATCTGACTTCTTCTAATATCCTCTAGCTTTACAAGAGCCAGATCAGGCCATAAGTGAAGAACTGCTGTCATATTTGGGCAGGAGCTGCCTAGATCTCACTCTCCTACCTTGATAGAGTTCAAAAGTGTCTCTGAGCTCTTGTGGGTGACAAATTATGCATCTTTCTCCCATGGGTGGGATGTGGCAAGCCTCTTTTTGCTGTAGTATCACTACTTCTACATAAAGTGTTCAAACTACTTCCCTTAAAAAAAAAAAAAGAAAATGAAAGAACTTGTTGTTCTACCTGCTAAAAGGGGTGTGGACTCTGTGTTTTAATAAAGACAATGTTGCTGCATGGGAAAACAAAGAAGAAAAAATTGCATGTTATTGCATGGAAGTAAAGGAAAAGAACATTTTTAAATTATTGCTTAGAATTCAAAGAAATGAGATTTTTGCATTTGCATAGGATTAGAAGATTAGGATTATGCATGGAAATTGTTTTCTTGTTAGTATTGCTTAAAATTAACACGTTTAATGCATGATTGCATAGATATAATTTTTATTTTTGCGGGGTAGAGCCCAAAAATTAATATGCATGCTGAATAATATAATCAGTAGTTATAGTGTCATCTATGAAATAAATGATAGGTGATGTTGGGAGTGATGTAACCCTATTTCCAGATGGCTGGTATTAATTTTAAGTGATTTTTAAGACGAGAAGAGATTTCTTTAAAACTGGAGAATACAATTATTTTTTTCGGGAAAAGTAGCCAACGCGATAAAACTTTAAAAAAAAATACAGTTTGAAAAATACAAAGAATATAATTGTTTTTGTTGGGAGAAGTAAGTGAATTTATCAAAGCTGGTTACCTAAAAGTGTAGTCAAAATTTTGTCATTGGGTTTTGATGATTTGTGACCCTAGGTCAAAATTCAACCTTGAGAATTTCCTGTTTACTTCCTATCAGGATGGCTGGTAGAAACAAGCAGATAATAACAGGGGGTAAGTTTTCTCTTCTTCCATCGGAAGGGTGGAGAACTCACTCAAAATGGTTAAATGATATTACTTACATTTCGAGATGGTAAGTTGTACATAGAGAGAGGGAAATAGAAATCACATACCCACCTTCAACACCCCAGTTTTTTTGCCTTTTTAATAAAACTGGATTGGAAAACAAAATTAAGTGAGACAGAGACCAGCAATGGAATGATACAGTCAAGCTGAAATAGCCTGCCACCAGGGATATTGCAAGAGACAGTCAGTAAGAATTCAGCAAGCTGTAAATTAAACAAACCACCATCCTGTGGAGATAATAGATCACAAGTATTAGCGTGCTGCTGAAATACCAGCTAACTGATTTTTTTGCATCACTTAGCTTTGACTTGCTTATGATTTTGTAGCTATTCGATATATATAAATATATATATATAAATCTACACCGTGTCTTTGCAGTCTTAAGTCTGGTATTCATTATACCACTCCCTTGCATGACTGGGCTAACCTAGTAGGGTCATGGCAAGTAATCCTACTTTGGCCAGGATCAACAAGCACAACATGGGCAGAATTGACCAAAGGTCAGGAAGGTTAGATGGACTCAGCCAGAGGTCATGTTTTACTTCCACCAATGAAAACCTTCTTGGCAAGGATACACCATGCTACTTACATTGTAGCAAACCACCAACGTTTCCTCTGTATTCCATCAGTGAGAAGTAAGTTCCACTCAAACAGCTTCTTTCCATGAACCACTGCTCTGTGGAGCCAGCTCCCAAGAGTAAGTTTCTCCAATCATTACAATCTTAATCTGTTCAAAGCTAGTGTTAAGTGTTATCCTCGACTCCTATATGTACAAATTATCTCCTAACATAACCCTCTACCTTGAGTGGTTCATGTAAAAGGTGAACCTTTTACTGTAAAAAAAAATATTTCAGAATTTTGAGTGAGAATGGAAAGGTATAAAATGCAAGTTGCATGAAGTTTTCATAGTCAGTGAGGATTTATGATGCCATGTCACCTGCTGGTGTTATTCCACTTTGTTTTATGAAGATCAAAGTCATCACAGTCATCCACTAAAAGATTTTAGAAAACTTTATATTTCCATAAGTTTTATGGAGATAATTATTACCGTTTTTAGCAGATCTTGGCACCTGCTGGGACTATCAAAACTACTTGTAACTGATTTGTTAACCATTGTATCAGTGTACTTGAATGACCACCAAATTTGCCTGACCTGAATTCCATAGAGAATCTATGGGTTACTATGAAGAGAAAGATGAGAGCCACCAGACTCAATAATACAAACAACTTAAAAGCCACCATTAAAGCCATCTGAGCTTCCATAACACCAAAGCATTACCATAGGCTGAATGCCTCAGTGACCTGCTTTAGTGGCACAGTTATCTATGCACTTGGAGCCACACCCAAGTGCTGAGTGATTAAATGAACATAATTTTTAGAGGACCAACATTTTTGTATTGTAAATCCTTCATTTTTTTTATTGATCTTATGAAATATTTTAATAGTTTGAGATAGCAGATTTTTTTATTTTCATGAGCTCTATACTAATCATTGAAATTAAAACAAATAAAAACTACAAATATTTAATCATATTTTTATATAAAATATTAGAAGAGAGTCAAAGAGGATACTGAGTAAAACATTGTGATAAAAACAACAAAAATCAGGATGCTTGTCTGAATAGTTCAAAGGATGATGGAACTACTTGATCTCAAAATTTTCCAAGAACAATAGTCAGTCAGTTAAGTGCCATACGTGATACACGCTTGGGCGATCATGCCTCGAAAGAGACATGACTGACTAGGCAGAATATTATCCCACAGTAGGTTGATTGCCAAAAACAACAAAATAAAACTACTTTAAATAACTAGGATAATGTTGTTATGAAGTTGCTTCTTAGGTTTTTATGCTCTCACTATGAACATTTAATAAATCTTTCATCACTTTCTGCAATTTCTTATATAAAAGAAGTTATATTCCATTTTCCTTAGACAGAGCATGTTTATGTGTGAATTCTTACATGCCAAATACAACTCTTTAGTTTTGATTATGTTGCAGATGGTATGTTGGCCCACAAACAGATATTGAATAACAGGAAACAATGACAAAACAAATACTTGATTAAAAAAAAATATATTGCTCAGTTTATTTTCATTAAAGAAAATGCATCAAAGGTTACAGTACACAAGGCAAAAAATATCTCTACATACTAGGTTAAGAAGAGCATTGACAGTTTTGTAGTTGTTAAAAAGTGTTTTTCTAAAAAAGACACTTTTATTGTTGCTGAAGACTCTGAAAAGAATAGTTTATTGCATATCATTGCTGCTGTTGAGGATAGTTGGAGACATGGGCTGGCTGTTGGCTGCTGGAACAGATACTACACTTTCATCTGGGATATACCCTACTCCCTCACTGGAGTGAGCTGTGACACAATGTCAGTTTTTAATGTGGGGAACCTGAGTATGTATGCTCAAGCTACTGGTCAAATATTACCCAGCCCTCACTTGTGCAGTAACTGGGTACAAATCTAGTCTTAGATGGTCATTACTTGTCAAAGTTGGTCATTGCTTTCCAAACCTACACATCTGCTACCAGGTGGCGAGTGCTGCAGATGCAGAGTAGAAAGTGAGTATCTGAGAACAGATACTACACTTTGATCCAAGATTTACCCTACTCCCCCAATGGAGTGAATTGTGACACAAGGTCAGTTTTTTATGTGGGGAGCCTGAGCGCATACACTCAGGCCATTGGTCAAAGATTACCCAGTCCCCGCTTACGTGGTAACTGGGTACAAAACTAGTCTTAGCTTGTTAAAGCTGGTCATTCCTTGTCAAAAGCTAGTCTTAGCTGGTCATTGCTTCCCAGCTAGCAAGCAGGAAGTGAGTATCTGAGAACAGATACTATACTTTGATCCTAGTCATATTTGATAATGCTTTGAGTCCATTTATATCCTGATTCAATTTTACAACGATCACTAGTTAAGCTTCTTCTTTGGATTGTTTTAAAAAAAAGATGGGAGTGTTAACAGGATATGACAATTACATTGACAAACAAACAGTATTCATTTGATATTCTATCTTTGGAAAAATTTATAACTGAACATAGATTTCTTGACATGCTATGTTGATCTAAATATTCTGAATTTGACTTCATTGGTAATCTGTGATTGGTTGCTGCTTCTTTGATGTACACATTTTCTTTTTAAATAAGTGATTGCAATATTTTTTTTTTAACTGTAATGCCTATAACATATATGCGTTGTGGTGCAGTGGATATTGGCTCGGAACGAGAAATCGGGGAGCCGAGTTCGAATTCCAGCTGAATTCATTGCATTCACTTACGCACAAATACCCATGGGAATGGTATTAATCCGTCTCTTCCTTCCAGTTATGGGTTAAATAACAGGACAGATTGGGTTCTATAGCCTTGGTCGGCAACCAGTCTACCGCAGAAAGCAATGGCAACCTACTGTGGGATAATCTTCTGCCCACTCAGTCATGTCTCTTTTGAGACATGATCGCCCAAGCGTGTTTCACGTATGGCACTTAACTGACTGAATGCCTATAACAGTTATCTTGTAACATTTTGATTTACTAGATTTATCTCCCTTACATTGACATTTACTGAGTTCAAATTCCAGTTGAAATTTTTACATTCACTCACATGCAAATGCCCTGGGTTAAGGTATTAATCTATACTTTCTGTGGGATAATCTTTTGTTCAGTCAGTCATGTTTCTTCCAAGACATGGTCACCCAAGCATGTATCACATATGACACTGAACTGACTGACATCCACAGGGTTATGTAATATGTTGTTTTAAATTTATCTCTCTTTTATTATTGATGCAAAATGGCAGTGTCTTCATTGGTATAATGTTCAAATAAATTTATGAAACCAAGTAGTGGCAAAGACTGACTGAAATTGGAATACATAAATTTTTTTTTTTTAAATATATGTTTTTATGTTGTTATTAAGTAATAAATTGATCTGCCAAAATTTTTACATACTAATATAATAATTGTATAAAATATAATAATTGTATAAAATATAGCCTTAGGTGTAGAGGCTCATCCCTTGTTCCCTGTTTAGGATAGGGTTTCCGGCTTTCTCTTTTCTAATCTTTTCACTCTTATGTAGCCCCCTGCACATCAGTGGCATTACCGCCTTGCTCGGAGTGATACGATTAAAAATATATATATATATATATATAAACTTAATAACAGTAAGAGCTAAATAAAATATCAATTTCATAAATGCTATCACAAAGTGGTATTAACATAAAATTTTATTGGACATAAATGGGGGATCAGTTTCAAAATGTTATTAATCGATAAATTGATCCCCCAGTTTTATTACAGATTAATATAATAATTGTATATGATATTTTTATAGACTCAAATGCATAAACTTAATAATAGTAAGGGCTAAACAAAATAACAATTTCAAATATGCCATTTATTTTTGACAGTGAAGATAAACTAGTACAATGTTACCTATATAACTTGTATTCACAAAAGTACTGTCTGGAAGACAATTTTGATCGGAAATTCTCTTATCTTTTGAAAGATAATTTCATACCAGTTACAAACTAATTTCATAGTCATCAACTTTTGTAAATTTCATGATTTTCTAAACATCTTTTTTTTCTTTTTTACTATTGCTTCCTGGAAGGCATTTAGTGATGGGGCACACACACACACACACACACACACACACACACACACACACACACACACATATATATATATGTTTTGTATGCACAGAATATACAGATAATAGGCTCTAATAGATGGCCAAAGTATTAGAAAGCAACATCTTGATCTTAAAATGTAAGCTTTATATAATTAATCTTGTCATATTCTTTATAAGTACAGGCTATGACAGAAATTTCATCCACTTATACCTTCCGCATATACTTCCCACACAATGATATGACATTAGCTAGTGTAAGATGCCATTGCCAGTAATGTATTACTATTGTGTGGGAGGCATTTCTTGGTAGTATATGTGGGCAGTATTTTTGTTTCACCCTGTACTGTTCTTGAATGCACATACATATATTGTTTAGAAATTTGCTATGTTTACATAGAAGAAAGCTCACTATTAACAATAGTTTTTGTACATAAAAAACAGTTCTTAATGCATGAAAGTAACAATCACCATTCAGTGTTGATGCCTATGTCCACACTATCTATCTATCTATCTATCTATCTATCTATCTCAATCATTTTATTATCTATCTATCTATCTATCTATCTATCTATCTATCTATCTATCTATTTCAAAATAAAAACTAATATATTCATATTATCAGGAATTATGGTATATTTTCTTACAACCCTACAATTACTAAAAAGATTGTATTTAAATATAAATACATGAATAATTTGCTAGAAACCATGCAAAAATGATAATATATTATAGACATAAAACAATTTGTAATATTATATATATATATATATATATATATATATATATATATATAAACTTATTTATAAATGGAACTTTGTCTGTGTGTGTGTGTGTGTGTGTGTGTGTGTGTGTGTGTGTGTGTGTGTGTGTCTATACCTATAGACTCTGAAATGGCTGAACCAATTTTCTTGAAAATTTACACAGTTGTACTATAAGCATCTGCGAGTGTTCTTAGCTAGGTTTTGTGTTGAGGTACCCCCAATAAATATCAAAAATCGATAATTGAAAAAATTGGGTTATAGAAGGAGTGGTCTGATTTTAATCAAATTTGATATGCTCATAGACAAAGACATAAGAAACGATATTCAGAAGTTTCAAGGTTTCAGTTCTGACAATAGTACAGAAAATCGATAATATATATATATATATAAGGCAAGATGTTTGTGTGTCTGTTTATCTGTCTGTATATCCTTTATACAAATTCACAATTTATTTCCGATTCTCACCAAACTTCACACAAATATTCTTTAAGCTGAGTCTGAGCTCCAGGACTATGGATTAGTTTTAAAGCTTTCATTACACCTGAGCAATGCCGGGCTATACTGCTAGTATATATTTCGGTCGGGTTTCAATCCTGGGTAAAAAAGCAGTCGGAGCCTAACTGATGAGCTGTGATGCGGCGAAACAGATCTGTCTGCGGATGACAATATATATATATATATATAACATTGTTAAAGTTTTCAAATGACATTATTTTGTTACTAAATATTTATACATATGTATATGTGTGCCTGTCTCTGAGTACTCTGGTTAGCTTTTGAAATGCGTCCTTGTTCATGCCAATGTTTGTTCGGATCTCAGTGTTGTGCTTTCTATCCTCTGTCAGAACGCTTTGCAGATTTTATTTTAGTTTATCTGACCTGTAGTTGACATTTTGGGTTCTTCTTTTTCTGATGACCATATATTCAGTTTTCTTGAAGTTTATGTTCAGTTCTTTCTTATCACTTTCTCTTGCCACCTTCTGTAGGAGAAACGAAAAAAAAAAAGAGTGCTGTACTGCTATGTGATATCTGTCCTTCTGTACGGTAGCAACTGTTGGATAATCTCTTCAAGGATGAAGGAAAGGCTCGAGGCAACAGAAATGTGATTCTACAGAATGATACTGAGGATATGGACAGAGCATATGAGCAAATATGTTGGAGAGGTTGAAATGAGTAGAAAACTCATATAATATCATTCAATATGGCGCCAAATTTGCTAACAGCTTCTCAAGCTGCCCAGGAATCATATCAACTGATTTCACCAGGAACTCTTGTGATACAGAAGGCATAACTTCTTGTATTCACCATTCCATTTTCCCAAAGTCATGATTTGAAAAAAGTCTCAATGTGTTAAGTCAAGACTCCTGGCTAACCACACATACTTTTAATTTCATGCATGTGCATTGTTTGTTTTTGACTTTATCAACTGCACCAAACTTCACCAAACAGGAAGAGACAGCTCATGTTCCTGAGACATTTAATGAGAAAAGAGGGCTTGGAGAATCTAATACTCACAGGACAGATAGAAAAGAAGATTTTTTTTTTTTTATAAGCGTTTCACCCCGAGCAAGGCATGTCACTGCCACTACTGCGCAAGGGGCTACGTAGAGTGGAGAAAGGATGATTAAATATAGGAAATGTCAGGGGGTGGGTGATAGGCGGGTAAGGATACCGAGAATGAGGGTTTGGTAGATGAGAGTGTTCTGAGAATAGTTGGGAGTTAGTGTGATAGGAGGTGTCTATTGACCCTACATTTAAACACCTGGAGATTGTAACTGTCGGGAAAGCAGACTTGTGGAAGGGAGTTCCACAGGTGGGAAGCGCGAGGAAAGAAGCTGTTGGAGTAGAATTTACGGTTACATCTTATTTGTTTAACTGTAAAAGGGTGGGACCTAGTTGCTAATCTAGTTTCTCGTAGGGGAAAGCAGTGTGAGACATATTAGATGGCAGGGTAGGGTTGGGGAGAGATACCAAGAATAAAAATATTAAGAGCAGCAAGAGACAGGGGTAAGTGAAAGTCCATGATCGCCTACATCCTGAAGGGACACAGCACATGAAGAAGAAGAATGTGTGTGCTTGTGACCGTTTGCATGTCGAATAGAAGTAAAAAAAATTTCTTCTGAATTAATGAACACAATCATTAATTTAAAAAAATGAATTTCTTGTCTTTAAGTATATGTTAAAATTTTTCTAGCAATTGGGATTAACATGACACAAATGTCACAAAAATCAAGTTTTTTTATATTTGTAGAAGATTGTTATTATGTACATGGTGCAACGGATTGATTATCATGTAAATTAGGCAAAAATAAAAATAACACAGAGATCTCATTTTAACAGATATATTTACCAAAATTACACAAAAATATTTTAGTAAATTTATTCAATAAAATCACAATTGGCTTCAACCACAACCTTGAGATGACTTTGGAAACTCCTTTAACTCTTCTGGACAATTTCCTTGTTTAAGTTGGTGAATGCTGCCATAGTCCTTGCCTTCAGTTCATTTTTGGTATTACAAGGAGTTTTGTTGGTTTTTTGCTCAACTGTGCCCCACGCCTAATAATCAAAGGAATTGCAGTTAGGTGGCCTGATGTAAGGAATGACGTGGTTGCAAAAATAGTCAGACAGCCAAGACTGTGTTCTTTTTCTAGTGTGGCATGGTGCAGAATTCTGTTGCCAAAAATAGGGTCTTTGAGCAGCCACTGTCTTGTCCCAGGGTGGAACTACCTCCTCTACTTGATGTAGGCCTCTGTGTTGAGTCTGAGGCTCTCAACAAAAAATTTGGGAGTTCTTTATTTATCAGAACAATCAGAGTGATTTTTCCAAGTTGCCATACCTTTGTAATCACCATTAGACTCATCCAACTCTTTCCAAATGTTTTGCACTGTCCTCAGATTGACACTTAAAAACTATGAAATATTCATATTAGAGTTTGCGGCATGAATGCCATGTTGTACAGCATGCTGTTTCCAAATGTTTGTTGGAGTGAATTGTGAAATGGTGATCTTTTTCTTACATATGGTGCCCAACTGACCTTTCTATACTGTGCAGTTGATAAAGTCAAAAACAAACAATGCACATGCATGAAATTAAAAGTATGTGTGGTTAACCAGGAGTCCTGACTTAACACATTGAGACTTTTTTCAAATCATGACTTTGGGAAAATGGAATGGTGAATACAAGAAGTTATGCCTTCTGTATCACAAGAGTTCCTGGTGAAATCAGTTGATATGATTCCTGGGCAGCTTGAGAAGCTGTTAGCAAATTTGGCGCCATATTGAATTTTAAATAAAATATAATGCTAAATGCTTTCCTCTCATATCCATGACTTGTAAGAATTAGCTAATGAACAAATTAAAAGTATTTTAAAATGGAGAATTTAAAATTTCATTCGCCCTATATATATATATATATATATATATATATATATATATATAATAATAATAACTAAATAGACTCTGTAAGTATGCAGGCCATAAATTTATACTAAAATAAACCTCCGAAAAAACCATTAACAAACAGAACCTAAATCCGTTACAATCCGGTGTACTAAGACGTCGGATAAATGGGGAGAAAAAAAAGAAACCCGCGGAACAAGAACAAAACATTCAATACTCCGCAGTAAAGAAAAA
Source organism: Ascarosepion bandense (assembly GCA_037127315.1). Classification (NCBI taxonomy): domain Eukaryota; kingdom Metazoa; phylum Mollusca; class Cephalopoda; order Sepiida; family Sepiidae; genus Ascarosepion; species Ascarosepion bandense. The sequence goes on from JBBBDQ010001389.1 coordinate 3,450,460, forward strand.
ACCCCAAATGGAACCAAACACAAGAAAAAGTGCTCAATACAAAGTATGAAAGAAAAGATACAATAGTAGAGCAAAAACACACAAAAATCTAGAGTGAGCCAAAACCTACCGCGGTTTCACACTATGGATCGTCAGGGCAAATATATATATATATATATATATATATATATATATATGAAGTGTGTGTGTGTATGTGTGTGTGTGTATATATATATATATATATATATACTAAAAATAAGCAAAAAATACACGTGTAAACCTAACCTTTTATAGTTAATACTCCAATATTTTTTAACACACGAAGAAAAGTCAAATAATAGGTAAATGTAGACAAATAAACAAAATACTTTACCATTCAAGCATTAATATATTTTTTTTTCAAACAGCAATCAATAAAATACAGTTATAAACCTAAACTTCCATAATTAATACCCTAATAGCACCAAGAAACTATTAAATACTATATAAGAAAAATTAAATAATAAGCAAGTGAAGACATCTAAACAAATATTTTCTTTGCCATTTTAGCATTACTTTTTTAAAACAATTATTTAAACAAGAAATAAATAAAAAATGGAATACACATATTTCCCAAACTTAAGAAAACCCTAGAATATTTGAGAAAACAAATTACTCTAAAAGCAAAAAATTCCTGTATGTGATATCAGAAATAACATTGTTACATTATATTTAACACTCTGAGTCAAAAGAGAAAAAAGAAGGAAGAGGAATATGGAGAGATATATATGAAGACAATAAAATGATGGAGATGGAAATGTGAAATAATCAAGACATTCTACACACATGCATATACACATATGCATATGCTTACACACACACACACACACACACACACACACACACTCACATGCATGCATGTATGTACACATACATAAACACACATCCACAAAAATAAAATTAATCTAACACTAATAAATAGCATTATTTATAATACTATTCTACAATGATGTAGCATGGATTAAAAAATTGAAAAATGGCACATTTGATGTACCATAAAGCTTGTTTGATGGAGCCAAAAATTTCAAAATTGATAGGAATACACATCCTAAGTTAAATTAATGAAATAATCCACATAGACAACCATGGATTGTAAAGAGATGATAGATTAATGATAACTCTAGACAACAAAAGAGAAAATGATAAAATAAGAAAAATGCTTTTCAAATTCTTCAAAAATCTAGATTTTGAAATAGTACTGATTGCGGACACGGAAAGGAAACTGCAAGATCTCATACAGAAAGTAGCAGTGGAAATAAAATACAAATAAACTTTAAGAAAATTGAGTGCATGGTCATCAGCAAAAGATACAACCCAAAATGCCAAATACAGGTGGGGGATAACAGAATCAAACAAGTCCAAGAATTTAAGTACCTAGGAAGTGTTCTAACAGGAGATGGAAAGTGCGACACGGAGATCCGAAGGCGAATTGGCATGGCAAAGGACGCGTTCCAGAAGATGAGCAAAATACTAACAAACAGGAAGATCTCAATAGAAACAAAGAAAAGAGTGCTAGACTGCTACGTGATGTCAGTTCTTCAATACAGCTGTGAATGCTGGACAACATCATCGAAAATGAGGACAAAACTGGAAGCGGCCGAAATGTGGTTCTACAGAAGGATGCTACGGATATCGTGGACTGAGCATACAAGCAACGACGAAGTGTTAGAAAGAATGGCAACAAAAAGGAAATTGATGCTGAGCATCAGGAAGAGACAACTGAAGTTCCTGGGACATGCAATGAGGAAGGAGAGCCTGGAGAACCTGATACTGACTGGACAGATAGAAGGAGGGAGAGACAGAGGAAGGCAGCGGATAACATATTTGCAGGGTCTGATCAGGTGGATGACGGAACGGGGGTTGCCAGGAGCAACAGGAGCAAACATACTAACAGCCACAAGGGATAGGGAGACGTGGAGATCCATGATCGCCTACGTCCTGAAGGGACAGGGCACATAGAAGAAGAAGAAGAAGTTGAAAAAAATAAGAAGGTAGTCTAATATTTAGATGTAGTATTTAATTTACAAACTGGCAATGTCTCTCCATATATAAAAGCAAACAGTACGTAAACACAAGATCTAACCATTCAACAAGCATAATGAAACACATCCATAAAGGAATAAAACACAGGCTATAAAAAAATTTGCAAAAAAAAACAATCTTTGATGAAAAGAAAAAGCTTATGAAAATGGCTTAAAGGAATCTGGCCATAAGAAAAATTTAGAATACAAACCTCAGCCAAACAAACAAATAAAAAATAATAGAAAATCGAAACATAATTTGGTTCAAGCCATCATTTAACTTAGAATTAAAATCAAAAATAGGACAAATATTTTTAAAAATAATCAATAAACACTTCTGAAAAACTCAGAATTAAACAAAATTTTCAATAGAAATTCAATCAAATTAAGTTATAGCTGTACTAATAATTTAGAAAATTACAAAAAAAAACAAAACACCAGAAATAATGTACAAAATAACATCATAAACAAAAAATGTAACAAGGTGTTATTTACAAAGCAGAAGTACATGACATAGATTAGCATATTTGGGTCCGACTAAAGACAGTTTTCAAAACAGATGGAATAATCATAAATCTACATTTAAGCTGGAAAACCTCAAAAATTGTACCAAACTGGCAAGCCATGTGTAGAAATTAAAAGTGAAAAATGGAAAAGACCCTGATATAATTTGGATTATAGTGAAAATAACCAAACCATACAACAATGGCAATGTATGCAGATTGTGCCAGGAGGAAAAGTTAGTTATGTGGTTCCCTGAAAGAAGAAATCACTGAATGAAAGATCAGAAATTATGTCCAGATCTAATAATACCTATAAATACATACTAGGATCATACAAACATGGCTGAAAGTATTGTAGGATCCTTGAATAACTCCTCTCTAATTTTAAAAAATTTTCAGTTGTTTAAAAATTAGAGTGCACGTTTATAAACAACCCCTGTTTGTGTGTTTGAATAACGGAAAAATCAGTTATTGTAAATTGCCTGAAGATACCAAAAGGTTGAAACCTAGGTTGCAGAAATAACTCATTTTCAAATGAAAAATATTAAAAAGTTCTACAATATAAATGTATTGAATACTTTTTAATACAACTGTGTACTGGTCCAATTTAATTATGACCAAAACAAAAAAACAAAAACTAATTATATATACACTCCTGATCAAAATTTTAAGACCACTTAAAAATCTTTAAAAAGAAATATTTTTTATGGATAGATTTTAAACTCCTTCCACTTAAGGTTACCAATACTACAATCTAAAAGGTTATGGAAACAAAAAGCTATATTCCAAACATTTTATTTAGAAATTTACATTTTTATAAAATGAGGTGATTTACACATGATCAAAATTATAAGACCAGAGACAAACATTCTACGAAATTGTACAAAAAGTGTATGAAAAGTGTATGAAAACATTCAACAACCAAATTTGATAATGAGTTCTACCTCCACTGCTTTTGATGACTTCCAAAATTCTGTCGGGCATGCTAAAAATAAGCGTTTCCATTAAGGTGCGGGGGATGTTGCTCCAGCTTCTAAAGATGGCTTCACGAAGTTCATTTTTTGTTGAATATTGTTTGCCATTTCGATAAACATCTCTTGTCATCCATCCTCAAACATTTTCAATTGGGTTCAAGTCTGGTGAGCATGCAGGCTGTCCCAAGAGATGGACCCCATTTTCTTGTAGAAAGGTCAATGTCCGTCTTGCAGCATGGATTGCAGCATTATTCTGTTGGAATAACCATCCATCCACACACAAATGATGGCCCTCCATCATCAATGATGCTTTTTGTAGCATGCTAACAAAACCAGTCGCTGTTTGACAACCCTGCACCACCTGGAGCTCCATCGTCCCTCTGTAAGAAAAGGCACCCCATACCATTAGGGACCCTCCACCACTATGAAGTGTGGAGAAAATTTCAGGAGGCATGTTTTTGTTATGCCAATATTGTTGGAAGCCATCAGGACCATCTAGATTGAATTTTTTCTCATCAGAAAACAGGACTTTCTTCCACTTCTCAACATCCCATGTTTGGTATTCACGACCAAACTTTAAGCGGCCCAACTTGTAACGTGGAAGCAGCCGAGGAATTTGTTTACGCTTTTTATTTACCATGCCTTTTTGTCTTAAGTGTTGTCTGATGGTTACGGGAATGCAATCAGCATCTGTGACTGCCTTAATTTGACTAGAAGAAAGTCCCCTCTCTTTCATAACAACCCGTCTTATTCTCTTACTCAATGCAGGAGAAAATTTTGGGGGCCTACCAGAGGATTTTGCTTTTCCATAATTCTCACTGTTCTTTAGAAAGTTGCAAATCACAGTTTTACTGCGATTTACCTTAGCTGCGATCGACCGCTGTGACAAACCTTGCTTATGGAATTCTAGAATTCGAGAACGCTCAACTTTGGTAAGTTTGCTTGCTTTAGGCATGGTAACACCTTTACACAGTGATTGCTAATCTCTAACTGAACTAAAAACATGAGAATTACCATAGATCTAACAATTTATACCCCTGGTCTTATAATTTTGATCATACGTAAATCGCCTCATTTTATAAAAATGTAAATTTCTAAATAAAATGTTTGGAATGTAGCTTTTTGTTTCCATAACCTTTTAGATTGTAGTATTGGTAACCTTAAGTGGTAGGAGTTTAAAATCTATCTCTAAAAATAAATTTCTTTTTAAAGGTTTTTATGTGGTCTTAAAATTTTGATCAGGAGTGTATATATATATATATATATATATATATATATATATATATATATAGGAAAAACTACTAAAATGTTGTATGTTAAAAATGTATTTTTTTTGACAGTATTTATTTATTTCTATTATTATATATATATATATATTTGATATTTCAAACCGGCCTCGGCCTTTCATCAGAAACAAATGATTTTAAAATTTAAACTAGAAGCGTCCGTCGTGAGAAGCATCCATCACGTGATGCAGAAAGCAACAGAGTCTGAATATTTTTAAACGTAATTCTAACTGTAATAATACTTTTAAATGTTGTTTTAAAGAAAATCTTTTTAAGTGTATCTAAAAAATGTTTAACTATTGAAATATTTATAAAGATTCAAAATACCTAAGTCCCTATTTAACCCTAGCCTATATGTATTTAATTTTAAAATCCAGTATATTTCTTTCTTTCTGCGTGAGTATGTGGAACTATACATACAGCGGCCTTTATTATGATGGAGAGGATGTCATTTCTATTATCACTTTTGACACAGTCCTTTGTCTGCTGTTTGTACTGCTCTAAAAAGCTTCACCAAATGTCAGTACTACATTTGATTTGAAAGTACTGTTCAAATTCCTTGAAATTTTTTATATTCTCTTATATAGCTGTAGAGATAAAAGCAAAAGTATAGATATAAACTTGGTCACAATACTGGAGTACTCAATAAAGAGTGAATTCACTATATTAAAAATAGACTATGATATGAAGAACTTATTTTATATGTCATGTTCCTTTAGGAAGTTGGTTTTCATGGCTCTCCAAAACTTCCTATTCTTTGCAGCTCTTAACAATATTTGTCTATTTACCATCTCACCCACATGCTATTCTACTGACGATTTACACAAGCACATTAGGTCAGTTATTCACTGTTTTACTCAATCTCTTTTGCCTTCAGTATGTCATGTGAGTGACAAATTCTCCAAGCCCTCTTTCCTCATTGTGTGTTTCAGAAATTTTAGCTGTCTCTTTCTGATTCTATATATAAGTGTCCTTTTTGTTTCCATTTTCCTTAACACTTCCTTGTTGTTCACATTCTTCCATAAAACCACATCATTGCTGCTTCAAGCCTCCTCTTCATCTGTGAGGAATAAATGTGAAATTCCTTGGCCTCACTTTTTCAACTGACATCAAGTGGAAGACTATATTGAAACAATAGCTGCATCTACTGCTACGAAGGTTGGGTCACTGTGTCCGTCCAGAATGTTTCTCTCATCAGAATCCATATTGCACATTCATAAATCTACCATTTATTCATGCATTAAATACTGTTGCAATATCTGGTCGGGGACTCTTGCTATTCATCTCTAGGTTATCAAACAAAATCCAAAAAAGTATTGTAATCAAACCTGATTTTGCATCTTGACTTCAGTCATTTTCTTACCAATGAAACATGGCTTCCCTCTGTCTTTTCTACAAATATTTTCATGGCAACTGTTTTGATGGGTATTTTTTTTCCTGGTGCTCTAACCACATGAATTTAAGCATGCTACTATATTGGTATCTAGGTCCAACCCTTTTACCATTGAAATAGTTAAATGGTGCGTTGTGGTGCAGTGAATATCTGCTCGGAACGACAACTTGGGGAGCCGAGTTCAAATTCCAGTTGAATTCGTTGCATTCACTTGCGCGCAAATATCTTTGGAAAAGGTATTAATCCATCTATTCCTTCCAGTTATGGGTTAAATAACAGGATAGATTAGGTTCTATAGCCTTGGCTGGCAACCAGTCTACCACAGAAAGCAATGGCAACCTACTGCGGGATAATCTTCTGCCTGGTCAGTTATGTCTCTTTCGAGACATGATCGCCCAAGCATGTATCACGTATGGCATTTAACTGACTGACTTCTACTTGAACAGTTTCTTTTCTCACACTTCTTGCAGGTGGAACTCCTTTCCATTTACTTGCTTCCCCAATAGCTACAATTTCCAAAAATTTCAATACAGTGTCAACTGCCACCTTCTATCTCCTTGAATCCTGTTCATCTTTTATTCTTTCTTCAAAACCCCCTATGTGCTCAGTGTTTTCTTTTAACCCCCTGCTCACTAGTGGTTTTCCTGCCTTGCTCAGGGTGAAATGATTTTTTAAAAAATTCCTTCACATTTATTTACTTGTGAAATTCCTTCCTTTGTATAAAGGTATATGTGGAATCAAAAATTTCATTATATTTTTTTTATTTTACAGTTTGAGTCTTTGGCCTTTGTACAACCATGTGTGTTGTGGTGCAGTGGATAGCGGTTTGGAACGAAAAACCAGGGTGCTGAGTCCAAATTTCAGTTGAATTCATTGCATTCATTTACGCGCAAATACCCTTGGGAAAGGTATTAATCTGTCTCTTCCTTCCAGTTATGGGTTAAATAACAGGACAGATTGGGTTCTATAGCCTTTGCTGGCAACAAGTCTACTGCAGAAAGTAATGGCAACCTACTGCGGGACAATCTTCTGCCCAGTCAGTCATGTCTCTTTCAAGACATGATTGCCCAAGCGTGTTTCACGTATGGCACTTAACTGACTGACAACCATCTTTAATTCCAGTATCTTCTTTCCAGTCAACTTTGGTCTTCAAAAATTTAAATACAATGCCATTTATCATCTACTGTCTTGATTTCTCTTCTTTTATTACTATCATTATTTAATGGTATTTTTCATTTTTTTTATTTTTACACTTGTATTTTATTGGTTTTATTGCCTTGCATGGAGTGAAATGTTTCAAAAAATAAAAAATTGGACATAATATAAAATTCAGGTACATTTGTAATGGCTATTTATACTTTATGAACCAGTAAATACAGCAAATATCTGTATCTAGATTGCAGGTTCATCAGTCAGTTATTTAAGTGCCATATGTGATACACACTTAAGTGGTCATGTCTATTTCGAGACATGACTGACTGGGCAGAAGATTTTCTTGCAGTAGGTTGCTATTACTTTCTGTGGTAGGCTGGTTGCCAACCAAGGCTATAGAATCCAATCTGTCCTGCTATTCAATCCTTTTATCCAGATCAATCAGTTTAGTTCCATATGTGATATATGCTTGGACAATCATGTCTCTTATGATTCATGACTGACCAAGCAGAAGATTTTCTCACAGTAGGTTGCTATTTCTTTATGTGGTAGACTGGTTGCCAACCAAAGCTATAGAACCCAATCTGTCCTGCTATTTAACTCATAGGTAGAAGGAGAAGCGATGGATTAATACCTTCTCTAAGAGCATTTGCACGCTAGTGAATGCAGCAAATTCGACTGGAATTGAAACTCAGCTCTCTGACTTCTTGTTCTGAGTCGATATCCACTGCACGACAATGCACATCCTGGTTTATAAGAGACCAAAAATATATCCAAGACTTGCAAATATCTTTGTTGTGTGCAGTTCTAGATCATATTTGGTCAGAATATAGCTGCCTCTTTTGTATTTCTCTCCCTCTCTCACTCCTCTCTATCTCTCTTTCTCTTTGTGCCATATTCTATCAGCATGTTGGCAACCATGGCTCTAAACAGTTTCATATATTTTGTTTCTCTCAACAATATTTCCTCTTTTACAACCTTTCTTTGTTTTTATGGTACTTGTTCAAATTTTCTTAGATTTGTCAAGTAGGTTGCTCACTGTTTTCCTCTTCTTCTCTTGTCTTCAGTATGCCCCGTGAGTGTTAAATTCTCTAAGCCTTCTTTTTTTGAGTGTGCCCAAAATTATTAATATTTCTTTCTGATTCTTAGCAATATTACATTGTTTTGTATATTAAAAAGAAAACTTTCAACTCTGTTTTGCTAGTGAACTTAAGAAAGTGACACTGTGTCTTCATCTAGCTAATGTCATATCATTTTTTTCAGATACCATCAGTTACCATTGTAACTTAAATTAGTGCACACTGTGCATTTGTTGTCGAAACCTTTTTTAAGATTAGTAATATCTGTATGTGTTGTGGTGCAGTAGATATCGACTCAGAATGAGAAATCGGAGAGCAGAATTCAAATTTCAATTGAACTCATTGCAGTTATGTGCCTTGGGAAAAGTATTAATTTGTCTCTTCTTCCTCCAGCCATGGGTTAGATAGCAGGACAAATTGGGTTCTATAGCCTTGGTTGGCTACCAGCCTACTGCAGAAAGTAATAGCAACCTACTGTGGAAATATATTCTGCCCAGTCAGTCATGTCTCTTTCCAGACATGATCACCCAAGCATGTATCACATATGACACTTAACTGGCTGACTGAATATCTGTAATTGCTACTTAGAGAGCTTTTTGTGCTCATTTCATGTTATGTTAGAATGATGCTTTTCTTGATATAAATTCAATATTGCTATAGGTTGAAAATTTCTGGGCCACAGTTTCAGTTAAAAGAAAGCCACGTGGAAGACCTTGAAGCTATCAAATTTCAGAAAGTCTTTGGGTAATGAAAAGATTTTCGAAATCATTTACAACAGTTTATGGTGAACAGAGGCCACACTTTGGAAGATGTCATTTTTAAAACCAACTGAATAAAAACTATATCCCTTCATTCAAAAGTGAAATAAATTTTCTAATGACAGTAACTTTGGTCTTTGTGTCAACCTTTAAAATGTATGAAGTATTTCTGCCACACCCTGTATAAGAAATGATTTTCATAAAAGCATAAATATTAAAGATATTAAATCATATTGTCTGTAATTATAATTCTCTTTGACATTATTTTAAAATTACTGATATTTTATGAAGTTTTGGTATAATAGGTAAAAGTCCTTGTAATCTAATAATCAATTGGCTACCATATGCAAGATGGTGATAAAATTGTATCATGCAGAAGAAATCTCCTTCAGTTCTTCCTTCCAACCCACGTTGCAGTCAACAAGCCAAAAAAATTCATAAATATATAAAAGATGTAGAAAGAAGAGAGAAAGATGAATAAATAGGCCAAAGGCTATTATCACAAGATTATTGATTACTCTTTCTATTGTAGAAGATTGCAATGACTGAGACCAAAGAGACCCAAGCTTTAGTAGATGTAGAAAGAAATAAAGAGAGAGATGGGGAGAGAGAGGAAAAGAAAAGATGGAGGGAGAGAAAGAGTAAGAGGTCTGTGGATTTTATCTTGGCTTTGAAAATTGCAGTCATCAGAAGCTGCAGAGAGAAGACAAGACAGAAGCAGAGGATGGTCTGGTTTGATGTTGGCAACAGTATTGATGAGCATTACGCAGAGACACCAGATCTTTTGTGGTCAGTAACTATGAACAGTACATTTGAAAATGAAAGTTTTATAGCAAAATGATAAAGAAGTAAGAATCTTACTGTTTTTGCCTGGAATTATTTTCATATGAGTTATTACCTTTTATTAACATATTCAGACTAGTATTTTCATCTTGGTGTTTACAGTCACAACATTTTGGCTATTGTACACTCCTGCCTTCTTCAGGTGTCTCTTATAATTGATAACTTTCTAGGCCAGGTAATGCAAAAAGTCATATTCTCTGCCTCACTGGAAGAGACAAGTAATATCACTCTTGTGATATTACTTGTCTCTTCCAGTGAGCTAGAGAAAATGACTTTTAACTGATAAATTCTAAATAACTAAGATAAAGTGACTTCAAATTTTTTATGTTCTCAGTTTCTGAATAAAAGTTTATCACTTCCTGCATTTTCTTATATAAAGATATGAATGCCTCATTTTCATTAGGCAGACAAAGATTGCCAGACAATTTTAAGTGATCAGTTGTATAGTTTTGTATCCAGAATAGAATTCAGACCCTACCCCCATTTATATTATTTTCTATTTTTTCCAATATGTCTGTTTATTCCCACCTACTCATTTAGTTAATTCTCCTCTTCTTTTTTGTTCCAAAAACAAGTTAATTTTGGATAAATTTTCCAAACTACTCTTTTATTCCAACCTATCCTTCTATTCTGAACATAATACTTGTTTTTTTCTTTTTTTGTTTAATCATTTCACCCCAAGAAAAGTATGAATACCACTAGTATGTAAGGGTTACAGAGAGTGAAAGTGAGATTGTAACAGAAAACAGATTCCACCATACAAAAAAAAATACCCTAGTAACAATTTATACATAGCTAGCAATAACAAGTTAAAGCCCAAATTATACACTTATTATAAAACATCTATTTCTAACTATATTCCACTTTTCATTTAGCTAAGTCACACAAAACAGACATACTAGAGTGCTGGCCATTATTGACACAACTCTTGCTTATCAAAGTTGTATACAACTATGTCCGTGCATTTCCCTTATATTAGCTATTAGAGAAACCAGACACTAAGAGAGAGAGAGAGAGAGAGAGAGAGAGAGAGAGAGAGAGAGAGAGAGAGAGAGAGATTTGACACACATACGCTAACCAGAACAGCTAAAAGAGAGCATGGCTGACTCTCTGTCCAACCATTAGGCTTTGAAAATGACCTCCAGTAAGCACAGAAAGAGAACAAACTTCACTATCAACGCAACAAGCCCAAACAGATAACTAACAAGCAGTCAGTCGTATTGTCTACTCTCTTTCGCTTTCTAATTTTTCCTCTCATATACAGTTCACTTCAATGCTACACTATATGACTTACCAGAGACATTTTCATATTTTGTAAATGAAAATAAATTTTTGGTCATTTCTCCAAACCAGAGTCTAAATTTGTTTCTTTACTCCAAACAAATTCCACCCTGGATCAAGAGAAAAAAAATGGGTATAGGGGGTATTGAGGAAAGAATAAAAGATGAACAGGATTTTAAAAAAACAAAATATGGTGATTGAGACGGCATTTAAATTTTTAAAGGTTGTTATCAGGAAAACAAGTAAATGGAAGGGAGTTCTACAGGCAAGAAGTGTGAGAAAAGAAACTGTTTGAGTAGAAGTGATGATTATATTTAACTATTTCAACAATAATAGAGTGGAACCTAGATCTAGTAGCATATTTATATCTAGTAGCATATTTATATTCATGTGTTTGGGGCACCAGGAAAAAAAAACTCACGCAATCAGTTGCCATGAAAATATTTGTAGAAAAAGACAAAGAAAAGCCATGTCACATTGGGGAGAAGGTGACTGAAATCGAGATGCCAATTTAGGATTGATTATATTGCAGATCCTTTTTTGGATTTTGTCAAGAACCTCAAAATGAATAGCAGGAGCACCCGGTCAGATATGGCAACATGGACAAATGGTAGATTTATAAATGTACAAGATGGATTCTGACAAGAAAAACTTTCTGGCTCAACATAGTGACCCAACCTTCCTAGCAGTAGATGCAGCTTTAGATTTGATGTAGTTGTTCCACTTCAGGCTGATAAAAAAAGTGATGCCAAGGAAGTGCAGTGTATTGCTCTCAGGAGACTAGCATCATCCATGCTGATGGTTGACAGGAAAGATTCTCTATAGTGGTTAAAGGAGAGAAGTTTTGTTTTGAAGGCATTCAAATTTACAAGCCATTTCTTGCCCCAGTTAACCACTGATTGACGGTCTTTTTCAAGAGCAGCAGCCATGTTTATTTTCTTAATTCTGAAGGATTTTCTAATCAAACAGGAATAAATGGTAGTGTCATCTGCGTAAATGTCTTCTTGGGAACTGATGTCTCCAAGATCACTAATGAAGATCAGAAACAGCGTAGAACCTGGGATAGAGACTTTAGAGTGAGAAATGTTCTGAAAGCATGTCTGTTCAAAGTAAACTTTATTTCACGATTTGAAAGGAATGAATAGATTAAATCCAACATCTGACCTGCAATAATGTTGCCCTGGAGCTCGTGTAGAAGGCCTGCATGCCAGACGCTGTAAAATGCCTTTGAGATATCTAAAGCCACAGCCTGAGCTTTGCTGATATCTAGGCCACAGCTTCGAGCTTGGTATACATATTCAATGATAGCATTTAGCACATCAGCAGTACACCTGGTAACATGGAATCCATTTTGTTTATCAGAGAGGAGGTCGTGAAAGGTAAGATGCTTAACCATTCGAATACTTTGCCAAAATGCAATAAGAGACTAATAAAGTGACTGTTAGAGAGTCAGAGAGTTCTCCAGATTTCTTAGAAATAGGAATTATAAATGAGAACTTTTGACAAGCTGGAAAGCAGGAAGCAGAGAAGCAATAGTTGTAGAGTTTGGAGAGGAGAGTACAATCTCAGGAACACATTTCTTTAGTTTGAGTTGCCAACATCACCACTGACCTTATTGGAATCTAATTTAGAAATGATGTCAAAGACCAGAGATGAGGTTATGAACATATCACTCAGTAAAGCCTCTGTTCTATGTGAGAAATAGGATATGGGTACTCCAGATGAGTCGTGTTGAGTAGGAAGAGAATTTGTGTGCAAAGCATTCAACTTTGTCTGCTGTAGATGTTGGGACTTTGATTTGTTTGAATAGAGAAAGAATCACAGATTTGCTGTTGTTCAGCACACTTTTCCAGAGCCAACAATAATCTCTAGAACCAAACTTGTAAGATACTATATTTTGTTTCATTCTAGCAGCAAACAATATCTTTGCTTCATTTCAGACATGTTAGCACTCATTACAAGCAGAGGCAAAAATGACATCTATTGTAATCAGACATGTCAAATTGGTACAGCTAAAAGAAGTGATTACAGTTGGCTTTAGCAGCTGAGAATCAATGAAATGAATATTTTTTTGGGAACATTTTTGTTGGAATGAAAGCATCAATGCTGACTTTCACCCAGAAAGAGGTTAAATGCAATTCTTAGTTTCCTTAAATGTATTCTACTCTCCTTGACTAAAATGGATTGAGAAAGAACACTTTACCCCTGTAGATTGAATAAAGTGTTTGGTTCAAAATTCCTTGGTCAAAAGCTATAAGAGATATATAAAAAAAACTTACAGGGTTAAACAACTTAAACACTGACAAGTGTTCCAAGAAACTATGATTTGGAATTGGAATGAAAGCTGTGATGGTACCTACCATGAATACATCAAAAAAGTTTGGTATCATTTTCCAAATACAGAACTACATGTTGCAAAATGACTCTTGCAGAAAAAATTCAGAAAACGCTAAACAGTTAACAAAGAAAATATAAAGAAAAAACTAGTTACTGCAAAAACTAGTTAATGCTATAAGAAATGTATATCATGGAAAAATTGGAAACCAAATTAATGAAGCCAAAAAGCAGAGATATTGTGTTGAAATGTAGAGAAAAGCAAATGATGCTAGCATCCTACAATTGAAACCAAAACAGATAAAATGTCTGGATCTGAAAAACATTTTGTGTCATACTTCAACCCTGACCACAATAGGCAAACAATATCTCTGAACTTAGAACATACACCAATATCTGTCCAAATATTAGAATGCCTGTCTCTAAACATGAAAAATAAACAACCCAATGATGAGAAATTAAATAAATCTATAACAAAGTTAAAGAATAAAACATCTCTTGACATTGAGGCTGAACATTTGAAAATAGGATACCCTCTACTCGAATATAAAACTGCTTTCTAAATTTCATTAAAGAAGTCTCTAATCATAAGTGTATCCCAAAAATAAGCTATAATTTATTAATAGCTAAGAGCATTTCAGTTTCTCCTCCCGAAGCTAGTGTACAGAGAGAGGCGGGCTATACCAATGACATAGGCATTTATAACTGGGACAATAATAAATTTGGAAAAAAAGTCAGCATTCTCTACTATGTATTTTAAGAAGTCAGACTCAAGATAAACCCTTCCAAAACAAAAGCTATGTTCTGGAATTGTAATGAAATCAAACTAATGGACATTGTGTTAAAATGTGGAGAAAACCAAAAAATTGTGATAGCATCCTACAATTGAAACCAAAACAGACAAAATGTCCTGTCAGAAAAATACTTCAGGTCAAACTTCAACCTTAATTACAATAGGCAGATAATACCTGTGGAATTACAATATACACAAATATTCATTCAAACATTACAATGTCTGTTTCCAAATGTAAACAATAAACAACTTAAGGATGAGGAAGTAAATAACTCTGTCAAAAACTAAGGAATAATAAAACATCCCTTGAGTTGAACTTTTGAAGACATCATACGAAACATTCCAAACCTCACCTGGAGAGAGGAAATGAGAAATCTATTTAATCTATTCCTAGACTACGCTCTATTCATATACAACCACATCTGTAAATTTTTATTCTAACATTTGATGTCAGGCATTGATCATTTAAACTGTTCATACAATATCACAAATGAATCTACAAATAGAAAATGGTGTTCTTGCTTTACCTCCTGATGCCAATTGTATAGAAAATGAATCAGAGGTGTGGTGGTGGTGGTGGTGAGGTTATGTCAATCACATAGGTATTCATAATTAAAGTAAGGATAAGAATGATTTTGAACAGAAAATCACATGGGTATTCATAGATATTGTTAGGATAAGAATGATTTTGAACAGAAATTCACATGGGAATTCATAGATATTGTTAGGATAAGAATGATTTTGAACAGAAAATCACATAGGCATTCATAGTTATTGTTAGAATAAGAATGATTTTGAACAGAAAATCACATAGGTTTTCATAGTTATTATCAGGATAAGAATGATTTTGAACAGAAATTCACATAGGTATACATAGTTATTGTTAGGATAAGAATGATTTTGAACAGAAAATCACATACGTATTCATAATTATTGTTAGAATAAGAATGATTTTGAACAGAAATTCAGATAGTTATGCATAGTTATTGTTAGAATAAGAATGATTTTGAACAGAATATCACATAGGTATTTCTAGTTATTTTTAGGATAAGAATGATTTTGAACAGAAATTCACATAGGTAAACATAGTTATTGTCAGGATAAGAATGAGTTTGAACAGAAAATCACATAGCTATTCATAGTTATTGTTAGAAAATCAATGATTTTATAGAGAAATTCACATGGGTATTCATAGTTATTGTTAGGGTAAGAATGATTTTGAACAGGAATTCAGATAGTTATTCATAATTATTGTTAGAATAAGAATGATTTTGAACAGAAATTCACATAGGTATTTCTAGTTATTTTTAGGATAAAAATGATTTTGAATAGAAAATCACATAAATATTTGTAGTTATTTTTAGGATAAGAATGATTTTGAACAGAAATTCACATAGTTATTCATAGTTATTGCTAGGATAAGAATGATTTTGAATAGGAATTCACATAGGTATTCATAGTTATTGTTAAGATAAGAATGATTTTGAACAGAAAATCACATAAATATTCATAGTTATTTTTAGGATAAGAATGATTTTGAACAGAAATTCACATAGGTATTCATAGTTATTGTTAGAATAAGAATGATTTTGCACAGAAAATCACATAGGTTTTCATAGATATTGTTAGGATAAGAATGATTTTGAACAGAAATTCACATAGGTATACATAGTTATTGTCAGGATAAGAATGAGTTTGAACAGAAAATCACATAGCTATTCATAGTTATTGTTAGAAAATCAATGATTTTATAGAGAAATTCACATGGGTATTCATAGTTATTGTTAGGGTAAGAATGATTTTGAACAGGAATTCAGATAGTTATTCATAATTATTATCAGGATAAGAATGATTTTGAACAGAAATTCACATAGGTATTCATAGCTATTGTTAGGATAAGAATGATTTTGAACAGAAAATCACATGGGTATTCATGTATATTGTTAGGATAAGAATGATTTTGAACAGAAAATCACATAGGTTTTCATAGTTATTATCAGGATAAGAATGATTTTGAACAGAAATTCACATAGGTATTCATAGTTATTGTTAGGATAAGAATGATTTTGAACAGAAAATCACATACGTATTCATAATTATTGTTAGAATAAGAATGATTTTGAACAGAAATTCAGATAGTTATGCATAGTTATTGTTAGAATAAGAATGATTTTGAACAGAATATCACATAGGTATTTCTAGTTATTTTTAGGATAAGAATGATTTTGAACAGAAATTCACATAGGTAAACATAGTTATTGTCAGGATAAGAATGAGTTTGAACAGAAAATCACATAGCTATTCATAGTTATTGTTAGAAAATCAATGATTTTATAGAGAAATTCACATGGGTATTCATAGTTATTGTTAGGGTAAGAATGATTTTGAACAGGAATTCAGATAGTTATTCATAATTATTGTTAGAATAAGAATGATTTTGAACAGAAATTCACATAGGTATTTCTAGTTATTTTTAGGATAAAAATGATTTTGAATAGAAAATCACATAAATATTTGTAGTTATTTTTAGGATAAGAATGATTTTGAACAGAAATTCACATAGTTATTCATAGTTATTGCTAGGATAAGAATGATTTTGAACAGAAATTCACATAGTTATTCATAGTTATTGCTAGGATAAGAATGATTTTGAATAGGAATTCACATAGGTATTCATAGTTATTGTTAAGATAAGAATGATTTTGAACAGAAATTCACATAGGTATTCATAGCTATTGTTAGGATAAGAATGATTTTGAACAGAAAATCACATGGGTATTCATGTATATTGTTAGGATAAGAATGATTTTGAACAGAAAATCACATAGGTTTTCATAGTTATTATCAGGATAAGAATGATTTTGAACAGAAATTCACATAGGTATTCATAGTTATTGTTAGGATAAGAATGATTTTGAACAGAAAATCACATACGTATTCATAATTATTGTTAGAATAAGAATGATTTTGAACAGAAATTCAGATAGTTATTCATAGTTATTGTTAGAATAAGAATGATTTTGAACAGAATATCACATAGGTATTTCTAGTTATTTTTAGGATAAGAATGATTTTGAACAGAAATTCACATAGGTAAACATAGTTATTGTCAGGATAAGAATGAGTTTGAACAGAAAATCACATAGCTATTCATAGTTATTGTTAGAAAATCAATGATTTTATAGAGAAATTCACATGGGTATTCATAGTTATTGTTAGGGTAAGAATGATTTTGAACAGGAATTCAGATAGTTATTCATAATTATTGTTAGAATAAGAATGATTTTGAACAGAAATTCACATAGGTATTTCTAGTTATTTTTAGGATAAAAATGATTTTGAATAGAAAATCACATAAATATTTGTAGTTATTTTTAGGATAAGAATGATTTTGAACAGAAATTCACATAGTTATTCATAGTTATTGCTAGGATAAGAATGATTTTGAATAGGAATTCACATAGGTATTCATAGTTATTGTTAGGATAAGAATGATTTTGAACAGAAATTCACATAGGTATACATAGTTATTGTCAGGATAAGAATGAGTTTGAACAGAAAATCACATAGCTATTCATAGTTATTGTTAGAAAATCAATGATTTTATAGAGAAATTCACATGGGTATTCATAGTTATTGTTAGGGTAAGAATGATTTTGAACAGGAATTCAGATAGTTATTCATAATTATTATCAGGATAAGAATGATTTTGAACAGAAATTCACATGGGTATTCATGTATATTGTTAGGATAAGTATGATTTTGAACAGAAAATCACATGGGTATTCATGTATATTGTTAGGATAAGAATGATTTTGAACAGAAAATCACATAGGTTTTCATAGTTATTATCAGGATAAGAATGATTTTGAATTGAAATTCACATAGGTATTCATAGTTATTGTTAAGATAAGAATGATTTTGAACAGAAAATCACATAAATATTCGTAATTATTTTTAGGATAAGAATGATTTTGAACAGAAAATCACATAGGTTTTCATAGATATAGTTAGGATAAGAATGATTTTGAAAAGAATATCACATAGGTTTTCATAGTTATTGTCAGGATAAGAATGATTTTGAACAGAAAATCACATAGGTATTAATAGTTATTGTTAGAATAAGAATGATTTTGAACAGAAAATCACATAGGTTTTCATAATTATTGTTAGAATAAGAATGATTTTGAACAGAAATTCAGATAGTTATTCATAGTTATTGTTAGAATAAGAATGATTTTGAACAGAATTTCACATAGGTTTTCATAGTTATTGTCAGGATAAGAATGAGTTTGAACAGAAAATCACATAGGTTTTCATAGATGTTGTTAGGATAAGAATGATTTTGAACAGAAAATCACATAGGTTTTCATAGTTATTGTCAGGATAAGAATGAGTTTGAATAGAAAATCACATAGGTATTCATAGTTACAGTTAAGAATGATTTTGAACAGAAAATCACATAGTTATTCATAGTTATTGTTAGAATAACAATGATTTTATAGAGAATTTCACATGGGTATTCATAGTTATTGTTAGGGTAAGAATGATTTTGAACAGAAATTCAGATAGTTATTCATAATTATTGTTAGAATAAGAATGATTTTGAACAGAAATTCACATAGGTATATCTGGCTATTGCTAGGATAAGAATGATTTTGCACAGAAATTCACATAGGTATTCATAGCTATTGTTAAGATAAGAATGATTTTGAACAGAAAATCACATAAATATTCGTAGTTATTTTTAGGATAAGAATGATTTTGAACAGAAATTCACATAGGTATTCATAATTTTTGTTAGGATAAGAATCATTTTGAACAGAATTTCAAATAGGTATATATAGCTATTGCTAGGATAAGAATGATTTTGCACAGAAATTCACATAGATATTCATAGCTATTGTTAGGATAAGAATGATTTTGAACAGAAAATCACATATATATTCATATTTTTTGTTAGAATAAGAATGATTTTGAACAGAAAATCACATAAATATTTGTAGTTATTTTTAGAATAAGAATGATTTTGAACAGAAATTCACATAGGTATTCATAATTTTTGTTAGGATAAGAACGATTTTGAACAGAAATTCACATAGGTATTCAAAGTTATTCTTAAAATAAAAATGATTTTGAATAAAAATTCACTTAGGTATTCATAGTTATTGTTAGGATAAGAATTATTTTGATCAGAAAATCACATAGGTATTCATAGTTATTGTTAGCATAATAATGATTTTGAACAGAAAATCACATAGTTATTCATAGTTTTTGTTAGGATAAGAATGATTTTGAACAGAAAAGTTATAGTTATCATTATTATTATTTCATATTTTTTTGTTTCCGTGCCTGTCTTGTACTGTGCAATCAAATCTCACAATGATAGATGTCACTTTATATGTAGAATTTTTTCAGAATCTGCAGATTTTTTTAGAATCAATCTTTTGGATATGATTCACTTGGGATCTGCATATCGTTGTCATTAATTTTAATCCTACTGGTTTAGGATCAAACTACTGAATATCTCTAGTCTCAAATGCTCCATTATAATCATAGATAACAAGATAAAGAACCAGAATAATTGAAGGAAATGAATGTCAAATACATTTTTTTAAAAAAGGTTTTATAGACATCTTTTTTTAATCATTTTACCTCAAGCAAGGTATTCCACTGCCACTGTGCAAAGCGTTACATAGGGGAAAGTGATGAGAGAGAGTGGTTAGTCTTTTTTTTTAATTCGTATCACTCAGAGCAAGGCGGTAATGCCACCCGATGTGCAGGGGGCTACATAAGAGTAAAAAGATTAGATAGAAGAGAGTGAAGAGAAAGACAAACCAGTTAGAAAGGAGCAAGAGAAGGATCGGAATACAGGTGTAATGACAGTTGCAAAGGTGGAGAGAAAGGAAAGGATATACAGAAAAAGAAGCTGTTGGAGTAGAAATTGCAATTACATTTTATTGGTTTCACTGTAAAAGGGTGGGACCTAGTAGTTAATCTAGTAGCTTGTGAAAATTCATACCTAGGGGGCACCAGTGATCTAAGTTCATCGGAGCAGAAGCCATGAAAATATTTATAGAAGAGGCACAGGGAAGCCACATCATGCCGGTGAAAGAGTGACTGTAGCCAGGCTGCCAAGTCGGTATCAGTCACATTACAGATTCTCCGTTGGATTTCATACAAGAAATTATACACATGTATATAGTTGTCACTATTTGTTTCATACAGACAAACTATAACACATATGGATAAAACAAGCAGTGTGAATAGGGAAAAATTGAGTAACATGTAATGTTTCCTGAAGTGAAAACAGCCAGGCTGGTCATGTCTTTTGTATTTCTTGTTTGAACATATAGTTTTCATTCATTCTTCTATCACATCCATCTTCTAATGAGTTAGTGTAATTGTTGTTATTATTGTTATTGAATTTATATGAGAGGAGAAAATGATATCTAAATTTTTATAAACCAGAACAATATTAGAAAAATTGATGACAAAATAGAAAAATTTCTCATGTGATGTGCATTGTGGTGTAGTGGATATCAACTTGGAATGAGAAATTGGGGAGCAAAGTTGAATTCCAGTAGAATTCCTTGCATTCATTTATGCACAAATACTCTTGGGAAAGGTATTAATCCATCTCTTCCCTCTAGTTATGGGTTAAATAACAGGACAGATTGGGTTCTATAGCCTTGGCTGGCAACCAGTCTACCACAGAAAGTAATGTCAAACTACTGCAGGATAATCTTCTGCCCAGTCAGTCATGTCTCTTTCAAGACATGATCGCCCAATCGTGTATCATGTATGAACCTTAACTGGCTGACTGACTGATGTTTTTCATCCTTTAGGACTTTATCTGACAATTTAAACGAAACAAGAACAACAACAAAAAAAAGCTAAATGAAATGTCTAGACTAGATACCAAAACACATATTAAAAAATTTGATTATTGTCCTGTTGTTTTCATTATCTTGTGTATACAAGGTTTGTCAAAAGAAGTAATGGGACTGGGACTTCTTAATCAATGTGAAAATCATCGTCCACAGTGAGTTCTTGCCACAGGGCCAGATGATCAATCAGCAAGTCTAGAAAGAAATCCTGTTATGTTTGCTTCACTCAGTGGATGTTAAGAGACAAGAATTGTGGCAGGAGAAAACATGGCTGCTTCATCATGACAATGCACCTGCTTACAATGCCCCGAGCATCTGGCAATTCCAGGCCAAGAAGAACATCGCCATACTGGAGCAACCTCCTTATTCACCTGGTCTTGCTTCGTGTAATGTTTTTTCCTCAAGTTCATGGGGATCATCAAGGGGACTCATTTTGTAGGCATGAAGGTCATCAAGAGAGCCATAACAACAGAGTTGACGAGCATTCAAGAAGAATCTTTCAAATAGAAAAATTGACATAAGGAATATGTTCTTTCATATCAATTATATCTTTTGTTTTTAAAGAAATCAAAATAGGGATAATAAAGATGTTCATTGTTTTAAATCCAGATTCGATATTATTCAATAACTAGAGTTATTATCATTTTCATTATGTCAATTTTGTATTTGAACTGATAACTGATATGGATAATCATAAGTCACAACAGAAATCAATAAATGATTCCTGTATAGATTGTTATTCCTCAGATAATGGTCTCTCCCTCCTATATTGATAAGAGTTAACAGGAAGTACTTGGGAAGTTCATAGGAGTTCTTTAGACTTCTACTGGAGTTCAGTAGAACTACTAGGCAGTTGATATTAGTCAGCAGTTGCCAAATACTAAAGAGTTAGCTTTCAGTGGAAGATTACCAAGTTCTTAACATTTTGGGTACGTTAAGTTGATTAGCAACCAACATAGCATGATTATAACCTTCAATGCGAAAACTACTCAACAACATAGATTCAGGGTCCAATTGTTGTAACAATACTGACTATAATGACTTCATTATCTCACATGCAAACATCATCACCACCACCACCATCATCATCATCATCAAATCAATCAGTCAATCGCAGTTGGACATCCATGACCAGTCTTCTCTGTACATTATAGTCTTCACTTGTGGTTTGTAGTTGCTCTTTTTATAAGTTGTTATCTTTGATCAATTTGTCAATGAAGATACAGGCTGGTATCCCATAAAATGGTTTCCTAGTCATAGGTTCTTAAATGATTTCATTCTTGCTTCTCCACCAAGATCCACTGAATCTTACTCTCCTTTCAGCAACTGTAATTGTCAGCTAGGATACATAACCATTGAGCTTTTACTTCATCATATGTCACTGGCAAGGGATATTTCACCATTTGTGGCATCAAGTTTCTTATTTAATGTAATTGTTAGAATCCATGCTCTGGAGCCATACACAGGATGACTTGCACTTTTAATCTGAAGTATTCAACTTTTAATATCATTTTCTACAATTACATCAATAAAATTTCCAACTGATATTGTTGCCGGATGGGATGAATAATCATTTTTACAATGCATGGTATTATTGGTCACACAAACAATATTTTACAGACCCCCATAAGATTTCAGGTAAATAAGAACACAGGGATAACAAGAATAGCAATTTGGGAAAAATAATTCAACCATTTATTTGACAACAGAAAAAGAAAGAATAAGTCGTAGATGTTAAACAAATAATAATAAAATATATCGATAAAATATATTTACAGAATTATACAGAAAAGAAAAGATCTTCATCATTTGAAGTTCTAAGGAACTTCATTATCTGAGGTTGCTAAATGTTCATACACAATTGTTGGATACTGGTTAACAATAAATGATTTGACACAAAAGTAGATTGGTGTAGTCAGTCCAAATGAAAGATTATGCTTTTGAGTGATCTAATGGAGAGATATATACGAGTGAATGGAATCCACTCATGCAAATATGTTGGGCAGGTCCATTATAGTAAAGTGGATTAACCCACCTGCTGCATTAGATACTCTCCTATAAATGAGTTAAACAAAAAGGGGACAAAAAGAAGGCAGCCATGTTAGAAGGTAACTTATTTGATTTCTACAGAGATGACTACTATATTTTCTTTTTTTTTCCAAATACCCACCTAGCATGAATTCAGTGCATGATAGATAAATCTTGTCCCATTGCCAGTCATCTTCATATATGTTACTGACTGGTAAGTTCAAAAGGTCAGCAGGTTAAAAAGGGGCAAAGAAATGAGACTGATGCTCTACAAGTCTCCTTCCTCAGTAAAAAAAAAAGAAATGGAATATTTTGGGGTGGGGGGAGAATTTGTGCACTCTTTGAGTTTCTCATTAAAAAGAAAATCAAGGCTTTGTCATTATCAGCAGACAACTTTTCCCCTCTCTCTCCTCGTTGCCCTTGATTAACCCAGCTCTCTTATCACTGCTCTTGCCAGGAGCATTTTTGGTATGGTTGGGGAGACCATTACATCACCTCCCACTGTTTGCTACACTCCCTTATATTTCTATACATCATTGTTCTTTATAAAATGATTTCATATTTTTGAAATTCATTCTCTGAGTTATTTTAGTCTTTCCTTCCATTTTGCTAAAGTGTTATTATATCATCAATACAATAATGCTTATAGTTAAGAGTTGAGATTGTTGGATATTGGTTAATAGTGAGTGATTTGGCATACAAGTAGATTGGTGTCGTCAGTCCAAATGAAAGATTATGCTTTTGAGTGATCTAATGGAGAGATATATATGAGTGAATAGAATCCACTCATGCAAATGTGTTGGGCAGGTCCATTATAGTAAAGTGGATTAACCCACCTGCTGCATTAGATACTCTCCTATAAATGAGGTAGACAAAAAGGGAACAAAAAGAAGGCAGCCATGTTAGAAGTTAACTTCACTTGATGCTTCATGAACTGATAATTCACTGGTATGCCATGTATGTTGTGAGAGGTGGAAAAAAGCTTTCAAAAATTGTGTTCCTTGTCCATTTAGTTCCACCAGTTTTAAACTTCATAGCAAAGATCTGCCATGTCACACACATTGTAGTGAACTCCCTTCATTCCATTGGTGAGATGTAAATTGCACACAAGCAGCTTCTTCCCACAAACTACTGCTTTTGCGGAACTGACTGCTAAAAGAATTTTTCCTCGATCCCAGCAATCCTTACTATCCAAAATATTGTGGATGATAAAGTGTATACAAAATATTCAGTTCACATACATTTAAAAATTCAGTCAGTTAAGTGCCATACGTGATACATGCTTGGGCAATCATGTCTTGAAAGAGACATTTAAAAATTATTTATTGCTTTAATACACATGACACATATAGGACTAATAAGAACTAATCAAAACAACAGTATACTGTCTTTTTGTTTTTTGCTATTTTTCTCTTAGTTTCTAAAGAAGCTTTAATAAAAGTGAAACATGTTAGACTGAAATATGTGTCATGTATGTTCTTTTTTCTTTATTCTATCATCTTGGTGGATTTCAATCCATATATTCAACTCATATATATATATATATATATATATATATATATACTGTAGCATCTATGCATTATTCCTTCAGCAATGAATTAGAACACTCTCAGCTATTGGGCATGTATAATGATAATATACACGCTAAAAAGTTTGCCTCCTTCTACCGAGCAGTCATAGTTCAGAGGTAGAATTGCCGACTGATGCCAATTCGGTCGGGTTTCAATCCTGGGTTAAAAGCATTCGGAGTCTAACCGTACTGATGAGCTGTGATACAGCGAAACAGATCTGTCTGCGGATGACTATATATAATTTATTTGTTTAAACATCATTTTTAATGGATACAGTATTTGAGTAGATACTCTGTTTTTCATAATTAAACAGTATATTTATTTAAATCTACTGGCCCGAATAATCAAGAAATCTGTCAGGATTCAAACCTGCATCCTCTAGGGGAAATCCTCAATTGATCTAACATGTCTTGACTGCTTAACCATGAAAGACTTACAGTCAAACAAAGCCCAAAATAGTGCTTGTAAACACATATTTTCCTGGTTTTGTTTTATTATTTGCAATTGGTTGGCATTTTTTATTGTGTAGGTGTTTGATTTCTTTTTATCACTGTGCAATAAAAGAAAATCCACCAACTGCAAATAATACAACATTAAAAAGAAATCAACCCAACAAAAGTAATAAAAAAACAATTAACCAACAGTAGACCACTCCTACAACAAAATATCAAATTAAACTAAGCTCCATATAAAAAAACAAAAACAATCTGGGACAAGACAGCAGACTGAAAACCTAGCCCTGACAAGTGACATCATAATGGTGTCCTCACAGGTTAGTTATTTACTATATATATATATATATATATATATATAGATGCATACACACACACACACACACACACACACACACACACACACACACACACATATATATGAATGCATACATACATATATATATGTATATATGACTGCATACACACACACACACACACACACACACACACATATATATATATATATATATGCATTCATATATACTTATATGCACTGAAGTTAACAATTTTAATATTCATCATAAACAAGACCAAAGTTTCATTTGCTTTCCAACTTATTTTTTTTAGTAATAAAATCCAGCCAAAAGACAAAATGTCTGTGCTTCCATTGAAATTGAAATCAGATTTTAATTCTGCCTCCATTCTTTTTGCAATTGTCTTTCATCTGAAACATCGAATCTGTCAACTTATCAAAACTTGCAATCAGCACTGTTCAACTTAATCTACAAAAACATATCCAGGTCTCCTAATAAATCTTTGCAACAATTCAAAACAACTCCTTTATTTCAGGATTTCCATTTGATGAACTTCTTGTACTTCCAATGAAAGTCAGGATTTTTTTTAATCATTTCACCCCAAGCAAGGCAACACAGCCACTAAAACACAAGGGGTTTACTGGATGTGAAAGAATATAAGAAAAACATCATTAAGAAGTGAAAACAATAAACAAACAGAAATAAAGAACAGAAGAAAATGATTAACATTGCATTTAAATTTGTGATGATCAAATTTGACTGGAAAGCAAAAAGTGAGATGAGAGTTTCACAAGTGAGAAGTGTGAGAGAAGAAACTGTTAGCATAAAACTTATGGTTACATCTAGCCATTTTAATTGTAAAATGCTAAGATCTTGCTGTCAATCTAATAATGCAATTAAATTCATAGGGTCTAGATAATACGGAGGAAAGTTCATCAGAGCAATGACCATGAAAATATTTATAGAAAAGACATAAGGATTTTACATTATAGCAGTAGGAAAGTGACTGAATCTGAGATGCCAGGTCAGGATCAATAACATTGCAGATTCTTTTCTGGATTTTATCAAGGATCTCTAAATATATAGCAAGAGCATCAAACCATATGTAGCAACAATATTCAAATTATGGATGAATGGTACATTTATAAATATGTACGATAAATTCTGGTGGTAAAAATTATTTTCACAACACAGTGAACTAATTTTCCTAGCAGCAGACTAGGAAAATCTACTCTTTCAACTTCATATTAGTGGAAAATGTTTGTCCTAGAAGGTAAATGGGTCACTCTCTTGGAGGTTAGCATCAGCCATGCTGATGGAAGGAAGAAATGGTTCTCTTAGAGAGTAGTTTTGTTTTGGAAGCATTAAAATGAACAAGTCATACCTTGCCTCAGGTAACAACAGACTGTAGGTCATTTTTAGTCCAGCTGCCAAGTTGATCTTATCAAACTGATTAGACTTACTAAGGAGTACAAAATCGGCAGTTGTCCTGGAAAAACCCCAAAAAATCCACAAACTGTTTCAATGCAACAAGGAGAAATTTTTTTTTATGTGATAATGAATGAAACATGAATCTTCACTCCGAAGTCAAATCGGCAGTCAGCTGAGTGGACAGCAGCAGATGAAAGCCGTCCAAAGCGACCAAAGACATAGACATCAGTAGGCAAGGTTTTTGCATCCATATTTTGGGATGCACAAAGTATTTTATTCATCAATTACTTTGAGAAAGAAAGAACCATCAATAGCGAATATTATTGTTGTGGATCTTCATCGCCAATTTGTTGTGGAGTTGTAGCAAAACTTCACTGCAAAGTTGTAGTGACCGTTTTGTGCCGGAAGTAAAACACAGTAGGCAGATTCAAAATAGTGTATTAGTATAACAAGAAACAAGATATTCAAAGAAAGTGTTAACAATAATATTGAAATAAGTAAGTCCGAATGTATTATTATGCTGCTTATTGCCTGAATAGTAGCTGTCATCAACTGCTGTTAAATGCTCTCTTGATTGCCCCTTTGGAAGTCATGCAGGTAATTACATATAACAGAAGGAAGAGTCCATTCTTCATAGAAGGGCACCATAATAATTATATAGTGCATTTGAAAGAAGAAATCGCCAAAAAAACGGCCACAAATGAAGAAGAAAGTGATCTTTCACCAAGACAATGCACTGTGTTACAAGTTGATTGCATCCATTCTATTCTCCAGATCTGGCAGTCAGCAACGAGTAGCTGTTTGCAAACTTCAAAAGAATGCTTCAGAGAAAGAGATTTGGCTCCATGAAGAAGTGATATTGGAAACTGAAGCATTTTTGAGGCCAAAGGCAAATCGTTCTACAACAAAGGCTTCAAATTGTTGGAGAAGTGTTGGGATCAGTGTATCACCCTTAAAAGGGACTATGTTGATGAATAAAGTCAAATTTTGCCTAAAAGTTGTTGTTTTATTAGTTAGGCCAGGGATTTATTGGGTGATGTATTATTTCATTGCTATTTAAGCCAATCAGTTCTACTAATGCTAGCTAAGAATTATTCAGTGGAATTACTTTTCTTCATTTACAAATCCTTATAGATAGATGCATGTACAGAGTAGTGGCTGTTAGCATGGAACATGGAATTGGTGTATCAAGTTCAAATTCTGGTAAAATTTGTTGCATTTATTTTCATTCACACTCTTGCAAAAAGTATGAATCCATCTCTTCCTCACTCCCAGCTTTGGGTTAAGTAGTATAGCCTTGGTTGGTAACAGGTCAAGGAGAAAGAAAAACTCTAAATGCAACATTAATTCAGTATAAAGCTGCTAACTTGACGCTGTCAAAAAAAAACATTTGTTATAGAAATCATAGCAGTAGCAATTAGAGTGGGGTGGATATGGCCGTATTCTCTACAAGAGAGTGACATTAAGGAAAAGGAGGATAAAAAGGAATCCTTACACTAGCATCATTGTTGCTTTTTTCATCATTAGTAAAGATTTAAAGATTAATAATTCCCTACTTTAGCCCTAGAATATATCATGGTTTCTATTATTGTGTCTGGAAGCTTATCGTAATAAAGATGTAGTCATTCTAGAAAAAACAGAAAAAGTTTTTTTTGCTTTTCTTTTTTACTAATGTTCACACAATATAAGGTCCAAGAGCCACTCAAGCTAGAGGGTTACTGTGTTGTATTGTATGAGCATTTGAATTGTACCTAATTTTTCGTAACTAGTAAAATTTAAACTAAATTTAATCTGTTTAGAAAGAATAAAAATATTTTAAATGAGCAGTTATAAAGAATAAAAAGCAACTGACAAATTTATTTGATCATTTCTAATCTGATTTATCAAGAATGCAGAAACATTTGTCTATTTGGGTAGCAGACCAAATGACATATTTCCACAGTATGTTTACCAACAATGGTTGCCAAACATTTTGTGATATGAAGGCAAACTTCCAAAATCAATAACTATTATTTGGCTTCCTTATTGGTTGAGATGGTGAAACTGGCAAATATGGGGTTTGTCAACCATTTGGAACCACTTGGCAAGACATCTTCAAAGATAGTCCTGGAGCAGCTGATGAGATTTTTCATCAATATGGCATCACATATTGACAGTTCCTATAATTATGTTTGCTATACAGAAAATAAAGCAATTTAATTTTCTCACCTTGATAACAAAGTTCATTTCTAAATATTTCAGTTATCCCTCCATATAAAAAAGAAAAAAAACTGGGACAAGACAGCAGACTGAAAAACTAGCCCTGACAAGCAAAACAGATTTAAACAGCACCAAGTATTCCCATATTGAAAAATTTTTTTTTTTCATACTCCAAACTCTCACAGGTGAGATGTGGTGAGTCTCTCACTACTCTATCACTAATAACATGGAAAACTGGAGTAGATCTATCTAATTGGAGTAGATAGATCTATCTAATTGGAGTAGATAGATCTATCTATTGCCCGGTTCACACTCCACTCACGTCTATTGAACAAGTTAAGAGGCTCATCCCTTGTTCCCTGTTTAGGATGTGGTTTCCGGCTTTCTCTTTTCCAATCTTTTCACTATTACGCAGCCCCCTGCACATCAGTGGCGTTACCACCTTGCTTGGGGTGATACGATTAAAAAAAAAAAAAAAGTACTTGAATGAACTGCATTGCCTGGTTCCACCAGGTCTCACCTTCATAGCTAGGACATGCTATGCTGCTTACATAGAAAACCACACATATTCTATCCATATTCCATAGGCAAGAAGTAAGTTCCTCTGAAACAGCTTCTTCTTGTAAACCACTGCCCTATGAAAAAAACTCCCAAGATGATATTTTCCCAATGACTATAATCTTGACCTGTTCAAGTCTAAAGTGAACCATTATTTTCCACTTCTATCCATATAAACTACCCCTTAATGTAACCCTTTACTTTGAGTGATCCCCAAGTCTTGTTCAGGGTGAGCCATACTGTAAAAAAATAAAAAAACAACATTTTGGTTTTTAAAAATAGAGAGCTTCATGTACAAACCTCTGGGGAACTTTGCAATAGATTTATAGCTGCAGGATTATTGTCTTTGGAAGTTGGTTGGTTGGTTGATTTTGTTTAACAGTGTATCAACCTCTGGGTTATTTAAAGCAAAAATCTAAATATTTTGACTACGTTTCCACTACAGATAAAATGTATTGATGATCATTTTGCTATAAAATGTTAGCAATTCTGTTTTATAAATGTATTGTTGCTAATTTTATTCCAAAATTTATATTGGTAATTTTTCATATAAAAATATATAGCTGGTATTTTTGCTACAGAAATGTATTTTTATACTTTATAGTGTTTGGGAGTTCCCTATTTGCCCATAGCTGGGACCCTAACAGATGTCACTACCATGGGTCAGGGTGGACCTGGGAACAACAGCAATTATGAGGTGGTTCCACACTCCTCAAAAGCACCAACCTCTCAATCAGAGGCCTTTCTGCATGATGTACTTTATCATTATACCTAGGACTTTATTTTTAAAAGTCATATCGCCCCAAGCAAGGCATTTTACTGCCACTGTTTTGCAGGGGTTACTTAGAAGGAAAGTTATGAGAAAGAGTGACAGGTTATAGAGGGTGTCAGTAAGTGGGTAAGAGAAAGATGACTGTGGCTATAAAGTGAGGGATCAGTTTATATATTGATTGTAATGTAGAATTGATTCCCCACTTTATATCCACATTATAATAGTATAGAAATTTTTATTTATAATCATATCACCCCAAGCAAGGCATTTTACTGCCACTGTTTTGCAGGGGGTTACTTAGGAGGAAAGTTATGAGAAAGAGTGACAGGTTATAGGGGGTATCAGGAAGTGGGTAAGAAAAAGATGAGAATACTGATGAGAGTAGAGTGGACGGAGAAAGGAGCATGAGAGAGAGGATCCAGGTTAGTGAGATAGGAGATGACTATTGACTTTACATTTAAATTCTCCGAGATTATAGCTATGGGGGAAGCAAGTAAATGGAAGTTTGTATATGAATCAGGTAGCAATTCAAGAAACTTTATAAGTACTGATGAAAGTAGTAAACACAATGCTCATTATGCAGGGGCTGATGAGCCATTTCACTAATATCAAATCCCACTTTGTCATTGATAGTATATAACAAAGATGGCCAAACTTAATGTTAAAACCTTTGGCAATAAACTTCAGACAATTGAAAACCAAAAAACAAACAAAATTACACACATTTTTATCATTATATAACAATTTTGTTACAAAAATTTTATCCAAATCCAAATATGCAATCTGATTTGTTTATGTATGTAGTTTTTTAAACAGTTAATTTATATTTATTTCAAACTTGTTTACCTAATGGGTTGGATTAGTGAATTTTATCTAAACTTATTTATAAATGGAACTGTGTGTGTGTGTGTGTGTGTGTGTGTGTGTGTGTGTGTGTGTGTGTGTGTGTGTGTGTTACCTATAGACTCCAAAACGGCTGAACCAACTTTCTTGAAAATTTACACAGTTGTACTATAAGCGTCTGCAAATGTTCTTAGCAAATTTTTTTGTTGAGTTACCCCCAATAAATATCAAAAATTGATAATCAAAAACATTGGGTTATAGAAGCAGTGGTCTGATTTTAATCAAATTTGATACACTCATAGACAAAGATATAAGAAACGATATTCAGAAATTTCATGGTTGCAGTTCTTACAATAGTGCAGAAAATCGATAATATATATATATATATAAAAGCTTTCATTACACCTGAGCAATGCCAGGCTATACTGCTTGTAACATATAAACCCTTGTTGAGTTTTTGTGCTGAAATCTGAGTTTTTCTTATTATATTGGAGTTTATAGGTAAATATTGTTGAGTTTATACTTGTGTCTATTATTTCTATACTTGAGTGTATAAATAAACATTAGTTGGGTTTATACTCAGGTCTATTGGTAAACACTGGTCTGTAAGTAAATATTGTTGGGTTTATACTTGAATCTACTGGTAAACATTGTTTGGGTTTATAATTGTGTCCAGCCTTTGAGATTTCACTTGCCCATTTGACTCAGTCAATTAAAAACTTAATTGGGCGATTAAAGTTTATTGCTTTACTCACTCACGGTCGATTAAAAATCTTGCAATGAAATGTGTCCCTTCAAATATAGAAAAAGGAAATCTGATTCCTTTTACAACTCAAAAGTATGCCATTGAAGATTCACAAGTTACTTAGAATGACCTACAATGACATTATTGAACTCTGTCAGTGTAAATATTTGTTTAATTAACACTTCCAGAGTGGAAGCCAAAATGTCTCCGTTGCCCAGATTAAAGACGTTCACTGATTTTTAGAAACTCATTTAGAAAAATATTATCCTTGACTCAACACGCACCAAAAAACAAATTATACAAGTAAGTAATTTTTTTTATAGAAAATCATTGAAAAAATCTGATTTGTTATATTTTATTATCTATGAGATGGAGGTTGTAGTCAAATAGAAGAAAGTTTTATCATCAAAATGTTTATCATCAAAATTTTTATGCTATTATTAAATAGAAAGATCAAATTTTAAATTCTAAGACATTCAAAATTTTAATTAAAATTTCATTTTTTGTTTTCCGTCAGTGATTCACGCTATGTTTACGTAAGGCAAATATTAAGAAAATGGAGTCAATCGAGTAAAATGATTTTGGAGCAAGTAAATTTTCCCTCGCTCTTGACCACCGGTCGAGTGATTTCTTTTTCAAATCTCAAAGGCTGATTGTGTTCATAAGTAAACATTGATTGGGTTTATACTTGGGTCTATAGGTAAATATTGTTAAGTTTATATTTGTATCTGTCGGTAAATATTTCTCAAGTTTATACTCTGATCTGTACGTAAACATTGGTCAGGTTTATACTTGAATCTTTAGGGAAGCATATGGCACTTAACTAACTCACTGAAATAATGATATTAATAATAATAATATATTGCTTCCTCATAAACATGGCAGTGCCATTATGTAAAATTATATCTGTTAAGGACTATGACAAAATAAATAAAAAATAATAAAAGTGAAAGGGAAAAATATGTAGCACTTCAATACTACTGTTATACCTATAATAGCTGGAGCACTGGGCACAATAAAAAAAGGTAAAATTTTAAAAAAACATCCTGAACGGGCACAGCACATAGAAGAAGATATGATAAGAAAAGGAGCTAAGTTGTTTCATGTGTTATAGTTTGGCCACCTCATAAACTAAAATTAAAAAATATTTTTCCAGAGTCAGTTAGTTAAGTGCCATACGTGATACACGCTTGGGCAATTAAGTCTCGAAAGAGACATGACTGACTGGGCAGAAGATTATCCCGCAGTAGGTTGCCATTGCTTTCTGCGGTAGACTGGTTGCCAACCAAGGCTATAGAACCCAGTCTGTCCTGCTATTTAACCCATAACTGGAAGGAAGAGATGGATTAATACCTTTCCCAAGGGTATTTGCGTGTAAGTGAATACAATGGATTCAACTGGAATTCGAACTCGGCTCCCTGGTTTCTCGTTCCGAGCCGATATCCACTGTACCACAACGCACATTTCCAGAGTACAAAAAGAATAAAAAGCTGTGATGACATTCAAGGTTGAATATATGCATATAGATCTGGCTCACTATGTTCACAGGTTTGTCTGAATATTAGGGCCATGATCAAATTCAACAAGTATAACAACAAATGCTTTTTAAGTCGGAAAAAAAAATTATTTCTCACTTAATTGGTAATGTCAAGAAAGTGAACTTTTGGTACCTCACAAAGAAAAAGCACCCCAACACACTCACTGACTAACTGTTTCACTAACCAACTCACTTACTGCTGGTCCTTTCACTGACCTCTCATTATATGGATATTGGCTAGAGAATCTACCACCCCTATCTGTCCACTAGTATTCCACTAATCAGAAAAGGGGACAACCTTTTCAGCTTTTGGGTGGTCAGTTTTTCAAAGGACTCTATTTTTATGATTATCTAAAATTACTAACAAAAATTTATGTTTGCCAATTTAAAGGCTGTCTGGAGACAGCATTCCTGAAAAATCCTGGTCATTAAATTGACTCAAAGATGGGCTGGAGACAAGATTCCTAAGAAATCCTTGTTGTTAAACTGACTTAAAAGGAAAAGAATTTATCTTTTTAACTCCTAAGGATGTGTGAGAAACCATATTGCTACACTGTAGCAAATAATTAAGTTGCTTTTTTACTTACCAGAAAAAAAATCTTAAAAAAGAACTTTTCAACTGAATTTTTGAAAATGCTTACAAAATAAACTGAAAATTCATATTAAAAATTTAGAACTTTATACATTTGATCCTTAATAGTTGTGACCTTTGCATACATATTTTATATGTTGAAAGTCATATTTATTGTAGGACAGAGGTCATTGTCATTATTAACCCTACAGACATCCCTGTTGCAATATAGGGCCACAGCTTCACCATGCTAGGTGCTGGCTATGGTTTCCATAGCAAGTATGCTTATAGAGTTGCTAGTCTCATGCTCAAATGTTTTTGAATTCAGAATTTTTCTTCTCATAGATTGGCTGCCTACCAAAGGTAGAAATCCCGGCTATTAACCCTTATATATATATATGTTTTCAAATGTAGCAGCTGCCTGCTTAAAATGTGACCAAAGAAGGGATGCATCTTTAAATTTTAGTGTAGAACTGTATGAACATCTAAGGTTACTAGTGGGTCAAACATGTGTCATAATTTAGCACTGAGTATGTTAAGATGACTGCAGCATTGGAGAGTAGATAAAATTTCTATGTCAATTTTACCTCATGTTATATACATATCTAGAGATCTATTTCAAAAGTGCTGCTTGGCTGCTCATAATTAATGATCTTATATCCTGGTTGAAAGCAGCTCTTGTTTTTGATTTACTCAGAAGACTAGGATGTTCGTATTCTGGTCAGGCCAGTTTCTGATTGTTTGCTGAAAATATGGCTTCATAGCCTAGTGATTCTGAATACACATCTATTTGTAGAGATGGTGAAATTTTGGTCTCCTTAATATTATTTGTTCATTTTTATTTTCATGGCAACTGCTCTGATGAGCTCTTTTTTCCAAGTTCCCTATCCACCTGAATTTTATCATACAACTAGATTGGCATCTGGGTCCTACCATTTTACTGTTGAAATAGTTAATTGTAACCACCATTTCTACTCCAACAGTTACTTTTCTTGCACTTCCCATCTGTGGAACTCCCTTCTATTTACTTGCTTTCTTGATAGCTACAATCTGCAAAAATTTAAATGCAATGTCAATTGCCGACTTCTATCTTCTTGAATTCTGTTCATCTTTTATCATTTCTTCAATACTCCCTGTACCCAGTCTTTTCTCTCATTGTAACCCTTGTGCATTAATGGTAGTCCTGCTATGCTTGGGGTGAAATGATTAAAAAAAAATTATCACTAAAAACTTCAGAACAGTAGATATGCCAAATAATATATTTTTCTGAATGTTGTTAAAACCAATAACCTGAATAATATATTGAAAATATATTAATACTTTTCTTTTTGCTTGCATGCATAATTTTGATAACAGATATTCAGCATTATTCATTTTTACAAATAAATCTTTCTTTTTTTTTTTTTTTGCATACAGTATAACTTTGCTAATGTGGTGATACCGACCAAGCAAAAGCAAGGGACCAGATGTTTGCTCTGTACCAACCAGAAGGCAAATGACCAAAAACCATTGTTGCACATCTGACTTTGCGCAGATGTTCCAGTTGAAAAATAAAAATTAATCAAATATCAAATTTCCATTTCATGAGCCTACATGAATTTTATTTACCAGCCAATGGGAAGCCCAGAATCAAATACAAGTATGAAATTCCAAACGAGCTGTTTTGATCCAAAAAGCAGATATAAAAAGTGGATACAGACAAGATCCCAGCAGATAGACTGATGCAGAGACCAAGGAGAAGAATGTAATTAATATCCCCTGACTTAAGTCCAGCGGCTACTACATTCGCCTCCCTTCACCTCACATCACTTCTTCACTGTCTCAAAAGTACTTACTGACCTCAGGAGTGACTACTTCAAAGACATTCCTCACATACCTCCACTCTCCACATTCCTAAGCCTTTTATCTCTTTCAGCTCATTATTTGCCATGAACATTCTAAACTCCATTGAACCTTTATATTCAAGTATTGCTTTAATTGTAAAACATTAATTGATATATATATATAGGTATATATATATAAATATTATTTTCAACTCAATTTGCTTTTCTTGATTTTATAATCATTTTAGGACTTATAGTGGGCTATCTACCACAAGGCCAAATTCCGTTAACCTGCAACAATAAGCAACCCACTATACTAATACTATGACTGTAAAAGAAAATAAGTTCGCAAAAACTATGTGTACATGCAATATCACATCAAAGCAAAATTAAGTCAGTGATAGTTGTGTTTTTAGGCTCTGCTCTCATCTTATCACAAAAGCTTTAAACCTGTTTTATGAAAACATTAATCTTGATTTTCAAACCAGATATGCAATATTTTCAGATTCAGGTTAGGAGTATAGACAAAAGCTTAAGGCCTGAAAGCCTGAGGTTTTTTCTCCAGACTCTATCGAAGAGAATCATTTAAAATTTCCCATTTTCCAGAGAAAATGTGAAACCAACAAATCTTACATACTATAAGAAAGTCCAAAATTGATTCTGCAGAAATATGATAAAACCTCTTTTTTCTTTTGTTATTTTTAAGTTGAAAGTGCTAAGATGAAATTGCTACTGGCAAGATTCATGTTAAATGGGTAAAAATAAATGAATTATTACATGGCTATTTGTTGAACAAATGCCTTTCTAGTTTCTTTTTAAATATTTTTTAACCTTTATTCCTTTGTGTCTGCTGACAGAGGAAAGTCGTTTTTTTAAGAAAATTGCCTTGCACAATTTTTAACTGGAAAGAGAAGCTGTAGTCCAAGTACATGATTGGAAAAATCAATAACATAGATAACAATAACTATGGTAAATATATACTTTCAGTGAAACTAAAGTTATAAGAAATAAGTGATTAAAACAATCTAATGATGGTTTCTCCTGTCAAGGGGATTCAGTTTCAGATCTTTCCAGTAAGCATATATATTTCTTTAATAATATTTCTTGAATATTCAGAACCGTAGAAGAAAATAAATAGATATATTGTTTAATAAATAAGGAGTCTTTTAAATATGGATCCATTAAAAGTGGCAT
This sequence comes from Ascarosepion bandense, assembly GCA_037127315.1. NCBI lineage: Eukaryota > Metazoa > Mollusca > Cephalopoda > Sepiida > Sepiidae > Ascarosepion > Ascarosepion bandense. The sequence continues at coordinate 3,487,805 of JBBBDQ010001389.1, forward strand.
TTCGGTAATAAAATCTGTTTGATTGATAAATAAAAGGATCTATTACTTCATTAGAAATTGCATTGTTTGCATTAGGATCAGTGCCGTGCTTAGCAACATTGCCCCCACCCCCCACCCCGCAGAATGCACCTTGTGGCTCCTGTACCCACAGAATGCAACTTGCGCCCCCTCCAAACATACTGAACCCACAATAAATGGCACTTTAAACAAAATAACATACTTTTGGAACGCGTATATTTCGTGATCACAAAAAAACGCATTTTGAAGCTATATATCACGAACGTTTTCACAACTTTTAGCTATTTTTTGGTGATTTCCTAGCTATTTTTATAGCCATTTCAGTGCGTTTTGGCTCTCAATCTTTTACAAGTTTTTACAAGGAATTTTCAAAAAATTTAAACCCAAATTTCAAAAGCATTTTGCTCCAGAAAGTTTGATATATTGTCAAAATATTTCTTGCATGTATCTTATGTATTATTCAAAATAATTCTTGTATGTATGTTGAAACAGATATGTTTAAACTATTTCTCTCTCAAGTTCATTTTTTTTAAAATTATAAATGATTTGCAACCTCTTGGACCCCCCACATGGCTTCTATTAAATATTATATATATATATATATATATATATATATATATATATATATATATATATAAAATCTTTGATAAAAGCCTTAAAATCTCTGAATCTATCAATGGTTATATATATAATCATTGATAGAAGCCTTGGGGAGGGCCCCCCAAGAGGATGCAAATCATTTGTAATTAAAAAAAAATGAACTTGAGAGAGAAATAGATTACATATATATATATTTATATATATAAAAAGAGAGAGAGAGAGAGCAACATGGGTTGATAGATATCTATTTCAACATACAAGTATGATAATAATTTTCCAGCTAATCCTAATAATTATTTTGTTAATTGTTTTTCATTACAATAGATCTTCTGAGTACTAAAACACCTAAGCACTAAAACACCTACCAAAGCAGGCATTACAATTTTATTAAGCATTTATATTAAAAAAGTTTAAAATTTTTGTCAATAAACTTTTCATTATCTTTTTATTTTCACTACTATATACTTTTCAACTATTCCATTCAGACTTCTTGACGCATGACAACCAACAGACCAGACCAACAGATCCACCAAGTCGTTCTACCATCATTCTGCTTAACTTCAGCATACAGGCAACTTATATAGAGTGAGGCGAAGTTAAACAATTTTTAGGCACTTCCCATGAATTTTAATATGCAAATCGTTTTGACCACCATGCATGTTTGCTTAATCTCCGAATCTCTGCGGGAGACTATTTCTCAAGTGGTACTAAAAATGAATTTGGAATTCCCGTTGAGTTTTCTGCAGACATCCTTCACTTGAGCCTTACCAAAACCACTTATCTCATCTGAGAACTTGGCTGGATTTGGTCTTTCAGATCACCCAAAAATCCAATTCCCCATTTATCATAGTTTTTACTTAATCACCATTTATCATAAACTTTACTTAACAAACCTGTTCGTTAATCACACTGGAATTATTACACCTAATTAACTAACAACTCAACCCCAGAAATAATTATAAAAAAGCTTATTTCTGGCATTACTCCAGAATCCATTCTACCTAACTAATTAGTACCTTCATCTCAATTCTTTAGAACTGTTGATTAATAAATCTACCTGGGGGGGGGGGTCTCTCTCTTTGTGTCACACCATATCTGGTTAGGTTCTCCTGCTTGAGTTTCTCAACAAAATCTAAAGGAGGCTCTGCAATATAATCTATCTTAACTTGCCTTCAATCACTTTCTCACTGACATGATGTGGCTCCCCTCTGTCTTTTCTACAAGTATTTTCATGGCAACTGTTCTGACAAGCTTTTTTCCCTGGTTTCCTGACCAGATGCATTCGTTCCTGCTACTAAATGGGCATTAATTAATTTACCATCAAAATAGTTAAATGTAAGCACTGCTTCTACTTCAGTATTTCTTTTCTCACACGTCCTGTTTGTGGAACTCCTTACTGTTTGCTTGCTTCCCTGATAACTACATTCCCCAAAAGTTTAAATGCAGTGTCAATTGCCATCTTCTATTTACTTGATTCCCATCCATCTCTTATCTTTTCTTTGACATCCACTGTATCTTGTTTCTTCTTTTTGCACACCAATGGCAGTCCTACCTTGCTTGAGGTGAAATGATAATAAAAAAAAAACGAAAGCAACAATTATCGCCCGGTTCACACTCCACCCACGTCTATTGAACAGGTGAAGAGGCTCATCCCTTGTTCCCTGTTTAGGATGTGGTTCCTGGCTTTCTCTTTTCCAATCTTTTTACTCTTAAGTAGCTCCCTGCGCATCAGTGGTGTTACCGCCTTGCTTGGGGTGATATGATTAAAGAAAAGAAAAAGTCAAAATGTTATGATAATAAAAACAAAGATGGAGACATTAGAAACTAGAGTGAAATTATCAACTTCTATATTAAAAGTTTTTGAAAAGTTTGACCTTGGGTTCTATTCTGTGGTCTGAATGACTTTTTTTTCTTTTTTTAACTCCCATTAAAATCATGAATAAAAATGTTTTCCGTTGAGTTGTTGAGTGTGATCTGGAGAATTTATTAATTACTTAAGAAAACATTTTCCTGTTTAAATACTGAAATTTGAAAAAACTAAAAAATAAAAAAATAAAAAATCAGTTTCTTTGTAATATCTGCAAATTGGCTGTCAGACATTTTTTTTCTCTGTGATTTAGTTCCATTCAACCAAGGCGACTGTCATATATCAAATATACTTTCCCTGAAATTCATTATGAAAAAACCCAGCCTTTATTTAGAATGGAACATAGTATATAAAAGGGTGTTTTCAGAAACATTCTAAATCTCACATAAAATATAACGTATTATTTAAAAAAAAAGCAGAAAAGCTTTTTTTTAGTGGTGTAATGAAGCAAATGTTTGGAAAAAAACTTCTGTATGACTGAATTTATTGTTCAATTTTTGTTCAATGCAATCAGAAAATGAATAAAATCAACAGGGGAACATTCTGGAACTTATTTTTTAATTAGAAAATGAAATTTGGAAAAGGGATGTCAACTTTGCAAGATTACATAGATTTGAAGAGTTTGGCCTTGTGTCTTTCTTAACTGAACTCTCTACAGCTTACATGATTTGTGTTGAGTTATAATCATCAGAAGGGTTTTCATCAAAAGGTTGGTTGCCGGCAGTTGGAATGTGTAGAATTAGTGCAGAATAGTGGAATAATAAAATATACACTTTGCATTTAAAATAGAAATTTATTATAAGGAGGAATAACAAGAGTTGTAGAAATTAATGTTCAATTATAAACTTTAGTAAGAAGTTATGAGAAGAGTTTGTATTTAATGATAAGGTTGAAGAATTAAGAGTTCATACAAAATGTTTGTAGCAGTAATTGTTGAGAGAGAGAGAGAGAGAGAGAGAGAGGACAATGTCTGGGTCACTTGAAGGTGAGAGTTACATATTAGATGTGTGTCAGCACTCCACCTCCTTTGAACTGCAATCCTTTAGAGACCATCCTTAAATGTTGAAGTGGGGTGGATCAGAAACAAGTTTTTAATTTAGCTATAGAAAAACCGTTTCTCTGATGTATTTTGAATTTTGCGATTTGATGACCAATCAGAATCCAGATTTCTGCTACAGGTCTGTAAAAGGAATTTCATATTTATTTATTTTTGGTTTACCTCTGGAACTTCTGTGTGGAGCCAGATGTGCAAAGACCAGTTTTGGTCATTTGCTTTCTGGATCTCTGAAGGCAAACATCTGGTCCCTTGATTTGCTTGGTATCACCACAGATTCACTGTGCTGTGCTCTGTAATTTTTCTTGCTAGAATCTGTCCTACATATTTATATGTCTGTCATTTATTCAGGTATTGAATATTGCAGTTACATCTGGTCTGGTAATTCTTTTATGATTTTTGAGATTCTTAATAAAATCCAAAAAAGAATCTGTAATGTCATTGATCATGACCTGGCATCTTGATTCTGCCACCACTGTAACATAGCTTACCTGTGCCTTTTCTATAAATATTACCATGGTAATTGTTTCCTCTTTGATACCTTGATTTTATGAATTTAAGTACAGTATGAGACTGATGGTAAGGTCTTATCATTTCATCTTACAATTGAAATGGCTCAATATAACTGTAACTTCTTTGCTAATAATTTCTTCTCTTGCACTTTTCATTTTTGGAGCACTGCTTCTGGCTTTTTGCTTTTCAATCAACATTGATCTTTATATTTTTTTAATGCAATTTTAATCGTTATCTTCTGTCTTCTTAACTACTATTCTTTAATTGTTCTTTCTACTTAATAATATTTTTATTTTTCTTATATTCTTTCACACCCAGTAACCACTTGCTTCTTAGTGGCTTCACACCCTTGCTTGGAGTGAAATGCTTAAAAAAAAGTAATTTCATGTAAAAAATAACAAAAGCAGATGTATATGCATATATATATATATATATATATATATATATTGTGGACAAGTTTGTTGCTTGACTGAGTAGTGTTATGCTCAGTGACAAATTTCTCTACTGTTACGAGGATACATTTATATATAAAAAATAATAATAATAATGTCTAAAAAGTTGTAGTAAGGAGGCGCTGTGTTTTGCTTTCAGGGAGACTAGCGTGATCTATGCTAATGGGGGTTAGAAGCGATTGTCTGTGATAGTAAACAGATAACACCTTTGTTTTGGAAGAATTAAATTTTACGACCCATTTCTTACCCCAGTCCACCACAGATTGGAGGTCCTTTTCAAGCTCAGCAGTGAGGTTCACTTTGTCAGCCTCAGTGAATTTCTTATCAAGGCAAGAGTAAATGGTAGTGTTGTCAGCACAGATGCCCACTTGGGACATGATTACATTGGGGAGATCGTTGATGAAGATCAGAAAAAGCATAGGACCTAGAATAGAGCCATGAGGGACACCTATGTTCATATGATAGTATCTGGAGGCATGACTGTTCAATATTACCTTCACTACACAATTTGAAAGGAATGACTGGATTAGATCAAACAATCATTCAGTTATACCATAGCCCTATAGCTTGTATAGAAGGCCAACATGCCAGACTCTGTCAAACACTTTGGAGATATTTAGGGCAACAGCTTGAGCTTTGCCATTCTTATTGAGAGCCTGGTATATATACTCAGTAATGATCGTTAGCATATCAGTAGTAGACCTAGGGAAGTGGAAACCATACTGTTTGTCAGAGAAGATACTGTGGGCTGTGAGATGATGAACCACTTCGGCATTGATAACACTTTGCCAAAAATCAGTAGGAGGCTGATAGTGTGATAATTAGAGAAGTCTGAGAGTTCTTCAGAATTCTTAAATACAGGAACCACAGAGGGGGATTTCCAGCAGGCAGGAAAGCACGTCTACTGCTAGGAAGGTTGTTTTACTGTGTAGGGCCAGAAAGTTTTTCCCATCTGAATCCATCCTGCACATATATAAATCTATCAGCCTCCTGTGTATTGAATACTGCTGTCACATCTAGTTAGGTGCCCCTGCTATTCATATCAGGGTTGTTGACAAAATCCAACAGAGAGTCTGCAATGTGATCAATCCTGACTTAGTAAATCACTTTCTTAGCACTGAAATGTAGTTTCCCTCTGTCTCTTCTACAAATATTTTCATGGCTTCTGCTCCAATGAGCTTAGCTTCCTAGTGCTCCCTTTTGCATGAATTTACTTGACCTACTAGACTAGCAACTAGATTCCACTCTTTTACAGAGAAACCAATAAAATGTAACCACAACTTCTACTCTATCAGTTTCTTTTCTTGCACTTCCTGCCTGTGAAATTCCCTTCCATATACTTGCTTACCTGACAGTGACAATCTCCAAGTAGTTAAATGTAAGGTCAATTGTTATCTCCTATGAATCTGACTCACATCCTTTCCCTCATTTTCTTTTCCTTATCTACTCTACTCTCATGCAGCTCTCTTCACACCAGTGTTCTCATTCTTCTCTTACCTGTTCTCTGACACCCGCTATAACTTGTTCCTCTTTCTCATCACTCTCCTCTTATGTAACCCCCTGCACACCAGTGGCAGTAAAACTGCCTTGCTTGGGGTGAAATAATTATAAAAAAATATGTATATATAATGAAGAGAACTAACAATTTTAGAATTCTGAGTTCTTCGGCATTTACTTTTTAAAAAAAAGGCTCAATACAAGACATATCATAGAACATAATATAATTATAATTAAATTTGTTTTTATTTAGAATTAACATAGTTTACATTGTGACACAAAAATTTGTTTCGAGATTTTACCTCGTCATCAGGCAATGTTTGCTCATTGTTGTGAAAATGATTTTCAGTTGAATGTAAGAAACAATACGTTTGTTATTTATGAATGTGGAAAGACAGAAAAATTTATGTGTATGTTCAATTTAACTAATCAGAATGAAGAGCAACTTTAAATTTGAAAATATAAGTTATATTTTGGGGGAATACAGAATTTTTTCTTTTTCTTTCAATCTTAATGGGAATATATATATATCTGCAGACAGATCTGTTTCACTGTATCACAGCTCATCAGTACAGTTAGACAGCCGATTGCCTTTTACCCAGGATTGAAACCAACCGAATATATATATAAGAGTGAGTATACTGAATGAATTGAATGGAGTTCAACTTTTAAAATTTAAAAATATAGGTTATATTTTTTATAGTTATATTTTTGGGGGAATACAGGATTTCTTCTTTCAATCTTAATAGGAAAAGTGTCAGTTGATTGAGCCATCGTCTAGACTGCTTTTTTTTCTGTTGATGTATCCACTATTGTTACAAGATTATTGCCTTAGTTTTCTTTGTATCCCAGCCTTTTTTAAAACAAGAAAGTAAGAAAGAAAACATTTTATATTTTTGATCTGACTTAAAGGGACATTTGAGTATAGTTATACTATTTTTATTTCAGTTCAGAATGCATTTTATTCCAGTTTTTCATAAACTCTTAATTTGTAAGAAATTTAATATCTATTTAAATATAATTACATCATAATGCAAAACAAATTATTAGATATACGTAAGTTAATGGATATTCTTTCATGAAGAATCTTTTAAACCATATTCTAAGGTGAACATTTTGCAATGTTTGATATGACATTTATTTCATATTTATTTAATAGATTTTTATTCTTAAAAAAAAATAAACATAATGAAATAAATGTTGTATGCAAACACAATAGCCACAAATGTACATGAATGACAAATGTAGCCTAGTCTATGTGGCAATACAGCATCATCTATTCAAACTTTCTTTAAACTCAATAACTCAAAAACAAAGAATTTGCAGACATATATTTATATGGACTTTTGTCTTTGTTTTGATGTGAGGAACACACCTCCAAAGTTTATAAAAGTATTTTGGATACACCCTGTATATCCCCTGAGGGAAATTGTCATTAAATCTGTCATACCTTAAAATATGTCAGATTTAATCCATTTCCTAAAAAGTTGTCTTTGTTTATATTAGGGTACAAAAGAGAGGAGAAATGTACATTTGGAAAATCAGAAGTGTGTGCTCAAATGCATTAATCAGGCTTTGTTTGATCAGGAAGTTCTGTGTGGCTGAGTGGTGTAAGGCTCATCAGGTCTAAAAACAGTTTTCCCTGGAAAACACAGGTTCAAATCCTGCTAGAAAATGCATATTTTTCTAACAAGATTTCTTGAATATTTAGTCTGTAGATATAAATAAATAAATATATTGTTTAATGATAAAAACAAAGCATCTACTCAAATATGAGTATCCATTAAAAATAACAGTTCAATAAATTATATATATGATTCATTGCATTGAATATGACCAATAAGGAGGATTTGATCAATCTTTTATTGAGTTTTCCAGCATTCTAACATTTTGTAGCACAAATATACCTAATACAATATTCTTAAGAATGGCTAAAGCACTAGCCAATATAAGCTATAGACAACTTTTATATTCTTTAACACAATGAAACATGCTTAAAAGAAATGTTGCCACCCGTATATATATGTGTGTGTGTGTGTGTGTGTGTGTGTGTATGTGTATTTGGGCAGCAATCTCTCTTTTAGCCATTATTGAGTATAGCTGAATGTTCTTGGATAAACAAAACATTTGAACAATTCTTATCTAATTTATGTCTTCATAAGGAAAAATCATAAGATCACAAGGAAAATTCCATAAAAAACTTAACCATAATACCTTGTCTGTCATTTTTAATGAAATCTGCATATATATATATATATATATAATATGGTATAACATGTGTAAACTACAAACTACTACAAAATTGTCTATTTTGTTTCGAAATTGAAAGAATAATGTCTCATTCAGTAATAATCATCATTACCATCTTTATTATCTACCTGATGATTGTTCTTTCAATGTCAAAACAAAATGGACAATAGTTTGTAGTTTTTACATGTTCTAATGTAATAATTAATAATAAATATTCATTGCTCTATTTTTATATTGAGCACTGTTTTAAATCAAACTTTTGATCGTTGCAATTATTTTCTTTGTTCTTATTCATTTGCGTGTATATGTATATTTAATATACATATGTGTATATATATATTTAATATACATATATATATTTGTATTGTATATATATATATATAATATACATATATATATTTATATTAAATATATATATATTAAATAAATGAGATAGTTTGTAAATTTTTATTTACATTAATATGATCTGGTGATCACCTGTCAGGATCAGAAATAAATTCTGTTGAGGTGTCATCTTTTAGTCACTTTACTTGCATGCTCATATTGTGCACACACATGCACACACGCATGTATGAACACACAAATTTTATATATATATATATATATATATATGCATGTATGTATGTATGAATGTAAAGTTCTATAAAACTGTAACACTGTCTGATTTTATTATAAAAAATTGTTGATCAGACTAAAATTATATGTTCTATTTGTTATTAGCCATTTGTTCTGCTTGTATTAAAAAAAAGTAGCTCAATATCCATTTTATGTAGAAAATGATATCAGCAATGTAGGGCAATCTAATTACCATTGGTCCAGCAAATTTACGACCAAATACCTAAAAATGAAGAATTTGAGACTCCCTGGACATAATGAAGGTAAGTGAAGTAGAAAGGAGCTGCAAGTAACCCACCTAACGAGCTTATGTAAATGGATGGCAGAATAGGGAATTGGAGTGATAGTAAAAAGACAAACATTGCTAAGAGCTACAAAGATAGGAAGTTGTGGAGAGCCATGATTGATCAAGTCATGAAAGGGCATGGCACATAAAAGAAAGACTAGTTCAATGTTAAAGGAAACCTTATCATTTTTTTAATCAGCTTTTCTTATATTTTTTTTAATTTTTGGGTACATAAATGCACTCAGTTAAACTAATAGCATGTAAACATAGACTTGCTGCATATTCTTATATATTCAATACATACATACATACATACACACACACGCACGCACGCACACACACACACACACACATACATATATATATATATATATATATATATATATACAATAATGAAAAATTAGAACAATAAGAAAATAAGATATTTACTGTTCTTTAATGTTTATTTTTAATTTTACAGTTCTTAATACACTAAAGGTAAATATTATTGTAATATAATTAATTTAACATTTTCGCAACACAGAATTTCTCATGTTTCAAAATCATATTTTTACTATGAACCCATCTTCAAGGGATCATTTTTGGGGTGACTAACAGAAAAACTTTTGTAAAAAAATTTTTTTCGTTAGTCACCCCTAAAATGGTTGCTTGAAGATGAAGTCATTGTAAAACTATGATGCAAAACATGGGAAATTTTGTGTTGCAAAAATGTTAAATTAATTATATTACAATATATATATTATGTATATATATATGGATATATAAAGATAATGATGCCAAGTCAATATATATATATATATATATATATATATATATATATATATTTATTGTAACAAAGTTATAGAACTCGTAGGTTTTTTTACCTGCTGTTCATGCATTTACTTTTATAAATAGTGCTTGATACAACGTAGAGCATTATATTGTAATTGTTGTTACAATGGTTTATAAATTCATATTATCACTACACAAAAATTTTCGCATTTAGAAGCTGCTACGTGTGCTTCTCATCGGGTGATAAGTTGAAATGAAAATTAAATGGTGAAAACGGTTTATTTATGGTGATATGATGTTTATATGAATATGGGGTGGGAGTTTATTCTGCTTTAGGTTTGGAAACGCGAAAATTTTTGTGTAGTGATACTATGAATTTATAAACCAATGTAACAACCATTACAATATATATATATATATATATATATATATATATATATATATATATAAAGGTAATGATGCCAAGTCCGTAAACAAAGAGGATAATCCAAAAAGATATATTTAATAGAAAATATTAAAGAGATAGATCCACATAGAGAGCTCAGTGGATATTATCCAGAGCAATATGAAGGAAAAAGGAAAGGAAAACTCAAACATATCATTTAAAGCAGTTATGCCTTAACATGGATGTGTGTTGTGGTGCAGTTGATATCGACTCAGAATGACAAATTGGGGAGCTGAGTTCGAATTCCAGTTGAATTCATGGCATTCACTTACACAAAAATACCCTTGGGAAAAGTATTAATCTGTTTCTTCCTTCCAGTTATGGGTTAAATAATAGGATAGATTGGGTTTTATAGCCTTGGCTGGTAACCAGTTTAGCGCAGAAAGCAATGGCAACCTACTGCAGAATAATCTTTTGAGACATGATTGCCTAAAGCATGTATCACATACAGCATTTAACTGACTGATGCCTTAACATGATAACACTAAAAAATTAATTCCTGGGTCATTCTACTTGGATTCCCTTTTTTTGAATGTTCTGATTAAATCAAGCCAAACGTATTTGCAGTTTGAAGAGATGATTAACAAAACTAACCTGTTAAAATAAATTATAGTTCATAACTCGTTTAGATGATGTGTTGAGTTTCTTATATATATATATATATATATATATATATATAATCGTTCATTCAGCAATGAATTAGAACACTCTCAGCTATTAGGCATATGTATAATGATAATGTAAATGCTAAAATGTCTGCTTCCTTCTACCGAGTACCAATAGTTCAGAGGTAGGATTGCCGACTGATGCCAATTCGGTCGGGTTTCAATCCTGGGTAAAAAGCAATCGGATGTCTAACCGTACTGATGAGCTGTGATACAGTGAAACAGATCTGTCTGTGGATGACTATTTACGCTCTCACACCCTGATTGAGCACTCTGGAAGAATGGTAGAATTTGAAAAACGGTAATTACTCTAGCATCTACGCACTTTTCCTTCAGCAATGAATTAAAATGCTCTCAGCTTTTGGGCCTGTGTATAATGATAATGTACACGCTAAAAAGTCTGCCTCTTTCTACCAAACTGCCATATTTCAGAGGTAGGATTGCCGACTGACACCAATTCAGTTGGGTTTCAATCCTGGGTAAAAAGCATTGGATGTCTAACCTTACTGATGAACTGTGATACAGCGAAACAGATCTGTCTGCAGATGACTATATATGTGTGTGTGTGTGTGTGTGTGTGTGTGTGTGTGTGTGTATGTAACTGATTCTAAAGATGCTTATTGTTATAATTGCTTTTCTTATTGCTTTTGTATGTATATTTGTATATGTCAGTGGAAACAAGTATTTATGATTTATGTGCAGGTGTGTACATATTGAATTATGTTTTTTGTTTTGTTTTTTGTTTCTATTTGTGGGGTTTTTTTTTTCCATCTTTTGTGGTGTGACTTGATTGGCTGGTTGGATGGCCTGTCATTTTCCACCAAAAGCAGATGAGAATCAATAATCAATTTGATTGGCTGTGCCTGATTGCTGTCCAAGCAAAGCTTAGCTGATAATATTCCCAAGGCTGGACACTGGTCAATGTTCACTTGACAGTTTATAATAATTGCATGATGTTATAGGCAAACTTCTGTTTAGCCAAAGCATAAAGAATTACTGACTCACATATAGATTTACAAAGACTTGCATGAAGGACAATGTAAGTAAATATATATGCATACAAACATACCTATCCACATTTATACATGTTAATCATCATATAGAGATAAAGTCCAATATTCATGTTCACCTATATATAAATAAAAAGGTTGAATCAATAAGTTAGTACCAAACACATTAGCTGAATATTAATCTGAAACTTTCACTGTATAATGTTTGTTGGGGGAAATGTTCTTTAAATGTCGTTGGTCACTATTGTTAGGGTACATCTACTCGGGTTATTGTTGCTATCATTATATTACATTACCAATCTTTATTGAATCTATTCTTAAAGAATCTAATACATGTTTATCTAAAACAAACATTATGTACATTAAAACGTTCCCAAATCAACATGAAAAAATCATCATGCATAATGTCTGATAGGCATACACACACATAGGCTCACATACGAATATGCACTACCAGCCATAATTATGAGGCTACCCCAGTGCTTTAAAAAAATGATGTATTTCATACTATTTTTTAGTATTTATTGCCAAGTGAATAATTGTAAATAAAAATAGAATGGTTTGTTTGTTAATATTGCACAATAACATGTGCATCAAATGAATTTATAAATATTTAATAATTACCTATATTTCAGTTTCATCAATGAAAGAATGAAGAAAATTTAGGGTGATTCGGACGAGTTTATCTATGCTTCCTTGTAAAATTTTGCAAAGTAATAATAACAAAAAACCATTCGATTTTCATTTGGCAATAAATACTAAAAATAGTATGAAATACATAATTTCTTTTAAAAAAACTGGGGTGGCCAGTGGTGTACATGATCGTTTGACTTCTGCATGGACAAACTAGAATTATTATACACTTACATTTTTTAAAATCATTTCACCCCAAGCAAAGCAGAACTGCCATTGGTTTGCAGGGAGTTACATAAGAGGAGAGTGATAAAAAAGAGGAACAAATTACAAGGGAGTCAGAGAATGAGTAAGAAAAGGATGAGAACACAGGTGTGAAAATGACTGCATGAAGGAAGAAAAAGATAATAAATGGCAATTGACTTTGCTTTAAAATTCTTGGAGATTGTAGCTTTCAAGGAAGCAAGTATATGGAAAGGAATTCCACAGGCAGGAAGTTTCACTGTAAAAAGGTGGGACCTAGCCGCCAGTCTAGTAGCTCGAGTAAATTCATGCAGTGGGGGCACATAAAGTAATATTTACAATTTTTCAGTTAGGCTTGGAATCTGTTAATTTCTTGGAACTTCAAAGGAACATGTCATTTCTCCTTGAATTTGGAATGCCAGAAATTCTACTAATATTTGTTTTAACAAGTCAAATGCACATGAAACCTGATTAACCAATGAAAATCAAACAATACAAAAGTAAAAATAGCAGAAATTTTTTTTCGTTTTTTCCATATTTCATTCTCTGATGAAGCTGTAATAAAAGTGAAACATGGTAAATGTTCTTATTTGTTCTTTGTCTTTATCTAGTGATCTTTTTTTTTAATCATATCACCCAGAGCAAGGCGGTAATGCCACTGATGTGCAGGGGGCTACGTAAGAGTGAAAAGATTAGAAGAGAGAAAGCTGGAAACCACATCCTAAACAGGGAACAAGGGATGAGCCTCTACACCTGTTCAATAGACATGGGTGGAGTGTGAACCGGGCAATAGTTTAGATTATCTACTCCAATTGAAAAAAAAAAAGAAGAGAAGTGAAATGATTGAAAAAGAGAAAACCGGAAACCACATCCTAAACAGGGAAGAAGGGATGAGCCTGATTGCAAGAAATTCAACTGAACTTCGAACTTGGCATTCAATTTGACATTCCAAGTTGATATCCACTGTGAAAATACATTCTCTATTTCCACAAGTTATAGCTAAGACCTAACATGTTAAATACATAGGCATGAACCATCCTCATTCCCTTTGTATTCCATTAGTAAGAAGAAAGTTATATTTCAGCAGCTTTTTTGCCAAGTTTGGGTTTTGTTTAACAGCATATCAACCTCTGTGGGTTATTTAATGCCAAAAAGGTAGGGTTTTAAGGTATTTTTTTATTGTTCGGTTATAGTGAGAAAATTAATTTAGTCAGATTTTAAAGAAAATATTTTGTTTTTGTTCTTTTTTATTTTAGAAAACTGAAAATGTCTTTTAGTTTTGTATTCAAAAATATTTTGCTGAGAATAATTTTTTTCCTTCAAAAATGTGTTATGGTAATAATTTTTTCTTAAAAAAGTCTTGTTGGTAATATTTTTCCTTCAAAAATGTATATTTTATATATAAGTTTATTTTTATGTATATATTTCTATAAAAGTGTATTTTTATACTTTCATAGTGTTTTGACCCCAGTTTCCTTTTTTGCCAAAGCCATTATTTTATGGAACAGACTTCCAAGAAGATACTTCCCCATACACTACAATTTTAACCTCTTCAAGTCTAGGGACAATTATTACCTATTATACATATCCTTATAATCTGTACTTACTTTAATTATTCCTTGACAACATTATTTAGTAACACTCTTCTTTGAGTTGAGTAGCACTTGGACTTTGAAGCTTATTTAGTGAACATTTATAAAAAGAAAAACAGATTTCATAGCAATAATTTTAATTTTCTTCTGGGTTCTTAAAATATCAGTAGTTGTTGTTTACACTATTTTTTTATGGTATTGAATTAAATAATATATTAAATAAGTATAAAACAGCGTGAAATATAATGTGAAACAGTGTGAAAAATAATGTGAGACAAATGAAAAATAATGTTAAACCGAATGAAAAATAATGTGAAACAGTATGAAAAATAATGTGAAACAGTATGAAAAATAATGTGAAACAGTGTGAAAAATAATGTGAAACAGTGTGAAAAATAATGTGAAACAGAATGAAAAATAATGTGAAACAGTATGAAAAATAATGTGAAACAGTGTGAAAAATAATGTGAAACAGTATGAAAAATAATGTGAAACAGTATGAAAAATAATGTGAAACAGTGTGAAAAATAATGTGAAACAGTATGAAAAATAATGTGAAACAGAATGAAAAATAATGTGAAACAGTGTGAAAAATAATGTGAAACAGTATGAAAAATAATGTGCAACAGTGTGAAAAATAATGTGAAACAGTGTGAAAAATAATGTGAAACAGTGTGAAAAAATAATGGATATTCTTCTTCTATGTGCCGTGTCCTTTCAGAATGTAGGCAATCATGGCCTTCCACATCTCGTCATACCTTGTACCTCTTGACACCCTTTCTCTTGTTACTCTTCCTAAACCCCACTCTGCCATCCATTTACTCAAGTCCATCAAGTATGTCATGCATTGCTTTCCCTTGTCTCTCTTTCCCACTATCTTTCCTGTGAGCATCAGATTCTCCAAGCCCTCCTTCCTCATTGCGTGTTCCAGAAAGTTCAGCTGTTTTTTCCTGATGTTAAGTATCAGTTTCCTTTTTGTTTCAATTCTCTCGAAAATTTTGTTGTTTAGTCCATGGTATCCTTAGGATCTTTCTGTAGAACCAAATTTCAGTTACTTCAAGTCTTTTTTTTCATCTTTGATGAGATTAATCAGCATTCTCTGCCATATTAAAGGACAGACATCACACAACAATCCAGTACCTTTTTCTTTGTTTCCAATGAAATTTACTTTCCTTTCAATACTCAGCTTAGCTTTTGGAATGCATCATTGGCCATGTCAATACAAAGATTTTATTTTCCAACATCTAAATTGAAATCTAATCTTATTTATAAATGGAACTTTGTCCGTGTGTGTGTGTATGTGTGTTTGTGTGTCTGTGTGTTCCCGTTACCTATAGACTCCGAAACGGCTGAGCCGATTTTCTTGAAAATTTGCACAGTTGTGCTATAAGCATTTGCAAGTGTTGTCAGCTAGGTTTTGTATTGAGGTACCCCCAATAAATATTGAAAATCGATAATCAAAAAAATCGGGTTAGAGAAGGAGTGGTCCGATTTGTATCAAATTTGATACACTAATAGACAAAGACATATGAAACAATATTCAGAAGTTTCAAGGTTGCAGTTCTTACAATAGTGCAGAAAATTGATAATATATATATATAAAAGGCAAAATGTTTCTATGAAGTGTCTGTTTATCTGCCTGTATGGCTGTATTTTTTCAGCCCTTTTATTTTAGTTTTTGCTTCGGGTTTGGCTCTATGTAGGTATAATTGTAGTTCTTAGTCTCAGCCATGATACCATTTACTCAGAGGACTTATTTAGCCTTCAAAATTTAGTTTATGAGGAAAAAAACTTATTTGATATTGATACCCGGAAATCAAAATTTGACTTACATCCATTCATTTTTCTTTCAGCCTACGGTTTTGCTTTAACTGCAAACCACTATTGCTTTTTAGTCTTTTGTGCCAACGTCCAAAGAGTCTGAGCTCCAGGACCATGGATTAGTTTTAAAGCTTTCATTACATTTTCTGAGCAATGCCGGGCTATACTACTAGTGTATTTATAAACATAAGTAAAAGTATCATTAAGTTTTCAATATCTTCAAATTTAAGAATGTTCATAAATATTCTTCAAGCTAACTGTGAAAGTCAAAGTAAACTATGGAAGATGCTAAGTGATGTAATTTAATGTCTAGCAGATGAGTAAATGTTATTGTTATTGTTCAAATTTTTAATGATATCAACATTTATTCACAGATAGCACAGTGAACACAGAGTTTTCTTTTTAGATAAAAGTTTATTTTCTCCTTCATCACCACAAAATCCCATATTTTATCTCTATCTAAATCTTATATAAGTACAGATTATAAGCATATATATGTGTTGTGGTGAACCTACCCATTAACATGGTAATGACTAACCCAACCTGCATAAATACCACATGACTAGTAGTCATCAGAAAGCACCAGTCTGGTACGAGTCAGACACTTGTAGAGTGACTTACCGAACAGAGACTTTTGATATTCAACACCGCTTGCTCGTCAGCTAGACAAACAAGCTGGCATATTGTACCTTTAATACAATTGTTTAAACTAATCCTGTGTTCCTGTTTTTATTTGTGATCCCTTAAAACAGAGTTACAACATTATAATACGTAATAATTGTTCCTCGACTTGAAGAAAGAAAACCTTTCTGTTTTCAAGCCTAGTATCTCTGCTAGAATATTAACAAATACATAATCATTCATTTCTAGTGACATTCATATATATGTTTAAATATTTATGCAAAGAGAATATAAGGTGCTGTCCTCCATGTGCGTGGTGGTCCAATGGATATCGGCTCGGAACAAGAAATTGGATAGCCGAGTTCGAATTCCAGTTGAATTCATTGCATTCACTTACGCACAAATTCCCTTGGGGAAGGTATTAATCCGTCTCTTCCTTCCAGTTATGGGTTAAATAACAGGACAGATTGGGTTTTATAGCCTTGGCTGGCAACCAGTCTACCGCAGAAAGCAATGGCAAGCTACTGTGGGATAATCTTCTTCCCAGTAAGTCATGTCTCGAAAGAGACATGATTGCCCAAGCATGTTTCATGTATGGCACTTAACTGACTGAAGTTGAATTTACTTGTCTCTGAATTTACTTCTTACTAAACTATGCACAAATAATCATTCCCAGTTCTGTATTATATTTATAAATGCATTTTTAATAACATATGGTCAATAAGAACCTATTTTAAGCTTACAAACAAATAAATTTTAGTTTTTAATATGGTACAGAAAAAAGTAATCTAAATTTATGAATACAGGTACATACAAAAATGTAGATGTTTACAGTTTGGCGATCTTTACAGTATGTGGACTCTTTATTTGTGAATGTGGTTTACACTAAGACATTATAAAATAAAATGATTTTGTAAGGTTAAATAACAAATACAATTATTAAAATTATTTTTCAATAGTAGAAAATGAACTAATTTATGTTAAATTTACTAATATTTACATTCAGTTTTTTTATTTACGTTGTGGACACAGATGACTTGTGGCGGAATGGTGTAAAGTCAAATAAAATGACTTAAACTTGATTTTCTTTTTTTCCAAATACATTTTTTGTCAAATGACTTATCTCAAAACAACGTAACCTGAGGTATACCTGTAAACAGTCTAAAGTCATATTGTCTACACATGTCATTTTTTAGAATATGAATATTACTGTTGATAATATGAATACTACTGTTGATGATATTATGGGTCAGTCAGTTTAATTCGATATGTGATATATGCTTGGACAATCATGTCTCTTTTGATTCATGACTGACCAGGCAGAAGATTTTCTCACAGTAGGTTGCTATTACTTTATGTGGTAGACTGGTTGCCAACCAAGGCTATAGAATCCATTCTGTCCTGCTATTCAATCCTTTTATCCAGATCAATCAGTTTAGTTCCATATGTGATATATGCTTGGACAATCATGTCTTTTTTGATTCATGACTGACTAGGCAGAAGATTTTCTCACAGTAGTTTACCTTTTCTTTGTGGTAGACTGGTTGCCAACCAAGGCTGTAGTAATCAGTCTGTCCTATTGTTCCATAGCTGAGGGGAGTAGAGATGGATTAATACCTTTCCCAAAGGTATTTGTACATAAGTGATTGTATTGAAGCTGACTGGATGCAACTACTAATAATAATTTAGGATATTACTAAAACTTCATCAATTTAACTGTCATGTCGCATTGTCTAACAGTTCCATCCCCAGTACTCCTTCATTTTAATCTGTTTATTTCTGTAAAATATTTTGACAGATTTTAATTTTCTCAATTAGATAAAAATTAATGTAAAATTTAAACAATCTAAAATTTTCATTGCTTTTTTTCTTTTTCATTTTTAGTTATTTAATTAAAATAGAAATTATTTCTTCAAGAATTATTTTTTATATGGTATTTTAATAAAAATACATTCCTTTCTCTTTCCTAATTCACCTGGGTGCAGCTTCTATTTTATAAAATGGTTTTCTTATTTTGTGTAGATTGTGACTCTTTCTTGTTTGACAAAGGGTGCAGCAGGAAAACACCAGAAAACAAAAACGTCTTTTTTTAATTTTACTGATTTTGATTTCTGTTAAAAACACGAATGTCATTTTTTAGAAATCTTGGCACATGATTCCAGAATTGATTTCTGTTTAAAAATTTCATTAACATCATAGTTAGCATGTACATTACACCCTGCCAATAACTCATAATAAATAGGGTATTCCATTTTGATCAGACATTTCACATACACTGTTTGGTTTCAGTGAGAAAAAGAAAGAAAGAGAAGAAAAGGAGGTAATAACACTCTCATGTATTTAATGTCTGCTTCAGTGAAATGGAAAATATTGTCAATTTAAATTTTTTTCATTTGTACCCTCTTATTAATAATGAGCTGCATTCATACTTATGATTGTTATTTCAATATTTAGTTAAAGATGTTAAGTTCAAATACTTAACAATACAATAGAAGAATTTCTATGAGCATTTTGTAGCTGTGGAACTCATAATGAGTTTACTTATTCATCAAATCTAAACTTATTTATAAATGGAACTTTGTCTGTGTGTGTATGTGTGTGTGTGTCTGTGTGTGTGTGTGTCCGTTACCTATAGACTCCGAAACAGCTGAACCGATTTTCTTGAAAATTGACACAGTTGTACTATAAGCGTCTGCGAGTCTTCTTAGCTAGGTTTTGTGTCGAGGTACTCCCGATAAATATCGAAAATTGATAATTGAAAAAATCAGGTTATAGAAGGAGTGGTTCGATTTGTATCAAATTTGATACACTCATAGACAAAGACATAAGAAACGATATTCAGAAGTTTCAAGGTTGCAGTTCTTACAATAGTGCAGAAAATTGATAATATGTATATATAAAAGGCAAGATGTTTGTGTGTGTATCTGTTTGTCTGTATGTCCTTTATACAAATCCATACTTTTTATCCAATTCTAACCAAACTTCACACAAATATTCTTTAAGCTGAGTCTGAGCTCCAGGACCATGGATTAGTTTTAAAGCTTTCATTACACCTGATCAACGCCGGGCTATACTGCTAGTATAATGATACATCAAAAAAATTAAAATGAGAAAATTGTGAAATTTTCACATATACTGCTAGCTAACATTTATTGTTAACTATTATTATCTTTCATCTTTTTTTGTATGTGTGCTGTGTCTCTTCAGGGTATTGGTGATCATGGCTCTCCACAATTTTCTATCCTTTGTAGCTCTTAATAAATTTTGTTATCTCACCTAAATCTTGTCTACTGATTTACAGAAGTTGGTTAGCTAGGTTATACATTATTTTTCTTTATCCCTCTTACCTTTAATATGTCTTGTGAGCAGCAAGTTTTTCAAACCTTTTTTCCTCATTAAGTACACTAAAAACTTTTGATTTCAAGTAGAAATGTCCTTCTTGTTTACATTTTCTTTAAAGTTTTGCCATTAATCATATGTTTGGTCAGTGGTATTCTCAGCTACCTTCTGTTGTTTTGAGTCTCTTCTTTACTTGTGATGAGAAGTCAAAATATAAAAGTAGATGCAAACATGTAAATGTAAAGAAATAGTTTTATAAAAGTAAAAGGAAGAGAGTAGATGTATAAAAGTGAAAGCAAAAAGGTAGAAGTATAAAAATAAAAGAGAGTAGACGTATAAAAGTAAGAAGGTAAATGTATAAAAGTGAAAGCAAAAAGGTAGAAGTATAAAAGTAAAAGAGAGTAGATGTATAAAAGAGGGTAAATGTATAAAAGGGAAAGCAAAAAGGTAGAAGTATAAAAATAAAAGAGAGTAGATGTATAAAAGAGGGTAAATGTATAAAAGGGAAAGCAAAAAGGTAGAAGTATAAAAGTAAAAGAGAGTAGATGTATAAAAGAGGGTAAATGTATAAAAGGGAAAGCAAAAAGGTAGAAGTATAAAAGTAAAAGAGAGTAGACGTATAAATGTAAGAAGGTAAATGTATAAAAGGGAAAGCAAAAAGGTAGAATTATAAAAGTAAAAGAGAGCAGACGTATAAAAGTAAGAAGGTAAATGTATAAAAGTGAAAGCAAAAAGGTAGAAGTATAAAAGTAAAAGAGAGTAGACGTATAAAAGTAAGAAGGTAAATGTATAAAAGTGAAAGCAAAAAGGTAGAATTATAAAAGTAAAAGAGAGCAGACGTATAAAAGTAAGAAGGTAAATGTATAAAAGTGAAAGCAAAAAGGTAGAAGTATAAAAGTAAAAGAGAGTAGACATATAAAAGTAAGAGGGTAAATGTATAAAAGTGAAAGCAAAAAGGTAGAATTATAAAAGTAAAAGAGAGTAGATGTATAAAAGTAAGAAGGTAAATGTATAAAAGTGAAAGCAAAAAGGTAGAAGTATAAAAGTAAAAGAGAGTAGATGTATAAAAGAGGGTAAATGTATAAAAGTGAAAGCAAAAAGGTAGAAGTATAAAAATAAAAGAGAGTAGATGTATAAAAGAGGGTAAATGTATAAAAGGGAAAGCAAAAAGGTAGAAGTATAAAAGTAAAAGAGAGTAGATGTATAAAAGAGGGTAAATGTATAAAAGTGAAAGCAAAAAGGTAGAAGTATAAAAATAAAAGAGAGTAGATGTATAAAAGAGGGTAAATGTATAAAAGGGAAAGCAAAAAGGTAGAAGTATAAAAGTAAAAGAGAGTAGATGTATAAAAGAGGGTAAATGTATAAAAGTGAAAGCAAAAAGGTAGAAGTATAAAAATAAAAGAGAGTAGATGTATAAAAGAGGGTAAATATATAAAAGGGAAAGCAAAAAGGTAGAATTATAAAAGTAAAAGAGAGTAGACGTATAAAAGTAAGAAGGTAAATGTATAAAAGTGAAAGCAAAAAGGTAGAAGTATAAAAATAAAAGAGAGTAGATGTATAAAAGAGGGTAAATGTATAAAAGGGAAAGCAAAAAGGTAGAATTATAAAAGTAAAAGAGAGCAGACGTATAAAAGTAAGAAGGTAAATGTATAAAAGGGAAAGCAAAAACGAAGAAGTATAAAAGTAAAAGAGAGTAGACGTATAAAAGTAAGAAGGTAAATGTATAAAAGTGAAAGCAAAAAGGTAGAAGTATAAAAGTAAAAGAGAATAGATGTATAAATGTAAGAAGGTAAATGTATAAAAGGGAAAGCAAAATGTAGAAGTATAAAAATAAAAGAGAGTAGATGTATAAAAGAGGGTAAATGTATAAAAGGGAAAGCAAAAAGGTAGAAGTATAAAAATAAAAGAGAGTAGATGTATAAAAGAGGGTAAATGTATAAAAGGGAAAGCAAAAAGGTAGAAGTACAAAAGTAAAAGAGAGCAGATGTATAAAAGTAAGAGGGTATATGTATAAAAGGGAAAGCAAAACGGTAGAAGTATAATAGTAAAAGTGAGTAGATGTATAAAAGAGGGTAAATGTATAAAAGGGAAAGCAAAAAGGTAGAAGTATAAAAATAAAAGAGAGTAGATGTATAAAAGAGGGTAAATGTATAAAAGGGAAAGCAAAAAGGTAGAAGTATAAAAGTAAAAGAGAGTAGATGTATAAATGTAAGAAGGTAAATGTATAAAAGGGAAAGCAAAAAGGTAGAAGTATAAAAATAAAAGAGAGTAGATGTATAAAAGAGGGTTTAATGTATAAAAGGGAAAGCAAAAAGGTAGAAGTATAAAAGTAAAAGAGAGTAGACGTCTAAAAGTAAGAAGGTAAATGTATAAAAGTGAAAGCAAAAAGGTAGAAGTATAAAAGTAAAAGAGAGTAGATGTATAAAAGAGGGTAAATGTATAAAAGGGAAAGCAAAAAGGTAGAAGTGTAAAAATAAAAGAGAGTAGATGTATAAAAGAGGGTAAATATATAAAAGTGAAAGCAAAAAGGTAGAAGTATAAAAGTAAAAGAGAGTAGACATATAAAAGTAAGAGGGTAAATGTATAAAAGTGAAAGCAAAAAGGTAGAAGTATAAAAGTAAAAGAGAGTAGATGTATAAATGTAAGAAGGTAAATGTATAAAAGGGAAAGCAAAAAGGCAGAAGTATAAAAATAAAAGAGAGTAGATGTATAAAAGAGGGTAAATGTATAAAAGGGAAAGCAGAAAGGTAGAAGTATAAAAGTAAAAGAGAGTAGATGTATAAATGTAAGAAGGTAAATGTATAAAAGGGAAAGCCAAAAAGGTAGAAGTATAAAAATAAAAGAGAGTAGATGTATAAAAGAGGGTAAATATATAAAAGTGAAAGCAAAAAGGTAGAAGTATGAAAGTAAAAGAGAGTAGACGTCTAAAAGTAAGAAGGTAAATGTATAAAAGTGAAAGCAAAAAGGTAGAAGTATAAAAGTAAAAGAGAATAGATGTATAAATGTAAGAAGGTAAATGTATAAAAGGGAAAGCAAAAAGGTAGAAGTATAAAAATAAAAGAGAGTAGATGTATAAAAGAGGGTAAATGTATAAAAGTGAAAGCAAAAAGGTAGAAGTATAAAAGTAAAAGAGAGTAGATGTATAAATGTAAGAAAGTAAATGTATAAAAGGGTAAGCAAAAAGGTAGAAGTATAAAATAAAAGAGAGTAGATGTATAAATGAGGGTAAATGTATAAAAGGGAAAGCAAAAAGTTAGAAGTATAAAAGTAAAAGAGAGTAGACGTATAAAAGTAAGAAGGTAAATGTATAAAAGTGAAAGCAAAAAGGTAGAATATAAAAGTAAAAGAGAGCAGACGTATAAAAGTAAGAAGGTAAATGTATAAAAGTGAAAGCAAGAAAAGGTAGAGAAGTATAAAAGTATAAAAGAAAGAAAAAGGTAAGAAAAATGTATATAAAAGAGGGTAAATGTATAAAAGGGAAAGCAAAAAGGTAGAAGTATAAAAGTAAAAGAGAGTAGATGTATAAAAGAGGGTAAATGTATAAAAGTGAAAGCAAAAAGGTAGAAGTATAAAAATAAAAGAGAGTAGATGTATAAAAGAGGGTAAATATATAAAAGGGAAAGCAAAAAGGTAGAATTATAAAAGTAAAAGAGAGTAGACGTATAAAAGTAAGAAGGTAAATGTATAAAAGTGAAAGCAAAAAGGTAGAAGTATAAAAATAAAAGAGAGTAGATGTATAAAAGAGGGTAAATGTATAAAAGGGAAAGCAAAAAGGTAGAATTATAAAAGTAAAAGAGAGCAGACGTATAAAAGTAAGAAGGTAAATGTATAAAAGGGAAAGCAAAAACGTAGAAGTATAAAAGTAAAAGAGAGTAGACGTATAAAAGTAAGAAGGTAAATGTATAAAAGTGAAAGCAAAAAGGTAGAAGTATAAAAGTAAAAGAGAATAGATGTATAAATGTAAGAAGGTAAATGTATAAAAGTGAAAGCAAAAATGTAGAAGTATAAAAATAAAAGAGAGTAGATGTATAAAAGAGGGTAAATGTATAAAAGGGAAAGCAAAAAGGTAGAAGTATAAAAATAAAAGAGAGTAGATGTATAAAAGAGGGTAAATGTATAAAAGGGAAAGCAAAAAGGTAGAAGTACAAAAGTAAAAGAGAGCAGATGTATAAAAGTAAGAGGGTATATGTATAAAAGGGAAAGCAAAACAGTAGAAGTATAATAGTAAAAGTGAGTAGATGTATAAAAGAGGGTAAATGTATAAAAGGGAAAGCAAAAAGGTAGAAGTATAAAAATAAAAGAGAGTAGATGTATAAAAGAGGGTAAATGTATAAAAGGGAAAGCAAAAAGGTAGAAGTATAAAAGTAAAAGAGAGTAGATGTATAAATGTAAGAAGGTAAATGTATAAAAGGGAAAGCAAAAAGGTAGAAGTATAAAAATAAAAGAGAGTAGATGTATAAAAGAGGGTTTAATGTATAAAAGGGAAAGCAAAAAGGTAGAAGTATAAAAGTAAAAGAGAGTAGACGTCTAAAAGTAAGAAGGTAAATGTATAAAAGTGAAAGCAAAAAGGTAGAAGTATAAAAGTAAAAGAGAGTAGATGTATAAAAGAGGGTAAATGTATAAAAGGGAAAGCAAAAAGGTAGAAGTATAAAAATAAAAGAGAGTAGATGTATAAAAGAGGGTAAATATATAAAAGTGAAAGCAAAAAGGTAGAAGTATAAAAGTAAAAGAGAGTAGACATATAAAAGTAAGAGGGTAAATGTATAAAAGTGAAAGCAAAAAGGTAGAAGTATAAAAGTAAAAGAGAGTAGATGTATAAATGTAAGAAGGTAAATGTATAAAAGGGAAAGCAAAAAGGTAGAAGTATAAAAATAAAAGAGAGTAGATGTATAAAAGAGGGTAAATGTATAAAAGGGAAAGCAGAAAGGTAGAAGTATAAAAGTAAAAGAGAGTAGATGTATAAATGTAAGAAGGTAAATGTATAAAAGGGAAAGCCAAAAAGGTAGAAGTATAAAAATAAAAGAGAGTAGATGTATAAAAGAGGGTAAATATATAAAAGTGAAAGCAAAAAGTTAGAAGTATAAAAGTAAAAGAGAGTAGACGTCTAAAAGTAAGAAGGTAAATGTATAAAAGTGAAAGCAAAAAGGTAGAAGTATAAAAGTAAAAGAGAATAGATGTATAAATGTAAGAAGGTAAATGTATAAAAGGGAAAGCAAAAAGGTAGAAGTATAAAAATAAAAGAGAGTAGATGTATAAAAGAGGGTAAATGTATAAAAGTGGAAGCAAAAAGGTAGAAGTATAAAAGTAAAAGAGAGTAGCTGTATAAATGTAAGAAAGTAAATGTATAAAAGGGTAAGCAAAAAGGTAGAAGTATAAAATAAAAGAGAGTAGATGTATAAATGAGGGTAAATGTATAAAAGGGAAAGCAAAAAGGTAGAAGTATAAAAGTAAATGAGAGTAGACGTATAAATGTAAGAAGGTAAATGTATAAAAGGGAAAGCAAAAAGTTAGAAGTATAAAAGTAAAAGAATGTAGACGTATAAAAGTAAGATGGTAAATGTATAAAAGGGAAAGCAAAACGGTAGAAGTATAAAAATAAAAGAGAGTAGATGTATAAAAGAGGGTAAATGTATAAGAGGGAAAGCAAAAAGGTAGAAGTATAAAAGTAAAAGAGAGTAGATGTATAAATGTAAGAAGGTAAATGTATAAAAGTGAAAGCAAAAAGTTAGAAGTATAAAAGTAAAAGAATGTAGACGTATAAAAGTAAGATGGTAAATGTATAAAAGGGAAAGCAAAAAGGTAGAAGTATAAAAATAAAAGAGAGTAGATGTATAAAAGAGGGTAAATGTATAAGAGGGAAAGCAAAAAGGTAGAAGTATAAAAGTAAAAGAGAGTAGATGTATAAATGTAAGAAGGTAAATGTATAAAAGGGAAAGCAAAAAGGTAGAAGTATAAAAGTAAATGAGAGTAGACGTATAAAAGTAAGAAGGTAAATGTATAAAAGTGAAAGCAAAAAGATAGAAGTATAAAAATAAAAGAGAGTAGATGTATAAAAGAGGGTAAATGTATAAAAGGGAAAGCAAAAAGGTAGAAGTATAAAAATAAAAGAGAGTAGATGTATAAAAGAGGGTAAATGTATAAGAGGGAAAGCAAAAAGTTAGAAGTATAAAAGTAAAAGAGAGTAGATGTATAAATGTAAGAAGGTAAATGTATAAAAGGGAAAGCAAAAAGGTAGAAGTATAAACTAAAAGAGAGTAGATGTATAAAAGAGGGTAAATGTATAAAAGGGAAAGCAAAAAGGTAGAAGTATAAAAATAAAAGAGAGTAGATGTATAAAAGAGGGTATATGTATAAAAGGGAAAGCAAAAAGGTAGAATCATAAAAGTAAAAGAGAGCAGACGTATAAAAGTAAGAATGTAAATGTATAAAAGTGAAAGCAAAAAGGTAGAAGTATAAAAGTAAAAGAGAGTAGATGTATAAATGTAAGAAAGTAAATGTATAAAAGGGAAAGCAAAAAGGTAGAAGTATAAAATAAAAGAGAGTAGATGTATAAATGAGGGTAAATGTATAAAAGGGAAAGCAAAAAGGTAGAAGTATAAAAGTAAATGAGAGTAGACGTATAAATGTAAGAAGGTAAATGTATAAAAGTGAAAGCAAAAAGTTAGAAGTATAAAAGTAAAAGAATGTAGACGTATAAAAGTAAGATGGTAAATGTATAAAAGGGAAAGCAAAACGGTAGAAGTATAAAAATAAAAGAGAGTAGATGTATAAAAGAGGGTAAATGTATAAGAGGGAAAGCAAAAAGGTAGAAGTATAAAAGTAAAAGAGAGTAGATGTATAAATGTAAGAAGGTAAATGTATAAAAGTGAAAGCAAAAAGTTAGAAGTATAAAAGTAAAAGAATGTAGACGTATAAAAGTAAGATGGTAAATGTATAAAAGGGAAAGCAAAAAGGTAGAAGTATAAAAATAAAAGAGAGTAGATGTATAAAAGAGGGTAAATGTATAAGAGGGAAAGCAAAAAGGTAGAAGTATAAAAGTAAAAGAGAGTAGATGTATAAATGTAAGAAGGTAAATGTATAAAAGGGAAAGCAAAAAGGTAGAAGTATAAAAGTAAATGAGAGTAGACGTATAAAAGTAAGAAGGTAAATGTATAAAAGTGAAAGCAAAAAGGTAGAAGTATAAAAATAAAAGAGAGTAGATGTATAAAAGAGGGTAAATGTATAAAAGGGAAAGCAAAAAGGTAGAAGTATAAAAATAAAAGAGAGTAGATGTATAAAAGAGGGTAAATGTATAAGAGGGAAAGCAAAAATTAGAAGTATAAAAGTAAAAGAGAGTAGATGTATAAATGTAAGAAGGTAAATGTATAAAAGTGAAAGCAAAAAGGTAGAAGTATAAAAGTAAAAGAGAGTAGATGTATAAAAGAGGGTAAATGTATAAAAGGGAAAGCAAAAAGGTAGAAGTATAAAAATAAAAGAGAGTAGATGTATAAAAGGGAGGGTATATGTATAAAAGGGAAAGCAAAAAGGTAGAATCATAAAAGTAAAAGAGAGCAGACGTATAAAAGTAAGAAGGTAAATGTATAAAAGTGAAAGCAAAAAGGTAGAAGTATAAAAGTAAAAGAGAATAGATGTATAAATGTAAGAAGGTAAATGTATAAAAGGGGAAAAGCAAAAAGGTAGAAGTATACAAATAAAAGAGAGTAGATGTATAAAAGAGGGTAAATGTATAAATGGGAAAGCAAAAAGGTAGAAGTATAAAAGTAAAAGAGAGTAGATGTATAAATGTAAGAAGGTAAATGTATAAAAGGGAAAGCAAAAAGGTAGAAGTATAAAAATAAAAGAGAGTAGATGTATAAAAAAGGGTAAATGTATAAAAGGGAAAGCAAAAAGGTAGAAGTATAAAAGTAAATGAGAGTAGACGTATAAAAGTAAGAAGGTAAATGTATAAAAGTGAAAGCAAAAAGGTAGAAGTATAAAAGTAAAAGAGAGTAGACGTATAAAAGTAAGAAGGTAAATGTATTAAAGTGAAAGCAAAAAGGTAGAATTATAAAAGTTAAAGAGAGTAGACGTATAAAAGTAAGAAGGTAAATGTATAAAAGTGAAAGCAAAAAGGTAGAAGTATAAAAGTAAAAGAGAGTAGACGTATAAAAGTAAGAAGGTAAATGTATAAAAGTGAAAGCAAAAAGGTAGAATTATAAAAGTAAAAGAGAGCAGACGTATAAAAGTAAGAAGGTAAATGTATAAAAGTGAAAGCAAAAAGGTAGAAGTATAAAAGTAAAAGAGAGTAGACATATAAAAGTAAGAGGGTAAATGTATAAAAGTGAAAGCAAAAAGGTAGAATTATAAAAGTAAAAGAGAGTAGACGTATAAAAGTAAGAAGGTAAATGTATAAAAGTGAAAGCAAAAAGGTAGAAGTATAAAAGTAAAAGAGAGTAGATGTATAAAAGAGGGTAAATGTATAAAAGTGAAAGCAAAAAGGTAGAAGTATAAAAATAAAAGAGAGTAGATGTATAAAAGAGGGTAAATGTATAAAAGGGAAAGCAAAAAGGTAGAAGTATAAAAGTAAAAGAGAGTAGATGTATAAAAGAGGGTAAATGTATAAAAGTGAAAGCAAAAAGGTAGAAGTATAAAAATAAAAGAGAGTAGATGTATAAAAGAGGGTAAATATATAAAAGGGAAAGCAAAAAGGTAGAATTATAAAAGTAAAAGAGAGTAGACGTATAAAAGTAAGAAGGTAAATGTATAAAAGTGAAAGCAAAAAGGTAGAAGTATAAAAATAAAAGAGAGTAGATGTATAAAAGAGGGTAAATGTATAAAAGGGAAAGCAAAAAGGTAGAATTATAAAAGTAAAAGAGAGCAGACGCATAAAAGTAAGAAGGTAAATGTATAAAAGGGAAAGCAAAAACGTAGAAGTATAAAAGTAAAAGAGAGTAGACGTATAAAAGTAAGAAGGTAAATGTATAAAAGGGAAAGCAAAAAGGTAGAAGTATAAAAGTAAAAGAGAATAGATGTATAAATGTAAGAAGGTAAATGTATAAAAGGGAAAGCAAAATGTAGAAGTATAAAAATAAAAGAGAGTAGATGTATAAAAGAGGGTAAATGTATAAAAGGGAAAGCAAAAAGGTAGAAGTATAAAAATAAAAGAGAGTAGATGTATAAAAGAGGGTAAATGTATAAAAGGGAAAGCAAAAAGGTAGAAGTACAAAAGTAAAAGAGAGCAGATGTATAAAAGTAAGAGGGTATATGTATAAAAGGGAAAGCAAAACGGTAGAAGTATAATAGTAAAAGTGAGTAGATGTATAAAAGAGGGTAAATGTATAAAAGGGAAAGCAAAAAGGTAGATGTATAAAAATAAAAGAGAGTAGATGTATAAAAGAGGGTAAATGTATAAAAGGGAAAGCAAAAAGGTAGAAGTATAAAAGTAAAAGAGAGTAGATGTATAAAAGAGGGTAAATGTATAAAAGGGAAAGCAAAAAGGTAGAAGTATAAAAGTAAAAGAGAGTAGATGTATAAATGTAAGAAGGTAAATGTATAAAAGGGAAAGCAAAAAGGTAGAAGTATAAAAATAAAAGAGAGTAGATGTATAAAAGAGGGTTTAATGTATAAAAGGGAAAGCAAAAAGGTAGAAGTATAAAAGTAAAAGAGAGTAGACGTCTAAAAGTAAGAAGGTAAATGTATAAAAGTGAAAGCAAAAAGGTAGAAGTATAAAAGTAAAAGAGAGTAGATGTATAAAAGAGGGTAAATGTATAAAAGGGAAAGCAAAAAGGTAGAAGTATAAAAATAAAAGAGAGTAGATGTATAAAAGAGGGTAAATATATAAAAGTGAAAGCAAAAAGGTAGAAGTATAAAAGTAAAAGAGAGTAGACGTCTAAAAGTAAGAAGGTAAATGTATAAAAGTGAAAGCAAAAAGGTAGAAGTATAAAAGTAAAAGAGAGTAGATGTATAAATGTAAGAAGGTAAATGTATAAAAGGGAAAGCAAAAAGGTAGAAGTATAAAAATAAAAGAGAGTAGATGTATAAAAGAGGGTAAATGTATAAAAGGGAAAGCAGAAAGGTAGAAGTATAAAAGTAAAAGAGAGTAGATGTATAAATGTAAGAAGGTAAATGTATAAAAGGGAAAGCCAAAAAGGTAGAAGTATAAAAATAAAAGAGAGTAGATGTATAAAAGAGGGTAAATATATAAAAGTGAAAGCAAAAAGGTAGAAGTATAAAAGTAAAAGAGAGTAGACGTCTAAAAGTAAGAAGGTAAATGTATAAAAGTGAAAGCAAAAAGGTAGAAGTATAAAAGTAAAAGAGAATAGATGTATAAATGTAAGAAGGTAAATGTATAAAAGGGAAAGCAAAAAGGTAGAAGTATAAAAATAAAAGAGAGTAGATGTATAAAAGAGGGTAAATGTATAAAAGCGAAAGCAAAAAGGTAGAAGTATAAAAGTAAAAGAGAGTAGATGTATAAATGTAAGAAAGTAAATGTATAAAAGGGTAAGCAAAAAGGTAGAAGTATAAAATAAAAGAGAGTAGATGTATAAATGAGGGTAAATGTATAAAAGGGAAAGCAAAAAGGTAGAAGTATAAAAGTAAAAGAGAGTAGACGTATAAAAGTAAGAAGGTAAATGTATAAAAGTGAAAGCAAAAAGGTAGAATTATAAAAGTAAAAGAGAGCAGACGTATAAAAGTAAGAAGGTAAATGTATAAAAGTGAAAGCAAAAAGGTAGAAGTATAAAAGTAAAAGAGAGTAGACATATAAAAGTAAGAGGGTAAATGTATAAAAGTGAAAGCAAAAAGGTAGAATTATAAAAGTAAAAGAGAGTAGACGTATAAAAGTAAGAAGGTAAATGTATAAAAGTGAAAGCAAAAAGGTAGAAGTATAAAAGCAAAAGAGAGTAGATGTATAAAAGAGGGTAAATGTATAAAAGTGAAAGCAAAAAGGTAGAAGTATAAAAATAAAAGAGAGTAGATGTATAAAAGAGGGTAAATGTATAAAAGGGAGAGCAAAAAGGTAGAAGTATAAAAGTAAAAGAGAGTAGATGTATAAAAGAGGGTAAATGTATAAAAGTGAAAGCAAAAAGGTAGAAGTATAAAAATAAAAGAGAGTAGATGTATAAAAGAGGGTAAATATATAAAAGGGAAAGCAAAAAGGTAGAATTATAAAAGTAAAAGAGAGTAGACGTATAAAAGTAAGAAGGTAAATGTATAAAAGTGAAAGCAAAAAGGTAGAAGTATAAAAATAAAAGAGAGTAGATGTATAAAAGAGGGTAAATGTATAAAAGGGAAAGCAAAAAGGTAGAATTACAAAAGTAAAAGAGAGCAGACGTATAAAAGTAAGAAGGTAAATGTATAAAAGGGAAAGCAAAAACGTAGAAGTATAAAAGTAAAAAAGAGTAGACGTATAAAAGTAAGAAGGTAAATGTATAAAAGTGAAAGCAAAAAGGTAGAAGTATAAAAGTAAAAGAGAATAGATGTATAAATGTAAGAAGGTAAATGTATAAAAGGGAAAGCAAAAAGGTAGAAGTATAAAAATAAAAGAGAGTAGATGTATAAAAGAGGGTAAATATATAAAAGTGAAAGCAAAAAGGTAGAAGTATAAAAGTAAAAGAGAGTAGACGTCTAAAAGTAAGAAGGTAAATGTATAAAAGGGAAAGCCAAAAAGGTAGAAGTATAAAAATAAAAGAGAGTAGATGTATAAAAGAGGGTAAATATATAAAAGTGAAAGCAAAAAGGTAGAAGTATAAAAGTAAAAGAGAGTAGACGTCTAAAAGTAAGAAGGTAAATGTATAAAAGGGAAAGCGAAAAGGTAGAAGTATAAAAATAAAAGAGAGTAGATGTATAAAAGAGGGTAAATGTATAAAAGGGAAAGCAAAAAGGTAGAAGTATAAAAGTAAAAGCGAGTAGATGTATAAATGTAAGAAGGTAAATGTATAAAAGGGAAAGCAAAAAGGTAGAAGTATAAAAATAAAAGAGAGTAGATGTATAAAAGAGGGTTTAATGTATAAAAGGGAAAGCAAAAAGGTAGAAGTATAAAAGTAAAAGAGAGTAGACGTCTAAACGTAAGAAGGTAAATGTATAAAAGTGAAAGCAAAAAGGTAGAAGTATAAAAGTAAAAGAGAGTAGATGTATAAAAGAGGGTAAATGTATAAAAGGGAAAGCAAAAAGGTAGAAGTATAAAAATAAAAGAGAGTAGATGTATAAAAGAGGGTAAATGTATAAAAGGGAAAGCAGAAAGGTAGAAGTATAAAAGTAAAAGAGAGTAGATGTATAAATGTAAGAAGGTAAATGTATAAAAGGGAAAGCCAAAAAGGTAGAAGTATAAAAATAAAAGAGAGTAGATGTATAAAAGAGGGTAAATATATAAAAGTGAAAGCAAAAAGGTAGAAGTATAAAAGTAAAAGAGAGTAGACGTCTAAAAGTAAGAAGGTAAATGTATAAAAGTGAAAGCAAAAAGGTAGAAGTATAAAAGTAAAAGAGAATAGATGTATAAATGTAAGAAGGTAAATGTATAAAAGGGAAAGCAAAAAGGTAGAAGTATAAAAATAAAAGAGAGTAGATGTATAAAAGAGGGTAAATGTATAAAAGTGAAAGCAAAAAGGTAGAAGTATAAAAGTAAAAGAGAGTAGATGTATAAAAGAGGGTAAATGTATAAAAGGGTAAGCAAAAAGGTAGAAGTATAAAATAAAAGAGAGTAGATGTATAAATGAGGGTAAATGTATAAAAGGGAAAGCAAAAAGGTAGAAGTATAAAAGTAAATGAGAGTAGACGTATAAATGTAAGAAGGTAAATGTATAAAGGGGAAAGCAAAAAGTTAGAAGTATAAAAGTAAAAGAATGTAGACGTATAAAAGTAAATGGTAAATGTATAAAAGGGAAAGCAAAACGGTAGAAGTATAAAAATAAAAGAGAGTAGATGTATAAAAGAGGGTAAATGTATAAGAGGGAAAGCAAAAAGGTAGAAGTATAAAAGTAAAAGAGAGTAGATGTATAAATGTAAGAAGGTAAATGTATAAAAGTGAA
Source organism: Ascarosepion bandense (assembly GCA_037127315.1). NCBI lineage: Eukaryota > Metazoa > Mollusca > Cephalopoda > Sepiida > Sepiidae > Ascarosepion > Ascarosepion bandense. The sequence continues at coordinate 3,521,101 of JBBBDQ010001389.1, forward strand.
AGCAAAAAGTTAGAAGTATAAAAGTAAAAGAATGTAGACGTATAAAAGTAAGATGGTAAATGTATAAAAGGGAAAGCAAAAAGGTAGAAGTATAAAAATACAAGAGAGTAGATGTATAAAAGAGGGTAAATGTATAAGAGGGAAAGCAAAAAGGTAGAAGTATAAAAGTAAAAGAGAGTAGATGTATAAATGTAAGAAGGTAAATGTATAAAAGGGAAAGCAAAAAGGTAGAAGTATAAAAGTAAATGAGAGTAGACGTATAAAAGTAAGAAGGTAAATGTATAAAAGGGAAAGCAAAAAGGTAGAAGTATAAAAGTAAATGAGAGTAGACGTATAAAAGTAAGAAGGTAAATGTATAAAAGTGAAAGCAAAAAGATAGAAGTATAAAAGTAAAAGAGAGTAGATGTATAAATGTAAGAAAGTAAATGTATAAAAGGGAAAGCAAAAAGGTAGAAGTATAAAATAAAAGAGAGTAGATGTATAAATGAGGGTAAATGTATAAAAGGGAAAGCAAAAAGGTAGAAGTATAAAAGTAAATGAGAGTAGACGTATAAATGTAAGAAGGTAAATGTATAAAAGTGAAAGCAAAAAGTTAGAAGTATAAAAGTAAAAGAATGTAGACGTATAAAAGTAAGATGGTAAATGTATAAAAGAGAAAGCAAAACGGTAGAAGTATAAAAATAAAAGAGAGTAGATGTATAAAAGAGGGTAAGTGTATAAGAGGGAAAGCAAAAAGGTAGAAGTATAAAAGTAAAAGAGAGTAGATGTATAAATGTAAGAAGGTAAATGTATAAAAGTGAAAGCAAAAAGTTAGAAGTATAAAAGTAAAAGAATGTAGACGTATAAAAGTAAGATGGTAAATGTGTAAAAGGGAAAGCAAAAAAAGGTAAAGTATAAAAATAAAAGGTAGATGTATAAAGGTAAATATATAGAGGAAAGCAAAAAAGGTAGAAAGTATAAAAGTAAGTATAGATATAAATGTAAGAAGGAGTAAATGTATAAAGGAAAGCAAAAGGTAGAAGTATAAAAAATAAATAGAGTAGACGTATAAGACAGAAGGTAAATGTATAAAGGTGAAAGCGAGAGTAAGTATAAAAATAAAAGAGAGTAGATGTATGTATGTAAATGTATAAAGAAAGGAAAGAAAACAAAAGGTAGAGAGTAAATAAAGAGAGTAGATGTATAAAGAGAGAGAGATAAATGTATAAGAGAGAAAACAAAAAGTTAGAAGTATAAAAGTAAGTAGATGTATAAATGTAAGAAGGTAAATGTGTAGAGTAAATAAAGGTATGAAACAAAGTAAAGATAGATGTATAAAGAGATGCAATGTATAAAGAGAAAGAAACAAAAAGGTAGAAGTATAAAAAATAAAGAGAGTAGATAATATAAGGGTATATATTTATAAAAGAGAGGAAGCAAAAAAAGGTAGAGATGTAAAAGTAAAGAAACAGACGTATATTAAAAGTAAGAGAGTAAATGTATAAGAGGGAAAGCAAAAAAGGTAGAAGTATAAAAGTAAATGAGAGTAGACGTATAAATGTAAGAAGGTAAATGTATAAAAGGGAAAGCAAAAAGTTAGAAGTATAAAAGTAAAAGAATGTAGACGTATAAAAGTAAGATGGTAAATATATAAAAGGGAAAGCAAAAAGGTAGCAGTATAAAAGTAAAAGAGAGTAGACGTGTAAAAGTAAGGAGGTAAATGTATAAAAGGGAAAGCAAAAAGGTAGAAGTATAAAAATAAAAGAGAGTAGATGTATAAAAGAGGGTAAATGTATAAAAGGGAAAGCAAAAAGGTAGAAGTATAAAAGTAAATGAGAGTAGACGTATAAAAGTAAGAAGGTAAATGTATAAAAGTGAAAGCAAAAAGGTAGAAGTATAAAAGTAAAAGAGAGTAGACGTATAAAAGTAAGAAGGTAAATGTATAAAAGTGAAAGCAAAAAGGTAGAATTATAAAAGTAAAAGAGAGTAGACGTATAAAAGTAAGAAGGTAAATGTATAAAAGTGAAAGCAAAAATGTAGAAGTATAAAAGTAATAGAGAGTAGACGTATAAAAGTAAGAAGGTAAATGTATAAAAGTGAAAGCAAAAAGGTAGAAGTATAACAGTAAAAGAGAGTAGATGTATAAATGTAAGAAGGTAAATGTATAAAAGTGAAAGCAAAAAGGTAGAAGTATAAAAATAAAAGAGAGTAGATGTATAAAAGAGTGTAAATGTATAAAGGGAAAGCAAAAAGGTAGAAGTATAAAAGTAAATGAGAGTAGACGTATAAATATAAGAAGGTAAATGTATAAAAGGGAAAGCAAAAAGTTAGAAGTATAAAAGTAAAAGAATGTAGACGTATAAAAGTAAGATGGTAAATGTATAAAAGGGAAAGCAAAAAGGTAGCAGTATAAAAGTAAAAGAGAGTAGACATATAAAAGTAAGGAGGTAAATGTATAAAAGGGAAAGCAAAAAGTTAGAAGTATAAAAGTAAAAGAATGTAGACGTATAAAAGTAAGATGGTAAATGTATAAAAGGGAAAGCAAAAAGGTAGAAGTATAAAAGTAAAAGAGAGTAGACGTATAAAAGTAAAAGAGAGTAGATGTATAAAAGTAAGAGGATAAATGTATAAAAGTGAAAGCAAAATAGTAGAACTATGAAAGTAAAAGAGAGTAGACGTATAAAAGTAAGAGGGTAAATGTGTAAAAGTGAAAGCAAAAAGCTACAAGGTAAATTGATAAGAGTAAAATAAGGAAATCAGTTTCATATGAGTAAAATAATGTAGATATATAAAAGTAAAAGGAATAAGTTAGTTGTATAAAAGTAAGAGTGTAGTTGTATGTAAGTAAAACTAAGTGGGTAAATGTATAGACATAGAAGTAAGAAAGTAATAAGACAGATGTATAAAAGTAAATGTAAAAAGATGTATAATGGAGAAGTTAGAGTGTAGATGTATAAAATTAAAGGTAAGAACATAAATATATAAAAGTAAAACTCACAAAGTAGATGTATAAAATGTAAAAGTAAGGGAGTTGATGTATAAGCGTAAATGAATGTAGATATATAAAAGTAAAAAGAAAAAGCTAATTGTATAAAAGTAACAGTTAGAAGGTACATGTATAAAAGTAAGTAAGTAGATATATAAAAATTAATGTAGTGTTACGTGTTAAGTGTAACAAAAGAAAAAAATGAATGACCAAAACTCAGAGTTAAAAATCACATACAAATATTTACTTTACAATATAAACACAAAATGATATATTCACAAACTTTACAATTTTTTGCATTCAAAACAGAAAACAGAGTTTACTACTGGCAGAGTGACAGGCAAGTGTTATGAAGGGGAAGGAAGGTGTCAAATATCTTCACCCAGTTAAAATAGCAAAGAAGTTTAAGTGCTATACTTTTAGGAAATCCTCAAATGCGTATATAAAGAATAATTAATAGTTTGGTCAATGAAAGAGTCAAAAATATCTATTTACCCTTTTAGTTCCATGAGGTTCACTTTCTGGTTTTAGTTGGACAGCAACATTTCTTAGAGATTCTTTCGGCTGGATGCACAGATCCACGAATTGGGTCGGAGTTGATAATATCAGCAAATCCTGTTAACAACTAACTACGCTCTTCCCAAAACCTATTTTATAGGGGCTAACACCTAATTTGCATATTCTAGAATCCTTTAAAATTCTCTCGATTTTACTCGAATTTTCTCAGACATTCTAGCATCTTCCAAACGTTCTATTTCTAATTTCCTTATTTTTACAGCTACTTCATGAATTAAAACTTTTTTTGTAATAACAAGTAGGACTCAATAGAATCCCTTACTATAATTTTTTATGCATTATTATTATTATTATATATAAATGCATCCTCATAACAGATTTTGTACATATTTTTGTACACATTTTATCTAATTGAACATATTTTTGTACATATTTTATCTAATTGTATATATTTAATCATTTTCCCTCAATTTTATCCCCCTCACTAATTGTTTACACGCTTCTGTTCCCCCACTTTTTTGTTCACGTGAATATATTTTTTCGTTCTTTTTTCATTCTTTGATCACTACCAACGGTTCTCTCCTGATGTGTTGTTGGTGAAAGGGATCCCTTGAGAGATGTTTCTGTTTGTGATTTTTAAAGCAATCCTCATAACAGTAGGTAGATGTATAAACGTGAAAGTGTGAGTTTTTATAAAAGTAAAACTAAGAAAGCAAATGTATGAAATAAAAGTAGATTTATAAAAGTAAAACAAAGAGTAAAAGTGAAAGTTAAAAAGTAAAAAATAGATGTATAAATGTAAAAGTAAAAGTGAGAGATGCAAAAAAAAGTGAAACTAAAAGAGTAGATGTATAAAATTGAAAGTAAGAAGATTGATCTTTAAACTTAAATTTAAGAATGTAGATATTTAAATCTAAAAGAAGGTAAATGTATAAAAGTAAACATAAGTAGATAGATGTATAAAGTTAAAATTAAGAGAGTAGATGTATAAAAGTAAAAGTAAGAAGGTAGCTGTATAAAATCAAAAGAGGATAGATGTGCAAAAATAAAAGTAAGAGGGTATATAGCGGGTTATCCATTCTTTTCCAGTTTATAGTGGAGAGTCCGTTCTAGTGAAGGGTAGTAGTATGTTGTTGCGGATTAATGGAATTTGGCCTTCTTGTAGATAGCCCACTATAAGTCATGAAATGATTATAAATCAAGAAAAGCAAATTGAGTTGAAAAATAACATTTTATATATACACATATCAATTAAGGTTTTTACAATTAAAGTAATACTTGAAGTATAGGTCCAACGGACGTTAACATGTCCATGGCAATAAATGCTGAAAAGAGAATTAATGCTTAGGAATGTGGGTGCATTGTAAGTAAGGAATGTTTTTGATGTATTTGCTCCTTAGGTCAGTAAGTAGTTTTGAGACAGGGGAGAAAGAAAGGAGAGGTGAAGGCGATGAGGATAGTAAGCCACTTGACTTGGTCAATGGAGATACTAATTACATTCATCTCTCTCTAGTCTGTCTGTCTGGCGATGCTTTCTGTTCTGTATTGTCTTTTTATATCTTCTTTTTGGATCGCAGAAGATCATTTGGGAATTCACATCCGTATTTGATTCTGGGCTTCTCATTGACCAATAAATAAAATTTGCGTAGGCTCGCGAACTGGAAATTTAATATTTAATTAATTTTTATTTTTCAACCGGAACATCTGTGCGAACCTGAATGCGCACCGACGAGTTTTGGTCATTTGCTTTCTGGTCGTTATAGTGCAAACATCTGGTCCCTGCTTTTGCTCGGTTGGTATCACCACAGTAAAAGAAGTAGATGTTTACAAGTAAATGTTAGCAGATAGATGTATAAAAATAAAAATAAGAGAGTAGATGCATAAAAGTAAAAGTACGAATGTAAATATCTAATCTAAACTTATTTATAAATGGAACTTTATCTGTGTGTATGTGTGTCTCTGTGTGTGTGTGTCCATTACCTATAGACTCTGAAACGGCTGAATTGATTTTCTTGAAAATTTACACAGTTGTACTATAAGCATCTGTGAGTGTTCTTAGCTAGGTTTTGTGTTGAGGTACCCCCAATAAATATTGAAAATCGATAATCAAAAAAATTGGGTTATAGAATGAGTGGTCCAATTTTAATCAAATTTGATACACTCATAGACAAAGTCATAAGAAACAATATTCAGAAGTTTCAAGGTTGCAGTTCTTACAATAGTGCAGAAAATTGATAATATATATATATATATATATATATATATATATAAAAGGCAAGATGTTTGTGTGTGTGTCTGTTTATCTGCCTGTATGGCTGTATTTTTTTCAGCCCTTTTATTTTAGTTTTTGCTATGGGTTTGGTATAATTGCAGTTCTTAGTCTCAGCCATGATACCATTTACTCAGAGGACTTTTTAGCCTTCAAAATTCAGTTTACGACGAAAAAATCTCATTTGATATCGATACCAGGAAATGAAAATTTGACTTACATCCATTCATTTTTCTTTCAGTCTATGGTTTCACTTTAACTGGAAACAACTATTGTTTTTTAGTCTTTCATGCCAATGTCCTAAGAGTCTGAGCTCCAGGACCATGGATTAGTTTTAAAGCTTTCATTACACCCAAACAACGCTGGGCTATACTGCTAGTATAAACATAAAAGTAAAGGAAGTAGATGTATAAAAAGTAACAGTAAAAATGTACATTTATAAAACTAAAGGTAACAAAGTAGATGTATAAAAGTAACTGTAAGAAGGTACATGTATAAATGTAAAAGGAAGAGGATAGCTGTATAAAAGTAAAACTAAAAGAGTAGATGTATAAAAGTAACTGTAAGAAGATAGATGCATAAAAGTAAATGTAAGAAGGTACATGTATAAATGTAAAAGGAAGAGGATAGCTGTATAAAAGTAAAACTAAAAGAGTAGATGTATAAAAGTAACTGTAAGAAGATAGATGCATAAAAGTAAATGTAAGAAGGTACATGTATAAATGTAAAAGGAAGAGGATAGCTGTATAAAAGTAAAACTAAAAGAGTAGATGTATAAAAGTAACTGTAAGAAGATAGATGCATAAAAGTAAATGTAAGAAGGTACATGTATAAATGTAAAAGGAAGAGGATAGCTGTATAAAAGTAAAACTAAAAGAGTAGATGTATAAAAGTAACTGTAAGAAGATAGATGCATAAAAGTAAATGTAAGAAGGTACATGTATAAATGTAAAAGGAAGAGGATAGCTGTATAAAAGTAAAACTAAAAGAGTAGATGTATAAAAGTAACTGTAAGAAGATAGATGCATAAAAGTAAATGTAAGAAGGTACATGTATAAATGTAAAAGGAAGAGGATAGCTGTATAAAAGTAAAACTAAAAGAGTAGATGTATAAAAGTAACTGTAAGAAGATAGATGCATAAAAGTAAATGTAAGAAGGTACATGTATAAATGTAAAAGGAAGAGGATAGCTATATAAAAGTAAAACTAAAAGAGTAGATGTATAAAAGTAACAATAAGAAGGTAGATGTATAAATGTAAAAGTAAGAATGTAGATGTATAAAATAAAAGTAAGATAATAGATGCATAAAATAAGGGAGTAGATGTTTAAAAGTAAATGTAAGAAGGTAGATGTATAAAAGTAAAACTAAGAGAGTAGATATGTAAAATTGTAAAAGTAACAAGGTAGATGTATAAAGGTATAGAATGTATATATGTATAAGTAAAAGTAAGAACGTAGATGTATAAAGGTAAAAGTAAATATAAGTTGGTAGTTAGGTGTCTCCATATATTCATTTTTTTCTTTGTTTCTTTTTAAGAATAATGCACAAGTATCATATCCCTGGTGTTAAACAAAGCTGCTGTTGGAGTTCTTTACTGGTAAATTCGTATTTAATTCTCTTTTAAATTCATGTTTTGCTGGTAGAACTACTTTTTAAGCATTTTGCCATTTGTTGTTTCATTTTTCTAAATAAGATAGGAAAACCTCAATCATTCACTTATTCTCATTATTCATCACACACAGACATTCTTTTTTAATTTTTTTTTCTTTCTCAATTTATTTTCTTTCTTTCGTTGTTTCTTGATTATTTAATTTTTTTTCCTTTTTTATTTTTTCTTTATCAATCTTTTTTCTTTCTTTTATTGTTTCTTGATCATTTAATTTTTATTTAATTTCTCTTTCTTTCTTAGTTTCTCGACCATTTAATTTTTATTTCTTTTTATTTTATTTTTTCTTTCTTCCTCAATCTATTTTCCTTCTTTATTCTTGTTCATTTAATTTTTTTATTTTAATTTTTCTTTCTTTCTCAATCTATTTTCTTTCGTTTTTGTTTCTTGATCATTTAATTTTTGTTTCTTTTTATTTTGAGTTTTCTTTCTTTCTCAATCTATTTCTTTCTTTTTTTGTTTCCTGATCATTTGATTTTTATTTCTTTTTTATTTTAATTTTAATTTTAATTTTTCTCATTCATTTAATTTTTCTTGCTTCTCTGTTCTTATCTTAAAGGCCATTGTTCTTGAGTTGTCATTTTGTGCAAAAGTTCATTCATTTTGAGAAATATCTAAAAAAAACACCCATCTCTTTCGTGAATTACCTGTTTAAAATATTTTATATAAAAGCATAATTTTTAAAACTCAGCCAAAAGAAAAAAAAATGCAACAAACTAATAAGCACTCTTCTGGCATTAAAAATAAAAAAATGAAAATTGATCAGAAAGGTAGTAATCAATCAATGATAATGCAAAAGAGCTTTTTGGTTAGAACATCAGTAAAATGGGTTTTTAGTTAGAACATTTTTGGTGAGTGACTTGTTATTAATCTGTAGGGAACTCTTCATTATGTGTGGCTGAGACATATGAAATCCCAAAGCAGTTTTATTATTTTAAGTGGATCTTAGTACACCATAATTCTGACCAATCAGAACTCAGGTGCAGAAAAATATACCTTATAAACAATCACTAATCATTTTGTCTAGCTCCTTCTGGGATCCACTCAACCAGTATAAAATGACTCTAACCTCAAGTCATCAATCAATTCTGTAAATCATTTACAAAACTACATTTTCATCAATAGTACAGTATGATGGAATATGAAAGAGAAGGTGAAGGTAATCCTAAGCAAGTTTCATTAAGAAACCCTTCTTCTTCTTCTTCTTCTTCAAGATGTTGAGAATCATGGCTCTCCACTATTTCCAGTCCTTTGTAGCTCTTAATAAATTTTATCTTTTTATCACTACTAAACCTTGTTCTGACATCCATTAACTCAAGTTTGCTAGGTAGGTTATGCATTGCCTTCAGTCTGTCCTATGAATATCAAATTTTCTACACCCTCTGTCCTCATTTTGCACCCTAGAATTTTCAACTAATACTAAGTATAGGTGTGGTTTTTATTTTCATTTTTCCTAAAACTTTGTCATTGCTCCCATGTTCAGTTCATAATATTCTCAGCATCCTGCTGTAGAACCACATTTCTGTTGCTTCAACACTTTTCTTCATCTCTGACAGTGTATTTAGTGCTATATAGGGGAACTGATAATACACAACAGTTCAGTACTCTTTTCATTGTTTTTAACAAAATTTTTTTATGTCTTAATATATTGCTTAGATTTTGGAAGGTCCCTTTTGCTATCTTAATGTACTCTCCATCCACTGTTAAAAGATCTCCCAGATATTTAAATTGCTGAACTTCAGCCTCTACAAAAGTTGGTTAACACTCATCATTGTTTGTATTTTCATTAATCTTTGACAAGTATTTACTATTTTCTTAATTTCTTATTTACTTATTATTGCAACTTTAGTCAGGCTTTTGACCTCTGACATTGTTGTGTAAGATCAGGGACATGGTGGAGTAATGGATTTTGGCTCAGACTGAGGAACGGGAGAGCTGAGTTTGAATTCTAGTCAAGTTTTTTACATTCAGTTACATTCTAATGCCTTTGGGAAAGATATGAATCTATCTCTTCTCCCTCAGCTATGGGTAAATAGCAAGACAGACTGGGCTCTATAGCCTTGGGTGGCAACCATTCTATGAGAAGAAAAGCCTTGAATTCAAACCAGCCTGGAGAGGGTTGGGCTCCGTCAGGCTGTTGTGCTCAATGAAACACCAATTCTTTTGTACATATCGTACCCCTACATAATAATAATAATAATAATGATGATAATAAAGAAGAATAAAAAAGAAAGCAAAAGCAAAAGCAAACGAAATGGACTAGATACAGAAACAATGAAAAGATAAACCTCTCCATTGTCAATATTCTGCCCATACCAAACATGTGTGTTGTGGTGCAGTGGATAATGGCTCAGAAAGAGAAATCGGAGAGCCGAGTTCGAATTCCAGCTGAATCCATTGCATTCACTTATGCACAAATACCATTGGGAAAGGTATTAATCTGTCTCTTCCCTCTTGCTATGAGTTAAATAGAAGGACAGATTGGGTTCTATAGCCTTGGCTGGCAACCAGTCTACCGCAGAAAGCAATGGCAACCTACTGCAGGATATTCTTCTGCCCAGTCAGTCATGTCTCTTTCGAGACATGATCGCCCAAGCGTGTTTCGCATATAGCACTTAAATGACTGACTGACCAAACAAGCTGAAGTAGACAAACCCCATACACATCAATGGCTACAAAGTGCAGGGTTAAAAGCTGAAAATGAAGGTTTTATTTGTTCTGCACAGGAACAATACTTGCTAACTAGAAATTCAGTCAGTCAGAGATTCTGTGATGAATATCCAGAAACAAATGACCATCTTGTATCAGGTGCATAGCATTGGCACCGACTGAATATAAAACTCACCATGAAAGAGTGGACCAATATCTGCACTGGAAAATCTACAACTTTTATGGAAACTGCAAAAAAATTGATATGAACACCACCTAAATCCAGTCTTAGACATAGGAACTATTTCAATTCTGTGTCACTTTACAATCAGACAGACTAGTAGAAGCTAATCGTCCATATATTGTGACCAAAGACCACAAAAACAGAATATGCTTTCTTATTGACATGACAGTCTCTGCAGACTGTAATGTGTCTTTGAAAATACAAGAGTCTTGATGTGGAAATCTAAAAAATGTAGCATATGACAGCATCAATAACTTCAGTTGTAGTTGGAGCCCTCAGTTTTATTAGAAATCTTATTAGAGAGCGCATATGTTTGCTAATAACATTTCTTGAATATTCAGGCTAGTAGACAAAAATAAAAAATATACTGTTTAATAAATAAACAGAGCATCTACTTAAATACAAGTATCCACTAAAAGTAATGTTTAAGTTATAAAAAAATATATATATATTTATATATATATATATATCAGAAAAAAATAGGCAGACACGTTATTTCATGGTAAATCGGAAGTATGGGCCTATTTCAGGCGAACCATCATCAGCTTCTGTTTTTATTGTACAGAAGATTTTACACGAATGAAATTCACAAACAAAGACCCCGAATAAAAACAGAATAAAAATAAAAATTGCTCTCTTAAAAGAGAAAATTTAAGAAAAATACATCATTACATTAGTTCGGTGAATACGCACACACATTCATACATAAGCATATATATACGCAACATGTAATCAAAGAGCACGTGTAAGGGTGGATGTCAAAGATACATTATGCAAGTCAGTTAGACTGCTGACACGTAGATTTGAAAAGTAAAGAAAGGGGGTTAGGTCAGAGAGAGAGAGAGATAGCATTAAAGAGAAAGGGTAAGTATCTTAAAGCATAAACAAAAAGGGAAAGAAAAAGAAAGAAGAGAGGAATAAATTTAAATTAGAAAGAAAAGATGATAGGAGAAAATGAAAATAAAAATATAAAAAATAAATATTATATATTAATGGTGAAAGAATAAAAAATTAGAGTCTAAAAAATTTTAAAAATTAAGAATATTTAAAAGATAATAGTTAATCAATCCGTTGTAATCACAAATACCATCACACTACTATATAATCAAAATTATACTAATTATACATGCAACAAAACAAATATAATACAGTATAAAGTTTAAAAAATTAATTTAAAAGTAAGCCTAATTATTCTATTTAAATTTAGTTGTTTAAACTTAATTATTTAGTTTAAAAATAAATTTAACAAATTAATAGTGGAAGGATAAGAAATTAGAATCTAAAGAAAACTAAGAAAATTAAAAAAATTAAGATATAAGAGTTAATCAATCCGTTTTAATCACAATTACCACCCCCCCACTATATAATCATAATTATACTAATTATTCAGTTAACGATACAATTGTAATGCAATATAGCGTTAATAATGTAGGAAAAATATTCAGTCAACGGTACAATTATAATACAATAAAACGTTAATGTAAAAAAACATATAAATGTACACATACAACTCACACATACATGTAAATGCATATACACACATACACGCACATGCATATATATGTACACACATATATGTACACATACACACACATATATATGAACACGCATATATACACACATACACCCGCAAAAAAAAAATGTAAGCAATACCATAGCCATATATAAACCCATATATATAAAAAACCATCAACACATATTATAATAGGGTACAAATAAATAATAGATATTCCATAAGATAGTGTGATGTGTGTAAAGTCTTCAGAGGAATGAATGAGGGGCTAAAAGTTTAACTTAATTTAAATTGCCTCCTATGTCGACATTTAAAAACTAGTTCCCTCCTCAGATTCAGCAGGTCCAAATGGTTTTTGTGTTTGATAATAGTAATTTTTTCATCAAGGCATAAGTGACAGGAATCTTTGAAGTTGATGGGTATGTTAGATTTCGTAACGATATTCCATTTAATCACAGAAAAAATATAGAATAATTAGTCTTACTTTTAAATAAACTTTTTTAACTTTATATTGTATTATATTTGTTTTGTTGAATGTACAATTAGTATAATATATATAATAGTATAATATATATATATACACAACATCATATATATATATATATATATATATACGATATTCCATTTAATCACAAGGGTTATATATATATATATATATATATATATATATATATATATACAACATAAAACAAGGTACTGGTTAGACCAGCAGATGTTTCTTGAAAAAAGTGTTCATTACACAAACAAAAGTACTGAATATGCAGAATTAGCAATATGTTAAAGAATGAAATGTTTACAACTTGCTACCCAGGTTTCAAACATACCAGTTTTGCCAGGCACTCTTAATGAAACTGGTATGTTTGAAAACTGGATAGCAAATAAGAGGTAAACACTTCATTCTTTGACATCATTGTCAGTGTTTAATGTGTTTCCATGCTAGCATAGGATGGATGGGATTTTTTTTATGGCTCTTTTCCAGGCTACTTGATTTTGTATAAGGCCTAGCTGTAATCTCAATTTCCTTAAGTTATCTTCGATAAGCCGGGTTCATATTTTACATGGTCTACCTATCCCTCTTTGGCCATCAACCTCAATAAACCTACAGTTGCTGACTGGATTTTCTATGTCCATTCTCTCAACATGTCCAAACCATTTAAGTCTTGCTTGACCCAAAGCATCTGTCATATTGGCAATACCAAGCTTATTTCTTAAATATAATTTTTTATCCACTGTTTCATTTGCATGTCAATTTGAGCAATTCTGCTAATAAGTTCCCCCAGAAAACGACAACTGATCTACTGCTGACACGTAGATTTGAAAAGTAAAGAAAGGGGGTTAGGTCAGAGAGAGAGAGAGATAGCATTAAAGAGAAAGGGTAAGTATCTTAAAGCATAAACAAAAAGGGAAAGAAGAAGAAAGAAGAGAGGAATAAATTTAAATTAGAAAGAAAAGATGATAGGAGAAAATGAAAATAAATATTCCTTAAGCAGCCACGTTTCACTGCCATATGACATAACACTTCTAATGTAAGCTTTATATAACTTTCCTTTTTATCTATGCAAAAATACTCAGGATGTTAGAAGAGGCAAAAGTTCCCTAAATTTTTTCCAACCTGATCTTACATCGGATATTGAACTTGCTTCTGCACCTCCACCTGCACTTAACATGTCATCAAGATACCAAAATTGATCAACAACCTCATACTCAGCATTATTAAGCTCAACCATTTCGTCTTCATTGTTTGCAGGATTCAAGCAAGTTCTGCTTTTGAAATTCACTACATTGTCTAATCTATCATTCAGGCCACTACATAGCTTATACACTCAGTGAGTACAATAATTGCAAAAAATGAAGTTTGAACCAACACCCTTATAACAAAATCCACCCTGGTGCTTTCCTGAGGTGGAAGTTGGACCTTTGTTTATATCACTAATCATCACCTTAATCTTAGCCAAATTCACCCTAAACTCTTTACTTTCCATACTATTTTTCCATGCAGTGTACCTAGCACCCAATTCTTCCAAACTCTCTGTGATAATTACTAAATTATCAGCATACAAGATCTTCAAAGGTAGATTGTTTCTACGTTCTCTCAAAAGGGCTTCAAAACAATAATAAACAGCAAAGAACCCAAAACAGATCCCTGATGAACCCCTACCCTCACACCAAACTTATCCCCCATAGTGCTGTTAATTATTATCACACTGTTGCTACTTCTATACATGGCCATTACTGATCTTATTAACCATTCGTTAACACCTAACTTTTCATAGCTCACTTTACGATCACCTGAGGGACCTGATCAAATGCTTTTTCCAGAACCACAAAGCCAAAATAAAACTTTTTCTTTTCAATATATCACTCCTGCATTTGACATGCTATAAATATAGCATCCATAGTACCTTTACCAGGCATGAACCCAAACTGCTTTGCATTTATATCAACCATCTCTCTAATTTTCTGTTCTATAACTCTTTCAAAAACCATCATCATGTCTTTGAATAATTTCAACCTTCTATAGTTTCCTCTATCAGTGGCCTCACCTTTATTCTTATAATAATTAAACAATTACACTTGTGTTTCAATCTTCTGGGATTTTATTCTCTACAATGATTTGGTTAAAAAGATTTGTCATCTTTTCAATAACAACATTTCCGATACTATACCAGATGTCCCAGATGCCTTACCTTTCTTCATCTTATTTGAGTTTTTTTTTCACAGATTCCTCATCAATTTGGGGCTGTGGTCCTATGATGAGCTTGTTGACAATCAAGTTATCCTCATCCCATGCAAATTCCTCATTTAGTAGTCTCTGGTGGTGCTCTTTCCAAGCAAATTCTTTCTTTGATCACTAATCGTCAAATCTCCTCTATCATTCCGCATATATTTGTCACTGACAACATTTTGGTTTCTTGCAGTCATTTGCTTAGCAATCTTAAATATTTCTGCCCTATCATCCTCTCTTTTTAACATCTCTCCAATTATCTCTTCTTTTGCTGTTCTAAACTGCTGTTTTGGCAGCTCTTTTAGCTTCCAGGTAGTTCTTGCTACCACTTCCTTTCCAGCTTTACCAAAGTCTACATTTTCCTTTCACTGCTATGTCAACATTGTCAGTCTACCACTAAGCTACCCTATGCCTTTTAAACAGAATTTTGTTAAAGTAATAATCAATATCTCAAATTATTTATATTGCATTTTAGGAGTTTTCCTTTTGTAAATAGTCTAAGTCATGATAATCACTCTATTGTAAACATTTTGTAAGATGTAGTTAAGAAAAATAAGAATAAAAAGGAAAGTTATAAAAGAGAAAGACAAAACAAATAAGAGATAATAAAGAAGTTAAAACAGGGAGGAAGAGAAAGGAAAGTAAGTCGTAAGATGAGACAATATGATAAAGTGTTTTATTTTATTAATGTATGTATATATATTTATTGGTTTGTTTTCTTCTCTTCTTCCAAAAGACACCCTGTCTTGGCCGTATGTTGGAAGATCAGTACAACCAAGCATACCCAATCTATAACATGGAATAGCCCAAAAGAAGTCTCGATCAGTTGTCGTTTTCTGGGGGAACTTATATAAGGCACGTCTTAAAGCTAGTAGCAAATGTCTTTCTGTTGAATATTGATCATATTCAGTCGGGTTGCTTATCGAAGAAGTCTGTTGTTTATTTAGACCTGAAACTTCTAGTAACATGGGAGCAACAACACTGGCAATGCACCTAGATTTGGCACTTAAAAGGTATATTGTAATAATCCCTATGCCTGGGTGGTCCCCTTGTTCAACCACAGGCAACACCTAAGGATGCCAGCAGGTCCTCCTTGATCGATTTCCAAAGGTCTTCAACACTAGTCTTTTGACCCTCTACCTGAGCTAATCTCTGAAACTTGTTTTCAAAATCCACTCTAGTTGCATCCTTTTTTAACTTCCAGAACTTTCTTCTTAGTACAACCATTTGACCATTCATCCATGCATAGAATACTGCTGCCATATATGATCAGACACCCCTGCTGTTCATCTCAGTGTTCTCAAAAGGCTCCAAAGGAGAATCAGTAATGTGATAGGTACTGACTTAGCGGCTCGATTCCAGCTGCTTCTCCACCGATGAGATGTGGCTTCCCTTTGTCTGTTCTATAAATACTTTCATGGCTTCTGCTCCAACGAACTTAAGTCACTGGTGCCTCCGCAACAGGTGTTTACTCGTGCAACCAGACTGGCAACTGGGTCTCACCCATTCACAATTAGATTAACTAAATGCAGATGACAATTCTACTCCTTCAGCTTCTTCACTCGCACTTCCCGCCTGTGGAACTCGCTTCCATATTCTTGCTTTCCTGACGGCTACAACCTCCAGCAATTTAAATGCAATGTCAATACTCATCTATTAACCACTTGACTCTAGTTCTTTCACCACCCCGTATATCCTTTCCTTTCTCTCCACCTTTGCAACTTTCATCACATCTGTATTCTCATCCTTCACTTGCTTCTTTCTAACTAGTTCGTCTTCCTCTTCACTCTCTTCTACTTAATTTTTTTACTCTTAAGTAGCTCCCTGCACATCAGTGGCATTTTCCTTTCTCTCTTTGGGGCTTTTTCGGAATGAGCGAGGAATTGTTTTTTGTAGATTACCATTACAAATGTCTATTCTCAATATGGACATGTGAGCGTCTGTGTGTAACTATTTTCTGGAATATTTTGAAGATTAACTGTTTATCATTTGGGTCTGACGAGCTGCAAGGTCAGCGACAAAATATGTATTACCCATGAAATTGCAGAATATCTAAAATCTTTTCTAAATTATTTTATTCTGTTCAATTAAATAAATAAATTTAACATTGAGTTCTTTTGAGTTCGTCTCTATCGAATTTTTCCTGACTAATATGCCAAGTATTCTACGTTTATATATATATATATATATATATATATATATATATATATATATATATATTTGTGTTATTCTTTACAAGTTTCTTATCTTGGATACTCTCCTAGGTATGAAGAGACAAAAATTGCCATCTTACACTAGGAACATATGTGGAGAACAAAGCAGTTCAAATAAATCATTCCCTCTCCATTCTTTGTCTGAGATCCTTATTTTCCGCTTAATTTTTTCTTTGCCTGAAACTTTCTTTCCCATGGCTTTCTAAAAGTTTTTCAGTACATTAAACTGACATTATATGTTAAATGTAATTTTATATTCTGGGTATCCTTTCCAAAGTTTCATTTTGGAGAAAGAAGATTTATGAATTCTTAACTTGTCAAAATAAAATGTCACAAAGGAATGTGAAATAATCTTCAAGTTAGAAATTGAAATTGGTCTTCTTCACAACTTGAAAGGTTACTGTATTACTGGACAAATTCTTTAACTGATTCAGTCTTTCTTATCAAATCACAAAATGAAAGTTGCTTGAATGGCCGCTCTGTTATATCTTTTTGTATAAATGCAGATGTTCCCCAGGGTTCTATCCTTGGACCTATCTTATTTATAATTTTCATAAATGACTTTCCTGATGTAATCATTTTTCAATTCAGCATCTATACTGATGGCACAACTATTTACCCAAAAATAATCCTCACCTTCTTTAACTAACATTTTCAGCTGACATGAATTGGAAAGAGTATGGTGAATCAAATGTTAAGTCTGTAGCTAAGAAAGTTGGTTCACTCTGTCATACTAGATAAATTTTCTCACCAGAATCTATCTTACATATTTATAAGTCTACCATTCATCCTTTTTTTTTTTTTTAATCGTATCACCCCGAGCAAGGTGGTAACGCCACTGATGTGCAGGGGGCTACGTAAGAGTGAAAAGACTGGAAAAGAGAAAGCCGGAAACCACATCCTAAACAGGGAACAAGCCTCTTAACCTGTTCAATAGACGTGGGTGGAGTGTGAACCGGGCGATAGATAGATCTATCTACTCCAATTACTTGTTTACTATTTATTCTATTTTAATTTCTTTCTTCCATTTCGTTCATTAGATTTTGATTAGGATTTTCATTTTTTTATTCAATCTTCCATGTATCGATAATTATAATTTAAATTTTCTTCCTCTTTAATTTATCGTCTTCGCTCATATCGCCATCATTTTTTTTCTTTTTTTCTTTCATCTTCTGCTTTCTCCTGTCTTACTTTTCCTATTACTTTGAATATTGCTACTACATCTCTTGGGCCCCTGCTACATATTTAGAGATCCTTGATAAAATCCAAATAAGAATCTGCAATATTATTAATCCTGGCCTGGCATCTTGGCTTCAGTCACTTTCCCATCATTAAAATGTAATGTAACTTCTTTGTGTCTTTTCTATAAATACTTTCATGGTAATTGCTCTGATGAACTTTCTACTATGGTACCTAGATTTTATGAATTTAACCACAATACTAGATTATAAGCAAGGATTCATTATTTTATAGTTGAAACGGTTAGATGTAACCGTAAGTTCTATACTAATAGTTTCTTCTATTGCACTTCTTGCTTGTGGAACTCTCTTCCAATTTCTTGCTTCCCAGTCAATTTGATCTTCAGAAATTTAAATGCAATGTCAATCATTATCTTCTGTTTTAATTCTTCTTCTTTTATTGTTCTCTCTCCTAAAAAGTAGTTTTTCTCATATTCTTTCATACTCTGTAACCACTTACATCCTAGTGGCTTTATTAGTATTGAGTTGCAAACTGGCGATATTACCAGTTACGCGATACTAATATAAACTTTTAAACAACAAATATTAACACGCTGCCGTAGCACATGTAGTAAAAAAAGGACAAGTTCATGGCAATAACAAATAGGCACTTAATAAAATACAAACAAGTAACAATGCATTACGGATATTTAAGTCCCAAACAAGAAGAATGCTCAAGTTGTCCAAATGGACGAGAATGTTTTTAGCAAGTGTGGTAAGGAATTACATACCGTTAAGCCAGCAAATAGTTCTCAAGGCTATCCCACCCCAGATAAAAAAGAGTTCCTCAAAAGGGAAGACAACTGTTGCTCCTCTTAAGGGAAGATAACTATTGTCTCCCTACAGCTTTATTGCCTTACTGGGGGTGAAATGATTATGAAAAATAAAAAAATAAACAAAAACTGTTATTGAATAATTGGCAAACTTGTATCTTAATGCCTGCCAAAAATGACATGTCAAATGCATGACACCACTATAATTTTAACTACCTTCACTCCTCAGTTTATTGGTTTAAAAAGTGATTAAAATTCTAATAAAACCTAAACTTATGATGAAAGGGAATTTATACATTTTCTTTGTTCTTTGAGAATCTACAACAAAAATATTATCTACTACTTATTTATTAGATAGTGTATTTACAAAAATAATTTTATATTCAAAAAATTAATGCACTTGAATTAAAACTAATGTAATATTTATCATTTAACAATTTATAAAGAATTAAATATGAAAACAATTTTATTTATAAATTTATAAACATTTACTAAATTATTAAAATATGTAAACCAACTATAAGGAAATATTATTTATCATTTTTTAAAGTTCAAATCAATTGACACTTAGTCAATGGTTTATCAACCATTCCAATAAATAATTTATAAATAAACAATTTAATAAATGAATAGTGCTTATTGTTTTTGTAATCAGTTTTCAAAAAACAAAGAAAATATATAAATTCTCTTTTATCATATATTTAGGTTTTATTAGAATTCTAATCATCGCTTGTTAAAATAAAAAATATTGCCAAAGAGTGATGGTAGTTAAAATAATAGCAATGTCAATGGAATACCTTTTTTGCAGCACAAATGTTCAAGTTTGCCAGATAATTATTATTCAGAAGAAAATTCAATATTCTAAGAGAATGAGTGCTGACATAAGAACTATGGTGTTTTAGGCTGCATTTGATGGTTAATGAGAAGACTGATGAAGTCGGTACAGGAAGAACATGAAACACAACTTGAAAGTTTTAAAGAATATAATACAGTCATGTAAAATACAGTTGAAACATTATTATTCGTTGCAAACAAATTGTTCTGTTTGCAGCTATAATATATTATGCAAAAAAAAAAAACAATTATGAGTTTACTAATATGAAGTCCTTGTATAGTTGAGTATTTTATGTACTAGTTAGTTGTATGGCCCTTCAGGGTATAACAGTGGGAATTTGCAGCAGCGACGAAATTCACGTCTTAACCCTTTGAGAAGCCAAGAGTAAAGTTGACAGGGGGAGACAACTCACCTACCTTATGTATAAATTTTATAGAACTGATAGGATTTTTGTCTAATACAATATGATGGTACAAAACCCATATACTAATCTGAAAAACCAACAATTCCTATGAATCTTAAAGAAGTTGATTCTTTACTCAATAACAAAAACCTACATCACTTAAACATTTCTAATAACAGCAGAAACAAAAATGGATAACATGTGTTCCAGAGTTTGGTGTTTGAGTTCAATTGAAGGCAAAGATTTTTCAAATGTTAATATTTTAGACAAGCAAATTCTCCCCACTCATTGAAACAAAATCTTCCTTTGATCATTTGGTCTTGTGCTGTGCTTAGTTAAGTTTAGTAAATATCAGAATTGGAAATCTTTAAAAAAGATTATCAAACCAAATCCTTAGAAAAATGAAATGTGAAAAAAATAGGTTATCTCCCTTTACACCTCCTTTTTTTTAGTAATCATCATGGTTAAATCATTCTTATCTTTGTTTCAAGTGTTTTTTAATTTTATTATGTTATTTATTGCCACTCTTTTTCTTTTTTCTTTCTCTGTCTTCTTCTCATTTTAAAATTTCTTCCTATTTTTTTTGTTTTTCTCCCTCTGATTTAAACTTCCTTTTAAGTCTACTTCTGCTTTTCCTTTCCAGATATTATTACTCTTTCTCTCACTCTCTCTTTTAAATCTTAGTTTTCCTTTCCTACTCACCCTTTCAGAATCCATCCTCCCCTCTCTCTCTAGTATTGCTTTTTATCTCACACACCCTCTCATTGTGATGCAGTGGATATCATCTCAGGACAAGAAATCGGAAAGCCAAGTTCAAATTCTAGTTGAATTCATTGTAATCTTATAAGTGCAAATACCCTTGGGAAAGGTATGAATCTATCACTTCTCCCTCTAGATATGGGTTAAATAGAAGAACAGGTTGGGTTCTATAGTCTTGGTTGTCAACCAGTCTACCATAGAAATAATGGCAACCTACTGTAGAAAATACCCTGCCCAGTCAGTCATGTCTCTTTCACGACATGATCACCCAATTGTGTATCATGTATGGCACTTAGCTAACTGACTGCCCCTCTCAGTATAAAATTCTTTTCATTTTTTTGTCTTTTTCTTCCTTTTTCACTCTTTCTTTTACAATGCTCTCAATTTTTAAGCTACTTTATTTTTGTCATCTCTTTCTCATCTTTTATTTGTTTTTCGACTCACCTTTTCAATATTTAGGCCTTTTTATCTCTCTCTCTCTTTTTTACTTACCCTCACTTTTATTTATTTTCCCACTCAACCTTTCTATATCTATGTCATGGTGCCCTCCTATGAGGAATGGACTCTTCCTCTTTTCTTTAAACCTTGAAAGAACTTTACCAAGAAACAGGAACCACATCACTTGAGAACTTTCAACAGAAGCAACGACTAAAATGGATAGCACATGTAACTCAAAGAGAAAATAATGACATAATCAAGATTTTGACAACCCACACTACTTCAAACAAAAGGTTAGTAAAGAAAACTTTATCAATACTAAAGAGAGCAACAAATCTGTTTTCCTAAAAAAACTGCTTTAAGGTGAAAATTTGATTAATTTAAACTGAAAGTAGCATTGGCTGCTCAATCAATGAAGGCCAAATATTTCCTTACAAGGAAATGGCTAATATTACAATTAATATCAATTTCAAAACTGCTCTCATTTAATTGTCATAGAGAAATTTATTCTGCCTGCCATCAGCATGGCTGACACTAGACTTCTGGAGAGCAACACTATGTGCCTACTCGGTTTCATATTGTCAATTGACTTGAAGTAGAGTAACTACATTGAATCAATAGCTGCGTCTATTGCAAGAAAAGTTAGCTCACTGTTTTTGTACCAGAAAATTTGTCTCATCAGAGTTCATTTTGCACTTTTACAAATTTACCATTCATTTGTGCATTGAATACTGCTGCTATATCTAGTCTGGTGCTTCCACTATTCATCTTGAGGTTCTTGACAAAATCCAAAGAGGGCTCTGTAATGTTATTGATCTTGATTTAGCAGCTTGACTTCAGTCATTTTCTCACCAATGTGACCTGACTTTTCTCTGTCTTTTTTACAAATATTTTATGGCAACTGCTCTACCAAACCTTTCTCCAGATGTCCCAAATTTAAGAGTGCTACTAGATTGGCATATCGGTCCCACCTTTCCAGTATTAAAATAGCTAAATGCAACCAGCATTCCTATGCCAACAGTTTCTTTTCTCACACTTGCCACCTGTGGAACTCACTTCCATTTACCTGCTTACCCTGATAAATATAATCTTCAAAAATTTAAATGTAACATCAACCACCATATTCTATCCTCTTAAAATCTATTCATCTTTTGTCTTTTCTTCAATCCTCCCTATACTCAGTCTTTTCTCTCACTTTCACTCCCTGTAACTTCCTGCATACTAGTGGCATTCTGGCCTTACTTGGGGAGAAATGATTTTAAACAATTCACATTCAACATCCCATTCAGGAATTGTGTAGGATTGCGAATTCAAAATAGTTAATGTATGGGGATTACCCTCACCTTGGATACTAGGATGCCCACTGGATGGCATTCTATTTAAGTCTCTATAAGGAGCAGGCATGAACCATTTTCCCCTTTTTTTCCTCCATAACAACACAGCACTCTTTTCCAAAAACAACTTCATAGTCACTGGCAAACCTACTAGTTAATTTTAAACAAACCATGTACACACACACACACACACACACACACACACACACACACACACACACACACACTGTGCATAAATATATTTTTTTTTCTTTTTTTTAACTATTTGTAAACATGTAAATTTTTCTCTTTATCTATCTTATCTGAGCTATCTTATTTTTTTTGTTTATTCATTTCACCCCAAGCAAGATAATAAAGCCATGAAGATGCTAAAAATAATTTTTTTTAATTCATTTCATCTTTTCCATCTTCAACAATTACCTCCTGAAAAATGTACACATGCCAAAAGAATTCCAGTAAACCCTTAATAGTGGAAGCATCCAATTATAACAGTGTGATATAGTAGTGTAGTCAGCTTGTTAACTGGTTGGTGTGCTGCACCAGATATCTTCTTCTTTTTGATGTGCCGTGTCCCTTCAGGACATTGGTGATCATGGACTTCCACTTAGACATGTCTCCTGTCACTCTCAATATTTTTCCTCTTGGTATCTTTCCCAAACCCTGCTTTGCCATACATTTACTCAGGCCTATCAAATATGTCACTTTCTGCTTTCTCCTGTTTCTCTTTTTCTATATCTATCCTGTGAGTATTAGACTCTCTAGGCCTTCTTTCCTCATTACGTGTCCCAGGAATCTCAGCTGTCTCTTTTTGATGTTAAGTATGTTTTCTCGTTTGCATCTTCTTCAACACTATCAATGTTCATATGCTCAATCTATGATATCCTTAGTTTATGTCTGTAGAACCACATTTCTGCTGCCTCAAGCCTCTCCTACATCCTTGGGGAGATCATTCAACATTCAATGTCATACAGAAGAACAGATATAACACTCTTTTCTTTGTTTCTAATGAGGTCCTCCTGTCTCTCAGTACTCTGGTTAGCTTTTGAAATGTGTCCTTGGCCATGCCAATGCATCTTCGGATCTCAATATCACACTTTCCATCCTCTGTCAGAATGCTTCCCAGGTATTTAAATTTCCTTACTTGTTTTATTTTAGTTTCTCCGACCTGTAGTTGGCATTTTGGGGTCTTCTTTTTGCTGATGACCATACATTCAGTTTTCTTGAAGTTTATGCTCAGTCCTTTCTTCTCACTTTCTCTTGCTACCTTCTGTAGGAGGTCCTGCATTTTCTTTTGTGTGTCTGCTATCAGCACCATGTCATCTGTGTGTCTTACATTGTTGAGATTGTGGCTGCCAAAAACAAATCCTGGCAAGGTTTTATTTCTGTTAGAATTGTTTCATTGTATAAGTTGAATAGATCTGGTAAAAAAAACACATCCTTGTCTTACACCCCTTTCAATTTTTGTGTACCTACTGAATTCATTTCCTCTCTGTATGCAAGCTGTTTGCTGCCAATATAGGTTCTTGATTATCCTAATATATTTGCTGAAAATTTTCAGTTTGCCGAGCATGCCGACAAAGTTTTTGTGGCGTACTTTGTCAAATGCCTTTGCATAGTCTATAAAGTACAGATGAAGGTCCTTCTGCATTTGTATTGCTCTTTCAGATAGCATTCAGATTTCATTTAGATAGCATTCAGATTTCATTCAGATAGCATTCAGATTTCATTGCTCTTTCAGATAGCATTCAGATTTCATTGCTCTTTCAGATAGCATTCAGATTTCATTCAGATAGCATTCAGATTTCATTGCTCTTTCAGATAGCATTCAGATTTCATTCAGATAGCATTCAGATTTCATTGCTCTTTCAGATAGCATTCAGAGCACCAGATATAACTGGATGAATTAAGTAATTTTGTCAGTATCAGCTGACTATATCTTACCTGGGAAAAACTACCAACAAAGTCTGATAGATTTTTATGCCCTACTTCTTGTGAACAGAGATTAAACCTTTCCATTTCTACCTGTCTGTTTGATGGCGGTTGTCAGTAGTTGAGCCCAAATTCTGTCACTGTGTCCTTACAGAAAATCAATGAAATCCATATACTACAGAGTGTGGTAACCCTTTGCTGTTGGTTACTTGTTACTGTTGAGTGTTGGTGGTCAGCTTGAGGAAGAGAAAAGTTATACTAAACACATTCTGTAAATTTAACAGAATTTAATATAAAGTGAAAAGAAAAATGTGTACAGAATGTAACTTTTACGAAATGGCACCTGAGTGTTTTCTCTGTTCATTGTGTCTGTCTGTACAGTGAAATGCAGGTGTGTTAACAAATTTAGCTTGCTTGCACCCCTCACAGGAAATGACTGTCAAGTGCATTTGCTTACATAGGAAATCTCCCCCTGATAACAATGATTAATGACTTCACTTTATCTAGCCAGGCTTTAGAAAATTAAAATTTATAATGCTCATAGCTCACGTTTTATTATCTCCATATTTCCTTAAATTAACCAGATGGCTTTCTTACTGTTGAAGGATTCCTTGTTAGAAATCAAAATAATGATAATTATAAAAAATTGCAGACAATCGTCACAGAAAAGGGACATCTGGTTTCTCTCTAGTCTTCAGTTTCAAATCAATTTGAACCATATCAGTATTCAAACCTTGCACTCACTCTTTTCAAACAGCCACATTTAACCACCCAGATAGAATTCATAAAAAATATATCTAAGTTCCACTTATCAACACACCAAC
This sequence comes from Ascarosepion bandense, assembly GCA_037127315.1. NCBI lineage: Eukaryota > Metazoa > Mollusca > Cephalopoda > Sepiida > Sepiidae > Ascarosepion > Ascarosepion bandense. Next base: position 3,546,396 of record JBBBDQ010001389.1, read on the forward strand.
CTCATTATGGCTGAAATTTATTTCACGCTGATATTTGCACTTGAAAAGATGTTAATCTTACTTTATCAGCTATCAACATAACTTCTCATTTTCTTCTTCCAATTTCTGGTCCAAGGTTCGTGCCTCCTAAAACCAGAGTTGAATATGCCAGGCCATGTTTTCATTTTCTGTTTATTTAAATTTTAATCCTCAAATGTCATTCTTACATTTCTCCTTATAAATCATTGATTTGTTATCCTGTTACCTCTTCATTTTGTCTCTAAACCAAACACAAATTCATTCTACATATACATTGAATACTGACAGCCCAATGAATCAACAACACCAGAGCATTATCTTATGCCACATGTTCATGACTCCACTTTGAAGTATGGCAATATTTTTCAAACTGGACCTGACAAAAGCATACTACCAGATATAAGTAACCGATGAAGATGTTCCAAAGATAGTAACAACACCTTTTTGACTTTTCAAGTACCTTTTAATGTGAAAAATACTTTTTATTGTTGTTTTTTAGTTGCAGGCCATAGAACAAAGGTTAGCAAGCTAGTTTAGCAAAATCATTGTGGTAAATTTCAGCCATAAAGAAGGCTCTGAACTTGCTGCCAAGTACCTGACTAATCTGAATAAATATTTACTAATTTTTTGTTTAGTGTACCTGGCATTGAGTGATAGTTAACAAGTTAGTCCTCTGTAAACACTTGCTAGTGTAGTGAGTTTGAACAATACAGAGTGGTTTTGTTCTTGTAATCTAGTGCCTGAAAAAATTAAGTTTAGTGAATAGCAATTGACTGTTTTTTAATGGGAGAGAGGTGATTTAGGATTTTTGATGAGGACATTATTATTTTGGTAAAAATGGATGCATTCTAAATTACTAGAATATTATATTGTTACTTGATCAATGACCATGAAATTAGGGTTTGTCTCAACCAAGCAGATTCACTAGCACAAGTCAGTTGAAGCAAGCATTTTGATTATTTGATATTGTATGATTCTTGCTTTCAATTTCAAAACCTTAACCACCCACAACAGTTAATCTTATTGATTTTTTACTTTCTGAGTATCTGGGACCCGATATTAATCACTTTGGGGACCTCTTTTATAATATATGAAGGTATCATTAGATTCTATATGTTTAAACAATAAGGAAATCAATAAATTAATTGATTAAAATTTAAAAAGTCTTAAAACAGTTATAGATGTTATAGAGTGTAACAAGGCTCTTAGATTGATTGAAGCTTAGCCTTGTCTGGCACAAGGCTACAATCTAGAGGCAGCCATCAGATCTAACTACAGTAGGAAAGGTTTGTAAGACTAGTTAGCTAACTAGCCCTTCACATTGAGGCATCCATTTTTATTATCATTATTGTCATTTTGCATTATGTTTACAATCGGTTTTTTATGAATGTAATGCAAATGATAAACATATTTACAAAATGAGTCACATTGTTTCGTTATCAAGCATTAATTACCATCAGGGAAGGTCTTTAAACCAATGAATTTTCCAATTGATTTAAGTTTTACTGAGTATATAAAAATAACGAAACAAGAGAAGCAAAATGGTGGATAACCTTATTGAGCAAATAAATGGTGGAACAAGTGCTACAAATAGAAAAGGAGTGTTTAACAAGAAAGCATTGCTGAAAGCAACAAAATATAGGAAGACGTGGAGAGCCATTATCGCCTATGTTGTAAAGTGACTTAGCATAGAGATAGAATGAGAAAGTGAGAACATACGTGACAAGTTTCAGCAAATAAATAGAGAAACAAATACCTTAAAGGCAAGAGGAAATATAAAAGACCAAGTATTACTGAAAGCAACAAAAGACAGGAATATGTGGAGAGCCATGATCGCCTAAATCATGAAGAGTCATGATACAGAGAGAGATTTTGAAATTTCAGATGGGAAATAGCCTAATGAATCATAGAATGAATATGAGATGATTTTTTCACGTTAATGTTTTAAAAATCCTTAGGATAAAATTCTTTATCAAAACTGTCAATGTTGATCAGTTAAGACCGACCTATATGCATATTTAGCGTGTTCATCTTTGAAAATGTCTTAATATAAATAAGTTTTTCATATGAATATGCCATGCCAAATGCTGAAATTGTTGAGCAAAGGATTTTAAAGCTGAATATCTTTCATCTGGAAGGTAAAAGTCAGTTAACTTTCCTGTTTTGTATTGTTGTTCTGAATGTCATTGAAAGGCAAGTTGATCACTTTTAATTGTAGAGCTGATCAGATAGCATCAATGATTCATAAGCAAAATACTTTTTTTTTACAAGTCTGATATTATTAAAGAAAAAAAATGATATAAAATTATTATTTAAGAGTAAGCTCATATTCCATATAGTTTATAAGCTGGATGTAATGTGATGGCAGGCTGAATTTGGACTATTGGCCATGATTTGGTAATCCCTGCCTTAAAGTATATTATAGATATTTACTAAGCTTAATTTATTCTGGCACAAGACTAAAAATAAGGAGTGCCCAGTGAAGACATAACTTAATATACAGTTAGACTAAATCATTAACCTTTAATACATGTTGAAAAACCTACTAAGAATGTAATTTATGAGGATGAAAAGAACAGATTTTATTGACTATGGACAATGTTCCTGAGACTGCACTGAATCATAACGAAGTGTTTAAGCAAATAGTCATGGTATGTAATATCATTCGAAAAACTTTGGGTGCCCCTGCTATTCTCCTCGGGCTTCTTGACAAAATACAGTGAAAAATCTGTAATGTGATTGATACTAACTTAGCTGGCCGCCTGCAGTCACTCTCTCACCGGCATGACGTGGATTCCCTGTGCATCTTCTATAAATACTATCATGGCTTCTACGCTGATGAACTTAAACCACTGGTGCCCCCTAGGTGTGAGTTTGCACGAGATACTAGATTAGCAACTAGGTCCCACCCTTTTACAGTGAAACCGATGAAATGTCACCGCAATTTCTACTCCAACAGCTTCTTTTCTCACACTTCCCGCCTGTGGAATTCCCTTCCGCATGCTTGCTTCCCCGACGGCTATAACCTCCAGGAGTTTAAATGTAAGGTCAATAGACAACTCCTAACACACTAACCATCCCATTCTCTCCAACTCTCCCCCTATGTACATCCTAACTTGTCTATCGCCCTGTGTAACCCCCTGCGTTATAGTGACAGTGGAATGCCTTGCTTGGGGTGACATGATTAAAAAAAAAAAAGAAAAAAGTGCCAATTCCAATTTGGTAAAATTTAGAAGAGACAATTTCATATAGCTATATGCAAAATAGGCTTGATTAAATCAAAAATGGAGTATTGCTGCAATATCTGGCAGGACAAAACCTACCACAGACCTTTACCAGCTCAAATGATAATGAACTTTGCATTCAAATAATAAGAATAAACTCGTGGAGATTAACCTTACCTTGTCTGCCAATAAGTTTGCTTGGTGATGTTATTTGAGACTATAAAAGTAAAGAATATGATAAAATCTACTAAAAACTATATTTTTATTATTTTCTATTTTTTCCAGCCTACACATTTAGTTAATTCTCCTCTTTTGTTTTAGTTTCAAAAACAAGTTAATTTTGAACAAATTTTTTAAACTACTCTTTTGTTTCAAACGATCCTTCTATTCTGAACATAAGAATACTTGTTTTTTTTTTGGGGGGGGGGGGGTTGTTATTTTTTGTTTAATTATTTCACCCTAAGAAAAGTGGGGAATGCCACTAGTATGCAGGAGGTTACAGAAAGTGAAAGTGAAAATGTAGCAGAAAACACATTTCATCACACAAAAATGCACTAAAACACAATTTACACATAGTGGTGACAAAGCCAAATTTATACAATTATCAGAAAACACACACGCACATATATATATATATATATAACTACACACCAATTTTCATTTAGCTAAGTCACACATAAGCTGCACTCTACTCAAAACAAATATCTAATCAAACACAAACATACCAAAGTGCTGGCCATTTGTGTCTACAACTATGTTCGTGTGTTTCCTTTATATATAAATATTTATATATAAAGGAATATTTATAAGAAAAGCTGGACACAGAGTGAAAGAGACATTTGGTGCACACACACACATGCTAATCACAAAGGCTACAAGAAAGCATGGCTGACTGCCCATCTAACCATTAGGCTGTGAAAAGGACCTCTAGTAAGCACAGAAAGAGAACAGACTTCATTATCAACGCAACAAGCCCAAACTGATAGCCAACAAGCAGTCAGTCATATTAAGTATACTCTCTTCCATACTCTCATTTTCCTCTCATATACAGTACATTTGAATGTTACACTATGTGACATAGCAGAGACATTTTCATATTTTGTAAATGAAAATCAATTTTTGGTCATTTCTCCAAACCAGAGTCTAAATTGTTTTTTTACTCCAACTTCCACCCCTGATCAAAGCAACAGGACATCTCTCTACCAGAGATTTCCTCTATCATCAGGTTGTCTTGTTATTTTCAGCTTGCCATGTGGTGCATGACAAAAAATTTTTTTTAACAGCAAAGCCTATGATGATTTTCTTCCTTTTTCAGTTATCCGTTCATGCACAAGTATATTTTCTCTCTTCTTGAATTGTTATTCTTTATGAGAAGAAATATGTGCAAAATTCCTCTGGGTGTTGAAAACCTGCAATTAACTTACTTTGAAAAGTTTTCCAGCTTTTCTATTATAAAATAGCATCATTGCATTGTTACAAACTCCTTTGATTATTTCTATAAAAATTCAGTCTTATTCTACCATCTTGGTTTGTTGAGAAAAAGGTAATAGAAAAACTGGCATTAATTCTTGGTAACCATATTCACATAGAATCTTTACACTTTTATCTTCAGCCAATTTCTCATCATTGACATTGTCCTCCTCCTCTCTCTTCTTCTTCATTGTACCATATCCCTTCAGGATGCAGGCAACCATGGCTGTCCACAATTTACTGTCATTTGTAGCTCTTAATTAATTTTGTCTTCTTGCTATCTCTCTAAAACCTTATCTCCCATCCAATCACTCAAGCACACTAGGTAAGTTTTGCATTGTTGTTTCTATCTAAACTTATTTATAAATGGAACTTTGTCTGTGTGTGTGTGTATCTGTGTGTGAGTGTGTGTTCGTTACCTATAGACTCCAAAATGGCTGAACCGATTTTCTTCAACATTTACACAGTTGTACTATAAGCATCTGCGAGTGGTTTAGAAAGGTTTTGTGTTGAGGTACCCCTGATAAATATCAGAAATCGATAATCAAAAAAATCGGGTTATAGAAGGAGTGGTCCGATTTTAATCAAATTTGATACACTCATAGACAAAGACATAAGAAACGATATTCAGAAGTTTCAAGGTTGCAGTTCTTACAATAATGAAGAAAATTTGATATCGATACAAGGAAATCAAAATTTGACTTACATCCATTCATTTTTCTTTCAGTCTACAGTTTCGCTCTAACTGGAAACAACTATTGTGTTTTAGTCTTTTGTGCCAATGTCCAAAGAGTCTGAGCTCCAGGACCATGGATTAGTTTTAAAGCTTTCAATACACCCGAGCAATGCTGGGCTATACTGTTAGTCTTACTTACTTTCAATCTGTCCTGTGAATAAAAAATTTTCCAAGCTTTCTTTTCTCATTATGTGCTCTAGAAATTTTTTTTATAATCATATCTCCCCAAGCAAGGCAGTTTACTGCCACTGGTGTGCAGGGGGTTACATAGAAGGAAAGTTATGGGAAAAAGTGACAGGTTATTGGGGTTGTCAGAAAGTGGGTAAGAGAAAGATGAGAATACTGATGAAAGTGGAGTGGATGGAGAAAGGATCATGAGAGAGAAGATGCAGGTTAGTGAGATAGGAGATGATTATTGACCTTACATTTAAATTCTTGGAGATTGTAGCTATCAGGGAAGCAAGTAAATGGAAAGGAATTCCACAGGCGGGAAGTGCGAGAAAAGAAGCTGCTGGAGTAGAATTTGCATTTACAATTTATTAGTTTTACATTAAAAGGCGGGACCTAGTTGCTAATCTTGTGGCTTGAGTAAATTCATATGTAGGGGACACCAGGGAGCTAAGGTCGTTGAAGCCATGAAAGTATTTGTAGAAGAGACACAGGGAAGCTACATTGCGTGGTGAGAAAGTGACTGTATCTGAGCTGCCAAGTCAGGAGTGATCACATTATAGATTCTCCGTTACTTTTACATGCCACATGACCATAAGCCTAAACTACAACTTTATTCAGGAAATTCTTTCTGAATCTAAGTATAAGTAATGATGGTTGCATAGCCATGCAGTTGGAACATTCACTTTCTGACCATGAAGCCTGGGTTCAAATCTCACCATGGTCATTTTGTCAGGAAGGTGACTTCTTGATGTTATTGGTCTGGAGAAGGCAATTTCAGGATGTGGCACATTTGGAAAGTGCCTGAAAGTCATCCCACAGGTTAACAGCCTTGTGAGTGAAATTAGGTAGACAAAACTCTTTAGATAGGTATATGGTCTCTCATATATAAAAATATAAATATAGATGATCTCTTGTATATAAAAAACACCTGGATGTAGAGCTGGTGATCCACATCTGTATTATCCATCGAAAGAAGTCTATGACTTTTACTCATAGCACCAGGGTCTGAGTGTAGCAATGGTTGACCGTGTTGTGCTGGATGGGAGTGATGATGAATTTTCAACCAACCCTTGGTTGATCAAAGGATGATGACCTGTGTCCTTTCAGTTTCTATTTTCTCTAAAATTTTGTCATTGCTCCCATATTCAGTCCATAGAATTCTCAGTATCCTTCTGTAGAATCACATTTCTGTTATCTCTTCATCTGCAAGCAGAATGTCCAGTATTTACTGTCATATAAAAGGATTGATATTATGTAAGAGTTCAGTATTCTTTTCTTTGTTTCTTATGAAATTTTCCAGTCTCTTAATACATTTGAAAGGCATCATTTATTATCTCAATGCACCTTTGAATTTGAGTGTCACACTTTCCATCCCCTGTTAAAATACTTCCCAGGTATTTAAATTGCTGTACTGGTTTGATTTTGGTGTCTCCAATTTGTAATTTGCATGTTGGTCTTAACCCTTTTTGCTAACACCCTTCATTTTATGTTCTTACAATTGATGTTTAGTCCTTTATTCTCACTTTTCATTTATTACCTTCTGTGAGAGTTCTTTTAGTTTTTTTTTCTGCATCTGCTATCAACACTGTGTCATCTGCATATTTTATGATGTTAAGATTGTGGCTGCTAATAATGACTCCTGGTAGGACTTCTGATTCTTTCAGATTTGATTCACTGTATAGGTTGAATAATGTAATGAAAACGGAAGCCAGACTAAACTTAAAGGTAAGCTTTATTGTACTTTGTTAGTAATTGTAGTTACACATGGTATAATAATCCACTTGCTTATATATGCTAGATGAACATCGTCTATTATGACTATTCCATTCATAAAAAAGGGATGAAATTGGTATTGAATACTTTTGATACTACAAATAAATCCATTAAGAAGACACATTTCTGTCTTGCACTCTTTTCTATTGTTTTTTTTTTTTTTGTATATTTACTAAATTCATTTTCTGTCTATATGCCAGTAGTTTGCTGCCAGTATTTGTTCTGGATTATTCTAATATTCTTCCCAAACTTGTTTCCTGTTTAGGATGTGGTCTCCGGTTTTCTCTTTTCCAATCTTTTCACTCTTTTCTTCATTTTTTTTTTTCAATTGGAGTAGATAGACTAAACTATCGCCTGATTCACACTCCACCCATGTCTACTGAACAGGTGAAGAGGCTCATCCCTTGTTCCCTGTTTAGGATGTGGTTTCCGGCTTTCTCTTTTCCAATCTTTTTACTCTTACGTAGCCCCCTGCGCATCAGTGGCATTATCACCTTGCTCGGGGTGATATGATTAAAAAAAAAAAGTTAAATCTACCTAGTAGTTGTAACAATTCTTTCTGATGTACTTTATTAAATGCTTTTGCATAATCTGTAAAACATAGGTATATATACTCTTGCATCAAAACTTGATTTTGTTTTATTACCAATCATTTTATGTCTTTATCTCTAGCAAAGTACAATACAACAAATGTATAAATGACTGAGGGTGATTCTGTGCAAGTCTCCTGAATTATAGCCAAACTGCACAAAGAAAATGGAGACCGCATTCAGAATGAAATAAAGGCTAGCTCTAAGTAAGCTCTTTAAATAACTGAAAAATCTTTCAAATATTTTTCTCTTGTTCTTCATAAAGTAATTAATTATGTCAATGTAATTAATTAGTTCTTTCAATTAATTTTAAATTTCCACTTGCTCTTTGGGTTTTTGACTCCATTATGAGGAGTCAGTTTGCTTTCTTTTCTTTTTTCACTTTCTGTCTGTCAAATTCTAGAAAATCCATTACAGACAAATAGTGTTCCTTTTCTTTTGTTATTGTTGGGCATTTGATCATTTTTACAGCAAATTAAATAAAAGAGAAGCAAGTTTTAAGGAAACTGGGAGAGCAACATTATAGAATGTTGCATTTTCTACTCAATTGAATAAAAGTTTTTACACCTTCAAAAAGAATATTTTTAAAGCACCTTTTTAGTTCATGGTGTGAAAGCATTAATTAGCAATAAGGCTGTCAATTATTGACAATTATAAGATGAATGATCATCATATTTGGATGACGTCATCATATATATTTTACCCATGCATGAACCATGAAAAGACTTTCACCACAATAATTGCATATGAAAAAAATCAAGAAGTATAAGCAGTAAATTGTTGTTATCCCATGGCAAGTGGACAAAGTAATTCTCGTAAGGTCTGTCAATAAACTCAGGATGCTGAAGATAACATCAATCAGCTAAGTGGCAAATCTTTAACTTTTATTAATTCTCTCTCTCTCTCACACACACACACACACACACACACACACACACACACACACACACACATATATATATATAACATCCACTTTTTCACAAATACCTTTGGGAAAGTTATGCATCTATCATTTCTCCTTCCCACCCCCAGTTATATAGTAGGCCACTTTTGCCCTCACTGCTTGATGAGCCCTATATAGTTGAAATCTGGGTAGCAAGTAAGTGGTGAACATTTTGTTCATTTTTTATATATATATATATGTGTGTGTGTGTGTGTGTGTGTGTGTGTGTATATATATATATATATATATATATATATATATATATATAACTGTATTTTTGGGCAGCAATACTTATTTTATACCAGTTTCATTTAAGATGGCTGACAGGGTACTGTGATTAAGCTACCAGACTAAGTCTACAGAGGACTTTTGGAAAATACGACAATAATAACCTCATTCACATATAAAAATAAACGGCTAAAAACTAATGGGCTTATTAATAATAAAAAAGACAAAGCCAACATGCAGTGACATCAACTGTGAATGTACATACAAAGTTCTGACCATGTTTAGGGAATAAAAACACATTCTGATCTCTGTAGATACACATGCATAAAAATTTGCATATTCAATTAAAAAGTCATTCTTAATAATGGCTAATATAATAACTGAAAGCATTTTTTAATGTCCAGGAAAGAAAATACTTGTATGAATACAAGAAAAATTGAATAAAAAGCTTAATCATAATATCTTGTCAGTTGTACTTAGTGTGCTTAGTGCTTAGTGTGTGTGTGTGTGTGTGTGTGTGTGATAAAAATGTAGTTTTAAGGTATGCTATATATACCTTAAAACTATGGGTAAATTTGTTTGATATAAGAGTTAGAGCACATGTAAATATAAAAATAGACATTGTGGCCAATGCTGAATGGCGACAGTCTCTTTCATGCTTTAGAGAGAGAGAGAGAGAGAGAGAGAGAGAGAGAGAGAGAGAGAGAGATGAATATCTGTAACAAACTTAACTGGAATTCAAAATTGCTTTGACAATTTCTTGTTCTGTGTTGCTAACCATTAAGCCAACTACACATTGTTATATTCACTTTGCACAAATACCCTTGTATCCATCTCTTCTTATTCCCACTCCAAGCTATAGATTAAATAGTAAGCCATTTTGGGCTCTTTAAACTTTAAACTTGGCAACCAGTCTTACATCTGAAAATCTCTGGCCATTTCAAAAAGCTGTCTACGACAATAAGATAGTATGATTCATTTATTAGACCTGCAAAATCAATATGAAGATGTGACCATGGGCGGTCAGTTTCTGGCCATGGATTAAACTTAAATGGTGGTGCTTTAGCCGCCAAGGCACAGCTTTCACACGACTTTATCAATGTTTCAATGTCTCTATCTATGCTATACCAGTAAACACAACTTCTCAATATGTTCATTATCCTGGATATACCAGGGTGTCTTGCATGGAATTTTTTCAGGATTCTTTTATGTAGTGCTAAAGGTACCACTTCTGTCACTGTACATGAGAACATTGTCACATATTTAATAAACTTCAGAGTCTCTTTTATTCTTGTCTTTTAATTTATTTTTCATTTCAATAATGAAGTTGTCATCTAGCATTTTCTTTTATATCCTCCAGCATTACTGGTAGTTCCCATACAGTATTGCACAAAATGTTTTTCACCTTTGCCTTTGATTGTAAGCAGCAACAACTGTGTCTTAGAAGGGTTCATTATTCCTTGGAATCAGTCTGAACAATCTGTCTGCATGACTTACCTTACTCAAACAGCAAGAACTCCATTCTGAAATCATAATTTTTAAAAGAATGATTCTCTATCATGGCAATCTGTTAGCCGTATGAGTTGGTAATCCTATTTTTGACCTATAAATTGCTAACAACAGTTTATGATTCATCTGCAATGTAAGTTTTCTCCAATGAATATGGAAGTTTTTAAGGATAAAAATAATCCCTAAGCTTTCTTTTTTCCCCTGGAAGTAGCATTCTGGATGCATGTGCAATCAATTTAACAGATTTGTCATCGATTTTATGCATAATACAAGCTCCAATACCATCCAGACTCGCATCACTTGCCACAGTCGATTCTTTTTAAAATTATAGTATGCAAAAAATAAGCCTAAAGTTAGGATACTTTTTATTTTTTGAAATGCTTCCAGATACTTCAATGTCCAGACTTATTTTGAGTCTTTCGTCAAAAGTTTATTTAGCGACCTTCTTAAACAATACATGTTTTTCACAAAAACATTGTAAGAGTTAGCTAATCCCAGAAAACTTTGTAGGGAGCTAACATTTTCTGGAGAAGGCATGTCAAACTGGATACCATCCTTGTCGATAATATGTCCCAAGTACTTAGTCTTGTCCATAAGGAGTTTACACTTTTTGTCCCTTAGCTTGAATCTATACGCCTGAATTCTCTTAAAAACTTTAAAAACATTTTTCTTATATTCCTCAACAAAATATCACCAAGGTATGTGACTGTGAAGTCGAGACCACTTAGTATAATGTCCATGACTTGCTGGAAGATAGCTGGAGTGACCTTAATGCCAAACAGCAAATGATTAAATTTATATAATCCTGTGTGTATTTATGGTAATAAATTTTGAAACTTCGTCATTGACTTGAATTTTTAGATATGCATCACTAAGGTCTATTTTTTAAAAATATTATCTCCATTAACCTGTGCGAAAAAAGTTTTCTGGCATAATAAGTAGGTAGTTGTAATCTTTGAGAGAATCATTTGAGCCTGTGGAAAAATCCATACAGATGCATATCTCCTTTGGCTTTTTTAATATATACTGTTGGTGGAGCCCAGTTGCTATGCTCGACTTTGGACAACACATTGATTTTTTCATGTCTATCAAGCTCGTCGTACATTTCTTTTCTTTTTAAAGACTGGTTGTACACTTTCTTTCAGCTTGAATTTTGTTTTTAAGTTGTTACATTTACCAAGCCCACAAGAAAATACTACTGGAAATTTATTTTTAATTCTCTATTTAAAGCTTCTGTTTCGTTGAAAGAACTCACTTTTCGACAAAATGAACTGATTGAGCAGTCTCACAATTTGAAATTTTTTATCCAATCTGTACCAAAAAGATTATTTACATTTTTCATTATGAATATTTTTAATTTTAATGTTTTTTATTTAATGTTCCATTTGCAATAAATTCACCTACAAATTTAATTTTCTCACCTGTGACAAGCTATTTTGTTAAACCATTGATGTTAGTTTTCCTATTTTTCTCCAAGTATAAACATTTATTATGCTTAAATCAGAACTGCTGTATAGTTGTAACTTGATATTTTTGTTCAGGATTTTCACCTGTACAAATTTTTTCAAATTCTGACTTGAAGATTCATTACTGTTAGTCACTCTAATAAAATTCTTAACATGCTTTTTAATTTTCATCTTGCAATGAGATTTTTTTGTCCTTTTTTCCCAAAACAAAAGCATTCCTTTTTTTTTAATGAACAAACATCACAGAAAAGTCGTCCTCCACAAGCATAGCAGGGGTTAAGTGTAATATCTTTTTTCTTCTTCACAGTTTTATTTTTATGGCGCACCTTTTTAATGTACAATACACTGCTTATTTCAATATTCTTAGTGTCCTGCTAAACATTTATACGTCTCTGACAATCTTCTGCCAGATTTTGCAGAGATAAGTTTTTGAGTTTATTTAGAACCCTCTTCCTGATTTCTGTGTTTTTAGCTATCCCTAAACTTTGCTTAAATATTAAGCAATTGAAATTGTCGGGCTTAGTTCTACCAATTTGAATTCCTCACACTGATTATTCACAATACTCACAAATATAGTGAAGTCATCCTTGTCATTTTTCAATAAGTTCATACACTTCCATCTCTTATGGAATAATGACATTTTTGGACTGAAAAGCTCTGAAAGTAATGTAACCATTTCCTTAAATGTTAAGTCACATTTCTTCTTTGTTAGAGTATAATTCATGAACTTTGCATGTTTGACATTGCCTAATGTTTGTAAAACTAGTCTAACCTTTTTCTGATCTAACCAATTCCCACAATCCATCTTGTAAATGTCTTCATATTTGCAGAAATACAATGCAAAAGTTACATCTTCCTCAGGCCTGTAGTTAAAATCTGTTATTGCTTTCACAATAGGTTCCTGAGAAAAAATTTGAATCATCATTAATGTTGCTTGTCAACATTTTCCTCTGTTTCAAAAAGAATTCCTCAAATTTTTTGAGTCTTTGTTCAAGATGTTTTTGTTTTTTCCTTAAAATGTCCAACAACTCTTTTTTAAACTTCTCCATTTTGTACTTGAACTAAAGTATATATTTTATATATTTTTCTTTTTTTTTTTCACAACTGTCAATCACAAAAACTTTTTAATCTCCTGCAATTATTTCCATATAACACTTTTATCCCAAGAAATCCTCTCAATGTTACATGTTTTTCGCAAATTGAATTTCCATTTCCATGTAATTTTTTATTACGTTAGTTATAGTCGGTATAGTATTGTGTTTTTTCCTTTTCTTTTTGACTGTTGTGTTTCACACAATTAATTGATATCATGTAATCCTTGAAAATCCTTGTAGCCAAAAAAGCGCTTATATTTTTTGTACTTTTGATTTTCCTTTACCAATGTTCCTTGGTGAATTTTTAAGTGAAACCTTAGTTTGTAAGAATTGAGTTAGTAACTTTTTTCTGTGTGTTTTTGCTGATACTGTGTTCTTGTATCATTATATCTGCAAACATTTAGTTGAGTTCTGGCACAAAATCTTCATCACAAAATATGTTGTGTTGGTGATCTTTTTTTAAAGTCAGCCAAAATTTTGTCAACAAAATCTTGCGACCAAAACTCTTTGTTACTAAAATGTTGTATTGGTGAAAGCCACAATCTTTGTTACCAAAATGTTGTATTAGACCAAAGTTGTTATCTTTGCCGCCAAAATGTTGTATTTTGTCAACGGCACAATCTTCAAAGCCAAAATGTTATATTTTGGTCAAAATATTCTATTCTGGTCAATGGCACAATCTTTGTCGCCAAATTATTCTATTTTGGTCAACAGCACAATCTTTATCATCAATGTTGTAACCCTAAAAGGTTATTGCATTATTAAACACCAAGATTGAGGTTGAGAATAATAGTATGCCAACAAGTACAAGACTCACATACTGCATGAAGTAGATACACTGCTAGTGAACTGCTAGTTAGTATAATCACTCTACTCTACTACCATTTACTCCAATAGTGTCCATGTATTTAAGAGGATAGGAGCATTCTATTCCTGTATACAACATGCAGATGTGTATTTTTATGAAACAGCAAAAATATGCAAACTAGCTAGCAAAAGAAAATAGAATTGTTTTGGAAATATTTGATTGTTTTGTAGGATAATCTTCTGCCCAGTCAGTCATGTCTCTTTTGAGACATGATCGCCCAAGCATGTATAATGTATGGTACTTAACTGACTGATACTACACAGCAATTCAGTCTGAACATGGCTAAGAAACCATAACACAGCTGATGACATTAGAGTCAAAAAGTCAAAAAGTATCATACTTCAAAACAGAAATATGACGAGAACAAACACGAAAACTGTAAAAACAAAGAAGAAAATACTATTTAGATAAAGGTGCACCCATCTAATAGAGAGATGAAAAACATGCTGAGATGGCTCTGGCAACCCATGTGGTCACTGGGTCTTTTAATGATAATTTTGAAATGTCTTTCATTTTTCTCTATGTCTTCTCTCAGCTTCCTATTTGTAGTCATCATTGGCAGGGCCAGCTTTAAGTTTTTCTTTCTTCTTCTTTTTCATCAATGTAGAATTGTCAGTGTAGTCCTCCTAGCAACCCACACATAATAATCAAGAGGGTTACAGCCTGAAGAGTTATGTGGCTAGATTTCCAGCAGGCACCCACTTGACCCAGGGCAGCACTGCCTCCTGTTGAGTCTAAGGTCCTGTTCAAAGATGAATGGAGTATAACATTGCTATCACTAGTGGTCACTCCAAACACCTTTGTAATAACCATTAGAACCATCCAACTCTTTCTGAATCCCCTGCACTGTCCTCAGATTGACACCCAAACACTCTTAAATATTTGTATTGAAGCTTCTGGCGTAAATGAATGATAATCAGTACAACATGCCATTCTCAAATTTCTAGCAGAGTAAATTGTGTCATGGTGGTCTTTTTCTTGTGGATGGTGACCAACTGACCCTACTATACTGTGTCATCAACAAAATCAAAACAATGCATATGCGCAAAATTAAAAAAATATTGAATCTCTACAATTTACCCATCACACAATATATATATATCTATATATATAAAAGGCAATCTGTGAGTCTGTGTGTGACTGTAATCTATGCATGCCTACATTTTTTAAGTCATGCCATTCAAACTTTCTAGGGACATATATCTAAAGCGAAGCCAGGTTGACATATACTTTTTGAGTTTAAGTTCAGCAATTTTTACCTTTCGCACATTTTGGCCAATGGACCCAATTGTTTACATTTGCTCCGTAAAACATCTAAGATCAAAGATGGTTGCTAGATTACATCACAGAAATCAAATCCCACGTGTCAAACATGACTAAAAATAAAATGAGCCTTTATATTTAATTTTTATTCTTACATTTTAAAAATTAATTTGGTCAACGAAAAAATGTGAAAATTTTTCCCCGTAATTTTGAAACAAAAGAAATATGTCTTTTTTTTTCAGATTTAATATTTCATACTTCAGAAAATAAAATTAAAAAATAAATAAAGCTTTTTTTTTGCTAAATATTTCATGCAGGAAATCAACTATCTGTAATTTGTGTGGCATTAATGTAACTTTTTCCTCTAAAATTAAATGTGTACATTTTTAAATATTCTTTGAAAATTTCTGAAATTCATTTTGTCAACAAAAAAGTAAATATTTTCCCCCCCGTAATTTCGAAACTAAAACAAACGCAATGTTGTTTACAATGTTATGCAAAACATCAACTCACATTTACGTAAAACAAAAGAAAATAGATTTTTTTAATGGAATTTTTTAACAGTTTTTAAACAACAATTTCTGATATAATTATTTTTTATATAACTGAGTTTTAAAGTGAGGCAGTGACTACAAAAAAAAATTAAAAAATGTTCTGAGTTGTATGGGCAACACCTGGCTATGATGCTAGTATATATATATATATATATATATATATATATATATATAAATAAAAAGACAAATGAAAAACTATTCTTAGCTGATGTGTTTTGTCCTCTGATGGACATTATCAAGGCAAATGTAGGATTTATTTTTCACACATATTTATATACAAGAGAATGAAACGTGTCAGCTTAGAATTATTTTTCTTTCTTATCTCTTTTTATTAATTTTGTTCCTCTACAGATACACTCTATTTGAGTAACACATTTCGTTCTCTAAACTAAAGTAATGTTTTTGTTGATGAGAGTGAGATATAGAAATGTGAACATTGGTTGCAATAATGTACCAACAGAAAATGCCGAAAATTTAATTTTCTTTTTTCTTTAGATGTGTCTGGACATACAGTCTAGCCGATCTCATTCAGTTTCCCTAAACTTTTGTTCATTTTCATCACATTTATTATTAATTTCATTTTTTTTTTTTTTTTTTTTTGATGAGGATACATTTGCAATGCATTTCAAAAGTTTTCTCATATGGAAAAAATAATTTGTGTTTACCAATATTATATGATCACATTTTTTAATTTTTTTTTATTCTCATATGAATGTGTGAGTTTATCTGTGAATTCATTATTTCATCTCTTCACTTCCATGGAAATTTTCTAAGCGCAGCTCAGCTGTGGTACAAGGCCAGAAATATGGGGCACCCAGTGAGTGTCGAACTCACTACTCAATTGTAATGATTCTCCACTTTTATGTATGCCAATATTTATTCTTATGTATGTGTTTTGCTTTGTTTTTTTTTTTTATATTGACCTATATTTCTGTTATGGTGAAACACACCTATTCCGCAGATAATGAACTCTCCCTCCTATATTAATAAGAGTTAACAGGAAGTTAATGGAGGAAGTACTTGAGAAGTTCATAGGAGTTCTTAGACTTCTATTGCAGTTCAGTAGAGCTACTATGCAGTTGATATTAGTCGGCAGTTAGCCGAATACTAAGGAGTCAGCTTTCAGTGGAAGATTACCAAGTTCCTAACACTTTGGGTATGTTAAGTTGATTAGCAACTGACATAGCACGATTATAACCTTCAGTGTGAAAACTACTCCACAACAATTTCTTACTTTGTTGAAGATTTGTGGACTTATAAATAATGATAATGATATGAGGGTTTCCCCAAAAGTGTATATGCTGTGTTAATATCATCCTCCTGCAGAAATGTGTATGCAACTAACATACTACCTACCAAGTCAGTAAATAGTGTTACCTACACATATTCAATTTTCTGCAAGGAAAATTGATTCACTGTGTTGTGACTAAAAATTTTTCTCACCAAAATCAATCTTAGACATTTGTAAATCTATCATTCATCTATGCATTGAATACTGTTGCCATATGTAATGTGGTACTCCTGCTATATATCTCGAGATATTGTCCGAATGTTTTATTTCTCCAAGTGCTTTCAGCTATACTTTTAGCCATTATTGAGGATGAATTTTATTTCACTTTTAACAGAATATATAAAGTATTTGTGTAAGTATGTAGAATCATAGGTAAGTTTTATATTCTGAACACGGCACATTGTTGCTGTGTTCATAGTTGATATCATTAAATGTTGAATTTTTATTTTTTTATTAATAATGCTTCCACTATTTTTTCTGACAAGAACAAATTATAGGATCACATGAAAAATTATACAAAAATACTAATCCATAACACTTTGTCATTTTTAATAAAACTTGCACATATATATATATGTATGTATGTATGTATATATAGGCGTCACTGGAAGGGATTTAAAGAAGCAGATATGTCACCTTCAATCTATTGTTCGACAAGCGTCATGCTGGATTTGGCGCAATTCGAAGAAATTCGCAAAGAAAGCATGACGTCGTCTACTTCTTCCGTTCTCGTTCTGCTCTTGAATTTTAAAAAACTGTTAAAGCGTTTTCATCTGTCTCAATGTGCCAATTGATTTTATTTTTCTGTCATTTACTTTGCCCAGTAGCGATTGCTGCTGGTGGTGCCAGGGGTGGCAGTCCCGCTTTAAACCACCGAAACTGTGTATTCACCCTTGGTTAGCGGCTGATGAGGGCAAAGTAAATGCACATGTGGTCATTGGTCACATGTTGTATGTAAGAAAAAAAAAAAAAAAAAAATTATACTCACTCATACACAGTAAAAAGAACCTTCAGATATTAGAGCCCATCTCCATTAAATTAAAATAACCCACACTTAATAAAATCAGATTTCAATCTGGCCATAACACATTACATTGCATTTAGACATATGGTTCTGTTAACATGCCCAGTTAGTCATGTCACTGTCAAGATATGATCACCTAAAGGTGTATCATGTATGGCATTTGACTGACTGACTGACATGGTTCTAAATTTCTAAATGAAAATAACCCACACTTAATAAAATCAGATTTCAATCTGGCCATAACACATTACATTGCATTTAGACATATGGTTCTGTTAACATTTCGGTCTCTCACACAGTGTGATATAGAACTGCATTACAAATTTACAAACTGTGTCTGCTATTTGGTGACTCTTATCGTTGCTTAGCTATGTTTTATGTTAACACAAGCTAAAATCATCATTGATGGTGGATTTCTTTATGTTAACGTCCCTGTAACCTCTCTGAAGATGGCTCATATGAACCAGCATAATAATAAAAATATCCAAATGTTGGACAATTTTTGTCTTTATTTTCACCTGAAATTAAAACCAAAATATGATATTTAGAACAGCTCATGATTAAGCATAATAGACATTCATTGTCTGTTATATTTAACAGTATATGTTTAGAAAATTATCTGTTGCCTTGATACAATATATATATATATATATATATATATATATATATATATAGTCATCTGCAGACAGATCTGTTTCGCTGTATCACAGCTCATCAGTACAGTTAGACTCCGACTGCTTTTAACCCAGGATTGAAACTCGACCGAAGTGGCGTCAGTCGGTGGTTCTACCTCTGCGCCATGGGCGCACAGAAGAAGAAGGCAGACTTTTAGCATGTATATTATCATTATACACACCCAATAGCCAGAGTGCTCTAATTCATTAGTGAATGAGCGATACAGACCCCAACCTGCCACCACCACACTGTTATGGCAGTATTGGAAAATGGGATCGTAACACAATATATAAAGGATTCTCTCTCAATTAGTTAATCGTCATTGAGCTGAATGAAATTGCTCATGACTGGCGATAGACAAAAGACAGCAAACACAAAATTATATATTTAACAATTAATAAATTTTATTTAGATAATGCACAAAATTATTTGACAAATGAAAATCTTATAGAGTCTGGGGCAAAATAAAAGTAAAAAGAAAATAATATCAAAAGGAAACATCTCGGGGATGGGAATTTCTAGTTTATTATATTAATATTATCTTTTTCTCTCAAATGGTTCAAAATCTGCTAACATGCATTTTACAGTAAAGAGATACATATATGCAGCAATAATATAACAAAAGATAGATAAGTGACTAATCTGATATTAGTATGCATATTTCTTTTTTTCACTTGTCTTTTCTGTTTCTGGATTTTTAGATTTCGTTTGAAGTCTTTTTATTTCTCTTTTACTTTTTCTCTTTTCTTTTTCTTCCTCTTTGCTTTCGTCTTGTGTTGGAGATACGTGATTTATTTTATTTTCTTTTTTTGATTTTGTCTTCCTCTTTGCTTTTGCTTTGAAGTTGAGATGCGATGACTTAATCTGTCTTTCTGTTTTCCCTTCTCTTGGATTGTGCTGTGTTGAAGACTGTTTTGAAGGAGTTAAATTATGAGAGGCTCATCCCTTGTTCCCTGTTTAGGATGTGGTTTCTGGCTTTCTCTTTTCCAATCTTTTCACTTTTCTTTCCTTTTTTCTTCTTATTTTTTTTATTCATTTATTTTTTTTCTTTTCAATTGGAGTAGATAGACTAAACTATCGCCCGGTTCACACTTGACCCATGTCTATTGAACAGCTGTAGAGACTCGTCACTTGTTCCCTGTTTAGGATGTGGTTTCGGGGCCTTCTCTTTTCCAATCTTTTCACTCTTTTCTTGTTTTAAATTGGAGTAGATAGACTAAACTATTGCCCGGTTCACACTCCACCCACGTCTATTGAACAGGCGTAGAGGCTCATCCCTTGTTCCCTGTTTAGGATGTGGTTTCCGGCCTTCTCTCTTCTAATCTTTTCACTCTTACATAGCCCCCTGCACATCCGTGGCGTTACCGCCTTGCTCGAGGTGATATGATTAAAAAAAAAAAAAAAAAAAATTTAGGTTTCTTTGAACCAATCTTCTTCTCGAACTTCGTCCAATTTCTGTTGATTTTCATTAACGCACTTACAGCAGTATAACTGACCTCCAATCAGATTAAATCTGAATTGGGAACTGAACTGATAGTGGTTCTGACTTTTGCGCCTCAACCTGTCACGTGTCGACTACACCCCAAATATCGTGTTACCCCCCCATGTGGACAAAAGCAGGTTACTAACCTTGGATTTAAGTGTGTCAGGATGTCTGGAAGATATCTGCTCCAATCATTGTTCTATTATGTGATCAAAGAAAAGGAAAGTATGTTCTCTAATGTCGCTCATTCAATCTTACATGCAAGGCTCTGAAATTAAACCATTTGTTTCACCTTTTCACTTCTTTTCCTTTTTAAAGTGTGTACTACTGTTAGGTTTTAAGATGCTTCTAAAATTTATGTTCTTCTCAGTAACTCAGGTAGGGGTTTGTAACAATATATATATATAGCAATATACTAAGAAAAAGAGAATATATAATTATGCAATTAGCTGTAGTATATGTATTTGTGTGCATGCAAATGTGTGTAAATCTGATATGCAATTTGATTCAGTTGAATTAAAATGTTTGTTCTTCTGAGAGCCAGAAAGCCAATCTAGAGGAGAAACAAGATGAATCCTGTCAGTATGTTTGAGAGGGCAAAAGAGAGAAAGAAAATTTATGCTCTTCCATTTTATACTGTTTATTACCACACCACATAGCGGGCGCTAAGAGAAGTCCTGTTATATACCTCCTGGTTCTGATGAACAATGATCATCTTGATAGACAACAATAAACAAAAATATGTATATATAAAAATATAAACTTATATTTTTATTCTTGATTGGTGGCAATTATGTGAAGTAGAAGGAGAGCCAGAGAGAATCATGTACATGCAAGAGTTGTTCGTGAATTGTTAACCAGTGGAAGTTCTCTGTTCTCTCTCTCTCTCTCTCTCTCTCTCTCTCTCTCTCTCTCTCTCTCTCTCTCTCTCTTCCGTCTTCTTTGCTTCTCTTCTGTTTCTGGCCCAAAACCCCAGACTTATAATTCCTATGCATTTTTGCTTTTTTGTCATTTAAGTGATGTCATTTATGGCCAGATACATCTGTCAATCATTTTTGCCAGCTATTGTCTTTCAAGCCAGTTGTTATCTGTACTTTCTGCTTTTGATGTCATTCATATCTTTGTTGGCTATTGCCTGTGTTTCTGTCTTTGAAGTTGTGTCCTGTCGTCACCATCCATGGTTGGAATTTATTTTTGTATATCATATTTTTATCAAGGTAATATATTACAGTCCCTTGTCATATAATGTGGGGAATTCTCATGAATTAGGAATTAAAAAATGTCTGAAAAACCTGAAATTCAAAAGAATCCCAGTAATGTATAACAGTATATCTAACTTGAGTCAATGTTCAGTGATATAACATGAATTTATCATTATTTCATTGATTGTTTGATTGATTCATTTTCTACAGTTTATCAACACTTTGCAGGTTATTTAAAGCCAGAAAATATTATTTAGATTGTAAGAATTGGGGAGAGGATAGTTTTGGTGATACAAGTCTTTCTAATTAACTTATAGCTGGATGGATTTATACCTTTTCAAAGGGTATTTGTACGTAAGTAAATATGACGAACCTAATCGGAATTGGAACTCGACTTTCCAATTAACAATTTTGAGCCATTATTTATTATACTTCCAGCACATCTAAGCTTACAGCACCTGGTATTCTCAATCACAGACATCTAGATACTGATCAGGCTCAACATTGCTTAATGTATGAGAAGTGGTTTTTCAATGTGACGTGGCTATAAACCATTGATATATGGTCATCAGCAAAAAGAGCAACCCCAAATGCCAAATACAGATGTGGGATACTAGAATCAAGCAAGTGCAAAAATTTAAATACCCAGGAAGTCTTCTAACAGGAGATGGAAAGTGCGGCACAGAGATCCGAAGGCGAATTGGCATGGTGAAGGACGCGTTCCAGAAGCTGAGTAAAATACTAAGACACAGAAAATTTTCACTAGAAACAAAGAGATTGCTATGTGATGTCACTTCTTCAATACGGCAGTGAATGCTAGACAATATCATCGAAGATGAGGAAAAAACTTGAAGTAGCGGAAATGTGGTTCTACAGAAGGATGCTGCGGATATCATAGACCGCGCATGTGAGCAATGATGAGGTTTTGAAAAGAATGGCAACAAAAAGAAAATTAATAGTGAGCATCAGGAAGAGACAACTGAAGTTCCTGGGACATGCAATGAGGAAGGAGGGCTTGGCGAACCTGATACTGACAGGCCAGATAGAAGAAAAATAGACAGAGGAAGGCAGCGGATAACATATTTGAAGAGCCTGAGCAGGTGGATAACGGAACGGGGGTTTCATGGTGTAACAGGAGAAAACATACTAAAAGCCACCAGGGATAGGGAAACGTGGAAAGCCATGATCACCTACGTCCTGAAAGGACAGGGCACATAGAAGAAGAAGATGTCATAAGTGGACATTTAGGGTAAAAACCTGTCTGGTTGTATATTCTTTGTTTCGGTATGTATGTGCACATAAATCTGTTTGAGTAGGTCATTTTTTCTCCATGTGAAGGTTAGCATATTTGAAAGACATGCTTCTCATATAGTTTCTCCAGTCTGCCTCTTTGTCCTTTATGTAGACACTAACCTTCTGAATTTCTGCTAATAAATGACCTTGCGATACGAAGGTCAGCATATAGGTGTTCGAACCTGCATGGTTCGGTTTAGTTTGGTTTGCTTTGTTTTACATATCAACCAATATTAACTCAACTCAATAGGTTATTTAATGCCAATAAGATTTTTTTTATGATTAGAATATGTATTCTTTGCAAGAAATCAGTTTGTCGATCAGGTTTCGTTGATTTTGTAAAGAGGGATATTTGTCCAGAGTGATTTTCTTTTGTGTATTCTTTTCATGTATACAGTTTGTAGAGAAATTTATTTTAGTGACATTCCTTTTGTAAGAGAAACCACCTAATTCAATGTGCTTCAGCCCTGCAAGGTTATGACCCTCCCATTAAAGATAACCCATGTTTGTTTATACTTTCGTACCCTCAGCACACACACACACACACACATGATTTCGTCAATAAAAACAATATTTAGTTTGAAGAAGTCCTTTAGAAGAAGGAAATGTATTATATAGGGAGTTTTTAATTTTTCTTTATCATTTCACCCCAAGCAAGGCAACAAAGCAACTAAGACACAAGGTGTTACTGAGTGTTAAGTAAAATGAGGAAAAGAAAAATATTATTAAGGAGAAGGAACAATAAAAGAACTGGTATTAAGAAGACATAAGAAAATGACTGAAATTGCGTTTCAATCTTTAAATATCAAATTTGACTGGAAAGCAGGAGAGTACAACTAGCAAGAAATATGAGAGAAGAGACTGTTGACATAAAACTTCTGGTTGCATCTAGCAATTTCAACTGCAAAACAATGAAACTTTGCTGCCAGTCAGTCAGTTAAGTGCCATATGTGATACACGCTTGGGCGATTATGTCTCGAAAGAGACATGACTGACTGGGCAGAAGATTATCCCGCAGTAGGTTGCCTTTGTGTGGTAGAATGGCTGCCAAGCAAGGCTATGGAACTCAATCTGTTCTACTGTTTAATCCATAATTTAAGGGAGAAGCGACGGATTAATACCTTTCCCAAGAGTATTTGTGCATAAATGAATGCAACAAATTCAACTGGAATTCAAACTCGGTTCTCCAAGCATAGGAAATTTTTGTAGCCTAGTATATGCACTGGTTCCTTAAGTTTTCATATTTTCCAGTGATGTTCTTTGTCTATTATTTCAACTTCATCCTACAGTGGGTAGGAATCTCACTTTTCAACTATATATGATGACAACAGTCCGAACAACGTAAATAGTGTAAATAGCTACAACACCTTATCTCAGAAATAGGGATAGATGTAGAACAGAATGGTTAATCAGGCCAGAGATAGGACAAGAACAGTGTGGGTTCGTCAAAGACACTGGAACAAGGAACGCCATATTTATGATTAGGATGATCTCCGAAAGGAGAATACAAATGAAGAATGGCTTGTACCTATGCTTTATCGATTATGCAAAGGCATTCGACAAAATACGCCACAAAGAATAGATGGAGATGCTCAGCAGCTTCGACATATTTGGGAAAGACATAAGAGTAATTGAGAATCTCTACTGGCAGCAAACCACCTGCATACGGACAGGTAATGAATTCAGCAGATATACAAAGATAGAAATAGGCGTAAGACAAGGATGCGTCTTTTCACCGGATCTATTCAATTTGTACAGTGAGACTATTCTGAAGACCCTAGATGTTATGCCAGAATTTGAATAACATAAGGTATGCAGATGATACAGTGCAGATAGAAGACACGGAAAGGAAACTACAAGAACTCCTACGGAAGATAGCTGAAGAGAGTGACAAGAAATGACTATAAATAAACTGCAAGAAAACTGAATACATGGTCATCAGCAAAAAGAGAAGCCCAAAATGGCAAATACAGGTAGGGATACTAAAATCAAGCAGGTACAAAAATTTAAATACCTTGGAAGTGTTCTAACAGAAGACAGAAAGTGCGACACAGAGATCCTAAGACGAATCGGCATGGCGAAGGACGCGTTCAAGAAATTGAATAGAGTATTAAGAGACAGGAAAATTTTGCTAGAAACAAAGAAAAGAGTACTGGATTGCTATGTGATGTCAGTTCTTCAATATGGCAGTGAATGCTGGACAATATCATCGAAGATGAAAGAAAAACTTGAAGAAACTGAAATGTGGTTCTACAGAAGGAGGCTGCAAATATCATGGATCGAGCATGTGGGCGATGATGAGGATTTGAAAGGATGGAAACGAAAAGGAAATTAATATTGAGCATCAGAAAGAGACAGCTGAAGTTCTTGGGACATGCGATGAGGAATGAGGGCTTAGAGAATCTGATAGTAACAGGCCAGATAGAGGGAAAAGGAGACAGAGGAAAGCAGCGGATATTTGGAGGGCTTGAGCAGGTGGATGACAGAACGAGGATTGTGTGGTGTAACAGGAGAAAGCGTGCTAAGAGCCACCAGGGATAGGGAGACGTAGAAAGCCATGATCGCCTATGTCCTGAAAGGACAGGGCACATAGAAGAAGAATCTTTCTCAAGTCAGATACAGATCTTTTATTCTTCATTCAAGACAAACTTGGGAAATTTTGGTATAATCTTCAAAGTAAGAATGATTTAAATGAAATTACGCTGCCAAAATTATGGACGATGATCAACTTTTCATATGAGATCAACCTTTACATGAGTATACGAGAGTTGTTTTAAATTAACACTCAAGATCATTGAATACATCTTTCGACGCATGCGCATACTTAATTCTATCAGGGTTGTCAGAATGAGCTGCAAGTAACGAATTGGGCAACTTCTAAAAGCTCAACTCTAGGAGCGTATCTACAGAAAATGGTGCTTATGGCAGGCAATGAGATTGCTCCCGCTGACACGGCGACACACGTCTTTTAGATTAAATTTCATTCAATTTGCGTAAAACTCTTGACTACCTCCTGAGTTTGCACAGAAAACTGGTCTTTGTATGAGTTACAGCCTAGCAGTTTGATTATGTTACTCCCGGAACTGTAATTTTAATGTAATAAGTATTCTAACAATAGATGTCAGTCTAATGCTCCTTATCCATCATAGATCATACATCTGAATTTTTTTGTTAATGAGAAAAAAAAAAAAAAGGCTCGTTTTACTTTAATTGAGATTACACAGTCAGTGACCACTCCTAGGGGGGAAAAAAGCGCCCAGGTCACATGCCATTTCTGTCATACTCTAGGTCAGGCACTGGCAAATAATATCTCCGGTCAGTGAGTCGCATCAGATGTGGCTCATCATAAAGCGGGTCACACTAATAATAAAAAAACTCAGTCATTTTTCGTTGAAAGTAAAGCGGATATTTTCACTACAGAAATTTATATGCGTAAGCATCTGCCATAGAAATAAGGAAAAGCTCGATATTTTTTATTTGGAGATAATATTTTTTCTACAATTTAAAAATTGAAGATTTCGTATAATATCACTGATGACAATTGCGATTAACAGATGCTGCTAGCTTTGATTGTTTTCTGATTTATCAATGTGCAAAAAAAAAAAAAAATGAACGTTTTTCATTTTTAAAGCAAACTATTTTTACACGTATGACCTTCCATAATGAAAATCGCCAGTGGTTTCAAATACCGAGAATCTTATTTCCAACGAAAGGTTATACAATTCAAAAATCATCATACTTTATCATTGTTATATATTCTTCTTGGTTCTCTCCTGTTGGCTTGGCTGCCATTGCCCACAATAATTACTTGTTGCAGGTTTACTGGAGTGATGCGTCTTATCATAAGCGGCGCCTATTTGTCTTTGCACGCAATGAATGTAAGCGAGTCCTAAATGATGCTAAGCTGTTGTTTTCTAATAGAATGAAGCAGTGTATGGCATCCCACAAGTTTGGCTATAAGAACTATTGTCGACTCTGCAAAGAGTGTGCTGAACAACAGCAAACTTTCAATCCCCACTTTAATCAATAAATTTGAAGTTCTCACACCTACACTGAACAAGGCCAAGTGCTTTGCTCGCAGATTCTCCACCAACTCCGCACTTGATTCATCTGGAGTATCCGCAACCGACTTCCAGCCTAGAACTCAGGCTCATTTGAGTGACGTTTAGATTACCCCTTTGTTGATCTCTGACAATTTCAAAGCTTGACCCCATAAAGTGAGCAGAGGTAACGGAATCCCAGTCATCATCATGAAGAAATGTGCCCTTGAACTCTCCTCTGTTCTCTCAAAGCTCTACAACTACTGTCCTCCTCTGTGGTTCCAGTTTGGAGAACTCTCAGACTCCTCTAATTATCGCCCTATCAGCCTCCTACCAATTTTTGGCAAAGTGTTTGAAACTATTATCAATGCTGAGGTGGTTCAGCATCTCACAGTCCACAACCTATTCTCCGGCAAACAGTATGGCTTCTTCTTCATCAGGTCTACTGCTGATATGCTAACAACCATCACTGAGTTTTATACAACGAAACTCGCAACATCGTCCTCTTTTTCTTTCTCGTGTGCTGATTCCTTTTACTTCATCTCCATTCAAAGGCATTCCTACCAAACAAACGCTTATACATACATGCGTACGCATGAAATCTTTTCAACAAATTACTACTACGAACATTCTATAACGCTTGATATCCTCAACTTTCTCATTGAACATTAATTTCTACCAATTCTTGTTATTCATTTCTTTTAATAAATTTCTATTTTAACATGGAAAATATATATTTTTATCCTTCTACCCTTACACACAATTCTACAAATTCACACCTTCCACTCTACAACTATTCTGATGAAAACCTTTTGATAATTCTGGATTAAAAACTTGTAAGCTGTAGGGAGTTCGGTTATGTTTGACACAAGGCCGAATCAAAGAAACATCAACCATCTCCCTACGGCCACACAGGCGACCCACGACATCTGAAAAGGAACACACAAAGGAAGAATCATTTCTTCAGCATAAAACAGGAAGTCAACCCGGCTGAACATAGAATATACATACATAAGGCAACTGGGTGACAGGTAATTATATAAACACCTAATTTGCGAAGGAAAAGGCAGAGACATTCACATTTTCATGAAAAGATCGAACGTTCGAAGTCCCCGAATTCACATGTTCTTAAGGCCTATATTGATTTGACGAAATCCAGAATGGAATAAATAATAATTTTACGTATGAAAGATATAGCCTCATATTCTTATTAGACGTTACTAACAGTCACGGTCGTCATAAGAGGTTTTGGGAAAGACCTTTGGAAAATAGTGGGATCGAAATGACTGACAATGAGAGTGATGATATTTGATAGATGGTACGAAATGCTAGTGTGGTCGTAAGTAATTAGTGACAATTGCTATTATGGAGTCGAAGAACAAGCAAGAAGGGAAAGAAAACATATGGAAGATAGGGAAGAGAGCAACAATTTGAGAAGAAAAAAGATTAAATGTTCATTTTTACAACGTGATTAATTTCTTTGGCGTATAACTTTTATAGAGATTTTAGGCTTCTGGATTGAGTTTTATAAACAAATTCAAGAAACGTTTTTATTGGACATAAATTTATACCAAGTGAATATGAGGCGGCAAATTGTAATTGTTTTTTCTTTGATCATTTCACCCCAAGCAAGGCAGAACTGCTACTGGTGCGCAGGGGCTACAGAAGAAATGAGTGATGAGAAACAAGTTACAGAGGAGTCAGAAAATGAGTAAGAAAATGATGAAAATACACGTGTGAAGAGGGCTGCATGAGAGTGGAGTAGAAAGGAAGACGAACATGATACAAGGGTTGTCATAGAAAGGACGCAAGTCAAGGAGATAAGAGATGGCAATTGGCCTTACATTTAAATTCTTGGAGGTTGTAGCTGTCAGGGAAACAAGTATACAGAAGGAAATTCCACAGACGGGAAGTACGAGCAAAGAAGCTGATAGAATAGAAGTTGCTGTTACATTTTACATTTTAAGAAGTAATACAGTTTGAGATGTGACATACCTTAGAGAAAATATACGATATATGTCCAGAAAGTATACAGTTCTTTATAATTAATGAAATCATAGATTGCCTAGGACAGTGGTGCCTAAGTCCGCTTCAGTATTTTTATACTAAAATTCACCCAATAGAAGTCATATGCTAATAATAAATTATATGTGTTATATGAAATAAAAAGGGAGATAATAGGAGGTGAAAACTATCAAGATGACGAAGAGGATGGATAACAAGGAAGCATTCACGTGGGAGTCTGTTTCACACATCAGTGGCTTTTGGGAAGAAGCTGTCTGAAAGTAACGTCCTCCTTACTAATGTAATATGATGATAGTTCGACCTTGTGTATATGGCATGGTGAGTCGTAGCTGTAAAGGTCCGAACTGATAAGACTGAAGAATGTAACTGATCAGAACATTTTCCATGGAAGCTGTGACTATTTTTTTCAGAAAAGGCTGTTTATGGGAGCTCATACACTTGTAGTTGACAAAGCGTCCATTACTTATTTAGAGTTTAACGAGTCGACTCGACGTAACTGGGTGGTGAAATAAAACAGGAAATAAGAAAGAACGAAAAGGCGAAAGTAACCAGAAAAACAATATATTAACAAAGGTTACATAAGGTTGAGAGCATGCATAAGAAAGTGAAAAGGAAAGAGAAGTTCTTTCCCTGGTGAGAAATAAAAAATTGCGCCCCTAATTGCTACCCGCAATTAGTGCGCGTGTGTTTGTGTGAGTTAGAGAAACATGTCTGCTCTTGCCCCGGGACGAAATCCTAACTAGCGCACCACGTGACGTTCCCCGCTTTTATTGGCATTCGTTTACGCGGAAAAACTAAGTTGTCACGTGGACGCTGAATGACCATGTGTGTGTGTGTGTGTGTGTGTGTGTGTGTGTGTGGGTGTCAATGTATCAAGCCCCACACACTTAGCGCGCCTTGCACTTTTCAAAACAAAGTACTATGTAGAGATAGTCACCAGAGACTTCGTTGCATTCTACTTAATCTCGCACACGAACTGAAATATATTTTTCAACAGTAATTTTAGCTTTGAAAAAAGTCGAAAGCTCTCGGGACTTCTACAAAAGGATGAGACACATCGGTATTACAATTTTTACCATAATAAAATACCCACAGGATACATCAAGATTGTCGTAATGAATACAATGGTCGCACAATACACAAACTCACTTGTTGTCACGTCACAGGAGAGTGTCTGCGTGCGCATGCACGGTAAAGACCACTCTGATTGGTTGCTCAATTACAACACTGCCCGTTCTCGAGATACTTAAAATAACTGGATATTTTCCAGGAAGGGCGTTACAAGTTCTGTGGGTGACAAACACATTTCAGGACCTTTATGAGGTACAAGTTCGAACTTGTCTCTATTTTATTTATTAGCTCTGTTTCCGTGATAAATTGATTCAATATTTATATGACTCGATATCTAGGTATTTCTAGATTCGTGGACCACAAATGGCATTTTACGTATCAATAAAACTATTTAAAACTCCGTGTGTGTGTGTGTGTGTGTGTGTGTGTGTGTGTGCGTGCGTGCGTGTGTGTGTGTGTGTGCATGCGTGCGTGTGGATAATGGGACAAAGTGGAAAAGCTTTTTAACGACACATTTTGCTAACGTATGTTAGGTTGGGCTTCTTCAGGTTGAAATTAAAACTGTTAGTAAGCATTTTGCTTACTAACTAACATTGTGATATTTTTTTAGAATAAAAGGGGCCATTTAAATGATCTTATCAAATTCAACAACCAAACACTAAAAATGTTTAAAACCGGTTAAAACTGATAGAAAAAAAAAAGAAAAAGAGAGAAATGGTTAAAACAAAAAAAATCAATATTGATTCAGTGCAAGCAAAAAAAAAAAAAAAATGACGAAAAGGACAAAAAATAACCACAACATTCTACACGTATGCATATACGGATGCATGGGTGCATACACGCGAGCTCCATCAATAAAAAGTGCACATAGAAAAAGAAAAATCGAAAAAATGGTGCCTCCTATATATGAATTTACTCGAGCCACAAGATTAGCAACTAGCTCCCACCCTTTTACTGTGAAACCAATAAACGCAAATTCTACTCCCCAGCTTCTCTTCTCGCACTTTCCGCCTGTAGAGTTCCCTTCTGTTTACTTGCTTTCCCGACAGCAACAATCTTCAAGAATTCAAATGTAAAGTCAATAGTCATCTCCTATCACACTAACCTGAATCCTCTCTCTCTCTCTCTCATGCTCCTTTCTTCGTCCACTCCACTTTCATCAGTATTGTTATCTTTCTCTTACCCTCTTCCTGACACCCCCTGTAACTTGTCACTGTTTCTCATAACTTTCCTCCTATGCAATCCCCTGCTGAACAGTAGCAGTAGAATGCCTTGCTTGGGGTGACACAATTATTAAAAAAAAAAAAAAAAGCAGTCATTTGTTGATACCCACTAACGAGTGGACGGTGTGATTCTCGAAAGGAAAACATATGTAACGGATATGACCGCCCAGAAAGAGTGCGATTTATTTATTTATTTATTATTTTTTATGCTAATGTAATATGCGCATGATAATTATATCATATGCACTTGAAGATACTATTTTCTGTGGGAAATGATATTTTATTTAATGTGGGCTGTTTATTTTATATAATAATAACTTATGGAGTTTTTAGTCTTTCCTTGCATTGGGTACAGATCGTATTTTGGTATTATCCGCTAATATTTGACTTATTCTGAGAGTTGCATTTCGGTCGTTCATGATGTGCTGGTCGATGTGTACAAGGATACGTCCTCTAGCAAATCTGGAAGTGTTTTCAAAATAAAATCTCTGTAGATATCTCCCGTAAAACGTGCTTGGAGAATATATGGACCTACCACACAGTCACCTACAATTCCAGCTCCCACAATAATTGTAAATTGGTGCTGGTTTCTATATTTTATTGTACTACGGGGATTCTGATCCTCTCTAAAACGTTGGTTGCGTAAATTTTCTATTCAGTCGCTTCCAAATGTTAACTCATCCGTAAACAAGACTGAAGAGATAAACAACAGCTCAGTAGTTTGTGCGATAAACCGACAAAAGTTCTTGATCAGAAGGCGAAAGACCCACATGTTGCAAATGATACGGATATATGAGCTGCTCTTGAAGTATCCTCCATACTCGATACTATGAAATGTACAACATGCTAAGGCCATTTGACGTGGGCTGATACTTAGATCGTCACCGACAGCCTGCAGAATGTGTTCTTCGTGGTCAGGCGTAGTGCGGGTCCCAGTCTTCCCCGTTCCATAGTTTGTGGTGTCGCGGATCCTGCCTCAGCAACATGATGATAAATAGCAGCAAAGTTTGGATGACTCGGCTGTCTTCTGTCTGGAAACGCAGTCTGATACAGCCATGCAGCCTCGAGTCCATTACCATTCGTGCGGCTGTATGTACAAATCATATCTGCATGCATAAAATGAATATCCTGTCATTGTAAAACAGAACACTTCTTCGTTAACTCACTACTACACACGGTAACGTTGAAGGAAGACTAGCGATGAATGTACACGAATAACAAATGTAACCTAGTCTATATCGCACAGCTACATCTACCATAAACTTTAACTTAACTCAAAAACGAAGGATTTGCAGACCTATCTTTCTATGGAATATTTTTCCTTGTTTTGGTATGTGGAATCTGCCCCTAAATTTTGTAAAAGTGTTTTTGATGCATCTCATATATTTATAGATTTAATCGACCGGTTAATAAGATTTGAGGAATAAAAGGCCAACAAAATGATAACAACATTGGCAATAAGATCGGTGATATTAATCATAGATTAACCTTCTGATTAAAATGAAGCACGAAAAGAAATATTTTAAAGTTGGAATTTTCAGACACGCCTGTGTCCTTTTTCAAAGAGACGAAGAATAAACAAAGTGGGAATCGTTCTTCTGAGGAATATTATAGTTGTTGTTGGTTAAAGGAATCCCTGTGAAAGCTATATTCTTGGAGTAAACCCCAATCCCTGGTTAACCCCTCAATGTGTGCTTTTTTTTTTTTTTTTAATATCTTTCAACTTCAATCTGCGTCTTTCTTGTTGATTGTTGACTGAAGACGCTAAAAACACGCATCTGGTATTATCAATGCTATAGAACGTTTGGTTGATGTGTGTAGCGTCAGGGAAATTGTTACTGTCTTTGATGTTTGTTTTTTTTAGGCTATTGAACCAAAGACAGAATTCCGTGTCCGTTACTCTAACATAATTCTCTTTTTGTATTTATTGCAGAAAAGTAAATATATAAACTTTGAACTGTTAATATTTCAGTTGAAAATAAAAACAAAAATTCTCCAACATTTGGATAATTTTTTATTAATTTGGTTCTAAGTTTTCGGCTCACATGAGCCATCTTCGGAGAGGTTATAAGAACGGTAACACAAAAACATCTACCATCAGCGATGATTTTATCTTGTGTTGGCATAAAACTTCGCTAAGCAACGGCAATAGCTACCAAAAATAACAAACGCAGTTTGCAAATTTGCAATGCGGTTCTATGACGTCACATCGCGTGATAGCGCGAAATGATAACAGAACCATATACTTAAATGCAATATTATGACCAGATTTAAACGTGATTTTATTAAGTGTGGGCTGTTTGGATTTAATGTAGATGGCCTCCAATATCTGAAGGTTCTTTTTACTGTGTGTATGAGTGAGGATTATTGTATTGTTGACTAAAATCTCTCTGATATTACCTATATGGTTATGTTTTTCTGAGAAATGTTTAATAGTACTCTGACCAAAAAGGTGACAGGTAAGTCTACGGGAGAGCGTGGTTGTAGTAAAACCAATATATGTAGTGGGTTTATTATTAGTACCAGAGATACAATCTCTGAACGGGCATGTAAATTGATACACTACATTGTTTTTTTGTTTTTTTGTTTTTTTTTTGTAGAGGATTTAGTTTAGTGCTTGTAGGGTTATTAGAGACTATGAGGTCAATTGTTTTGAATTTTTTATAATATATGATGAGTTTAATTTGATTATTACTATCCACTACTTTAACATTTCTACGTATTATGTTTTTGAGAGATTTTTCATCTTGTTTGTAATTATTATGTATTTGGTTGCAATAAGTTAATAGTGTTATGTTTATTTTGATGTAAACCATTATTATTAGTATTATCAATATTATTAGTTATTGTTAAGTTTGTTGAGATATATTTTAATTTGTTGATCAATAACGGAGTTAGGAAATCCATTATTGACAAGTATTTGCTTAATATTGTGTAATTCTTTATAAAATATGGATTTGAAAGAAGATATCATTTGTGTACGTTGAATTAAGTTTTTTATAACAGCTAACTTATATCGTTGGGGGCATTCACTATTATAATTAAGAAGACACGAGTTTATGCTAGTAAATTCTATGTAACTAAATTCGCTAACCAACACTTTAATCCACTGGTGGTCTATTGATCGGGGAAATCTATTTCTATAAAAGTGACGAGGGTGGATGTTGCGTAAGTATTTGTTTGTTTGATAGATTCGACTTAGCGTTTGCATTTTGCAGTCTAACTCGACGGGAGTTGCGCTCAGATGTAGATCAAAATTTTAGAACGCGAACGACACCTTGAAATTATTCAGAAAGTCAAAATTAGGGGTAGAAAAATATCACCCCACCCAAAGTCAGGGATCAGTTTATGTATTGATTATAATATAAAATTGATCACCCTACTTTATATCTATATATGTTGTTCTTCCTACTCCCACCATAATCCAATAGAGACATTCTACATTGTTATCTATATCTATAAAAGTGACGAGGGTAGACGTTGTGTAAGTATTTGCTATGTAAATTCATCATATGTTTTTTATTCTTATTCTTCCTTAAACTACCCGAGTGAAACCGGGCTAAACTGCTAGTAAAAGAATAAAAAAGAGCAAACAACACAATGCAAAATAATAATAATAATAATAATAATAATAATAATAATAATAATAATAATAATAATAATAATAATATACCCAAAGTGAAGCATATTACTTTAACCGTCATCTTCTAAATAAATAAACGGAAAATTTTGTCTGTCCGTCTGTCTGTGTGTCTGTCTGACCTTTTAACTCAATCAACACTTGCTCTACATATCCATATACCATTTTGGAATCAGGATTATCCCGGGATTGAAAATCTGCTCTTCATCAGATGCTTGAGCATCTAGCATTGGGATTTGTGCCCGGATGAGGTGGGAACAGTTAAAATTAAAATTTGAAGATAAATGGAAAAAAAAAAAAAAAAGAGGGATTTAATTTTTTTTTTCATTTATATTAAATTTAAAGTTAACACAAAAAGTTTGTAAATTAAAAAAGATCGTTTTAAAATGAATTTAAAATATCTCCAAAACTGTGAATTTGAGAAATCAATTTTATTTCTTCAAGATGACAAAGTAAGGGGTTTCGTGATGTGTGATCATAAAGTTCCACAGAGTTTATGATTTGAAGAATTCAATTTTAGGCCTGAATTGGAATTTCGGCCCAAATCGGAGTTTCGGCTCAAATCGGTCTTTTGGATGGAATTGGACTTATAGCCTGAATCAGTGTTAAAGCGAGTTTTTGTAGTTCCAGGGGGGTAAATTTAGAATTCCAAAATTATTTCTTAAAAAATTATCATTGCTGTCTAAGCTGGTCCCTTTAGTTTTGGGCTAGAGGCTCAATTAGCCCTCTGCAGGAGCTAGCTTAAAAGTCCGCACAAGGTGCGTCTTTTAAGCTGGTTGTTAATATATAGGATGTGCGTTGTGGTACAGTGGATATCGACTCGGAACGAGAAATCGGGGAGCCGAGTTCGAATTCCAGTTGAATCCATTGTATTCACGTACTCGCAAATACCCTTGGGAAAGGTATTTATCCGTCTCTTCCTTCCAGCTATGGGTTAAATAGCAGGACAGACTGGGTTCTATAGCCTTGGTCGGCAACCAGTCTACCGCAGAAAGCAATGGCAACCTACTGCAGGATAATCTTCTGCCCAGTCAGTCATGTCTCTTTCGAGACATGATCGCCCAAGCGTGTATCACGTATGGCACTTAACTGACTGTTAATATATATAATGATAATAGCTGTTGTAAAATTTAAAGCTGCAGTTTACTGACATTTTCTAACTAAATTTTTGTATGTAAAGGTGAGTGTCATTGTTTTTTTCTTTTTTCTGTGAATGTATCTTTTCATACATTTTCTGTCTTATTTGAATCTTTCGTAGAAATGTGTCTAGAAAGTTCATATATTTTTAGTAAATGTCATCACTCTCAATTTGTAGAAGAAAAGGAAGTAGAAGCGTATTGACTTATAGAAGCTAGCGAATAGTTTCAGTTATGGTGAGTCTTTTGATCTCTGCCCACTTTGCTTATTTGTGGGTAAAAGGATTCGTTTCATGTAGGTTTGTGTGGACAAGCTAACAGTTTTTATTTGACTGGCCACAATTTTTTGTAAAGCCTTTTATCATTTATCCGCTTTCGTGGGCTACAAACTCTCCGCTTTTGAATTTACTGAAACCAGCAGCAATCGGTTAAAAATTATTTTTCATACCTCGTGATGCATTTTCTACTACGTCTGCAAAAATTAATTCTTGTTTCAAATTTGGTTTCTGATACCTGATTTTTTCTAGGAAGTGCTATATTTTGATTCTTTTTGTGGGTAGATTTTTTTTTTTGGGGGGGGGGGTAGATTCTTTCTGGGGGTAGATTCTTTTTGGGGATAGATTTTTTTTGGGGGGGGGTAGATTCTTTTGGGGGTAGATTTTTTTTTTGGTGGGGTAGATTCTTTTTTGGGGTAGATTTTTTAAAATGAATTAGCATCTTTACACGTCGGTTATTTTATTATTAAATGTTGAATGCTGCTACACATTCATTTTTGGAGATGCTTTAATGCAGTCACTTAAGTGCCATACGTGATACACACTTGGGCGATCATGTCTCGAAAGAGACATGACTGACTGGGCGGAAGATTATCCCGCAGTAGGTTGCCATTGCTTTCTGTGCATTGCTTTAATGCAGTAGGTAACTAGAAACTTATCAAGATTGAGATGAGAATTGGATTTGCTGAAATATCCATTCTTTCGAAAAACCTGTCGTGTCCATAAAGAATAAATAAAAATTAATTATAGTGTAAAAAAATAATTATAATAAAATAATTATAACAATTATAATAATCATTAATTCACACATTCTAAACCAAAGAGAATCGTCCCCACTTTTCTCCTGTACACACACAAACACGTGACATTTTGACTGTTGAACAAGCAGTTCATATGGACTGGTCGGTCGTTAAAACGTGTATCAATGAAACTTTCATTTCCTTTTCCCTTTTCAGCCCATAATAGTAACATTTTTCTTTTAGCACTCAGCAAAAAATTCCATGTAAGGAAACTACACTGTCTTGCATTTTCCCACTTAAATTATCAGGACACTCATTACACACAACCATAAAAACATACGAGAAAGACTGTATACTCTTTGCTTATTCTTTATCTTATCATTCTGTCGGGTTGTTTGACCCACGTTTGACCCCAAACTCACAATTTTACTCAGTTACTGTCTCTTGTTTCACCAACACCACAAAACAACCAGATAATAAATAATACTGTTTTGGCGTCTTGTTGTTTCTCATTTTTCCATGTATTTTTGCATATATAAATGTTAGGGGTTTATAATTATTTATTCCCCTACAAACATTTTTTTTTACTTTATACCAGTGTTTCTCAACATTTGTTTTTTTTTTTTTTTTTTACTTCGGGGCTCACTTATAGAATTAACTACAATATAACCTGGATATAAGAGACCCGGATATAAGAGAAACCAGAATATAAGAGAGATTTTCTCTGGTCCCAAATTAGAGCATGTGGTAATGTATATAAAATAGACCAAACCCGAATATAAGATAAACCCGGATATAAGAGAACTTTTATCCAGTCCAGACAAGTCTTTTTATCAGGGTTACACTGTAATACTATGGGGGTGCACTTTAAATTTTAATAGGGAAAAATTAGTCATGGAATTTGCAAATATAACATTTTGATTTAGTATCCCTAAAGACGGTTAGCGGAACAGTTTTCCATTTAAAGGGATTCATGAAGAATCTAATATTTTTATTCATTTATTTATTTATTTTACAGAGGTTGATAATGACTGATTTACATCCCTTAAAGAAGGCAAAAGGGAAGGATTATCCACCCCTTCTTAAAGATTAAGGAATTTACCATCCAGTTTAAAATATCAATAAGATATTTGACATAAACATGGAAGCGGGGTCTCTATATTTTAAAAAATTATGTTTTTTTTTATATAAAAATAATTCATAGAGTACTATCTGTTAACTTGGAGTGTAGCTGGTCACCTTTCAGGGCACATTAGTGCGCCTGGGCGCACCGGTTGAGAAACGCTTCTCGATACGATCGATCTGTTGTTTGACAGGCGATTCATCTTCCAACAAGACAACAACCCCAAACATACTTCGAAAACCACCTGAAAATGGTTGATATGGAATAATGGACTGGCCTCATTAATCACGTTGCCTACATCCAAGCCAACATTTGTGGCATGGATTGAAAAATACCTGGTAAAAGAGAATGACAGAACGTGAACGTGTTGGAACGATCATTTATGAAAGAATGGTCGAAAACACAATTTGGGAGATGCAGAAGTTACAGTTGTTTGCGGTGATTGGCGCCAAAAGAGATTGAAAGTGGTTGAAGATTTAAAAGTCATTAAAAGTATTGATAATTATGAAACTAATACTACTGATAAATAATAATTCTCTCTCATTTATTACTAATTCACACATTAGTGTCTTCACGCTAATTGAATAGATAAATGTCAGCAAACCAAATTCTGAATGATAACTCAGAAAATAAATAAAATAAGTTCTCTCTCTCTCTCTCTCACTCTCTCTCTCTCTCTATATATATATATATATATATATATACTAGCATTATAGCCTGGCGTTGCTCGGGTGTAATGAAAGCTTTAAAACTAATCCATGGTACTGGAGCTCAGACTCAGCCTAATGAATATTTGTGTGAAGTTTGGTGAGAATTGGATAAAAATTGTGGATTTGTATAAACGACATACAGACAGATAAATAGACACACACACAAACATCTTGCCTTATATATATATATATATATATATATATATATATATATATATTATCGATTTTCTGCACTATTGTAAGAACTGCAACCTTGAAACTTCTGAATATCGTTTCTTATGTCTTTGTCTATGAGTGTATCAAATTTGATTAAAATCGGACCACTCCTTCTAGAACTTGATTTTTTTGATTATCGATTTTCGATATTTATCGGGGTACCTCGACACAAAACCTAGCTATGAACACTCGCAGACGTTTATAGTACAACTGTGTAAATTGTCAAGAAAATCGGTTCAGCCGTTTCGGAGTCTATAGGTAACGGACAGAGAGAGAGAGAGAGAGAGAGAGAGAGAGAGAGAGAGAGAGAAAGTTCCATTTATAAATAAGTTTAGATAAGGACAAGTTCTGTGAGAATTTGAATGATCGTATTTTGGGGGGGGGGGGTTCAAACAGGACAGCCAGTTAGACAAAATCTGCTCTGAATCGTAAAAATAAAATAAAAATAAAAATCAATAAAACCAAGACATTTTTCATTTTTTAATTATAAAATTATGTAATTGCTTTTATGAATTAAATATATTATTAATAATATCATGGACACTATTGCCTTAGGTAAAAGCTTTTTTCTATAAATAAGGAATTTTCACAAGAATTGTTTCCAATTTTTAAAAGTTTAACTACAATATAAATCTTTTAAAATGTATTAATTTGTAGGGATCAAGTGATATTGTTATAAAAAAAACAACACTAAAAACAGTATTTACTACTAATCATAAAAGGGGAAAAGCTTGCTACAATTCAGCGACAACCAGTACTTTTTAAAATAATTTTTTAATTTTTTATTATGTGTGCATAAACGTGCCGATTTTTGTATCATAAGAGCAGTAAGTAACTTTAAAATTTATTACTAATTTCCTAACAAGCTTCGAAAGTAAAGCAAAGTAGTTAAAAAAATTCAATAAAATACTAGATTACTAACAATATTTTTTTACATTTTTAAGATTACCAGGTAGTTATATATATATATATATATATATATATATATATATATATATATATATTAAAAAGGCGTTTACGTTGTATTCGTCATGTTATTTTATTTTTGTTATTTGCTCCTTACATTAATTTTACTGAAATGATCAGATGATTTTCTCACATAACGTTTCAGAATATTTTTTTAAAGTTTTTTAATAAAGAGAATCATGTTGTGTTGACAGATTCAATATGGACGATTTTATTAATTTACTAATAATCAGAAAAAATAGTTCCAATGAATGTAAATACGGATTGAAATACAGCAAAGTATTTTGTTTATTGGAAATATTAAACTTAATCTCTTAGCTTGGAATTAAAATAATACCTTCAAGAAAGATTTTAGCAACTGATCTCTCCTCTGATCTAGCTCTAACAGCTCAGTGGAGGAAAACTCTAACAGTTCAGTGCCCTGAAAACTAAATTAGTGACGTTCCACCATCACCGAGTGGACCCAGAACTTTCATCGTTTCTGATGAATGGGTTTTCCTTCAAGGAGGCCCTGTACCTTGAGTGCCTATTGCAACTTAGACTCAACCCAGACCTCAAGTGGAATTCGTACATACGATCCAAAAGGTGCTGGAAAAATGTTCGGCTACCTGTACCGCTCCATTAAGTACCTGACTATTCCTACATTTCCTCTATCTTTACATGAGTCAGACCAGGCCGGAAATTGCATACTGCTGCCATATATGGCAGGCTCTGACCGGTCCGAAAGTGTTTACGCGGCCTTGTGGGTGACGAATTGTTTTCCACCCTACAACCCCTTTCCCCACAGATGAAATGTCGCAAACCTGTCGCTACTCTATCGCTATTTCCATGAAAATGGCCCAGACGGACTACACTCATTAGTTCCACCAGTTCTAACTTTCAAAGCTAGGGCATGCCATGCCACGCATATTATAACGAACCACACTAATTTCTTTCGTACTCCATTGGTGAGATGCAAATTCCACTCGAACGGCTTCTTCCCACTAATCGTTGCTTTGTGGGACTGACTCTTAAGAGGATGCTTCCTCGATCACTACAGTCTTAACCTGTTCAAGTTTAGGGTCAACCGTTATCTTCCACACACATTCCCATAAACCATTCCTCTTACTCTGTAATCCCCTACCTTGAGTGGCTCTTGGGCCTTGTGAACAACGTGTGTGTGTGTGTGTGTGTATGTATTATGGCAGCAAATTTTCATGTTTCATTAAACATTATGAAATCTTTTAATTTTTTTATAAGTGTTTTGTGGCTCAAGATTAAAGATATATTCCCTGGCATGCTTTCTTCAACTGTTTTCAGCCACTTCAGCCATCTTGAGCGGCTGAAGTTATTTTTCACTACTGAAGAACGCCTGGTCGTCTTTTTTTTTTTTTTTTAAATTGAGTTGTTTCTCCTTAAACGAGTCTTCTCTTACATTGTCACGTTCGTTTAACACGTTTCCTTATTCGTTTCTGTTCATATTCCGGTTTATTTTTTAAATTCTATTTTCAGAAATTAACAACATTTTCAGTTAAAGTATCCTGAAGAAGATGCAAAATAAACTCGAAGTACTATTTTACTTATTATCTTACATATTCTTACTCTTTATTGAAGCAGCTCAGTGGCCATTTACAATGACATCTTTGCAAACAAGTTTTTTTTTATGTGAATCTTAATGTCTTTTTCATAAGGCATTTTTGTCTATATTTTCTAACAATAATTATTTTTGGTTGTTATAGCACCAATATTGCGTAGTAATTTTCTATTTAGTAGCAAAATCAGATTGGTTATTGGTATCATAATCTATTATAAATTGAACAGACTAAATTGAGTATTTTGGATTAAAGGTATTCTTTTTATTTTTGAGAAAAATAGTTAAATAAATAAATCAGTATTCATATTCAATAATGATTTTCCAACAAAATAAATTTGAGAAAATATTCATCCTTTATAACGTGATCACTTATTCACATTATTAGGCTTAACTGGGACACACACACATC
This sequence comes from Ascarosepion bandense, assembly GCA_037127315.1. Taxonomy (NCBI): domain Eukaryota; kingdom Metazoa; phylum Mollusca; class Cephalopoda; order Sepiida; family Sepiidae; genus Ascarosepion; species Ascarosepion bandense. The sequence goes on from JBBBDQ010001389.1 coordinate 3,588,418, forward strand.
ACTAAGAATAAATATTTAGAGTGTGTCTACAGACTGATAATCCTATGGAACATTATTGATATCAATGAATCAAAACTCGGCTCAGTGAACGATAGAGCATCAGTGATCATTTTGACTTATTTCAAAGCACAGAACGCAAAGCAGCCGCTTGTAGAATCATTTTTATACACCACGAACACAAGGCCCCTTTTAGGTCAGATTTGGCGAGCAGTCGGTATGAGGAGACAAAAGCGCTCGATAAAATAAAATTGTCAGGATCAAAAACCTGTATGTGGTGCCTTTTAAGAGGGATTTCTCTGGTACAAAAATAAATTAAAAATACGTCATAGATTCAAAGGGTGGATAAAAAAAAAATATAGTTAATTAAAAGAATTGACGTGTTCTTTCTTTAATGTCGATTTTACCCCCGTAGCCTAATTTTTTTTCAAGTTATGATCAATTCAAGCTAAAATGTTATTTTATTTTTATAGCTTTTTTTAAAGAGCTTTTTGTATTTTTTTGAGTGAGGGGTGGGGGTGCAACCTTGATATAATCAAGCTTTTTTAAATTTTTTTTTATTTACTGGTTATGTTTTTAGGGTGACTTCTCTACCTGCTTTATTGAATTTAATTTTGAAAATAGGCATTTTAAAGTAAAAATATTCTCGGATTTGAATTATAAAAATAAGAATAAAAAAATGTTAAAGTCTTCCTAATGAAGGACTTTTTTGAAAGCGTATATAGAGAAAAATTAATTGAGACTTCTCTGTCTGTGGTAATGTTATTTTTCTTTTAAATGTATTTTTAATCTTTTTAACATCGAAAAATGAATATGTAGTCTATGTCAAATAGGCGAAAACATTTTCTTTTTTTGCTTGTCTTTTGTTTGGCTGACTTGTTTGGCACACACTAAAATATTTTTTTTTTTTAGAGAATTTCATTATTTTTAGTGTGTATGCCAAAATACAAAGCAGTTATGTCTATGTAACATGTATGTGTATATCGGTGTACTTTATAGTGTCAGTGTCACTGTACACTACTTTCTTATTATGTGTGTGTGATTTTGGTTGATCTGTTGCTTCTCTTACTGTTGGTTGAGTAATGTAGGATAGGATTGATTGAGTGAAGAAATAAAAGTCAAAAGGATAGGAAAATGTTAGAAATAAAAAGAATGTCAGATCGCGGGGAGTGTATAAAGAAGGGAAGGAAAAAAACACGTAGTAAAATAAATGAAATACAGTTCAAGAGAAAGTAAAAATAAAGAGATTATGAATAAATAGCAAAAAAGAGGAAAAGAAAAAAAACTAAAAAAAGAAAGAGAAGTTAAAGGTAAAGAGAAGAAGACAAAGTAGAAAAGAAAGAAGATAAATGGTTGAAAAGATTCAAAGAAAAAAAGGAGAGAATCAACAACAATGATGAAAAGAAGAGAAAAACAAGACGAAAGAAAAGAGGAAGAAGAAATATTCAAAGGAAAGTAAAAAGGAAGCAGAAGGCTCTAGAAAATATGCAACTAACTGAACACGCGCGTGCGCGTGCATGCACACCCGCATACACACACAAACAAAATAAACAGTAGCCAAAGAAAAAAGTTGAAAAAAGTAATCAGATGAAAACAAAGCTGACATCATAAAGTGAAATAATTAAAAAAAATGCTGATATTGTTGAATGAATGACAATGTGAGTAAATTCTGTTGAAGAAATTTGTAAATCAAGAGGATTGATAGAAGAACGGAAGAATGAATGAATAAATAAATATTAAAGGAATGACTGAAAGAATTAGAAAGAAAGAATGAATACTAGAGAGGCGATCAATTTCTTCTTTTGGGATTAAGTTAAAAAAAATCTCTCTCCCGCGTTTTATGTTCAAATGAAGGCGCGAATTTCAGTTTTTCACAAAACGTCGCGACTTCGGCATGGCAGTAATAATTTCTCTTTTCTTTTTAGCTTCCATCCTCTCTGTACACTTGATTACTACTTATAACTGAACTATATTATTTCATGCTTTTTTTTTCTTTTTGGCTAAGACTAAGAGAGTTCAGTAGTTTATTGTAACAGACACTTTAGTACAACACTGTTTAGTGTTAAAAATAAAATTCTTTTAAATGGAATGTGTTATTTGTTTTAAATGAATGAAAGGATAATTTTAAGTGCTTTTCAAATTTCAAATGTTTTTGGCACCAATAGGAACGGTGATGGTACACACTACACGCACCACAATAACGTATCAGTTACTAACCTTAGAACAATTTTAATTTTAAAATTTGTTTTAACGAACAGATGAGGTAGGTTATTTTAAAATTGAAAATAAAATAAATTTAAAATATTCGTAAAAAAATCATTCCGCTGTCATTCACGTTCGCTATGGTACCTTTTTACACCCTTACACCTTATCAATTTTTAAATACTTGAAATTATATTCTCTAGTCTAAACTTATAGGAAATAGTTTTATTTTTTAGTTAAAATATCTTCGTATTTCAGTTTAAATGCAAATGTTACGTCACTGCATTACGTTAGCACAGACGTCATTACATTTCAATTGGAACCACAACTTTTTATTTTAAAAATGTCGTTTTCTTTTACTTTTTACGAACCTGCTTTTTTTTTTTTTAAATTAATAAAAAGAAACATCATTCATACGAAAAATGTGAGTTTAAGAACGTATGACATTTTTTTTAATTATGAAGTTCATTATGAACTGATTAAAAAATATTTTGATACTTTTGATTTTTGAAGAATTTAAATATTTTCAAGAAGGTTTCTCGTGTTTCTTGAACAAAAATTCTTAAAATGCTGAAGTGAAGTTCTATTGACCAAACATGGGAAAATTTGAATATCTTTTAAAAAATCCACACAGCTGTTAGAATTAACTTTTAAAAGCTTAGTGTAAAAAAAAAAAAACAATGTCTTTGAGTTTTTTCGGCTTTCCTTCTGCCTAAGCAATACAAACTTTTTTTAGCAGATAAAGATCAGTTTCTGGTTTACTTAGTTGATTTTTAATTTTAGTTATTTGTCGAAAAAAGGCAAGAGAAGAACAGCTGTTTCAATCGTAAATTAAAAATATTAGCTTTTTTTTAAAATAATAATCAATCCATTTTTTAAAGAAATTAATTGAAGCAAGTGTCCTTAAGAAATAGCCATGCATTATTTTGACTTTACTTTTAAAAAAAGTGAAATTGTCTTTCATTTTTTGAGGCATGAACTTTTTACTTTCTGAAAAAAAAAAATCAATAATTTCTTTAAAAAATCAATACTTAAACACTAACAGGATTGAAAGCCCTCATAATTTTCAAGCATTTTATTTTTTATTTTAAAAAGTGAATATCTGTGTTACTTGGGTATTGCAGATGAAGTTGATTGCTTGGAGGAAGGATTCGTTACCTTATTGTTGTAACTGAAAAACTTGTTTATCTAGAAATAGAACACAGAACAGGCTTTAAAAAGCCAACAATACAAGTCAGTTAAGATATTAGTCGAACTAATAGTTCCTTTTGAGATCTGATAAACCAACAACAAAAATATTTAAAAATTATAATAATTTTAAATTATTCATTGTTGTTGTTTTAAAACAAAATTAGCTTTTTTTTATTTTAAAATAAATTTTGCAGGTTTTATTTAAAAAAGTGTGAGGCTGGCTAATAAATACACGGTGTTCGGGGGGGGGGGTGAAAAGTCATCACAAATGTGTGTGAAAGTACATTGAACATTATTTCCAGGTGATCGACATATAAGCCGCACGTAGTTTTTCACTGATTTTACAAGTGAAGTACATTTGAATTTCTTCACATAAAAAATATTGGTTATACAAAAAAAAAATGTAGTTTTTTGACGTGGGTTGGGTGATTAGATAATCTAAGGTAAAAAAAAACAAAACAAAACAAAAAACGGGTCAGTTGGTGAAAGACAGTCTGAGTAGTAGTTCCTTTACATTTTTTAGTTACTAACAATCCAGTTATAAAATTCACGATTGTTTTACAATCTAGGCATGCCATATTGTTGAAGATGACATTTTTTTATATATTCGCAACAGGGTATCTAGTGGTTTAGAACTGAAACCAATGTTACCACAATAAGAAGGGAGGTTGCTTGTTGTCGCTTGATCTACACAGTAAGAATCACGAGAGAAAAATCGACGATTACAAAACCAATCGCAGTGTAGCAAGTATTTGGTGTGGAAAATACATTTTTGTTTTACTTTAGTTTAATCGTTTCATTTTAATTATTTTTTAAAACAATTTGATAAGCCGAAGCGTGTACTGTTTTGGTTTTTTTTTTACTGTTTTTTTTTTCACTTGTAATTTTTCATTTTTTTTTAATTATTGAATTTATTTAATTTACGTTTTCACTTTATTAACGATGGGATTATTTAAAATACTGAGATTTCAATTTATTCGTACGTACTGGCAAAGCAGTTACATCCAGATTCCAGGAGAATGTTGTTTAAATTAGCGGTTCAAGTTCGATCATCACGTACATTGGATGAGCCAGCCACATAAATGTTCCCTTCTAGAATCGTCAGTTAAGTTTACCAAAAAAACTTCATTAGTAGTAACGCTGAAATTTTTTAAAGAATATGCTTGCTCTGCATTAAAAAATGTTTTTAATGACATAATTTTATGCTTCTAAAGATAAAAAAGATATTTTACCGCCTTTTTTAGCTTAAAAAGTCTGACCACCACAATGATCAAGCTTTGATCATCAAAGCTTGTACAAAGCTTGTAGTTAACATATCCAGCACAATACATCTTTCTTTGCTAATTGGAATTAGAAACTTTTATTCCAGTTAATGAAATAACAAGGGAAAAAAAGTGAAATTATACTGTCTCAATTCGTTTGATTAGCATCTTTAAAAAATGTTTTCAATATTCACTTAGTAATCCAGTAAAAATTTTTTTTAAAAGAATTGATTTTACAATTTGAATTATTCTGAAAATCCAGTTTTGCAGCAGTTAAAATTAACTTAGTCTTTTTTAAAAAAATGAAACAAAAAAATCTACGAAATAAATCGCTTTGCGCGGCAGTAAATATGGTAAAGCATTCAATATTTTTAGTAGTGTACGTGATAAAAGGATAAGATTTTTTTAAACTGAAGATATGTGGATAAAACTTTATAAAATATATTTAATTTGTCTTTCTAGAACCTCAGAGTCTTATTTATTTTCATTTAATTTAGACTACACGAAAATAAAGTTATTTCAAGTAAATCAAATGCATTATTTCCGGGCAACACTAGACAACCTTAAGTTTTCATTTTTCATGCGCTGCTTCCTAATGTCCTCAAGGAAAAATTGCTAGTAAAAGATTTACGTTTTATTATTTACCACTGGAAAGTCCCTTAAACACCTACACGTGGTGATAAACAATAGTCGGAATACTTTGACCTTTGGCCGGATATACAATATATTTTCATGCGAGGACTAGGAGGGGTGACAGCATTCAAAAATACATAGTATACCACTTTTACGCAGTTCAAAAACAACATAAAAAGCAAACATTTTATTATCGTCAGATGTCTGATATGATAAAAAAATATTTCGGAAGGTTAAAGATAGTTTATTTTTCGTAAAACAAATAACTTAATTTGTGTAAGTAGCTGTTTTACCTAAAAGAAAGAGTGGACTATTCAGGAAAAATAAAAAGAAGCATAGTTGCGAGAGGCAAATAAAAACAAAAATCATAAACATTCTCTATTCTGCCGAAAGGCAGGCTTTCGTCTGTGGTAAATAGACACGATTCCAACCCCGCACACAAGGGGGTACGGGGAATTTTCCCTAAGCGTACGTGCTCGGAAATGCCCCACATAAAATTTGGCCATGTGTAAATAGTAAATAAATACCGAGAGAAAAAGGCGCCAGTAATTCAAAGTTAAGGAATGACAATTAAAGTATCAGTGAAAGATAAGGAAAGAAAAATAATTTAAATAATAATTTAGAACTTTAACTGTTAAAATTTGACACCAGTACGATTGTTAAAAAAAAAGTGTTGTGATCCCAAGCAAAAAAAAAGTTTCACATTTTTAGCGAAGTGTAAACCGGTTAATTAATTTAATTACTGTCTCATAGTTACATGAATTTTTAGTACGAACGTCGAAGAGCGTCAAATAATACTTAAGAAAATAAATTATTTTCTTATTTTTGAACTCAACTGCTGTTAAAACAGAATTTAATGTCTTGTTAATTATTTTTATTTTTTTAATTAATTTTTTTAAATTTATATATCAGATTTTTTATGAATTTTGTACCAAAAAAGGTTTTTTGACAGTAGTAGAGTAAAATTTTTAAAAATATCTTGATTTTTGTATGAAAATGTATGTTTGTGCAATGTAATTCCGTTACAAATCGATTTTTATTTTTAAAAGAATAATGTTCAGCAGATCAATGTTTGATCTTTGACTTTTTGAGTCAACATTGTTTTTGTTGAATCTCAACATCATACTCTTAAAATTTTGAAAAGAATATTGGCAATATGAGAACTGGTAAAAAAAAACATAGTTCTGAATTCTTATTTTTCAATTAAAATACCTAAATAAATAAATGTTTCAGTTGCACTGGTGTCTAGGAAATACTTTGAATTGTTTTAGTAACCAAGTTGGCATTTTTCCCAAAATTTTACATTGCATTGACATAGTCACAAGCAATTTAGGCGGTAATTTTAAAAATTATTTTCCGGATTTTAGCCGCTACACCTGAGTTTAAAAAAAAAGAAAAAAAGTTACTGCACGACACATTGATTTCAGCAGAGACAATGAACAATGGATAAAAATGTCAATGTCAATGAAAATTTGTTAATTCTAATAATAAAATTAAAGTATTTATTTTGGTTGTTACATTTCTTTCTTTCTTTGGGGATTTGTTTCATCCTGGTTTCGAAAATAAAGAATTTAACGCAAAAAAAATAAAAATAAAATTTTTTTTAAAAAATCGACCACACCAAAGAAAAAAAGATTAAAAGTTTCAATGAAAGAAAAAAAAATGCAAAAAAAGATTCAAGTTTCATAATTATTTATTAAATCTCTCATGGTTAAGTACACATTCTTAAAATATTAATTATATTTTTTAAAACAATTTTCTTAAAATATCTCCTCTCCTTCCAATAACGCAGAATGTGCTTTCAGCCGGGAGTTCGTCAACGTCCGGAATTATTCGACGTTAATCGGCTATTATCGTCAACTTCCGTATCATTGGAAACCGTGTTCGTGCTTCCTTATAGTGGAAGGGTGGGAGGAGAGGAATAAAATCCTTTCCTTATAAATGCATATTCATATGTATTTAGGGATAAGTTATTCGTTTAGTGATTACAATACATAGTTATTAGGTAGCGGCTTTTAATGGGAGTATTGTTAATCCGTTAATATTTGTACTGTTACTACACAGTGCTACTCTAAACCCCCAGTACTAATTGTACTACTACAAATTTACATCAAACACTGCCGCCTTGTAATGTCGGGACAAATATTTGATAATATTTTCACCTTAATAACAATATTACAACTGCCGGTTGTGGTTATAAAGTTTAAAGTAAAACCCTCTACTTTTTTTTAGTAGTACTATTTATACTGATACTACTTTAGGAAGATTTACTCTGATTTGTTTATTTACTAAGTGAAGGTCGTCACATTGATTTTTGAAGCACCACAAACAAAAAACCGGCTTTATTTTCTTTTTAGTTAGCCTTGGTTTTTAAATCCACTTTGATTTTTATTTAAAATTTGTATTTCCTTATTTGTACAAAAGTTTTTTTTTTTCCTCATTTTAGTAGGAAAAACAATTACATTTATTATTCTCTAAAGTCTTAAAACCTTTTAGTAAATAATGAACATTTTTATTAAAAGAAAAAACTTATTAATTGGAAACATTTGAAAAAAAAAAGGACTTCTATTCAAACAAAACAGCAAAATAATAGAATACTGGTAAGTTGAAAAGTACCTTTTTTTATGCTTTTGTGTGTATTTTTAAAGCTTTTTTTTACTACACAGTTTTAAAACAATGTTTTCTATTTTTTTTAAAAATATTGTTTGTTGAATAATCAATTCCATTGTATGTACCAACTACAAAGAAAATACCAAAATAAAATCCTTGGACGATTTCAATAAAATTAGAAAATTAATAAATATATAAAAACTTTATTTTTAAAGATAAAATATTTTAAAATCAAAATATTGAAATAAAATTAATTTGAAACTCTAGTAAAATTGTTATTTGTGTTTGTTTACGATTCCGATTACCAATATACGACACGACAGTATCTTCTTGTTCATTTGTTAAATCGATTTTGTTTTTCAAAATAAAAACATTGTAAACTGCTTCTTCTCTTATCACGATTAAATGACATTTATTTGTTTATATTTCTGAAATGAGGTATTGTAATTATTTCACTATTATTCGGACTGTTATATGGCAACAAAGATGAGGACAGGAGTCCAAACAATGTAGAGAGAGTTTTTATGACATTTAGAAAATGAAATGTTGAGACCATGCTGTCTGAAGTGGTTGTTTATTTACTACTTTACAAAGTTAGTTATGCTCTCAGTCCGACTAAAAAACAAAGAAAACAACTGTCAACAAAGTTATTATTTCTGCTCTTTAATTTTTTTTTTTATTCAATAATTGTTCGTGGGTGATTTTCGTTGTTTTTACCTAAAAGATTTTGCTAAAAAACAGAACTTTCATTTCATTTATTGTAACGCGATATGAAATAAAGTAAATAACTTTTTTTTTTTCAAAACAAGACGCCCTTTTATTTTTATTTGACTTGATGTTAAATAAATAACATTTAATATTTTTATTTTAGTATTTCTTTTCAAAATCAAATAATCTTTATTTTTCACTTTGTAAACAATGTAAAAAATTCAGAACGTTCTTTTACTTTTAGAAAGAAATACGTCATTTTGAATAAGTTTTTAAAATTGAAAGCTTTTTTATTTTTGTGTGTAATCAAATTTAATTGTTACATGATTTTTAATTATTCATTCGTTGTCTCATAAATATTTTCCTATTTGTAATAAAACTTTTATTACACTATAAAAAATAATTCATTTCTTTTTTTTTTTTTTAAACAAATTACATTGAAAATGAAATCAATTTGACAAAACAATTTTAAAATTGAGTTAATTTTGTTGAATTTATCATATTTTTAAGCTTGTTGAATTTTCTATTTATAAAATTACTTGATTAACTTCGGAAAAATTCTTTCTAGATTTTTTAAAAAGGTATTTAATAAAAATCTAAAGCGTTTTTAGTTGCAAATAATAAAAAAAAAGAAGTTTTTTGTACTCAATATTTGTTGCATCCAGAAATTTATAATTATTTACTTTTAATTTACACTTTTTTTTATTTTTACTGACATTTAATGATTAAATTACTTAGCAAGTTGGCAAGTTTAGTCTGAAAAAAAGTTTATTTCATTTCTTTTTAGTAGAAGGGAAAGGACAAAAAAAACAATCTTATTCTTAAACTTCAAAGACCTTTTGTTTATTTATTTATTTATTTTTTAAGACATTCCACAGCATACCTACAACATTATACTGGAAAAAGTTAGAAACATTTTTTACCTAATTTTTTTGTTACTTCGATAGTTTGTTTTTACTTTCATAAAAAAAGAAAAACCTTTTTGTGAAAGATGCTGCAGAGAAAAATAAAGGTTTTACGTTTATTCCATATTGTATTATTGATTGTATAATTACTATTATTAATTTAATTTTTGTAAATGACATTTTTAGTTTTAACTTTAAAATATTGTGATGTGAATCTTTATTCTTAAAAAATAATTTGATTTAAAAATTTTATTAAAGTAAAATAGTCTTTAAACTTGAAATTGTCAGTGTCAGCCAAATACTTTTAAAAAAATTCAGTAATACCTTTTTCAGGGAATAAAATTAAAATATTATATCAGCAATACATTTTGGAAGAAAATCGAAGGAAAAATACTAGAACTAGCAATACATCTCACTCACGACGTCACAAAACCCTCTTGAAACCTGATCTACAAACTTACTGCTTTTCAAAAATTGCAAAATCTACCTTTTCCTTCAAAATCTGATTAAATCAACCTTCTTATTAAAAAAAAAACAAAAACCTAGTAAAAACCCACATTTTTGGCGTGAAGTAACTTACAGAGGTTGATATGCCGTAAACAAAAACCCGTGTAAAATTCAAACAAAACTGAAGTGAAATTTATTGTAAAAAAATAGTAAAAATAAAAACTTGAAAATAAAATACCAGTTTTTCATTGACCAAATTTTGATATTTTAAAAGTAATTTCTTTTTCTTTCTTTTAAAAGGAGCTCACAAAAAATTGCATTTGCATACAACTCAGTTGCGTACCAATTTCATTTGAACAAGGATGTATTGTAAAAAGAAAAAAAAAAGAGTTAAAATGTTTATGGGTGTTACTGTTGTATTTTTCTTTTTCTTTATTACTTAAAAAATAATTTGTTCAAACTTAGTCCGACTTCCAGAAAGTAGATTAAATCAAGCGTTACCCCCCCCCCCAAAAAAAAAAGACGAAGAAAAAAAATCTACGTGTTGAGTCGGTAGAGTAAAAAATGCTCTTTGCTAGTCACCCCCCTGAAAAATTCCTCTAACGGTCAGTCAAAAAATGTTGCAACGGTCGCAATTTATAAGAGTTAATTACAATACAAAGTAAAGACAAATAATATTAAAAATAAAGTTTACAATCGCGATTTGCCAATGGCCATATTTTAAAAAAAGCGCAACAACACAAGAAATGGCCGTTGATTTATTGGTTAACTTTATTATTCCCGCCTTATTTTGAGATGAATGAGTGAAAGAGAGACCATGCTTGAAAAGGGGCGGACTGATTTTCTTCATAAGGCCAGCCCCAGGGATGGTGACAAGCCATCAATTGAATTTTGATAATCGCGTATGTGCGAACAAGGGTCACGTTCCCCTGCTTAAAATTCACTTAATCCTGATCTTAACCATTAACACCCACTGTTGCTCGCCGTTCTGCTAAGCTTGGCAATCTCTTTTTTTCTTAATGAAAACCTATTTTTCCCCACCTCCATTCATTTTCTTGCAGCAGCATATGCCATTTCCGACTTCTCCCGTCTCATAATTGTACATAACACGTGCTTTTGTTTTCACAAGCATTTAATATCACTCACGAGGGAAATCAATGTTGCCGGCGTAGCATTCAGTCAAGTAGTTGTTGTTGTATATAAATATTTCGCATTTCCTTCTGAAATTGCAATAAAGACTATATTATTTCTATATTCGATCCCATTTTCAGAACAAAAAAAAATAACTCAGTGTAATTTTATTTTAAGTAACTTATTTTGCTAAAAAATGGCTGTCATAAACTTGAAAAAAGAATTATAAAACTTACAGGTTCATTGTATTTTTAGTGACTTTAGGTGGTCTCACAAGTTTTAAGCAATATTTTTGGTCTCTAAAATGTTAAAATATAAATTGTGAGGTTCTGTACCGTGTTTTTAGCTTTTGCCTTTCCAGTGTTTGTAACTAACAAATTTACTACTTAAAAAAATTAAACATTAACGTCTCGTTGTGAAAGTCCCATATAGTTTAACTTTAAAAACCTACACTAATTTGAGTAAAACAGTTTTTTATTAATTATTAAGTTGAAGACAGAAAATTCTTTCAAGTTTTAAAATGCTTTTTTATAACCCATTTAAACAATCTGAAAATGATCCGTTGCTTGAAACTTTGAGCCACCATTGCATCTGTAAGCTCCATGCATTGTATATTTGCTGATAAAGGGTTAAAACTTTATTTTAATAGTTAGAATTATTTATCTTTAGTTAGTTAAGTGCCATACGTGATACACGCTTTGTTCAATCATGTCTCACAAGAGACATAACTGACTGGGCAGAAGATTATTCCGCAGTAGTTTGCTATTGCTTTCTGTGGTAGACTAAGAACCCAATCTGTCCTAATCCATAACTGGAGGGAAGAGATGGATTAACACCTTTCTCAAGGGTATTTGTGCATAAGGAATTCAAACTCGGCTCTCTGATTTATCGTTCCGAGTCAATATTCATACAATTTCTAAAAAATAAAATTCCATTAAAAATATCATGTTATTCAGAAAGTAATACAGTTTTTTATGATTGAATTTGAATTAAAATCTTTCCCCTTTTCTGCCAACAAGATAAAACAGTACAACACTAAGAGAATTATGATATTCAGGAGGTAACTAATTCATTAAAGTCATTTCTTGCAGCTGTTTGGTTGTTAAAAAACAAAACTTTTTCTGCTGAAAAATTGACTACTAAGAAGGGATTAAAAAAAACACTATTACGTGAGCATTCTTTAAAAAAAAAGAAAAAGTAAAATCAGTTATTGAAAAATCGCCTGAAGACACCACTCATGGTATTTAGGCTGGGGCACGTAATAACTCGTTTACAAATGGGGGGGGGGGAATTATATATACATATATATAAGTCATCCACATATAAGCCTGTTTCGTTGTATCACAGCTAATCAGTGTGGCTAGAAACATCCACTTGCTTCTGGCCAAGATCGAAACTCAACCAGTTCGGTGTCAGTTGGAGTTGCTACCCCCTAAACCATAGGCGCATGGAATCAGAGAAGGAAAATTTTAATGTGTTGCATATATAAGTAGTGTATACACACACGCCAGTCACCAAAAGAACACAATTCATTCTGAAGAGTAATGCGTATATTGCAGAAGTGGAACCTGTTTTTAAATTTTTATAACTATATATATATATATATATATATATATTTGTTATTAAATAGTTTCCAACTGATCATAATGCCATTTTACTTCATTTTTGTGAATTTTCTTTCATTTTACCGCTTATACTTTATGTCAGAACTTAAACTTTTTCATTCTCTATTCTTATGATCTGTTTTTGGAATGAACATTATTTTTCTGTTCATTTTAAAATCTGCTTTGAGACTTTTCCTATTTTAAGTCATGTAGCATTTCTTTCATATACTGAAGTCTGATATTAGTAAAATATTGTTAACAAAATGTGAGTAGTTCCAACTTCTATTAATTTTTTTTTTTTTTTTTTTTTTAGAAAATACTTTCAATACTTTTTATACTACAAATGATTTCGGTAAAATCACATCCTACCCTCTTGTCGCACAATCACGAAACTCTTTTAGAGTCACCATATGAACTGTCACAGTAGCAGTGGTATTTCTTGGGCAAGATAACCTGACCAAGCCCAAACATCACCAGCTGGTTTTTAGTTCAGTTTTACCTTCTCTTGGACCAGTTGTCACCCAAGGCTATAGGACTCTGTCCTGCTATTTACCCATAAAGGGGGGTAGAAGACATGAATTTGTACTTTTCCCAAGTGTATTAGTATATAAGTAAATGTAATGAAATTGACTGGAATTCAAACTCTGCTCTTTGATTCCTCAAACCTTGATTCCTCATTCCTACTATCCATTACTCCATTGTGCATCTTGTCTCACTCTTGTTTTAAACTTTATTTTTGTTTTTGTATAATCAAAATAATAATGTACTTAAATTTAAACTGAGTGTTTTACTTAATCATTTTCATAAAACCCAAACAAGTGTTCTGTTTTGTTTTCTTTGCCCATGTTTTGTTGTTGAATAATCATTAAAATCTGCCTGTTTGCATGACTGACTTTAATCTAGGGTTTGTTATGCTGTAAATGCCTTTGAGAATAATCTATGTATGTTTTAATATAAAATTACAGGCTGATAGTTGTTAAGGTCTTCATTATCTTGAGTGGAATTATAAGGGAGTGCTGAAAAGTTCTTGGTTTGATTCACTTTCAAAATCAGTATTTGGTACCACTCTTGAATTGAGTTGAACTTTTCAGCACTCCTTCACACTTTGCCAGGATTCAAGTTTTGAGGTACTTTCTGTTTTCCCCTGAGTAAATAGGTATACTGATGCTTTGTCAAATTTTTCTCCTGCATCTTTTGGCAAGTCTGTTACTACACCATCTTTGTTTGGTACTGTTCTGCATTTTACTTTTTGATGCATAAACATTAGTCTGTCCAATGTTACATTCTAGAACACACTAGTATCTACCAGAGTGATTGTTGGTGATATTTTTATTTTCAAAGCATACTAGTTCACATAGTAGTCAATAGTTATTCTTACCATCTTGGTCCTACATTGTTTCTATGCAAACTCTTGTTTATCTATGGCAACATAGATCATCCATGTTTCAAGACTTTCCTTCTTTATTTTGGATAGCTTCTTCTATTCTTTCTTTGTTTCTCTTTTTTTCTTCTTTATTTCCTTTGTTTAATTCTGTAGTTTTAATTTTATATCTTTTGGAGTTTTATTTTTCATGTTTATATTTGATTTTCCTTAAGTATAGTAATTGATTTAATTTATTTTTATCATCTATAACTTTACTGATGACATTGTAAAATGCTTCAATTTTTTCATATGAAAGATACTGTATAAACTTTGGCTTCTTTTATAGTGTATCTTTTGCATAGTCTAATTACTGTCTAAGCTTTTCTGTCTGCTATACTGTTAATTTAAAGTTTTGCCAGCAAGGATATTTTTAACTAAAAATCCTATGCCACTAAGCTTATTGTTTTCTTTTATAATAGATATATACTTATGTTCATATTCTCTTTCTGTAAGCATTACTACTACTTACCACATATCATTTGATGATAGTGGATCCAATTTTCAATAATGCTTTGTGCAATTTATATGAATTTTTTTCTCCTATTTTCTTTAATTTTATGTTTAGATGTGTGCAGTTTGGTTTCTTTTGTTTTATGGGATATCAACCTCAATGGGTTATTTAATGCAAAGTTCAATTACTTATATATATATATATATATATATAACGCATATTTCTCAATTGGGTGGCTTGTTATTAATTTACTGTTTTATAAAATAAAAAAATCAGGAATAGCAACTTGAATATGTGTGACTATTAAAAATAATGTTTATAGTAATAAGAAATAATATTGTATTAAAAAAATACATTTAAAAATTACTTATATATAATTTTTCTTAGGCTCAAGTCATTGAATTCCCTCAAAGATCTATCAGCCTTACACTGGATGCTGACATATTGTCAGTGTGTTTGAATTCAGTTACCCTACCAAAATAAGAGCCCAGTCTAGCTAGGGAAAAAATGGATTCATCTCCTTCCTCAAGTGCATTTGCAGAAAGTAAACACTAACAACTTTGGCTGTAATTTGATCTGAGCCTGCCAGTTCCATTTTTTTTAGTGTTGATAACTATTGCACCATCTGTGTATCGTAATGGCTGAAGATGTCTTTCTACTAGTTTCATAAGTCAGATATAAGAAAATATTTTTTACCAAGATTTGTCTTTCCTCTTAATAAAAAAACATTTTGATGATAAGCTTTTAAGTTTGGGGTCTTTTTTCATCATGTTATGATGATTTTTTTTATGTTTCTCATAGATGATAAAAAAATAATCTGATTTTCTCAACAATTCTATAAAAAAATTACTTGTATAATTTGTTTTTCAGTGCATGGTTGAAAAGAAGTATGCATTTTTTTCTTTCTTTCAAATGTTTAATTTTACTTTTTGTAAACAAGAAGGAAATATGAGGTTGAGTCAAGGATAATATTTTTCCAAATGAGTTTCTAAAAATCTGTGAGCATCTTTAATCTGGGCAAGAGACATTTTGGCTCCACTTTTGTCAATCTAAATTCCATTTGTCAGATCTTGCTTTGATGATTGTGAGATTTGAAGGGACACTTTCATTGCCAGATTTATAATTGATCACCCCCCCCCCCAAGTAAAGCAATAAACTTTAATTACCCAATTAAGTTTCTAATTGACTGAGTGAAATTGAGCAAGTGAAATCTCAAAGGCTGTTGGAAAAGCAAGGCAAACTATATATTAGGTTTAGTCATAAGTAATTTTTGTTTTGGGGTGGGGTGATTAAGATTTTTATTCTTTATTTCTTTTTTCTGATAGACAAAGATGGATATTATTTATAACTTAAACTAATAAATACAATAGTTTATTTGTTTAGATTGAAACTATGAAGGTAAGCCAGAGTGATATCTATGCTAATAACATCTTACAAAACTAGTGATTTGATAATTTTTTTTTTTTTTTTTTTTTAAATCATTTCACCCCAAGCAAGGCAGTGTTACTGCCACTGTTGCACAGGGGGTTACATAGAGGAAAGTGATGAGAAAGAGGGGTAGGTTATAGGGGATGTCAGAAGTTGAGAGAAAGGATGCAAGTTAGTGAGATAGGAGATTTCTATTGACCTTACATTTAAATTCCTGGAGATTGTAGCTGTCGAGGAAGCAAGTATACAGAGGGAATTCCACAGGTAGGAAGTGCGAGAAAAGAATCTGTTAGAATAGAAATTGTGGTTACATTTTATTGGTTTAACTTTAAAAGGGTGGGACTTAGTTGCTAGTCTAGTAGCTCATGTAAATTCATACATAGAGGGTACCAGTGAGCTAAGTTCATTGGAGCAGAAGCCGTGAAAGTATTTGTAGAAGAGGCACAGGGAAGCGACGTCACGTTACACCAGTGAGAGCAACTGTAACTGAGCAGTGGAAACAAATTAAAAACAAGCATTTCTAAATTAAATTTCACTGAAGAAAATTTACTTTCTAAATTTAAGATTTAAATATTCAAAGATTAAAAATATTACTGTTTATAATAAAATGATTTACATGTAAAATTCTATGAAGAATTATAGACTATATTGATATTTTAGTATCCTATACAAATATGCAGATATAAAATTCCAATAATATATTAGATTCCCTTTTTCTTAAGTTCTTGCAGCAGGATATGGGTAGGTATGAGTAATATCCAAACAGACTTCTTGTTATGTGGTGCCAGCTTGTCTGTATTGCATGCTGATGTGTGTCATTTGCTTCTCTCTCCTCTTCCTAGCCCTTCATCCTTGTAGCTCAATTATTTGCTGCTTAGATAATGTATAATCCTGCCTCCCCACTCACTTTTTACTTTTTTTCTCTTAGATCTTTGTAAACACTTTGGATGATAGACATAGTTGTTGGGTTCATTCAGGGGTAAATGTCTGGCATTTTTAGATAAATGAAAATTTTAATTTCCCTGTTTCTGATGAGCAAATCATCACAAAGTAGTGGATATTTAAATGTAATTATTTTGTGACAACTTTTTTGTGGCTATTTGTTTGGTAAATGCTCATCCTCAGAAATTTAACTTTGCAAACAAATTTTCTGTATTTATTTTAAATTTGTTACTGTTTTAGTTGATCTTGTAAGTAAATGATAATATAATAATTAAAATTAGGTACTTTATTCATATATGATACCACCCCTTTGAGTTGACTTCCTCTGGAGTCTATATTTCTTCAGCTTTGTTTCACTATTAAAAAATTCTGTTGCTGTTCTTTTTCTATTACTGTAAAACCTTGATTCAAAATTTCTGATGGTGTGGGTATTATAGCACAACCACTGACTAAGTCCAGCAAACCTTTCTGAGCTTTGGTCAATTCCACCCATGTGTTGTTGATCTTGGATTAGCAAAAGCAGAATTGATGAGATTGGTCCAGACATGTGAGGGATTAGTATATAATGAAAACCAGACTTAAGACCACAACGACATAGTGTATATATATTGAATGAATATAAGGTTACAAGCAGTTAAGTGACAAAAAACATCAGTTGGCTGGTATTTCAGTGGCACGATAATATTCGTGTTCTATTGTCTCCATGGGACAATGGTTTATTCAACTTTCAGCTGGTTGAATTTGGACTGACCATCTCTTGCAATGTCTCTCTCTTTCTTGTGGCAGGCTATTTCAGCTTGTCTGCTTCAATTCATTGCTGGTCTTGACTCACTGAATTATTAAAAACATGAAAAATTGGTGTGTTGAATTTAGGGAGTGGATTGCTATTTTTCCCCTCCCTATATACGTCTTAGCATCTCAAAATATAAATAAAATCATTTAACCATTTTGATTTCCAATAGAAGGGGAGAAAACTTACTCCCTGTTATTGTCTACCTGTTCTTATCAGCTGTCCTGGTAATCAGTAAACAGGAAATCCTCAAGGCTGTATTTTGACCTAGGATCATATATCATCAAAATCCATTTGACAATATTTTGACTACACTTAAGTAACTAGCTTTGATAAATTCACTTACTTCTTTCGACAAAAGCAATTCTGCACTCATTGAATCCAAATCTGTACTTCCACTTCCAAATTTCCACTTTTTTATCACTTTGGCCACTTTTCCTGACAAAAATAATTGTACTCTCCAACTTTTAGAGAAATCGCTTATCTTGAAAATCACCTAAAATTAATATCCGCCATCTGAAAATAGGTTTACAGGTGTGTCAAATGTGTCACAATATTTCTATAGGTACCTCTTTTCAGAGACTTTCTAAATAAGTGAATCCTTGTTTAACTGAAGAAAGTGTCACTTATGTTCCCACCTTTGTCCCTGTACAATCTACATCATTTTGCTGATCTGTTTTTTTTTTATAACGCCATCTTCCCAAAATTCTTTTCCACATTGATACATTTTAAGAAACAGCTTATCTCCAGGTTTTAAATATTTACTTATATTGTTATTTCTTGATGGTCTCACCTAATATTCTGGTGGTAATTTAGTAAAAACAGAATTAATCTTTCTGGCAAAAATAAACTCTGCAGGTGACATTCCAGACATGGCATTTGAGTTTGGTGTTATTCTGAAAACACTCAGAAATTGTTGTAGAATCACTTCATCTGACTCCTCTCCCTCTGGCTTTTTTAGTGTCCTTTTAAACATCCACAAACCATTTGGCTTATCCGTTTGATCCTGGGTGATAAGGGGGAATTGTAATGTGTTCTATTGCTAATGATTTACAAAAAACTTTATATTCACTAGCTGTGAAGTGTGTCCTGTTCTGAAACAATAGTCAGGTATACTGAACCTCGCAAAAATCTTGTGTAAAAATAATTTATCATTACCGTTGTAGTCAGTCTTCTACATTTTAATAGTTCTGGCCATTTAGTGTAACTATCAACTACCACTAGATAGTATGTTCTGTTTAACAGTTTTGTGAAGTCTGTATTTATTCTGAACCATGGAATATTGGTTTTTGGCCAAGGTTGAAATTTTATAGGCGGTGACTTCGCTGCACAACCTCTGCATGATTTTATTAAATGTTCAATATATTGATCCAATTTTGGTCAATACTTATAACACTTCAATAAGGATTTCATCTTACAAATTCCTGGATATCCTATGAAATTCTTTTAGCATTTTTGCAACAATGCTGGTATCACAATTATTTCTGCATACATAAGTACACTATTGCATAATGAAAATGTTATTTTCTATTTTTTCTTTAAATCTTATTTCCTCATTTTTATTATAAAGTCATCTTTTCTGACTTAATTCTTATTTCCACTAATGTTATGGGCAGTTCTGTTACTGTATTGCATAATACATTATTGATTTCATTTTTGGCCCTTAATACTGCAATCACTGTGTCTTTGAGTGGTTTGCAGAATTTCAGTATTAGTCTAGATAGTCCATCTGCTTGACTCAATTTTTTAAATGTTAGAAACTCCATTTTATAATTATAGTTTGATAGGATAGTTCCTCAGTGCTGAAGTATATTCACTTTATGTGTGGGGAACAACCTTTTTTTAATCCATATATGAACAATGATGGTCTGTCTGTAGTATGAATTCTCTACCATGTATAAATTTATGAAACTTCTTCATAGCAAATATGATGGCCAATGCTTCCTTTTCTATCTGGCTGTAGCTTATTTTCATTTGCTATTAATAATCTTGAAGTATGAACTTTTGGTTTAGTTTTTCTGTCCTCATATTTGTATAGTATCACTGATCCAATACCCAAATCACTTGCATCTGATGCAACCACAATCTTCAATTTAGGGTCAAAATGAGCTCGTAACAAGTCTGATATTAAGACTTTCTTAATCTCTTCGAAAGCACTTTGACATTTATCTGCAATTTTGGGGATAAAAGCTAACTGTTTGGAATAAGATTATTTACATTCCCCAAGGAGTCCTGGGTTTAACAAAACAAATTTCCAAAAACAGAACTGAATTTCTTGAAATGTCATGAAATTAGGTGGAGGTGAAGGGGGCAACAGAGGTGAAAAAAATAATTTACAAAAAGTAATTTATTTCATATAAATCCTGAAAGTTTTATTAAAATTAAGCAATTATTTGATTCTTGCAAGAATTTTCAAATTAATGTGTTTTTTACAGGTGAGGGGAGAATTTTGTAATATTACATTATCCATAGTAAACTCTGGTAAAAATTTGGTCACCTGCTGATTGGGGGAAAAAGATTTTTTATCAAAATTTTTAATGTGTTAGGATTCAAAAAAAATCTTTAAAAAATAAAATATATTTTGATCTTTTTTTAATAACGTTTTAATGGAAAAAAACATTGTTTCTATTAAGTTTAGGCGTTTTTTTCTTTACATTATGCTGTTGTTTTTATTTTATTTTATTTTATTTTATTTTTTTGAAGATACCTAATTAAAATTCACCAAACTGCATCAGCAAGTAATAGTATGATGGCTAAAGTGTATTATTAAGAATCTAATTAGTTGGCTGTATCTCTCTCGCTCTCTCTCATCCCCCCCCCTACACACACAAACAAGACCTGTTGAAATTGTATGATATAGCTGTTGAGTTTTTTTTTAATTTTTGTTTTTATGGATTATTTAAGTAATGTGGGAAAGACAGTTAGAAGAATGATTTCTCATGTCCTGAAGAAACATGGCACATAAAAGAATCTTAAAAAAAACAGTTAATTGTAGTAAATACATTGGCAACAAGTCTTTATAAATTATGATCTTCATATCATACCACAAGCATGGTATTGCAGGAGTCTGTTCCAGATAACTACAATTTGGTAGATGTTTTTGAAACTAAACTTGACCTGTTGAAATCTAGTCAACTGCTATCTCCCCCCTCTTGTCTATATAAACTTCCCAGCAAAGTAACTCTCTACCATGAGTGGCCACTTGGCCTTGTACAGGGTGAACCATACTGTTAAAAAAAAAAAGTACTTGATTCATCGACTGTTGTCTAGATAGAAGTAAGATTTAAGCTTTTTTTTTTAATTGTTATCATTAAGGATTTAAAGAGATTATTATCTAATACTTAATGATGTTGGGCAATAGTTTTGCTACTTTATATTTTTCAGTGTTATTTAACTGTCAAAACATATGTGCATATGCTTTGTTCTATGTAATCATGAAC
Organism: Ascarosepion bandense; assembly: GCA_037127315.1. Taxonomy (NCBI): domain Eukaryota; kingdom Metazoa; phylum Mollusca; class Cephalopoda; order Sepiida; family Sepiidae; genus Ascarosepion; species Ascarosepion bandense. The sequence continues at coordinate 3,609,582 of JBBBDQ010001389.1, forward strand.
CAGCATACAAGCATACTCTTATACAAGTAGATTAGTGAGATGATCTCTTCATAAATTACTTTTCTTTCCCAGTGTATTGATTTTTATACTCTATAAACCAGACATAGGACAACCTTTTCTGGACAGTGGGCAACATTAGATATGGCTCATCATAAGGCAGGCTGCACCATTAAACAGATTCAAGGTAATTTTTCATTGAAGGTGTCTCGGCCATTTTCACTGCAGAAGACCATTCTCATAATTATCTGCTTTAGAAATGAAGGGAAAGGTTGTTTTCTTTTTTTGAAAAGATTTCTCAATAATTAAAAAATTGTCTCCGTATAATCTTATGATCATGATTCACTCACATTGCATATAATTTGGTTCTTATTTATTCATTTGAAAATACAAAAGATAATTTTTAAAATAAAAAAAATCTCTTCTCCAAAGGAAAAAGAAAGATTAACATTCTATTTCTAAAGTAAAAGATGGTTACACACATGATCTTAAGTGAAAATTGCCAATAATTTAAAATGATGAAAATGTTACTTTCAACAAATAGTTACAAATTCAAGAAACATTTTATTTAATCATTGTTTGTGTATGCAAAACTGAGTGAACAAGTGAGAATAAAAAAACTTTATTTTCCTCATGAAATTAGGCGTGCCATTCAGAAAACCAAAATTGGATGCAGTTTTCCCATGACTGATATAATCTAACAAAGTGAATAGATAATACAACACAGATATCCAGAATTATTAGACATTATTTGTTGAGAAAATGTTTTCTATTACTGCTAATATAAAACTTGTACTGAATATAGTAAAATACTTAGGATATGATATTTATAAGGAGAAATAGATATTTGTCTAGCTATAAATTCGTTGATAAATGCAAAAAAGTAAAAGTTTTGGCCATATATCAATGAAATGTTGAATGGTTGTATTCATTATTTGATATTTTGACTGTCAAATATTTGGAATAATTTGAGGTAAGCTTGTAGAAATGAATGCTAATTGTATTGCATTTATCTTGACAAGTTCCTTTTTCAGAAGTTTCCTTTTTTTTGGGGGGGGAATTTCTCTGGACTGTAAGCATAAGCACCTTCCACAGAATTTCTATAGGATTTAGGTCAATTGACTGACTAGGCAATTCTAAAAGCCTTATTTTCTTCACCAGGAACTGCTCCTTTATTTTCACTGCAGTATACATGGGATTGTTATCTTGCTGAATTATTCAACCTCTTGATAGTTTGAGAAGTTCTAAATAAACTCATGTTCTCCAGCATTTCACAATGTAGTCCACCTGTAAAGGAAAAAAACAGCCCCTTCCACCATTATGTTTAACTGTTGGAATGGTATTTCTTTAGATTGGTTCTAATCTTATCAGACAATATTTTTTCTTAGAATAAAGCAGTTTTCTTGAGGTGATGATAGGTAAACTGTAGATTAGCCTTCCCATTTCTGTTCTTTCTGCAATTCCAAGAAAACAATCTTACTAATTGTATATTTGCTTGCTTCTATTTCAATTTGCCTGCACATCCTCCCAAAGTTCTCTTTTGGTTATGAATGGCTTTTGAATTACATTCCAACAAATGGAACTATCTGCTCATTTGATTACTTAATAAGGATTTTTTTTTTTCAAAAGTCACACCATATTTCTATTATTTTCAAATGATGACTGATCATTCTAATGAGTATCTTGAGCTCATGGGAAATCTTTTAATATACCATTTTACAACTAAGATGGTCAAACCTATTGAGAATTCTCTTTTGCCATTGTGATGGTAAAAACCGTTGTATATGGCAACCAGATCTTCAATAATCATTAAAAGTGCATATAGACATAAGTTATCACTCATAGTGCATGGCTTGCTCAAATTAGTTGGCAGAAATTTTCAAATTAATAATTTGAATAGAAGTCTATTTCAAACTGCAATTTTTATATTGCTTCAATTATATGTATGTATATATACGTGTGTGTGTATGTATGTATATATATATATATAGAGAGAGAGAGAGAGAGAGATGCATTTTATGATGAATTTGTAGAGGCAAATATTGCTCTTTCTCCTTAGAAAATGTATGTCCCAAGTAATTACTATATTCAGTTTCATGTTTAAGTTATAGTAGCAATAGTTTATAATTTTCTTTAAAAAATTCTATTTAATACTTTTGTGTGTCACTGTTGGCATAATAAACTATTTTCTTTTACTCTCTTAACACTTTCATGTCTAATATACAAATGAAAAATGACTAGGTTTTATATAACAAAAATTGTACAGTGTATGCTGAAAGTCATCAACCAGACTATGAAGTCCTTTTTCAAAATATTTTGTTTTTATTATCCGGTCAGAATTTTGGAAGAGCTTTCAGCACCCCACCCTCATATACTTGAGTGTTCAACTATATGAGATACTACTGTTCAGCCATGTTAAAAATAGACAACTTTTCAAACCCCCTTCTCAACTGCAAATAGCATGAAGCACTGCTGTATCCTGGATTCCACTCTATTCATGATATTCTCTAGTACAATGATGAAATGGACGCCAAAGGAAATGGATAATGAAAAAAAGTCTGTCTACATGTTCAAGTGGCAATCTTTACAGAGTAAAGTGATTTCACACTCACTAAGCTTACAGTAAAGCTAGGGAGATCACTCTTGTTTACAAATGATACAGCTCTTGTTGCCCAATGAAAGTTGGTCTCTTTTTTTCTTTTTCTTTTAATCATTTCACTCCAAGCAAGGCAATAAAGCCACTAAGGTTACTGAGAGAATAAAAAAAATACTAATATGCAGAAATGTAGACAATAAAAGAACAGTAATTAAGAAGACAGAAGTTAATGATTGACATTGCATTTAAATTTTTGAAGATCAGTTGATTAGAAAGCAAAAAGCTGGAAAAGAGTTCTATAAGCAAAACATCCAAGAGAAGGAACTGTTAGCAAAGAACTTAGTTACATCTAGCCATTTTAACTGTAAAATGATGAGACCCTGCTGGTTGATTAGTATTGTGCTTAAACATATAAAGACTAGGTACCACAGAGGAAAGTTAATCTGAACAATTACCATGAAAGTATTTATAGAAAAGACACAGGGAAACTGTTATGGCAATGGAAAAATGATTGAAGATGAGATGCTGGGTCAGGACCAATAACATTGCAGATTCTTCATTGGATTTTATCAAGAATCACTAATAGGAGCACCAGACTAGATGTGGCAGTAATATTCAAAGTATGGATTAATAGTAGACTATTAAGTAACACAGTGCTTTGAAAAAAAAAAGTCGGTTTTGGAAATCATTCTAAAGATAATTATCAGCCTCCTTGACAAGAGTACCATGTAGCTTCTATATCTGTTTGAGTTAGACATGAATCAGGACTTTATTTATCTGGGAAGTATCATGTTCAAGGAACCATGCTAGTCAATGAACTAGCAAAAGGCAAACTAATCGTTTGATAGATAATGTAAGCATATCTGGGTCATAAGAACCTAAAGAATGACAACAAAATAAAAACATGCAAAGCTGTTGCATTTTTTTCATCCTCCTCTCTGGTGATGAATCCACTGATGCCACCCATGCCTTCTCAAACTTTTCCGCTAGCACTGAACCTGTAATATTTGTAAAGTATACTGGAGGAATTTAATTCCAGACACTGGACTTCTGAGCAGGGAAGACTATCAACTCCCAGAGACCTTAATGTTTGTTGAGGAACCTTCAAGCAAATGTAACAAAGGGGTACTATGAAAGAAATTTAGGGATTTCCTAAAAAGACCTTTCTCTTTCAGAACTGATTACCACAAATGCATGACTACTAACATAGTACCAGAAAGTTGACCTTTCTTACTGAATCCAGCTACAGAAACAGATGGAAAGTGGAAGTGTTGTAAACTTGGTATTTCCTCCAATTATCAGTCTTTCTCTTGCACCTGCTGGGGGGGAAAAACCTCTCACATAGGTCTTGCTCACCATTTGTGGTCCTGTTACAGGTGTGCGGAGACCCCTCTGAAATCTTTGTTAGTGAAGCCAATTCTGATATATCAAACACAAAAGATTATTCCTTAATTTTAGTTTCTACTTTTTCATGCTGTTTTAAGAGAAAGTTGCTTTTTTTATTCTGATCATGAATATGTTCACTATACATCTTTTAAAAAGAATTCTTCACATTCACCTTTTCTTATTAAAAAAAAAAGTTTCTTATGCCAATTTTGTTGACAACCAATATTAAGAGAAATTAATTTTTAGTTATCAAAATTCACAAATGTCTCTTTTCACTGATTTTTATTTATGTTGTTTGTTCTTTTGAAATAGTGTTAAGTGCCTACATAGATCATAAGTTTTACTTGTATACATTTATGTTGACAACATCATAAATATACTTGGAGTGCTTATGATAATTGAAACAAACTGACCTGATGTCCTTTTCTATCTTTCTCCATTGGCCACACTGAATTTCTTAGGCAGTTAAACCAATATTAACAAAACTGATAAAAGTTCCTCTCATAGCTTTGCTTTGTGTTGTGTTCACAATTGTAGATTGTAAGAAGCAAAGAACCTGATTCACACATACGCATTGTCTTAAATTTTGTGTACTATATATTTTTTTTCTTTTACCTCTAAAGTTTGACATTCAGTTTTCTTCAGAAGAAGAAAATATTAAGTTATTTATGAAGGAAGAAAAATCTCTCTCTCACTCTCACACACACACACACACACAGAGTGAAACAAGCCAATAACTTTTTTCTTTTTTTAATTATTTTCTTTTTGAGCACATTTCACTGTCTGTTGGCAAATTGTATAAGTATACATTTCAAACTTGCATGGATTCCTTTTGCAAAATGTCCAGGTTTCCTTTTCTATCTTCAGGGTATATATTTTTGGAAAAACATGGGCAAACAAATGTCGAATTCTTAATACATCTAGAATTATGTTTTTTTTCTTTGCTTTTGTAAATGCTTCTATTCATATTGCCAGGAGTTAACAATCAGTTACCACAAAAAGAAAATTAACACTTGAAATTTTTCGTGTTCATTGAGATATATATATGTGTGTGTGTGTGAGAATATATGATATATAAAACTGACAAAAAATTATAAAAAGAACACATTACTTGTTTTGTAGAGAATGGAGTGTGCTTATTGTAGACGTAAAACTTTGTTAGAGTACACACTTCTTTGACTTTCATGTCAGATATTTCACACTGAAATTATAAAAATGTGATTCATGGTGTTTGACAGTGTGTGTGTGTGTGTGTGTGTGTGTGCGCACACACACACACACACACACATATATATATATATATATATATATATATATATATATATATTTCCTCCTCCAAGTGGGAAGTTAAAGGTAATTGAACAAAAGCCTGAGGAATTCTGTGTCCTGTAGCACATTTTCACTAGATTAGATTCTCTCTCAAATATTTTTAGAATTCATTGTATTGCAAAACCTTTATAATTATTTGATTCTATCCTAATACTGAATGTTAATCTTTCTCTGAAAGTTATTGGTACAATGATTCTGATAGTTATTTTGCTGACCTTTTATCAAATTTTAATCTCTAGATTAAACTTCTTTTAACTTTTTAATTATTTTAACTATTATTTTTTAACACTATCAATCTTCAAACTTGATTATAATCTTAGCAAAAATGATTCATGTTAAATTGACTTGGTAGTCATTTGTAAGTAACTGAGTGTTTTTAGGTGGAATATCACTCTTTGGACAGATTTGGTTTTATTGAGTTGGCATTCAGTAAATCAGAAATGACTCTTACATGAAATATTTTTCTAATTCCAGTGATTTCTGTTTAAACTCTTGCTTATAAACCAAACAGATAGACAAAATAGTTTTCACATAAATAACTCCTTTGTTTTCATACACACACACACTTTATATATTTATATATGTAAATCTGGTCACTTATTCTATTTTATTGGTCAACAGCCACTATGCAATCATTAATCTTTAAAATCCTTCATGAAATCTGATTCAGGTTAAGATTTTTCTTTTCTTTTTTTAAAAATTTTTTTCTTAATCTTTTCATCCCAAGCAAGGCAAGATTGTCATTATTGCACAGAGAGTTACATTGAGAGAAAAAAAAGGTAAAAAGAAAGTACAGGGATGTTGGAGAAAGGGTAAAAGAGATAGAAGAAGGCAATTAACATTGCATTTAAACTTTTAAAGATTATAGCCTATCAGGGAAGCAAGTATACGGAAGAGAGTTCCTCGGATGGGAATTGCAAGAAAATAAACTGATAAAGTAGAAGTGGCAGTTACATTTGACTAATTTAAAATGGTGGGACCTAGATGCCAATCTAGTAGCATGAGTAAATTCATTTGGTTGGGAGCACCAGAGAATGAAGCTTGTCAGAGCAGAAGCCATGAAAGTATTTATAGAAAAGATAGAGGGAAGCCATATCCTGTTGGTGAGAAAGTGAGTGAAATCGAGTCGCCAAATAGGGATCAATTATGTTGCAGATCCTCCTTTGGATCTTGTTGAGACAGAGATAAATAGCAGGAGGACCTACCCAGATATGACAACAGTATTCAATGCATGATGGAATGATAGATTTATAAATATGCAAGATGGATTCTGATAAGAACTTCCTGGTCAACACATTGACCCACTCTTCTTAACAGTTGATGTAGCTGTTAACTTGATGTAGTCATTCCACTTGAAGTTGGTTGAGACAATGAGGCCGAAGAGGTGCAGTGTATTACTTTCTGGGAGACTAGCATCATCCCTACTGATGGAGGGCAGGAAAGTATCTCTACGGTGGTTAAGGGTGAGCAGTTTCGTTTTGGAAGCATTATAGTTTACAAGCCATTTCTTACCCTAATCTATCACAGAGTGAAGGTCCTTTCCAAGAGTGGCAGTGAGGTTTACTTTGTTAGCCTTGGTATATTTCTTACGAGAGTAAATGGTAGTGTCATCTGCATAGATGCCTACCTGTGAACTGTTTACACCAGGAAGATCATTGAAGATGATCAAAAGTGTAGGATGCCCATGTTTCTATGAAAGGATCTTGAAGCATGCCCGTTCAAAACAACCTTCATTTCATTATTTCATAGTAATGATTAGATTAAGTTGAACAATCATCCAGTTATACTGTAACCTTGTAGCTTGCACAGAAGGCCAGTATGTCAAACACTTTGAAATATTCAGGACAGTAGCTTAGGCTTCACTGTTCTTATCAAGAATCTGGTATATATATTCGTGATAGCCATTAGCACATAAGTGGTAGAGCTGGCAAAGTGAAAGCCATACTGCTAGTTAGATAGGATGTGAGATGAACTATTTCAGCATTGACAATAGCTTTGAACACTGCCAAAAAGTGATAAGAGGTTGGTTAGTGATAATTAGAGGGCTCAGAGCACTGTCTAGAGTTTTTAAAAACAGTACACTACAAAGGACAACTTCCAACAAACAGGAAGCAGCGAGTCAATAGTTAAAAGAGTTTGCAGAGGATGGGAGAGTTCAGGGGCATATTTAGGACAATGACTGGAATACTATCACCATTTTCCTTGTGGGAGTCAAGTTTAAAAATTGTGTTTGAGACCAGAGACTGGGTTATATATACATCACTCAGTTGAGCTGCCTTAGTTCTAGATGGGATGTTGGGTATAGGTACTCCAGATGAGTCAAATGTGGAGTTGGAAGAGAATTTGCAAGCAAAGCACTCAACCTTGTTCGCTGTGGATGTGAGGACCTCAAATTTATTGAATAGAGGAGGGATTGAGGGCTTGCTGCTATTTAGTACATTTTTGCAGAGCTGTCAGTAATCTTTAGAGCCAAACTTGCGAGGCTGTATGTTGCTGCATTCTATCAGCAAACAACAGTTTAGCATCATTTAGGACACACTTGTATTCATTATGAGCAGAGACAAAAAGGCACTTATTGTGATCAGACATGTGACTCCAGTAAAGTCAAAAGAAGTGATTTCTGTGGGTAGTGGCAGCCAAGCAAGCAGAAGAGAACCAAGGAGATGAATGAGGTTTAAGTAGGAATTTCCTGGTTGGGATGAAGGCATTGATGCTGGCTTTCACCCAGTAGGAAACCACTGAGGCACAGTCTTCAACAGGGAGACTAAAAACACTGTTCCAAGAGACATGACAAAGGAAATCGCAGGTCAAGTCTCAGTCCGCTCTTTGGTAACAGTAAGATATTTTGCTGAAAGGAGGGAAAGTGGAAAGAGACATTAACAGAAACCACAGTGTGGTCAGAGTTGCCAAGAGGGTAGAGCTGCATATCATAGCAAGAGTCAGGAATAAAAGTAAAGGGGTAGAAGTAAAGCAAAGTAAGTTAACTAACATAATGGTCTATTAATTTAATTGATCAGCTGATATGATACTCTATAACAGTTCATTAATTTCAGTGGTCAGCTGCAATTTAATAGATATTAGTTCACTGACTGGTTTGTAACCTTGTTTTTAGTGTTTGATGCTTTTTTTATTTTTGCAGTCAAATTGTTATCAGGAGATGAATGTTCTTAAAGAAGGCTTAAAAAAATTTTTTTTTTCTTTAAAGATATATTTTTGTAATAGGAACTAGATGTAGGAAATTTTGGCTTCAGTCACTTTTCTACGGCATGATATAGCTTTATTGTACCTTTTTTTTTTTTTTTTTTTTTTTTTTCTCATGGTAATTGTTCTGATGAGCTTTCCTCATTGGCACCTCAACTTCACAAATTTAAGTGAAGTACTGAATTGGCAGCTAGGTCTCATCATTTTACTGTTGAAATCGCTAGATGTAACAATAAGTTCTATGCTAACAAATTCTTCTCACTTGTGAGGCTCTTTTCCTGCTTCTTGATTTCTTGTCAATTACAATCTTCAAAAATTGAAATGCAATATCAGTTGTTATCTTCTGTCTGCTTGAAACTTGTTCTTTGTCTTCTCTTCTAGATATTTTTCTCAGATGCTTTCACTCTCAGTAACCCCTCTCATCTTAGTGGCTTTATTGCCTTAGTCTGGCTGAAATGATTTTAAAAAAAAATTACTTGATAAATAAGCATTGACTTTTAAGTGCCTGTAGAGTGCACTGAACTGCAGATTCTGAGCATACATATAACAAAACCTGTAATACTGGAGGTGCATTTCTCTTGAATTGTGCATCTCCATTTTGGACTTTAATGTAATTATTAGCCCGTATGTTTCTGGGTATTTTTTTATTTTATTTCTTCTATTGATTTGTGCCTTGTCTTGCTAAGTATTACTTAACAAAAATTCTATCTATAACAAGTTAGCAATCAAGTAGCTATTTGACAAATAATTCAAACTAGGGTCTTCATCTTGGTCATTTTCAGCATTATTTTTTTTCTTTGTTTTATTTCTAATAAGTTGACTGCTCTTTCTTGAGTGTATATAAATTGCATTTCATAATCTTGAATTTTTAAACGTAGAAGTAAAAGACACTTAATTTAAATTAAGTATTTTCTTAATGAAGGTTGGAAAGATCCTACTAAATGAAATGGTGCTTAAAAAACAAAAAACAAAAATCAAATAATGAAATAAACACTTTATCTCAGAATTTCAATCAGATCTTATTTGGTTCCTGCAAATCTCACTTTTTTGTGTGAATATAATAGTTTTTGAAGCAATTCTTTATTTTTAGAACATCCCAAGTTCAGGTGATGACTTGGTAGTTTTAATAAAATGTCACATTGACTGTTTTTATGTGTGTTTATAACCTAAAAATAACTAAACAGAATTATGTGGTACATGTTAAGTATTTTAGGTGTTTAGGTATCAGAAGTTTGTGTACAGTCATCAATTCCCAAGCTTAAAATTCTTGGTAAACATTGCTAAAAATATTCAGTTGCTAAGCCTCAAATAATTTTTTTTCTGTTACTATTTTTACTGTAGAGTTTTAAAAGGTAGCTGTTGTATTTTTTATGTACATACACAGGGTTTCATGGTTCTTGTAGTGTGATGGCAATGAGAACTACTTTCTTTTATGTATTGGGAAAATAATCTAATATAAATTCAAACTATGACCCAATACAAAATTTACCCCCATTTCCCGTCATACCTAAGTTTAAAATAAATTTAAAACTATGAAAATCTTGAAACTTGGATTTTTTTTTTTTATTAGTAAAATCAAAATTCATCTGTATTGTTAATACAAAATAATTCTCCTTTTCAAAACACGTCTGAAATGTAATCTGAGAAAAATTAGATGATTTAAAGTTTAATTAATATGAATTTAAACAAATATTATTTTTAGTTTAAAATATTCTATAAATTTAAAAAAAATTTTTTTAACCATTTTTTTTTTTTTTTCTGACATGTTGAGTGATTTATTGAAAGTTTGATGTTTGATAAATTTAGGTAAGAGGGAGCATAATAAAAAAATTAATTGAAGAATGTTTTAAAGAATACAATTTTTTTTAATAATTTTTTTTAACCACCCAGCAACTTTATTTTAGATGTTTTGCCTTTATAGTGAAAACACTTGTTTATAAAATATTAGAAAATTAACAATAAATTTTTAATTTATTATAGGTACCTTTTTTTATTTTCTGATAATGTTGTGTATGATCTTCTGTATTGACAACAATCAACACTTATACATATTTACACAATTGAAGGTTCTTTTTAAAATGCTGAATTTTAAAATTGAATTGTAGTAAGCTTTTCTATTCATTAGTAAATAGTTTTAATTTAATAATAATATCACTTGACTGTTGCAAATTAATACAGAATTTTAAAAGATTTAAGTGTTTAATTATTCATTCAAAACATTTCTTAAGAAATTCATGTTCATAAGATATTTTATTCATAAAAGCAATTAAAAAATTTTACTAATTAAAAAATGTCTTAGTTTTATTGCATTTTTTTAATTTTGCTATTCAGGACAGATTTTCTGCAACTGTTTGATTTAAAAAAAAAAAAAAAATAATGATGATTTAAGTTCTAAGGGTAATAAACTTTATAATAAATATAAACATTAAGAATTTCATAAATTATATTTTATATATATATGTATGTGTGTGTGTGTACGGGTGGGAGAGAACAGATGTGAAATAAAAATAATAGTTTTACAAAAATTAAAAAAAAAAATTTTTTTTTCAAAAATTATTTAATTAATTTCTGAATATGTCCTGGAATAAATTAACAATTATCTAATTTTTGCAAGAATTTCCAAATGAATGTGTTTTTTCTGGTAAAAAGATGTTCAAATTTAAGGTCTTGCATCGATAAAATAAAAATAAAGTACTTCCGAAAAAAAAAAAAAAAAAAATTTTTTTTTTTTTTCAATATTTTGTGCATTTTTTAATATTAACGTTTTTTTATTTAATTTTAGCAAAATTTTGGAGGTATGGTTTTAAAATTATTATATTCACAACTTGGATTTTTTATTTTTTCTGAATTTGCTAAAATTTTAGTGTGAGGCATTAGAAGACACAAACTTGTTTTTATGTACGAAATGCTTTTCTTGATTGAATATTTCTTATGGAATGAGAAAAATCAATGACAAGGGTCATAATAATTTTTTAAATTTTTTTTATAATAGTACAGTCTTGATGCAACAGGCATTATTTTATTTTTTAGGATTTTATCTAAAATATATTAATTTAAAAAAAAATTATTTCTTTGTTCTTGTTGCTCTTTCCACAAAAGATCAACAAAAAAATAAATACTTTGGAGCAGTGCAGCTGAGTTAGTGCTTCTGGTGCCAAAACTCAGTCACCTACATGATTGGTCATAAAATAAAAATAATAATTTTGGTTATACAACCAATGCAATTTATTTCTTTTGCTTTGTTGTAAAACTACTAAAAATCCAGTTAGTTTATGTATAGAGAAATGTGGAGCATATCTGCTAAATATTGTTGGCACCAAACATCAGTTTCCAAAAGACAAAGTAATTAGAGAATGGTATTGTCAGTATTAGGGATTCACTCTGGTTATTTGCCAAGTGTCTTTATGAAAAATTCTTTCTACATAGGTGTGGCATGATTCCTGAGAGGCATTAAAAGATTGTGTTTATAGTTTCTGTCACTTAGCTAACTTTCATTAAGCCTCTGCAATAAATTGTTTTTGGTTTCTTTTTTGATTTGGCTTTTATAATTTTATTTTATCCTTGCTTTTGCATATCAGGCTATATTAATGTTTTCAGGTTTAAATATCTTTATCCAGAATCATTATTTTAATCTTTATGTTGGTAATTTTATTTAGTGGTTTGTAAAATAGTCAAGTTAGGTGAATTCATTTGACAACAATTTTGTCAAAAATTACTTTTTTTCTAATCAATTTTAAAATTCAGTCAAATATATATTTAAAATGTCCAGTTGACAGGGTATCTTTTTATTGATGGGTCAAATTCAGCCAAAAAATGTAGAAATCAAATGGGTAATGGGAGCAGCAGTAATGGAACAAAGCATTATATGATATTGACATGTACTACTTTATGGTATATGCCTCAGTAGAATGGTTACCCTTTATTCTCTGCTAATCCTTCTGATTATGTATTTGGACTGACTTGAAATTTGAATTTTTTTTTTTATTCAAGTAACTCTTAAAGATCTCCAGTTAATGTTTTCTGTAAAAATAACTAACTTTTAAACAGATTGAAACTTAATTTAAAAAGTATACTTTTTTTTTTTATTTTAAAAACTGAATTTTGTCGAAATAGAAAGTTTCCGCTCCCATTTTCATTGTGAATGAATGCAGTGATGTTACCAGTGAACATATAAATAAATTTTATTTACTATCATATTTGTGGGGGGGGGGGCTGTTGAAACAGCACCCAGCCTGTCCTACTTCTAAAAATCTTAGTAGACAATTTATTTTGGAAACTTCTTTTCTTGGTTGGATTGAGAACTTTTCAGCACACTTTCTCATGTTTACTTTAGATGATTAATTTCAGAGTTGAATCTTGATAGAAAGGCAGACACGTGCTGCATTATATATGAATTGGCTGGGTTGCATAGTATAAAAATATCATTGTCAGCAGGTGGCACGTATACTGTCTCACTTTGGCATATATTAAATGTTTTGCTCAGCAGTGTTTGTGTAAACAGAGGTTACTTAGGGTTTTGTTGTGTGGCTGGGGTCTTGTGATATGCAACACCTGTCTACTTCTTTTTCTTTCTTCATCTTTTCTGTAAGTGGCAAAGGGCAAATGAGTATCAAGAGTTTTATTCTTACATTTGCATACATAAGCATTAGACAGTTGAGACCTGAATAACAGTATCAGTTTTCATATATATATATATATATATATATATATATATATATATATATATATAAATCAGATGGAGTGTATCTGTACAAAAGACAAAAATGAATAAAAAAGAGATGAGGAAAAAAATACTCATCTAACACGTTTCAAACTCTGAAGGTTGAAGTCATAGATTTAATCATTTTCTTATTTTATTTTTCAACATAGTTATTGTTGTATATGTTGGATAAGAAAAATAGTAATTCCTTCAGGGAAAGATTGTGGAAGAATGCTGGACATAGATTGATATTTTGTTATTTGATTGTAGCATTCTTGGATTTTCCTTCTAAATAAATTACTTTCTTTTTTGATGAGTGTGGCACTTTTTTTTAATTTTTTTTTTTAAGATCAAATTGTGGTTGAATTTATTTCTGTGACTAGTGTATTTGTTAAATTGTTTTTTGTAAAGTCTCTTTTGTATTCATAGATACATTTTTTTTTATGCATGTTTCTCCTATGTATTGTGAGGAACAGTTTTGGCAATATATTTTATATATGCCTGATTCTGAATTATTATTGTTATGGGTGGGTTTACTTATGATTATATCCATAAATGAAAATAAATTACTATTTTCCCAAGCCAACATATACAATAACAAATATGTTGAAAGATCAAAAGAAAACAGTTATATCTATCACTTCAACCTTTCAATATATATATATATATATATATATATATAGCACAAATGTCCATCTCATTTAAATTAGGACACGTCATGCCCTCCTCATGCTTTGACTGGCCTTTCAACCACCTGATGAACATTCTCAAATTTAAAAACCTTAATAAACCAATGACATCCTCACTTCTGTATACATAAACACATACAGCATAATAAATCCTACATTGCCATAATAAAGTCCTTTAGAGGATGAAATGCATTGACTAAGTATGTTTTTTCCTCATCTCTTTTTTATTAATTATATATATATATATATATATATATGTGTGTGTGTGTGTGTTGAGTTGTGATAATATTTAGCACCAAGTTTTTTAGGTGATAAAATGTATTTTGGCAAGCAGGTGTTTTATTGTAAAGTGCTCAATATCGGTGGGTGAGATAGAGCACTGATAAGCACAAAAAAGTATGTCATTTTAACTGAACAGTTTCATGAGGATACCATTGTTCTCATTCGTCAAGTCTGGTTTAGTCTGAAAACAAGAATCCCAATGACAAATCAGCCCTGACAAGTGTGAACGTCAATATTGGCAAATACATGATAGTATGAATTCAATATATCCCTGTTAGATTTTCAAGTAAGTTTTTTTTAAAAAATATATATTTTCCACCTATTTTTATTATTGTATTCTGCTCTTTCAGGAATTTATTCTCTTTGCTTCTCTGCTTTGTAAACATCTTTAGTAACTTGGAAAGAGAAATTGGAGGGCTCAGTTCAAATGCCCATTGCCTTTTTTATATTCCCTTATGCACTTTGGGGGAAGGTATGAGCCCATCTCATCCTCCCTTTCCAGTTATGTGTTAAATCGTAGAAATTGTATATAGAAAAAAATAATTCTTCCAAAAATTGTTAATGCAATATTCACTAGTGGAGAGAGAGAGAAAAAAAAATTGATCAATTATAAACATCTTAGAACAGTCCACTAGTGTCACAGCAAAGACACTGTCACCTGGCATCACCAATGTAAGGGAGGTAACTCTAGTACAACAAAATTTACATACTACAAACCAAAAATCTACAAATACATAGGTGTATTATTTATATATATAAGATTATGTTGAAATGTTCTTGGCCTGGTCAAGAAGCCCTTTTCCAAAAATGTTTGGTCAGATTTTACTAAGTGGGTTGGATTGAGAACATTTTAACACTCCTCATCTAAAATCTCAATTATGCAACAATAAGTAACATAGAAGTACACACACACACACACACACACACACACACACACACACACACACACAGTATTATGTATTTCTTTGTCACTCTGTTACCAATGACTCAAGAATTGGTTTCCATCTCTTATTTTCTTGTTCATATGAACACATTCTCCTAGCTTCAGTATTTTTCCCAAGATTGAGATTTTTAGCATTGACTTCACAAATTACTGTTGGGTAACATTAAACAAATTTTGTGGTTTATTAAATAAAAATGTCATGTAGAAAGAAGTGACACCAATGTGTGTTTGAACACTGATCACCAAATAAAAAATAAAACTAGAAAAATGGATTATTTCACTGGGGATCACTTGACCACGACAATAACTATACTAAGCACCAGACAAAAGTCTGGGAGAATAAACCAGAATCAACCGAGTGACTCAACTGAGTAGATTAACCAGACTACAAGTAACTAAATTATACCAAGACCCAACACAACGCACCAGTAACCTTGTAGGTTACAACAATAACCAAGAAGGTTACAACATTGGCAATGAAGATTTCGGACTCGCATGTAAAATAAAAAATAAAAATATTTTCCTTTTGCCAAGACAACATTTGGTAGCGAGGATTCTAGCCTACACAAAAAAAAATATTTCCTCTCTCTCGCCGACATTACTAGTTTGGTGACAAGGATTTGAACCCACGTAGAAGAAAGAAAAAATATAATTACTGCCGAAACTGTTATTACAATATTCACCAAAATAGTAAGCTACAATAGAGGAATTAAAAACTATTATGATACAAATGCTGGTATTACAGAAACAGCAACAAGAAATACATTTGCAAGAGCAGAAGGACCTGCAAGAACAAAACTTTCAGTTGAAACAACAAATGTTCTTTGACTTGTTTTTGAAAAATACCACAGACAAAAATATGACAGACTCGTTTACTCTGGACGTCATCGCAAACTCAATAAATGAATTCAATTATTAACCAATGAATGTTATAACCTTCAAAACATGCTATAGAAGATACAAAGAAATCTTCGATAAGGATTGTGCTCTCTGTAAAGATGAAAACAAAAGTTCATTTACAGATGTTGGCCCCAGGTGAACACAAAAAATATATTAATTACATTCTGCCCAAACAGCCTGAAAAAATAAACTTTAAAGTAACTATTAACATATTATTGAATATTTTTGGTGAAAGAACATCCTTATTCAATGCAAGGTGGAATTGCCTAAATTTAGTGAAAAATGAGGAAGATGATTTTTTACCACATATGCAGGAATTGTAAATAATGTAAAATATTCAAGCTTAATGAATTGACTCCAGACTCTTAATTGTTTCATATTCATTTTAGATTTAACATCAAGTGCAGATGCTGACATAAGATCAATGTTTCTAACCAAACTTGAAAGGAACTTGAAAATAATTCTACAGAATATTGCTAAAGAATGTCAGCACATGGTAAATTTAAAGCTGGACACTGAATAAATAGAGAGAGAGAGATAGTTATAAAATACACAACGTCCACTCATCCAATAAAAAATATAGGCTTTTTGAAACTCCCGGCAGAGAAGTAAGAAAATATAGAAAAATCCCCCTCAATATTAGTTTAAAAAAAATATGCAAAATTGTACTCAGCACCTAATACTTGTCATGGATAAAGTGGAAAACACATTAAATCTAATTGTTTTTTTCAGAAATAAGAAATGTTATCAGTGTGACAGAATAGGCCATAAAAGTAGCTGCTGCAAATAAAAAAAAAAAATAGGGTGGAAAAATTTTAAAACTTGTCAAAGTAAATGCATTGAATAAAGTTGGCACACAAAAGAAAAAAATTACTAATACTACGATTGAGAAATCTCCAAAAAGAAAATTTGTTTTCATTACAATTAACAACACAAAAATTAAACTACAACTGGACATTGGGTTTGATATTACAATTAACAAAAAAAACTTGGAAACTAGGTAAACCTAGACTATTGACTTCAACAGAAATTGCTTTTGGTGTTTTAGGTGATAAGTTAAAAATTCTAGGTGAATTTGCCTGTAATATTTGTTTTGTGGGTCAGACTAAAAAAAAAGTTGTTTACGTGTTAAAAAACATGATGAATTTGTTTGGAACTGATGGCATCATCCTATTCAATCTGTGGGACCTGTCAATCAATTCATTCTGTAAGAAAATTAATATCAAAACCACAAATAATACAACAGATTCAAAATGGAATTTAAAAGGAAATTCCTGGAAGTTTTTTCTGAAGGTCTTGGATTAAATACAAAAGTGAAAGCACAATTTAAAATAAGAGAACACAATACCAGTGTTCGAGCCAAAAAGAAGTGTACCCTTTGCAGCATTAAACACAATCAACGATGAATTAAAAAGATTAGAGAAATTAGGGTTCATATCTAAATTAGAATATTCAGAATAGGCATCACCTATTGTATGCGTTAAGAAAAAAAAAACAAGATTTGCGTATGCACAGATTTCTCTACATGGCTGAAAGAGAATTTGCAAAACTACAATTATCCACTTCCAAGTCTAGAAGAAATTTTCACGAAACTAAATGGAAAATTTTTTTTGAACTTATGCAAACTTACACATACCTGTTGAAGAAGAATGTTCTAAACTACTGACCATAAACACCCATAAGGGCCTTTATAAGTTCAATGGGCTTCCTTTTGAAATTAAAGTAGTCCCAATTGGATTTTGCACAAGCCTATCTGGATGATATATTAAAAAAAATATATCCAAACAACAACAACATACAGAACATATTAAAATATTGTTTGAAAGGATAAAGGAATATGGTTTTAAACTAAACAAAACTAAATGTGAATCATTAATGACTAGAATAAAGTACCTGGGACAAATAATAGATGATAACGGTCAATGACCAGATCCTGCACAATAAGTGCAATTAAAGATATGCCTGCCCTGACTAACATAACAAAATTGCAACCATTCCTGGGTTTCGCAAACTATCTCATATACATCGAAAATATGCATTAACTAACAGCACTGTTATAGGCTTTACTGAAAAAAGATGCGAAATGGGACTGGAGAGAAAAGTTTCAACACGTTTTTAAAAAAAATTAAAAAGTATTTATTTTTGATTTATCATTAACTCATTTCGATCCAAATGTGAAAATTGTTCTAGCATCTGATGCAAGCGACTTTGAAATAGGAACTGTTACTCTGAACAAGTATGACGATGGAACAGTGAAGCCCATAGCGCATGCTTGTAGGTCTTTGATAGCTGCTGAAAAAAAAAAAATAGTCTGATTGAAAAAAGAATCTCTGGTCATAGTGTTTGACATGAAAAAGTTTCACAAGTTCTTACATGGACGTGAATTTTTGTTATAAACAGACCATTGCTCACTATTATCTATTTATGGTTCTAAAAAAAAATGGTTTTCCTACACAAATCTTAAATCAATTACAATGCTGGGGAAGCATATTGTTGATCTATAATTATAAAATGGAATTTTTAACATCAAAGAAATTAAGTCACACGGTGTATCAACCTAGAAGAAGATTATGATGATGAATAAGGTTGAATTTTGCCTAAAAGTTGTTGTTTTATTAGTTAACCCCAGGATTTATTGAGTCGTGTGTTAAAGTAACAAATAAGAAATTAAATATCAGTAATGCATTCTCTGTATGCGGTGGTATATTAATGTATGCCGACAGTCGTGATTCTGACATCATTATGAAAATATATGTTTAAAGAGTTTCATGTTCGACATCCTGGAATGTTGAAAATAAAGTTGCTCATGACGTGTTATACATACTGGCCAGGAATACATGGAGATATACAAAACCTAGTTAAGGCATGCAGTGATTGTGCTATAGTAGCAAAATTTCCATCAATTAAATAACAACCTTGGGCATTCCATGGTCCTGACTACATTTGGATTTTGCTGGATCAGTAGACAAAGATAGTGGTCAACAGCTATATCAATTGGCCAGAAATAATGAAGTCCAGAAGACTTACTTTGCATATAGTAATTAATTTCTTGCATGAAATATTCTCAACCTTCGGCATACCAGATACAATTGTATCAGACAATAGGACACAGTTTACATCTGGTGAATTTGAATTAATTTGTTACTCAAACACCTAACTACTCCCCTGTATCATCAGAGATCTAATGGACAGGCAGAATGCTTTGTAGATACATTTAAATGGTTACTCAAAAAAGCATAAGGGGAGTAAACAGATGAAAAGGTGCTTCAACAATTTCTGAGCATATTTAGGATTACACTAAACCTCAATACTAATTCTGGGATGTTGCCCACAGTACTGAATATTTGCGGGAAAATATAAAATCAGTAATTAATAAGATATTATGCGAATGAAAGACAAAATCACCAAGAAATATTTTGGAGCATAAATACTTTTACCCTGGTGAAAAAATACATTTTAGAATGTATTGAAGGAGTAAGAAGTTCTAGTAGATGGTGTAATAAGGAGGACCAGACAAATGGCGTACATAATACAAGGACCCAGATGAGAATATAAGCATCTCCTATATCAACTTGGACACGGATATACTGAACTAGAAAATACCAGACACAAAGTCCTGATAGAGATGATATATGATGCATTTGATATACCTAAGCCACCAGTAATGTATGGAACTGTGGCGATGTAGAAAAAGAAACAATATGGAGTTCCTAAGTGTGGAACCCACACTTAAAATGTATAGACTACAATGCTCTAGAAGGTATCAACTCAAAAGGAGAGATGTCATGCAGAAAGAAGTGTTGACACTGATACACGTAGTTGAATGCTGATTCCCAGATAAAAAAATAAAAGTAGAAAAATGGATTATTCAACTGGGGATCATGTGACCACGATAATAACTATATTAAGCACTAAACAGAAGTCTGGGAGAATAAACCGGAATCAACTGGATTACAAGGAATTGAATTGTGCCAAGACACAACGCAATACCCCAGTAACCTTGTAAATTACAACAATAACCTACAAGGGTACAACAAAAAAAATTTTAAATTTCATGTAACTTTTTTTTTTTTTTTTTTTTTATATATATATCTTTGTGGACAAAGAACTGTTTTTGATTTTTGCAGTCTTTCAGAGAATTGGAATTTAAAATAAAATTTTAAGAGAATTCTGCAAAGATTGTAATAAATGATATTCCAAAGGTGTAGTATTTGATGAATATGGCAGATAAGTAAAAATTTCCCAACAAAGCTGAAGTCATTTTTGCCTGGTTATCAAAAAAACATGTCTAATGGTATCCTACTTTTATTTGAAAAGAGTAATTGTTGGAAATTATAGGGATTCTCATTGTAGAGAACTGTATTTTAATCCCACCATTTATACAGAATTTCTTTCAATGAGGACTGGGTTTTGGTACAATTAGTGGTGTTTCATTTCATAATTGCTTATATTTTTATATTTTTTTTATCCCCCTTTTTCACAGCTTGATTTAAATATTTTGAATATGCTTAACATATTGTATAAGGATTATTTTCAAATAATTTGATTTTAATCAACTGATCTACTTCATTTAGAAATCTCTAGTATTTATACACACACTTTGCAAACCACTTTTGACATACATGACCACTCACAGTACCTTCTTCATAAATTACGCACTTTTCTCTCTTTCTCTATTTTTAATTTAAATTACATTCTTTTTAAAAGGCAGATGCTGAAAGTATTTCTTTTCTATTTTTAATGTTAGAATAAATAAACAAAATATGCTAAGGCATCAGGAATCAGCATTTATTCAGCAAAAAATATTTTTGTTGAATAAATGCTGATTCCTGATGCCTTCATAAAATTAAAAACAATCTCTTTTTAATGAAATTAGTTAAAACTAAATGCTCTTTAGATACTTTTTGCCAATCCACTAGATGATAAACCAGTGAACAATTTATTATATGCATTATAGTTTTGATTTTGTGAAGGCAGTTTGTAGTATTTCTTTTCGTTCTATCTTCTAGCTAATACATAATGATATAGATAATAGCACATGATAATTTTCATTATCAGTTATGCAACAGTTCCTAATTAATGGTTATATATGTCCAAATAAGCATGTTTTTAATTCCATATCTGATACTTTTCAGATGAAAACTGCCAGGTTCTAGAAAAGTAGAATTAACATCTTTAATTTGTATATATTCACATTCCTGTAACTCCTTTGTTTCTTATTAGGAATCTATTGAACAGACATTTTTTTTCTAATCTGCAATCTTGATACCATAAAGTATTAATGAAAACCTTTTCTATTAGATGATTTGTTCATAAACATAAGTGATGTCAAGTAACTAAAACCTTGATCACAGAAATAGAGAAGAGTATGAAATTGTCTTAGTTTCTTATAAGAACTGTTGAGAAAACAATAGATTACATAAATTGTTACAAAACAAGAATTGGCTTATCAAATTTTGCTATCTCTTTATTTTTATCTTTTAAATTAATTTTTCTCATTGCATTGCATTTACGTAACTGATGTTACTATAACTCTCTCATGATAGAAATATTCCAAATTACTCTTATCTTGTTTTAGCCAAATTTTAATTTGTTAATGAAAATATTGATAGGAATTAATGTCTTGACTAAGATCTTCATAATAACCATTCATAATTTTAATACAATATAACCACGAGAAAAAAGTATTTTGGTTTGTAGCTACAAAAGTAACATCTAAAATTAAAGCATGTTTATTTGGTCTGCAGGGATGAAACTTTTTGTGTATTTGTTTGCATAATAGCTTAAAGATGGATGTCAATCCAGCAGTTGCAGTTGAAAACTGTTATTTGAGACTATTAATGTTTTTTGTTTAAAAAATAAATTGATTATGCCTTTGAAATGAAAATGTTTCCTGCATTCATAAACAGAAACACTTTTATTACAATGTGTATTTTATTACCTATTAAGGTTTTATTTGGCAATGAGTGAACAAATGATGTTGAAACTTTTTCTATCGAGCAACCAGCAAGCAATTTCATTTTTTTTTTATTAGTAAACAGTTTAGAAAATAGTATAAATTAAAATCTTGAAGATCAGTTGTACTTTAAGTACAAGTTGTAATTGGATCATACTATTGCTATGTACAAACATTTTTCTATGTTCTTTCTTTTTCACATAGAAACAAATTGATACAAAGATATATATTCTATATCTTTCCTCATCTAATGTGTGCAACTATAGTAAGCAACTAACAATACCTACTATGCTTCAACTTGACATCTAAATAACTTAAATTTAGATTATGAACTGAAGTTCCCCAAAATTAGACAGCTACTCAATAATGTGCAGGATCTTCTTTTGATTGTATAACAGGTTATTCAACATGGTATGGAATCTATGAAGGGCTGGAGTCATTATGTGGTTATATCTATCTAGATAAATTCCATTACCTTTTTTTGAGGAATGGGGTACCAAGAATCTAGTGTAGTTTGCAACATGTCACCTACATGCTCACTGGAGTTTTATGGATAGGTGATTACCTGGAAGTCAGTCTAGTGTTTCTGGAATCTTTCATGTCAAATGTGTATGATGAGAAAAAGTTATTTTGCGAGAATAAAATCATCACCAGGTCTGCATATGTCCTATCTGTCAAGTAAAACTCCAGTTTCACTAGTGCTCCTTGCAAAACACAACCCTTCCTGGACCACCAGTTTGCATAACATTACGTCAATGGGGTGAATCACTAGTTTTATGTGGTCTCTATCACACACAAATTCAATTATCTGTCCAAAAGAGCTAGAAACAGGATTCATCTGACCATGACATGGAGCCAGTCTTCCATGGCCTAATGGTGATGTTTTCTGGTAGAGATGAGGCACAGTAACCATACCTTGAGACCATTAATGGTTCTCTTGTTGTAGTGTATGCTGTAAAGTGCATTGACTAATGATTTGAAAAGCACTAGCATTGATGCAGTGATTCCCTTCATTTAATGGTTACTATTCTTGTCATCTCCACTAGTTATGTTCTTGTATCACCTGTAGCTGCCCATACTGTACAGATTTCACATATTCCTGGTATATTTTTGTTGATGATACCATAAAAAATCTAGAGAAGTAGAATTAGTTGGTCATTTTTCTGATCTGTATTGAAGCCAAACAAATGTATTCTTAGAAGCAGATTGGTACATGCAGATAATTTAGCAAGAAAATTGTAAGGATAAGTAATGCTGACTTGACTTGGTCATTGAAGATCATCAGAAGTCAATTTTGGATTAAAATAGATGTTTTCAGTCAAATAAAAAAAACTTACAGAAGGGAGACATTTTATTTTTTATTTACCTATTTTGACGTGGCTCGATCATGTGATCGTGTTCACTTATATATAAAGAGTGAGTCGGTTGAACTCTGGAGTTAGTGTGAGCTACCGTTAACAACCGTGATTACTTGCTAACTCGACCACCCATATTGTTGCAATCTAGTATGGACTATTTATATTGTATCTACTGAATAAAGGTATTATTTCAACATTGGTGTATTGTTTTATTGTCGACGATACAACACCTATTTGTTTTATTGTCGACCATACAACACCTATTTATTTTTGAAACTTGAAAAATATTTTCTGGTTAGTAATTTTTTTTTTTTTGATATCTAAAAAAAAGTGGTCCTGGGAATGACAATAAACTATCTGGCAGTAAGACCTCTGATTAGGTTTTGAGGAGCATGGAACTACTTATAAAAATAGACTTTTATAGTAAGTTACAGGAATACATTTTTGAAGGAAAAAATATTACCAACAATACATTTAAAAAAAAATACATACCAGCAATACATCTGACTCTCAACAAAACCCACTTTACAAAATATGTCAAAAAACCTGATCTACGAAGTGATTTCTTATAAAGAATATATATTCTAGTTGTATAAATCTATTGTAAAAATCTAGTTGACATTAAATAACACATTGAGGTTGATATGCTGTAAAACAAACTAAACCAGCAATCTAAATAAAAAAAAGTCTTAACTACAGAAAGTACAACTGGCTCTGAGTGAAACAAAGAAAGAAATAAACTAGAGGTTGTTTAAACATTTTCCTGGAGAGGTTTAACTCTAAAAGTTAAATGATACAGTTCTGATCACTTTGGAGGCTGTTCAGAACCTTGAGTTGCTCAGCTCACTTGAGCTGACAGATTTTCCTCCTCATGGGCTTCAACTAAAAGTTGAGATGCACATCTTGGGCTTAAAAACCTCAACACTCCAAACTTGTGCAATTTAAATTGCCTACCTGTCAGTTTCAGACAGCTTCTCTCACATGTCATTGAAGCTATTATCCTAACTGAGATGGGCAAAAAGGAGGATGTATTAATTCTCAGGATCCCTATAACTGTCCTGTCCTTTCAATTTAGGACAAGGACAATCTTTCAATATAGTTGACCTGAACCTGAGTTTTTTTTTTTTTTTTTTTGCATGACCAGCTCTTTTGGTTGTTCCACAGTTGGATCTCCAAATTGCCATTTCACAGTGGGAGAAGCATTAGTGTTGTGTATGCAAAGGCAACTTTCATGGACTTTTGTGTATTTTTTTTTTTCAGTTAAACCAAGTTAAGTCACATCAAAAAAAATTGTTTTTGTATTATATTTGAAGTAATTTCTTTCTGGGGAAACATGGGGTATGCCTGCTAGTTTGGGACATAAAGTGATTTTGAAATTTCTAATGATATCTCAAAAGCACTTAGTGGTTCTAATAGAACACAAATGGCTTTTCATGAATGTAACCTTGAATATAATTTAATAGATCTTATAGTGTATTCCTATAGCTGCTTAAAAGGATATTTTCAGGGAATGTGTTTCATTGATACTAAATATCTTAGTTGCCTGTTTTGTCAGTTTATGAACAAATTCTTGCCCATTATGCTCCCTACAAGAGTCTTGCCTAGGCTTTTATTTTTTTTTGTTTTTTGTCCTTGTTCATAATCAAGCAATTCTTTTTTTTTATTCACCTTTTCTTTTTAATTAATGTTTTCTTGTGCAAATAATTGTATTGATTTTAAACTGTATTATTATCCAATTTCTTGTTACAAAATTATATAATGTATATTTGTATCTGTAATTTTAAACAGTTGCACTACAAGCCTATTTTGAGATCTCTTCCTTTTGGATAGATTAACCTTTGAAAATATCACTTTATTTTTATTTTTATTTCTTTTGTCAATGCAAGATTATATTTTATATAAATATTGATTTAATTCATGTGCTTGACATTTTATTTTTCATACTTTATGGTTTGTAAATATTTTAACTTAAAAAAATAAATTATTAAAGCAGTTTTACTTGATATAAAAAATGTAATGTTTACTTCAATCATGCTGAATATTTATAAAACATCTAAATTTCAACATTTTTCACTCTTTCTCTTTTGATGGTGTCTGTAGCAATGTCATGAAAAATAAAGATATGGTATTTGGTGCCAATTAGATTAATTATAAATTAAATCCCAATTTATATTAGTTATACACTTTGATTTAGAAGAATACTTAAAATTGTTCCAGAGAACTTTTTTTCAGCTACTAGCATTTTTAATTATCTGGTTATTTTTTTTTTCTGTTTTATTTAACCAAATGATAGTTTCAATTTGCTCATTGCCATATATTAAAGATGGATGTTTTAAGAATACTGAAATGTAATATATTGATGCGAATAGAAAACCTCCAAATGAAATCGAAAGAAAGAAAATGCCTCAAGAATTACAGTAATAACCCATTGTTATGACAGTAGTAATTAGTAAGGCTTCTTTGTGTTGCTAACCATAAGAGCTTCTTTCATTGAGAGGGTGCTGAAAAGTTTCCAGTTCAACTATGAAAGAATTTAAAAAGATAAATTCTGTTTTAAAATTTGATCAGATTTTGTGAAGTGAAAAAAGGAAACTTTTCAGCATCCCGTCATAGTAATTTTTTTTTTTTTCAAAGATAAATTTTAAAAAGGCCTCAAAACTGAAAAGGATTAACATTAGCTTATTTTTTATCTATAAATTGTTTATCATGCTAAACTTCTTACAATTTTCTTAGGATAAATAATTCCTTTTCCAGTTGCAAATAAACATGTCTGTCTAATGCAGCTTTTAAAACTTAACATTTAACTTCAATATTTGAGTTGAATGAATAATTTTCTATTAAAATTTAATTTCAAGGCAGGTTTCATGTAAAAAAAAAATAAAATAAAAAGATGCCCATGTCTAGACTAGGTGTCTTTTTAATTATATTTGCGACTTAAAATACCTACACAAGTTTTATTTAGATTGAAATTAATTTGGGTATAAAAGATTGGCTTTCTCCCAAGTTGTCTTGTTTTTCATTAATTTATGATAAGTTCTTTGAAGACAGGGTGAGGAGAGGGTCTCTACCTTTTTTTTTTTTCTAAAAATAATCATTCAATTAGTATTTCATTTTTTTTTTTTTTTTTACTGTTTTCTTAACCTTTATCACTCTGTGACTTCATTTGTTTTATCCTACCACTGAAGGTAACTGATCAGTGAATTTGAATTTGTTTGAATTTCATAATTGTTATCATATACTGCTGTGGCAAGGCAACAGAAAATCAACTTTGAGTGAAATTAACAATAAAGTTACTGCAGTTGAGAGACCTGGAAAAAGAATGCAGTGGAATAGAAAGAAATATTAATAATGCAGAATGTTAAGGTTTAAAAATAGAGCAATTCTCATTGGATCTTTTTATGAAAACCATTATCATCAGGGCCCAAAAAAGTGATAAACTTTTGATTTTAAAATTGGCTAATTTTACTTTATTTGAAAGTATTATTGGTAGTTTGAGGTTCTGTAATCATAATATATTGAAATTGTTTGCTAGTTTTATTATTATTTTTAAATTCATCATTATTATTTATCCATCCACCTAATGCACAGGGTAGCAGCTTTTTGTTGCTGTAACAAACTTTTTTTTTATGGGGCAGGGTTGTTAGCCCTGCACCCAAACCTGGAGGACTGGGGGACCATTCTTGGTCCTTATGTTTACAGCACCTGGTATTCCCAAATGGTCACCCATTTAAGTACTGACCAGGCTCGATGTTGCTTAACTTCGGTGATCGGATGGGAACCTGTGTATTTAACACAATATAGCTGTAGACATTTTTTTTTTTTTAAATTACCTCCACTAATTTGCTGAAAGAAGAATATACTATAATAAAAAAAAGTACCCCAAACTTGATAAAAACAAAGTTTTAGCATCAAAATCTTTCTATTATTAAGAGGAAAGGCCAAACTATATTTTGATTATTTAATTTTTTTAATCCTTTCTAGTATGGTCTAAAATCTTAGTAATTTTTTTTTTCTAATACCTGTTACATCTGTCACCTAAGTTTGAGATTTCAAGAAATTTTTTCACCCTTTAATATTTAAATTAGTTAAAATTTAAATCATAAATTCTTTTTTGTAAAACCAAAACACCATTTCCTGAAAATCTACTCTGAATTGTAAAATAAATATGCAATAAAACCAAGATATTATTTAATTAGAAAAGCTTTTAAATGCTTTTATAAATAAGATATATTAAGGACACTATTGTTTTAAGAAAAATTATGAATGAATTTTTGCAAGAATTGTTTCATTTTTATTTTTTTTTAATTTTAATTAGAATAATCTATTAAGTTTTAATTTTTTTAAAATTCTGTATTAATTTCACTCTTTTATATATTATCATCAAGTAAAAACTATTTACTAATAAATTGAAATGCTTAGTACAATTCATCAAAACTAATATTTTAAGGATTTTTTTTTTTTGTATGTATATAAATGTGTGATATTGTTGTTCATATATGCATGACATTATCAGAAAATAAGTGCAATAACTATAGTAAATTTAAAACCAGAAAGTATCTAAAATTGAGTAGAACAGATTATAGAGAATTTTTTCCAAAACTTAAGATTACTTAAAAATTTTATAAAAAGGTTTCTCACATTATATTCAATTATCCTTTACCGATAAAGCCCTCATAAATATTCAGTGAAAGAGCTGTGTCATCAAGTTACCAACATCTTAAATAAACAGCTACTGTTGAGTTAAAAATTGTATTGCTGCGCAATTTTAAACTTAAAGTAAATATTTTTTTCATATCAGATTAATTATACTTTAAATCAGCTGATATTTCTCAAATGAAGTTTCAGAAAAATTTTTTTTTAAAGATATCTTTAATAAAGAAAATTACATTGCAATAAATGTGGGTTAAAAGTGGCATTGTAATGTGATTTTTAACAATTAAAAAAAAATTACTTCCAATCAATTTAAATTAGTATTTGAAATACAGCAATGTATTTTGGCAAAATTTTAATTTCAAGCTAATAGATTAAACGTAATAAGCAAAATTATTTTGTTTATTACGTTTAATCTATTAGCTTGAAATTAAAAGCTTCATGAAAGATTTTTCATTTTTAAAAATTTATTTTAGACCATAGGTATCACAAATCTATTGAGTTAACTAGTAATTACATAATCTGATTCAGTCGGATACACGCTTGGGCGATCAGGTCTCGAAAGAGACATGACTGACTGGGCAGAAGATTATCCCACAGTAGGTTGCCATTGCTTTCTGCGGTAGATTGGTTGCCGACCAAGGCTATAGAACCCAGTCTGTCCTGCTATTTAACCCATAACTGGAAGGAATAGACGGATTAATACCTTTCCCAAGGGTATTTGCACTTAAGTGAATACAATGGATTCAACTGATTACAAAACCAAAATAATTATGAGCTGGTGATGAAAAATTTCAGCCTCATCAAGAAGTCTCCTCCTCCTCCCGCTTCCTCCTCAAAAATGTGATTTTTGGTTATTGGATCAGATTTCAGGAAGTGGGTTGGACTGAGAATTTTTAAACCCTCCCTTGTATAAACTGAGATAGTTTAAAATAAAAAAAAATATATCTTGCATAAAATTAAATGTATTCAAATTTTAGAAAAAGAAAAACCTAAAGATATGAAATATTTTATGATAATTCTTTTTTTTTTCTCTCGAAGCAAGACTATTTAAGTTTTAAAGAGAGAGAAAAATTCTTTATTACCTAAATAATTGTTGATGCTTTATAGTGTCACTTTATATTCAGTTATTGATCATTTATAATTTCCAATGTCCACATTTCTTTTTCTTCTAAAACAGGATGTTGTTTGTTAAAATGTTTTGAAATGTGATTCTTGAGCTTTGAAACATTACAAGGGATTTATTTCTAGACTTTGATTATTGATCAATGTCTGTAGTTTAACAAAACTCTTAACTGAACTTTGACCACAAATTTTCACTGTTTGCAAAAGCATTGGATGAAGTGCTTTGATGAGAAAAGAGTGTTGAAAATAACTTTGTAAAAATAAATGTTTTTGTCATTAGGCTTCAAACTTATTAATGTATCTGAATATACATACATGTATAACATTTACATATACATACACAAAAAAAAAAATCAGGGAAAATGGTAATCTGTTATAATTTTTATATATTTGGGTTAATATTGCACTTAAAATATGCAGTCTTCAATAAAACTAAATTTATTTCCAAAAGATGAAATAATCATGTAAATATTACAATATAATTATTGTAGAATTTTTTCTTGCCTATCCCTGCTTTCCAACACTCCACCATTTTTGTGAAATTATATTAGCATGTATGTAAATCTAACCCATTACTTGAGTTCTAGCAAAGAAAACTAATCTAGAAAGAATCTGAAAATCCTCAAATTAAGTAGGAAGAGGAAGAGTGGGTCTCGAATAAAGATGGTGACAATTTCTCTTGAACTTTCACCTCTTTGATATAGATTGTGACTTTAAAGATTTTTAAGCAATTATTCAAGGAAGCAGTGTAATAACAGAAAGATAATGAATTGTCATATAAACTTATTTTTGTTCTTGTTAAGCAAGCATTTAATTCTCTCAAATAAGCCAAGGGGGTTTACTCAAATTTCAAGCCAGATTAAAAAAAGAAAAAATTAGCTCATTTTTAATAAATATTTTCATTAGTTTATTTGTATATTTAATAAATCTTCTTTCTAATCAATTTCTCATACTCAAGCATAATGGGATCATTATTCTACTAGAAGTTTGTTTCTAAAAACATGATAGTTGAAAGTGGCTGATAAATGAAAATATACAGTGGATGTTATTTGATATCTTATATACAGTAAACTAAATCAGTTTCATGCAATAAAAATAATTCTAGCACTTTGAAATAAATTGTTGCTAGCTTAAAAATTTAATTGAATTTTTAGTTGAATTATTGTTCTCTTTGATTATACATTTTGTTATAGATATGATTACTCACAACCATTATAACACTTAACTAAATATCCACTGGGTCACCATCTCAAAGGGCATTAGTTGGTATATTTTTAAAATCTTGTTTCACATGGCTTTGCATTTATTTTAGAAAGTTTGTACATTTCTTTTTTTATAACAAATTATACTTAGATTTATTTGAATTACTTTTATGATTTTGAATTGTTAGAGATATTATTAAATGCTCAATATTTTTGCCTTGTACCATCTTAAGGTTATAGTTGTACAATATTTGAATAAAATATAAGTTTCATCTTAAAAACAAAAACTTAGCTGAAGTAGTAATTTCTGTATTTTTAAAGATACAAGCTATACTTTTGAAGTTTTATAATTCCATTCTTAATTCTTTAAAATGAAGCCCCTCTCTAAATTTAGGAGGTTACACCTGAAGGAGTTATATTAACGAAAATAACATGATTAGTTCAATTGTCTGAGCTCCTCTTAGTAGAAACAAAGACATGTTCTATTAAATACAACATACAGGAGATTTTTTTTTTTTTTTTTTTTTTAATCATCTCACCCCAAGCAAGGCATTCCACTGCCACTATTGCGCATGGGGCTACATAGGGGAAGATAAAGAGAAGGAGTGGATAGACATAGGGAATGTCAGGAGAAAGGTGATAGATGAGTAAGGATAGCAAGGATAAGTGTCGGGCAGATGGGAAGAGTGTTTGATAGAATGGGAGCAGGTTAGTGTTTTAGGAGGTGTCTATTGACCTTACATTTAAACTCCTGGAGATTGTAGCCGTCGGGGAAGCAATCGTTTGGAAGAGAATTCCACAGTTGGGAAGTGCGAGGAAAGAAACTGTTGGAGTAGAAGTTACGGCTGCATTTTATCGATTTCACTGTAAAAGGGTGGGATCTAGTTGCTAATCTAGTATCTCGTGCAAATTCGTATTTAGGGGGCACCAGTGATCTAAGTTCATCGGAGCAGAAGCCGTGAAAGTATTTATAGAAGAGACACAGCGAAGCCACGTCTCGCCGGTGGGAGAGAGACTGCAGGCGGTCTGCCAAGTCGGTATCTATCACATTACAGACCCTCCTCTGAACCTTATCGAGAAGCCCGAGGAGAACAGCAGGGGCACCCGACCAGATATGGCAGCAGTATTCAATGCACGGGCGGATGGTAGATTTGTAAATGTGCAGGATAGATTTAGACGGAAAAAACTTCCGGGCCCTACACAGAGAACCGACTTTCATAGCAGCGGATTTAGCAATGGATTCGATATAGTCATTCCATTTGAGGTCCGCTGAAAGTGTGAGACCAAGGAGGCGTAGTGTTTTACTCTCTGGGAGGCAAGCCTGGTCCATGCTAATGGGAGGTAGGTGAGATTGTCGATGATGGTTAATTGACAGTAGCTTCGTTTTAGAAGCATTAAAATTTACTAGCCATTTCTTACCCCAGTCCAATATGGATTGGAGGTCTTTTTCAATCTCGGCTGCAAGTTTAGCTTTGACGCCTACACCAGATTTTTGTTGGAGGCGAGAGTAAACTGTGGTGTCATCGGCGTACAAACCTATTTGGGTTCTTATGGAATCAGGGAGATCATTAATATATATCAGGAAGAGTGTAGGACCTAAGATGGAGCCTTGGGGGACACCTGCGTTTGTATGGTAGTTCTGAGAGGCATGTCCGTTTAATACCACTTTCATTGTGCGGTTAGAGAGGAATGACTGGATTAGTTCAAACAAATGTCCAGTTATACCATAGCTCCGCAGTTTACATAGAAGGCCAGCATGCCAAACTCTGTCGAACGCCTTAGATATATCCAATGCAACGGTTCGAGCTTCGCCATTCCTGTCGAGTGCCTGGTATATGTACTCGGTGATGGTCGTTAGCATATCAGCAGTAGACCTGGTGAAGCGGAAACCATATTGCTTGTCCGAGAGGAGCCTGTGTGCTGTGAGATGCTGAACCACCTCGGCGTTGATAATGGCTTCGAACACTTTGCCAAAGATCGGAAGAAGGCTGATAGGGCGGTAATTTGCAGGGTCAGAGGGTTCTCCAGTGTTTTTAAATATGGGAACTATAGAGGAAGATTTCCAACAGGCAGGAAAGCAGGAAGCAGATAGGCAGAGGTTGTAGAGCTTAGAAAGGATAGAGGAGAGTTCAGGGGCACATTTCTTTAAGACTATGGTTGGGATTCCGTCACCACCGCTCGCTTTGTGAGGGTCAAGTTTTAAGATTATCTTAGAGACAAGCGAAGGTGTAATGTGGACATCATTCAGTTGTGCCTCGGTTCTAGGTGAGAAATCGGGTGTAAAGACTCCAGACGAGTCCAGACTCGAATTGTTCGAGAATCTGCGGGCAAAACATTCAGCCTTATCTGCTGGGGAGGTGAGGATAGTGAGTTACTTCTAGTATCAAATGAATCTATGACTGTGAAATAGATTTTTGCATCATATGACAAAAATAACTACAGTTTGAAAGTATTTTATAAGTCTGCCTAAACTGAAACTAATTTTATTGATGTAAAGAGCTTATAAGATAGTTAATCATTTTTTACATTGGAAGTTGCAGAGTATTCTTATTAGAAGTACCATAGATTTGTGCTATATGCTCATATATTGCACTTTGCTCTGATAATTGGTTAATTTTTAGTGGAGAAATGTTATAAGCAATGTGTTGATTTCTTTTTTTTTTCTAATTATTAATAACAGCGTTTAAAGAACGAGAGCTGGTATATAACATTAGTCATGCAAAGTAGTTTCTTTGTAAAGAAGTGTTGTTAGTATTGAGTTTTTAAATTTTTGTTGTGGTTAATTTCTGAAGAAGTTATATATGTGTATTATTTTGTTACTTTTTCACCTTTTATGTAATTGCCTTTGGTCACAGTGAAATAAGTTGTTGTGGTTTAAATACAGTTTACTATGTAGATTACTGTAATTGTAAAAAATATTTGTACATCAGCAAATGTGATTAGGAAAACCATTACTGCTAAATGCTTATTTCATATTAGATAATTCTTCATAGAAAATTGCTTCAATGGAAGATTAATTTGGCACATTTGATAAGTTTTTTTCTATGTGACTGCTATTTTGTATTGGTAAAAGCATTTACTATCAGTTAAAAGGACAGGAATTAATACATTTTTTCCCCAATCTAATTCATCTCAAGTAAGGCAGTAAAGCCACTAAGAGACAAGAGGTTACTCAGTGTGAAAGAATTAGAAAACAAACATTACTAAGGAGTGAGAACAATAGAATTGTAATTAGAAAGACAGTAGATAGCAATTGACATTGCATTAAAATTTTTGAAGACTAAAGTTGGCTGGAAAGTGTGGAGCTGGAAGAGAGTTCCTCAGTCAAGAAGTGCAAAAAAAAAAAAAACCATTGACATAAAATTTAGTTACATCTAGCTAACTCAACTATAAATTGATGGGACTTTTGTTGCCAGTCTAGTACTGCCCTTAAATTCATAAAGTCTAGATACCATAGTGAAGAACTCATCCAAAAAATTACAATGAAAGTATTTATAGAAAAAGCACAGGGAAAAAAACTTTACAGTAGTAGAAAAGTGACTGAAGCTGAGACACCAGGTCAGGACCAATAATATTGCTGATTCTATTCTTCTTTGAATTTTATCAAGAATTTCTAAATATATAGAAGGAGCACTGGACCATATATAGCAGCAATATTCTAAGCATGAACAAATGGCACACTTACAGATATGTGAGATAGATTCTGGACAGAGAAAAATTGTCTAGGAATAGATTCACTATCGTCTTTCCACTTCATGTCAGCTGAGAATTTTGCTCAGAAGGTGCAACGAGTTACTCTCCCGAAGATTAGCATCAGCCATGCTGATGGAAGGCAGAAAGGGGTCTCTCAGATGATTAATAGTGAGCAGTTTAGTTTTGAAGGCAATAAAATTAACAAGCCATCTTTTGCCTCAGTTAACAGCAGACTGAAAGTCATTTTTGACATCAACTGCCAATTTGACCTTATTGGACTGATCAAACTTATTATCAAGATGTGTAAATGCTTGTGTCATCAGCATAGATACAGAATTGAAAGATGATTGAAGATCAGGATGATTGTTAATAAAAAATTCAGCCTGGGTTATGGTCTCAAGTAGTTTACCAAAAAGAAGTAGAAGGCTGAGAGTTGGAAGAGATGGACTGTTCACTTGAGTTCTTAAAAACTGAAACCACAGATTAGGATTTCCAATAAGCAGGAAAGCAAAACTCAGCGAGGCATTTATTATATAGTTTAGTGAGAATGAGCCAGTTTAAGTGTTTATGAGTGATGTTCTTAAAAGCAAATGTGGTGGCTCATAAACTCTTTTCTTTGTGGCAACATTTATGATTGGCTTCTTCTTAAGGACTATTACAGGGATACCATCTGGTCCATATACTTTGTGGAGATGATATCAGAAACCATAGAAGGAGTTATATGCATGCACTCAACAGTTCTAAGTGGAAAGTTAGGTAAGGGTATTCCAGATAAGTCAAGAGTAGTGTTAGTAGGGCAGAACATTCAACATAATCAGCAGATGTTAACACCTCAACTTGGTTGAATAGAGGAGAAATAGAAAATTTACTCTTTTTTTAATACACTATTACAGAGACGCCAGTAGTTGTGAGAACCAAAGTTGTTAGATGCAATATGGTGCCTCATTTTCTCAGGAAATAAAGGATACATT
Organism: Ascarosepion bandense; assembly: GCA_037127315.1. Taxonomy (NCBI): domain Eukaryota; kingdom Metazoa; phylum Mollusca; class Cephalopoda; order Sepiida; family Sepiidae; genus Ascarosepion; species Ascarosepion bandense. The sequence continues at coordinate 3,644,559 of JBBBDQ010001389.1, forward strand.
TGTTATGTGCAGCCACAAATAGGCATATGTAAAGGCTTTTTTTTGGATGCTGAAATAATTAAGTCCTGATTATTAAAGTCAAGGAAAGGACTTTTTCTTTCTTTCTTTTTTTTTTTTTTTTTTTTGACACCAAGTTCATGTGAAACTCCTTTTAATTTCAATTATATAGGTTTGAGATATTTTTACAAACGTTAAGGGTGGGTTCTTCCCATCAAAGCAAAAACAAAAGTTCACATAAACATATGTCCACAAATCCTTTGTTTTTGAGTTAAACTTAAAGTTTGATAAACACTTAAATTTACAATCAAAAAAATAATTTTACAAACTTTGTTTTAGTGTCAGGAACCCAACCCCAAAGTAAACAAATGTTCAAAATGTCTTCTGCTTATTTCTATACATGTATACATCCATCAGATCATTGACTGGCAGACCTTTTCAAATACTCCTACATGGTGTCAAATGGTTTCGCAGGCCCCCATGACATGTTGATGAAGCTTCAATGCATTATTGTCTGCTGTATAAACCAACTGTTTTAGGTGGTCCTCACAGATAAAAATTGAGGTCAAGGGAATGTGCGGGCCATGAACCGGTCTTCTACTACCTATGTATCTTCCATGGTAAGTGTCAGCTAGTGCATCATGAACAATGTGACTAAAATGTGCTAGAGCATAAACCATATGAGTCATTTTATTAGCAGGGATACATCCTCTAGCAAGTCTGGAAGTGTGTTCTAAATGAAGTTTCTGTAAACATCTTCTGTAAAACATGATGGGAGAATATATAGACCTGCCAGAGAGTACAATTCCAACCCACACATGAATCATAAACGTGTGCTGGTGTGAAGCCTGTATTGTACCATGGAGATTCTCATCTGCCTGCAAATGTTGGTTGTGTAAATTTATTATTCCATGTTGTCTCTTATACATAAATAAAGCTGAAGAGACAAACAACAGCTTTGGCACAGTTCTTCTGTGTGATCAGAGGGCGAAAAACCCTGTACACATTGAAAATATGCAGATACAGGATCTGTTTCTTCCAGTATTATGAAATGTATGACCTGCTAGGGTCACTTGATGTGTACTGATACTTGGATTATCTCTGACAGCCTGTAGAATATGTTTTTCATAGTCAGGTGTACAAGCAGATTTCAGTGTTCCTCAACTTATAGTTTGTGGTGCCATAGATCCTGTCTCAGCAAGGTAACCTTGGATGACTTGGCTGCCTTTGATCTGAAAATGCAATCTGATACAGCCATGTGGCCTCACGTTCATTACCATTCATGCGGCCGTATGTAAAAATTGCATCTGTCTGCTCATGATATAAATATTCTGCCATTGTTAAACAAAACACATCTTGGTTAACTCACTACTACACGTTAAACATTGATGACAGATTAGCCACAAATGTTCACAAATGACAAATGTAACCTCGTCTACATGACACCACAGTGCTACTGACCATAAACTTTCTTTAAACTTAATAACTCAAAAACGATTTACGGACATATGTGGTTTTTTATTCTTGTCTGGTGTGAGGGACGCACCCCCAACATTTAAGTGGTGGGAGAGAATTTCCTGATAATGTAAAAAATAAATGTGGGATGTTAAATGGGGATACTCTAGGTGGATTTTTCTTTCCCAAAAGGAATAATCATTCCAGCCCATCTATTTGAAACTCAAAAGTATAGAATTATTTTCAGCAGTTTGCTCTAGTATTTATTTTATTTGATCAACATCTTTCCAAGAAGGAATATTATTAATGTACCTGATACGTACAAAGGATTTGTCTCTTGTGCTGAAAATTTTATTTTCAAGGTAGATCATATAATTTGAGAAAGTCCCTAGGAGAAAATCTATAGTTATCTTGATAGTTTGCATGTATAATTATCCTAGATTATTATTAAAGGGGTCTACCGCTATATCGTGTTGAACACACCGGCTACCGTCTGATCACCGAAGTTAAGCAACATTGAACCTGATCAGTACTTAAATGGGTGACCATTTGGGAATACCAGGTGCTGTAAACGTAAGGACCAAGAATGGTCCACCGGTCCTCCAAGTTTGGGGGTTGGGTGTAGGTCTAACAACTCTGCCCCGTAAAAAACTGTTTGTTACAGAAACAGCAACAAAAAAGTTGCTGCCCTATGCACCATCTGGGTGTGATGGATAAATGATGATAATTATTAAAGGGACTTATCAGGTATATGCTAACAAAAGTTGTCAGAGCATGTTAAATTTGATTTTAAGATTTGAGAAAGAGGAATAGTTATATATATTGTATAAACTAATATTACTAACAGGAATATTAGTAAATAAGTTTTTAATGTGAAATTAGAATTTGTTTAGTAGGCTTTAGAATCTGAATGAATTTGTCAGTGGAGTATTTGTTGAGTAAGTCAGTTAAGTGGTTCTGATAATTTGTTGAACCTAAAGGAGATGCAAATTTATGAATAGAATTTTTGGTAAAGATATACCAGTTGCTAATTACTATTTTCTGGAGTTTAATAGAACCAAACTCTGTATTAGTGTTTTTAAGATTGGGGTCTTTTGGGTTTTTTTTATAATTAATGTGTTTATCACTTTAGTGATCCCATAAAATTCCTCTTGAATGAACTGTCATTTCTTTGAACAAAGTTCAGTATACAAATCTTGTAGTCTTCTTTCATTAAAAGAAAGCAATGCACTATTGATAAGATTTTTTCATTCTATTAAAATCACTTTAAACTGTTGTCATTTTTGCTATGTGATGCTAAAATCTATTTTACAGTTTGAGCACAATGAACCCCTCCTGTTCCTTCTAAATTTTAAACTTTTAACAAATGTTTCACTGTCTATTTTTTGACTTTGGAATATAGGACACAAAAATTCAATAAGTCTCTTTACAAGTTTTCACTTGACATTATTTGACACTGTAGAAGAAACTCACCAAAAGGCTTAAATATTCTCTGTCTGTTGTAACATGTTTAAACAAAAGATTCCTGTCTATACACTCTTTAAAAATATATGTGAGAGGGTGCTGTAAAGTTATCAGCCTGACCAATAAGGAATTTAGAAACAAAAAAAACAATTTGTTTTATCATTTGGTCAGACTTAGAAACTGAATTAAGATGAGAATTTAACACACACACACACACACACACACACACACACACACACACACTGTGTGTGTGTATATATAGTCCAAACTAGTCTTGGAATGATAATGATGATGCATCTCAAAATTATACTCTTTGATATTTGGGGACATGGCAGCTGGTTTTCTGTAAAGCCAGCACTTTGCAGATTGTAAACTTGGCAAATATTGTAGAATAGAACAGCAGAAATACAGTAAAAATACAGAATCAAGGCTGGATTTTAAGCCTTGATAGGCTCTTGGGCTAATAGAATTTGGAGACCCCTTTCGTTATGTATGTGTCCCCCCCCCAAAAAAAAATGATATTTTTAGACAATGCTTATTTGGCGTAAAACATGGAACAAAGTAAAATTTTTAATGATTTTGGGAGTCATTTATTTCATTAACAACTCAGAGGGCCCAAATACTCTAAATTTCTTCAAATTAGTTCACAGGAGCTCCATTAAATCTGAAAATAAACAAATCTCTGTTTTTATTATTTTTTTTTTTTCCTCTTAAACCAGACGCCCAAGATTAGAGGGCACTTGGAAGATCTTCTAGTCTTGGGGCTGTGGGGCTGTGGTCCATACTAGCCCATATGTCACTTCATAGAATGAATCTTGGCTTTTAACTATTACTCCAACTGTTTTCATTGACTCCTCCTTTAGACTTTCTCATGTAAAATTCCACACTGGATAAAAATGCTACCTGGAGCAGATCAGAGAATGAACTGTAGAGAATGTGGTGAAGAAACAAAGATGATGATCAAAAATTTTCTTGAATATAAAATGTTTTTTAAAATTAATAAATATTATACCTTCAAATACAAACTTCAGACAAGATGGCTACCTTCTAAGAGATTGATAACACAAACCCACAAAACAAACTATTAACACAATTAAGTTGAGGAAAAAATTATTGAATATAAAACTAGCATTAATTAAATATTTGAAATAAAAGTACAGGCATCCATCATGCTCTCAGTTATGAAAATAAGCAAAAGAAAATATTGACATTATCAAACAAAATTATTTGCTGCAATTTTGGCTGTCACTTTTTCTCTCATTTTCATTAAAGAGGCATGAATTGAACACAGAAAAACATATTTTCTCTTCTGGTCGTTGTATTTGAATGTTTCTTTTAAGGTTTCTGATAAAAGTGCCTGCAAGGAAAAGATGAAAAAAAAAAGGTGTGCCTGTCTCAGGCACCTTAACCAATAAAAACATGGTGTTAATTGTTTTTATTTGAATTCTTTTGAAATCACCTTTTTCTGTAAAACTTTTGACAGTATTAACACTTTACTTTTGCAAAACTTGTGTCAATATGTTTGTATGTATGTCATTTTTAAAGAAGTAATGGGCTTTTTATTTATTATTCTGACAGATTTTTATCACTTTAAATGATAATTTTTAGTGGATATCCATATTTGAATAGACACTGTGTTTAATTATTTTATTTTATTTTAAACCATATATTTATTTTTGTCCACTGGCCTGAATATTAAAGAAATCTTAAAAAACAAATATGCACCCTCCAGTAGGATAAAAACCTGCTTCTTCCTTTGCAGGAGATACTGTCATTAGATCTGATACTTTAGACTATCTCAACCACAAAGTGTTGCTGGTCAAGCAAGGCTGAATAGTGCTTTTAAGTGAAATTCTTCTCATCTCAGATTCTCAAATGTTCATATCTGTTCAGTTTCATATCCAAGCATGAACAAAGCAATGTCTAAAGAAGCATATCTTTTTATTAATCGAACAGATTTTTGTCACTTTAAATGTTATTTTTAGTGTATATCCATATTTATGTAGACACTCTATTTATATAATTTTTAAGTATATTTCTTTTCATCTACCAGCCTGAATATTTGAAAGATTTTTTTTCTTTATTTTTTTTTTTTTTGTAATCGTGTCACCCCCAAGCAAGGCATTTTACTGCCACTGTTGTGCAGGGGGGTACATAGGAGGAATGTTATAAGGAGTGGTTGCAGGGGATGTCAGGAAGAGAGTAGGAGAAGGAAGAGAATACTGATGAGGGTGGGGTGGACGAAGAAAAAAGCATGAGAGAGAGGATGTAAGTTAGTAAGACAGGAAATGACTATTGACTTTACATTTAAATTCTTGGAGATTATAGCTGTCGGGAAAGCAAGTATGCGGAAGGGAATTCCACACATGGGAAGTGCGAGAGAAGAAACTGCTGGAGTAGAATTTGCATTTACAATTTATTGGTTTCACAGTAAAAGGGTGGGACCTAGTTGCTAAACTTGTGGCTCGAGGAAATTCATATATAGGAGTTACTAGTGAGCTAAGTTCATTGAAGCAGAAGCCATGAAAGTATTTGTAGAAGAGACACAGGGAAGCCACATTGCATCGGTGAGAAAGCGACTATTCTAGATGCCAAGTCGGGATCGATCACATTAGAGATTCTCTGTTGGATTTGGTCGAGGACACCTAAGTAGATAGCAGGAGCACCTGACCAGATATGGCAGCAATATTCAATGCATGGGCGAATGGTAAATTTGTATATGTGCAGGATTGTTTCGGATGGGAAAACTTCCTGGCCCTTTACAGAGAACCGACTTTCTTAGCAGTGGATTTAGTTGTGGATTCTATATAGTTATTCCACTTGAGGTCTAATGTGAGAGTTAATCCAAGGAGACGCAGTGTTTTACTTTCAGGGAGAGAAGCCTGATCCATGTTAATGGGTGGGAGGAACGATTGTCTGTGGTGGTTATTAGATAGCAGTATCTTTTTGGAAGCATTAAATTTAATGAGCCATTTCTTATCTCAGTCTACCACGGATTGAAGGTCCTTTTTAAGCTCGGCAGCGAGGTTTGCTTTGTCAGCCTCGGTAGATTTTTTATTGAGACGAGAGTAAACTGTAGTGTTGTCAGCATATATGCCCACTTGGGATCTTATTACATCAGGAAGATCGTTAATATAGTTAAAAAAAAAAAGCATAGGACCTAGAATAGAGCCTTGAGGGACACCCGCATTCATGTGATAGTATTGGGAGCCTTGTCCATTCAATACTACCCTCATTGTATGGTTTGAAAGGAAGGACTGGATTAGGTCAAACAATAGCCCTGCAGCTTGCATAGAAGGCCAGCATGTCAAAGCAGGAAGCAGAAAGGCAGTAGTTATAGAGTTTAGAGAGAACAGAGGAGAGTTCAGGAGCACATTTCTTTAGGAAAATGATGAGTATTCCGTCACCACTGCTCACCTTATGGGGGTCAAGCTTAGAAACTATTTTGGAGACCACTGAGGGAGTAATTAGTATGTCAGTCAGTTGGGCCTGGTTTTGGAGAGGGAAGTCGGGTACAGATACTCCAGACAAGTCCAGTATCTTAAGTGTTTGTTCAAATATAGGTATTAAGATAACACTTAAAGCAATAAAAGTGTGTGTGTGTATATATGTGTGTATATATATATATATATATATATATATATATATATATCCATCCAAATGAATAAGAATGAAGAAAATAATTGCAATGTTCAAAACATTAATTTAAAACAGTGCTCAATATAAAAAATAAGATAGAGTAATGAATATTTATTATTAGTTATTACTTTAGAACATGTACAAACTATTACAAAATTGTACATTTTGTTTCAACATTGAAAGAATGCCTCATCATAATGATGGTTTATAGTTTGCACATGTTTTAAAGTAATAATAATAAAATATATACATGTATATACACACACACACACACACACACATACAATATAAGTGTTAAGAAATGCTGTTTGCCTTTACAGCCTGATTAGACTGATGTGGTTGAAACCTGTTTTTTTATTTTATATATATATATATATATATATATATATAAACAAGATTATATTTATACTCCTCTCGAAAACCTTTCTTGAAAGGAAAATGAAGGAAAAAATGGTTGTAAAAAAAGAAATAGCTTAGGGCATGAAAGACAGTCAAAAGTGTTCGGACTGAAATCAGCATGAAGCCCAAAGAAAAAACCTGACGCGAGTAATCATCTAACAGAAAGCGCTCAATACAAAGGTAGAGCAAACTAAATAAATAAAATAAATAACACCTAATGAGTCAGACAAACCTACCTAGGTTTCACCTAAACGGATAGTCAGGGAAAGCTGGCTCCGTTTAGGTGAAACCTAGGTAGGTTCGTCTGGCTCATTAGGTGCTCTATATATATATATATATATATATAATTATGAATGAATTGTACATTGCGACATGGAAATTTCTATGTTTTGAGAAAAGATTCTCTTCAGGCGATGTTGGTTGTGAAAATGATTTACATTTTAAATACAAAAAACCCTCGGTTTGCTATTTATGTATGTGGGAAGATATAAAATTTATGTGTGTGTTCCTTTTAAATAATCAGAGTAAAGATTTGTTTTGGAATTTGGCCAGTAGTTCCGAGGGAACACATACCTACTTCTTTTCCTTCCTTTTTTCCTCCGTAATGGTTTAAGTGTCAATTTGCTTTTAATGTATAAATAGTGCTGCACAAAAGTAAATGAACCCTTAAGATAATATTAAAAAAAAATTATCTTTTTTACAGATAATCAACAAATCTTAATTAAACTATATATTCTTTAAGAAAAACCTTTATTAAACAAATTACAACTACTTTGAAAATGTTTTATAAAACTGTAATAAAAGTATTAATTAAAAATTAAAATGTGCAAAATGAGCAAACCCTTACATTTAATATTTTGTGACTGCTCCTTTTGCAGTCACAACATCAACCAGTCTCTTTCATAATTTTTAAGTTTCTGCTAGTAGTAAGCATAACATTTTTACCATTTATTTTGACAAAACTCCCACAGTTGCTTGATATTATCTGCACTTCTTGCATGTATTGTCTTCAACTTGAACCACAAATTTTCAATTGGGTTTAGATCAGGACTTTGACTAGGCTATCCCGACACTTGAAATTTATTTTTTGAAAGACATTTTTTTGTGGAAGATCCATCCCTGACTTGAAGCAAACTTTCAAACTGAGGCCAAGACCCTTTCATTCAAAATTGCTTGGTATGTTGCAAAGTTAATTGTAGTGTTAATGCATTATATTTTGCCTGTTGCAGTTGCAGCAAAATATCCCCAAATCATAATGTTGTCATCACTATATTTAACTGTTAGCACTAAATTTCTTCTTTTCAAAAGCCACATTTCTTACTTTTTCTCACTCTCAAAGTATTTGGAACAATTTCAACTAACTTTGATGATTGTATTGCCCAGTTTCCTTTGATAAACAATATCAGAAAAAAAGATTGATGCTTTTAGGCAGAATGGAAATTATGTAAGCTTGTTTTTTGCACAATCCACAAAAATTTAGAAGGCTTTTATTTTTTTTTTTCTTTTTATAAAAAATAACTTGGCAATATAAAATCAAAATGTTCTGTTAGTTTTTATGTACCAAATTCTCTTAGAGTTTTAACCCTGGTTCCAGAGATAGTTTATATAGATGTTTAAAGTTCCCATTTAGAGTATATGAAGTGTGTTAATAGCAAAGGGTTTTTACTGCTGTGTCTATTGTGCATTTCTAAGTAAACACTTACTTCATCAAAGACTTTCCAGAAATATGTGCAGCTATTTTCTTAACCTTGTTGGAATCTTCTTCCAAAGTGCTGATGAGCAGTCTGTTTCTTTGCTCTCCAGCTCTGTCTACTTGGTGCATCTGATCCAACAGTGTTGCTGCCAGCTTCTGTCTGTTCCAATGTATACACAAACCACACTTAGCCACCTCTCCCTTACCTGTTAATTTCATCTTCTCCTCCCACACCTTACATTAAACTTTAGAATACAACTTGAACTTTTATGTTTTAAGACAGTGGTTCCAAAACTTTCTCTGGGCTGCATTTTCTGAATGAAAATTTACTTGTGCCTCACCAAATTTTATGTGATAAAAAGTACATTTAAAAATGAAAAACAGTGAGGGTTAAAGGGAGATAACTTTGTATCAGTAAAGCACATTATCATTGATAACTCTCCTCAAATTTGTGGAGTCTTGTTACTATATAATAATCAAATAATTATCTAACGTGTCTCCAGTTAACTTTTCTGCCTTTCTATAAATGTTTTGTCAAGAAAATGGGAATTTTTAAATAATTTTGGTCACATTACATGGATTTGAACTTTTAATTCCTTTCTGGCTATTTATCTTTTTTACAGTATTGAATTTATCTCTATCTGAAACTGAAATTAGACTTTGGGGTTCAGAGAATAAATCCGGAAACACTTGTCTACTTTATTTTTCTCTGTTGTGATGAAATTAAAACCATTTAACTTCTGAGTTAGTTTTACTCTGTGGTGTCAAATTTTATGCTAAACTTACTGATTAGATTATTTATATGAGCTGGCTTGTTTTTATTTCATACCACTCTTCATTTTTATTTTAACATTGTTCTATTGAAGACATATTTTTTTCCTTCTGTATGTAATATGTTGTCTGATTTTATTTCTTTAGAATACAACTTGAACTTTTATGTTTTAAGACAGTGGTTCCAAAACTTTCTCTGGGCTGCATTTTCTGAATGAAAATTTACTTGTGCCTCACCAAATTTTATGTGATAAAAAGTACATTTAAAAATGAAAAACAGTGAGGGTTAAAGGGAGATAACTGTAAATTCAAAGTTAGCACATTATCATTGATAACTCTCCTCAAATTTGTGGAGTCTTGTTACTATATTTTTAATATTTCATATAATGCCAAAAATATCACAATAATAAAATTGGTCAATAACTATTTATAGCTATTTATACTGGAACTTGTGCATACACTTACAAATAATCCATAATATTTTCAACTTTGACATCATATTTTTTGGCATATGAATTTTTAAAACTGTTTTTAAATCTTTGATTGTTTTTTTCAATCATTCTGCTTCATTTGCTATTCTCTTTCACTGTATATTATACATGTTTATTCTTTCAGAATGATTTTAGCTCTTATGTATGTGTATGAGTGTGTGTGTGTGTGTATATATATATATATATATATATATGTGTGCTATGCAAGTGAGATACACAGATAAATAGAGCAAACCTCAGGCACCATGGGAAAAGAGAAATCATGTAACTTCCTATGAGATTTACATGTCACAACAATAGCATCAGTGATAGGATGTCTGACCACACTCAATGATCTGGAGCATGTGGAGATGTGGATCAGATGCTTTGCAGTGCTAGCCAGGGTAAAGAAATTGAAAAACAAAATTACGGATATGTTCTTTGCAACAGCAGGATGTAAAGCCGAAAAAGTTTCAACGATGACATATTCAAAAAACTTAGAAGATCTACCCTTTGAGAAAATGTCAAAATAATAAAACAGAATATTAGACCAAAAGAGGAGGTTAGTCATCGCTGAAAGAACAAAATTTCTTGAGATGAGACAACAACTGAATGAGGCTATCATACAATTTTTACAATTAAAAGAAAAAGCCAATCACTGCAAATTTGAAAAACTTAGCAGTGGTGAAATGGCTGTAGAAGATGAGCTGATCTAGTTACGCATGATAGAAAACATACATGACTCCTTATTTAGACATAAGATATTGGAAAGGCTACAAGGTGTTAACTTGAGCTTGGAAACCAGTACAGAATTTGTGCAGCAGCTAAAATTGATAAAGCAGTTCAACTAACAGCAGGATGCATGAGAGAGAGATGTATAGCACAAAGAAATATGAAGTTTAATGCAAGTACTGTGTTCAACAGCATTTAAGAGAAAAAAATAAATGCCCAGTTTTTGGTAAAATATGCCTAAACTGCAAAAAAAAAAAATCACTTTCAAAGGAATGTAAATACAAAAGGATAGTTGAGGAAATTGAAGACAAGTGAATTGCTACAAAAAAGCAGAAATATTTGCAGTAAATACACCACCAAAAATCAGGGAAAGTAAAAATAAATGGGATCTATTTCCAGATGCAGATAGACACCAGCAGTGACATTCCGCTAATTTCGATTAATTTTGATTTTGGCAGGTCATGAAAAAGCCTAAGCTAAAAAAGTCTACCTTACAATTAAAACAGTTTGATGGAACCACAATTAAAGTATTAGGCACATTTAAAGGAACATTCAAAACACTTGTTTAGAAAATATACCTATAACAGTGATAGCATGTACAAAATTGATAGGAATAGACATGTTAAGAGTCGATGCATTGAAATTAGTTAAAATCAATGGAATGTGAAAAATGAAAAATAAGATTACTAAAGGATTATAAAGTGAGCATTCGCTTGAAGGAGAATCGTCACCCAAGATATATCGAATTAAGGAAACTGCCGATACATATTTTACCTGTAGTAGTGGCAAAGTTAAAAAGAATGATTCTGCAGGGCATTTTTGGGAAAGGTCACCCATGGGTGGAGCAATTGGGCTTCACCAATAGTTGCTATTAAAAAAGCTGATGGAGACATTAGAATATGCGACAATTACAAAATTGGGGTTAAGCATCAGATATGTTCATATTCATTTCCTCTACCAAGTATTGAAACGGCAAGTCATGAATTATCAAACATGAATCATTTTGCAAAGATTGACTTAAAATCAGCATATAACCAAATTGAAATAAATGACAACTTTAACAAGGTTACTACAATAAATACATCATTAGGATTATTAAGATGAACTCGCCTGCTGTTTGGAATTGAAACGGCAAGTCATATTTTTCAGAGAGCTATTGAGAAGATTTTATTAAGAAAAGTGGAGAATATAATAATATATTAAGATGATATATGCATGGGAGCTTGCACCAAGGATGAATTAAAGCGTAAAACAGAATAAGTTCTATGGCGATTAAATCAAGCAGACATGACAATAGACAAATGTGAGCTAGACTGTGAAAAAAAATATCCTATCTGGGATATCAAATATCTAGAGAAGGAATATCTCCTGACGAGAGGTTAACAAACAAAATTATGAAAGTAGTGAAGCCCATGAACAACAATTGGAATCTTTCTTAGGATTAATTAATTTCTATAGCAGATATCTTCCTAGATATAGTGAACTCATTGAACCATTTGTGAAAAAGCATTAAAAAAAACATAGAATTCACACGGCAGCAGAAGCAAAACAATGCTTTTGAAGCATTAAAAAAGACTTTGACAAGCTAGCTGGTAATAAGTCCTTGACCTGAGAAAAGAAGTTACTTTAACAACTGATGCTAGTGAACATGCCTTGGCAGCTATTGTATTACAAGAGGATCACCTAATTGTTTCTTTCCAGAAAATTATTGGCAGAATGTAATTATTCTAATATAAAAAAAAAAAAAGAAGCATTGGCCATAGTCTGGAGTATGGAGAGAGCACAGAATTTCTTGTTGGGTAAAGTTCCTGTTAAGATCAGATCACAAGCCCTTGGAATTCTTATTCAATCCACGAAAGGAGTTACTAAGAGTAACGTCATCAAGGATTTTTAAGGTGGGCCATTAAAATCATGGTGTTTGATTTTGATATTATTTATGTTAAAGGAAGCATGATTCTTCATGTAGATGCATTATCAAGAATAAGATTTCAGAATGAAAATGGAGAGGAACATGAGAATTTGGATGATAGTGATACAATGGGTGGAAATGGATGTATTATCTTGCAAAACACTCAGCATAGAAACCCAACAAGACCTGATACTAAGCAAAATACTACAGTGCATAAGAAAGAATGTGTGGAGTAACTGCACTATAGCAGAAAGACTTTTCAAGAAAGCAAGATATAGGTTAACAGTAGAGAAAGACATAAGTAATGCAGACTCCTTAAATTTTAAGGAAGGAAATAATTAAGAGTGCATGACAATATACATTGCAGAGTCCCAATGATGCAAAGAACGCATCCTGAAAATCCTGTTTCCCTATATTTATAAGAAATGGTCATTATTAACTTTTTAGCATTCAACCTGATCTGTAAATATCAGCTCTCCATGGTGAATCTGCTGTAACCCACTCCATGTATACTCTGCTATATGACGATATCACTGCAAGTAATGCAGGACGTCACACAAACAGTGAAATCTTGAAGAACCAACATTTATAGGGTGGGTTTAAGAAATTTGAATGCTAAAGGGTTATTGTTGTCTAATATATGAGGGTGAGTCTCATGTTTTACTTGAGACATCAAATATAATGCGTTGACAATAAAAAAAAATCATCTGCTCTATTGAATATGAATAAAATAACTGGTTTTTAAACTTACCATTATCAATTATAATCATACCTAGTTTGTATTGAGTGTTGAACCTTAAACTTTATGGTTTCTGGTTCAGTAGATAATCATCACAAGTCAGTTGCTTTGAAGTGTTGCTTATTTAATAGTTAGAATTCATAAAAGATTTTGGATCTCTCAGCTGTTTTTATTAAATGTTTCATAAGCAAGCTTGATTGGTGTAAAAGCTTTGCTTAATTTTATGTTATCCACTTTGTGATTACTTGTTTAAAAGCAATTGGTTTTTTAAATGTCAGTTTTCTTTGTTTAAGTTTAATGTTCAAATACTCTCATATGAAAAGCAAGTTTATGACAGATTATATTTGTTTGCTAGAATGTTATTATTTGAAGATTTAGAATTCAAATATACTCATTTAAAATGTGATATCCACAACTAGTTTCTATTTTGTATTTTTTAAATAAAAGTTGATATAAATATAATAGCATAAATTAACAAAGAGTTTCTTGTATGTATTGACTTTTATACTGGAATAAGTTGAGGATGTGGTGGGGTGAATATTGGATGAAGAACTAGAATAGAAAAATCTAAAATAAAACTTATTCCTCAGGTAGAAAACAAATTTAAACAAATTGGGAAAAGTTGATGTGAAAAGAAATGAAGAAATATTATAAAAAAATGATGTGACATAAAGACTTGCAGTTTTTATTCAAATATATTTGTTAGAGAAGAAACATTATATCTGGCCTTAAGCTTAAATTAAAAACCTGACAAAGCTTTATACAAGTGCTGTTAGTATTTGAGGGAGAACTCTAAGGAAGATATGAAAATATTTTTTATTGAAAACTTTAAATTGATTGTTACAAAATGTTTAATTTTAAACATCCAACTGCATGGACTTTTATTTATTAATAGTTTTGTTACTAATTTTGTCTATATTGAGTAAGTAAAAATTGTGATTAATCTTTATGTACATTTCTGCTCAGTTGATGCATTCATTCTGTTTTGTTTTCCTTTGATAAACAGATTAAAATCTCATGAATAATAAGTGAAAAAAATTATGTAAAAGCTGAAAGATAAACCATATTTACCTTGAGGCTTTTCACCCCACCTCTTTTTTTTTTTTTGTCAACCAATTTATTTCTCATAGTCATAGTTAGATAAGCAGTTAAATATGTAAAAGTTAAAAGGAAGGGAAAGTGTTCATTGAATTCATTGACTGGAAAGTAAAAATCTATTCCAATTGTTTTTGAGTGACAATAATCTAAGTGTCAGCCATTTTTATTTCCTTATGGTAACATTTGTGAAATGTTATGTTTTATTCACTGAAGGGCAATTTTCAATATTTTTTTTTAACTCTTAAAGTGCTAAAATGTGCCATAGTATATATGTTTAGAATGTTTTAATAAATGTAACCTATTTGAGGACAAAACCCACCCTGTTTTCCCAAAACTATATAATGGGTCTTATATGAAGATGATGTTTCTGGTAGGCTAATATTTACAGATACTGTAGGCTACCAGTACTTATAACCTAAATACATTAAATGTAAAAGTGGGGCAGAGGTTTATGTCATTAAATATACAAGATAAAATGATCAATTATTTTTTTCTTTCTTGATCAAATGTTATAGACATTGAAGACAAAGAAATTGTGTGTGCTTGTTTTCCCTGGAGATAAATGAACAAATTCAAATATTTAATTATTTGCATCTTTTTCTTATATGTAATTCACTTGAGTAATTAAATTTGAACTATTTCAGATTTTATTATTGTAAAAAATGTAACTATTGGGCCCTTTGGTATCTAAATAAAAATCTGATTTTTCTAATTGACCTTATTTTATTTACTTTTCAATCATAAAATATCATCTGACATAGAAGAACACTCAGTGCCTCATTGAAACTATTGGGTAAGATTGTTCTTATGAAATATTTTAAGTGACTTATTGGCTCAATAGAAAAAGCAGAACTTCGTGTCAATAATCAGAATGTCCATTCAGTTGTAATTGATCTTTGGTCAGTGGCAGAAATTTACTTTTCTCTATAAGAGTGTTTTCCAAATCCATCAGCAGAGTAGATTAGGATATTGATCTTGAAGCAAGATAAAACCAATATATGTAGGGATTTTCAATCTTTTGCAGTTGGGATAAGGAACTGAGAACCTTTTCATGAATTGCATTTCACTGTTAGTTTTTTGCAAAGCTTTCAGAAAGTCAAATCAATTATCAACGATTCATATTGACTTTATTTTAAACTTTCATCCTTCCACTTTATTGTAAATAATTTTATTTTTTATTTTATCACGTTACTTTTTCGTAATGCTATTCTGAAGGAAACTTTTGGTAACTCGTTATTAGCAAGTTATAATATTTTGGTGTCTTTGCATAAAGCCAGCATATTAAATGAATTCCTTGAATAATACACAATAAAGCTCTTGGAATAATTCTCTCGAGTAATTCACTCAGAAACAATCTCTTCAATGACACACAACACCAGAATAATACACAACACATAACACTACTGAGTGCTCTATATACTAAATATTTATGGTCATGTGATCCCAGTAGCACAATTCATTCAGTGGTTATGTTTGTTACCTGGAGATCTGTGTTTGAACACACATGTCAGTATCAACACTTTCTTCCTACATTTTTATGTGAAGGAAATTGAATCTCCAAAATCTTTCCTTGTAAACAATACAGCATTATTTTTATTTGAAAACTGTGGAAAAGAAAATGAAAAAAATTGAAGAATTTTAATTTCTTATATAAGCTATCCCATTATTCCAAACAATATCTCTTTTGATTTGTCCATATTTCTATTTCCTCTTTTAATCTCTTATGTTTACTTTTTGGTTACTTTTTCTTGGTGTTCTTAGCTTTCTTTACTTTTTTCTGTTTCTCTTTGTTTGTTTGTGTGTGTTCAATTATAATTAATGTGAATTAGAATTGATAAAAAAAAAAATTAAGATAATGAACTAAATATATTTTTAGAGGTGTTGAAAAGTACTTGGCTGACTTAAACATCAAAATTATATTTATTTTTTTTAATACTTTCTTTGCTTGTTCATGAAATTTTCTTTTATGCTTCACCCCTATTGTAATTTCAAAATTTCAGCTTTCACTACTACTTTGGTAATATTCATTATCTCAAATTCATATGAATAGAAAATTTTAAAAACTTCTGTTCCAGTTTAGTATTTTAAAAATTAATGTTCAAACCTGCTAGGTGCTGCAACTTAGCAGGTATAAACATTGATTCTGCTTAGTGAAGCAAAATTGATCTGAATTGTTGATCCTTATCATTTTATCTAATCCAATTATCATAATTATTTGTATGCTTTAATTGGTACAGAGGTTCTTAATAGTTGCTCACTACACACTTTCTTCTTTAAAGAGGAGACATTCATTCTTGTAAATGAAAACATTAATTGCTCTTATCAATGCTCTGTGTTGATGTCAAGTTTGCCCCGGCAGACGTATGTCACTTAGTGAATAAATAATGCCAATTAGCAGATTAGATTTGCATTAGAAATGCATTAAGCTTGTCTCAAGTTGTCCATGTAAGACATCTGCACAAACATTGACAAACAGATAGAGATAGAGGGAAGGGGGACTATTAACATTATCAGTGGATAAACAGAAAAATAATAGTCAAATTCTAAAATGTGATTTATTATATATATATATATATGTTGTAAGAAAGTGAAAGAACAAATAGATTTAAAAAACCACTGTTCACGCATTTACTTTTATATAGAGTGCTCAATACAAAGTAGAGCTTAATATTGTAATTTTGTTATTATAATAGTTTATAAATGCATTATATCACTACACAAAAATTTTCATGTTTCAGAACAATACTTTTCTTCAGGTGATATTTTAAAAATGGTGAAAATGATTTATTTAGAAAATATAAGATGAATTGGAATTCATGGTTATTTAGACAATTAGGGAGGAAGTTTAACAATACGATTGTATCTGTGTCAATATTGTTCAATCAAAAGTAAAAATTAGGTTGAACTATGGAGTTGAAAATTTATCACACAAAGGAGAATGTCAAAACATGATGCTTTAATTTTGTTTGGGTAAGATACATACTAGGAACATACATTATTTAAATGGGTAGACAATAATTTTTAACAGCAGGTTGGATTTTAAGTTATTTTTAAATTTGATTTTGTACTACCTCAATTGTTAAAGAGGCTGGATTGTTTAGGTTAGAATTAGAATTAAGTAATTATGGTATGCTAAAGTATATTGGAGTTATTAAAACCAAATATGTATTGTGTGGGTAATTTATTTTAGTAAAATAATTTTAAAGTAATATTAGAACTTAAGTTATAAAAGAACAATTATAATTAATTAAATTTTAGAAAGAAATATTTGTGGTGTTTACTTACGGTTTAGTAGTACTTTATTTTTAGGGAACCTTATAATCTGCAGGTTTTCATTCATGCACAGAGGGCAGATGTCATAGAATGATTTACAGATTCATCCCCCCCCCCCGAATTTTCCATTTTACTTTAGGGGTTTTATTTGTATCTTTTAACTGCTAAAAATGTTTTAATTAAAAACAATGACTTCATTACATGATACATTTCTTGAGTAAAATGTGAATTGTGTGTTAAAAGTCAAATGAGGTTTATCCATAAATTATCATAAACTACCTGTTATTTACTAGGCATGAAAATTTGATTATTTAAACCTCTGACTGAAATTAAACCTTAACATAATTTTCTATTATAGAGAACTTTTATAGCAAATGATCTAAAACTTAAAATTTATACCATGATATAAATTTTAAGAGCCAATAAGGCAACCAGTTTTTTCCATAAAATAATCAAAAGATTAAAAATATACAAAGAAGCATTTATAGCAGGTTTAGAATTGGATCATTTATTTTTCTTCACTAAATAAAGTTTTATGACCGTGAACAAAACTGAATCTGTTTTAAATTTTATTTTTAATGTGTACAAGATTATAAGAATGAGAGGTTACTACAACTGATTTGATAGTTCTATGATTCTCAAGTGATTGATTTGTAAAAGCTAATCTAAAGTCTTGTCTTGATGCAAAATATTCAGTGGAACCCTAAAAGATTATCACTGACATTTTGTGAGGCATATACAAAATAATTAATTCTGAAGATCTTCGAATTTCTTTTTTGGAAAATGTGAAAGTCACCCATAAACAGGTTTCAGGCCCTATAACCTAATTTTCTAACTCCAGAGCTGCAACATAGTGACACATTTACAAATACCATATTTAAGATAATGCTAATTACTCAAATATGAATATGGACAATTAATGTTTCATAACATGTAAAATTACAAAAACAATAAACATACACAAGAAAACGTTCACTGCTTCTCACACTTTTTATTCTATACTAATTACTCTCGTTAGAACAACCCTATTTTTTTATTCGAGATATATATATATATATATATATATATATATATATATATATATTTCATTGATATAGTTTCATTGATTTTGTTTTTTTGTTTTTTTTTATATTTTACTATTCACAGCAGGTTTTTGAAAAAAAAAAATTTACATTCTCCAAGGAGTCCTGCATTTGACAAATAAAACAAATTTTTGAAAGATTTTAATTTCATGAAATTACATGAAGGATGTGCGTGTGTGTTGGGCGGGGCGGGAGGGATAGATATTTAAAAAATAAATTTCTTTCCAAGATTTTCTAAAAATAATTTTAAAAATAATTTAATTTGTGAATAAAACCTGAAAGTTTAATTAAAACTCAACACTTATTTGATTTCTGCAAGAATTTCTAAATTGTGTTTTTCACCCGGGGGAGGGAGGAGGAGAGAAAAAAAAAGATTTTGTAACATTACATTATCCATAGTAAGCTCTGGTAAAAATTTGGTCACCCATTGATGAAAAAAAAAAAATCTTTTTGCCAAAATTTCGAGCGTGTTAGAAAGGATTAAAAAATACATTGATCTTTCCTATAAATAATAACAAAAATTTTGATGGAAAACTTTGTGTTTATTAAGTTTGGGTTTTTTTTCTTCAGGCTATGCTGCTGCCCCCCCCCCCCCCCCAAGTGAATTAGTGGTGGTACCTATATTGTCATGTGGGACATCATTATTCAATATTTTATTTTGTCCTGGTTATGATGATAAACTATATCCTGCAGCAAGGTGTGAGACTGGATGTTGTGAGAAGTGTGGAACCACCTCTTGATTGCTGTTATTCCCAGGTCCACATTGATCCAGGGTGGTAGCACCTGTTAGAGCTCCAGTTATGGGCAGATAGTTAATAAAAAAAAAAGAAAAGAAAAACAAAACCTAAACTGAGGTCAAAACACTATTAAAAGATAAAAAAAATTTTATAGCAAAAATACCAGCAATACATTTTCATAGTAATAAAAATCACCAGCAATACTTTTTGTAAAAGAAATTACTTATGCTCCCAAGAAAATTAAATTTCTGCATTAAATGAGCCAATACCATAAAACAGACCAAACCAAATAATTTTTTTCGTAATACAATAAAAATAAATATCCAGAGGAAAATCCAAGTTACAATTAAGCATAGTAAAAGAATTCTTTCATAAAGACTTTCATTTTTCAATCTATGTAAATGAGCTTGTCAACAAATGCAAGTAGAGAAAGGGAAGAGTGATTGATTTTAATATAGATATTAGGCATTTAATCTCAATTTTTGCTTTTTAGTAGAACTCCTCTGATTTCAAACAAATTTATTTATTCTAAATTAAACACTGATTCTTATTACACATAAAGTATTAACTATCAGGACTGAAAAACAAAAAACAATGCATTTAAAGAGAAAAGGAAAAATTCCATCAATCTCTGTATTCATTTATTATTAAAAATTAATTCAAATTTAATTGATCTGCACCTTCTCTTCATTGAAGATTCAATTAATTCCACCTTGAAGCTGTTTTAATTAATTTTTTTTCTAATCTTTATTTTTGCCTTTTGAAAAAAATCTTAAAAAAGCAATAACACACTCTAAGGTTAGATACGAAACAGCATTAAATCAAATTTGTATACATACAACCCTAAGACTGGAGGCAGTTGTTAATTTTCTGCTGCCTTTCAGCAAAAGATGAGAATGCGTTTTCTTTGCTTTTTCATTATTAATATTTAAATGATTTGGTTGCCTTCATTTTTGTTTTTCTTCCTCTGGATTGGTTAGAGGGTGGGGAAAAAAAATTAGATGTTGAATGTATCAAATCAGATGTTTAGCTGTTAATGTAGACAAGTGGAAACATGCTTATTAGAATCCCTAGAGGTACACTGTCTTTTAAAGCAACATGTCTTTTATATTTAAACAGTATGATGATTGAAATTTTTTCTTCCTAAATTATGTTTCTCTCTCTCATCTTTTTTTTTTTTTTTTTTTTTTTTTTTAAATTCATACTTTAACCTGTGAACTGTAGCAGAAAATTACTGTCAGGATGGAAATTCCTGTTATCAGCAACTAATAGGTTAACCTAGTGTTTCTCAATATTTTTAAGCAACAGCACACCTATGAACAAATAATATCACAGCACACTTAAAAAAAATTTTTTAAATGGTATGCATTAAAATATTATAAAACCATAAATTTAAAGAAAAATACACACACAAATATAAACTTACTTTATTCCTATTCAACTATTTGTGCAGCTTATTTAGTGTGAAGCCTGTACCTAGTCTTTTTTTTTTTTTTCTGATAATTTCTTCAATGTTTGGTCGAATGTGTGATAAGTATTCATTTCTTCAGTTGAGTGTAGTCTTTCTTGCTTCTTATTCTGGATGTTTTTTAGGGTTGAGAAGCCTAATTCACAAGATATAGAAAATTTCAGTAAAACTGATAAAGCCTTTTTAGCTAATGTAGGATAAAATTTTTAATAATTATTCATTTATACTTACACTGTACCATTACTACCCCCCTCATACACACACACACACATACATATATGTATGCTGTGACAATATTTCATGGTACACTTGAGAGGGTTGTGGGGAATGGAAGTTGTGAATCACTGGGTTAAGCTATATTTTATGATTCTATGAAAAAGTAATGCCTGTTCTTTAATGACAACAAATTTAATAGTCAAAATACACATGGTAGATGAAAATGAACATAAAGATTTCAAGATTCCAAATTTAGTCCTTTTTTTCTCAATCCTGGTAGACCTGGGGTGGGAGGTTGTCATGTAAAATAACTTTATACAATCCTGTTAATACATCTTTTGAGAGCATTTTATACCTGATTCGAAGAAACTCTTTTTAGCTACTTCTTAGCCATATGAAAGTTGCCTCTTTTGCTCTTTAGCTTACAGCAGTGAACCTAAGTCTTATCTCCTGTGACTAGTCAGCTGAGTAAAGAGTTATCTATGTTGGGTTAGAATCCTCTCTTCATGGAGTCTGTGAGCATTTTGAAAACATACTTTTGACACATTTTTGAGTGACCAAATGACTGCATTAAACTGCAGACACTATCATGGCTCACTTCAAGGCTATCACACAGTTTTGTAATACTGTTTCTTCTGTCAGCTAGAATGAGAACATCACAACTGCAGCTAACCTGCCATAGTGCGGCCTGTTACTAAACTCAATATCTCCATTCATGAACTATATTGACATTTCCTTGAATCAAGTACAGCCTTTCCATAAACTTTCACTAACCTCCTATGAAAGCTTGCAACATTTCCTCTTTCCAGTGACAGGTGTTTGCATTCTGTGTATTTGGAGATGCGGAGATTTTAAGAGGATTAAAAATTAAATTCAGATTAATCCTAAAGGATGTACTTGCTCATTTAATGCTATTAGATTTAATACGTGTAAATACTCTTAATTAAAATAAATTTAAAACAAATATGCATCTGTATTGTTTTAAATATTTATAATATATTTGAGTCTCCTTATAAGATTCTTTCTGTAGTTTTAAATTTTCAAACTCCACATAGCAAATAAGTTCATTTTTTTAATGAAAGTTAATATTTCTTTTAATTCTAGCAGACAGCTTTCTCCATATTATACCACTTTTTTTTTTTTTTTTAAATCATATTACCCCAAGCAAGGCGGTAACGCCACTGATGTGCAGGGGGCTACATAGGAGTGAAAAGATTGGAAAAGAGAAAGCCGGAAACCACATCCTAAACAGGGAACAAGGGATGAGCCTCTTCACCGGTTCACTAGACGAGGGTGGAGTGTGAACCAGGCGATAGTTTAGTCTATCTACTCCAATTAAAAAAAAAAAAAGTGAGAAGATTGGAAAGGAGAAAAAACCGGAAACCACATCCTAAACAGGAAACAAGGGATGAGCTTCTTCACCTGTTCAATAGATGTGGGTGGAGTGTGAACCGGGCTGTCCAAGAATAATTGTTACATTTACTATGCAAAATATAAGCTGTTATTTGAGCAAATTCGTTGATTAGAAGGGGGATTGATGGCTTGCTGCTGTTCAGCCCGCTTTTACAGAACCTCCAGTAGTTTTTTGAGCCGAACTTACGGGATGCTATGCGCTTCTTCATTCTGGCTGCAAACATCAGCTTAGCTCCTTTAAGTATCTTCTTGCACTTATTGTGAGCCGAGGCAAAAAGACACCTGTTATAGTTACTTTTGCACTTATAATTGACAGCTATGCAAAATTGTTTAAAATACAAAAAATAATAAATTGACAAGTTAATTTTAGGGCATTATATAAAATGTATTAAAACTAAATTTTGGGTTAATTATAGTTCTGTTTTCATGCGCACTTTACAAATTAACTAACATCTGTAGTGGGTATATATTGCTAGCCATCTTTTGCATTTCATAGAACTTTTGAATAACCTTTTTGTTAACATGTAATTGGTTACTTAGTTGAGCAAAAAAAGAAAACGTGCAAAAGTAATAATACAGATTATTATTTTTAATAATCTGCATTCCAATTCCATTTTTGCTACATGATTCCTTAAGATGAACTTTGGTAACAATATTGAGTTAAAGCTTTTGTTCCACACAAAGAATAAATGTCAATGTGTTCTTATTTTACATTGTAAAAGCATTTGAAATGCTTTAGAAAAAAATATTCTGCTTGTTTTCTTTTTGCACATTACTTGTTAACTGTTTATACTTTTGAGTTTTGAATCTTGTTTGCTGACAAAGAATTTGTTTTGTTCTTATTTGATAACTACTACTACTAATATTTATGTCTCCTTTCCATTCCTTTTAATCTATTTCTGCTTTTCTTCATGTTGTGCTGCTGCCGCCGTTTTCTTTGTTTTGTTCATTGTCTGGTATACCAAAAATGATGTGTATGTAGATTGAAGAGCTCTTATATCTGAAACTGGAATTGTTTATTTTGGTGTCTGCTGTGAAGATATGAGAAAGAATAAATCGCTTTTCCCTTTTTTTTTTTTTAATATCAGATACTATTAACTAAACAATTAATGCTGTTGGGATATGGCTGAGAACACTATTAGTATTATATTATGTTTTGTCTATAAATAGCTAATTTTCTGATCACCAACACTGGTGTTACATTAAAGTATAAATAACGGCAAAAAAACAAAATCTTTTCATTTTGGAATAATTTCTAATAAAATGTTCTTAAAACTTTAAAGCACTCATAAGTGCATTGATTTTTTTTTTTTCTCTAATTTTTGAGTTCAACATTTTGGTTTCTAACCTCTTTTGCTATCATTATCTTACATAACAATGGAACCAAACCTAAATTTTCTTGTTTGGTGAGCATTTCCAAGTGTTAAATTGTTGTACTTTTATTACCCCATTATTTTGCCTGATATTTTGAGTTGCATTAAATGATGAGGAAATAGACATTGAATAATTTGTTATCAAAATTGTTTGGTTACATGGTTCATTGGTTAATGAAACTATGAATTCTGAACCCATAAGCTTTTGACAAGTATGGAACTGTTTTTCAAATTCTTTTTTAAAAAGCAAAAAAAAAGTGATTTTTAACTCTATATGTTTGTTATAAAATAAATACAAGATCTGAGAAAACATTTTTTAAGTAGAAGGTAAAAAATGATTAAAAGTAAATTATTAAAATTTAAAATGAACTGCAATATTCTACTGACTACTCTGAAACAGTTTTTTTTTATTTTTTATTAAGGATTTGATTTTAATTTGCGAAATGTGTTATTAAAATCTGAAATTGCAACTAACACTGGTATCATGAACATTGATTATTTGTGACAAATGTATAATCAGTTATGACTTGAAACTTTTCCAGCAGACATTTCGTCTTTAAAATGTTGATAGAAATCTGTTACATTCTAATAACTGATCATGCCATGCGAGCAAATAAAGTTTAGTTTTTAATTTAAAACATAGTGAGCATGAAGTAAATCAGATAGAATAAATTTGTCATTTCTTTGCTCACAACTGTTAAAAGTTTTACAATTGGGGAAGCAATGATAATTGCGGATTCTCGACTCCTAATAAATAATGGAAATTTAATCCCGATTATCTCCCCTTTTCTAGTTTGCTTTTCAAATTATTAATCAGCACCAAACCAAAAATACGAGATCACTTTCTCTTTTACAAAGAAATATTTTATTTTTCATTAAAAAAAAGAAAAAAAAAGGGGGGCATGTATAAGACAAGATGGGACTGACAGAAAAATTAAAATTCCATTTAAAAAATGATTCAACATTTTTAAATATTTGACTGAAAGGAGGACTCTTTAAAGTTTTTTGTTTGTTCTTTTGTTGTAGAATTTTCAAAAAAATTCTGGTAAATTTGACAAAGCAATTATATTCATGATAGGCATAAATAATACACTTATTTGAATTTGATAGTGACTAACATTTTCGCAAAACAGATTTTATGTAATTGTAACTTCACTCTATCTTATTTCTGTAATTATGCTTTTTTTTGTTTAGAGTATTCTCTAAACGATACTTTTCATGAAGAAAACCTGAAGGTTTACATTTCAATTTATATTTGTCTTAGAACTTAAACTGGTGAACACATTTATAATGATATCATTTTTGTCTTATTTACTAGCATAATAAAAATGTTCATTATGCCTAGGGTAAGTATTTGCACACTTTGCCTAACTTCATATTTGCAAATTAATTTATTAACAATGCTTGTAGCAGAATGCTGATGTAGAGAGTATATCATTTGCATCCAAGTTTTTTGTTTGAATCCCAGCAGGATTCACTTGATTTTATTATATATATAATGAGTCATGACAGAGAAACATGCAGAAAGTCATACATTCAAATTTACTTGTGAATATGTAAATATTTTCTCTAACATTTTCCGCATGTTTTGATGTGTAATTGGATGGACCATTTCTTTTTCTTTGCATAACACTCAATGATGAAATGCAAAATCAAATGTGATAAATACTCTGTCTAGGAAATAACGTTCTTTATGAAATTATACAAAATAATAAAAGGAAAATTTCTGATGTCTATTTTCAAGTAATATTTTTAAAAATGACTTCTCTTAAAAATGAAATAGTACAAGGGGGCGCTGAAAAAGTTATTGGTCTGAAATGAATCATTTCCTACATGAATCGAAAAAAAAATCTACCTGAGTAGACCTCAGATTTAAAGGCTTCAAGATTGTCTCTAGTTCAATCCCTAGCTCAACGTAAGAAAAAAAAAACAAAAAAAAAAAAAACAAATGACAAAAAAAAAAGAAAAAGAAAAGTGATAAAAACTGATTAAACGATTATTAGCTGATGTGAAATATGTCTTAAAGCAGATCAATCTGACCTCGTAGATTAAAAAATGAAGGGTTAGATTAAAAATGTTGAGTACGAGAGTTACCTAAAGAAGGCCAGCTATACATCGACCAAAAAAGTGAGTATAAAACTAAAAAAAAAAAAATCAATCATTTATTTTAAATGATTGATTATGATTCAATGATTCTTTAAGTTAAGAGGGAATTTAATTTAATTTCTTTTATTTATATATTCATTTTGATTATGATATTTTTTCAGTAAAACATTTTATTTTTAACTCTTTTTTTTTTTTTTCAAATAGAATAATGAACATTTAAAAAAAAAATTCAACATTTTTTGGTCATGTAAACTTTTTATGTTAGTGTTCTGGAAATAACTGATAATAAAATCGAGTTACTTCCCTTTGGTTTACATTACTTTATTATTTTTTTAATTTTTTTTTTTTTAAACTTTATTACTTTATTATTTTTTTAATTTTTTTTTACCATATGGAATTATATAATTTACAAATATACAGTACGTCCCAAAATACACACACACACACACACACACACACACACACACCATAGAAAGGACCTTTTTTTATGATAACTGACTATAAAACACGTGCATGCACACACACACACACACACACACACACACACACACCTGATAATGTTCATGTCCTGTTTAGGGTTTATGCTTGTAATGACATTTTCTACAAATGGAACTGACAGATGTTCTCGCATCACTATAAGTGTTCAGGTGGTTTTTTTTTTTTTTTTTTTTTTTTTTCCTTATCCCTAGGAATGAGTCCTTATTGTTTGTTACTTCAAGTAGACTAACCTCCAGGAGGGAAGTCGGGTACAGATACTCCTGTCGAGTTAGTGAAGAATTTGTGAGCGAAGCCTTGTCTGTTGAAAAAGTGAGGACCTCAAATTCATTGATTAGAGGGGGGATTGATGGCTTGCTGCTGTTCAGCCCGCTTTTACAGAGCCTCCAGTAGTTTTTTGAGCCGAACTTACGGGATGCTATGCGCTTCTTCATTCTGGCCACAAACATCAGCTTAGCTCCTTTAAGTATCTTCTTGCACTCATTGCGGACCGAGGCAAAAAGGCACCTGTTATGGTCTGGCATGACTCCCGTAAAGCATGACAGCTGAGCAGGCAGGGGAGAACCAGGGGGATGAGTGGGATTTAAGTCTTAACTTCCTGGCAGGGATGAAAGCATCAATGCCAGCCTTAACCCAAGAGTGAAAGCAAAATAATTAAATTTACTATATCCAGTAAGCAAAATACTCTAGTGTATTTCAAACAGAAAATATATTGATTGGAATCTGAAATTTTAAAATTTTTATTTATTTATTTATAATTCTTCTGCCATTTTTGAGTGATTGACACATTTCTAAACAAAAGTTAATTTTCAGTTTTAAAAATCTTACAAGAATAAAATATACATCTGTAACACATTTATTTTTGGAAAATTAGCAAATTTAATGTTAAATTAATCTGATTTACTCAAGTATTACTTATTTATAGTATAAAATTTAGAATAAAACTATTTTTTAAACATAGTTGAACTTTGACATTTCCACTGTATTTGTAATGTGATAACAGATCGACAAGTGTGAGATAAGCGTAGGGTGATCACCAGTTACATAAGTACAAATTTTTTTCTTGTAAGGGAGAGAAATTGTACTTTTAATATACACATAGAAATTACCATATAAAAAAAATTCAATTACACAAAAAATTTTTTTAATTATCTTAAAAATACAAAGGTACGACAATTGACTTTTCATTTTTTGATTAGTAAATAAAATCTTCACTTAAAAAGTTAATTAATGACAACAAATCTTTGAAGTATTTTAAAAAATATTTTTAAAACTTTATAAATTATTATAATTAAAAAAAATGAAAATAACTTTTAGAATTTCATTATTAATTGATTTTTTTTTTTTTTTTTTTTAGACTATAATGTTCTTAATATGTATAATTTATTAAAGCAATTAAAAGTGTATCAAATTAAACAATGTCATAATTTCATTGCATTTTTTTTATTTTAATATTGGGAGCTATTTTCAGAAATAAAGGCAAAATGTTTCCAAAAACAATAGATGATTTACATTCCCCAATTTAATAAAACCAACATAATTTAATTTCTTAAAATTTCATGAATTTTTGTGGTGATGTTAAAAAAATGTTTTTACTAAGATTTTTTTTTAAAATGATTATTTCAAAAATAGTTTCATTCATTTGTGAATAAGTCCTTGAAAATTTCATTAAAATCTGACAATTACTTGATTTTTGCAAAAATTTCCAAATATGTTTGTCACCTGAAAAAAACTGAGTTATGTAATATTATGTTTTCCATTGTAAATGATTTGGTTACCTGCTAACTAAAATCAAAACAAGATTTTTTTGTAAGATTCCGAACATGTTTGAAGGAATTAAAAAATTTAATCAAAACAAAACAAAATCGAAATGCAAATAATCAGTATGACAATGCACATAAAGATAATCACAAAAACAAAACCAAAAGAGCACAAATAATCAAGAACATGTAAATAATCAACAAAGAACAATTTCACAAACAAGGAAAAAAAAATATGAAAAGCATGAAATATATGAAAATAAAAAACCAAAAACAATAATCTTTAAGATCCACTCACTAAAATGAACAAATCGAGCACAATCATCATACACTGGGACTGTAGAGGTGTTAAACCAAACTATGAAGAAATCAAACAACTTCTTATCAACAAGAATCCAAATATAATATGCTTGCAGGAGACCTTTCTCAAAAAACTGACATCTCCTTTAAAGGATATGAAACGTATCACAAAAATGTATCAAGAATAGGCCAAGTGGGAATACTTTAATATTGGTTAAAAAAAATCAATACCTCATGAAAAACTACAATTAAATACAGATCTACAGACCATAGCAGTAAAAGCTTCAATTCATCAAACAATAACCATATGTTTAATTTATATTCCTTCAAAACACAGACTGAATAGAGTAAAACAGAAAGATTAATTGGCCAACTACTTACTCTCTTTCTATAAATGGGAGATTTTAATAGAGCAAAATGTGGTACTGTAGGAATGCCAATAAAACTGGTAAAATTATAGAATCTCTACTAGAATCATCTGATCTATGTGTTCTAAAACAACCAAATGCACACATACCTACACCCAGCTACTGGGTCAGCATCAGCTATCAACCAAGACATATGCTCCCCATAAATTTTTATGAACTTTCAATGGAAAGTTCTTGATAACCAATGTGGTAGTATCCATTCACCTATTTCTTTTGTAAATATAAGCAGGCCTATGTCAGAAAAAAGTAGTCCAAAATAGCAGCTACACAAAGCTAACTAGTTATAATTCAATGGACTTTGCTCATCGCAAATCAACAAAGAGATTCTCACTGAACAAGAATTAATATTCTCCTTTAGAAACATTAACACAAATAGCAAGATAAACAATATCAAAATCTTTCTTTAAACCACATACCAAATCAAAACCCTGGTTTACAGTAGAATGCAGAGAAGCAGTTACATACCAGGAAAAGCTAAAGATATTCTTACAAAACCCAACTGCAGTCAACCTACAAAACTATAAGCAAGCTGGAGGAAAATCACACTATAATTAAAAAATTCAAAAAAGAATTTTAGCAAAACTACATTTCCAAATTAAACAAAACCACAATAAATAAAATATGGGAAATTAGATAAATTATTGGAAAAACATCACAAACTGCAACAGTCCACTTAACCAAAACAATGGGAGATAAATGCACTGGAAAAGAAAGGAAATAGCTCATCTCATAGCAACAGAATTTCAAAGAAATTCCTTAACAAATCACTACATTCCTAAATTTCAAATATATAAAAATATTATAGAACAAGAAAAACTTACATTCACTTCACTTTAAAGAATACAGTAATGTCTTTATTTTGATAGAACTGAAAGACACCATAAACAAAAATAAAATCTCTGCAACTGGTCTAGATGAAATTCATTACCAATATTTAAAACCCCTGCCAATCTCTTTTTAATACCTCTTGAGGTCTTCAATGATCAAAAAAATTTGCAGAATTGTGAATTAAGTCTGTCATTGTTCCAATTCCTACCCAACAAACTATTGTACTAACAAGTTGTATATGCAAGATGATGGAGAGAATGGCAAATGCTTGACTAATGTGGTACCTGGAGAAAAACAATCTCTTATCTAGCTTCCAAAGAGGATTTTGGGGAAACCAGAGAACCCATAGTCAACTTGTGCACCTAGAATCCTTTATTCGTGGTGGCTTTGTTCAAGGTCATCATATGGTATCAATATTTTTTGATCTTAAAAAAGCCTATGATGTCACATGGCAGTATGGTATCTTGAAAGACAAGTACAAGATGGGAATGAAAGAAAGAATGGCTATATTCATCCAAAATTTCTGATTGAAATAGAAACCCAACACTAGATACATACAATCAGAAGATAGGGGTACCTTAAGGTAGCATTTTATCAGTTACATTCTTTATTCACAAAATAAATAGTTTTATTAAAACCATTCATGCAGGAATTAAAAAATCCCTATATGTAGATGATCTCTCAATATCATACTCATCATTAAACATGCCTTCTCTTGGAAGATATGTGTATGTTTAAACAAAATAGAAAAATGGACAAATGAAAATAGATTCTTGATTTTCCCAAACAAAAACTGATTCTTTGCATTTCTGCAAAAAACAAATCTATGACCTCTATCTAGAATTGAAAATTAAATTGACACTTAATTCTCATGGTCCAAGAAATAAGATATCTAAGAATCATATTAAATAGCAAACGTAACTTCAAGGCACACATTGATTACCTTAAACAAAAATACCAAAAGCTTTGAAGCTTCTAAAAATATCAAAACTGAATTGGGATGCCAACCAAAAAGTAATTCTCATAACATATAGATCACACATCAAGTCAAAATTAGACTATGGATGAATCATTTACAGTACTACATGTCAATCTGATCTTAAAAAAACTACAAACCATACAAAATCAAGGACTGAGATTCAGTCTTTGGAGCCTTCTGGGCCTCACCCATACAAAGTCTCTGTGTAGAAGCCAGTAACCCACCTATATCTCCAGGGTGTGAAAAATTATCCCTCCAATATGCACTAAAACTACAATCCACCCCAAATAACAAACAAAAAAAAAAAACATGAACCTCAATATATCCAGTTCTATAGAAATAAACCAACAGCCAACCCTTCATTTTTACTTTGAATTAAGAAGCACTAGAGCAATTAAATAAAGGAACACACATCCTCCCTCTTAAGAAATCCTAGAAACTTGTCATCAGTTAATAAAGCACAAAACAATAATATTGGCCGGGTGTCCTGGCCATATAGGCATCATGGGAAATCATGATGCTGACACACTGGCAAAGAGGCAATGAAAATAACCAATATCAAACTCCCATATACAAATTACAAAATTAACCAACACTTCAAAAGAACATAGCAAGCAATTTGGTATATGTTCCCAAACAATAAGAAAAAATATAGAGCCATTGGCTTCTGGTAGACAATACATTGTGCTCAATAGAATAAGAATTGGACACACTCACACACACGCTCAAGGCAGAAACTACACCTTGGTGTACCTACGGCAACCAATTTCTCACTGTCAAGCATATCTTGATAGAATACAAGAAGCACTGAAAATATGTAGCAACTATTACTAAGTACAAAATCTTAACATTCTCTTTAAAAATGTACCTACTACTTTAATAATAGAATATCTAAAGAAAATAAAATACTTCCAGCTTCTATAGAAAATAGAACTTGGAATTTGAACCATACAACTTATGTTTTGAAATCCTCCTAACCTATACAACTTGTGATATTTTGAAGACAATTTAAAATGACCTCACAACCACTTGAAATATTTCTGAATAAAAAAATTAATTTTTAGCATTGAATGACCCCCAGGGGTTGATATGCTGGTAAAATAAATAATCAATCTTTTTAAACATTGTGTAAACT
This sequence comes from Ascarosepion bandense, assembly GCA_037127315.1. Taxonomy (NCBI): domain Eukaryota; kingdom Metazoa; phylum Mollusca; class Cephalopoda; order Sepiida; family Sepiidae; genus Ascarosepion; species Ascarosepion bandense. Next base: position 3,676,518 of record JBBBDQ010001389.1, read on the forward strand.
TGGTTGAATTTTATGAATAACAAAAACTGAATTTTGTTTGAAACAAGGTTATCCTTGGTATGGATGTCACATAGAACTTTAAATGTTTCAACTTTGAATTTACTAATCCATCAACCATGTCTGTTGCACTGATTTGTATTACAAAGGCATAAATGAGTGAGTGTGATTTTTGCATTTGTTGAATTTGGCAATTTTAGTGTTAATCTGTTAAATGTTACTTTTATAGATGGATAGATTAAGATTTGAGATATTATCTTTGCATCATGTAATCTGCCTTATATCTTAGTAAAAATATTTAAAGGTGGTGTAAAAATTATGGGTTAAAATTGTCTTTTATTTACTAATAACATTTTCATGCACAGTACAAAAGAAATTAGAATTGGATTTTTAAAAAATGAATTTTACAGGAACAAACTTATTCATATTTAGCTGGCGAGTTAAACTGTTCTTGAATATGTTCTTAATCAATCATGTCTTGAGAGAGCCTTGTTATAGAGCAAAGATTAACATTTTTACAGTAGCCATACTCTGTGCTCTCCTGATCATGGTGTGATAACATTGAGAAATATTAACAGTGTTTTTCTTTACAATCTTGTGTTCTAGATGAATATATTTTTATTTCTTGATTTTCTGAAGTTTTAAAGATGTTTTATATTAACAGAAAAAATATTTAAATTTTTTCCATAGTAACAAAATGACTCTATTTTGCCTTCTCCCTTTTTGTAATAATTTGAGAAATTCTGAAAAGATTTTAAATAAATATGACATAATGTAAGATTTCATTACAAAAATAATTTAATCCATTTTTAATTAAGTTTAACATGAAAATGTCATCTTTTAATTAATTTAAATTGTTTTTTCTAGTATATATAGCATAAATAGATATTTATTACACTCAAATTTTTGAATAAAGCTTCATTTCTAAAATGATTCACAGGAACTGAACTTCCTCTCTGAAAAACTATTAAAAACAGCACACTGACTATTCAATTAATTAGACTAGTTTTAACCTGTGAAAATGTCAGTTTTCCTATTTGAAATTTCTGATGAATCTTGATTCTTCAGTTAATTATTGGATAAACTCTTGGCAAGTTCTATAGAAATAAAATATCCATAGATTCCCCTATTGCATTGTTTGAGCTTAACAACTTTAACAAAACTTTGCAATAACAATTATATGAGTGCTGGTCTTTATTTTAAGGAGGTACAAATTAATTTATTTTAGAACACTCAGGAGCATCTTCTTTTTAGCAATGATTGGGTCATTGCCTGTATAGCAAGTATGTTATTGATTGAATGTTTCACTGTTCTTAGCTCATTATTATTAAGCACCCAGTAAGGGATGGACTCAGAATGATTTCTAAAACTGTTATGTGAACTTCTGCTCTTCTATAGATACCGTTTGTGTAAATAGATAAGCTAAGTGTTAAAGATTATCTAATCTAAACATATTTATAAATGGAACTTTGTCTGTGTGTGTCTGTTACCTATAGACTCCGAAATGGCTGAACCGATTTTCTTGAAAATTTACACAGTTGTACTATAAGCGTCTGAGAGTGTTCTTAGTTTTTGCTTCGGGTTTAGGTATAATTGTAGTTCTTAGTCTCAGCCATGATACCATTTACTCAGAGGACTTATTTAGCCTTCAAAATTCAGTTTACGACGAAAAAAACTTATTTGATATCAATACCAGGAAATGAAAATTTGACTTACATCTATTCATTTTTCTTTTAGTCTATGGTTTCGCTTTAACTGGAAACAACTATTGCTTTTTAGTCTTTCATGCCAACGCCCGAAGAGTCTGAGCTTCAGGACCATGGATTAATTTTAAAGCTTTCATTACACCCGAGCAATGCTGGGCTATACTGCTAGTAGTGAATAAGGCTTTCAATTGCCTATTTTGAATATCTATTTACAATTGTTTTGATCAGTTCTTTTTTATTGATTGTAATTCTTTTGAGGATCAAAGTTAGAAATCTTAAATATTTTGATGCTTTACTGGAAGGTGGTGGGTGGGGGAAGTCATTGTGTTACAAGAAATATACACATTTTGATGACTGGAAGCATAGAAAAAAAGTAAATTGAATTCTTGTTGCAACTTTGTGAGCAATGAAACCAACTAATTAGAGGCTTATTTTTGACTTTTAAACACTATTGACATTGCTAACACTTTGTTTATTATAAGGCAGTGCCTTTTAATGAGTCTTGTGCATTTTACAATTTGCTAGTTATATAGAGATCTTTTTCAAACAAATTTAAAGCTGTTATCAGTAATTTGGGATACAGTATACAACTGAAAAGTTGGTTTAAATCTGTTTTAAAGTGACCTAATCATGATCACTGCTTGATAGTGTTCTCAGATGATGACATCTTAAATGGACGTCTTAGTTGATATTAATGTACAGTCTCATATTATAAAATAAAACCATTAGCATTGGGATTTAAAAAAAGAAAATTGTATGGTGCTCTTATATATGTGTGCACATGAGTCTTAAAATATATGAATATGATTGATGTTATCAACATGTGCAGTCAATATTGCACAGCTTAATTTTGTACTCTCTGTTGTTTAGATTATATTTAGTAAAATTCCATCAAGTATTGATATGCAGGTACTCTTATTTTTCCCTAAAGAAATTTAAAAAAAATATCAAATACTACCCCTGGCTAAGAACATCTGATTTCAAAATAAATCATTTATGATAAAGAAACTTTCATCTTGCAGGGAAAAAAGAGCAAAAGCTTTCAGATGGTCAGTTGATTATATATTTGTATTACAAAATCATAAAATTGTGTTAGAATTTTTTTTATTTCAATAAAACTTTTGTTAGAAATTTGAGTACACTCGGTGTTTGATTAACATTACTGAAAAAAATTTTTTTTTTTTTAAAGATGGGAGACACCTAACAAGCATTATTGGTTAGTATTCAAGGTTCATGTGAGTGGAATTGGGTTTGAATTTTGTATCAGCTGCCTTAAATATCAATGGCATATTGTTGCTAACAGTAACTGTAAAGACAGATATTCAAAATTGCTATATTATGTAGTTTCTTTAAAAGGGAAGATCTGTTTCCTATAAAAGCTGTTATAAGGTGAAGAAATGTTGAGAGGTTTTGGTCAAGATTTTTTTCAATTATTTATTGTATGTAATATGTAACAACTTAAAAAAAAATTCCATTCTAGAATCTGGAATTATTTTTCTTTAAAACTACATTGGAAACTGAAGACAGTAATTCTTATCTGCTACCTAGACAAATGGTGCTGTAAATTGAGTATACTGATTCTCACTGTCAGAATTGTATAATGTCCTTACATGAAAACCTCTGTTCCTTTTCTATAGTTATATTATCTTTAAAATGGTTGCTATAACAACCACTGTAGGACATAAGAGCTAAACATATACAGAAATACTATAATTTTTTTAAATATAAATGTCTATCTAAGCAATCAGCAATATTCAAATTTTACTGATAGTTGGAAAAAAAAAAAAAAATTTACAAGTATTTTCCATACAAGTAATAACTGACTTGCACAAATCTTTTATACAATACTTGGGCAAAAAAAAAAAAAGTTATTTATTTTAATTATGATGATCAATATAACGCAGTCACCATACACAACAGATGAAGTTAATGAGCTATTTGCCACTGAAAGTTAATTTTCTTGCAAAATCAAAGCATTTGAATATAGATGAAAAATTATGAAGGATATTTTTGGAAACCTTTTATAGGAAAAGGATAAAGAAATATCTTGTTATTTACATTATATTTAAATAATGCGGGATGCACCAGATATTTGAGAACACACGATAGCAGGTTGTAAATGAAAGATGACATAGCCTAAGATTACATGGAATGTGCTTAATTTTAATATGTTACTCTTTCAGATGTATTGAGAACCTTAACATGGCAGATTACAAACTGGCAGAAAAAATGAAAAATTACACCATGTCTGTGGTACCACTCTACAACCACAGTGACTTAGAGATGGCCAACTTTGAGTGAGAAAGGAATAAGCTAGAGACCTCTGCTAAGCATATGTCATCTATGTTCTCAATTATCTGGCATCTCAATTATCCTGTGTGTATCAATTGGTGGCTTCTCCTATGTGGATAGGGGTCGCAGGTTCAAATCCTGCTGAATGACACACATTTTCGTAACAAAAATTTATTGTAAGTAATCAGGCCGGTAGAAATAGATATATAATACTGTTTGATTATAAAACAGAATATCTACTTAAATACGAGTATCGATCAAAAATAATGTTCAAATAAATAATTTCAAATTGTCGGTTTGTTTATAACCATTTTGTTAATCTTCATAACACACATATATATATATATATATATATATATATATATATATATATTGTAAAACGTACCAAGAAAACAGTATCACTAATGACTAAAATCATTAAGTCCTACAGTTAACAAAACGGTAAATTTAGTCGTCAATCCCAAAAGGTAATCCCAAATGGGAAGAGGGGAATCAAAAAAAGAAACAAACAAAGCAAAAGCTGTGTGCGAAAGAAAAAAACCCCAAGAGGAAAACCTTAACAGTAAAGAGCTCAGTACGAAAGTAGAGCAAAGATACGAACTAAATCTAAAAGTGAGTCAACGCTGACCGCGGTTTCACTTGTTCTGACGATCCGGCGAGTGAAACTGTGGTCGGCATTGGCTCATTTTTAGATTTACTTCATATATATATATATATATATATATATATATATATTTCTTTTGGCTGATAATTTGTTCTCAATTACCTGGCATACACAGTATGATGTGCATCAGTCTTTAAATAGTTTTAAAATTGTGTTAGTAAAAATATCCAATGTGTGAAATTAGAGCTTCATTTGATTTATGGAACAATTTAGATTACAAGGATATGCGATTCTGCTCTGCTAGAATTGAAAAATACAGTTCTTGAGTTGAACTACAAATGGTCATAACATGTCTAAAAGAAGTGTAAGAAATGATATCGTTGTGACAGGTGATCAGTTGGCAGTTTAGTATTTTAAAATATCTTCTGATTAATGATTTAAACAAAGTATCTTGATGTTTTAAATTTGTTTTTCTTTGCTGTAACATAATAGCCATATTTGTTGCACCATTTTAAATTTTCAGTATTTAATTCTTTATCTACCCATTCATGCACATTTCAGACATTTTTAAATAAAATAGATCAAATATTTTTTATCTGTTCATGTTTCTAAAATCTCTAAAGTCAGTTATTTTTCATGATTTTGTTTAAAAGCAAAATTGTAAAATATAGATATTCTTTGAATGTAGAATTTCTGTATATTAGTCCTTTTATTTCCCTCATTTATTTAAATATCTGTTCTATATTTACTACTTTGAACTGCATATTTTAACTACTGAAAGATTATGCTCTCCCAGTGTAAACACATGAAAGCTAGAATTTAATTGTTTGGATATTTCTACCCTTTCTTTTTTTATTTTTACTTTTTAACATAGTTTTGGCTGGTTAAATATCAAATGATGGGATGTGCAGGTGGTAATGACTTGGAATAAGAAATCAGAGAGCTGAGTTTGAGTTTCATTCTGGTTCATTATCTTCACTAATGTGTAAACACACTTAGGAATCTCTTCTCAACTAAAGGTTAAATAGTAGGGTTTGTAGTGGAAAAAAATTTTTTTTTCTAAATTGTTAATACAATGCTCACTTGTAAAAAAAAGAATTATTCTTACATTCAGAATGTTTGTTTCAGGTTTAAATAACCCACAAAAGGTTGTTAAGCTGTCAAAAAAAATTCATTGCTATATCTATGCCATATTTGACATTGGACAAAAAATTCACTTGAAAAATACTGTATCATGAATTGATATAGCTGAAATAGGAAGAAAGAAAGAAAAATTGGCCTAATCTAAAATATTCATCGAATATTAACACCTAATATAGAAATGTTTTATATTCTATTTCTGCGCTTGTGTTATTAAACTTATGTTTTTACATATGTTGCATGTTTGAAGCAACGAAAATATTGGCTTAAAAATAAATCAACTATTTCTTTAGAAATTGTTTTGTTTCATATATGAAATTGAGCAGATATGAAGCTGTTGAGAAAATAATCTAAAGAGGATGTGCTTTGTTGGTCATTTTGCTATAAATTTGTATTGTCAGTCATTCTGCTATAAATAAGTATTTTTATAATTTCATAATGTTTTGTTTTTGTTTGGGAGTTCACTATTTGTCCATAGCTGTGACCCTAACAGGTGCTACCACTCAGGGTCAAGGTGGACCTGGGAACAACAGCAATTATGTGGTGGTTCCACACTACTCAAAACCTCCAATCTCCTGATCAGACATTACTTCCAGATATAGTTTATTGTTATACCTAGGACTAGAAAGGAGGGAAAAGAAAATGTCATTGTTGTATTTGAATCTAGTATATATGGATAAGGGTTCAATTTCTTATTGTTACCCATTGACTTTACTGCAACTTTATCACCCTTACCCATCTACTTAGCTTTTGTCATTTTTGTATTTACAAACTTTGTGTAGGATGGAAAAATTTGATTAAGCACCAAATTTTTGCCAAAAATCATTTTGATATAGAACTTGTATGTCAGACATTAAAAATCAGGGGTACTGATTAGAAAATAATGCAAGGAGGCGTATAGGAAAACAGTATGTAAATTTTGATTTATCAACAAATTTAAGGATAAAAAAAAACATGATTGTCACAGTTTAGCTTTTTCATCAGAATTAATAAAAATGAAAGATTTTTAATGAACATTTTGCACATTTGTCTACATTGTTACTTAATAAAATTCAGCAGTTAGGATAATTTGCAATCGCCATAGATCAATGGCTAAGTCATTAAAAAACTCTCAAAATTAACCATAAAAAATACATGAAGGAAATCAGCAAATAGAATTTTTTTAAATTTTATAATTTTGAATTTATTTACAAATGTTTGCTTTGAATTTAAAAAAAACTTATAACATTACCAAATGTAGATATATAATGTATTTTTATACAGCAAGATATTTTCTGTGTAAAAAGATGCATCCTAACTTAATAATTCTTTGAGGATGTTTTCCTAGATATGCTTATAGTTTTCCTAGATATGCTTATAGTTTTCCTAGATATGCTTATAGTTTTCCTAGATATGCTTATAGTTTTCCTAGATATGCTTATAGTTTTCCTAGATATGCTTATAGTTTTCCTAGATATGCTTATAGTTTTCCTAGATATGCTTATAGTTTTCCTAGATATGCTTATAGTTTTCCTAGATATGCTTATAGTTTTCCTAGATATGCTTATAGTTTTCCTAGATATGCTTATAGTTTTCCTAGATATGCTTATAGTTTTCCTAGATATGCTTATAGTTTTCCTAGATATGCTTATAGTTTTCCTAGATATGCTTATAGTTTTCCTAGATATGCTTATAGTTTTCCTAGATATGCTTATAGTTTTCCTAGATATGCTTATAGTTTTCCTAGATATGCTTATAGTTTTCCTAGATATGCTTATAGTTTTCCTAGATATGCTTATAGTTTTCCTAGATATGCTTATAGTTTTCCTAGATATGCTTATAGTTTTCCTAGATATGCTTATAGTTTTCCTAGATATGCTTATAGTTTTCCTAGATATGCTTATAGTTTTCCTAGATATGCTTATAGTTTTCCTAGATATGCTTATAGTTTTCCTAGATATGCTTATAGTTTTCCTAGATATGCTTATAGTTTTCCTAGATATGCTTATAGTTTTCCTAGATATGCTTATAGTTTTCCTAGATATGCTTATAGTTTTCCTAGATATGCTTATAGTTTTCCTAGATATGCTTATAGTTTTCCTAGATATGCTTATAGTTTTCCTAGATATGCTTATAGTTTTCCTAGATATGCTTATAGTTTTCCTAGATATGCTTATAGTTTTCCTAGATATGCTTATAGTTTTCCTAGATATGCTTATAGTTTTCCTAGATATGCTTATAGTTTTCCTAGATATGCTTATAGTTTTCCTAGATATGCTTATAGTTTTCCTAGATATGCTTATAGTTTTCCTAGATATGCTTATAGTTTTCCTAGATATGCTTATAGTTTTCCTAGATATGCTTATAGTTTTCCTAGATATGCTTATAGTTTTCCTAGATATGCTTATAGTTTTCCTAGATATGCTTATAGTTTTCCTAGATATGCTTATAGTTTTCCTAGATATGCTTATAGTTTTCCTAGATATGCTTATAGTTTTCCTAGATATGCTTATAGTTTTCCTAGATATGCTTATAGTTTTCCTAGATATGCTTATAGTTTTCCTAGATATGCTTATAGTTTTCCTAGATATGCTTATAGTTTTCCTCTAGATATGCTTATAGTTTTCCTAGATATGCTTATAGTTTTCCTAGATATGCTTATAGTTTTCCTAGATATGCTTATAGTTTTCCTAGATATGCTTATAGTTTTCCTAGATATGCTTATAGTTTTCCTAGATATGCTTATAGTTTTCCTAGATATGCTTATAGTTTTCCTAGATATGCTTATAGTTTTCCTAGATATGCTTATAGTTTTCCTAGATATGCTTATAGTTTTCCTAGATATGCTTATAGTTTTCCTAGATATGCTTATAGTTTTCCTAGATATGCTTATAGTTTTCCTAGATATGCTTATAGTTTTCCTAGATATGCTTATAGTTTTCCTCTAGATATGCTTATAGTTTTCCTAGATATGCTTATAGTTTTCCTAGATATGCTTATAGTTTTCCTAGATATGCTTATAGCTTTCCTAGATATGCTTATAGTTTTCCTAGATAAGCTTATAGTTTTCCTAGATATGCTTATAGTTTTCCTAGATATGCTTATAGTTTTCCTAGATATGCTTATAGTTTTCCTAGATATGCTTATAGTTTTCCTAGATATGCTTATAGTTTTCCTAGATATGCTTATAGTTTTCCTAGATATGCTTATAGTTTTCCTAGATATGCTTATAGTTTTCCTAGATATGCTTATAGTTTTCCTAGATATGCTTATAGTTTTCCTAGATATGCTTATAGTTTTCCTAGATATGCTTATAGTTTTCCTAGATATGCTTTTATAGTTTTCCTAGATATGCTTATAGTTTTCCTAGATATGCTTATAGTTTTCCTAGATATGCTTATAGTTTTCCTAGATATGCTTATAGTTTTCCTAGATATGCTTATAGTTTTCCTAGATATGCTTATAGTTTTCCTAGATATGCTTATAGTTTTCTCAGATATGCTTATAGTTTTCCTAGATATGCTTATAGTTTTCCTAGATATGCTTATAGTTTTCCTAGATATGCTTATAGTTTTCCTAGATATGCTTATAGTTTTCCTAGATATGCTTATAGTTTTCCTAGATATGCTTATAGTTTTCCTAGATATGCTTATAGCTTCTAGATATGCTTATAGCTTTCTCAGATATGCTTATAGTTTTCCTAGATATGCTTATAGTTTTCCTAGATATGCTTATAGTTTTCCTAGATATGCTTATAGTTTTCCTAGATATGCTTATAGTTTTCCTAGATATGCTTATAGTTTTCCTAGATATGCTTATAGTTTTCCTAGATATGCTTATAGTTTTCCTAGATATGCTTATAGTTTTCCTAGATATGCTTATAGTTTTCCTAGATATGCTTATAGTTTTCCTAGATATGCTTATAGTTTTCCTAGATATGTTTATAGTTTTCCTAGATATGCTTATAGTTTTCCTAGATATGCTTATAGTTTTCCTAGATATGTTTATAGTTTTCCTAGATATGCTTATAGTTTTCCTAGATATGCTTATAGTTTTCCTAGATATGCTTATAGTTTTCCTAGATATGCTTATAGTTTTCCTAGATATGCTTATAGTTTTCCTAGATATGCTTATAGTTTTCCTAGATATGCTTATAGTTTTCCTAGATATGCTTATAGTTTTCCTAGATATGCTTATATTTCCTAGATATGCTTATAGTTTTCCTAGATATGCTTATAGTTTTCCTAGATATGCTTATAGTTTTCCTAGATATGCTTATAGTTTTCCTAGATATGCTTATAGTTTTCCTAGATATGCTTATAGTTTTCCTAGATATGCTTATAGTTTTCCTAGATATGTTTATAGTTTTCCTAGATATGCTTATAGTTTTCCTAGATATGCTTATAGTTTTCCTAGATATGCTTATAGTTTTCCTAGATATGCTTATAGTTTTCCTAGATATGCTTATAGTTTTCCTAGATATGCTTATAGTTTTCCTAGATATGCTTATAGTTTTCCTAGATATGCTTATAGTTTTCCTAGATATGCTTATAGTTTTCTCCTAGATATGCTTATAGTTTTCCTAGATATGCTTATAGTTTTCCTTAGATATGCTTATAGTTTTCCTAGATATGCTTATAGTTTTCCTAGATATGCTTATAGTTTTCCTAGATATGCTTATAGTTTTCCTAGATATGCTTATAGTTTTCCTAGATATGCTTATAGTTTTCCTAGATATGCTTATAGTTTTCCTAGATATGCTTATAGTTTTCCTAGATATGCTTATAGTTTTCCTAGATATGCTTATAGTTTTCCTAGATATGCTTATAGTTTTCCTAGATATGCTTATAGTTTTCCTAGATATGCTTATAGTTTTCCTAGATATGCTTATAGTTTTCCTAGATATGCTTATAGTTTTCCTAGATATGCTTATAGTTTTCCTAGATATGCTTATAGTTTTCCTAGATATGCTTATAGTTTTCCTAGATATGCTTATAGTTTTCCTAGATATGCTTATAGTTTTCCTAGATATGCTTATAGTTTTCCTAGATATGCTTATAGTTTTCCTAGATATGCTTATAGTTTTCCTAGATATGCTTATAGTTTTCCTAGATATGCTTATAGTTTTCCTAGATATGCTTATAGTTTTCCTAGATATGCTTATAGTTTTCCTAGATATGCTTATATAGTTTTCCTAGATATGCTTATAGTTTTCCTTAGATATGCTTATAGTTTTCCTAGATATGCTTATAGTTTTCCTAGATATGCTTATAGTTTTCCTAGATATGCTTATAGTTTTCCTAGATATGCTTATAGTTTTCCTAGATATGCTTATAGTTTTCCTAGATATGCTTATAGTTTTCCTAGATATGCTTATAGTTTTCCTAGATATGCTTATAGTTTTCCAGATATGCTTATAGTTTTCCTAGATATGCTTATAGTTTTCCTAGATATGCTTATAGTTTTCCTAGATATGCTTATAGTTTTCCTAGATATGCTTATAGTTTTCCTAGATATGCTTATAGTTTTCCTAGATATGCTTATAGTTTTCCTAGATATGCTTATAGTTTTCCTAGATATGCTTATAGTTTTCCTAGATATGCTTATAGTTTTCCTAGATATGCTTATAGTTTTCCTAGATATGCTTATAGTTTTCCTAGATATGCTTATAGTTTTCCTAGATATGCTTATAGTTTTCCTAGATATGCTTATAGTTTTCCTAGATATGCTTATAGTTTTCCTAGATATGCTTATAGTTTTCCTAGATATGCTTATAGTTTTCCTAGATATGCTTATAGTTTTCCTAGATATGCTTATAGTTTTCCTAGATATGCTTATAGTTTTCCTAGATATGCTTATAGTTTTCCTAGATATGCTTATAGTTTTCCTAGATATGCTTTTATAGTTTTCCTAGATATGCTTATAGTTTTCCTAGATATGCTTATAGTTTTCCTAGATATGCTTATAGTTTTCCTAGATATGCTTATAGTTTTCCTAGATGTTTTTTTTTTTTTTTATAGTTTTCCTAGATATGCTTATAGTTTTCCTAGATATGCTTATAGTTTTCCTAGATATGCTTATAGTTTTCCTAGATATGCTTATAGTTTTCCTAGATATGCTTATAGTTTTCCTAGATATGCTTATAGTTTTCCTAGATATGCTTTTATAGTTTTCCTAGATATGCTTATAGTTTTCCTAGATATGCTTATAGTTTTCCTAGATATGCTTATAGTTTTCCTAGATATGCTTATAGTTTTCCTAGATATGCTTATAGTTTTCCTAGATATGCTTATAGTTTTCCTAGATATGCATGAGGTTTTCCTAGATATGCTTATAGTTTTCCTAGATATGCTTATAGTTTTCCTAGATATGCTTATAGTTTTCCTAGATATGCTTATAGTTTTCCTAGATATGCTTATAGTTTTCCTAGATATGCTTATAGTTTTCCTAGATATGCTTATAGTTTTCCTAGATATGCTTATAGTTTTCCTAGATATGTTTATAGTTTTCCTAGATATGCTTATAGTTTTCCTAGATATGCTTATAGTTTTCCTAGATATGCTTATAGTTTTCCTAGATATGCTTATAGTTTTCCTAGATATGCTTATAGTTTTCCTAGATATGCTTATAGTTTTCCTAGATATGCTTATAGTTTTCCTAGATATGCTTATAGTTTTCCTAGATATGCTTATAGTTTTCCTAGATATGCTTATAGTTTTCCTAGATATGCTTATAGTTTTCCTAGATATGCTTATAGTTTTTCATAAAAACAACCTGAGTGAGTCACATCTCTCAGTTTATTCTTGGGCCAGGTATGCTAAGAAATTTAATCTTTATCAAGTCATTGAACACAAGGAATTTCTAAAGAGAATTATTGTGGCATATTAACAACATTACATGTAATAAATTCTTGACTTAAAAAAATTGAAAAATCAAAAGTGAATCCTTTTTGGTATTTAATATTATTTTGCAATGTGTATTTATAAAAATTATTCAAAACATTGGAAATGTTTACTTGTGAACAATTTAAGTTACAGATTTACTGTAAAGAAACATTTTTTTTCCTTAGGAGTCAAAATGAATTTGTTATGTTTTTTTTTCTTAATATTTGTAAATTGTTATTAGTGCTATAACTAGGTGATACTGTACAACTCTTATCCCTTTTTCATGAACACCATTCATTTTACTCTACATAAACAAAGTAAAAAAAAAAAAAAAAAAAAATTATTACTGCTGTTAACATTTTTCCATTACACAGCCAATTAGTATACTTTTCCTTTTAGTTTATTTGCATTTGGTTCTTTCTGATTCTCGGTGAATTATTGCATTTTCTAATAAATCTATATTGTTGAGACACTGAAATTTAAAAATTTTTAGAAAAAAAATTTCACTAACAAGATATTTTTTAAATCTAAATCATTCTTGTGGATGTTCTTATAAACAAACATAGTTCATGTACTGAAATGACATTAAGCATTTCTTTATAGCCCTATAATTCAAGGAATATACCAAATCAAAAATTGCTTTGCTAAGAACTATTAAGATTTTTTTAAAATTATTCATTTAACTTTATGCACTTTTGGCAACTAACAGATATGTAGGTAGCGTGATGGTTATCAGATTGAAATGAGAAATTGGCAAGCCAAGTTTGAATTCTGCTAGAATTCATTGCATTCACTTTTGCACAAATACCCTTGGGAAAGTTATGAATCTATCTCTTCTCAACAGTGGATTAAATAAGCAGGGCAGACTGAGTTCTTTAGTTATGACTGGAAAAAAATCTAGACAGACAACTCTGAATTCCAAACCGGTTTTCTCTTTTCCAATCTTTTCACTTTTTTTTATTTTTTATTTTTTTCAATTGGAGTAGATAGACTAAACTATCGCCCGGTTCACACTCCACCTACGTCTATTGAACAGGTGAAGAGGCTCATCTCTTGTTTCCTGGTTAGGATGTGGTTTCTGGCTTTCTCTTTTCCAATCTTTTTACTCTTACGTAGCCCCCTGCGCATCAGTGGCATTATCGCCTTGCTTGGGGTGATATGATTAAAAAAAAAAAAAAATTACAGCCATGGAAAGCATTGGCCCAAAGTTGTGAACTCTATGATCTCAACTAAGGTGAGGAGGTCAACTAAGTTTATTTAAAATAGGTACCACTACAGAAAACGTGATACCTAAGGTTTAAAATGAAGTTTAAAAAAAAAATCTTTCTTGAAGCTTTTATTTTAGTTTTAACTGCAAACTGATAGATTAAGTTTAATATTTCCAATATGCAAAATACTTTGCTCTATTTCAAAAGTAATTTAACATGACAAGAAAAATAAGACTTTTAACGAAAATTTTGAATATGTTAGAAAGGATAAGATTTAATTAATAAAAAAATACTTTGGTTTTTCCTTTTAATAATAACAAACATTTTGACAAAGCTGTTTTTGTCAAGTTTGGGGCCTTTTTTATAATGCTATGCTCTTTTTTTATCAAATTTTCAGAGGTACCTAAAAATGAGGCTATGGATAGATTCATTTAACTTTTTAAATTGGGGAATGCTGAAATGTTTTCACTTAAACCCACTTCCCAAAATTGATATTTCAGTAATCATGCATCAGAATACTGATTTTGATTTGTTAAGTGCATTGGCTGAGAACTTTTCAGTACCCTTTGTTAATGCATATAAAGTGATAAGTTTCTGATTGTTTAAGTGAATACACACAGAAAATGACTTCATATATTCTTACCTGTCTTTAATTCCATACATTTGTGTGTGTATGTTAATTTTATTTAAAGTTTTTTTTTATTGATGAAAAGGTAATAAACTCTTTTCCCCGCCAAATCAAATTTAAAACAAGATGAAACAAGAAACTTGCTTTTGTGCTTTAAAACTTAGTTATTTTTATTTGCAGCTTTCACTTCTCATCTTGAAAAGGAAATAAGGGTATGCATTAGAAACATGCTTCTAAATTCTTGTATGTTAAAGTATTTCTTGTAAATTTTATTTTTTCATGTGCATTTGAAGATTTTCATTGTTTATACTTCTGTCTGTGACTACCTCTCGGGATTTGACTTACATTGCTTGTAGCAAAAAGGATTCTTTAAAAATTTGTGAATCACCTTTATGAGTCTCAATTCAGGTGTATAAAAATGCTTGAGATAGATATAAAACAGCAATGTTACTATTTTATTTTCTGTGTGGTGTACATCCATGTCTAAGATAGATCTTATTGAAGAAAACCAGGAAATCTGTTGAACAACTTTCTAATAATTTGTTTCTTTTATTCCAGATATTAGTGTGTATTCCTTGAATCTAGCAGATTTTGAACCACCCTCACTTGAAAAGGTAGGGAATCACTTAACATCTATGCGAAAAATGTTAAAATTTAATTTTTCTGTTTAGATTTTCTGCAAATAATTAGAACCCTTTTTGGCATTTTTTTTTACATTGGAAGAAATGAAGTTGGATAATTCAGTTAATTTTTCTACTGTTAGACTAGTTTTCATTTCATAAAATTAAATTTTGATTGATGGGTCTTTGATAATCAGAAGTGGTAAATGATACTGTTAACAAAGGATAACTTTTCCTTTCATTATTGAGTTGACATTATGTCCTCTGTGTATTAAGTTTTTAATGATTTCTATCATTGTCTTCTGCCCTAATGAAATTTTTTGAAGAAAAAAATACTGAGTTGGACTTCTGTAGAGAGAAAAAACAGAAGTATTTAAATTGTATGCACAGGATGATACTAATATATATATATATATATATATATATATATATATATATATTTTGTAATTTTGTTATTACAATGGTTTATAATTATAAAGGCATTATATCATTACACAAAAATTTTCATGTTTCAGAACAATACTGTTTTTCTTCAGGTGATATTTTAAAATAAATGGTGAAAATGATTTATTTAGGAAATATAAGATGAAGTTACATTTATTTAGAAAATTAGGGTGTGGTAGTTGAATATGCTTGTAGGTGTGTCAATATTGTTCAATCAAAAATGAGAATTAGGTTGAACTATGAAGTTGAAGATTTGGGTCAAAAGACAACATAGTATGATGTCATGACATGACGCTCTTGAATTTTGTCTCGAGACATGATCGCCCAAGCGTGTATCACGTATGGCACTTAACTGAAGATACATAGTGGGACTATACATTATTTAAATGGGTACACAATTTTTAACAGCAGGTTGGATTTCAGATTTTTTAAAAATTTGATTTTATGCTACCTCATGAGTTAAAGGGGCTGGAATGTTTAGGTCAGGATTAGAATTAAATAATTATGGTATATGAAGGTAGTTTTGAAACCAAATAAGTATGGGTTATATATTTTAGTAAAATAATTTTTTATTTTTAAGTTATATGGGAACATAAGTTATAAATGAATAATTATAATTAAATTTTAAAGAAAAATATTTCCAATGTTTACATAAAACTGTCAGTTCTTCTCTATGATTCAGTAGTACTTTATTCTTAAGGAACCTTAAAATCTGCAGCTTTTTATTCAGGTACAGTCGGCAGATGTCATAGAACAACTTACAAATTAGTGTTTTTTCCAGAATTTTCTGTTTTACTTTGAAGGTTTGTATCTTTTAACTTCCAAAAATATGCAGAAAGGGATGTTTGGTTTTGGTACGTGTCATTTTTGCAGGAAGTTAAATGCAACTACCAACACTGCTTGAAAGTGTTCTTAGTAGATACAATGTAAACTTTTTTAATAATTGGATTTTCATTTGATGTAATAGTACATTGGTACACAATTGAATTTGTTAGACACCTATTTTCCAGTGTTCAAGTATTAGGATTTTGACAAATACATGAATTTGTATTGTTATTTTCATTATTTGGATAATTATTGTTGCTTTGATTTACGTGCTGATTTAAGATTTTATTATGATTTTTAATAATTTTTTCTAGTTTATTTGTAGAACAATAACCTAATTTAGATGAAAAAGTGAGAAGCTATGAACGTTTTGCTTAAAGTGTAGATTTATTGTTGTTATTATTATTATCATTATTATTATTATTATTATTTAACTTTTGTATAATCTATTAAGTGTCCATAACAGTATTTGTGTCACTACATTAGTTTTGAGTCCAAAGTTGACTCTCCTCGGGCAAATAAATTTCTGACTTTACATATCAAGATCTGTTTGTCTTAAAGATAGTCAACTTTGGACTCAAAACATGTGTAGCGACACAAACATAATTATAGGCACTTAATGTATTATACAAACAATAAATCTACACTTTAAACAAAATGTTCACAGCTTCTCACACTTCTCACCTATACCAATTTCTCTCGTTGGAACAACCCATATTTCTGTTTTCAATCGTACCATCATTATTAACTACCTGATGAGACATTGTTTTTTTGATATTGAAACAATGTACACTTGTAGTAAATTATAATTTGTACATGATCTAAAAATTGGAGGATGAAAATTTAATTTCTCAATTTAGTGAGGGGAAACATAATGTAAAAAAATTTTCAAAAATAATTTAATTCATTTGTGAATAAGTTCAGAAAGTTTAATTAAAATTAGACAATTATTTGATTTTTTGCAAGAATTTCCAAATCAGATGTGTTTTCTACTGGTAATAATAACAAATATTTTGACAACAAAATTTTGTTTTTATTAAGTTTGGGTTTCAAACTTAATAAAAACAAAGTTGATGCCTTTTTTTCATCAATATGTTGTTTTTTTTTCAATGAAAAGGTGAAGGTGTCTTAAATTCAAAGGCTGCCATTTCCAAATATAAGTTTGGGTAGTTTAATCAAAAATGGTTTGGTTTGTAATATCAAATAAATAAAAAATTGAATTTAAGATTTAAATAAAATTCAACAATCATAACATCTCTCTCCAAAAATGAATTCTACTTTTCACTAATTCCAAGATTAAAGAAAAAAAATTCCAATGATGACTGTCAGTACCTTCACACACTTACTGAAAAAACAGCAGAGCATGATGTTGTTAAAAGAGCTCAAACTTAATAAAAATAAAGTTTTATCATCAAAATGTTTGTTAATAGGAAAGATCAAATTTTTTAATCCTTTCTAACATGTTTGAAATTTCAGTTAAAATTTCTTTTTTTTCTTTCTTTGTTTTCCTGTCAGTGATTTATGCCGTGTTACGTAATGTGACTATTAAGAAAAACACAATATTATGCAAGTCGTTTTTTAGCTTTGAAAGACACAATGATTTGAAAATTCTTACAAAAATCAACTAATTGTCTAATTTTAATGAAACTTTTAGGACTTATTCACAAATGAATAAAATTATTTATGCAATTATTATTTTTAGAAAATCTAGGTAAAAAAATATTTTTTTTTATATCTGTTATCCCCTCTTCTAATTAAATACATAAAACTTCTAGAAATACATTATCTATACCAATCTCCATTAGTTAAATGCAGGACTCATTGGTAAATGTAAATCATGTAAAATTTTTTTTTTAATTACAAGACCATTTTTCCAAAAATCTGCTTTGAATGGTAAAATAAAAAATGCAGTAAAACTACACTATTTTGAATGTAGATAAACTTTTAATTGATTTTATAAATAATATAATTTTAAGATATCATATTCTGAAGAAAAAAAAATAATGAATTTTTATAAGAGTTGTTTTCATTTTTTTTCTTTACTAATTAAAGTTTCAAACATCTTTTAAATTTCTTCTAGTTACTCAGTGTCTTCGGTTATTAATTCATTAAAAAAGGCTTTATTTACAAATCGAAAATTCAAAAGCTTAATACAAATAATTTAGAATTAAGATTTTAAAAATAATTTCAAAATTTTTTTTTATTTGTTAAACTGTACATTTTCTTTAACTATGGAAACTTATAAGACACTTATTAAAAGGTCACATGTTTCAAGGATTATCCCCCTTACGAAATGTTAAATTGGGTGATATCAATATTTGGTTACCATACTTCGATTGTTTGATAACAGGTGCTGTCATCACTTACTTGAAAGGTCAATGAGTCAGAACTTTCTGATTAAGAAATACTTTTATTCTAAATTTCATGCCATAAATATTTGTTTCAAATCAGATTAATTTAACTTTAAATTTGTTAATTATTCAAAAATAACTAGTGAGAGATGTATATTTTATTTTTGCAAGATTTTTAAAACCAAGAATTAACTTTTGTTTACAAGTATGTCAGCTCAAAAAATGGCCAAAAAATTGAAATTTAAAAAAATATCAAAATTTTAAATTCTAATGAATATATAATTTCTGTTTGAAATACACCAGCAGAGTATTTTGCTAAAGTGGAAATAGTAAATTTAATCATTTAGTTTTCAATTAAGCTAAAATTAAAATTTCAAGGAAAAGTATTTTATTTTTAGAAATTCAATTTAAAATTTAGGTATTGAAAATGGAGTGGAGTACATAGATTAGTGTAACAAGTTCTTTCAACACAGCACCAACCTTGAAGTTTGTGTAAAAAAAAAAATAGACAATGAGCTGAATCTTCAATATCCATATATATATATATATATATATATATATATATATATATATATATATGTTTAACATTCCTCTTATTTTAAAATAAGAATGTTTTTAAAACAATAAAACATTCCTCTTGCTTCATTTCAGTGAAACAAGTCTGTTTTTATTGGTTCATAAATCAATTATGAGTGCCTTTCTCATTGAGCCAACTTGTAACCAACATCAACAATAAAAGAAAAAAAAAGTGACATTAACAAACAGTCGAACACAATCGACTGTTCCAGTAAAATACAAATGGGTGGGAGAGAAAGACAAAAAAAACGAAGATGACAGTTGGTTTAAATGTCTTTTCAGTTGTATATCATTCATTCATTGAAATACTGTGTACAACTACTATCATCACAACTGGCATTGACTTCATTCATAAAGTTTTTAAAAAAATTTACAGCAGGAGGAAATATAAGCTTAATATTCCCATCCTTATTTACTTCAAACGTCTTAATGGATTCGCAACTTAGTCCAGCCGTAGTAATAGTAGTAAGCTGGCTTCATTGATCAATTGTGTGTCGCAAGATAAAAGTTGGGGTGGGGGAAATTCAAAGACGAGCTACTCCTCCCTCTTTTCATCCTCTCATTCAAATCTTGAGTGAGTCCATTAATAATTGAACTGGGAGGTGGTGATGACGGGTGTGTGTGGAGGTGGAGGGGTTTCCAATACACAAAATATTTTAGCTCAACTGTTTAAAAAGCCTTTGAGATTACATGTTTGTATAGATTGAAGCAAATGAGTGCATATTTAAGTTACATTTCAGAACTCCTTCTCCTGAAGTAAATTCAGTTTTGCTTATTCAAAGATCTTTGGAAATAAATTTTGTGTAAGATAAACCGTGTGGGGTGTGGGGTGGGGGTCCCTCACTAATCTTTAACCTAACAACAAAAACCTCACATGTCTTTGTTATTAACTATGTAGACAACTCTATAGTGCCACAGCCTCATTACATTAGTGTTGCTGTGGTTTTCATAGAAATTATAAAATTCCTGTAGATATGTCCACTGATTTGTGATACCTAATGTTTAAAATTAATTTTAAAAAATTAAATATCTTTTTTGCCACTTATTTTAGTGTTAATTTCAAGCTAATAGATTAAATTTAATATTTCCAATAAGAAATATAATTGGCTCTTTAATTTAAATTGTTTGGAAAGAATTTTTCATTTTTGAAATTCTTAAAACTTCATTTTTGTGCCATTTTTCAGCCACCTGTCAACAGACTGTAAATCTTTCAAGAATAAAATATGCTTTGTGAAATTCTGTTTGATGAAAATTAGCTGATTTAAAGTATAATTAATTTGATTTGTAAATATTATTTACTTTAAATTTATAGTATCATAGAAATGCATTTTTAACATATCAGTAGCTGTTTATTTAATCATTTGTGTTGACAGATTGATGTTTATCTAATTTTGTTCTATGTGAGCTTTATCTATAAAAAATAAGTGAATATAAGTGAGTGCCTTTTATATAATTTTCAAATACTCAGTAATCTTAAAATTAAGAAAATATTCTCCATAATCTAATGTTTTATTGAATTTTATATATTTTGGTTTTAAATTTACTATACTTATCACTCTTATTGTGTTTGAACACCCATTAGTACAAAAATCGGCACATTTATACAAAAACGATTTAAACTTATTTTTTAAAATAAACGTGGTTCGTAAATTGTAATAAGATTGGTAAATATAGTTCTTCATAAAAACAAAACCTTTTCTGATTAAATGTCTTAGTTTTGTTGCATTTTTTATTTTACAATTCTGAGCAAATTTTCAGTAAAACTGGATCCAATTTTGTAAAGCAGTGTAAAAAAAGAAAAAATACTAAGCTTTTCTTTAAAAAAAATGTTTTTAAAATAATTTCATTCATTTTTGAATAAGTCTTGAAAGCTTCATTAAAATCTGACAATTATTTGATTATTGCAAGAAATTCCAAATCAAAGTATCTTACACTACAAAAAAGCCAATAAAATTTACTAATCCATCCACTCATGCAAAAAAAACAAGATTTTTAACCAAAATTTTGAATGTTCTAAAATGGATTGAAAATATAATTAAATTATAAAAAAATACTTTATAGTCTTTTCTTCTAATAGTAACAAAGATTTTGATGATAAAACTTTGTTTTTTATCAAGTTTGGAGCATTTTTTTTCAGCACAGTATGTTCTCTTTTTCAACAAATTAGTGGCAGCAACTTTTGGTGTTTCTCAAAATTAGTTACCGCCACAAAAATGCAATACCTAAGGTTTAAAATTAATTTTAATAATGAAAAATCTTTCTTGAAGCTTTTATTTTAGTTTTAATTTCAAACTGATAGATCAAATTAACTATGCTGTATTTTAAAACTAAATTGATTGGAAGAAGTTTTTGTTTAAAAATTTCAAAATTTTTTTTAATTCTGTGCTTTTTTTTTTTTTTTTTTTTTTTTTTTTTTTTTTTTTTTAGCAAACTGTTATGAGAATGTAATTTTTTTTTTATTAAAAGTTCTTCCAGAAATAAAATATACATTTCTGAAACTTTATTTGAGGAATATTAGCTGATTTAAAGCATAATTAATCTGATTTGAAACAATTATTTACTTTAAGTTTAAAATATTGCAGAACACAGTGATAATTATTTATTTATGTTGACAGCTTTTTAACAGCTTCATGACAAATTTTTATTTAATGTTGTTTATCTGTAAAAAGAAATAATTGAAGAATGTAATGCAAGTGCCTTTTAAGGACTTTTAAAATTTAAGAAAATATTCTCTGTAATCTAATGTTTTATTGAATTTCAGAGAATTTACTATAGTTTTTCTTATGATTATCTGAAAATGTTGTGTATGGCGATTGTATCTACAAAAATCAGCACAATTATACACCTACAAAAACAAATAAAAAATTTTTTAAAAAAGTACTCAAGGTTGTCAGATTGTAATAAGCTTTATGATGTATGATTAGTAAATATAGTTTTGCTCAGTAACAATATTCCCTAAAACTTACACCATTGAAACTGAATTTTAACATTTAAAAACTATTACTTAATGTAATTAAAATTGTAAAAATTCATTTTTCATCAAAACTTTTTTTCTTTAGACAACATTGTCCTTAATGTATATTATCCATAAAGGCAATTAAGTTTTTCTAATTAAATAATGTCTTAGATTTATTGCATTTTTATTTTACAATTGAGAGCAGATTTTCAGTAAAATGGTTCAATTTTACAAAAAAAAAAAAAATTGATGCTTAAAATTCCCCAAAGAGTTCTGCTTTTAACTAATAGTCACTAAAAATTCTTGTTGGATTTCTCAACTTTTCATAAAATTAAGTGGTGTAAAACACACGTTCAAAAAAAAAAATTATGTAGATTTTCTGAAAACAAAAAAAAATTTTAATATTTTCATTCATTTATGGATAAAAATATTTTTAAAAAATTTGCATTAAAATCCAACAATTATTTAATTTTCTTTTATTCTTTTTGCAAGAATTTCCAAATTAATATTGTCTTTCACTGCAAAAAAAAAAAAAAAGATGCTAAAATTTGCTATGTTAATTTCTAGTACATCTACTGACACAAAACATAAGATTTTTAATCAAAATTTTGAATTTTATAGAAAGGATTAAAAATTTAATTAAATTACTTAAAAAAAGATACTTTTATCTTAATAACAAAGATTTCAACAATAAAACATTTTCATTAAGTTTGGAGTTTTTTTTTTTTTTATACACATTGCAGTCTGCTAATTTTTTAGCATTTTTTTTGTTTAAGTATCTACTCAAAATGTATAACCAGCAAATTCCTCTATCATTTCTCGTATTTTCCTACTATTCATTCAACGCCAATGAAACTACCTTTTACTTCATCTGTTATCGTTTTTTCTTGTAATCTATCTCTCATGCTTCCCATTTTTGTATTTTTCACATCTCTGATCTCGACTTAATTTGTTCTATGATCCCTGTTGATGTTTTTCTCTCTCTTTGTGTATCCATATATGTAGTTTTTTCCAGTTCATCCTTTTGAGTCTATTTCCAAGTGTTTTTTCTTTTTTTTCTCTCAATGTTCTGCACACATTATAGTTTGTATTCATTATAAACTTTACATTTAAAGCATATCGACAAGATGCTTTCCACTTTATTATGTTTTATTTTCAGTGATTTTTAATGTTAATACTTGTAAATATGTATTCTTGGAGTTGGAATTTTTGGCAAACTTGGATCTTCATTCCCGAAAAAAAAAGGGGGGGATAAAAGGATTTTTTTTCCCCCATGAATACTAGTATTATTTTAACTACCTTCATTCCTCAGAAATGTTTGCAGTTTTAAATGATTAGAATTCTAATAAAACCTAAATATATGATGAAAAGGAATTTATATATTATCTTTGAGAATTGACATAAAAAATAACATTATTAAATTGTTTATTGAAATGTTTGGCAAAAAATCGGCTAATTGCCAATTGATTTGAACTTCATAAAATGATATTTCCTTATAGTTGGTTTACATATTTTAATAATTTAGTAAATGTTTATAAATTTATAAAAATTGTTTTCATATTTATTTCTTTATAAATTGGAAAATGATAAATATTGCATTACATTAGTTTTAATTAGTATTTAGAATGTTGTAAAAATAAAATTATTGTAAATAATCAAATAATCATTTCTATTATAATAATTTGTTTGAACATTATTCTTAATAGATGCTTGTATTTTCTATAATTAAACAGTACATTTATATATAGCATATAACCACCGGCCTGAATATTTGAGAAATCTTTTTTAGGAAATATCTATCTTCCAGCACGATACAGACCTGTGACTCTCACATATCAGGACAAACTGTCAATAAATCTGACAATATTCAAATTTAATTTTATATATATATATATATATAAGTGAAAGAACAGGTAGATTAAAACCCACTGTTCATACATTTACTTATATAAAAAGTGCTCAATACAAAGTAGATCTTAATATTGTAATTTTGTTATTACAATGGTTTATATAAACATTATATAACTACACAAAAATTTTCATGTTTCAGAACAATACTGTTCTTCTTCAGGTGATATTTTAATATAAATGGTGAAAATGATTTATTCGGGAAGTATAAGATGAATTTATGGTTATTTAGAAAATTAGGGAGTGGTAGTTGGAGAATATGCTTGTAGTTGTGTCAATATTGTATATTATGTCTCTGTGTACTTGCACTTGAGAAATCTTAAAGAAAATGTGTTCTCCAGCAGGGGTTAAACCTACACACTCACTTTGTAGGAGAATCCACCATTTGATTTGGCTTGCTTTAGAATGCTTGATCACAGAAAGCATCAAATTTCAGCAAATATACAGTATTATTAAACTTCACTATATAACAATTTTGTATTATTATATTTTTACTAATAAGGCAAATAGAAAAAAAAATAAACAGGAAAAATTAACAGTAATATTAAAATTCTTAAAAAAATAAAAGTGGGGGTTGAAAAATTGGGCAAACCTGGACCTTCATAAAATGTTAAAAAGGAGAAGAAAAGTATTGTTCTGGAACATGAAAATTTTTGTGTGGTGACATAATGCTTTTACAAACCACTGTAATAACAAAATTATATATATATATATATATATATATATATATATATATATATTTCCTTCCTGTCAAGCTCAGGAGTGTGGATTTTTTTTTTCTTATGTCTTAATGTAAGATACTCAATAATAGGTACATCAATATATATGGTGCTGTCATTTTAGACAGCATATCGAGATAAGTATTTTGCTGTCATTTTAGATAGCACAGGATCATGTTTAATATTTTTGCTGTAAATTCTCAAGAACAAAGAAGATGTATAAATTCATTTTCATCATATGCTTAGATTTTATTTCAATTCTAATAATCACTTTTTAAAACAATAAACAGTGCCGAGCTAGTTAAAATTGTGATGGTGTCAATGAAAAAACTCTCCTTTTTAACATTTTATGAAGGTCCAGGTTTGCCCAATTTTTCAACCCCCACTTTTATTTTTTTAAGAATTTTAATATTACTGTTAATTTTTCCTGTTTATTTTATTTTTTCTATTTGCTTTATTTTGATCATTTAGTATTTCTTAAAATTCCTTTGATTCTGGCATTAGTAAAATATTAGTAAATTGTAGATGGTTTAAATATTCTTCATTTATGTTTACTTCCATCACTTCTTGGTTCATTTTCTAGAATATACATTCTGGCATAGGAGTTTGCTTTTAGCCAGAAGTGGAGTATAACATGTCTCCTCATTTGAGATGGGTGAAGGCACGATCCTGGGGATTCCAACCCTGCGATCAATGCCAGCATGACATTGATTGTAGGGATTGAGAAAAGACCTATTTGCCCATATGCATACATATGTCTGTGGCACTCACCACTTAAAAAAAAAAAAAAAATATGACCATAGTTGGGTGGCTGGTTCAATACTTACTTTCAAGGCCTGCTATAAATTGTTAGGTAAAAATGTATCCTTGTCTTACTTTCTTTCCAATCTTTCTTTTGTGTTTCTTTGTGTAATTCAATTATTGCTGTATTATAATTTTTATGTAATTTTGTTTTATATTGTAAAAAAAAGTCAAATGCCTTAAATTCCACCAAGTAATTTTTTTTTAATCTGTCTATTGTTTATAGATGGTCTCTTGTTGAAATGCCACTCCTAAAACTTGCTTGTTTTTATGGTTGGATTTCATCTTGGGTGTTTGTTATTTCAAAACAAACAGTTGCTGTTTATCCATTTGGGTTGCAGATCGAACTTGTTTTAAGCTCTTTGCCTTTCTGATAGTTTCTTATAGGCTTTCCAACCTCACTTTTCTTTTAATTTTAAAAATTTTTGTCTCCAGACAAAAAAAAAAAAAAAAAAAAAAAATAAGAGCCATTCCATGTCAGATGAACTTTTCAAGTTCATTTCAAAATTGGGGGAATAGAGGTTCCTTGTCCCTTATTTTCTGATGCTGTTTCTAGCAAGCCAAGTAGATTTGAATGACCCTCACCTACGTATACACAAGTCACAGAATTTTTTTATTTTTTGTTTTAGAATTTAATATTCTCTATACATGAAGTAATATTTTCTCTATTATGAATGTGTTTTGAAATGTCTTTTATTGTCATAATTTTCTGATAAAACAGTAGAATTATAACTTAGCCCTCTTTTAAATTTGTGCACTCCCATATCTTGAAGATCAGATACAATAGATGCTAAGGTGTGATAATTCTTTTCAGTGATTCTATTGAGATCATTAGTACTGGTAACCAATCTATCAGGCTTATAAGAAATTAGTGATAAAACTAATCTTCCTAAAACCTAAAAGATTGACAACATTAAATACAAATGTTGACTTATTGGTGTCAATTAATGCATTCTGTTACCATAACAGAATGTCTCTAAGAAGAGATCAGATTGTACAAGTGATTAAATATATAAAATTTATTATTAGCTTATGAAAGTATTACTCCGTCTCTTTTCCTCCAGTTATGGATTAAATAACAGGACTGTAGCCTTGGCTGGCAAACAATCTACTGTAAAAAGTAATTGCAACCTACTGCAGGAAAATCTTCTGCCCAGTCAGTCATGTCTCTTTCCAGGCATGATCACCCAAGCATGTATCATGTATGGCACTTGACTGACTGACTGATATGTTTTTAACCATCCTTCCTTTAATTTTAAATCTTTGTCTTTTTTCTTTATAAACTTAAAATGCAGTCTATTTAAATATTGATATGCCTACAGCTTAAAGATTTTAAATTGCTTTTGTTGCTACAATTACTGACAATTTTCAGCTCTTACGCGGCCATTGTATATTTTAATAAATGGCAAGACCTTCAGATCTTCAAGTAAGTACTAAGAACAAAGACTGTTGGTTGTAGAACTAAGATAGACATTAAAGTCTTTGTTGAATATTGGTGTGCATATGCTTTTTTTTTTTTTTTTTTTACTATCTGCAATTGTCATTTTGTTTAGGCTGCTCAGCATTTGACCAATGTTTAGAAGAAACCATTTTAATCAATGGTCAGCTTATTAACTTTTTTTTAATTTGGTAATTCACCATGACAATATTGTTTAGAAATATATTACGTCAAACATTACTATTAGTGGGTACCTGTAATTGAAATAGATGTCCCATTTTTATTTTAAGCAGTGTATATTATGTCTCTCTGTACTTGCACTTGAGAAATCTTAAAGAAAATGTGTTCTCCAGCAGGGGTTAAACCTGCACACTCACTTTGTAGGAGAATCCACCATTTGATTTGGCTTGCTATAGAATGCTTTACCACAGAGAGCATCAAATTTCAGCAAATATACAGTATTGTTAAACTTCACTATATAACAATTTTGTATTATTATATTTTTACTATGTAAGAAAAGTGATGAATGTAATATGCATGCAGCATATCCTACATATAAAGTTGAGGTACCAAAGAGGAAAACTCATCAGAATAATTACTATGAAAATATTTATAGAAAAGTCACAGGAAAGTTGCATTACAGTGGTGGGAAAGTGATTGAAGATGATGTGTCAGATCATGACCTATAACGTTGCAGATTCTTTGAATTTTGACAAGAATATCTAAAAATATAGCAGAAGTACCAGATCAGATGTTGCATCCATATTCAATGCATGAATGCATGGTAGGCTTATGAATGTGCAAGAAAAATTGTCTAGCATGATATATTGAACCAACTTTTATAGCAGAAAACCTTGCAATTAATTCAATGTAATCTTTCCACTTCATGTCGGTAGAAAATGTTAACCCCAAAAAGGTGCAATATGTCACTCTCCTGGAAGTTAGCCTCAGCCATGTTGATGGACGGGAAACAAAAAAAAAAGTTCTCTCTCAGATGATCAAAAGAGAGCAGTGTCATTTCAGAGGCATTAAAATTAACAAGTTTTTTCCTGTACCATGTAATAAATTGTATGCCACTTTTGCGATCAGCTGCCAATTTGACTTTGAACAAATCTGACTTACTAGTAAGACAGGAGTAAATAGTTTGGTTATCAGCATAGATATGGAGTTGAGAATTGATGACATTGGGTATGTTGTTGATGAAAATTAAGAACAACGTAAGTCTAAGGATAGAGCTCTGGGGAGGGAGGTTGCACACATTAATGCAAAAAGATTTAGAGTGGCTGTTCAAGACTTCTTTCATTTCATTATTTGATTAAAAAACAAAAAAACTGAATCAGATAAATCATTAATACAGAAATACTATAACATTTCAATTTGTGAAAAAGATTAGTATTCCAAACTCTGTCAAATCAACCTGAGCTTCAACATTCTTATCTAAGACCAATAGAATATTTCAGTAATAACTATTAACACATCAGCCGTTTTACTAGAGAAGTAAAAACCATCTTGTTTATCTGAAAGACTCTGTGGTGTGAGATGCTTAAGCCATTCAGAGTTGATAGAGCCTCTAGTACTGTACCAAAAAGAGATAAAGGGCTAACTGGCCAGTAGTTAGAAAGATCAGGTTGTTTATCTGAGTTCTTAAAAAATGGAAGAGAATTTTCTATAAGCACAAAAGTAAGAATAGTTTAGAGAGAATAGGAGTCGGTTCAGGGGCACACTTCTTAAAGACTATTTAGGACTACCATCAAGTTCACATGCTTTATGGGAATCTAATTTAGAGATTAGGATGTGTGTTGCAGTGCAGCGGATATCTATTCAGAACGACAAATCGGGGAGCCGAGTTCGAATTCCAGTTGAATTCCTTGCATTCACTTATGCATAAATACCCTTGGGAAAGGTATTAATCTATCTCTTCTCTTCAGCTATGGGTTAAATAATAGGACAGATTGGGTTCTATAGCCTTGGCTGGCAACCAGTCTACTGCAGAAAGCAATGGCAACCTACTGCAGGATAATCTTCTGCCCAGTCAGTCATGTCTCAAAAGAGACAAGATCACCCTAAGCATCTATCATGTATGGCACTGACTGAATTTAGAGATTATGGTAGAAACCATGGATAGTTATATGTACCTCCACTCATTTTTGATAACTAACTTTTAAACTAAATTTTTAAAAATAAAAAAGTTTTCTTGAAACTTTTATTTTAGTTTTAATTGAAAGCTGAATGATTAAATTTACTATTTCCAGTAAGCAAACAGAAATTATATTGATTAGAATATAAAATTGAGATTTTTTAAACCATTTTTGAGCAATTGACATATTTGTAAACAAGTTAATTCTCAGTTTTAAAAATCTTGAAAAAATAAAATATACATTTGTGACACATTATTTTTGGAAAATTAGCAAATTTGATGCCAAATTATTCTGATTTGAACAAGTATTACTTATTTATAGCATGAAATTTAGACTAAAACTATTTCTTAATCACAGAGTTGAACTTTTTTTTACCTGTCCACCATATTTGAAATGTGTTGACAGCTCGCCAGATGTGAAATAAGTGTATGACAATCACAAGTGACATAATAGTACAAATTTTTTTCCTGTAAGGGGAAGACACCCTGAAACACATGACCTTTTAATGTACACATAGAAATTACTATATAAAAAAAAACTTCAAATACACAAAAAAATATTGAAAATTATTTTTAAAATATCATGGCTAGATGATTTGCATTAAACTTTACAATTTTTGATTAGTAAATATAGTCTTCACTTTAACCTACAAACCTAACATCTACAAATCTTGGAAATAATTTTAAAATATTTTTGAAACTTTATAAATTATTATAATGAAAAGAATAAATGAAACAATTCATTTAAAATTTCATTATTAATCAAAAAATGTTTTTCTTCAGACTGTCTGAAATTTATATTTATTAAGGCAATTGAAAGCTTATCTAATTAAATAATGTCAGTTTTATTGCATTTTTTTTTTACTATTTGAAGCAGATTTTTGATAAAATGGGCTAAATAAAACATGATTTACATTCCCCAATGAGTCCTGCATTTAACTAATAAAACCAATTTTATCTACAGAATTTAATTTCTTGAAATTTCAGGAATTTATGTGGAGTGTTGGGTAACATATGTAAAAAAATAAATTATTTTTATTAATATTTTTTAAAAATGATTTCAATAATAATTTCACTCATTTGTGAATAAGTCCTGAAAGTTTCATTAAAATCTGAAAATTATTTGATTTTTGCAAGAATTTCCAAATTAATGTGTTTGCTACTGGAAAAAAAAAACTGAGTTATGTAATATTATGTTTTTCATTGTAAGCTCTCGTAATGATTTGTCTCCCACTGATGAAAATAAAATCAAGATTTTTATCAAAATTTTGAACATGTTAGAAAGGATTAAATTTAAGTTTTGGGCCTTTTTTTCTTCATACTATGCTGTCTTTTTCAGTGCTTTAGTGGAGGTACCTATATGCATATCACACAGTAAGTTTAGTTCTAAGTGAAAATTCAGGTAAAGATACTTCAGATGAGTCCAAAGTGGAATTGAGATAGAATTTATAAAATATTCTGCTTTATCTGCAGAAGATAGCATCTCAAATCAAATGAAGAGAGGAGGGATGGATGATTTACTTTTATTTAACACAATTTTACAGAGTTACTAATAGTCACAAGAACCAAACTTGGTAGACTATATGCAGCCTTATTCTGTCAGCAAACAAATATGGAAAAAGTGATTTCTGTGGGCTACAATGGTGGAACAGGTAAGCGTGAACCAAGAAGACTTTTGTGGTTTTACTTGGTATTTATAAGCCGGTACAAAAGCATTTCCACAAGGAGAAACCTTTGTAGCAAAGTTCTCAATAGGCTGGTTAAAAATTTCACTCCAAGGAGTGTTGTGAATAAAATCATGAAATTTTATGTTAAAAGAAAGATGTCTTGTGACATGGAGGTTTATATCTAATAAATGACATACAAACAAAAATGTATCAACATATACTACAGCATGATCTGAATTCTTAAGAGGACAGAGTTATGATGCTTGACATCATAACCAGGAGAGGAGGTATGGAACAAATCAAGTAAAGATGTATGTTGCACAGAATTAATAGGGAAACAAGTAGGGAAATCCACTATTTGATTGAGGGACTGGACATAAACAAAAAAAAAATGGAAGTCTGAACATTGGCAACATCAGTAGCATTAGAATGATTAAGCCACTTGACATGATGATCATTAAAATCACCAAAACACAAAAATGTTCACAGTTAGAGAGTCAGGTGGAAGATCTATTTATACTGACAACTGTTTTGTCTAATATGTAATATTTAACAACTTTTTCTTGAATGTTTCTGATAAAACACTCTACAAAGGTTGGTGACTATTATAAAGTTCTTTGAATGTATACACTCAAGTGATAATAAACAAGTTTCTACTACTAAAGACACTGATCTGCTAGGTTTTAGTCATTATATTGGAATAAAAGTGTATCTCTCACTACACGATAATTGTACTTTATTAACAAATTTGCATACCACATTTTAAAGTTGATCTTTGTATCTGAAAATATGAAGAATAGTTGAGAAATTGCCTTTGGCAAGAAAATTTAATTTAATTTTGAACCTTCACCCAAATACACACTCTTCTCACTTAAGATCTGGGAGGAAAAGAAATAGACCCTTTAGAATGTTTCTGTTGACACTGTCATTTATATTAGCTGTTGTTGTCTTTACTTCAAGAGCAGCTTTGATTATACTTGTTAATGCTCAGAATTGTTGTGCTGTCAAGATTATTAAAACAAATGCATCTAAATTAACTCAGAATAACTTCTCATGAGTTTATTTCAAATTTAGTTGCAAAAATGTAGTCCTTTGAAATAAGTGGATTATCAATCATGTTTTTAATGTTTCATTTGTTTCTTTTGCTCAAAATATTGCATGACTGCTGAGAAGTCATATGTTCCTTCCAGTGAAATGGTTTTAGTTTGAAAAAACTGATGTTGAACATTCAGTTTGGGAATTGTAAACTTTGTCTTTAACTTATGGCTTAGAATGAATTTTTTAGTTTGCTAATTGTCTGGGTTATTTTTCGTAAATATTTGCAGATTCATTTGTATTACAAAATTAAAACATTCAGGCTTTTAAAACTTATAAAAAGAAAAATAATTTGTCAGTTGAGATTTTTTTTTTTTCTAGAGAGAGTTAAATGCTATGAGCTTCCAACATTTTGTAATAAAAATGTCTTTGAGTATTTTGATTCTGCTCTGTTGTGTTTTGTTTTATCAAATGTTTGGAAATTTTAAAGTGACTTACTTTGTAATATGACTAAGTTTTAGCTTGAAGTCAGATCATAATTCTTCTGTTTAATTCTAACTTATTTGCTATTACTAACAGCAACTTTCAGGGAGATGCAAAAAAAATGGTACACATGTAGAAATTCTTGTTGGGTGAAAAAATGCATGGGGTAATTTTTAAATCTGAGTTTAAAAATATCAAGACAAAGAATGTAATTTATATTTCAAAACAAATTTGAATAAATCTCTTGGGACATTGTACAGTCTTGAATATTGAATTTAAAACTAATGTTTGTCAGTTGTAGAAAAAGCTGTAAAATCGTCTTTTTCTTTTGTTTCGTATAAAAATGATTTGGGTA
This sequence comes from Ascarosepion bandense, assembly GCA_037127315.1. Lineage (NCBI taxonomy): Eukaryota > Metazoa > Mollusca > Cephalopoda > Sepiida > Sepiidae > Ascarosepion > Ascarosepion bandense. Next base: position 3,709,271 of record JBBBDQ010001389.1, read on the forward strand.
ATTTAAATTATCAGTTGTATTTTAAACTGGTTGCTAACCAAGGCTTTAGAACCCAATCTGTCCTATTCAACCCATAGCTGGAGGGAGAAGAGATGAATTCATGCCTTTGCCAAAGGTACTTGTGCATAAATGAATGCAACTGGAATTCAAAATGAATTGTGATAATAATTTTATTCAGAACTTCTGGAAGGATTTTCTTTTTCTTTTTTTAAAAAGAGCAAAATTTCTGGAAAAAAAAAGACATAATCATTACATTAAAAATTTTTTAAGCAATTATGAAGATCTACTAAACTCCTCCCTCTCTTTCTCTCTGTGTGTGTGTATATATATATATATATATATATATATATAGTGTGTGTGTCTTTTCATCTATGAGTGGATAATTGAGATTTCAATAAAATGGACAAGTAGATTATTACAGCCAAACAGTATTATTGCATAAATAACGACTTTAGTCACAAGCAGAAAGTCATAGGTTAAGAAAAGAAAAATTATTTTTTTTTAATATTATTTGAATTTATAATAAATAGAATATTTTAATAAGTTTTAAAGGTTAAAATGGAGGGTAAAATGAAGTGCTTACAAAACCAAAAAAGTAGCTACATTTTGTTTGATCTTTTGTAAAAGATGAATTTGGAGATGGAGGTGGCTTTTATTGAGCCTTTATCAAATCTTTTTGTTGACTATACAAGACAAATTGTATACAATATATATACAATTTTTGAAGTTTTACATAAGTGATTATAGATAGAAAATAAGTTTTTTGTGGGGTGATTATTAGTATGTTCCAGTTTAAACATGAAATTTCCCATGAGAAAGTTACCTTTCCTTTAACCCTGACTTTTTTTCCTTGAACTGTGCTCTATGGGAGATTCAAACAAAGACTGCAGTGATTCACACCTTGATCACAGTTCAATCTCTTCTCCCCTTCTTGACACCTCTTTTTTTCATTTTTTTTATTTTTATTTCTTCATTTTCTCCTTTACAGTCCCCACTCCTCATCATTTCCACAACTATCTTTCTTTGCCCAGTACTCACTAATACCCCTCCCATTACCACTATTTTCTATCATATAATTACTTTTTTCCCCTCTTGTCTCATTGAATTTATATCAACCCCCATCTCCCACTTGTATTCTCTTTATTTTTTCTTTTCCTCCTCCCACTCCATTTGTCTGTACTTTCTATCTCTATTCCTATTGTTGTCTTAATTTTATTTATTTTTTTTAATTTAATTTTATTTTTTGGGTGAGAGAGGCTCCATTACCTTTCCTTTCACCTCTATAACACCTCTGTATTTTTTAAAATCACTATCCACCTTCCCATCCACCATTTCACTTCATTTTCAGTACCCTTTACCACCCTTTTCCTTCATTCATTTCCCTTCAGTTTCATTTTTTCTTCTGCTTTTTCCTTATCACTGTTTGTTAACCGGCTCTCTCTTTCACTACACCACCAACCTCCATCTACACCACCATCATTGCAATCTCCTCTTTTTCTTCAACTCTTGCTATTCAACTTTCATTTTTTCTTCTTCTCCAGCTTCCCATTCAGTCTTTTCATCTCTATTCCCAACCCAACTGTGATAAGGATCTGAACACCCAGTCATCACCTATTCTCTGGCTTCCCTTCTCCCATTCACAAAACTTAATTATTTATGTGTGTGTGTGTGTGTGTGTGATCATTCTTCTGTCTTCCATCTTTGGTCCTTCAAGGTATGTTTTTTAAAGAAACATTTAACTGTATTGATTGGTAAATTACTATGTAACATTAATTTCTTTAATCAAAGTTTAATAAGAAACCAAAACCTTGTCTTAAATAATTTATTTTCATTAATCTTATGATTTATTTAATAATTTTTCTTGAATTAAAATATATTGTTTCAGGTGTTACAGTAAATTCTTTAGTAGTGCCTACATGCCAATCTTCCTCTGTCATTCTAGGGATAGAACACTTTGGCAATTCATCTTTCTTTTGGTGCTCCAGAACTCTATTCTCAGAAAATGCTGATTAGACAACTCCTGCTGTGACCTAGACAGAGGAGGTGAATGTACCCAGCCAAATTTGCCTGATATTTTACTCTGCCCAGATACAAGCCTTTCTCTATTCTGTAAGAAAGGAAATAAATCTTTTTATATTCTTATTTAGAAAGATAAAGAATTATAACAAAAGTTTTGCTTAATTTAGACTATATGTACTTTATTGAATTTTTTTACTGTAGTAGAGATTAGAAAATTCCCTAAAGAATAATATATAAAATAGATATTAAAAATAAAAAACTACCATAACATTTCATAAATTGAGTTATCTCTGTCATGTTATTAAATTGTAAAATTAGTTTAAAAAAAGTTTAATATTTTAATTCTTATTTTTTAAAATACTAGATAACTGATAAAAATATGTTAAATTTTGATATTTATTAAAAAACCAAAACCAAAACATTTGCTTACATTAGAAAAGATAAGTTTGTGAATTCTGGTTCACTATACTTAGCTTATGACAAGTTCTAGATGTCAGCAAAAGTATTCGTCACTTCAGATAACCCTGATAACAAGGCTACCGTAACTAAGAAACACTTTTATCCCACATTTCAGGCAGTAAGCAAGTAATACTTGATTCAAATCCAATTAACTTTAATTTTGCTAATTTTCCAAAAATAACATGTCACAGATGTATATTTTTATTTTTTCAAGATTTTTAAAACCAAGAATAAATTTTTGTTTACAAGTGTTAATCGCTTAAAAGAAGAAGAAGAAAAAAAAATGAATGATTAAAAAATTTCAAAATCTTTTAAAAATCTCAAAATTTTAGATTCTGATCTATATAATTTCTGCTTGAAATATACCAGAGTATTTTGATTACTGGAAATAGATTTAATCCTTTAGCTTTCAATTAAAGCTAAAATTAAAGCCTCAAGAAAACTATTTTTAAAAATTCAATTGAAAAGTTAGGTATCAAAAGTAAGTGGAGGTGCCTACTAGGTACCTCCACAAATTGTGAATTTCACAATGACAATTTAAATAATGAGAACCCTTGAAACACGTAACTGTTTAATGATATGGCTCTTATATGGTTCCATAGTTAAAAAAGGAGGAAATCTTAAGTTAATAAATTTTAAAATTATTTTAAAAATCATAATGACATGATTTGTATTAAGCTTTTCAATTTTTGATTTGTAAATATAGTCTTTACTTAATAAATTAATAACCAAAGACACCAAGTGACTGGAAAAAATTTAAGATGTTTGAAACTTTATAATTCATCATAATTAGCAAAGAAAAAAAATTTCTTATAAAAATTCATTATTCATCAAAGCTTTTTTTTTCTTCAGAATATGATATCCTTAATAAGAATTATAAAATCAATTAAAACTTTATCTAAATTGAAAATGGTGTAGTTTTAATGCATTTATTATTTTACTATTTGGAGCAGATTTTCAGAAAAGGGGTCTTGTAAAAAAAAAAAAAAGAATTGTGATTTACATTCCTTGCATTTAACTAATTAAAAAGAAATTACAATCAATACTGAATTTCTAGAAGTTTCATGCAAGTAATTAGAGGCAATGGGGTAAAATATGTAAAAAAACTATATTTTTTCATGAAGATTTTCGAAAAAATAATAATTGCATAAACAATTTAATTCATTTGTGAATAAGTCCTGAAAGTTTCATTAAAATCAGACAACTAGTTGATTTTTACAAGAATTTCCAATTAATGTGTCTTTCAATGCCCCCAAAATGACTTGACTGGCATAATATTAAGTTTGCCTAGTAAACATCAGGTGAATTGCTGACAAAAAAAAAAAAAAATTAACCAAATTTCAAACATGTTTGGATAAAAAAAATCTAAAAAAAATGACAACAAATTTTGATCTTTCTTTTTAATAACATTTTGATGATAATTTTGTTATTAAGTTTAACATCATGCTATGCAGTTTTTTTTATTATTTTTTTCATTTTATCATTTTTTTTTTTTTTGCAAATGAGTAGAGATAGATACCTACCTAAATGTAGGTACCTAAAAATGATAATATTCAGGTTTAAAATTCATTTAAAAAAATAATCTTTCTTGAAGCTTTAATTTTGGTTTTAATTTAAAGTTAATAGATTAAATTTAATATTTCCAATTACTGAAATACTTTGAGATATTTCATACCAAATTTATTTTTATAGCCTCACTTACAAGTTGCTTGTTGAGGAAATATTTAAAAAAAATACAAAATAAAAAATAACCAATAAATTTTTAATTTACTGTAGTTAACACTCTTCTTTTCTGATAATGTCATGTATTGATGTCTATACAGGTATACTTCAGGTTATGTTGTTTCTAGTTAAATCGTTCTCGATTTTATGTTGTTTGTCAAAGAAAACATAGAGAAAAATAAAAATCAAGTTAAAGTCATTTTATTTGAGTTTAGGTCTGTTCACAATGAGTATTGATGTTGTAATATCACTAGAAAAATGTTAAAAGCACATAAAATCATGTTACTGTACAATAAATCAGAATAAAAGTATAAAATCATTAAAATACGTATGTAAAATTGAATGTAAATATTGGTAATTTTAACATAAATTAGTTTATTTTTTACTCTCATAAAATAATTTTAATAACTGTATTTGTTATTTAACCTTACCAAATTATTTTATGTCTTAGAGTAAATGACATTCACAAATAAAGAGTCCACAATCTACTGTAAAGATCGCCAAATTGTAAACCACTACATTACAAAAATTTATGTACATGTATTCATAAATTTAGATTATTTGTTTCTGTACTATAATTTATTTATTTGTAAGCTTAAAATAGTTTTTATTGACCATAAATTATTAAAAACACATTTATAAATAAGATACAAAACCGGAAATGGTTATTTGTAGTTTAGCCTAAGATTAGTAAGTATAGTTCTTATTTAATAACAATATCCTCCCACAACTATTGAACAGGTGAAGAGGCTCATCCCTTGTTTGTTGTTTAGGATGTGGTATCCGGTTTTCTCTTTCTAATCTTCTCACTCTTATGTAGCCCCCTGCACATCAGTGGTGTTACCGCCTTGCTTGGGGTGATATGATTAAAAAAAAAAAAAAAAAATCAGTTGAGCTCTATAAATTTATACGAAATTTTAAAAGTTTATAAATTATACTAATTTAAAATTTAAATAAAATGGAAACAATTTTTATAAAAATTTATTATTCATAATGATCTTTTTTCTTAAGACAATAGTGCCCATAATATATTCTATTTATAAAAGCAATTAAAGGCTTTTCTAATTAAATAATGTCTTAGATTTATTGCATTTTTTTATTTTACAAATCCAAGTAACTGAAGGTCCTGTTTGAATAAAAAAAAATGATGATTTAAATTGTCCTTATAACTGTTGTGGAGTAAATTAATACACTACCAGTGACAAAAATGAACTTAAAGAGCTCCAGTGAGACTAAAAAAAAGTCTGGAGTCAGTCTAGAGAATTTCTTACAAATGTCATGGCATGTAGCCTAAGCAAATCTAATATAACCACTAGAAACTAATAACAATAATTATAAATATTAAGCACTACAAAAAAAACAACAAAATTTTTAATCAAAATTTCAAAGGTTCTAAAATGTATTAAGTGGGGAACATCATTGTAACAAAAACAAAAAAAAAACCTTCCTTATCCTAAAGCTTCAATCAGACAGTTAAGTGCCATACGTGATACACGCTTGGGCGATCATGTCTCGAAAAAGACATGACTGACTGGGCAGAAGATTATCCCGCAGTAGGTTGCCATTGCTTTCTATGGTAGACTGGTTGCCAGCCAAGGCTATAGAACCCAATCTGTCCTGTTATTTAACCCATAACTGGAAGGAAGAGACGGATTAATACCTTTCCCAAGGGTATTTGCGCATAAGTGAATGCAATGAATTCAGCTAGAATTTGAACTCGGCTCCCCGATTTCTCGTTCCGAGCCGATATCCAATGCACCACAACGCACATCCATCCTAAAGCTTACCTAGTTTAAAAGAAAATAAAAGCATTCACCCAAATATGACTTTTCTGTAACACTACAAACTGGATGATTTGCAAGAGGCTCTTCTATTTTTTTAGCATTACATGTTTTTGTTTTTTTCAATTTTGCAAAGAAATATAATGCTAAGCTTATTCCTAATAAGCAACATGGTAAATGGATTTAGTGAAACGGCTGAGGTAATTTCTGATTTATGTTCATTTAATTTTCTTACCCTTGGAAAAACATGTATGGGGCATATGTGTCCCATGGAAAAAAAAATAGCAACTTACTCACTTGGTCATGAGATTTGATTTTGAATTATTGGAATAAGTGAAGAGCTTTTACTGATATAGGAAGAAGAAAATATGTGCATGTGTATATGATGAAATTTTCTGAAAAATGTAAATATTTATTGTGTGGTTGTAAAAGAGTTTAGATGTAATACACAGAAGGAAAAGGCTTAACTGAAATTTAAATTAATTTTTTTTTTTTTATAAAACCAAGTCTAGAACAAATCTAGGAGTATTTAATGATTACATAGAAGTAATTTAATTGCCTACCAATTACCATTTGCCACAAAAATAAGTATGCTGAAATTTTTTGATTAACAATGTGCAGGCTCTAAATGAAATCATTGAATTGTATTTCATACCTTCAACTAATCACCAGCATTGTTCATTTTAAAATCAATGTTTTAACTATTATAAAAATGTCCTATCTAAACCTACAATGAAAGAATATTATATTGTACCCCACTTTCACCTCTTTGACAAGATGATGTTGCTATTTTACCCTCTTGTCCTTTCTAGCATTTAAGTGAGCAAGGAGAGTTACTTATCAGTCAGTTCTCATCTCTTCAAGTACTATGTAGCCAGTAATATTGGGTTACATGGTATCAGCAATCTAGAATTCTTAACTTGATTGCAGAAGTGTTGAAATATATAATCAGCTGGTTACAGTTTAAAGCTGACATGAGACATCTTGGCTGTGAGCAAATTATTTTTATCTATTTTGAAACTGACATTCACTGCAATTGGAGTATTTGTGCATACACTTTGAAAGTCTTTGTTACCATCATTGTATAAATGTGTCCTTATATCTTGCATTTAAGAAATGTAAGTTGAATTTATTGTCAAGGTTTAAATTGTTTTTTAGTATATCTATAGTGAAATTCATTTTTGGTTTTAAAAAGAGGACTTCAGTCAATGTTTTTGTCTCTTGTTCATTTTTAATGATTTCTTAATAATTTTAACTGAGCATCTAATTAATACAATCTAAAATCTTCTACTGTTCCCTTTTGCACATTTAAAACTAAAATTAATCCTGAAATTATTAATCAATGATGATAAAATTCACGAATTAAAAGCAACTTCTAATACCATGAATAAGCAAAAATTTGTTTGTAATGGTAAAATATATAAACATACACAATTAAGAAATACATTCTTGCCTGGAGATATTAATTTTCACAAGGTAACATTTATTTTTTATTTTTTTATTTTTAACAATTGTCAAATTTGCTTTTCTTAAGGGTTTGTAATTAAAGATTATACAACAACTATGCTTGATCACAACTAAGAATCTTTTGTTCATGTATTTAAATGCAAAACTTGTTACACTTGTTTGCATAATAAAACCTAATACCTCCTAAACAAGTTATCAATACTTTTAATAAGGAGACATATTGTGAACTCAGTCATGTGATAAAATTTACCTATATTAGTTGGTTAACAGTAGCAATTTTATTATGAAAACATAGACTTGCATAATAAAATATGATATAGTGTGAAGGATAATAACTCTAAATAATTAATTGCATATAAAATGTCCCATCTTTGTTTATAATTAAATTTCAATAATGTGTGTCTGTGAGGGGAATAGGATTAGTTTGGTGTGGTACTTCTCTCATATATGCACACCTGCACATATGACACTATTTCATAACAAGTCTTTATTCAACAACGTAAACAATTTGAGGAATAGTTTGATATATATTAGTTTACTAGGCTTGGTATTAACAGATTATAATGTTTTCGTTTTTGGGGTACCAATGGTATTAGATCTGCTATCTTGTCTTTTAAAATATCCCACCAGGTTTCCTTCAACATCTTTCTTTCAAGATCCCAAATAGTACTAAGTAGGATCAGGTCAGGTAATAGACATGATCATAAGAGTTGCTTAATAATTTCTTAACAGATATTCTTATTCGATCAGCCCACTAAATTTATTATATTTGATAATGAGCTGCAGATCGTTCAAGCAAAGTTCTTAGTCTTGAAAACCTCAAGAACCAAATTTGTCTGCTGTTCAAAAGTTTGTACAAAGGAAGATTCCTGAAAGAAAATGATTTTGTGACAAAATATCACAAAATCATTTTCTTTCAAATTAATTTCTTCCAACTCTGTCTACCATTTTAAATGACTAATATTTAAGAATTGACTTGGATAAATTGTTGTCTAAATTACACAAAAATGAAGATAACACTGACATTTCATTTTAACAGATATATTTACCAAAATTACACAAAAATATCTTTAAATACTAAAGAGTAAATTTATTCAATAAAATTATCATTAGCCTCAATCACAGCCTCCAGATGACTTCAGAATCTCCAGCATCTCTTCTGGACAATTTCCTTGTTTAAGCAATGGAGTGAATTGTGTCATGGTGCTCTTTTTCTCACAGACATGGCCCAACTGACCTTACTATAGTGTGTAGTTGACAAAACTAAAACAAATCAGAAATTAAAAGAATGTGAATTTGCGACAATTGGATCTGGCTAATTTCAGTTACAAATTGATTAACACACCCTTTCAAAAATTCACTTCTTTTGCTGATAGAATATGAGGCATTATTTGTATAGTTACCTATTTGATTCTTCTTTCTTTAGTAATCTAATAGTTAAATGTCAAATCTGAATAAAATGCTATTTACTGATGCTATATCTTTGTACTTTTCAATTTAGATATATAAAATTTATCTGTTAATGAACAGAAAAAAATCATGTAACGTTTACTGTATCTTTAGATTTTAGAGGGGAAAAAAAGCCTAATTATTAATAACCTTGATCTAATATTATCTGTAGTTTTCTCTAGGGCCATAATTTGTCTTTTCTCACAATTCATTAATTTTGTATTGTTTTTAGAGTCTAAAGTGTTTCTTGCCTGTAGGAATCTTGTGTTAAATTCCTAAATAACTTAGGTTGCCAGACATGTCTGTCATTTTGTGAGTGTGAAAGAATTGTCAGTGTTTAAGTAAAAGCTTACAAAGTGTGCTGCAACTATACATTTCAATAATGAAATGGGCAATAATAACTTTCTTTCATAATTGAGACTTAAATTTATACTTAGTGCTGACATTATAAACAATAGTAAACTTATTGTATTTAAAAGCTTTGTTTTCCATATATGTATCTTGGTTGCCTAAATGAAAATACAATTTATATGTAATCAAAACTGCAAAAGAATAAAACCTTGTGTACTGGCTTGATAGTACATTGGTGAATATGCTAATTTCCTAAGTCATTACTCTTTACATTCAATGTAATTAGAATTGAAGGGGAAAATTCCATTTTTACAATATGGCATCATTTAGAGATTGATCTATTTTGGTAATCATTAGAACGGATGTGCGTTGTGGTACAGTGGATATCGGCTCGGAACGAGAAACCGGGGAACTGAGTTCGAATTCCAGTTGAATCCATTGTATTCACTTACGCGCAAATACCCTTGGGAAAGGTATTAATCCATCTCTTCCTTCCAGTTATGGGTTAAATAGCAGGACAGATTGGGTTCTATAGCCTTGGTCGGCAACCAGTCTACTGCAGAAAGCAATGGCAATCTACTGTGGGATAATCTTCTGCCCAGTCAGTCATGTCTCTTTCGAGACATGATTGCCCAAGCGTGTTTCATGTATGGCACTTAACTGACTGATAATAGATGGAAACATGATTAAGGCTATACACTGGACATAAAATGGGGGATCAATTTTATATTGTTATGAAGTAATAAACTGATCCCCCACTAATTACTACTTAATAATATAATACATCTCTTTCTCCTCTAAATACAAGTCAAATAATAGGATAGATTGGGTTCTATAGCCTTGGTCGGCAACCAGTCTACCGCAGAAAGCAATGGCAACCTACTGCGGGATAATCTTCTGCCCAGTCAGTCATGTCTCTTTCGAGACATGATCGCCCAAGCATGTATCACGTATGGCACTTTAACTGACTGACTATTTTGGTAGACAGTTTTTTTGGAAATTTTTAAGTTATATATTTGACAAAACTTTAAAAGCATTTTTCTCTTTTCAGTGATTCTCTCTTGTGACCTTTTTATCAGTTCTCACATTTCACTTTTCTCTTTTTTCAAATATTAAAGCTTGACTTATTTTCTTGTTTTACTTCAAATCTTTAATTTTTTTTCTCTATCCTCTTTTTTTAGCCTCCATGCAAACAAGCCAATTGAGCTTATTGAATTTTTCTGAAAATGTCTCCTCTTTTTGATCAAGTAAGTTTAGAGTCAAATTCTCATTTACAAAGCATTTTTGAAGTTGAACTCTCAAACTTTATAACTTTTTAATATTCACTTAAGCTTATGATTAAATAGACCAAAGCTTTAACCAAATGACTTTAATTAACTTTATTATAATGAGTGCATTCATGACCTTGTAAAATTTGCAATTTCTAGATCATGGAAATCATACTAAACCTTTATCTAGTTCATTTTTTTTTTCTTTTAATATGGCTGATGCTTTTACAATTTAATTAAATGGATTTCAGCCAATGCTACCAAAATGGTTTGACTAGCTTTTGTTTATACATTCAATAATGTATGACTGTGTGTGTATGTATATATATATATATATATATAGTGAAAAAGGTTTCCAAAGAAATCATTCCTTTTATATGTTTTATAGCATTACTTTTTGAGAAAAGTTACCAAACAATTTTAGGTAAAATGATTTAAAAAAAAAAAAAAAGATTCAACAACGTGCTGAAAAAGTTGATTTTTGCCCTCGATTTCTTTGATCACATCAGTGTTTTTAATAATATTTTTCTTTATTAGAAATAATAATAATGTAAAGGTGTTTTTTATTTTTTCAATCTTGATTTCTTTGTTAAAAACAAAAAAATCCAGATGCATCAAGACTTGTTGAATTCTTAAAATTTAATAAAAGACAAAATTAAATAAAAACTTGCCTTTCACCCAGTCTGATTGCTGACTCTTTATGACTAAAGTTTTAATTGAGGAGTTCTCCATTGTGAAAAAAACATTAGCAACAGAGATCAAGGTAATTAAATTTTTAGCAGCAAAAATTAAATGCCTCATTAATATGCAAATATCACTTTGTGTCAAATGACTTCAATTCACCATCATTTGTTTGCTGCTTGATATTGATATCGCTTATTGATTGAAAATATTGGTATCTTTTATTGGTTAAAAAACAAAACAAAAACAAACTTCTATTCAGACAAGATTTTCACTTGATGGAATTTATTCAATGATCTGGCTTTAACATCCCTTTTTCATGGTTCTTCTCTTTAATCTTGTTTAGAGATACAAATAAGGGAATCATTTGCTGATGGCAATCTTAGAAGTGTTATCTGTTTCTATTGGAATTGTAGGATTCTTAAATTTATGGACATAACTCCAAATATTTGAGTTGAAGTGATTTATAAAAATAACTATAAAAGCTGAAAGCTACAGGATTGGGTTTTGATTCTTCCTTTGATATTTTGTTTAAATATTGAACAGCAAACTCTTCTCAGGAGAGGCTAAAGATAGTTAACATTGAGCTTGTTCAGAGATGGATCTAGTCTAATGTTTGAATGTACCAGAATGGAAATAGGAAGGGCAAATGTATGCAAAGAAAGTTGTCCTTGATAAAGTCTCAGTAGGCATAAGTTATAATTTTTACCTTAAGGTCAGAAATGGCATGATTGATGCTTATTGGTTAACTCATTCAGCTTTACTCATGTAGATATCCAATCAAAATATGAAAATCAAATTTATATTAAGAATTCTTTTGAAAAACAAGTTTGTTACTTGCATTACATTAATCCTTCATGAAGCCAATCTTAGTATTGGTGGATTTTGTTAGATAAAAGTTCTGGAACTCATTACTCCATATGTACCTTACCAACCATGACTTTGGTTAGCTGAATTCTGAAAATAAAATTTGCCAAAGATGTTACCAATGTGTGAATTTTAAGGTTTGAAAGATTTGCTCAGAATATTGACTTGCACAAAGCCAGTTGAGAAATAAGAAAATGTTAATCTTTATGTAACTTCGATTTAAAGACATTTATTTGATGCTGCAACATCATTAAATACAATGAATAAACATTATAGAGTATTAGTGCAGCAATTGTGTTATGGTTATCTCTAGTATAATTTCTAGCTTAAGGCTAGTGGAGGTGATGGTATTCCAATCATCATCCTAAAGAAATGTTCCTCCCTGAACTCTCTCCTCTCCAAACTCTATAGCTATTATGTTGCTGTTTCTTGTTTTCCTGCTTGTTGAAAATCCTCCTCTGTATTTTTTAAAATCTCAGGGTGATAATTAGAAGGGTCAGAGAGCTGCCCGATCAATCTCTTACCACTCTTTGGTAAAGTATTCAATCCTATTATCAATGTTGAAATGGTTCATCTCACATTTCACAACCTACTCTCTGACAAGCAGTATGGCTTCCACTTCACCAGGTCTACTGCAGATGTGCTAACATTCATCACTGAATATACATATACCAGGCCCTTGATAAGAACGGTGAAGCTCAAGCTACTTTTCTGGATACCTTGAAAGCATTTGACAGGGTCTGGCGTGTTGGCCTGCTGTACAAGCTACAGTATTTCTGGACTATTGTTCAATTTAATTAAATCGTTCCTATCAAATTGTAAAATGAAGGTCATTTTGAATGGGTATACTTTGAGATCCTTTCATATGAACATGCGTTTGTATCTCAATGCTCTATCCTAAGTCCTTTGCTTTTCCTGATCTTCATCAATGCTCTTCCTGATGTAATCAGTTCACAACTAGGTGTCTATGCAGATGATACCACCATTTATTCCAGTCTCAATAGGAAATCTGCCAAGGCTGACAAAGTAAATCTCACTGCAACTCTCAGAAGGGGACCTCCAATCTGTGATGGACTAACTTCAAGTAGAACAACTACATTTAATCAATAGCTATATCTACTGCTAAGAATTTTGGGTCACTGTGTCTGGCCAGGAGATTTTTTTTCTTGTCAGAATCAATCTTGCACACTTATATTTGTCCATACGTTGTATACTGTTGCCAAATCTGGTCGGGCGCTCCTGCTGTTTGTCTTGGGGTTTCTCAACAAAATCCAAAGGAGAATCTACAATGTAATTGACTGCGACATATCCTTTTCACTTCAGTCACTTTCTCACCAATGCATTGTGGCTTCCCTATGCCTTTTCTACAAATATAATCACATCTTCTGTTCTGACAAGCTTCTTTCCCTAGTGTCCTGACCACATGAATTTACCCATACTACTAGATTAGCAATTAGGTCCCACCCTTTTATCGTCAAAATATGGAACTTCTTTCTATATACTTGCTTCCCTGATAGCTACAATCTCCAAAAGTTTAAGGGCAACATCAATTGCGATCTTCTATTTTTTGATTCTCAATTTTCTATTATCCTTTCTTCAACATCCCTGGTAGCTTGTTCCCTGTTTCTTTTTCTTTCCTTTTCTTTCACTGTAACCCCCTGCGCACCAGAGGTTGTCTGCCTTGCTTGGGGGGGGACATGATTATAAAAAAAGCATCATATCAGTTGGCAAAACATCCTTCATAATAATAATACTAGAGCTATAATAAGGAAGTATTGTTTGAAATATACTAGATCTGATCAAAAAGTATTGGGACAAGTACTATAAAGAGAAAACAACATCTCTCAATTCAGCATTTAATTTTCAAAGTTCATGTGTTCAATTTATATTCCTCCAAAACACAGACTGAATAATACTGAAATAGAAAGGTTAATTTTTAATTCTCACTCCCTTTCGACTAATGGGAGATTTTAATGCCCACAGCAAAATGTGTGACTGTAAGAATGCCAATCAAGCTGGTAATATTATAGAATCTCTACTAGAATCTTCTGATCTCTGTGTTCTTAATAATAAAATGCACATATACCTACATCCAGATACCGGATCAACATGAGCTACCACCCTAACCATATGTCCTCATTAATTTTTATGGACTTTCAATGGAAAGTTCATGATAGCTAGTGTGATAGTGACCATTCATTTATTATCCAAAATATGAGCAAGCCTATGCAAGAAGAAAGGAATCCAAAATATCAATCACACAGAGCTAACTGTTTAAAATTCAATGAGCTCTGCTCATTCCAAATCAACATGGAAGTTCTCAATAAACCAGAACTAATATCTCCATTATAAAAATACTAACATAAACAGCAAGATAAACACTACCCAAATCTTTCTTTATACCAAATCAAAACCCTGGTTTACAGCAGAATGCAGAAAAGCAATTAAAACCATGAAAAAATGCTGAAGATATTCTTATACAATCCAACTACAACCAACCTACAAAACTACAAGCAAAATCAAGGAAAAGCATGTTGTATAATTAAAAAGTTCAAAAGAGAATCTTGGCAAAACTACATCTCCAGGCTAAACAAAACCCAAATAAATAAAACATTGAAAAAAAAATAAGGTAAATTAATGGAAAAACATCACAAACTGCAACATTCCACTTAACCAAAACAACTGGAGATAAATGTACTGGAAAAAAGAAATAGCTAACCTAATAGCAACAGAATTTCAAAGAAATTTGTTAATAAAATATTATGCTCACAAATTTAAAAAGATTTCAAACATTATAGAACAAGAAAGACTAACATTCATTTCAAACAATGAAGTAGATTACAATATTATCTTTATGGAATATTTTAGTTCTATCATAAACAAGTAAAAGCTCTGCAACTGGTCCAGATAAAATTCATTACCAATTTTTTAAAATACCTGCCAGAAAAGTCTCTATAATACTTCTGTAGATATTCAATGATTTATTGTACTAAAACAAATTTTCAAAATTGTGTGAGTCTGTCATCATTCCAATTCCTAAACCTGGCAAGACCATTCCAACCCAACAAATCACTGGCCCATTTCACTAACAAATTTCATTTGCAAGATTATGGAGAGAAAGTGCTCGACTAATGTGGTACCTGGAGAGAAACAATCCCTTATCTAGCTACCAAAGAGGATTTCAGAAAAACCAAAGAACTAATGATGCGACTTGTATGACTAGAATCATTTATTCATGATGGCTTTGTTCAAGGTCATCATATGGTATCAATATTCTTTGATCTTGAAAAAGCCTATGATGCCACATGGAAGTATGATATCCTAAAAGGCATGCACAAGATGAGAATGAAAGGGAAAATGGTAACATAACATCAGGCATATACAAGCAGAAGGCAGGAGTACCTCAAGGTAGCATTTTATCAGTTCCGTTATTTATTCTCACAATAAATAGTATTATTAAAACCATTAATGCAAGAATTGAAACATCCCTATATGTAGATGATCTCTCAGTATTATACTCATCATTGTGCATCCCTTCCTTTGTAAGAAATGTATAAATATGTTTAAATAAGATAGAAAAATGGACAAATGAAAATAGATTTTGTTATTCAAGAAAGAAACTTTTTGTATGCATTTCTGCAAAAAATGAGCCTACCACCTTGATCCAGAATTAAAATTAAATGGATATTTAATCCCCATAGTCCAACAAATATCTAAGAATCATAGTAGATAGCAAACTTATCTTCAAGGTACACATTGATTAACTTAATTAAAAATGCCAAAAGACTTTGAAGCTTCTAAAAGTAATATTAAAATTGAATTAGGATGTCAACCAAAATGTAGTGCTTAGAATATATATGTCACATATCAGATCAAAATTAGACTATCGATGCATCATTTACAGTGCCACACATGAATCCTATCTTTAAAAAAAAACTACAAACAATACAAAATCAAGGACTGAGATTGTCTTGGAGCCTTCCAGACCTCACCCATGCAAAATCATCATATAGAAGCCAATGAACTACCTATACCTTCGAGATGAGGAAAAATTATCCCTCCAATATGCACTAAAACTACAATCTAACCCAAATAACTTAGTATACCAAAAAACATAAACTTCAATATATCCAGTTCTATAGAAATAAACCAACAGCCATCACTTCACTTGGAATTTAAATTAATGAAGCACTATAACAAATAAACAAAGATCCTGATAATGTAACAGCAGTCACTATAAATGAGGTAACTCTATGGACAATGTGTAAACCTTGTATAAACCTAATATTTTTTCTTTGTGTCAATCAATAAAAGTATGTACAGAGAATTAAGAGACAAATATTGTGACTATAAACCATTCTACACAGATGGATAAAAAATCCTAGGTAAAATAGGTGCAGCAGTCACAGACAAATTCATTAACAGACCAGACTACTGAATAATGAGTCCATCTATAGAGCTGTTAAAATGGCACTTAAAATTATATAAAATTCAAAAGATAAGAATTTTATAATGTTCTCAGACTCCTTATCTAGTTTAACAGTGATTAAAGAAAAGAATATAAATCATCCTTATATTCAAGAAATCCTGGAAACTTGTCATCAGTTAATATAGTACAAAACAATATTGGCTTGGATTTCTAGCCGTAAAGGCATCAAGGGAAATTATGAAGGTGACACACTAGCAAAAGAGGCAATGAAAATAATCAATATTTAAACTCCTATATACAAATTACAAAAACAAAATGGCAAGCAATTTGGGAAATATTCACAAACAGTTATCTATATAAACATTAGCTGACACTCAGAAAGGAGAATATAGAACTATTAGTTAACCTTAGACAAGACGTTGTGCTCAATAGAATAAGAATTAGAGGCACTCACCTAATACACATTGTTATAATGGAATGTCCCACACTCCCTATCACCTATGTAGACTGACTATATTAGTAGCTATATATAGTGAGCACAAGAGATACCTGTAACTTGCTTCGGCAACGAGGCTTGCTTAAGGATTGAGAAATGTCCTGCCTCTTGTTCACTTCTGTGTTCCAAAGAGAGAGACCCAGGTACATTCCACCCAAAGGGTAGAGTCTTCTTGGCTAGAAACAAGAGCCTGATCCAGCCCAGTCAGGCCTACAGTATATTTTTGGCTGAGCTTAAGGGCTCAGAATTCCCACATAAATCGACCTTATGTCACACTTAGCTTGGTGGGAAGGTAGCAAATAACCTTGCTTTGGCAATTACTAGCTTGTCAGCAGATTCCCTGTCTTATTGTCTTTACAATAAAACTCTCTTCTTTCATCTACACACATGTTGCTGTTCTTTCACTCGAGTACCACCTTGTTGGTTTGTAACCTCTTTCAAGGATACGACACGTGTTGAAGATTGAAGCTACACCTCATATTGCAACCAATTTCTCACCATCAAATATATTTTGATAGAATGTAAGAAGCACAAAAAATATGTGGCAACTATTACCAAATACAAAATCTTAGCATGTCCTTTAAAATGTATCTATTGCCCAAATAATAGGATATCTGAAGAAAAATAGAATACTTCCAACTTCTAGAGAAAAATAGTTTGAACTTTGAACCATACATCATACATTTTGAAAAACTTCTGACCTATACAACTTGTGATATTTTGAAAACAATTTTTAAAAAAATCCTCACAACCACTTGAACTGTTTCCTGAATAAAAAAATTAATCCAGTTTCAGCATTATGCTGGTAAAACAAACCGACAATCAACCAATCTCTTGCAGTCTTTTGTATGGCTCTTTTAACTAATTTCTGTTATGAATTTGTGGGAGAGAAAAAAAATTTTTTTTTTTTTTGTGTGTTTGAAAGCATTTATTAAAAATGACTTCACTAAGATATGTAAAACTTGAAGCTTTACAAATATTTGTAGATTATTTGAGGTTACAGCTAAGATTTTTAAAATTCTAATCTCATAAAAGGAAGAAATAAAAAGTTCTGTTTTCATGTTATCAGCGACGTAGTGGAAATGAAGGTTTGAAATTCTGCGGTCAATGAAGACGCTGAGGTTAAAAATAATCAAAATTGATTGTTAATTTTTCCTTGAAAACATTAAAATATTTATTAGCAAATAAAGTAAAGTTTGTTCTCTGAATTGAGACTGATCTTTTTCATGAACAACTTGTGAATTTTTAGCCAGTATGGGGAGTGTTGTGGCTCAGATCATTTGACAATGGTAATTGTGGTATGATCCATTCACTATTTGTGTAAGGAATTTTTATTTTTTCATTTATTTATATTTTATAGATTGTTTAGCGATATAACTAAAATTTTGAAATATCCCAAACAGTCTCATTTATCAGAAACTGTCTTAAGACTTTCACCTGTTGTATATATAAAAAAAAATTGTCTTTTGTTGCATAGAACATTACTTTTCAAGAAGGTAGTGATGCATATTTTTTTTTTTTTATAAAATAAATGTAGCTGCTTTAATTTTAATTTTCACTTTTTAGGGATGAAAATAAGCCCATATGTTTGTGTGTGTGATCTATATACAAGCCTGTTTCGCTGTATCACAGCTCATCAGTGTGGCTAGACATCTACTTGCTTTTGGCCAGAATCGAAACTCGACTGATTTGATGTCAGTTGTAGTCTCTAATCCCCCAAGCCATAGGTGTATAGAGGGGATATTTTTTTAGCATGTTATATATAAGCAGTGTATACACATGCCAATCACCAGAATAACTCAATTCATTGCTGAAGAGTAATGTGTAAGTCACAGAAGTGGTAACTGTTTTTAAAATTTTCCTCTCCAGAGATCTCAACTGTAATGAGAGCATAATACTTGTCATCCACATACAAGCCTGTTCCACTGTATCACAGCTCATCAGTGTGGCTAGACATCTTCTTGCTTCTGGCCAGAATTGAAACTCAACTGATTTACTGTCAGTCGAAGTCTCTACTCCCCAAGCCATAGGTGTATAGAATGAGAAAGGGAAATTTTATACATACATATATATTTCCCCTCTCTCATTCTATACACCTATGACTTATGGAGTAGAGACTCCAACTGACACCAAATCGAAGTCTCTACTCCCCAAGCCATAGGTGCATAGAATGAGAGAGGGGAAATTTTATATATATATGTACTCCGGCTGACATCAAATCAGTCAAGTTTCGATCCTGGCCAGAAGCAAATAGATGTCTAGCCACACTGATGAGCAGTGATACAGTGAAACAGGCTTGTATGTAGATCACACACACACACACACACACACACACACACACATTTTTATATATATATAAATAAAAAAAAATTATTTTATTTCTTTTGACAATGCTTAATTTTTGTATCTGCAAGAAAAAATAAAATGGTGTGTCAAAAGCATATTCATTCCTTTTCACATTATTAGTATACACTTTTGACTCCCTCTGCAATGTTTATTTACAAAATTATAAAAATATGTGAACCAGGTACAATACAATATTTGTTTACCAGTTTATAAAGAAGTAAATTTGAAAAAAATTTTTATTTAAAGATTTATAAAAACCCTAATTTTCCATAAATTGTGTTCTTTAATATGGTTGGAGAAACATTGGTGAATTTCCAATCAATTCAAACTTTATAAAATGTTAAATAACTATTTCATTATAGTTCATTTACATATTTTTATGATTTAGTAATTTTTTTATGAATAAAAGATTGTTTTCATATTTGTTTCTTTATAAATTTGCAAATGATAGTTGGGTTAATATTTTTATAAATTCTCAAAAAACAAATAAAATGTATAAATTCACTTTTCTATCTTTGAGTTTTATTAATATTCTAATCATCACTTTTTAAAACAAACATTGCAGAGGGAGTGATGGTAATACAAAATAATAGTAGTATTAATTGAAAAAAAAAAAGGCCCTTTGACATACCATTTGGTTGAGGGCATGAAGGTTAAAGTTTGCTCATTTTATTTTTTTATTTTTGAACACAAAAATATTAGTGACTATATTACTCAATATAATGATGGGGTACTGATTATAAGTGGATCTACAGTGCTCAGGCTACTCGTGATAAGTATGAAACTTGTTTTGTCTAGTCATGGAAACATATGCAAATTATCACTCTGATACCATTAATAATTCTATCATTGGCTTTTGATAAAAGGTAAAATCTTTCTTCATGAAGGTCAGTTGAAATTGTTCTACATTCAATGAGCAATTGCGATTATCTGAAAAATAAACTAAACAAATACAATAGTAGAGGCAGTTTTGATATCAAAGATTCTTGCTATCTATTTACAGACTTTAATAAATTTCTTGGAGTTTTCTGTTGTCTGTGCACTGCATACTGTTTATTGATGGTTTTCTGTCAGGCTTATTTTCAAAGGATTAGAGAAGTGATCTCTATTACAACTTAAGATTTTTCTTGTAGCATTGCATTTGCTAAATGGTTTCCCTATAGACTAGGATTTGTCATTCAACAATTTCAGAAATCTGTATTTAATTCTATGAAGAGGTTTTTTAATTTTTTTTTGTGTGTTTTTCCTAAGTGATTTAAAATACATTTTCTTGGAATATTTAAAAAAAATGTATTACTTCTATTTTTTTCCCCCCTAAATTTAGCAAAATAGTCTTGATATTTGAAAAAAAACATTTTTTTACTGTTTGAAAATAGAACATTTTTATCTTTAATTTTCAAAAAATATTTTAAATCTTTCAGAAAATGTTATTCTTTTTAATTGATGAAAATACTTTTTTATTTTTAAAAGAATTTTTTAAAGATATTAATAGTTAAAATATCTTCCTCAAAATTGTATAAATATTTGAAGTAAAAATAAAAAGCATTATAATTTCTCTTGCCTTAGCATTTATTGTGCACATCTCCTACCTTCTTGTGTGTGCACACATCTTTTACTTATTGTGTGTTCTGTAACATTTATCATCTAAATTTTGATTTTTTTTTTTCTTTTTATGATCAGTTGTTACCTTTGCGCTTTCTCTGAAATTTTTATTCCCCTTTCTGAGTGTGTGTATGTGTCTTTACTGTGTTTGAATCCAGCACAGTTCTGAAGAGGTTAAAATAAAAAATAAAAAGGAGCATAAACTCTTGAAATTATTGACTTTTGCAATCTGCTGAACAAATTGTAAAGATTTTTAAAACCATTGATCACCACATGCACTGTTAGGCTGGCATTGTCAATTACAGATACTTGTGTTCTTAACTTTTTAAAAAATATTTTCACCCTATCTTGTGTGTATTCTCCATCAAATCCTATTATTTCCTGTAACATGCTTGTATTAAATGCATGGTTGTAATTTAATTTTATATTTGTATGTATGTGTTTGAAGTTTTCATGTGCTTAACATATTGTATGTAGTCATGAGGTAAGCTGTGCGTATGCACAAAAATAATTCTCTTTCTCTCTTAAAGAAAAAGAAAGCTTGCCAATAAGTGTAGATGCAAGGTATTTTTAAAGAAAATATTTGATGTATATTCAAATAGGTTCTTCAGTTGAATTGTTTTTAGGTGGAAACTTCAGTGTATTGAATCCTGCTTCGTAAATACTTTGCACTGGAAAGGAAACATGCTTCATTTATCTTGGTCTTATTTAACATCCATCACACTCAATTAAGCATGTATATTTGACTTTTTATCAATAAGATGCAAAACATTTTTTCTAAATATTCTTTTTTCTACATAGATACTTGTGATCAAAATTGTACCATTTCTTGTCCTTTTCGAATCAAAGGGAGTTGTAATTATTTGAATTTGATTGTGATAGTTTTGTTTGGAAACCTAAACTTTGAAAGTTATGTCCTATTTCTTAGTGTTAATATGAATTTCTACTCCTGTTCATTCGTGGAAAAATCCTTAAAGAATAAAAAATTACTGCCTCTAGAAATTAATTTTTACAAGAGTAAAATCTGGTTGCTTTCACTGAATCAAGTGATAGAATAGTTACTCCCTCCCTCTCTCTCCTCCCCACTCCCAAAAAAGAAAAAAATATTAGCATTCTTTTTACTTTTGATGATTTTTTTTTTCAAAGGTCTTCAGAATTGTTCCAAGTGCTCTAATAATTATGAAAACCACCATTTCCAAGTTTTCATTTGAGATTAAGAAAATATGAACTTTACCTTTTTGATAGTAAACATTTTCTAGTTTTTGATATGGTCCTACCATTTACGCACCTTTTCACTGTTTTTGTTTGATATTTGTGTGTAATTAGAATGATAACTTTGACAATTTGATACATCTTCTGCTTTTTTTTAAATTGGCTAGTTCCAGTTTTCCTGACCTGGATAGAATAATCTGTTTGAATTTCAGTCTCAAAGAAGGTATTAGTTTGCTATTCTCTGAACAGCTTTTGCTTTCTAAATTGTCATCTAATTTACATAAAAATGAAAATAACACCTTAAGATATATTTACCAAAATTACACAAAAATATCTTTAAATATTAAAGAGTAAATTTATTCAATAAAGTCACTATTGGCTTCAACCATGGCCTCCAGACAACTTTGAAATTTTCTGCAACTCTTCTGGACAATCTCCTTGTTTAAGTTGGTGAATGCTGCCATAATTCTTGCCTTCAGTTCCTCTTTGGTATTACTAGGAATTTTGTTGGTCTCTAGCTCAACTGCGTCCCACACATAATAATCAAAAGGGTTGCAGCCTGAGAAGTTAGCTGGCCAGATGGAAGGGGGTGATGTGGTTGCAGAAATTGTCTGACAGTCATAACTGGGTTCTCCTTGTGCGGTATGGTGCAGTTTCCTGCAGTAGCTATCCTCAGAGCAGCACTCTCTCTTCAAGGCACTTGATGTAGTCCTTCATGTTGAGTCTGTGTCTCCGTGGGAAGATGAATGAAGGAATAATTTGATTGTAGTACAATATATTTCTAACATTTTGAAACAAAAAGAAATAAAAGAAAATAGTCAGGAGAGGAGAAAATGAAGAGAAACGCATCAAGGCTGTAGTTGATAAAGGCTATATTGTATTAAGGAGTTTTATCAGTTGGAAAAGTAAGTTGAAAATGGAATATATTTTCTTGTTTCAAGATAAAATGTGAAACAATCTTATATTTAATAACAATTCAACAAAGAACATTAAATAACACTCAAGAAGAATTTTTTAAAAAATTGAATAAGGAAAGGGTGTATAAGTAGTTTGTGTATGCATTCAATTGAGTATTATATGTAAATAGGTGTATGTAAATATATCTAGTTTTTAAATAAATTATACTCTAGATATTGCTTGTGCAATAGTAAAATTTGGGGCCATTTTAATAAAGTACACAAATATCACCTGAAAGCCACATTTTGAGAACTTAAAATAATAGCAAAATTAATTGCATCTGATAAATGTTAAAAAAAAAGTCTAAATTCAACAAGTCTTGATTTAGTATTTTGTAGCTTTAGTGCAACTCTCATGAATTTTTAAAAATTTTTATTCAAGATGCAATAGTGACAATTTTATTTTCCTAAATTTTAAGACTGTTCCAACTATTTTTCTAATATTGTCACAAAAAGCACTATATAAACATTTTTAAAATGAATAATTCCAAATACAATCAAGTGCATCCATTGAAATAAAATGGTTTAATTTTTAAAACAAAAAAAAAAGAAAAGTTAACATTTTTATAAAGTGCAAGTTTTTGACTCGGTCTTAGCAAAATATAAAGGACTAAACTTGATTAATCAATAACTTTTTCATTCTACAGGGTGCCCCACAAAAATCCAGGAAATTGGGTACAGTTTAATTGTTGGAATTTTTGTTATATTTATTTCATACAAAAGCAAAGCGTAGAGATTTTACCTTAAAACAACAAAAACAAATGTTTAAGCAAAAGGTGAAAAACAACTAAGAGCCACATGAGGTAGGTGATCATAGCTCACCACAACTTCCTATGTTCTGAAAAGATGCCACACACAGAAAATGCTAGCATTGAATATGGTAACAAACTTGATAAACCTGATGATGAGAATTGAGTCCTATGAACCAAAATGCTGGAAGTGCATAAATTCATTGCATTCACTTACGTGATAATACCCTTGGGAAAGGTATTAATCCGTCTCTTCCTTCCAGTTATGGGTTAAATAACAGGACAGATTGGGTTCTATAGCCTTTGGCTGGCAATCAGTCTACCGCAGAAAGGCAATGGCAACCTACTGTGGGATAATCTTCTGCCCAGTCAGTCATGTCTCTTTTGAGACATGATTGCCTAAGCGTGTTTCATGTATGGCACTTAACTGACTGAACCAAAATGCAAATTCACTTAGTTTTTATCTATTAGCAATGTTATTCTTTGTTCAATATTTTTGTTGAAAAATGCAAAGCTTGTCTTTAATTGAATTGTGAATTTATATATTGTACACATCATTTTAATATAATTTTGTATCTATTTTTAAGTATTTAAAATAGAACATTTTTAATTTTGACCAACATAAGATTGTTACACTGACCAAAACTCACTTTGATTTTGAAAACTTTGTTTGAATATCAGACAAGTATAAAGTTTTGGTTAAAGATTTATTTTGTTATGTTTGCCTAAAGAAAATGTTGTCTGTCTTTCTCTTATTGCTAAACATCATTAATCTTTGTCTTCTTCCGATGATTCAAATGATCAAAACCTATTCCTTTTAAAAAAGCTGTAAGAGAAATGACTTTTTTTTATTCTGTAGTGATACAAATAGAAATAATGTACATGATGACAAAAAGATTATCTTGTTCACTATAAACTTAGAGAAATGATGCTTCATCTATGTAGGTGTTGTAAAAAGTGTTTCTTTCACTTATTTACCTTTCTTTTTTATGTTATTGATTTTCCTCTTTTTTTATATATACACACTTGTATTATTTTACTTGGCAATTGCAACAAGTGAGTTTTATCACATCCATAACATCTCTTTGGAGAATCAATTCCCAAATGAAATTATTTGCCAAAATATCCAAGAATGTATATGGAATAAGTGGGCAAATGTAAAACCAGAATGTTCTGCCAAATATTTACAACCGGATGATTCTGCCTTGGGATTTTATTTACCTATTAACAAAACTATCCCTATTCTTCTTCCTTTCCACCCAGAATGACATGCAAGTGCCTTCCAAAATACCATGTTCCAAACAAAGATGATCTAATAATATTTTTTCTCAGTTTGTCACAATACACATTTTCATCTGCATCCTCAGGGTGGGCTAGCTTGCTACCCAGCATGCAATAACCCCAAAGGAAGATTTCCGCAAAACTTGAAACAGGACGAAAAGAACATTGTTCAAATCATTGAATCAAGTTAAACAGAAAACTCTTGGAGGAAAAATCCAGAATAAAATTCTTTTTATGTATCTGTTGTAATAGCAATTACCAAAATTGTGGGGAAAATAAAAGCACAAAATGAATGAGGATGCAAAAAGAAAATGTTTGAGTGAAAGAATAAATGTGCAGGTAGCTGAGGGAGCCTGTATTGAAATGGGCTTGCACAATTAATGTCTTGTCAGGAAGAGATTTTTGCACCTTTCTTCTTTCCTCTACCCCTCTTGACGTCTCTTTGTAGATATACATGTGCACAGTTGCTATGGGAATCCTGTAAAAATGTGAAATTTATTTGCCATTTCCATGGGTGTATTATTTCAGCTTTTTTTTTTCTTTTCGTTTTTTTTTTAAATAATCAAAAGGTTTGGGAATTGTCTATCCAGGTACTCTACTCTCCCTGTCAATACCAGTGAGCAGTTTAATGCTTATCTACTTACTCAGTAGCTATCTACATATCTACAGGACGTGATTGATGAATTGTTGTCTCAATTATGCAAAAATGAAAATAACACTGATATCGTGTTTTAACAGACATATTTACCAAAATTACACAGCTGGAAATTATACTATAGTAAATTTATTCAATAAAATTGCCTTTAGCTTCAACCACAACCTCCAGACAACTTTGGAATCTCCTATAACTCTTTTGGAGAGGCTTCTTGTTGAAGTTGGTGAATGCTGCCATAATCCTTGCCTTCAGCTCATCTTTGGTGTTACAAGAAGTTTTGATCTTTCACTCAACTGTGCATTACACCTAATAATCAAGTGGGTTGCAGTATGGGGAGTTAGATGGCCAGATGGAAGGGATGATGTGGTTGTATAAATTGTCTGACAGCTATGACTGTGTTCTCCCTGTTGATGTGACATAGTGCAGAGTCCTATTACCAGGCATAGGGTCTTCCAGTAGCCACTCTCTTGACCCAGGGCAGCACTACCTCCTCAAAGCACTTGATGTTGAGTCTGTGGCCCTGTGGGAAGATGAATGAAGGCATAAAGTCACTATCACTAGTAATCACTCTAAACACTATAATGTTAACTGGATATATCATCCAACTCTTTCTGAATCCTCTGCACTTGTCTTCAGGTTGATACCCAAACATTCTGAAATGTTTGTATTGGAGCTTCTGGCATGAATATCAAGCAATATGCCATGCCTTGTCCAAATTTCTAAAGCAAATTGTCTGATAGTACTCTTGTTCCCACAGACGGTGCTCAACTGACCCTACTATATAGTGCAGTCAACAAAATCAAAAGCAAACAACGAGCATGTGCAAAATTAAAAATTTAAAATGGTGACAATTTACCCATGGTACCCTGTATTATCTATATGCATAATTTGTTCTTGTGCATCAGTGCGAGTCACTCCACCCCCTTCCTCAAATTCTAATTCATAATAGCTGTTTTAAGTTTTTTAATACTTTTTAAAAAGTCATGAATCAAACATCCTTACTCAACCTATAGTCATCTTGACTAAATCTTCAAGGGACATGAAGTGAGAAAGGAAGATAACCTCAATTTTAATTCAAATGTATTGTGCAGCAGGAAACCTGAGATTCTGTAGCACAGGCACTGGAAAAACCCTCACAATGAATTCTGGTTTAGTACGCACTGACGTGAACTACATTTGATGTCCAAATTCCATCTGCCAATGCAACAAAAACTCACCTTTTTTATATGTTCTTGCTAAGCCAGAGAATTTGTTTATTGGGGATGCCTCCAGCCTTAATCTGACCTACTGATGCATGCACCTCATCATTCCAATGCCCGTGCTCAGACAATCTGCCTTGCTAGCAATTTGTTTGTACATTTAGGTTACACTCCTCTAGCCCTCTTAGATCTCCAAGGCAATTCTCCACACTTTCTTCTGATCACAAAAGTGGTACCTGGGCGGTGATCATCTTCACTGAGTGCTTTTTCACAATGGCAGGTAAGTTGATTCTGCTCCCTCTTCAAGTGAACTGTCTGATTCTGAATCTTTGCTATCATGTAACACTCTCTCTAACTCGCTTTCTGAAGATGTTGTACTGTTAGTCTTCCTCTGAGATGCTAGCACTAACGTTAGTGCATATCTTTTACATGACGAGGCATTCCATTCACTATACATGTCTGGGCAAATTATCTTTGTTACCTAACCCCTACTGAACTTTGTGGTATACTGACTCTGCAAAGTCTTGAGCCACATTCGACCTCCAACCTGGTAAGAGCTATGGCCAGGAACTGAGGGCATTGTCATGGCATCAACTCCCTCACTTGAACGGTAGATCACATTGGCTGGTGTGGTCAAGTGCGAGTAGTCATCTTTTGGGATCACATTGTGCCAGTAGACAGCTTCCTGGATGGAGCAGCACATCCTGGCTGCAATTTGTTTCACATTCTCCTAATGAAGTAAGTGGTGCACTATACTCTCAGATGTCCACTACTCCTGTGGATCGACAAGATTTGACTCTCATCCATGTGGACAGCACCGATCAATGGCTCGAGTATGTTCTCTTTCTTCATTGTATTAAACCACCGCTGTGGCACCATTGTCAGTTGGTTGGCTATGTTTTTAGTTGATGTAACCAACATCACATATACAGTCAGCTTGTAATCCATCACTAGTTCCTCTGGGTACTCGCCCGTCTTCTGATGAGCATCTCGCTTGCTGCCTTGATATGCACTTGTGCTTTCCCAGTAAGAGTGTCTGATATGCAGTGGTACACAGAGAAAGTCCATCTTTATGTGCAACATCTTGCCCTGCCTTGGAGAGCCAAGTTAATGTCTTTTAACATGGCATCTAGTTTGGCCAGGTTTGTGTGTTGAGCATCATTTTCAGGCCACAGCTAACAAGTGCCCTCCAGTACAGTCCTGTCAATCTCCAACACTACACCGATTGCTAACAAACTTGTGTCAACACACACGTTCAGCTGCTGACCGTTCACGCACCAATCCTCATGAGCTAGATCATTCCACTTCGCTGCATCCATAGTCTCAAACATCATACGCTGAAAGAGGGTGTCCTTTACTTAATCATCCTAACCCTTTGTGACCACACTAGCTGTCCTCTTGATAATTCTACAATTATACAGTTCAAATTGAGCCAAGTGTTCCCTGATGCAGATAATTCTACAAGTCACACGAAGCCACTCACATACTGGGAAGTGGCTGACAAGTTTTCCACACAAGGAGAACCTGGTCCATTGTGTAACGATGTCAGGAGCTTCTGGGACCATGCTTTCACTACAATTCTTCACCTTCCATCCCAACAGTTCTCAGCACCCATGCACCATCCTCCAACCTTTCTGGATCCTAGCATTCTAGTTCAAATTGAGCCAAGTGTTCCCTGATGCAGATAATTCTACAAGTCACATGAAGCCACTCACATACTGGGAAGTGCCTGACAAGTTTTCCACACAAGGAGAACCTGGTCCATTGTGTAACGATGTCAGGAGCTTCTGGGACCATGCTTTCACTACAATTCTTCACCTTCCATCCCAACAGTTCTCAGCACCCATGCACCATCCTCCAACCTTTCTGGATCCTAGCATTCTAGTTCAAATTGAGCCAAGTGTTCCCTGATGCAGATAATTCTACAAGTCACACGAAGCCACTCACATACTGGGAAGTGCCTGACAAGTTTTCCACACAAGGAGAACCTGGTCCATTGTGTAACGATGTCAGGAGCTTCTGGGACCATGCTTTCACTACAATTCTTCACCTTCCATCCCAACAGTTCTCAGCACCCATGCACCATCCTCCAACCTTTCTGGATCCTAGCATTCTCGTTCAAATTGAGCCAAGTGTTCCCTGATGCAGATAATTCTACAAGTCACACGAAGCCACTCACATACTGGGAAGTGCCTGACAAGTTTTCCACACAAGGAGAACCTGGTCCATTGTGTAACGATGTCAGGAGCTTCTGGGACCATGCTTTCACTACAATTCTTCACCTTCCATCCCAACAGTTCTCAGCACCCATGCACCATCCTCCAACCTTTCTGGATCCTAGCATTCTCGTTCAAATTGAGCCAAGTGTTCCCTGATGCAGATAATTCTACAAGTCACACGAAGCCACTCACATACTGGGAAGTGCCTGACAAGTTTTCCACACAAGGAGAACCTGGTCCATTGTGTAACGATGTCAGGAGCTTCTGGGACCATGCTTTCACTACAATTCTTCACCTTCCATCCCAACAGTTCTCAGCACCCATGCACCATCCTCCAACCTTTCTGGATCCTAGCATTCTCGTTCAAATTGAGCCAAGTGTTCCCTGATGCAGATCACAGGCACAACATCTTTGTTGATGTAGATATCATTGATGTAAGCTAATGCTGTGCAGTCAATACCTTTGTCCTGTGACATCATTGTGCTGATTTTTCTTTTTTTGATATGAAAGAATTCAATGATATACTATTGCTTCATTTAATGTCAGATACTGCTTTGCCAGATTGCTATTCATTTGCTATCTAATGTATCAAGAAAGAAAAAATTTAGAGAAATAATGTTTTGTATTTGTTTATACTTCTGAGATGCGGTAGTATTTACACTATTTATATTGTTTGGACTATTGTCCCCATCTTTACTGCCATGTTTATGACATTTCGGCATTTGTATGTTCTGGCCTTCATCAGGTGCTAGGAATGTTGAACCAGACCCTTTATTACGATTGCTGGAGTATAGCATTCTCATTCCATTTGCAATACCACTTCTGGTAGTCATGTAGTTACTGCCGTTTCACTTAACTCATTAAATATTTGTTCACCACTACTGTAGCCTGGTATTGAACTCACAACTCTTTGGGTCAAGTCACTGGAATTAACCAACGTCTATATCTACTGGGCCATGTGGAAATTCCTAACATTTCTTGAAATTTCTGTCAACTGAAAAAGGCTGAATTATACAGCAGCCAAAACATCATATACATGGCAGTAAATATGAAGACAATAGTATGAACAATGTAAATAGTGTAAATAATGTTTTATTGGTGGAAAAGTCCAACCACTATTATCATATTGCCAACATAAAATAGGAGATATTATTTTTATAATAGTGTGTGTGGGTGTTTACACATCCACACATACACCTGCTAGATACCTGGTCAGGTACATTTGTTTTTTTGTTTTTTTTTTTAAACCCACAGAATTAACCTCTGTTTTATACTGCAACTATGCTGGGCAGACTTTAGTTGGTTTCTGGCATGATTAGTAGTTTTGAACAAGGTCAGTATGCATAAACCTTCAGTTACAATGACTTTTGACTTCATGCTAGCATACTCATTGGCAGATTCCTAGGTTTTATCTGCTGAATTTTACACAGAAGGTTTGGGTTGATTTATGCCGTGTCTTTCAGGTACTTCTAAATGGTACCATATGCTGAGAATATCTCCCCAGGTTGATATTATGAAGCGTTTACTTGAGAATTTGACTATAGTGAGATTCAAACCTGTGTCACATGGTCATGGGCATGTAGACACACACTTAAAATGTTCTCAGCCTAACTCTACCGCGCCATCTTTTTTATGGCTTACTTGGTTTGGTTGAGAAAATATATAAGTCTTATTGAACTAAAAATTTTATAAATCTCTTCAGTCTTTAATCATTTTTGATAAAAATGAAAGATTATTTCTACTTGATTTTCTGAGATGAAGGAGAAGGGTTATCATTCAGACTTGTGCCCTTATTTATGTTTCTATTATCACAATATTTTGCTTGTTGTATTCTCCAGTTTCTTTTTCAGTTGTCTCTTGATCAGTGCAACTGTCAAGGAATTTTGAACTAAACCCTTTATTTTGTAGTGTTTGTACAGAAAATTTTAAAAATCTATGTAAATTAAGATTCGGTTAAATGAACAAATTGGATTCAAGTTATAATGAAAACATTATTAAAGCATTTTCTATTAATTATTTAACTTCAGACAAAATAAAAACATTTTTCTTCAATTTATTGATAAAATATGATATCCATGTTGAGAGGATACCAACTTCAAATAATATTTTATGAAGATAAAATTTGCACAACATTTAAAATATTTCAAATTATTAATTAGCAAAGTTTCAGCATCTATAGTTTAGTTTTTGTTTATAACCTTCGAGTAATGCATTTTTCAAGTAGAACCAAGCATTATTCTGCTAAATATTTGCATGCATTTTCTATCTACTATTACATCTGTGCATCAGATATAAATAAAGGAAAGTGTATCGAGTAAGCAGTTCATGTGATAGTCAACAGGATAAGAAGAGTTATTAAGAAATCTTTGTGGTTCTAGTTTATTTCCTGTTGTATAAAAATTGTCTTCATAAAAAGAAACTGGACTTAAAAACATTTTTAAAAACTTATTTAAATCTAAAGATTTATTTGTTGAATGATAGCAACATCTATCTACACGACCGGGATGAAAGCCGGTTCATTTAGTGCAAGTGCAAACAAATGGCAGCCATTTTGTATGATGTCCTGAATTTCACTCTCCAGTTAATAGTCATGTTGTGAGTTTGAAACTTTAAAATTGGATGTAAGACTGTTTTGATGGATAAACACATGTTTAATAACTTTAGATATTGCAAAAAGTAAAACATTGCTGAATATAATTGGCTGGTACTATCAAACCAGAGAATCTCATTGAACATTTTGGATAATTCTGTTGTAGGTTTAATAAGTACAAATTGGGGATTTTACTTCACTAATCTGTGTCTTGTATCATGAGAGAAATTAGGACAGATTCATTTTTGTCAAGTTTTTGTCAAAGAAACTGCTGGTTGCTATGGGTAAATTGTCACCGTTTTATATTTTTAATTTTGCACATGCTTGTTGTTTGCTTTTGATTTTGTTGACTGTGTTATATAGTAGGGTCAGTTGAGCACTGTTGTGGCAGTGACGAAAAGTACAAGGTGTCTAGTCTTAATTCAAATGGCAAAACATATGAGTGTAATCACTTATCTTCCTTTAAAAGACACCCATAAAGAAAATCAAATAAATTTGGAAAATAATATATGAAGATGAATTCTCTCTTTCATATGTAAGTAGACTCAAATACATTCAAAGCTATTTTGTATAAAAGGTATATATAGATTTAAATAAGTTCAGACCTTGATTTAAGTGTTCACCAAAACAATGTAAGGAAAATATAGCAGTTTACTTGTGTTTTAACAATAGAAAAATTGCATAGATAACTGATGAGTGTAGAATTGTAGGAACAAATTAGTGCCCTGCTTTAATAATAATGTCATTACAAAATTATTAATAAATTTTGTACATAATGAAAAATTTTAAAAAAGTGATTTGAAAATGTTAAATTGAAATGTTTATTCTTTTTTTAATTAAAATGTTCTTTATTGATAGTCTGTGATGTTTAATGTTAATGATTTTCAATGACAAATCAAGTTGAATTATTTTTTATTTTTATTTTAAGACTGTTTAGGATAATGAAAAAATTAAGTGTCCTTTCTTACTTCTCTCTTAAGTTTCTTTGGATGGGTGATATGACCTTTAAATAATTATCTTTAGTTTTGATTTTATTTTAATTTTACAATTTAACTGACCCTTTAATAAAGGGGTATAATTTGCAAACTTGTTTTTTCCTTTTAAAAAACTTGAATTAATTTAATAATAAAATACCATATTTAATGTCTTCTATTTTTACTCATAGTAAAGAAATATTTTAAAAGGTAGAGATTAACTGAACTCTAATTATGACCATGCACTCTGGTGATAAGCCTTTGTGTTAACAACAGAAATGTCTGTATTTAGGTGTTTAAACTTGTCTTTTTATTTCCTGACTTTTCCTTAGTCTGAGGATTATGATTTTGTGCAATATACAAAAGTAATGATCCATCATTAGACTATAGGCTAGTGCTTATTTATCAGAATATGCTTGGGTAACCACTTTCTATTATAAAACTTTAAAGTCTCTAAGTTATCTTTAAATTGTGCTTCTATAATCTGTTTATATAATAATAAAAAAAAATGATCCATTTCCTCTTCTGTAGTTCCTGTTTTTAAGAACTCTGAAGGATGTGCATTGTGGTGCAGTGGATATCGGCTTGGAACGAGAAATTGGGGAGCCGAGTTCGAATTCCAGTTGAATTCATTGTATTCACTTACGCACAAATACCCTTGGGAAAGGTATTACTCCATCTCTTCCTTCCAGTTATGGGTAAAATAACAGGACAGATTGGGTTCTATAGCCTTGGCTGGCAACCAGTCTACCGCAGAAAGCAATGGCAACCTACTGTGGGATAATCTTCTGCCCAGTCAGTCATGTCTCTTTTGAGACATGATCGCTCAAGTGTGGTTCACATATGGCACTTAACTGACTTAGCTTAAACAATCAAGTCAGTCAGTTATCTCCCTGGCTCTAATCAACTTTATATTGGTTAAGCATCTCACCTTGCAGGGTCTTCTTTCAAACAAATAATGTCTTTTGCTTCTCTAGATTAAACATTGATGTGTTAACAGTTGTTATTGATAGTCTGTCAATTTCAAAGGTGTTCCACAGGATCTGGCATGCTGGACTTCTTCACAAGTTGAATCTTGATGGTGTTTCTATTTGTTTCTTTGATTTTCTTCAGTCTTTCTTATCAAACTGCATAATAAAGGTTGTCTTGAGTGGTCACTCTCCAAGACTATTTTGCATTAATGCATGCATCCTGTAGGACTCTATTCTTGGACTCACTTTGTTCCTTATTTTCATCAACAGCTTTCCTGGTGATGTCAGCTTCTGACATTATCCGTGCTGATGACACAATGATGTACTCCTGCCTCAGGCTTATGGCCATATCACGTTGAATACACCGGTTCTCGCTTGATCATCGAAGTTAAGCAGCATTGAGCCTGATCAGTACTTAGATGGGTGGCCGCTTGGGAATACCAGGTACTATAAGTGTATAGTGATGGATGTGCATTGTGGTGCAGTGGATATTGGCTCGGAAAGAGAAATCGGTGAGCCAAATTCAAATTCCAGTTGAATACCCCGCATTCACTTAAGCACTGGTACCCTTGGGAAAGGTATTAATCCATCCCTTCCCTCCAGTTATGGGTTAAATAACAGGGTAGGACTTGGAGACCTGCCCTTAAAAAACAAATCCCAATGAATCTTGATACTCGAAAAGAAAAAAGTATTACTAGACACAAAACTTATATAAAAACAACAACAATAAATTGTTGAAAGCAAAAGGTATTACCAGCAATAAAAAAAAATTTAGTTGGCAATAAATGACCCTCCGAGGTTGATATGCCATAAAAAAAAACAAAAAAAAACAAAAACAAAAAAACTCCTACCTCAAGAGCAAGTCTGATAGAATCTATAAAATTAAATTGGCAGCTGATCTTAAAAATGGCTTTAATTTTTTTTTTTTTTTTTTTTTTTTTATGTTAATGTCAAGAATGTCAACTTGGTTTAATGTTTTCCATTGATATTAAGGGAAATGATTATATTGAATCAGTTGCTAAGTTTACTGTTAGGAAAGTCAGTTCACTATATTGTACTAGATGATTTTTCATGCCAGAATATCTTACACACTTATAAACCTGCCATTTGTCTGCATTAAGTATTGGTGCAAATCCTGGTCTGGTACTTCTGCCATGTATTCAGAGATTTTTGACAAAATCCAAAGAAGAATCAACAGTGTTATCAGTCCTGTCATCTTGGCTTCATTTTCCAACCACTAAAATGTAGCTTCTTTTTGCTTCTTCTATAAATATTTTCATAATAATTGTTCTGATAAACTTTCCTTGTAGGTATCTTGACTTCATGAATTTAAGCACAGTACTAAATTGGCAGCTGGGTTTCATAATTTCATCATTGAAATTGCTAGTAACTATAAGTACTTTGCTAATAGTTTCTTCTCTCACACATCTTGTTTATAGAACTCTCTTGTGGCTGTTTGCTTTCCTGTCAATTATAATTTCCAAAATTTAAATACACTATCATTATCTCCTGTTTCCTTGAAACCTGTTCTTTTATTGTCCTCTTTGTTTCTTTCTCTCTCAGTAACCCCTTTCATCATAGTGGCTTTTATTGCCTTGCTTGGGGTGAAATGATTAAAAAAATCTGTTTGCCTTTGAGTAACAGTGATATTATGCCTTTATTTACAATTTCTTTTTGTTTCTTGTTAAATCTGAATTTTAAAAGCACTTTAAGGAATGACTATATATATATTAAAATGAATTGGAGCACTCTAGCTATTGGGCACATAATATGATATGTGCTAAAAAAGACTGCCTTCTTCCACCCAATGCCCCATGGCCCAGGGGTAGAGTCGCCGACTGTCAACAATTCGGTTGGGTTTTGAGCCTGGGTTAAGGAGCAATCAGTCTAACCGTACTGATGAGCTGTGATACAGCGAAACAGATCTGTCTGCGGATGACACTATATATATATATATATATATATGTAGAATACTTGGTATATAAGTCAGGTGAATTCTGATAGACAAACTCAAAATAACTCAATGTTAAATTTATTTAATTTAACAAAGTAATATAATTTAGAAAAAATTTTTTTAGATATTCTACAATTTCATGGGTAATACGTATTTCGCAGCAGGAAAAAAGCTGATCGTCAGACTGAAAAGATACAACAGTTAATAATATTCAAAATAATCTTGAAAACAGTTGTACACAGATGCTCACATGCCCCTGTTGAGAATAGACATTTGTAACGGTAATCTACAAAAACATTTCCTCACTCATTCAAAAAAGCCCCAAAAAAGAAAGAAAAAGAAAAATATAGACAATTGATAAATGGAAAAAAGAAAAAAGGGAAGGAGAACAAACAGTATAAAGAGAAATTAAAGTTAACATCTTAGATCAACACCAGCGTCTATTGCAATTCATCTACTTTCTTAGAAAAAGATGACATGGAAATTTAACATTAAAATTTAGTTTTAAATATGATGGGATATATTTATGGTAAAAAATAAATTGTAAATCATACTTTTTAATACAAATTAAAATATAACCACTAGTAGTATTATATTATAAATATAGTTAAAATAATTAAAACTTATGAAATTGTAGAATATCTAGAATTTTTTCTAAATTATAAATTTCATATGAATTACATTGAAGATGGCAGACAAGGTTCTGCAATTAAGTTTGTTTTAATATATTTTTCTTGCATGTGTACAACAGATTACTTTTTTGGACAGTGTGTGTAGTAAGAACTGTATAAATGATCTTGGGGGACAAGTGCTTTTTATTATCCATTATCAAGGATGTTTTTGTTCATCTTACAATATATATTGTGTTGGTTAATATTTTTTCTTTCTTTTGCCAATAAAGATTTCTTACCTTTCCAATCACAGTCAGCACATAGTAGCTATGTTCATGGTTAATATTAAGTTTTTTTTAAAGCTTTCGTTATTTTTAAGTGTTTTCTGCAATTAGTTGAGTATTATTACAATTTGATAATTTTCACTGTATCAGGATAAAAATGTTGCATTGTTCTTTCTTTTTGCTTAATAAAAGGAACAAAAAAGTAAACTTTCGGCATTCTTTGTATTTTCAATTCAATAAAAACATTACTTAAAAATCAAGTATAGTGGGGTGAAAAGAAAAACATTAATATGTACAGAGTACATTAACATTCAAGTAAATGCTTATATACTGAATGATTGTAAAATTCCCTTTGTAAAACCCTCACTGTTTAAAATGCTCTATATTTTTCAAAGCTAAGCAAAACACTAGTGAAACACACACACACACACACACACACACACACACACACAGAAATATTGCCATCTATTTTCTTGGCCAATTTTTCCCTTGCAGCATTTCATGATCTGCTGTTTAATCCCAGAGCAATTGACTTGTTAACCGCATATTTTGGGAAAGTAGAGAGAAACTGAAATGTAATTTCTTCTCTTTCATCTCCCTCCCACTGCCTCCTTTCATTTGATTGGCTCATTTTTAGTACAGAAATGAGTCTCTTTGGGAACCACTTGGAAAATAGATCATTTTGGTTGGTCATTTTTATTTTATTATTTTTGTTGTTAGAAGTAGTTTCTTGAAAAGTTAAAACAGTGCAACACACCATTTAAGAAGATAATGTGTAGAATGGTGTTTGATAAATCGGATAATTTAGCACACTTCAACTTATGTTTAAGGTACTTGAGTTCATGTACAACACTTCTAAATAGCTCGTTAGGAATGTAGAAGGATAAGAAATTTCTATTGATATTGGGAGTATATATATATATATATATATAATAGAAGCTTTTTGAAATTATCTGGAATTTCTTTTTTATATATAAAATAAGCCTGGCTGTTTTTCTTTTAGTTTACAATAATTTTCTTTTTGCATTATGAATAAGAGCTAATTAAAGAAGTTAATACGTTTGTTAGTTAAAATAAATTAGCCTCTCTTTACCTAATGGTCATTTACAATGAAAAAAATGATGATTTATCTGTTGTAGAGAATGCCTCAAAGTATAAATTCCACAGAATTTATTCATTTTTTAGAGTATAAACAGTAGTAGTTAAAAAAATTGACTTATTCTGCTTCCGTTTATTTTTTTCTTAAATCATAAAGTACTGGATTTGTTTTTTTAACATAAAATTTTGAATGGTGGAGGTTAAGGTGTTGAAAATTGTCTTATAGGCAACAGAGTGTAAAACCACAATATAATATACTTCTGTCTACAAATTCCAACTGTCACTTGTAACAATGTTGTAATTTCTACTGATCTGTTAATTTATTAGTAGGGAGTTTTTATGGGTGCATGCTCCATGAATGTGGTTTTCAAATTGGTTTGATCCAATTAATATCTTAATATCTATTTTTTTTTTTATCATATCACCCCGAGCAAGGTGGTGACGCCACTGATGTGCAGGGGGCTACGTAAGAGTGAAAAGATTAGAAGAGAGAAAGCCGTAAACCACATCCTAAACAGGGAGTAAGGGATGAGCCTCTACACCTGTTCAATAGACGTGGGTGGAGTGTGAACCGGGCGATAGTTTTAAGATTTCCTTGTTTTGATAAATAAAATAGCAAGTTAATATTTTTTTAATATGTTGCTATTCAAATATTCCTGTGTTAAGAATCAGAAAAAAATGTTAGCAAAATTGCAATTTTATTTTCCTAGAAAATGTGTTTAAGCTTAAAATAGAGTTAATAATTTTGTTAAATGAACATGTCGACCTATGCATGGATCAGATTAACCTCTACTGTTATTTCATGATTGATTAATTTTAATGAGAAACTGATAAATTTCTTACAAGTGTCTGGTTTGATAATGGTTTTGCCATTTTTCTATAGACTTCATAAATAATTCTTAAACTTGGGTATATTTTTTTCTTTGTTTTTCATTTCTTTTCATCTTTCTCTCTCTTTTCTTGTTTTATTTCTGCTAGCCAACATTGACCACTAAATGTTAATAATGGTATAAAATTATTCTGATTTTTGATAATACCAAGTGTTGGTTAATCATATTTTAGCTTTGACACATTCTTTCTTATATGCACAGGAGGTATTTGTCTGAGTATGTATCACTTTGGCTTGGTTTTATTAAAGTCAGTGGATTTATTTAAAATGACAATGTCTTGGACACTTGTCTCATCTCTTTAGTATACCAGAGTAAGACCAGAGATTTGTGATTGAAGTTTATGATAATCTAGTTAAGTTAAAAACAAAAACGTTTACTTGACACAAGTGGTATATTTATATACTAAAGAATTGCATTGATAACCCTACTTATTGTCATCAATTCTAAAATTAGACATCTATAATGAAAAAATTACAATCCTTACAAACTCTTCTTCTCTTTCGTCCAATTTTTTATCATATTAAATATTATTTAATCTTGAGAACAAAAATATAAAAAAACTAAAACTGCCAATTTTTAAGTACTCATATATATATATATATATATAAAATCATAGGCTGTGTCTGGCACTTTATAAATGTGAGTAATTACTTCTCATTTTCATTAAAAAAGAAACTGTTGGTATAATTCTTTTTCTATAATCTATTACTTGAAGCAGTGTACATGTGTTTCTAAATTAACCTTAATGATCAACTTTGCAGTTTCTGTCTCTAAATCTGATGTAACATTTTCATATCTCCTGCTGTTTCAGGCATGGTTCAAGCTGGGGTTAATAATATTCATGAATTCTTCTGCCTAATTACCTGCATATAACAAGATAGTGGACAAGACATGTTTAAAAATCACTTGCAAGGCAGACAACTATCAATGAACAAAATAAGCTACAGATTTTCAAGTGACATTTCCTTTGAAGCAATGTTTCTTGTTAGCTAATGCATTAGTTTTAGTCACTCTTGTGTGTGTGTCTGTGTGTGCATTTAAAGGTAGAAAATTGCTGTTTTTAATTATAATAGTGTTCAAAATGTTAAATTATTGACTCATTTTATCAGCAAATCAATTTGATAAAAATAAAATAATTTTCTATTCAACTGGTGGTTAGTACTGCTTCTTACACATTATGAGCACAAAATAGTAATTAGGATAAAAAAAAGTATTTAAGTCTCAAACATAAAGATTTAACTTGTTTTTTTAAATGTTTCTCTCAGAATAAAATTATGAAATCTCTAAATAAGTTGACTGATTTTTATTTTTAAAGCCAGAAAATATTTTTTTAGATTGTAAGATTTAAAAAAAATTTTTTTTTAATTTATTTATAGATAATAATGATTTAATGATATAGATCTTATCATAGTGGGTGGGAGAAGAGATGAATACCTTTCCCAAGAGTATTTGCACATAAGTGAATTTTGGTGATTGTATGGGAACCAGTGTTTCAATATGATGTAGTTATAAGCTTCTAAATTGGTTAAGAATGTTTCTTAATATTTAAGTGTTTCACATTTGATCAGTGGAAATATTAACAGATTGTCTTCGCTGACTGATGCAAGATGATTTCTTACATAAATGTTTTATGGTTTTACTTATATCTTTCTTTTCAAGTTATCTGGAAATAGTTTTAAGGATTACCTTGCTGTTTAAAGATGATGACTTTGGATTTGTTTTTTGTTTTCCACATAGAATTCCAAATCAGATGTTGATTTGAATGGCTGTTTGCAAAAGAAATAAATGATTTAATATAAAACTATGACTTAATTACTCATGAGATATTCTGTAATAGTAAGAAAACCTTACTCTATGCTAATGAGAAAACATGCTGTGGGTTTCTATAATAGAATATCTTAAGAAATATACATGATTAGGCTGATAATACATTTCTTCTTATTTCTTTTGTTTGATGCTTGCTTTCGATATCATTGCTTTTAATGATTTGAAAAACAATTTTTTATTTTATTTTCAGTGTTAATTGTATAAATAAAATCTTAGATCACATGAAAAAATATAAGCAATGCAACTGAAAAATGACTTAAATATTGCTGTCATTTTTTTTACTATAAATAAAAGTAGATAAGACATCACTGCTGCACATGTATTCTAAGTTGAAGATGCAGAAAACTAAAACAGAATACAAAATTGCTGGATCAACATTTTAATGCTATTATTTGGCTTGAAATTCATTTATTTTTAGTTTGTTATCAGGGGAATTTAAACATTAATACATTGCTTTAAAGATGTGTTTAAGATAGTCATTTGGAATTTCTTATATTTCTTATTTTCTTTTGGAATAAATAAATCTTTGTAATACTAGAATTACATTTTCTTGGCAGTTGTAACATAGTTTTCTTTGGATATTATTAAATACACATTAAATGTATTTTTTGTCTTTTGTATGAATCCATCTTTTTGAACAGGTTCCCTCAAATTATCAGGTTTTCTGTTTTTATTTGTTTATTTTGGTTTTTAGTAAATTTCTACTTTCCACCCAAATCAATTAATTTTTAAATCACTAATAGTCTTATTTTAAAATTATGCAATCACATTTATTTTCTCTAACACAGGTGCATTGGAAGATGTTAATTTCTAGAATAACATTAAGTCATAAAATTGTCAATTATATTTTTATATAAATTATGAAAATATAAAAACTGAAAAAGATTCACCAATACTTGTAATTATTTTTATGAACAAATATTTTGGTTTTTATGCCCAATTAACCAGAAGTCCAGATGATGACTTATCACATTTAAAAGGTAAAGGAACTATTAAAAAAGATTTTGCATTTGAAAGTATTGAATTTATTTTGAATTATTTTGAGAAAATTAATTTTTCCATCAGAAGTCATTTTTGTATCTGTTAGATTTTTTCCTCTAAACAATTCTTGTATAGAAAATATGTATACGAAAATAAGGAGTCAAAATTTCAGGATTTGTGTTAGTTATTGCAACCTTGCAACTTCTTTCTTAGATTAAGCTTCCACCTCTATTGTCTCAACCCAACTTCTCACTTGATAGGTTTAAAACAATATTTTTGAAATCTATCACTAATATTAAGAGGCTTTACAAAGCGATTAACATAGAAACTAAATAAGAATAAATTTTAAAATCTTTTTGACAGTTGCAAGTCCAAAGTAATTTTGATTCTTCTGAAACACATGAAGCAGAAAAAATGTATTCAATCTCATGACGACCTTACCATTAATAGTTCTGTTCATTTGCTGGCTGCTTGGTCTCCTGTGTGATTTCCCCTTGT
Source organism: Ascarosepion bandense (assembly GCA_037127315.1). Classification (NCBI taxonomy): domain Eukaryota; kingdom Metazoa; phylum Mollusca; class Cephalopoda; order Sepiida; family Sepiidae; genus Ascarosepion; species Ascarosepion bandense. The sequence continues at coordinate 3,751,157 of JBBBDQ010001389.1, forward strand.
CTTAATGATAATACTGTTTTTTTTTTTTCTCTTTTGACTGTTTTGAAAAGATTTAATCAATATAAAGTATTAAAGTAATTCATCTGGTCTAATTGCACACGTGTGTGCATACATGCATCCATATATATGCAAGGAAAAGATTTCAGCCTTTTCTTGTCCTGCATTGTGGAATACCATGTTTGTTAATTACATCACTTTGGCTGGCAGGTATCACTGAAATGTGTGTGAGAGAGAGGGGGAAAAAAAATTTAATTACTAATCATCTATAGGGAGGGCTCTCTCTCCAAATTATTATTATATACTTTAGCCTATCTTGCGAAATATAAACCCCAAAACAGGCAACAGCATTGGTATGTACAAAAACCTGTATACATGTTGTACAAGATAATCGGTCTATATCATTGTGAGCATATTGATAAAGTATTGGTAAATTCTTTTGAAACAATATGAATTTGCTTTCTCTATTTTGTATATTATCCTTAATTTTTACTAATAATGTCTTTACACTTATTTTGGCATTGTATGAAATTGAGCCAAATATATTTATTAATAATTGTATTATAAAAATTAGCATTTCTGCTTTTGTTTTTAGTAACTGAATATTTAAAGTTATAAGAGTAGTCATATTGGAACTGTGAATCATTAATAAAAAAAATGTGAATAAAAAGTGTAATCATGAAAATATTAATCATCTTCCTCCATGAATATACTTGATTATATCTATCTCCTGACCTCTCTTGTATTTTCCTTGCATTTCTTCTTTAAAGGCACTTGACTCTATTGTCACAGTTTACCAATGGATTCATTGTTTTGTACTTTACTTTCTATACATAATACTATCACTATTTCGATTGGAGAATCTTTTTCTTTCTAAATGGGGAAATATTAAAGTATACATGCCCTTCCCACTTGTGTTCTGTTTTTTATTCTATCCAGTTGCCCAACATGCAATTGCTGATTTATTGAAACAAAATAAATTGATAAAATTCACAGAAATAAGAAAAAAAATGACTTATTCGATCAAAATATTTCCCCTTTTACTTTTCTGAATTTATTCTACCTTGGTGGCAGCTTCTCTGTTTCCTTCTGAAAGAATCAAAGAACCAATAAATTCATTGAAGGCTTTGATCTTGATTTGAGAATTTCTTGCCTGTAAGGAAGTGTTCTAGATATTGGTGGGTGGGGATAATGAAAACCTATAGTAGAGTTTGGGTAAATAAGCAGAATACAATAAAGTCTGCATCTCTGATTTGACTTTACTAATGTCAATTTTTGCAACATAATAACAGGCAGAATGGTGACAGCCTTTCAATTCAACAACTTCAGTACTGTTTGTGTTTTGAATGCAATATTTTAGGCTATTTTATGTATGTGTGTTTTTTAGCCTCTTTAAAAAAGAGTATGATGTAATAAATCACTTTTCTTTTGCCAAATGCACACTTTAATCTTGCAGAAGTTATAATTTGGTCTCAATTCACCTTTCAGTTTCTTATCCATATTTTAAAATGGTATCGATCTCTGTATATTCATTTCTTCGCACAATGCCAAAAAAAAAAAAAATGATCATAACATTGAACATAATTAACAAATTGATCATTTTTAAAACTTTTTTTTTTTTTGTCACTTGTGATGGTTCCGATGAAAATTCATTGAAGTTTATAAATTTGGTGGATATGCATTTGAAACCAAATTCTTACTGTTCGTTCACTAACAACATCATCTCAGAATGTGGAATTTATATTTCCTAGTGTTTCAGTTTCATTATGGCCCACTTTAAACATCAAACATCATGAATTGAAATGTTTTTTGGATTTGCCCAAAAGAAATTGTTATAAAAATTAATGCAGTGAACTGGTTATTGAAAAATAAAACCAGTTCTCCTAATTTAAAATAATTAGTAAATGTCAAGCTCAAAACAGAATTGGCAATTTCAAGTTGAACAATGTTATATAACGATGCAAATTGATCTCTTCTTTTTAGTGATAATAAAACAAATGGATTTATCACAATCAGTATCTAACTAAAGACAATTTCATGTTGCTTTTTCATTTTCAAAATGCTATTCAAAAACAAAGTATAAGAAAAAGATGAATATTTTCACAGTTTCTTTTAAAGATCTTAAATTAAGGTTAATGCTTTTTTTCTTACGTGTATATGAATATATAAACAGAAAAACCATAGTTGAAATATAAAGGGTTTTCTGCATTATTAAAATAAGAATTTTTAAGAAATATTTTTAATGTGTAGATGCTCTATGAAATTTCTATGGATGCTGTAGTTTGATTGATTCGTAAAATATTTGTTGGTTTAATTTTTAAGCTGTTTAGGTATAGAGCATTTTGAAGAGAAAATATCAGGATACATATTCACAAACTAAAAGTGCTGAAAAAAAAAAACCCTCCAGGCTTCTCTCCCTCTTGCTTCCTCACTTAAAATCACTTAGAAAAGAAAATCATCTGGCCATTGCAATATAATAAGTTAAGACCATCAGCAACTTTTTAGTCTTTTTCTTTTTAAAAATTATTAAAAAAAATTACTGCAATAAAATTGCAGTAAGATTAATTTTCATCTCAGATAAATTTTGAGAAAAAATTACTTTTATTTTATTTCTAATTTTAAGATTATAGAGTAAATTTAAATTAATATAAAAGTATACCTAGAACATTTCACTTGTTGTCTTGTTATTAGAACATTCAATTGGAATCTATGTGGTCTGTAGTTTAATGATTAGAGGCTTTGTTGGGTAAACATTTTTCTTTTCTGAAAAGGAAAAGTATCTGGTCAAATTGTCAGCTGCAAAGGTTAATTTGTTGGGTTAAAAAAAGGTGAATTCATGACAAAAATCCAAAGGGCAAAATCACAATGGACAAAATTTTGGGCTCTTATCCCAATGGTGAACAAAATCCTTGTCTCATGAATAAGTCACATATATAAAAAGAAATAAATTTAACATTGAAGATTCAAGGAACTTATAATTCAAGCTTTAATGTCACATTGAGACAATAATATGTATACATATATGGAGCATAAGTTTGTGATCATGAAATAAGTGTATATATTGGATATTGTGTTTGTCTTGATTTGATATTGGAGTATATATATTAAATATTATACATATAAGTGTATATTTTGGATATTATTATTGTTTCAATTTGACATAAAAAATTAAAGGAACTTTTAATTCAAATTTAAATGTTAAATTTGTTTCTTTTTATGATACTGAGATTTTGTTCACATTTGGGATAAGAGGCTGGGTTTTCATTTGCTGGGATTTTTCCTGTTCCCAGAAAAAGTATATTGCTATTATAAACATTACCAACTTGTAAAATGTATAAAGATAAGTTGCTTACATTACTAATTGTATTCCAATTACATAAAGTGGTCTTAGCTGATATCTCTGTAGTTAATAAGTGCTTGATTAATGAATTTTGATAAATTTGTTCATTTTTATGTTGAATTACACTGAATTTTTTGAATGGTATTGTATGTATTCTGCTGACATCTTTGAGGGGAAATAAATTATGAAATAAGATTAGGTTAAATCATTTTATTAACTTGCAAAATGATAAGTCTTACCATAAGGTAATTTTTATTTTCATTTTTTTTTTTTTTTTTAAATTGTTAAATGATTCCAACAGTAGCTTAGCATCTTGATATAAAATAGTTGGTTAAAATGTTTTTTAGAGTTGTCAGGTTTGTTTATTATTTTTACTGAATTCTACATTCCTTTTTAAATTCTGATCAAATGCTAAGAATGCTTCTAGATATTTTTATTTAGAATATTTTAAAGTATTTTCTTGTTGAAATAGTTTGATAAGGTTAATTTAAGTGGATAATTTTAGATAAGCAGAATCAATCATTAAAAATTTTAAGTTTCACATATTCAACACAAAAATTCAATCTGATTATTATGGCCATTATCATTAACAACAACAATAATAATAACATTAAAAAAAAAATTTTTTTTTCCTACACTTTTGTGATATCCAGTGTTTTGTTTTGATTCAGGAGAGAGAGAGAAAGAGTGTGTGTGTGTGTGTGTAAAAGGGAAAACAATCTTTTATTATATTCAGTTGCAGTTGTATGCTTTCATGTTGTCCATTGATTTTTAGACTGGTTTCATACACTTGCGCACACACACACACACACACACACACACACACACACACACACACACACACACACTTTCTTATTTCTCATATTAACGAGAGTTGTCCAAGAGTTGCTTCCCTTAAGCAAAATGATTTTCTACTCTTCATTCGATTTTTGATTAGCTTGAATAATGGTGACATTTTTCTGTTTTGTTAATTTCATTTTTTTTTTATTTAAAAGAAAAAAAAATTCTACTTTAATTTTCCCAGAACTTATTAATTTTGCTCAGTTCCATAAGCAAGTGAAGGCAAAAAAAAAAAAAAGGAATGGCTCAAGGTCGATGTTGTCCTTGTAAGAGAATTCATAAACAAACACTGTCCAGAGATATTATGATGCCAAGCAATTACTGCATGTAATTCACACATGGGTACACATTATATTTAGATTCAAATTTTTTTTTTTTTTACAACTTTATAACTAAGGTTAATTGCTATGTCAGTACTAAACCAAAATTTAAAATAGTAATAAGCACTCACAGTATGACTTTAAGGTTAATAAGTTTAAGATTTCATAATGCCACAACTAAAATGCTAGAAACGTGAAACTTCATTTTTATAAGTAAAATATAGAAATTTTCCTTTTAAGAATACAGTAATATCTATTTCTCTAATAGATATGTCTGTTTCTTATAACTCAAGCACTTTTCAGGTTGGTTTGGAAACTACTTAAGACATTTGAGCATTTAAATCTTGTACACTTCTGAACTGTCAGATTTTTAAAAATCTCAAAACAGCAAAAACATTTTGTATATTTAACAATTATGTATACTATTAAATATTTTGGCAACACAGATATTGAAAATGAATGTAACAGTCATGTTTGTTTATTTGTAACTTTACGAGTGTTATGACAGTTTCAATTTTATACTTTTACAGTTATCTATTCTAGAAAAGAAAAATCATATGGGGATGATCCTAAACATTTTGAAAGGCTGAACTATTAGTTTTACATGTATGCAAAATGTATTTTATCCAGAAAAAGAAACATGAGAAAAATTTAACTTGGTGATAAGTAGTGCTGTCAAATAGTGACTACATTTTATGAGTGTTAAGCAGAATTCTCAAGACTTTCATAACCTAAAAATAACATAATTATTGCAGTTGTATTATTTACAAGCTTATTCAGATAATAAACAGAAAATCAACCTATGTGAATAATTCAAGTTAATAAAAGTAATTATTGGGATAAACTGGTTGATTACTAATTTCTTTTCATAATATAACATTTCATTGCCATACATTATTTCTTTTTCATGGAAAAACTACACCTGGTGTGTTATGGGTTGCATTGATCAATAGGTAATTGATCATGTCAGTATTTAATCAGTTTTTATACTTGGTCAGCCCTGGTTTTAGAAACATCATTAATGTTAGATATAGAATTAATTTTTAAAATTTAAATGATATTCTAAGTTTTTCATTAATGTTTTGACACTCTTTATTGGGGATAATGAAATTACCAATTGATTAATCAGTGCAACCTATATATATATATATATATATATATATATATACACACACACACACACACATACACACATAGTGGCACACTTGGTTGAAAACTTCTAAAGAAGCCACTTAATCAGAAAACATAGTCAAAGGACTCAAATAAAAGTAAAAGTTTTAGGCAAACAAAATATTACACCTTCCTAACATTGATGCAATATTTTTATTTGGTTATTTCTAAAGTGATGGACCATTACTTTGGGGCACACTGAGAAATTTCCCATTATCTGGTAGGACATTCTACCATGGTGTGTGTGTGTGTGTGTGTGTGTATATATATAAGAGAGAGATGCTCTTAAAAAAATCCTTCATTATTAGATACATAGAGAAGAAATTGTATATTATTCTTGGGAATATATTTCATTGTATTAGGGATACAGGTTTATAACAATATTATTTAAGAAAAATAGGTGTGTGATATCAAGTTTGCTAAAATAATAATGCAAAATTAGTGGGTACAAAACTAAATAATTTTTAGTAAAAATGTTCTAGAATGTCTACAACATGCAACATTCTCCTATTTATGTTTCACCTGCAGACTGGATTGCAGCCTGAAGATCCTTAAATCATTTTAACTTTTGTGCTGGCATCTGAATGACTTTAAATGGAGTGATTATTTTTATTTAATTTTATTTCTTTTAGTTTTTTTCAGCTGACTAAGAAATTATTTCCTTTTCACTCAAGTCTTTGGCACTTACTCAATCTTAGATAGTGATCCTACCAGTTGTTTGTACAGGTGTTTAAAATTTAATGAAAAGGGGTAACCAAAAGATTCAGAAACATAGTAGTTCAATGCAAAACCTATCCAGGTGCCGACTATGGAAGCGACTACCTTCCAGTTATCTGCAAACTAAGGGTGATACTTCGGAGACTAAAGAAGCCTAGGGCAGCACCCAGACTTAATACAACATGCTCTTGAATGATCTCGACCTGCAGAAAAAATACACTGTCACTGTGAGAATTAAATACAAAGAACAAATGGAAAATGGAAATTCAAAATGGGACACACTTAAAGAAGCACTAGTGACATCAGCAAACAACATTGTCCCAGAGGAAATCAGACGCAGAAAAAACAAGTAGCTGACTGAAGAGATTCTTCACATGATTCAAAGGAGACAGAAAACTATGCCAAGACATGGAACGGAATACAGGAAATTACACAAGGAAATAAGGAGCAAATCCAGACAGGTGAAAGAGGAATGGCCCAGCAACAAATGTGCTGAAGTCGAGAGATTGAGCAAGACTAATAAAGGAGAAAGCATAAAGAAATAAGGGAACTGACAGGACAAAGAACATGCTCCTGAACAGGATGTATAAAATCCAAGGATGGAATGACCATATTGGAGAAAGAGGAAATACTCCAGCTATGGGAAGAATATATAAAAAATCTCTTCCACGAAAATAGAGAGCAACCAATAGTAAACAAAGATGCTGATGGACCAGAAATACTAAAATCTGAAATGAATGCTGCAATGGCCAAACTGAATAGGAACAAAGCAGCTGGACCAGATGGCATTGTAAAAGAGATACTGACAGCCTTAGAAAATTACAGAAATAATAAATGAAATCTACAATAATGGTGTAATACCAGATGAACTAAGCAAATCAATTTTCATAGATCTGCCTAAGAAGCCAGGTGCAATTGAATGTGAACTCCACCAAACAATCAGTTTAACGAACCACATAATGAAACTAATTCTCCAAATCCTGATGAATAGAGCGTGAAGCAGAATCAGACCGGAAATAGGACAAGAACAGTACAGTTTTGTCAAGGACACTGGAACAAGGAATGCGATATTCATACTTAGGATGCTCTCAGAAAGGGCAATACAAATGAAAAAGGAAGTTTAACTGTTTTGTAGACTATGCTAAAGCATTCAGCAAAGTATGCCACAAGAAATTGATAGAAATGCTCAACAACCTTGAGATATTTGGCAAAGACATCAGAGTAATCAAGAACCTCTGCTGACAGCAAACTGCCTGCATATAGAGAGGAAACGAATTCAGTAGATATACAAAGATAGAAAAGGGTGTAAGACAAGATGTCTTTTTATTGGATCTATTCAACTTGTACAGGAAGATTATTCTGAGAACCTTAGAAGTTATGCCAGGATTTCTCATTGGTGGTCACAATCTGAACAAGATAAGATACACAAGTGATACAGTGCTGATAGCTGACATGGAAAGAAAACTACAAGACCTCCTAAAAAGTAGATGAAAAAAGACAGAAGAAAGTATTACAAATAAATTACAAGGAAACCGAATGTATGGTCATCAGCAAAGGGAGGAGACCAAAATGCCAATTACAGGTTGGGAATACTAAAATCAAGCAAGTACTAAAATTTAAGTACTTGGGAAGTGTTCTAAAAGAAGAGGGAAAGTGCGACACTGAGATCCGAAGGTGAATTGGAATGGCCAAGGATGCATTCCAGAAGCTGAGCAAAGAATTAAGAGACAGGAAAATTTTGCTAGAAACAAAGAAGAGAGTTCTGGACTGCTCTGTGATGTCTGTCCTTCTTTATGGCAGTGAATGCTGGACAATATCATCAAAGATGAAGGAAAAACTTGAAGCAACTGAAATGTGGTTCTACAGAAGAATGCTGCAAATATCATGGATCGAGCATGTCAGCAATGATGAGGTTTTAGAAAGGATGGAAACAAAAAGGAAATTAATACTGAACATCAGGAAGATACAGCTGAAATTCTTGGGACATGTGATGAGGAAGGAAGGCTTGGAGAATTTGATACTTGCAGGTCATATTGAGGGAAAGCAGTGGATAACATATATTTGAAGGGCCTGAGCAGGTGGATGGCAGAGTGGGGTTTGGGTGGGGTAATAGGTGAAAGTCTGCTAAAAGCTACTAGGGATAGGGAGACATGGAAAGCCATGATTGCCTATGACCTGAAGAAACATACCACATAGAAGAAGAAAAATGGTCAAATTCCTAATAAAAGAAAAGGGTAGGAATGTGCCTGGATTAATGTAAGCTAAATTTATATATAATCTTTACATTCCTTCTATATGTCATGTCCCTTCAGGATGTAGGCACCATGGCTCTTCTTAATTTCCTGAATGATGTTTTTAAAAATGGACAGCCTTATGAAAGAGGGCCAGTTCTATTGATGCAACTAATTTTTATTTATTTATTTTTTTTACTTTACCACTTTAGAAAAAGTCTTTATCTTATTTATCTAAAACTACATCTATATTTTTTGTTTTTTTTTCTTAAATCGAAAGAAAATATTTCTCATTCATAATATTTGAACAGTGCATGTTTCTTACCTTAATGAATTTATCAACAGTATGAAACAAACCCCCAAAACTCTTTGCCCAAATATTCCTTGTGTAAAAGAAATTCTTGTCTGTTTGAATCTTTTGTGTGTTTTGCAATATTTTAATTGTAGAAAGAAAAAACAACAAACTTTATAGCTAAATACTGGTTGTAACAAGGAGATATTCTAATCTTTTTATCAATGAATAGCAAACGATTTTTTCCCTCTACATGTAGCCTCATTAATGCAGCTGTGAATAATAAGACAAAAATTAAAGCAGTGATAATCATTGATTGCTTCTTTCATTCATGAAAGTTTTGTCTTGAATAAATTTATGGTTCCTGCCTGTGTGTTTATTTTTATTTATTTTTTTTTTTTAGAACAACCCCAAAAGCAGTTTGTTGTTACTTCTTTTATGAGGAAACTTTTGTCAATGCATAATTTTTTTTTTAATATAAATATTTCAAACTAATATAGCTATTTCTAAAAGTGCACATGCACTCAGTGACTCTAAAGTGGAAAACTCTTAATTTTCTGATTTCACTGTAGTGCAAATACTTTTGTTTGGATGAAACTTGAATTTCTTAGTTTATCCAAAATATCAACATGCCTTCCCCCTGTTAGGTGAAAGCAGTGTCAAACATTGAAACGCTTGTGTTTAGAAATAGTATTCTACAAAATCTATGCCAGGTTGTCTTGTTTGTAAAGACCTTATATGTGTGTGTGTCTCTGTCTGTCTCTCCTCCTCTCAATTAATTCCTTTGTTTACTTATAAAATGTGACAACATGGAAGGAATAGCAGAATGTGAAGACATTCTGGTTCCACACCTGAGGCTTCTTTTTATTTGTAATAGCAATTTCAGTTGGGTTTTTTCTTTTTTTGTCTTTCATTCTGTGGGTCAGATATTGCTTTAGATATGAGAAAGTAAAATAATCTGTACTTTTACGCAGTTGGGAAAAGTGAATGAAAATATTGTTATAAACACATTCTAATTCTTTATCATAGTCAAATCTTTTATTATTTTTTATTTTAGATATATTTCTTGTGGAAGAGATTTGAGCTTCAAATATGAAAGTTTAAAAATTACAGTTTTATGTGTTGTTAATGGAATTTTCTGTATATTTTGGCAAATGTGTATTGCGTTGATTTGATTCAAATTGACATGGTTATAAACTATACAAGTCATTTTGTGATCACTGATGCTTTGCTTATGATTTGTATAAAATAACAATCTCTTCAGTTGGCACCAGAGATGAACAGATTTACTGACCATTGAGTGGGATAATTTTTATTTATTTTTTGCTAAATCATATTCAGTGAATAAAAGCCCCAGGGGCCATTCATGGTAGAAAGTTACTAAATGAGGTTGTTGTCTCAAAAGTGCAGTTTATAAGTATATGTAAGAAAGATAACACTTGTCTCTAGATTTGAAGAGGTTAAGATTTTAGCGATTGAGGAAGTACCATCCTGGGAGTTTCAGCCATGAAATAGTGATTCTTGAGAAGAAGCTGTCTATGTGGAATTTCCTTCTTACCAATTGAATATGAGGAAGATAAAGATGGTTCAGCCACATATATATAACACATTATTTCCTAGTTGTGAAGGTCTGAACATTTGCTATGGAAATACTCATAGAGTAGTGATATGCTTGTGATGTTTTGTTTGTATAAAGAGGCTTGTAAGGTAGATTTATTACCTTATTATTGATTTTTAAATGATTGGTATTTATTTGATTTTTAAATGATTGGTATTTATTTGATTTTTAAATGATTGGTATTTATTTGATTTTTAAATGATTGGTATTTATTTGATTTTTAAATGATTGGTATTTATTTGATTTTTAAATTGATTGGTATTTTTTAAATTTGATTTTTAAATTGATTTTTTTAAATTGGTTATTTATTTCTTTGTTGTATTTTTTAAATGGATTGGTATTTTTTAAATTTGGTTGGTATTTATTTTTTGTTTTTTTAAATGGTTGGTATTTATTTGTATTTTTTTAAATGGTTGGTATTTATTTGTTGGGATATTTAATTTTTACAGTAAATTATTGCATATCTATATAGGTTTACTTGGTTTAATTTTACACAAAAATGGAAGAGTATTTTGCACCAGTCTTTCAAATGGACACCTTGTTTGCCATGAAAAATATTAGAACATCTTCTCATATCTGGCTTTTAATATTAAACAAAATGTTACATCATATTGGTATTGCATATGCAACCTGTTCTTTCCTATTTATCAATGAGATATTCTGTTAGGGTAACAAGAAGCATTATTCTGTGCCAATAAGTGAACATACTTCATGTTACCATAACTGAATATCTCATTAGTGAGCAGGAGAATAAATTGCTAATGCATTGTTTTTATTTTATTTTTTTTTTGTCTTGTATGAGCTTTTCTTTTTCTTTTCATTTTCAAGGATTAAAAAAGCAAATCTTTCTTACTAGTGGGAATAGTTTAATAAATCTTATTTGTCATTGACGAAAATACTGAATTACTCACTCATGTAGACAATATAAACAATACAATTACAAAATTACTAAATAATTACTATCTGTATTTTTTGCTTGATTTTTTTTACATAGGTAAAGTAGTATTTAAATTAATGATAAATTAGCCTCATTGTAATTATGAAATATGTCCATAATTTTTCAGGCTGCATGTTAAATTAATAAATGATGATATTCACTTGTATAGTATACAATAATTAATATAGAAAAATTTCAGAAATTTGTGTCTTCTTGAAATCTCATAATTTTTACAAAGCTATAATTTCATAAATGACTTGCAATGTTTAAAGGACTCTGCTGTAGTTTGTTGAATATTCCTTAATGGCATGGTAGTACTGATATAATGTTATTCATCTTAAGACAATATCATGTAGTATCTCTGTGTTAGACTGTGCCAAAATCTTTTCGGAGGCAAATTTTATTAAAGATGATTACTTTGAGAAAATTTTGAGTAATGAATTCAACACAAAACTAGGTACATTTTAGTGAAAATATTTTGTTATCATATTAATTACTAAATTTTGTGTGTGTGTGTATATATATATATATATATATATATATATATATATATATATTGTGTGTGTGTGTACAAATTTTCAGTTAAAGTATATTTGTAAAGGACAATATGAAAAAAGACAGAAAAATCTTATCCAATGTGTTTCATCTTTTGAGGGACTTTATCAAGACAAATGTAAAGATTTTATTTTTTAATGAGTATTTATATTTTTTATGAGTCATGTTCTTTCAGGATGTAGGTGATCATGGATTTCAACTTGCTCCTATCCCTTGTTGCTCTTAATATTTTTCCTCTTGGTATCTCTCCCAGACTCCGCTTGCCCATCCACTTGCTCAAGTCCAACAAGTATGTCCTCTGCTGTTTTCCACTGTCTCTCTTTTCCTCTATCTCTCCTGTGAGTATTAGATTTTTCAAGCCCCCCTTCCTTGTATGTCCCAGAAACCTCAGCTGTCTCTTCCTGATGCTAAGTATAGGTTTCCTTTTTGTTTGTGTATTCTTTGAAACCTTGTCGTTGCTCACATGTTCAGTCCATGGTATTCTCATCATCCTTCTGTAGGACTATATTTCTGTTGCTTCGAGTCTCTCTTTCATCTTTGATATCTTCCAGCATTCTCTGCCATATAGGAGGACAGATATCACATAACAGTCAAGTACTCTTCTTGATTTCCAACAAAGTCTTCTTGTGTCTCAATATTCTGCTTAACTTTTGAAATTGGCTATGTCAATGTGCCTTCAGATCTCAGTGTCACACTTTCCATCCTCTGTCAGAACACTTCCCAAGGTATTTAAATTTCTATGGCAATATGCCTTCAGATCTCAATGTCACACTTTCCATCCTCTGTCAGAAGACTTTCCAGGTATTTAAATTTCTGCACCTGTTTGCTTTTAGTGTCCCTGACCTGTAGTTGGCATTTTGGGGGGCCTTTTTTACTGATGACCAAGCATTTGGTTTCCTTGAAGTTTTTTTCACCCTTTCTTCTCACTTTCCCTTGCTACCTTCTGTAGAAGATCCTGTATTTTAATTTCTGTGTCTGCTATCAGCACTGTGTCATCTGCGTATTTTATATTGTTCAGATTATAGCCATCAATGATGAATCCTGGCAGGACTTCTTGCTCTTGCAGTATTGTTTTACTATATATGTTAAATCGATCTAGTGAAAAGATACATCCTTGTCTTACACCCCTTTCCATTTTTGTGCATCTGCTGCATTTCCTGTCCATATGCAGGGGGTTTGCTGCAAGTATAGATTCTTGATAACTAATTGAATATGTTGAGGTTGCCGAGCATCTATAACAAGTCTTTCTGGCATACTTTGTCGAATGCCTTTGTATAGTCTATAAAACACAGGTACATGTCTTTCTGCAGTTGTATTGCTTTTTCTGATAACATTCTGAGCATGAATATCATGCTCCTTGTTCCAGTGTCTTTGACAATTCTGCACTGTTCTTGTCCTTTTTCTGCTGCATGTTCTGTTCATCAGAATCTCGATAATGAATTTTATGTTGCTCATTAAGCTGATTGTTTGATGAAGTTCACATTTCTTTGCATATAGGCAGTGCTATAAAAATTGGTCTGCTTAGGTCTTCCGGTATATCACCACTGTTGTAAATTTCATTTATTATTTCTATAATCCTGTTTACACCAAATTCGTCTATGACTGTCAGTATCTCTATTAGAATACCATCTGGTTCTGCTGTTTTTTTTTCTGCTCAATTTGACCAGTGCAACTTTCACTTTAGTTTCTAATATTTCTGGTCTGTTGGTATTTCTGTGTATTGCCGGCTGCTCTCTTGTCATGGAAGAGATCTCTGATATATTCGTCCTATCACTGAAGTATTTATTCTTTCTCTAATATAAAAATGTTATTGGTTTTTCACAATTTTTGGTGTAGGGTTTCTCATGAATATTCATCAAGTTAATGGAGGAGTTAAGCAAGTTCACAGACATAGGTTTATTATTTATTATATGTGTGTGTGTGTGTGTGTGTGTGTGTGTAGAGAGAGAGAGAGTGTATGAGAGATAGAGAAATTGCTACATATCAACTTGGTCATTTCAAACATTTTTAAATTAAAATTTTGTATTTTCTTTCATTTTAAGTATTGAATGAGTATTCTGAGTGGCACTATCAAAATTAAACTCCTTTTGCACTGCAATTCAGTTCTGCCTGTAGACAATAATATATACAGGGTGCGATGGATAAATTATCGCCAGTTTTTTTTTTTTTTTTTTTTTTTTTTTTTTTTTTTTTTTTTTTTTTTTTGTATTTTTTTTTTTTTTTTTTTTTTTGTGCGTATATGTTACTTTATTTTTGTTGACTGCACAGTATAGTAGGGTCAGTTGGGCACCCTTTTGGGGCAAAAAATAAAATAGCACCATGATGCAAGAAATATCTCCACCAATAATTTGGAAATGACATGCTGTACTGCATAGTATTTGTGTCGGATATTCGAATATGAACACTTTAGAGTGTTTGAGTGACAATCTGAGGACCATGCAGAGGATTCGGAAAGAGTTGGATGAGTCTAATAGTGATTATTAAGATGTTTGGTAATGGTGACATTATGTATGAATTCATCTTCACACAGGGCTTCATACTCAACACAGAGGCCTAAGTCAATTGTCTAGAGGAGGTAGTGCAGCCATGGATCAAGGGAATGGCTGCTGGAAGATCCTATGTCTGGCAACATGACTCTGTACTATGTCACACAAGCAAGTGAACTCAGTCATGAGTACAAACAATTTCTGTGACCACATTCATCTGGCCACCTAACGCCCCAGACTGCCACACTTTTGTTTTATGTTGAGTGAAACACAACAAAACACCTTGTAATACCAAAGATGAACTGAAGGGAAGTATTATGGTAGCATTCACCAACAAAGAGACTGTCCACAAGAGTTGCAGGAGATTCCAAAGTCGTCTGGAGTCTGTGGTATAAGCCAATGGTGTTTTTATTGAATAAATTTACTCTTTAGTATTTGAAGATACTTTTGTGTAATTTTGGTAAATATATCTGTTAAAATGAAATGTTATGCTTTCATTTTTGTGTAATTTATATAACAATTTATCCATAGCATATATATGTCACCCTTTAGCTCCACCATACAAACTGAGAAGTAAAGGCAACAAGAGGACTGAATGACCTGCATTGGTCTCGATCTAATATATAGGGCTGCAACCCGGAATGTTCACCACAAATGCCAACAAAGGCAACACACTGACTTATTGCAGCTTGTGCTATATGTTTTAGCTCTAGAATTGTCACTGTTATCCATTGCCTCTACTGAGGATTTTGTCTGGTTCCAAATCTAATGATGATGTCTTCTAGACTAGGTGATATGTAGTAAATGATACTTTGGTATAAATAATAGTAACCACATTGGTCCATGACAACAAAAGCTATGGAATGTGGTGTATGTTGTAAAATACTCTTGATTTTGATGGATTGAATACCCCCACCTCCATGGTAGTGAATTGGGATATAACTTAAGGCTATTTCCTTTTATATGCTAGCTGCTCTATTTTTTGCATCAGCTGTGAGTATCTAGTTTTTATATACTGCTAATATCTGTTCAGATTTCACTTTCCTGATATCTCTTGCTGTTGACTAAGAAAAACTTAAAGCAGTTGTCACCTTAGAGATAGTGCTCCATATTTCAGGCTCTAGCAGTCAAATGGCATTGAGTCCTGTCCATATTTCATGGCTGCCACAGCTACACAACTTTTTTGCTTATTACATGATACATAGATTATTCATCTGAGTCTGTTTCAATGAGTGAAATCATTCAGTAGATTGTTTTCTCTAATGTTTTGGTTACACATGCAAGTACTCAAAACAATTTAACACTATTTGTATAAACATATGATATAACTAAATTATATCTGTAAAAGAACTATGGATACAGACAAAAAAGAAACTTATCTTAGCTGACGTGTTTCATCCTCTGACAGAATTTATCAAGACAAATATGAGGAACATATTCATAACTAAAAGTAAAAATATTTTTTCAAAATTTTAAATTCAAAAGATGCTCATAAATATTTATCAAGTTAAATGAAAAGTCTAGGTAATTAGGGCGGATTCTAAGTGATATAATTAAGTGCATAATAAGCAAAACTAAGTAAATGATATTATTAATAACAATGAAAATAAACTAGATAAAGACATAATACTACCTACTAACTCCCTAACTTCTTCTGTTCAAAACAATTTATCCAATCTTAATAATATCAAAATAACTATAACCACATAAAAAATTGTGATAAATATGATCAGAATCATAAGTACTCATAACACTAATAATTCTGAAGCAGGCATATATAAAGTAAACTGTCACAACTGCTCTTCACAAGAAATTGGAGAAATGTCCAGAAATTTAACGAAATGTATCTCTGAACACAAAAAGTAGCTTATACACAACAATTTACCAAATGCATAAGTCATATATAGAAATAAATTTATCACACTTATTAAGAGAAAGTAACTTAGATGAAAAATTCTTGAGTGTTGCTATTAAATTTTATCAAAATATAAATTTGTGCCCTGGATTTTTTCAAATATCTCCAATCCTGAAAGTCCTTCCTAAATAAGATACATGACTATAAAAATGCTAAAAAAATATAAAATAAAACTGTTAAATTCATAACCTCCTGTTATTTAAAAATGTAATACATAAATTTATACCATACTAAAATGATCTAAAAATAAATTGAATATAAAAAAAATTTCAGCATCATTTACTTACTTTCGTTAATTAGACATTAAATTACATCAACAAGCATCTTCCATAATTTACCTAGACTCTCACTAACCTGATGAATATTTATGAGCTTCTCTTAAATTCAAAAATTTTGAGAAACTAACATCTTTCTTTTGTTTATAAATCCTTGTTGCAAAATAAAATCCCCATGTTAACCTTGATGAAGTCTGTCAGAGGATGAAACACATTGGCTTTTATATATATATATATATATATATATATATATAAATTTAGTGTATCGAGGCAGCAAATAATTTTCTAAACATATACTGTTAAATATAAGAGACAATGAATGTCTATTGAATGTTTATTATGTTTAATCATGAGCCGTTCTAAACGTCGTATTTTGGCTTTAATTTCAGTTGAAAATAAAGACAAAAATTCTCCAACATTTAGATAATTTTTTATTAATTTACTTCTAAGCTTTCAGCTCACATGAGCCATCTTCAGAGAGGTTATTTAGACTGTAATACAATAACATCCACCATCACCGACAATTTTATTTTGTGTTGACATAAAACTCCGCTAGGCAACGGCAATAGTTACCAGAAATAACAAATGCAGTTCTCAAATTTGCAATGTGGTTCTATGACGTCACACTGCGTGATAGCGTGAAATGACAACAAAACCATGTATTCAAATGCAATGTAACGTGTTATGTCCGGATTTAAAGGTGATTTTATTAAGTGTTGGTTGTTTAGATTTGATGTACATGGCTTCCAATATCTGATGGTTCCTCTTACTATGTGTATGAGTAAGGATCACCATATTGTGGACCAAAATCTGTCTGATATTACCTACATGTTTATGGTTTTCAGAGAAATGTTTAATTGTACTCTGATCAGAAAGATGACATGTAAGTCTACGGGAGAGCGTGGTCATAGTAAAACGAATATATGTACTGGGTTTTTCATTAGTATCAGAGATGCAATCTCTGAATGGGCATGTAAATTGGTACACTACATTGGTTTTTTGTAGAGAATTTAGGTTAGTGCTTGTAAGGTTATTAATAACCCTAATAACCTAATAACCCTACAAGCACTAAACTAATTTTTTTTTTTTTGCAGGTTTGAAGGTTGAACATTGCTAAAAAAATTTTTCATTCATAGAATTCTATAAAGATCAGCATAAATAGTAATCAGAAGGTGCAAATTCTGGTAGATGACTAAAAATTTTCCAGTTAAGCAAAACAATTTTTACTTGGTTATCAAAAAATATGCAGCTTCATGTTTCTTAATGAAACATTATGCCTTTTTCCCCAACAGATTTGGAACACTATTTTCCATTATGCTAAATTGAGAGCAGTACTTGTTTGAATCAATCATTTGATTTTTCCAAGATTTCTTTTGAAAGATTTCATTCCAATCTTATACACAGTATGACCTTTTTTATTTAAATTTTGAAGACCAGTCTTTGGTATAGTTAATAAGTTAATTTCTCTTGCATTCAACATTGTTATAAAGTGTCTATTTTTTCATTGACCATTACAATTTTATTTTAGTAATTACACACACAAATCCAGTTGAAAACTCTTTTTTTCTCTCTTTTTTTTTTTAATACTGATGTGGAAGCCATATATCAAAGCAACTAACATAACCAAGCTGGTGCAAATGATATTCAATGTTTTGAATAATTTGAGTATGTTGATTATTCTCAGTCACAGCTTTGATTTGATCACTATCAACTACCTCAAAAGTATTTTTCTACAAGAAATGACCAGTGCAAAATTTTGCAAACCATTTTTGGCATGTTTGATTATTCCTATGACCTTCTTCATGAACAGCAGAAATCTATTTTGTATTGTATTTTTATCTTTTATAAAAATATAACATGCCAAATGTTGCTTTTTTTTGTTTGTTTGTTAAAATCAAACAAAAATGATCAATTTCAAACAATACATACAAGGCAGCTGTCAAAATGCAACCAACAGAAAACTTTTCTTTTAATGAAGCTAATTGCTTATAATAACATTCAACAAACAAAAACAGAATTTTTTTAGTCTGGTTACCCTCTCTTTTCTACAAATATCTTCATAGCAACTGCTCTGATAAGATTTTTTTTTCTAGGGTGTCCTGGAATTAAAATAGCTAAATGCAACAACCACTTTTACACCAACAGTTTCTTGCACTTTACACCCATAGAACTCTCTGTTTACTTGCTTCCCTGGTAACTACAATCTTTAAAAATTTAAATGCAACATCAATCAGCATTTTCTGTTTTCTCTTTCAGTTTCACTCTATATAACTCCCTGAGCACAAATGGCATGCTTTTTTTTACTTTGGATGAAATGGTTAAAAAACAAAATAACAAAAAATATATATATATATAATTTACATGTGAAGATTTTATCAAATTATGAACTGAATCACAAAGTAGGAACAACATTTTCAAAAATCTCCCAGAACTCTGAATCCTCAACAAAGCATTTTGGTATTTCTCCTTCTCTACCTGATCTAATTTCTTAATTTTTAGTGTAGAAATGAACAAAAAAAGTAATGGTTAAAAATTTCTAGATATGAATGATTGTTAAACCAGCCTGTTTTTGTTATTTATTATAAACTTTTGAACAGATATGCTACTTAAATAGAAAGAGAGATATACGTTATTTTAATTTACAAAAGAAACCCAAAAGTTTGAAGGTGGAAATATTTCTGAAAATTTGAAAGCACAAAAAAAAAAAAACTAATTGTAAGTGAAAGCTATTTTTCTATCTTTCTCTTAGGACATTTTCATTTGTTTTATTTATTTTTCATTCTAATTTCACTTTACTCACTGACATGGGAAATTGACTTGAGCTCTCGTGTTTGTATTACATTAAATGATAACTTGGACTGGCTTATTGTTTCTCATTCCATGGAGGCCAAAAGCTATTTGCTGTATGTGTGTATTTCGAGTATTAAGCTCATTGATCTGATTTTTACACTTAACCTAAAGTGAGATTGATGCACATTGATGAAGTTTGAAAATCTTCAACTTTTAATCTTTATCTATTTTGGCATATCCAGGTCATGCAAACTAATTCTCATTTGTTAAATGCTACAGTTTGAAACTCTTGTAAAATAGATCATAGTATATTGACAACAGTACAGAATGGATCCATGTAGCATTTAGCATTTACAATCTGTTACATGAAGGTTTCCCAGTAGTTCAATCTGGATTGCTTTGCAAAAGAAAAACAAATCTTTTTATTTGATCTTTTGTATATCTTAAAGAAAGCTTTTAAAAAAAAAAAAAAAAAAAAAGGAAAAAATTCAGCTCTGTTTCTCTTGCTTTTTATATCTCAACAGGGATTTTTGTTTCTTATTTTCATCTATAAGATAAAAAAATAGAGCAGTTTTATTTGAAGAGTTTCTCCCTCTCATTTCATCCACTATTAGGAAAAGAATCAATACTCATTATCAACTGCCAGATCTTGAGACAATGTTGTTTTAATATTTTCATGGTGTGATGATATGAGGCAACACTTTCTTTGACTTTGAGTTGTCTTCCCACATACTTGTTTACAAATCATTTACCTCCTCTGAGAACAGACTAATGATGCCTTGAAATTAGTCACACATCAACAGCTACCATTGAGTGATGTGGCTTAGAGATAGTGCAATGACCTTGGTTAAAGCATTATTAAAAGTAGAAATGGTTATACAACATTTACTATTTAGGAAGGGGGATTCGTTTGAGTTTCAGAGTTGACATATTATTTGACTTTTTAAATATTTGAGAAAAAAATCACATTAACATCTGAAACCAAATGTAATGGGAACTTTTGCTCTAAATCTGTTTTTTACATTCTTGTGTACAGTGTGTAGAAGCTTTCCTGATATATTAGTTAAAATCAAAATTGAATATTTTTCAAAGCCATATAAGATTACTGTACAGCAATGAAACTATTTTGTTGGTGTTAAAAAAATTATGCAGTATTAAGGGAAAAAAGTATGAAGATTTTAATGTTACACATTGGACAAAGTTTTTTTCCTAAATGTGGGGGCATGTCATAACACTTAATCCTGAAAGCCAACAGCACAAAAATAACAAAGATGAGGACAATAATTCACATGTAAATAGAGTAAATGATAACTCCTCATCTCAGAAATTCAGACAGAAATTATGAGGAGAGATCTTGAAAAGTTCTTAGCATGAATCACTTCCCAAATTACCAAACCTGGAATTTTATATAAACTCATTACTTAAACAAGGAACTTTTCAGCACTCTCTCATATTAATCTAATGTTGTACATAACCACTCAGCATTTGCATATATATTAGACAGGAAATTCAAACTATAACATTTGTTTGCTTGCCTTGCCAAATGTATCACACATACAACCTTATCCCTCACTGATAACATGACTTGAGTTTTATGCACAACACAATTTTCAGGTGCTGAGGATAGAATAACTGTTACATAATTTACATTTTGATAAAAATATCTGGTTATCGCAATGTTGCCATAGTTATATAATATACTGGGATTACATTTTTTTTATTTTTAAAATTATATTTGGCATTTAAAATAAACGTGATTTGTATATATAAATGTAAAAAAAAAAACATTTTTAAAGTTGTAAATATTAATCTTTCCATATTAAACATAAAGAGAGATCTCTATTTCACTTCTATCTCTGACTCTTGCCATGTCATGCATCTTTGCCCTCTTGGCAACTCTGATCATGCTGTGGTTTCTGTTAATATCTCCTCCCACTATGAACCTTCAACTAGCAGAATATCTTACTGCTACCAAAGAGCAGACTGGGAGTTGTTCTACAATTTCCTGTGTGACATCTGTTGGAAGAAAGTTTTTAGTCTTCCCATTGAAGACTGTGCATCTGGGGTCTCTTCTTGGGTTAAAGTTGGCATCAAAACTTTCATCCCAGCCAAGAAGTTATGAGTTTAACCACATTCATCCCCCGGTTCTTCTATGCTTCCTTGGTCACTATTGCCCACGGGTATCACTTCTTCCGGCTTTATCGGAGACACACGTCTGACCATATGCACTTTTTTGCCTCTGCTTGTAATGAGTTCAAGAGGATCCTAAATGATGCTAAGCTGTTGTTTGCTGACAGAATAAAGCAGCATATAGCATCCTGCAAGTTCAGCTCCAAAGACTACTGGTGGCTCTGTAAAAATGTGTTAAATAACAGCAAGCCTTCAATCCCCACTTTAATCAATAAATTTGAGATCCTCACATCTTCAGAAAACAAGGTCAAGTACTTTGCTCGCAGATTCTCTGCCAACTCAACATTTGATTTTTCTGGGGTATCCGCACTTAACTTCCCACCTAGAACTGAGGCTCAACTGAGTGACGTTCACATTACCCCCTTTGAAATTATGCTAGAGACCTTGCTGGTCTCTAGCATAATTTCAATACTTGACCCCCATAAGGCAAGCCAAGGTGAAAAAATCCCAGTCATCATCTTGAAGAAATGTGCCCCTGAACTCTCCTCTGCCCTCTCCAAACTCTATAACTATTGCCTTTTTGCTTCTTGCTTTTTTGCCTGCTGAAAGTCCACCTCTGTGGTTCCTGTATTTAAGAACTCTGGAGAACCCTTGGACCCCCTCTAATTATCACCCTATCAGACTCCTACTGACTTTTGGCAATGTATTCAAGGCTATTATCAATGCTGAAGTGGTTCAACATGTCACAGTCCACAGCCTCTTCTCCAATAAACAGTATGGTTTCTGCTTCACCAGGTCTACTGCTGATATGCTAATGACCATTACAGAGTATATATACCAGGCTCTCGATAACAACAGCAAAGCTTGAGCTGTTGCCCTAGATATCTCCAAAGCATTTGACAGTCTGGCATGCTGGCCTTCTACACAAGCTGCAGGGCTATGATATAACTGGACACTAATCCAGTTGTGTAATTAAGGTAGTATTGAATGGGCATGCTTCTGGATACTATCATATGAATGTGAGTGTCCCTCAAAGCTCTGTTCTAGATCCTATGCTTTTTCTGATCTTCATCAACTATGTTCCTGATGTAACAATCAAAGCAAACCTCACTGCTGATCTTGAAAAAAAAAACCTTCATTCTGTGGTGGACTGCGGTAAGAAATGACTCAGATATTATAATACTTCCAAGACAAAGCTGCTCTCCTTTAACCACCATAGACATTCGCTTCCCCACCCCGCCCCAATCAGCAGAGATCAGGTTAGTCTTCCTTAAAGCTAAACACTGCGGTTCCTCAGCCTAACTCAACCAACCTCAAGTGGAATGACTACATCTGATTAATTTGATATATATATATATATATATATATATATATAATTTAAATGTTCAGATATAATTTTTTAAACTAAAAAAATTGTAATCATAGTATAATATATAACAACACCAACATCACAATATCCACAATTAAAATTCAAATTACATAAGTCAGTCTATATTCAGCACCTGAAGATTATTTTGTGCATGAAAGTCTGAGTTGGGTTATCAGTGAGGGATTATATATATATTTTATCAAGGCAGCAGATAATTTTCTAAACATATATTGTTAAATATAACAATGTATGTCTAGTATGCTTAATCATGAGCTGTTCTAAACATTGTATTTTGGCTTTAATTTCGGGTGAAAATGTAGACAAAAATTGTCCAATATTTGGATATTTTTTATTATACTGGTTCTAAGCTTTCAGCTCACATGAGCCATCTTCAGAGAGGTTACAGGGACATTAACATAAAGACATCCACCATCAAAGATGATATTGTCTTGTGTTGATATAAAACATTGCTATGCAACAATAAGTCACCAAATAGCAGATGCAGTTCGTAAATTTGTAATGCGGTTCTATGACGTCACACTGCGTGAGAGACTGAAATGTTAACAGAACCATATGTCTAAATGTAATGTATTGTGACCAGATTGAAATGTGATTTTAAGTGTGGGTTGCTTTGATTTAATGTAGATGGCCTCCAATATCTTAAGGTTCTTTTTACTGTGTGTATATGTGAGCATTATTGTGTTATTGACTAAAATCTGGCTAATATTACCTAGATGGTTATGTTTTTCTAAGAAATGTTGTTTAATGTTCAATTAATTATGATCAGAAAGGTGGCAGGTAAGTCTATGGGAGAGCGTGATTGTGGTAAAACCAATATATATAGTGGGTTTATTATTAGTACAAGTGATGCAATCTCTGAAAGGGCATGTAAATTGATACACTACATTGGTTTTCTGTAGAGGATTTAGTTGTGTGGTTGTAGGGTTTATTTGAGACTATGAGGTCAATTGTTTTAAATTTTTTATAATATATGATTAGCTTAATTTGATTATTATTATTATTTATATATACTTAACAGCTCTGTATCACCTTAAGCTCTTCTTTTTCATTAACACCAACACCATATATATATATATATATAGAGAGAGAGAGAGAGAGAGTAAATTTATTCAATAAAATCACCATTATTTTCAACCACAGCTTCCAAATGAGTTTGAAATTTTCTGTAACTCTTTTGGATGGTCTCCTTGTTTAAGATGGTTAATTCTGCTTTAATCCTTGCCTTCAGTTCATTTTTGGTATTACAAGATACTGCACATAATAATCAAGTGGGGTTGCAGTCTAGGGACCTAGGTGGTTAGATGTAAGGGATGATGTGATTGCAGAAATTGTCTGAAGGCAATGACTGGGTTCTCCTGTTGCCAGATATGGGGTCTTCCAGCAGCCACCCTCTTGACCCAGGGCAGCACTACTTTCTCAAGACACTTAATGTAGACCTTCATATTGCAAATGTTTGGAAATGAATCTAGGCATAACATTGCTAGCACAAGTGATCACTCCAAACACTTTTGTAATTACCATTAGACTCGTACAACTTTTTCTGAATCCTCTGCACTGCCCTCAGATTGGCATCCAAGCACACTAAAATGTTCATATTGGAACATCTGACATGAATGTTAAGCAGTACAGCATGTTGTTTCCAAATTTTTAGTAAAGTGAATTGTATCATGGTGCTCTTTTTCTCAGTGTCCAAATGACCCTACTATAGTGTGCAGTCAATAAACTCAAAAACAATATGCATGCACAAAATAAAAAAATATAAAATGGCAACAATTTAGCCTTCACAGTCTGTCTGTGTGTGTTTAATTTTCCCATTAAATGAAACTAGTCTTAAAAAAAAAAAAAATAGTGATTTAGCAAATTATTTGTATGTTAGCATAATATACTACAGTTAGTTAATTTTTCAAATACATCTCTAGAAAACTATTCACTTTAGCTCATTTTATGTATAGTTTGTTTATAAATTTATATATACATTTTCCTCTTTTGTGGTAATTATAATTTTATAAATACATGTGTAATGGAAGTTTTAAGTGTCATGAAATGACTTGTTGATGTTTGTATCGCTTTAAAATATTTATTCATGTTAATTTTCTGTTTTCTGCAGATGGCTTTTTTAGACTTGAAACCAAACATCCTACACAAGTTTCAAGGTAAAGAATCACTGGTTTTTCATTAGTGAATGTGTGATTGTATTACTAAAAAAAAAAGAATCTTGTAGTCAAATGCTTCTATATACTGTGGTGGTGGGGGTTCTCGCCACAATCCTTACTTTTCCCAAAATAATTAAAATAATTGAAAGAAGATATAGAAGACAATTAAATTATGAGAATACAAACTCACTTTTAAAGAATTCTTATCATTAGTGCACATCTTTTTAAAATTATGAAGTTAATAAACTGTTAAATATTATTTTCAATTTAATATGGCTTCCTTTTTGAAAACGCTCAAAATTAATAGTTAATCTAGTGAAGTTTTGAATTTTTTCACAGCAACCTGAACAATCATGTTTCTTCATATAGATTTTCTTAGGCATTTATAACCTAATTTAATGTCAAAGTTAATTAAAGTTTCTATCATTAATAATGATATGACCTTCACACACACACACACACACATATATATATATATATATATATATATATATATATATATATATATATTGTTTCTTATTTCATATGCACAGTGATGTGTAACTTGTAATTCTTGGTTGGGTCATCTAGTTTTCAGGACCATAGCAGGATATCTTTTAGTGAGGAAGAACCAACTTTATTCCAGTTGTTAAATTAGGCAAAAGAAGAATAAATATTTTCGGTTAACAGGAATATATGTAGCTGGCAGAGGGATCAGAGAATGCCTGTCAAAATGGAATATGTATTCTGATGAGCATTTTCAAGAAATTATGAAATTTCATAAAGAAATTTAGCTGCTTTATGTCAGCAATCTTTGTCATTCTATTTTAATCTTTAAAATGACACATATTGCACAAATATTAGTTTAATAAAAATAGTTTTTTTTTTTTTAAATTTTCTTCTTGAATTCTAGGACATCACAAAAGTATTTTTTTTAATAATTCTTGGGTAAAGTTATGAAGTTATACCATAAAATGTAGCTCATATCTGGAAAATAAAAATGTAATTAAACTTAATCAATTATAGGCTGCTTTTAAATCTTAATTTGTTATTTTAAGTTCTAGAATCTACTTGGGTTGAAATTGTAATACATAAAATTTGATAATTGTTAATGCTAACAAAACCACTAAATCACTTTTTAACACATATTCAGATGCAACAAAAGATAAATTAAGAGCTAAATGCTTGTGTTAACTATTTAAATTGTTCAAACTGTTGTGCTCATCTTTATTGCCACGTGCAAGTGTTCAGTTCAAAATTCCAAGAAATATTACTTGAAGAAAGTCAGAATGTGCAATGGCTGAAAGGTCATGAATATGGCAATAAAGATGTGAAATTAAAACAATATACCCCAGTGAACTAAATAAAGGGTTCGGCTTAAAATTCTAAGAAATATCACCTGCAGATGCAGACCTGAGTGTACATTGTACATAAGGCAATAAAGATGAGGACACCAGTTTAAATAATGTCAATAGTTACAATACCTCATTTCAGAAATATAGACAGAAGCTTGTATCAATCCTGACAAATCATTTAGTTATAATATTCAGTTTGGGTCTATTTTTGTTATTCAATGAGTGTAGATATACACTCTGAATTTTCTTTTCTACTAGATTAAAGTACAAAGGGTTATGTTCTTTGATTTTCTTTTTATCATCTTCATTGTAACTCCTATTTTAGCTGTTGTACTCTCCAGCTATCTGCTGGAAAGGGTTCACTAAAAAATTCCACCATCTGGGTACAAGCTTTCTCCACCTCCGAGTTGTATGATATGATGTCACAATCAGAGACGTTTTTGGTTATAAGATTTTCCAGAAAAAAAGAATTTACTATTAAGCTTCCTTAAGTGCTTCACTCTTGTTTTTTGAATCACTTGTCAATCTCATGAGATGGTTGACAACCAAGGCTCAAGAATCTAGTTTGTCATATTATTACTTATATTTAAAGTTATGGATTGTCCAAGAGACATAGGCTTCATTGGTTATGGCATGTTTGATTTTTCTGAATAGATGAGTTCAATCCCTCAGTCAGTCAGTGCTGATAAGTCATAGACTCTTGTTCAATGAAAGAAGTGAGAAAGTGACACATGAACATAAATAGACTAGAGAATTAACTGATATGAGTTTTTTTTTTTTTTAATCATTTCACCCCAAGCAAGGCATTCCACTGCCACTATTACTTGGGGCTACATGGGGGAAGGTAAATAGAAAGAGTGGTTAGATATAGGAAATGTCAGAAGAGGGGTGATAAATAGTTGGGTGGGTGGGAAGAGTGTTTGAAAGAATGGAAGGAGTTAGTTTGTTAGGAGGTGTCTATTGACCTTACATTTAAACTCCTGGAGTTATCTTGTAGGGATAAGAAATTAAGAACAAAAACATTTTGGAAAAACCCAAATAAGAAAATTTCACAAGTCAGTGTGAAAATCTAATTCTGAATGCTGATTGGACTAAAAACAACAAATTTATTAAATGATGTATTTTCATGCCTAGATATGAAAAGGCTTGACTATAAAAACCACCACCTAACAGCTAACCTGTCAAAGTCAGTGGACACACATGGGAACCACACAAGTTTCATTCAACCTCTTTTTCCAATTCTCTTTTCTTCTTTTTCACTCCAAGCCAGAACAAATGGACACATTAAATACAACCTCTTTATTCATTTTGCCTTCTCTTTCTCTCAACCTAAAAAGAGGGAGGAACAAAGACTTTACATTCTGCTACTACACAACCGATGAACTCTAAACTTCAGTGGACATTTTAAATACCTACATTCCTCTACAACTACAAAACTGCATGCATTTTCTCAATTAACATTTTTTCTCTCACAAATATATTAGTGTTCAGTTAACAGAATTTCGCTTATATTTTTCTTCTTACACTTTTGTCATTCTGTAAATAAATTTTTGCTTTGATGTACACACAAAATATTTTATCCTTTCACATTTCAACAACCAACCTTCTGATAACGATTAAAACCTTATAATTCTGATGATGATAATTCTGGATAAATCTTGTAAGCTGTAGGGAGTTCGGTTATGTCTGACACAAGACCGAACCAAAGAAACAATAACCAGCCCCCTACAATACAATCTCTTAAGCATCAGAAATGGAAGGATAATTATCTATTCATGTGGATTGAATGAAAGGTTTGATTCAAAATTCTGAGAATTTGTCAACAAAGGAAATGGCTGTCTTGAAAAAGAATGTTTTTTGTTCTATCTGTTGAAAAAGAAAATCAAAATCAAGATTGAAGCAACTTTAGTAGGCCTCGAAATATTGTTATTATTTGTGTTTTCCTAACAGTCTCGATTAATTACGACTTTTCTTACCCCAAAGACAAATCACATGATTGTTTTGGCTCTCTTTAGATGAAAATGTAGTCGTATATTATAAGTTGTGATGTGAACTTTTTACACTTGGAATTATGATTTCAGACTTAGTTTTTTGGGCCTGAACCTTTCTGTTGATATTTACCTCAGTACATCACACAGCTGAAGAAGCCTAGAGAGTACAATAGGACAACCAAGACATGCATGCTGATCTGAATAGCATCTAAAATATTCTAACATGAAGTGTTCACAATAAATCAAGGTAAAAATGTTTTCTTTTGAATGACATTGAATCATTTTTGTAATACAATGTTTACTTCAAGAACAAAACCTCACTTTATCTCCAGGGTGCCCAGTAAAAAGCAGCAAATTTATTTTTTGAGAAAATACAGCAGCTCTAATTGATCTATCTCAGTGGCCCTCTAAAAGTCCAAATCTGAATGTTATGGATTACTGTATGTAGATTATACTCCTAACTAACTTGCAAAACCCTCATCATGACATCGTCTATATTGAATTCATTGAAGTTGAACTTTAGTAAAGCTTGGAATGAAATTCCTCCTTGACACTATCTGCAAAGATACTGCCTCCTGGTTAACCACCATGCTTATAACTTTTGTGTTGAACATTCAGACAAACATTTCAAACATCTATGATGATTGTTCAGTTTGTGCATGAATCATGATAGCTAAATAAATTTATTTCTGAATTTCCCCCTTTTTTACTGGGCACCCTGAAGATTCTTCCTGATTAACTTTGAGCAAGATCTGACATTTGTGAATGTTTCTGACATTTCAGAGAGTTGAAACAAAAAGATGTGAGTAAGACTTATGGTAATCTTTATAAAAAATAATTATTTTAATAGTGGCAAATAGAAGTTCATAAGTCATAAAATCATAATAACAACAAGTCCTGCATGTAATTTTAATTATCTAAGATTGTAATATGTGTAAAGAGTGACAACAGCTTCATGTGAGGCATTAAAAAAATTGTTTTTCTAATGCAATTGTGTTTTTATTATAAAAACACTTCTGCATTATAAAGATTATTCATTATAAAGTTGTACATCTATTTGGTTTTTATATAAGCTGATGAAAAGTTTTTTTTATCTTAATCTGATTTTTCAGTCAGTGGGTTTGTTTTTTTGTCACGCTGAGAATTTTTTTCCCTCTCTTTCATAGATAATTCATCATATTCATGTTGAGTAAGAGTGATACCTTTTCACTAAGCTGCAAAATAAAAAGGATGCAAAATAAAGAAAATGTTTAGCTTAAAGAACTGGAAAATAAGTCCACAAACAATAAAAAAAACAAACTGTAAAAGTCATGGAAAGTGTGTGTGTTTGAGTGTAGGTGATGACAGCTATTAATCTAAATTCTAATGAATATATCTCTAACTTTGTTAACCTCTTATTAAATTGGATATAATATTATTGATAATACAAAGTTAGCAACACATTTTACTACAATACAGTTATCCTTTAACTATAAAGTTTAATGTTTCAGTGAACATTCCAAAGAACAAATAATGTTCAAAAAATATAAAGCTTGTTAACTGAAAAGGAGTGAGATTAGTATTTGAAAGGTGATAGATGAAAAGAGTCGGTGTTGAAAATATTTACTTACTTAGGTTTAGAAGTAGTAAGTAGGCTGGAACAGAACGGAAATTCACTTTTTTTTTTTTTTTACAGCATTCCTTTGTTCTTTTGTAGTAGAAGTTTTTTTTTTTGTAAGTTGTAGAAATAAATTTGTCATTAATGTTCTGAAAGGCCAACTGCTAAGTTGAGTTACATTTGCATCCTTCTATGTCAAAGTCTCTCTTTTTTTTATACTGTCTGTTGTCAGCACTTTGTATCTTTTATATGCCTGTTTATTTTCTTTCACCAGCTCTTGAATTTCTTTTTCTCTAATTTCCAAAAAGCGTTGCTTCTCAGTGGTTGAATATTTATTTCTAATATAGACTCAAGAATTTCTTTCTTTCTCTAGTTTACCTAAGATAAGGCCTCTTGTTGGTTGAATATTTATTTCACACCTGATTATGAATTTCTTTTTTTGAACTGGTGATTTCACTAGTCAAGCTAGGAAAGTTTTTTATAACTTTTGCTTTCTACAATAGTCATATGGTAAAAAATAAATTTTTCTTCATACAGTATGTATATTTTTTTTTTCTTTTAGCTTAAAATATTTTGAGGTTTTCTAATCATGGAAAAGAAAATGAAGACAGCCAACTGGGAATTTTAGCCAAGGTATAGCTAACAGACATTTCATTAAGTCATTAAATAATGAAGACTGTTGATGCAAGTAGAATAATATGAGTGTGATGATATCTATAATTCTGCTATAAAGATCTTAATGGTTCAAGGTTAACACTAGAGAGGAAAACCATAGCTAACTTAAAGCATACTAGTAATGTATTTTTGATCACCAGTAGCACAAGCTCAGAATGCTAAACTTAATTATTGCTGAGATTGGAAAATTTGTGAACTTTTAGTTAAGGAAGCTGGAGCGAGTACATTTTTGCTGGCTACAACACTGGCTTCAACTTCTGTAAATTATCTGGCTCCACAGCTCAACTCAAAAGTTGCAGAAGGCTTCACACTATGGTCCAGGAGGCTGCATGCGGCCTTAAGGCTGTAAATTTCCCGCTCTTGTAATGGCGCTTTTGTGCCAAGTTAATATGTTCCTTGTAATGTAGAATTTGGCTGTTTTCTAATTAATTTATATTTATAGAATTCTGGAAATTCATCTTGTCTTCTTCTCCAAAGTAATCTGTTTCTCAGTGTTATGTGTGCACAGTTGTCTTTGTGCTTATTTCAGTTGTAAATGTATTGTGTAAATTATTCAGTGTATCTAATATGTAATCATTTATAGAGGGGTATATACATATGTATATGTATGTATAGTGCGTGTGTGTGTGCGTGTATTATAAACACTTTGTATATATGTAGTATATGTGTTAACACACATAAGCAAGCATACTATTCTGATATAATAGGTTATATGTAACAAAAGCATGTGATCTTTACTGCTTGTTAAAAGCATTCTGTCTGTTATTTAACAGTAACAGTTATTTCTTCTGTATATGTATAAGAAAGGTGTTCACAAATTAAAGATAGATGTCCAAAGATCACAGGTTGTAGAAAGAGTCTCAAACCTTATAACCCTAAGTGAATTATGTCCCTCAGTGTAAATGCCATTGGTCAGTTTGTGGGGCAAATTGCCAATGATTGGACAGCCAATATCCCAGTCAGCCAATAACTCAAACCAAGTTGTAATTCTCTTGATGAATTCCAAGGAGATGAAATGATAACATAATCTTCACTTTTGTACAGTTGATGGAATATGGGTTTGGGAGTAATTACTCTCATTTGTATTGAACTTCTGTAGATTGAACTTACAGGATAGTGAAGGTAGCTTGATACCATTATCTGAACTCTTATTAGGTCCTCTATTAAGTTTGTCAGAAACTTTTGATATATATATATATATAATCCACATTTTAGAATAAAACATTTCTAGACCTTACTTTTTCATTTTTTTTCTTCGTGCACCCCTGAAGCGTGAATCACTTATTCTGTTATTCAATTTTGTTATTGTTATAAGTAGTAAAAATTGTTATGTAGTAAAAATAGGTCTCTATAACAAAAGCACTTGAAAATATTTTCACTTTTTAAATTAAAAAAAAAATTGTAACTAGTGCACTCTATGCACTGTAACTGCTGCTATTACTACTTTTTTCTTTTTTTCTTCTTTTCCTTCTTATTCTTCTTAATTTTTTTCTCTTGTGTACAAGGCCATAATTTTAACAACCTTCATTTAATGTTAAATAACATTTTCTTAAATTTTCATAACACATTTAAGGCTGATGAAACAATGATATGCTAATTTTCAAATACTGTAAAATTAATGAAAATGACTTCTTATATTACTTGTCTGAGACCTAATCCAAATAAGAGCTGTTATATCCAAGTTCAGCAACTCTCATTTGAAAACTGAAAAATTCTGAAATTATTCTTTTAAATACATCCAAGGATGGACAATTCCAAGAGGCTTTTCAATTGTTCCTTATACACAATCTAAACAAAAATCTTACAAGAAAAAAAAAAGTAAAGACCAAATGTTTTACTTTGAGAGATTCACATGGTTCTAATGCAGCATATTTGTATAAGCACATGTATCTTTGTTTGAATTAAGGAACTTTTATTTTAATGTCTGATTCCCCCACCCCACCCCAATGAACTGAGATATACACTATGTATTAACAAATTTTATATTTTGATGGAATGTAACACCATTGTACCAAATATTAACTTTTATAAAAACAGGGTAACCAGGCATTGTTAAGGACAAAATATCTTAAGTTAACTTCTATTTGCAATAAATTTTTTTTATCAATAAGAATGTAGAATATTTTTGTGAACATAATGTAAGTGAACAAAAGATGTTATCTTTTATTAAAAAGATATGAATAGATACCATAAATTTAAGAATTGAAATAACTTCATTACTTGTTAATGAGAACAAAAAATAAGATTATTTTTCTATTAACTTGATTACGTATTGACCCATTAACTGCAGTTGGAATTTCTGTCACTTCCATTTATACCAGAGAACTGCAATGTTTGAAATTCTTTTCATTAATACTTAATAACTAAAAATTAATTTGCTCTATTAAAGTTTCACTTGTTTCTGTTTTTATAATATTCAACTTAATTGCAGTAATTCCCAATCATCATACTAACTTAGAACATTGTAATTTTAATTACTAGAATTTTTTTGCAATACACTAACACCTATTGAAATATTCAGTATTTAGTATTGTTGGAATTTATTGCTAATGTTTTTGTAGAAATTTATAAACTTTACGTTTCATTCAGTTTTGCAGATTGATGAAATTTGAATAAGCTGATTTGTTTAGAAAAATACTTTGACAAAAAACCATACTTCATGGTGTAATAATTTCTTTAATTTTACTGGACTTCATAGTAAACAATATTTTTTAAGAAAATTATTTTCCTTTTTAAAAGCAAAGAATAAATTCTTAAGATTTCTTACTCTTGAGCATGCAACATACAAATGGGCATGTGTAAATATTTCTTTTTGGAGCCAAATTCCAATTGTGATTTGTTTATAGTTTTTACAAACACTAAGTGAATTGGAAACTGGATTCTTATATATGTGTGTGTGTGTGTGTAAGCACTTAAAGAAAAGATATGCAAAAAACGATATTGCATTTGTATTAAGTATGTATTTTAATAATTGTTTTTAAAATAGTGGAAGTATTTTGTATGTTAAATAATAAAACTTTTAATTCTCCCAAAGCATTGAAAATTTATTGTACTAAGCTATAAAACTTAGTAAAACCAACTGTACTTTGTACCCCCTTACCTGTTTGCTCTTCTCCCAAAAACTTGGTTTCAATTGGTCAATGTGTGGCTATTTAAAAGGTTAGGATGGATGGACTAACAGAAGTCATAGAATTTTATATATAAATGACAAGAAAAATTTGAAATGAGAAAATTATTTTATTCGGATTTATTTTTCTATGTAAATTGATGTGTAATCTTTGTAAAATATTCCATTTTTGTTTGTTTTTTTTGTTTTGTTTTGTTTTTTGAGAATTTTACTAGACTCTTTACACATGCACACACACACATATACATAGAATACAAATTTTGTTAGTTATCTATTTTAATGTCTTTCATTTGAGACTGAATTAATATAAGATTTAGATTTCTCTTGTTATATCTGCTTATTTCAGGGTTTCTATTTTGATCATTTTAGATTTTAAATCACTTTCCAAATCACTTTTCAAATCTCTTTTTGAATAGACCTGCAAGGTTAATATTAATAATATTTAGAGATGCAGAACCTTTCAAGTACTTGTCTCCAGTCGAAGGGCTGTTCTGAAATTAAACATCTATTGAGTAAAAATATAAAAATAGCTCTTATATAATTCTGGATGAACTTCAATTCATAGTGTTATAGGTTTATATAAACGTTAATAAATATAAATATTTGGAGCATTTCCCATTTTTCCAATTTTGATACTGATCAGAGGTAACTTAATCGATATACAGCGTTTTAGTTTATAATCCAACTTGCTATCTTTTGATATTCAGCTAGATAGTAGGCAGAATACATCTTTACTTACTATTGTTAGATGTAATACCAGGTACCACTAAGATTTGCTAAAATTGTGTATGCATGATGAGAAAAAGTACCTAACAAATACCTGCAAAGTTTTTGTCATTATTAAGAAAAAAGACAAAAGGATCTTTTGCTTATTAAATTATACTTTTTTATCCTTTTTAGAACCTTGAAAATTTTGGGCAAAAATTTTTTTTTTTTTTTTTGCATCAGTGGGTGATAATAAATGTGTATTGGAAATTTAAGCCTCCTTTTGCAGGGAAAAATACATTAGTTTGGAAATTCTTTCAAAATACAAATAATTGTCAGATTTTAATGAAACATTCAAGACTTATTCATAAATGAGTAAAATTATTTTAGAAATATTCTTTAAGAAAATCTTGGTAAATGTATTTTTTTTTTTTTTTTTTTTTTTTTTTTTTTTTTTACATTGGCTGCTGGTCCCAAGTTTACAAAAATTCCAAAAATTCATGTTTGTAGTGTTTAATGTTAATATTATTTATTAGCACAGAATTTAAATCAACTTTTATTTTGCCAAACAGGCTTCCTAGTTAAAAGTAAGGCATTATTTAATTAGAAAAGCTTTTCATTGCTTTTATGAATAAGATATATTATGGACATTATTGTCTTAATGTTTTATTTTTATCAATAATGAATTTTCACAAGAATTGTTTTTATTTTGTTTATTTTAATTATAATTTATAAAGTTTTAAATCTCTTAAAATTCTGTATTAATTTGTCGAGCTCAAGTGATATTGTTATTAAATAGAAATTATATTTACTAATAATGGAAAAGTTTACAATTCAGCAACCTTCAAATGACAATTTTTGTGAATATGGACTTTCATATGTGACATTATTAGAAAATAAGAGCGGTAACTATAGTAAATTTATTGATAGTTTTCTAACATTTCCTCTTCATAAAGCAGAAAGTACCTAAAATTCAATGAAATATTAGAATGTTTAAAATGTTTTTAATTTTTAAAATCACCGGTTAGTTAAAAATATTTCCTGTTACCTAAATCTTGCAGTTGTCAAGTTATCAAAAAATGTCAACACCTTGTAAAAACACCCGATTTTCATGTTAAAAATAAATGCTTTTCTGTGATATTTTAAACTGAAAGTAATATTTGTTTTAATTCAGATTAAAATTTAAATCATTTAATCTTACTCAAATAAAATTTCAGAAAGGTATATATTATGTTTGAAAGATTATTTTAATAAAAAAAAATTCTGTTGTGTTGATAGCTTTGTCAGTATGACCGATTTTAGCAGTTTTTTGTTTTTTTTTAAATACACCAAATTATTTTGCTTATTGGAAATATATTAAATTTAATTGGAGTAGATAGTACAATTGGAGTAGATACTATCGCCCGGTTTCACACTCCACCCACTTCTTTTGAACAGGAGTAGAGGTGATCGCCTTGTTTCTTGTTTAGGAAGGGTTTCCCAGTTCATCTCCCTTCTCCTTCAGTCTTAGTGTTAATTCAGCTGGAAGCTCTTTGCAGTTATTGAGTATGGTGGCAATTTCTCTTCATTTTGAGGGTACTGGGTTGGCAGTTTCCTGGTTGTTGCTTCCGACTGGCAGTTAGGAGTCCGAATTCTTGCGTAGTGTCTTGAGAGGCGGCTCTGATCAACAGTCGAATAATATCGGGGTTCCTATAGTGCCATATCGTGCATAGATGGGCGTCCTTGCATGAACCACCGGTGGGCAAAACCGAGACCACATTATGTTGCAGGCTGCACCAGTCCCCATCCTTCACATGCTGCAAACAGTGACCGACTGATTCTACTCAAGACCTCTCTAACTAAATCACTATGAAAACAAGCAAACAAAATAGCAAAACTAAACCAGCTAGTCAGAAAATGCCCAAACCTGCCTGCGTCTCCTTCACAAACATACAAGGTATCCGCACTAACTTTTACAGTGTAGAATCATTCCTTCAAACTAACTCACCTAATATCTTAGCCCTATGTGAAACTAACCTTGACCCTTCTATCCCCTCTTCTGAGTTTTACGTTACTGGTTACCTTCCTCTCTTCAGGAAGGACTCCAATGTCCATATGCATGGGCTTGGTGTTTATGTCAGCGAACACCTCCCTCTAGCTAGGGTGACATCTCTTGAATTCCTGGATCATTCTTTCATGTGCTTCTGTCTCTCACTTCTAAGCTTGGTTAGCTATTTCTTCTTTCTCTACCGCTCCCCCTCCCCCTTCTCCTCTGACTGTTCGGTACTTGATAGCATCTCTAACAATATCGACAAGGCCATTTCTTCTCATTCATCTGCCCATATATTTGTGTTTGGTGACACTAAGTGGCTGGAAAACTCTGTCACCGACCTTGCTGGTGTCCACACCATGAATTTTTCAATCACCCAGTCCTTTACGCAAGTGGTGGACTTCTCCACGCGTTTCTACAATAACCTTAATGGATGAGACTCACTACTAGGCCTCTGCTTCACTTCCATCCCAGACTCTTGCACTACCAGGCAGTTCTTCCCTCTCAGAAACTCTGACCATGCCGTAGTTTCCGTCAACATCTCATTCCACTTCCACTCTACCCAAGTAACCCAGAACAGCAGAATATCCTACTGCTACCAAAGAGCAGACTGGGATTCATTCCGAGACTTCCTGTTTGACGTCCCTTGGAACGTTTTTCGTCTTCTCGTCGAAGACTGTGCATCCGAGGTCTCCTCTTGGGTTAAGGCTGGCATCGATGCTTTCATCCCTGCCAGGAAATTTCAGCTTAAATCTCATTCGTCTCCCTGGTTCTTGCCTGCTTGCTCAGCCGCCATTGCCCACCGGAATCATTTCTTCGGGCTCTATCGAAGCTATGCGTCCGACTAAAACAGGCACCTTTTCACCTCAGCTCATAATAAGTATAAAAAGATACTCATTGAAGCTAAGATGTTGTTTGCTGCCAGAATGAAGCAATGCATAGCATCCTGTAAGTTCGACGCCAAAGAATACTGGCGACTCTGTAAAAGCATGCTTAACAAGAGTAAGACCCCAATATCCTCCCCCCATATCAATGAATTTGAGGTCCTCACCTCATCAGCAGACAAGGCTGAATGCTTTGTTTGCAGATTCTCGACCTATTCGAGACTGGATTCGTTTGGAGTTTCTACACCCGACTTCCCACCCATAACTGAAGCTGAACTGAATGACGTCCACATTACACCCTCTAACATAATCTCAAAACTTGACCCTCACAAAGCGAGCGGAGTCTTGAAGAAATGTGCCCCTGAACTTTCCTCTGTCCTTTCTAAGCTCTACAACTTCTGCCTATCTGCTTCCTCCTTTCCTGCCTGTTGGAAGTCTTCCTCTGTAGTTCCTATATTTAAGAATACTGGAGAACCCTCGAACCCCACAAATTACCGCCCTATCAGCTTTCTTCC
Source organism: Ascarosepion bandense (assembly GCA_037127315.1). Taxonomy (NCBI): domain Eukaryota; kingdom Metazoa; phylum Mollusca; class Cephalopoda; order Sepiida; family Sepiidae; genus Ascarosepion; species Ascarosepion bandense. The sequence goes on from JBBBDQ010001389.1 coordinate 3,789,170, forward strand.
TATCTTTGGCAAAGTGTTTGAAGCCATTATCAACACCGAGGTGGTTCAGCATCTCACAGTCCACAAACAGTATGGTTTCCGCTTCACCAGGTTTACTGCTGATATGCTAACGACTAGTTTTATATATATATTTATATATATCAAATAGACACAGAATTATAAGCAAGTTAAAGCTAAGTGACACGAAAAGATCAGTTGGCTGGTATTTTGGTAGCATGCTAATGTTCATGATCCATTATCTCCATGGGATGGTGGTTTGCTCAGTTTGCAGCTTGCCAAATTCGGACTGCCTGTCTCTTGCAATATCTCAGGCACAAATCACTTTTTTCGTGGCAGGCTATTTCGGCTTGACCATATTGTTCAATTGCTGGTCCCAGTCTCTGGTAACGTTTTCAACACCATTTTTATTAAAAAGGCACAAAACCGGGGTGTTGAAAGTGGGCATGGGATTTCTATTTCCTACTCTCTATGTACATCTTACCATCTCAAAATGTAAGTAATATCATTTAAGCATTTCGACTGAGTTTTCTGCCCTTCCAATAGAAGGGGAGAAAACTTAATCTCTGTTGTTATCTGCCTGTTCCTACCAGCTATCCTGAGAGGCAATAAACAGGAAATTCTCAAGGTCTAATTTTGACCTAGAATCACAAGTTGACAAAACCCAGATGGCAATATTATGACTATACTTTTAGGTAACTAGTTTTGATAAATTCGCTTACTTCTTTTGACAAAAGCAATTGTATTCTTTGTATTTTTCAATTTTATCTTCACAAGAAATATCAGGAAACCATTGAAGCCCTGAATCCATACTGACAGTATTAAACTTACTGAATTAGATATCACTCACTGAGTTCTCCTCATTTTACAGCTGAAATGTCTAGATGTAACCATAAGTTCTATGCTAACAGTTTCTTCTATCACACTTCTGGCTTTTTGCTTCTTCAGGGTTCTATTTTCTTAACTTTGATTTTCAAAAATTGAAATATAATGCCAATCATTTTTTTCTGTTTTCTTAATTCTTGTTCTTTTATTATTCTCTCTCCTTAATAGTTTTTCTACCCTCCTCCCAATTACTCTCTAACATTCAGTATCCCCTTGCATCTTAGTGGCTTTATTGCTTTGGATGAAATGATAAAGAAAAAAAAACAATTTTTATATAGAATATATAATCATCATTTATAATCCTCAATATGCCCTTAAATGCCCACTACTTTGATTTAAAAAAAAAATCATAAATAATTGGATAATTAAATTCACTTGACAATATATTGTAGAAAGCTCCTTTTTAAAAACGTCTGTTATATAAATCAGTGCTGCACTAGAGTAATGGGTAATTTCCCCCAACTGCAACATTGTTTGTCTTAACCATGAGGATTAATGAATGTGAATTAGTTGATTATAAATGATCAACTTTAAAATATTGATTTGTTATTCTCTCTCTTACTAGTGTGTGTGTGTGAAACCTATCCATCTGTTGCTGGCAGAAAGCAATATCTCTGTAAATAGTCAGGCCACTTGATCTTTTGTGATGGCAATTAACAGTCACTTAAGGGCATTTGCTGTCAGGCCTGTTTGTGACACTGTCTACTACAAGGTGATAAATCACCCCCAGCAGGGTTTCTGCTTCTCTGCTTCCTCCCTCAATCTCCCATCCCCTCTTTCCTAGTGTCCTTGCTCTTCAGTATGCTAGAGTGCCCCTTGAACATAGCCACATTATCTCTTACTTTGATCTCTGTTTCCCTTTGCAGCTTATGTTATTGTTTTACATATTGGTTACTTTCAATTATTTATTTTAGATTAAATCTTTCTCTGCAGGTATCACTCACTTTTTCCCCTCTTTTGTTATATTTACATTTGTCTGTCTATAAAGTTAGAGAAACAATAAATCCATTCTGAATTGTACACACACACACACACACACACACACACACACACACACACACAGTTGACTAAAGTCTTCGTACAATTTGGATATGTAGCAACTTTCCTATATATCTGATAGATTCTCTTCCTTGTGTTGATAAAATATTAGTTTACTAAAGAAAACTTTGTTCTCTAAAAACATAACTTGAGAACAATCGCCAAATTGTGGTCAGTGAACTTTAAAAACCTTGTATTCAGTTCTGTTTTACAAAAGATAGATATGACAGTAAATAGGTTGTATCTTCAATAATTTACTTTCACTTGGATTATCTGTAATGTGTTTAGAGGAGATGTTTTTTATAAATAAAAAAAATATTGTCACCTGTATATATAATTTAAAATTAAACCAACCAGCTTTTGGGGAATTGAAAAAAAAAAAGAAAAAAAAAGTGTTCCAGATACTTGATTCAGAAGTAAAGGGAAATTTTTCTTTCACGTGTTTTCTATACATATTAGCCTATGCATTGTGAAGTATATCTATAAAAAGAATTTGTCATAATACAAATGAAAACTTAAAATTATTTGTTCAATTTGTAAACTGTTCTTTGTGCTTCAATCACTAAGCAACTATATCAGATACATGGTGCGATGGATAAATTGTCATCTAAATTATGTCAAAATGAAAATAACAATGACATCTCATTTTAACAGATACACAGTAGTGGCCATAATATAAGGAACAGAAACAACAAAGACAAATATGTGTATTACTTAAAAGTAATGCATGATTAGCAATGAAATTTTTTCTGAATAAAGATTAGTGGGTAATGCATGAATATTATACAAAGTTACAAAAATTTACATAATAGTTCTTTTTTAAAACAAAGGTTAAATGAAACAAAGGAAATAAGCTACTGGACAAAAGTTAAGGAACAATGTTGTTAATACTTGATTGTGAACAAAATATCAACAAAATTTTAATATTTGGTAAACATCCCCTTATTTTCAATGATTTCTCTACATCGTTAACCACATGATCTAATTAATTTCTTACAAAAACAGCAGTAATTCCCTCCCAAGTAATCTTTCAATAACTCCCATAGGTGATCCTCGTTTTTCAGGTTTCTTTTCTGAGCCCTTTCTCCAATTCTCTTCCAGATATTTTCTATTGGATTCAAGTCAGGGCTCTGGGCTGACCACTTCATTAGGGCAATTCTTTCTTCTTCAAATAAAGCCATAACATTCTGAGCCTTGTGGTAAGGTGCATTGTCCTGCATGAAAATAGGAGATTCATAAAGATTATGGTGTAATCTTGGTAATACATGCTGCTGAAAAAGACTTTTATAAATCTCAGCATTGATATTGCCATGTACGCGGATGATAGGGCCAACTCATGCAGGTGAAATCATTCCCCACGCCATCACATTGCCGCCATCAAACTTAACAGCTTTCTTGGCACATTGAGAAGACTGTCTTTCACCTGTTCTACGGCCGTACATACATTTTGCCCTCAGAACCAAATATAGTAAACTTGAACTCGTCACTGAAATGAACTGTATCCCATTGTGCGTCAGTTCAAAGCATTCACTTGTATACTCCAGGTGTGCCCTTTGATTTCACTTTGAAATGAGAGGCTTTGAAGCTGGAATACGGGCATGCAATCCTGCATTTTTTAACCTGCGAGCAACCGTTTTCCTGAAGATCTATCTGTCTCTTTATTAAATTTACAGGCAATCGATGTAGCAATTTCAAAATGTTTTTTTGTAGATATTCTAACAATTCTTCGATCTTCTCTTTGCAATGTTTTTGGAGGTCTGCCGGTTTTTGGTTTTGCATCTAACATTTTATTGGTTTTATATATGCTAATTACATGATGAACGACATTTTTAAACCTATGAACAATATCAGAAATTTCTGAAATTGACTTTTTTCTTGATAGTTAGCAATAATAAGTTTTTTTCTTCAAAAGAGGGGTTTTGCATGTAGAATTTGCCATATTGCTTAAAAATAAAGTCCTAATAATAAATGAACTTCTACTTATTGTTGAAAAGCTCCGAGTTTTTTAACAATGTAAATTAAATTTTATGAAAATTATTAACATCGTTCCTTAACTTTTGTCCAGTAGCTTATTTCCTTTGTTTCATTTAATCTTTATTTAAAGAAAAAAACTATTATGTAAATTTTTGTAACTTTGTATAATATTTATGCATTACACCCTAATCTTTAATTCGGTAAAAATTTCATTGCTAATCATGCATTACTTTTTAAGTAATACACATATTTGACTTCTGTTGTTTCTGTTCCTTATATTATGGCCGCTACTGTATTTACCAAAATTACATAAAAAAAAAAATTCTTGAAATACTAAAGAGTAAATTTATTTAATAAAATCCCTATTGGCTCCAGTTTGAAATCTCTGGCATCTCTTCTGAATGGTCTCTTTGTTTAAATTGGAAAAATGCTGCCATAATTCTTGACTTGAGTTCATCTACAGTGCTACAAGGAGTTTTGTTGGTTTCTAGTTCAACTGTCCCACACATAATAATCAAGAGGGGTGCAGTTTGAGGAGTTAGGTAGCCAGATCTAAGGGGTGATGTGGTTGCAGAAATTAACTGATAGTCATACTGGGTTCTCTTGCTTGTGTGCATGGTGCAGAGTCCTGTATTCCACCCTGTTGACAAGGCACTTGATGTAGGTTAATGTTGAGTTTGAAGCTCTCTGGAAAGATGAATGTAAGCATAATGTTGCCATCACTCCAAAAACCATGATTTTGATTGGATATATCATCTCTTTCCAAATTTTCTGAACTGTTTATATTGGTACTTCCAGCATGAATGCTAACCAGTACAACATGCTGTTTTCAAATTTCTGGTGGAGTGAATTGTGTCATGGTGCTCTTTGTCTCACAGATGGCACCCCACTGACCCTCTTGTCTTGTAATATCTTTCAATTAACTAAGTAACAATACTACAAAAAATTTTAAGCAGTAAAACACATGAAAATTGGCTTAAAAACTATCATATAAAATTTACAGGGTGCAATAGGTAAATCGTTGCCATCATATATTTTTAATTTTGCATATGTCAATTCACAAAGATTAGTGTTCTTACCAAAAAAAAGTTTGTTCATCCTTTTAATAAATGACTTTTTTTTTCTTTTTTTTTTTTTGATAACCAGAATCAAAATGTTTATATTGAAATAAGTGAAAAATCTTTTGACATTTTAACAAAGAAATTGACAAGCAAAAGTAATTATGGAAAATAGGTTAGGGATCAGATAGCATAGAATATTGCACTAATCAGTATGGTTTGTCATTTTAGGTCCTTGAGAAACATTTTTGATAAAATCTTTAAAATTTCTACAAAGAGAACTTAATAAAATATCAAATTTTTACAGCCAACATAATATACTGCATTTTCATAAGATATAAGACAAAAATGAATAACTCAATTTTCTTCACAAAACTGGGGTTATGTTAATAGCTATGCATAAAATGAGATCTTTTGATATATTTTCTAAATTTCAATTTAACAAGTTGTAATAATAGAATATGTTGTTTTATCTGAAATGTAAGGAAAAGGCATCACACCAACTCAGATGGTATAGTCAAAAACAAAAGAATAAATTTTAAACAGTACAGAAAACAATAGAAGAAATTGGTATGCATGCTCTGCTTGTCTAATCCAATTGGAAAGCTTAGCATAAAAATGGGCACCTCTAATCAGAAAAGAATAAATATTAGGTTCTATAGGAAAGGAATTAATTTATAGCTGATTGACTCAACTAAGGATTTTTAGTTTGACTTTCCATGAAGATTACTGGGAGTCTGGGAGTTACTGTAAATGAAAAGTTGAAAGAAATTAATCTAAAGCAGAGATGGCATACCACTGACCTGGGGTTATGAACTGACCCACCAATGACCCACCATCAACCTTTTAGTGACCTACAAAGAATAAGTGAAATGACTGTCATGAAATATGACTTGGCCAATCAAATTTAGTGTTTATTTGTTTTTCCTTTTTTTCTCCCTTTGGTTTGCACCTTGTGTATACCTAAACACATCTAGTTGATAGTCAGTTTTAGGTTTTGTATATTTGTGTAGGAAGACTTTCTCTCTTTGTATTTTTTCAGTCCTAAACTTATCTATTTTCAGCAGCTCAGATAATTAAAAAATTGTGACTATTCTAAATTCATTCTGTGATAGTTTCTTTATAGTTACCTTCAATTAAAATACTAAAATACTCTATCTCTCTATCTTTCTCTCATCTTAGCTATAAGAAAGAAAAAGAAAAGATATATTCTCTGTTTAGATTTTTTTTGTTTGCATATGAATAGATTATTAATTTTTTTTATTGATTTAAAAACTACTTATGAATGAAGGATTTGAAGTCAAGCTCATAAATGCCTGATTTACAATCTTTTTCATATAAATGTGTGTCTTACACTGAAGACTGAAATTTTAGGGGTTTTTCCAGTTTGTATGAATCTTATAAGAATGCAGTACTTACATTATTCGGACTATTGTCCTCATCTTTGTTGCCATTTGTACAACGTTTTGGCCATTGTACACTCCAACCTTCTTCAGAGGGAGATAACATGATGACCAATAAAGGCTCTATGCAAGGGATAAAGATCATATACCCCAGTGATTGTAATAACAGGTTCAGTTTGAAATTCCTAGCATCTAAAGAAGGCTGGAGTACACAACAGCCAAAACATTGTACAAATGACAACAAAGATGAGGACAATAGTCTGAATAATGTAAATACTAAAAATACTACTTCATCTCAGAAATATAGACAAATACCTTATAAGAATGGTCAAAAATACATTCGTAGTTTAAATTTAGAAACAATAGTAAAGCAGGTACTCTTTAAAATTCTGAGACTTTTTCATTCATCTTTAAGTTAAAAATAAATTGAAAGTAATATATGTTGATAAATGTTGACAAGCAAAGTGGTGAATATGATCGTAGAGAAAATTACACTTTGCAACCAAATTAAAATTTGACATTTTCAATATATTTTCATATTACAGTACAATCATTTCACCTTCTTGACAGAATTTTCTATTTATAATCAAGCTTTGAAACATTTGTTGTTACTGTAAAGCAGTTACTTCTTAATAATGATGGGTTTCATTTTCTCCTTGCAGTGTTTAAACCATTTTTTAAATACTTAATACTTGGTGCTACTTCGAATAGACTCAGAAATAGAACAAACTAATGATTTTTTTACTGTGTTCATTACTTTAAAATTAAAATTGACTATTCTCATTTAAAAAAAAAAAATGCTCTCCTTGAGAGAGTTTTCTATGCAGAAACATTGCTGTGCTAATCATATAGCAGATGAAAATGTTTCTGGTCTTGGTTTGAAAGAATGTTCTGGAATAGTTATGTCTGAATGAGAATTGGCAGATAAGAAAGAAAAAAGATGAAACTATTTTCTTTTTTTAATCCATGGAGAAATTTGAGAACAAAGAAAGTTTGCAGTGAATGCAAATGGAAGAAAATTGTTTCTGTTTACTTTTTTAAATGAACACCTTAAAGGGAGAAAGATTTTCTTAAACTTTTTATTTTGTTCCCATCTGTTTTATGAGCTTTAGGTTTTATTTATTTTTTAATTTATTTATTTATTTATTTATTTTTATAACTTTTGATTTTTCTTTGTTTTTTTTTGTTTTTTTTTTGTTTTTTTTCCCTGTTTTCAATAATTATGCTACCCCTCTCCTGATTTTATACCCCTCCTGGTGTCACCCTTATTGTTAATATATATGTGTATATCAAGTATATACTAAAGAGGCTACAGGTACCTACTGTATAGCTCTGATTAGCAATCTCACCTTTTAAGAGCATGTGTTCTGAGCTCAATCCTCAGGTGTATATCTCTACTATTATGATATTGCATTCTACTAAGCTAAGCTCACCAAATATTTACAGACAAGAAAAGCTACATGCTCTTGTGTGTGTGTTCCATTAAAGACAGCTGACAAGGTACTTTGATTAAGCTTTTTATTTAATTTTTCTAATGTTCATACAAGTGTTCTTTACTGAGTTATATGAGTAATAACATATGCACCACTTCATTATACAAAAACTCACTAGCAGAAACTCTTGCCACCTTAATTTAAGAGTGAATGCTCACTTAGATATAAAATAGTACTAATTTTCTAAAGAGACCACATCAGAATATGGTTGTTGAATAAATGAGAACTTAGCTGACTATAACAATTTTTACCTGGTTATCAAAGAAGCATACAATATTTTGTCATTTTGATGCAATATTGTACCCTTTCTGGTAAACTGTTCTGAAATAAAACTTTTGCTTGATTACAGCTTTCTGGAAGGGGTCAATAGTTTAACTTTCTGGAAAGAACTTATTAGGAACTGCCTACCAATCCCACAAAACTCAGCATCAACTTATTTGGCCAAATTGGTGCAAGTGATATTTTGTGTATGTAGATCATCTACCATATTGTATAATGTATATTATAATAAGATCTGTGTGTCATAAGTTGTTTATTAAGTGAGAAGAAATGTAAATCAATCTTTCTTTCTTGAAAGATGAGTGAGGTGAGTTGAGGAAGTTTGATGTCTTGGAAGGGAGTAGAATGACTTTCATTTAACTAGAAATCTATGTGTATGTATGTCTTTCTTTTTCTCACTGAAATCAATTGTCTTTTCCTATAGATGTTAAGTATTTTCACATTTTCTTTATTTCTTCCTTTCTTTCTAACCAAATCCCTATATTATAAACATTTCTTTTAATAATAATTAAAAAAAAAAAAAATTCAGCAGATGATCTTATTTTATTTATTGTAATTGAATTTTTACTTTAAAGGCTTTCATTTCCTTTCATTCTTTCTTTCTTTCATATTCTCACTGAAATCAAGTATTGTTTTTTATCCATTAAATATTTGAACTTTACAACTTTAACAAAATATTTCAGTAACAATCATAGATCATGGGATACAAATAAACAGATTTTAAATTGGCAACTTTTTCCATTTCACTAAAAACAGATGTTAAATGCTTATCTTCCATTTAAAAAACTTTTTCTTTTTTTTTTTTTTGTTCTTTCTTTAATCATTTATTCCCCCAAACCAAGTAGCATCATCTTTGATGTCTTTCCTGTCTTGCCACACCATCAAAATGAAATAATCTCTTATGAATTATCTGCAGGGTGTAATGGACGTAATAACTAAGAAATTAAAGTGCTTAAATAGAATAAGAAACATATAAACATCATATTTAGTAAGTATCCAATTCTTTTTATTAAGCAATGTAACTAATGTCTACTGGGCTAGGTAATTGAGTTTTAATAAAGGTGCTGTGCCTTTTGGTAGGGTTTGTTGTTAGTAATCAATATTTAATAGTAAACAAAAATATGGCTGATTGATTCTCAATGCAGTTCTTGCAACATATCTTTTTCATGAAGGCTCAACTCAACACGTGTAAACTTTCCCTCTTTTATGCAGTGGGTGGCTTTTGAAGTGAAAACTTCACATGAAATATAAATAAATCTAAGAAAAGAGATTCAGATTTTTAAAACTTTTAAAAATCTTTCTTCAGCATTTTTTTTTTTAAAATTTTCTTTAGAAACAAACAAGATTACTTCATCAAAGGCTTTGGATATATTTGTCTATATTTCTGATATGAGGTATTGTATTTATTTACACTATTTACATTTTATGAATCGCTGTCCTCATCTTTGTTTCTCTATTCACAACGCTTTGGTCATTGTACACTCTGGCCTTCTTCAGATGATTGTAATTTAGAACTTAACTTTTTATTTCCTTCACTAGGTTAGATTGTACTAGTATTGATTATTCTCAAGTACAATTTTGATTTGAACTCTATCTACATCAACTTGTCTATTTGATTGAGGAACATTGTTCAGTTAGTTACTTTGATGTGAGAGATTACTAACAAGCCAAAGCTAGTGCATGTTGGCTATTTTCCCATATTCTATAATCTTGATTATTCTGACTCCTCTCAAATGACTCCAGTTAAACAAAAGGATCATGTGTGTTTCTTTGTGATATATTTGCTTTCTATGGACTCTTTCACCAGGCTGATACTTATCAAAATATGCATCACCATTTAAAGTTCAGATATAGAGTACTGGTATGAGTGTTGCTACGTCATAAGATGATTACTCCATTGCTTGCCTGTCAAAATTGTCATTATTTTTCAGGATGTTGCAATGTTATTTTCTTTTAGTGTTTTTACTTCATTTTTGTTTATTGTCTTTTACAGCATCATTATCTTTTCCTTTTTTTTTCTCTTTTTCTATTCTCATGACTTCAGCCATTTTAAATTTTTTTTCTAACCTGTCCCACTAGTTTTTATCTTGTGCAAGTTATCTTATTTAATCTGGGATGCTACTTCTGTGCATCCTTTAAATCAACCAACAAACCTGTTAAATAAGGAAAAAAAAAAAAGAAAATAAAAATATATCAAGAAACCCATGTATTTACCTCATGTCTTTAAGTGGTGGCTATCAGGTGTCCATTATCTGGTCATCAGCCTCTTGATTTGGTCATTTCCTTTCTGTGTGCTGTGGTAGACAGTTCCACTTGTCTTTTTAATCAAGATTTTTCTTATTTTCAAAAGCCTCTTGGTAATTTTATCTGAGCAAAAATATTGACAGGTTTAAATGCCAATCACAATGCAAAGAGTATTACACAAATTATTGGTTATTCTACTTGACATTTGAACTTTTACTTTATTTTTTACTTAGGGAAAAAAAATTAAAATTAAATAGAACGTTTCTTTGTTATAGCATACTGTAAAATTAGAAAGTTTTGCGATAACTAAAATCTGTTTGATATTTTTTCTTTACTATTTCTGGTAAACTAAGATAATAAGGGCTTTCTAAATGCAACAGTTTAGGAAGAAAAGAAAACTTATGAAGTTTTCTTTATTTCATAGCCAATTATTTCTGCTAATTCAGTATGTTTAGCATGTTAAGATCATAAATTATATGACAGGATATATTAGACACTGCTTCATGCTACAATATTTCACACTTAAGAGGGATTGTTTGCAAATAGGCCTCTTTATTCATGTAAGATTTTATGTTTCCTTCTCCTACATTAGTTAATATGCAATTTAGTAATTATTTTATTTTAAAAAGAAAAAAGGACCTTGTGAGTAAAGGAAAGTTAAGGTTTTATTAGTTTCTATAGGGCTTAGGTTATAGGAATTGATAATGAAACTGCTAACCAACTAAAAGCTTCAATTTTCTATCTAGGCTAATGGTCACATTATATTGGAATTTTTGTTCCTATGATGGGTGCCCACTTGGGAATACTAGATGCTGTAAGCTTGATATTTGGGTGGTGTAATGGATAATGGCTCAAAGGTATTAATTAGAGAGTTGAGTTTTCATTTCTTTTATGTTTGTTATATTCACTTATGTGCAAATACCCTTGGGAAAGGTATGAATTCACCTCTTCTCCCCAAGCCATGAGTTAATTCATAAAATTTGTATTTGTATAAGTTGTTATCTAAAAAATATCTTACAATCTAAAATTATTTTCTGGCTTTAAATAATCTGTAAAAGGTTAAGCTGTAGAAAACAAATCAGTCAAATAATTTTCTATCTACACTATCAGATTTTATTAGTCAAGTAAATGTTTTCACAATAAAACTGGTATTAACCAACCATCAGGATATACATATATATATGATCAACATGTGTGAATTTCATGTTATAATATCTATCCTTCTTAAAAATATTGATAACTTATTTTAGGGTGTTATGATTTATTATGCAAAATGCAACATAAATTTTCATTTATAGATAAATCCAAAAGATACAGACTACAGAAATATATTTAATACAATATCCCATTTACTTGAAGAAAACAAATTAATTAATTTATGTTAATGTGGGTTCCTTGACATTTTATAACCTTCATCATTATTTCACTGATTTTAACTTTTCTATTTCCACTTGAACATTACTTGCAGCAGTTTTTATTGCTTCTCAGATCTTGAATATTCTTTGGTGTTCTCATATACATCTCTTTTAATGAAGAACTGTAAGTTTTCTATTGGATTAATAACTGGAGAAGCTTAGGCCTATGCAATTAATTTGGTGTCTTTGAAATATTATTTAGTAAAGTTAATCCTTCATGCTGTGAAGGAGCCTCAGCTTTCATGAATACTCTTTAGCTTAAAGCTTTTTAGTTTTGACTTGTACTCCTCAAAATGTCTTGTTCAAGAATTAACAGTATCTTCTCTACATTTATCATCAATTTTGAAAGAAATTATAATTTTACTGCCTAAAATACTAAGCCAAAATGTCTACTTTACATCTTTAAGCTGCTGCCTTCAAAGCCATGTTGGTTGAATATTTCCATCAAGACTCAACCATCAGTCAGCTACATCAAATATAGGTCTACAATCATGAGTAAAAATTACTGTTGAGACAATGGTTTTCATGTAAATCTTCCTCCAATTTTATAAATTTGTCTTTAAAAAAAAGGTAATTTATTTTTATGTCTTTAGCTAATGTTGTTGTTCTGAATCGTTTCTCTCTACATTTGCCACATGAATTTCTTCAAATATTTTCTTCTCAGTCAATTCATTTTTATTATTTATTACTCTTTTAGTTTTTCTCGAATCTTTCATTGACATTTTAAGACCATTTTTACCCCCCACTGTATTTTCAATTTATTTTTTGATTATTCTATGATTTCTGTTCAATTCTTTTTTCTCCATTACTAACGTTGTTCCCATCACTCAACATTACAGTATCTTGTTTCTTTTTCAGATAATATTTTTCTCGTGGCCCATAGCATTCTTTTATACAACTGAAATTAAAATAAAATCAATAAATTGTCAATAACACAAACTCTGTACTGTTTGTATCTTGACTTTCTACTTTCTTGATCGACCTGTTGGCGTGGTTTCAGAATATGGTGACTGTACCTCTGGGTGGGTGGTGGTAAGTAAAAGTCCTCCAAGGGAGCTACCTGTTTGCTATAGGACAGGATTCTGGTGGTTGAAAGCTTTAGAAGTTGGACTATACATATGCACCTAAAATCCAAGACATTACTTTCATGACCAAATTTTATGATAGAAGAGTAAGGGTCTGCCCACACCAATTTTTTAAATTCCTACAAAGGTGTGGTGAGAGGCACTGAATTCTCACTGTGTACTCTGGAGGAAATTAAGAACAATAACTCTATTAAAAAAAAAACAAAAAACATTACAGACATAAAAAAAAAATATCCATAAAATAAAATGAAAGGATTATACATACCATCACAGGAAATAAAAATTGGATATACAATTTCCAAAGTAGAAACATATATTCTGAACCCATTAAAATGCTTCAACTGCCAAAGATAAAGACATGGTAAGAATAAATGTGCAAAGAAGTCAGTATGTAGAAAATGTGGGGAGAATGATCCTAACCACACAGATCACATGCCTAAATGAAATCAGATGCCCTAATTTTAAACAAAACCATCGAGCAACTTCCAGGGACTGTGAAACCTGGAAAAATTCCCTACTCAGAAACAAGGAAATCATTGAAACAATCTCCAATCCACCATCATATGTAAAAATTACTCAAGTAACATAAAACTATACCTATGAAAATCTAATATCAAACAAATTACATGAAACACGAGAACTAACATCTTTAATTCAAGAACTAAAAAACATTGAAACAATTAGAAACTTGGAAACAATCCATATCATTAAACTAAAACTATCCACAATGTAAATACAACACAAAATTGATTGACAATAGCCTCTCAATGACAAAACACTGAAAACTTCTCAAATGAAAAATTCCACAAACAGAAAACTGACAGAACAAAACCAATCAAACTTCAATACAAAACAAAATTGAAACCCAAAAAGAGAAGAAACAGAATTAAAAGCAAATAAACAGAACAGCTACCTACATAAAGATAATCAGAACCAAACAAAATGAAAAGAACCCAAATAATCAAGCACATACAAATACTGAACAAAGAACAAGTTTACAAAAAAGGAAAACAAACAATATGGAAAGTATGCAATATATGGAAATAGATAATAAAAAACAGTAATCTTTAAGATCCACTCACTAAAATAAAATAATTACCTCTTAAATGGACAAACGGAACACAGACATTACACAATGGAACAGTAGATGTATTAAACCAACGAGAAAATCAAACAACTCCTTACAGATTACAATCTAAATATAGTAAGCTTTCAGGATAACTTTCTCAAAGAAACTGATATCTTCTTTAAAGGATATGAAACTTATCACAAAACAACTTGTATCAGCAATAGAGAATAGGCCAAGTAGGGGTACTTTAATATTGGTTAAAAAATCAATACCCATGAAAAACTAATTAAATACCAATCTACAGACTATAGCAGTAAAAGCTTCAGCTCATCGAATAATGACCATATAAAAATTTATATTACTACAAAGCATAGACTGAATAAGACCAAAATAGGATGGCTAATTGGTCAACTTCCCACTCATTTTCTACTAATGGGAGATTTTAATGCACAAAGCAAAGTGTGGGGCTGTAGGAACCCTAATCAAACTGATAAAATTATAGAATCTCTACTAGTCATCTGATCTACATATCCTTAATAATTAAATGCACACATTCCTACACCCAGGAACTGGATGAACATCAGCTATCAACCTAACCATATGCTCCCCATCAATTTTTATGGAAAGTTCATGATAACCAAAGTGGTAGTGACCACTTATTTTCCTAAATATAAGCAAACCTATGCCAGAAAAAAGGAATCCAAAATGACAACTACACAAAGCTAACTGCTTAAAATTCAATGAACTCTGCTCATCCCAAATCAACAAGAAAATTCTCAATGAACTAGAACCAATAGTCTCCTCTATAAATATACTAGCACAAATAGCAAAACAAACAATATCCTAATCTTTCTAATAAATCACATACCAAATCAAAATCCTGGTTTACAGTAGAATGCAGAGAAACAGAAATATCAGAAAAAAAGCTAAAGATGCTTACACAACTCAGTCACAATCAACCTACAAAACTACAAGTAAACTCGAGCAACAGCACTCGATATAATTAAAAAAAAAAACCCCCAAAAGAGAATTTTGGAAAAACTACATTTCCAGACTAACCAACAAAATCCCAGTAAATAAAGCATGAGAAATAAGGAAAATTAATGGAAAAACACCACAAACTGCAACAATCCACTTAACCAAAACAAATGCACTGGAGAAAAAAAGAGATAGCTAACCCAACAGCAACAGAATTTCAAAGAAATTACTCAACAAACCACTACACTCCCAAATTTCAAAAATATAAAACCATTATAGACCAAGAAAAACTTACATTGACTTTAAACAATAAAGAATACAATCTTCTCTTTATTATGATAGAATGAAAAGTAAAACAAAAGTAAAAGCTCTGCAACTGGTCCAGATGAAATTCATTATCAATTTTTAAAATATCTGCCAGAAAAGTCTCTTCATACTTCTCTAGATCTTCAATGATATATGGTACACAAACAAATTTCCAGAATTGTGGCTTGAGTCTGTCATCATTTCACTTCCAAAACCCGACAAAGACCATTCCAGCCCAACAAACTACTGACCCATTGCACTAACAAGTTGCATTTATAAGATGTTGGAGAGAATGGTAAATGCTCAACTAACGTGCTACCTGGAGAGAAACAGTTTCTTATCTAGCTACCAAAATGGATTCCGAAAAAAAACAAGGAACCAATGATCAATTTGTATGGCCAGAATCCTTTATTTGTGATGGATTTGTTTGAGGTCATCATGTGGTGTCAATATTCTTCAATTTTGAAAAAGCCTATGATGTCACATGGCAGCATGGTATCTTGAAAGACAAGTACAAGATGGGAATGAAAGAAAGAATGGCTATATTCATCCAAAATTTCCGATTGAAATAGAAACCCAACACTAGACACATACAAGCAGAAGACAGGAGTACCTTAAGGTAGCATTTTTCAGCATTGTAAATATTTCTAATAAAACTTTTTATAAGTTGAAATTCACATTGTATACTTATGTAAATATAAGTATTCCTGAAAATTATGCCAACATAGTTTGGCTAATAGAAACTTTATTGTGAAAAAATTAACTTGGATGATAAAATGACCGTGAAATTGGGTTGATTAGATAACTTTGTAATAAATATCTATTGTTTATTTATTTTTATTGTATTTAGGCTGATAAACTTATTTTGGTGTTGATTTAAATGTTTTGGTAAAGTGCATTATTTGAAGAAAATTGATTATAACTTTACTTACAATCTCATATGTAAATGTCTTCTCGATCAGTTAAATAATTGTTCATTTACCTTAGAAAGGCAAGGATTTATTAAAGAATTTGATGATCTCTTTAGTTTCTATTCACCTATTTAATTATGACATTTTTACTTGATCTGATGATATTTGAGGGGTTTTAGCAGACACTGCCAAGCACAAATATCTCGCTTATAAACTAAAGATTTCTATAAGAACAGAATTGTAAGTGTAATTTTTAGATAATTACATTTTGTAATGTTGTCATGTTGCTGCTTATATAGAGAAAGATTGTATTGCTTCTCTTTCAGAATCAGTCAGTTGAGTGCCATATGTGATACACGCTTGGGCGATCATGTCTTGACAGAGACATGAGTGACTGGGCAGAAGATTATCCCGCAGTAGGTTGCCATTGCTTTCTGCGATAGACTGGTTGCCAACCAAGGCTATAGAACCCAATCTGTCCTGTTATTTAACCCATAACTGGAAGGAATAGGCGGATTAATACCTTTCCCAAGGGTATTTGTGCGTAAGTGAATGCAATGAATTCAGTTGGAATTCAAACTCGGCTCCCCGATTTCTCATTCCGAGCCGATATCCAATGCACCACAACACACATCCTCTTCAGAATAGTTGTCATTTTTTCTATAATCACTGACATGAAATTCCAATAAACTAATTACACTTAAAATAAATTATGTAATTGTAACCTATCAGAATGTAAGCAATCATGGCTCTTCCTTTTTCTTTAGTATCTGTAAATAACTATTCTTGGAGAAGGCAGTGGAGTGATTTCTTGGTGTTTTTAAGTTTTAAATTTAGTTCTTTTTCCCCATGATAGTTGACCAACCAAGCTAGAGAGCCCTACCTATTCTACTATTTCACCAATAATTGAAGAAGAAGAGACCAGTTTATGCCTTTTCTGAAGACATTGGCAAAAAGAAATGTAACAGCCAGTATCTGAACCCTGAAGGCCAATTTCATTTTCCATGTTGATAAGCATAATGCTACCTGCACATTCTAAAGTCATTAATTAAAAAAAAAAGAAACATTTTTAAATCAATTTCCCCCATGCAAGGTGATAATGCCACTAATATGCAAGTGGCTACTGGGAATTGAAAGATAATGAAGTCTTTAGAAGAAATTTAGAAACCTATTAAAAAAAACAAACCAGGGTTAAACTTTTACTCATGTTCAAAAGGTCAGGGAGGAGTGTGAACTGGGTGATAGGTGAACCTATCTACTATTAAATGTGTATTTTATTTTCATGTTTCCTTGATAATTTAATTCCAAAAAATAAGGTGATCAAAAAAAGATGTTTATATAGTGTTGAGTTGTTCAACCAATCTAGAAATGGGTAAGAAATATACATAAATATAATTGCATTTTAAAAATGTTTTCTTGTTCAAATTTATTATCATTTGTGATTAGTTAAGAGGAAAATATAAGGATGATAATGAAAATTATGAACAAGTAAAGATTATTTCTGTTCATTTTAGAAAACAAATTGCTGCTGTCTATGATCATTTTGGGGGGTTGAAACCATTTTTATTTTTTCATTGATGTATATCTTTATTTTATTTTATGTCAACATTATGTGACAGCATCAATAGTCTGATGATTGCTTCTGAGCATGATCTTTCTTGTTGCTAATTATAGTTAGTATTTGTGATTTTTTTTTATCTGGTTTTACCATTGGGCTATCCAATTATTGATATTGAGCTTCTGTAAAGACTGTCTATTATTTCTATCAATAACATTCATTGAAATCATTTGTGTGTGTGTGTGTGTGTGTGTGTGCGCATGCGCGTACGTGCGCGTACACTTGTTTGTCAATGAAAATAAACAAAAAATATCACAGTGGGGATAATAATTGGTCAGCTAGTGGCCGATTATTACTACTGTGCAGTGAGTTCAATCCTCACGTTTGCTGCCTTGTGTGAAACTAGATTGAACAATAAATTCCTTCTGTTTGTCAAGGATCTGAAAATTTTATGCACACTGTAATCAAAAAATATTGCTGGCACCTTGTTTCTACTGAATCATTTCAGGATAAACTTGTTTTTGTTCTAAAATATAATGGGATACCTAAATATTTTTTATTTGATTAATCAAAAATAAGTTAATTTCTATAAGTATTACCTCCTGATCTTCTAAAAGAAATGAAATATTAAAAGATACCTGTAGTTGGTTTGACCAATTAAAGAGTTAATAATTTTGCTTTTATCTCCCTTTACTTGAATATTTTGACGTGATGTTCAGTTTCTCCTCTTTTTCTCTTTCAATAACTTTTTACTGTTGCAGCATCTAAAACAAACTATCTTTAGACATTAAAAGTAATATCATTTGTAGCCGTATGAATCTTATGCATTTCTGTACATTTATGCACAGTATTCATTCAGGATGTGAGTGATCATGGCTCTCCACAACTTTCCCTTTTTTTGTAGCTCTAGGTAATGTTTATCTTTTATCATATCTCTTTGTCTCTTTGCTGTATATTCAAATAAACTCATTAGACAGATTACTCACTATTTGCCTCTGTTTCTCCCTCATATATCCTCCGAGTTAAATTTTCAAAACACTCATTTCACTTTGTGTGTTCAAGAGATTTCAACTGTCTTTTTTTTTTTTAAATTGTAAATATGTCTCTTTTTTTTCCCCATTTTCCTTAAAACTTCCTTGTTGCTCACATGTCCCATCCATGGTATTATTAGCATCCATATTTAGAACTACATTTATGTTGCTTCAAGTCTCTGTAAGGAAAAGAAATTATCCAACATTAACTGCCTTATAGGAGGATAAATATGGTATCACAGTTCAGTACAATTTTTCTTTGTTTCTCATTAGATTTTCCTATCTCTCAATACTTTGGTTTCTAGAAGATACTTGCTCTATTCCAGTGTACCTTTCAATTTCTGTGTCCTATTTTCCATCTGTAACTCCACTACTCAGTTAAATTTCTATACTTATTTGATTTTGATGTCACCAACTTGTACCTCACATCTTGGACTCATCTATCTATCTATCTATAATTCCAAAATCTATGAATGCATGCATGCATTTTGGAATTTTACATAACTTAACCCTGACTCCTTTTGTTTTTTCTTTCAATAAGTAATGCTTTAGCTCCTGCATCTAACTTTGAAAACTGTTTTTTTTTTTTTTTTTTTTTTTCTATTTCTTGACTCTAACTGCATACCTGTATGATTTACTGCTGTAACGTATTTTTGTCTCTTTCATTTCTACCCAAAGGTTAAACCTTATTCCTTTTTGAGTGGTGTTCCAGATCTTAGCTTTTCCTTGACAAACTGCTGTCAGTGCATGGAGTATTGAGAGGTTATGGGTGGGGATTGTACTCCAGTAATTTGTATGAAGGTGTTACATACAACAATTTTTTTATGCATTCATATTACCATCACTTGATTTTCAGCTGGATATGAGCACTTATCTTACACAGGTTCATTTTGTAGGTAAATGACATTGATAGGATTAAAATGAAACTGAAAATTTAAGCTGATACTGAAAATATGCTAATGAATCTTGAGATTTACTGTTGAATGTTGTGTGTGTAAAAAAACAAAACAAATGGAATACTTATATAAATGGAAATAATATGCTATTACAAAGGTTATCATCTATATAAACAAAAAAAGGAAAAAATGCAACCAAATTTTTACAATATTAATGGACACTCATATCTCAAAGTTAAATATAAAATATTAAATATCATAAATGTTGTAGAATCCAAGTTTATCTATAAGGTTTTATTCAAAAAAGAATTTGACAGTACACATGGCAACAATTGGTTCCAGTTCACAAAGCCCATCAATTTCACCTATGAAAACTGTAGATATAAAGGTTTATCAGATGTTAGTAATCCTGTGATGAATAAATAGAAATATTATTTCAATAAAGAAGACTGCATAGTAAATATGTGACAAAATATCCACACTTTCTTCTGTTAAATAAAATTATCTATATGAAATTTAATAAGACTTCAGCTTCAGCAAAAGAATAAACCAAGTACAGCAATACATTATGAAAACTAAGTTTAGATGGTTAGGTGGCTAGCTTGCATAGTCAGGTGCAATGGACATTAGTTACCAAGACAATGAGTATCCCTTCTGACATAAATTAACTGTTGTATACTCTGAAGACAATGAATAAGATTAATTCAATGAGGAAGATCAAGCTGCAACCAAAATTTTGATGATATTCTTTTCACTGATAAATGATGAAACATAAACTGGACCCAAAGTGACTTGCTTTTCTCGCTGGCAAAATGGTGACATCAACACACACACGCACACACACACATTTATATATATATATATATATATAAACATTTTCATTCCCTTCTTCTTTGGTGACATTGGCTGTGGAGTAGGTTTGGTCGGATCTGATAGGAGGCATCTGGTTGGATCTGATACAAGTAGCCAGACAGCTGCTCGTCTCGACTGACTTCAACTGCTGACTGCAAACTCAACTGCCAGACCAACTGACAACTGGCTTCTCTTAAATTGGTGTTCTCATTTGATACCTGGCACCTCCAAGTTCATTTTAGTTTCTGGCTACTGGCTTCTTTGACCCTGATCATCAAAACAAAATTCTAGCTTTGCCAGCTGCATTCTACATTCACTGTCTTTTTAAAAATACACTTCCAGGCAAAATTCCACACCAACCAAATAAATATATACCACTGACTCCTCCACAAGAGCAATAGATTTGACCAGCTTCTATTATGGCTTATGGTCACATCATGTTTAAACCCCAGTTTCCATACAACCATCAAAATTAAGCAAAATATTAGGTGCTCTAAGCTTGAATATACATGTTGTGTAATGGGTAATGGCTTGGAATTGTTAATTGGAGAGCCGAGTTCCTGTTCCTGTTAGGTTTGTTATAGTCACTTACATGCAAATACACTTGGGAAAGGCATGAATCCACCTTTTCTCCCTCCAGCTATGAGTTAATTAGTAATTAGTATCACTAAACCATTATTGTCTTCCCCACCACCTAAAAGAAAAAAAAAACAAAAACCTTACAATTTAAAAATATTTTCTGGCAGTAACTTGATAAGGGTTGATAAGTCATAGGAAATGAATTGATTAAATCTATTGTGTTATTGGCAAGCATTGTAACTTGGGTGTGAGAATTAATACAGGCTGATATAATTCCATTATACCATTCACATTGCCTATTGCCTTCAGGATTATAAGAGTTGGTCCAGCTGGTAAAAACCCATGGCTATACAAAAAGTTCCTCATATCCAATGACATGAATGAAGTAGTTCTTTATAAATGCCAAAATGTTAAAGATCCCATGAACACTGCTTCAGACATAACTGAACAAGCAAAAGTGAAAAAAGTTTGTGCATAATACATGTATTCTCTGATGACAAAGGGTCTTTAAAATCAGTAATGGGTTTCTCAAATGGCACAATTACTTTGAACAGAAGTGATACCAGGTTTATGAAACTAGTTTCGACTCAATGCAAATTCTTTTTACATCCTCCGTAGAGCATGGTAGATTTTTTGTTCTAACAAATTGTAGAATTTATGTAAAGCCTGAATGACAAAATATATTGTACAATTTAGAATCAGAATCTACAGCAGAACAACACATACTAAGCAAATCATCTGCAGTAATGTTATTCTTCTTAGAACAAAACTGTGGTAAGCAATCCTCTCTCTGTTATCATTCTTAATTTTAAATGACTACTTAGAATTAAGTTTGAACACCACTAATTTTTGGTCAATACAAAGGGTTAAGTGACTTCCACTTTAACAGTATATCTATCTGCACGGGGCCTCCACAATAAATAGGCCTTCTTTTCCATTGTTGAGTGTTTTGGTTAATTAGCATTTAATGTCCTTGAATAGGAAGCCATTGTTTTTTACAGTTTGATTTAAGGTCACAGTAATAGTTTGATCATATACATCTGTCTTTATAACAAAAGGAATTGTTTTATCATTAGAATGCAGTGTAGGATGATTTTCTGTCTTGGTTTACAAACAGTTGAATCACTTTTCAGTTATTTTGGCTACTGAAAATGCCTTAACTTGTATAAAAAGAGCAATCTTTTCTGAGTAATTGTCAGTCCAATAGAAATGGTATGTATACCTAGAGTGAATCATTTTTCTTAATAGTCCTGAGTATGATGTTAAACTACCTTTGGTAGCAAGGCCTTTGATTGGATGCTTTGAAAAGCATGGAACCTCTTCTTAATTGCTGTTGTTCCTAGATTCACCCTGACCAGGGTGGTAGCATTTGTTAGGGTTCCAGCTGTGGACCAATAGTGAACTAAACCCCTAAATGAAAACAAAACCCTATGAAAGTATAAAAATACATTTTTATAGTAAGAATACCATCATTTTTATATAAAAATAAATTATCAACAATATTATAGTAAAATTAACAATACATTTTATCTGTAGTTGAAAGCATACAATTGCTTTCAAAATATATTTAGTTGAAGCTATAGAATTGTGGTCAAAATATTTAGATTTCGGCATTAAATAACCAATACAAATTGATATGCTGCTAAACAAAATCAACCAAGCAATAAAGAAAAAGTTCTTTATGTGGTCATGTTTTTCTTTGAGGATCAGGTTTAATTTTATCCTCAGAAATGGTTTGAGTCTGTCTGTCTGGAAGTCACAGAGAATGTGAACTTAGGATTGTAGGTCAAGTTAAGCTTCTCAATAACCTCAGTAAATCCCCTGAAATTAATGTTGCTTTCTTCCTTATTTTTCCTTACAGTTATGTTATCTAAGTAAATGTTGCCTATGATGAGTTTGTCTGTAATGCACTGAAAGTAGGCAGCTATTGGTTATATCCAAATGGAATCTGTCAGAATTGGCATAGCTATTCACAGCTATTAAGTCATGTAAGGCTTATTTTCATTAAGTATTGGGTTTTCATGTTAGACAGATTTCAAGTCAGTTGTATTAAATAATCTTTATTGTGCTACAGTGTTTGCCAGTGTGTCAGTCCTTGGTAGTGTGAAATGGTTCCGTCTGAGTGTAATCAACTACTTTTTTAAAAATTTTTTCTAAATGCTTAGCTCAATTATCCCTTCTGCAAAGTAGTGTCTTTACTTCATTTGCTATAAAATGTTTTTTCTGGAGAACTATATTTTCTTGACTTAGTAGCTACTGAACTACAATCATTGGGGAGATTAGAAAAAATGTCAAGGAGGAGAATTATTTAATGGATGTTTCTCTCGACTGAAATTTATATAGATGCTTTGATGTTGCTTCATAAATCCTGTCTCAAGGATGACATCAGCATACAAATCAGACAGTACAGACAGCCTCATATTCTGATATTGATATCCTCTCTGCTTTCTATTCACCAAACAAGAGCCAGATGTCTTTGAACCCAATGAAGCTGATGCTCTAGATTACAGTATTAGAATCTGGATATCTGTGCAAATATAGTGTCTGAACAAGCTGTCATTGCTACCCATGTCCATAAGTGCTCTAACCCTTTTCCCATTTAGTAGTAGTAGCAATAGTTACAATTTTTCAGATAGCTGTTTGAGACATTACTAAACAACACAGCTTTGTGGAACTGTCTCTTTTCTCACATTTATTGCATTTAGCTTAGCATGTTGGACAGTTACAATGAAGGTGCTTATTATTCTCACAGGAGTAACATTGCCGTCTCTTAAAGATGGCAGCCGAAGTTTGGTTTACAAATGATTTATCACTATGAATACATGTGTGTATTATCAGTGGAAGGAACTGCTGCATGAAAGTTTGTCTGTCATGCAAAATATGATTCTAAATTCTTTTGAGCTTGTTCCAGAGCTCCTCCTTGATTGAAGCAATTGCTACATCAAGTGTTTTCTTTACAAGGAGCTACTGATAAATGGTATTGGATACTAGACTGCTTATAAAAGCATCACATAAGGGCTCAAAATTAACATTGTCCTTACATTCCCAGGATAACAGGACATTAGTTTGGGATGACTTGTTAGCTTTTCTGATATGCCAGGACAATACAGTTTTTAATTAAAACTCTATTATAAAAGAAATTAATTTCTTAACATAAAAAACAGACTATTAATAATGCACAAAAATTAAGCACTTTCTTTTTTTTTTCTTTTTTTTTTTCTTCTTTTTTTTAAAGTAATAAATGAAGCACAAATGAATATTTAAAAAAACTTAAGTTTAGATATTTGTATTCAGTCAGTTAAGTGCCATACGTGTTACATGCTTGGGCTATCATGTCTTTTTCGAGACATGACTGACTGGGCAGAAGATTATCCCGCAGTAGATTGCCATTGCTTTCTGCAGTAGACTGGTTGCCAACCAAGGCTATAGAACCCAATCTGTCCTGCTATTTAACCCATAACTGGAAGGAAGAGACGAATTAATACCTTTCCCAAGGGTATTTGCGCGTAAGTGAATACAATGGATTCAACTGGAATTCGAACTCGGCTCCCCGGTTTCTCGTTCCGAGCTGATATCCACTGTACCACAACGCACATATTTATCTCTAAATGCAAGATACATTTGGATCAAATTGTAAGAAGTAATCTTGTGTTATAAACAAAGCAAATTCCCCCCCCCCCCCCATCAATTTTTGTTTTAGAAAACTAAAAACTGAATGAACCATTAACAAATATTTGTTTTCTGTTTATCATAAACTAAATTGATAATACAAGGGTGAATTTTAAAAATAATAAACAGGGAAAATTTAACCATAATGTGAGGCAGGTATTTGTATATGAACATTTTTTTTATAAAGACTTGAAAGTAATTTTTGTGAATAGTCGGAATGTGCTAATATGTTTTTTTTATATAGAAAATGTATGCATAAAGCACAATTGTTAAAGTATGATCTTATTGCTTGGTTCACACTCCTCCCTTGTCTTTTGAACAGAAATAGAGGTTTATCCCTTATTTGCTGTTTAAGTTTTGATTTCTACTTCCTTCTCTTAAAGTTTTCTCGTTCTCTTTTAATCTTAGTAACTTTATCACCTTGCTTGGGGTGAATGATTAAAAACTTAGTTACTCTAAACATGGAAATTAATAAGAATATTTCCATGTAAAATTATTCAAGCTGATTTAACTGAAATATTTCAACCAAAATAAAAATGTGATTTTAAAAAAAATTACAATAAAATTTAAATTTCTTTGTGTATTTATTCATTTTTAAAATGTTAATATTTTAGCTTTTTTTAATTTATTTATTAAAAGTTTTAATAGTGTTTTTATTATGCTCTTAGCAACTATTTTGTGAGATGATTAAAGTTGTATTTTAGGAGAATTCTGGGCCAATAGTGAAAAAGTTAGTTTGGAGGCCTGTATCACATGCAGCCTCTTTACACTTTTTAACATTGATAAGCCCTGTAATTACGATCTCCACTCAGATAATTTAGTGACTGCACATATCTATCCGATCTGAGTGTTGCTTTACAAATGCCATACATGTCATTTTAAAGCTTCATATAAAAGTTCTACAAAGTGTATGCTGCATCATCGTAAGTTTCCCAGTTACAAACATACTCGTGCAGAATGGGCAACGTAGTTCATGTGCCAAAGCTGGGAAATAAATGGCTTCTGTTCTTGTAACCTGAGAGATTTGAAACCACCCCTAATTCAAATCTTAATGCTCAGGAGTGGAAACCCTGGTATATGACATTAAACAATTTTCCATTTCTTAATTAACGCTCTTCAAATAAACTTCTAACAGTTTTTACATTTTACAGTCAAAATTATGAGATCTAAATTTAAGTTCTATTCTGACAGTTTCCTCTCTTCTACTTCTTGCTTGTAGAATTATCTACAAGCAAGTTGTATCTGTTGCTTTCCAGTTAAATTTGAAAAAAAAAATTAAATGTAATATCAATCATTATCTTCTGTCTTCTTAATTCCTGTTCTTTTATTCTCTCTTTAATGTTTTTCTTTTTCTCATATTCTTTTACGCTCAGTAAACATTCCCCTCTACTGCATCTTAGTGGCTTTATTTTCTTGCTTGTGGCGAAATAACCCTAAGTATGTCAATAAAACCACTAAGATGTGCACCCCCCCCCAAAAAAAATGTATGTTGAATGTGATATACCAATGTTTCCACTCCTGAGCAGTAGGATTTGAATTAGTGTTGGTTTCAATCCTCTCAGATTACAGGAACTTATCCATGGTCAGTTATCTTTGCTGAATTAAGTGTAAAATAGAAGGTGTTGGCAGTTGTGTGTGTGTGTGTGTGTGTGTGTGTGTGTGTGTGTGTGCTTTTTGTTTTTTAAGAGAAGGGAGCATTTTTCTTCAAAATTCTTCAAAGAAATTACTTGACTGCAATGAGTAAGTTTTAATGAAGACAATTTAGTTTCTAGGGCTTTTAGAAATAGTTACTGATTTTGGCTGAAGCAGTAATTATTACTTGGCAAGTGTAGCAGATGGGCACAAGCCTAGCCCAGTTATACTTAATTATCTCTAAGTTAATATTTAGATAAGATTCCTGAAGAACCCTTCAACCCATCTAATTTCTTTAAACTAATTTTGTTAATTAGTTCTCTCTTTCTCCCCCTATTTAATTTCAATAATCATTAAATGCAATCAAGTTTTCTCTCACATTTTCCCCTAGTTCTATAACCTAGAAAACCAGGCTTTTCTACATTTAACTTTACATTTATCATTCACAGTGAAGTTTAAATGGGAACTCTGCTCACTCTGCATGACTAGGTTATCAGCCACCTTGGGACAATACGAGATATCCTCTGGAAAGTGGAATGATAAAAATCTACTTCTTATAAAGGGTTCAGCTCAAAATTCTGAGATGTTCATAGAATACAACAGGCCAGAGGGTACAACAGGCAAAATGTGAGTTATAACAATCAAGGTGAACATGTTGAAAAACTTATAATAAACATCCTGGTCATAAAAATGATAGTAATCTGTAGCCTTTCAATAAGAAACTAAATTCATTGACTGTACATGAGAAAACAGCAAAGTACAGATCAGTCTTGTCAACCATGTTGCTTGTAATCCTGCATTTGAATAACTGAATATATGATAACAATATGGAAGAGTGAATAACAAAAATTCCCATGACCAACATTGAGGATTTATGAATTCTATAATGTTGTTATAGATGTGTAGATCCATCCTACTTATAGATGTATTGTTTTTGGTATGTGCATATAGAAGATACATAACCACTTTTGATTTTGTCAGTTGGGCATTGTCCATGGGAAAAAAAAAAAAAAAAGAGCAGTGTCACAATTTACCCTGCAAAAATATTTAAAACGGCATGCTGTACTGTTTGGCATTCATGCCAGAAGCTCCAATACAAACATTTCTGATTATTCTGGTGTCAATATGAGTACAGTGCAGAGAATTCAGAAAGTTGGATGAGTCTAACAGTGATTACGAAGGTGTTTGGAGTGATCACAAGTGATATTGGAATTATGTTTTCATTCATCTTTCCACAGAGCCTCAGACTCGACATGGAAGTCTACATCAAGTGCCTTGAGAAGGTAGTGCAATCCTGGGTCAAAAGGGTGGCTGTTGGAAGACTCTGTTTGGCAACAGGACTCTGCACCATGCCACACAAGTAGGAGAATTCAATCATGTCTGTCAGAATTTCTGCGACTACATACCCACTTACATCTGACCACCTAACCCCCCCAGGCTGCAACCCCTTAATTATTATGTGTGGTGTGCAGTTGCGCAAGAGACCAACAAATCTTTTTGTAATACCAAAGATGAACTAAGATAAGGATTATGGCAGCATTTGCCAACTTAAACAAGGAGAATGTCCAGAAGAGTTGCAGGACATTCCAAAGTCATCTAGAAGCCATGGTTGAAACCAATCGCAATTTTATTGAATAAATCTACTCTTTAGAAAATGAGATGGCATATAAGATTTTCAGTTTTGCATAATTTAGATAACAATTTATCCATTGCATCTTGTATGGTTGTATTTGGAACTGACTGGAAGAAAATATTTGAGCATATGTGCATCCATCTTTAAGAGTTTAATCATATGATCTTGTAGAAATGCTACAGGAAAAAAAAATCTTTGTTTTCATACAGGTATGAGAAAAGTTATTGGCAGCTTCTTTAAGTGTGTTTGTGTCAACTGATCTATTTAGCTCTTGAAACAAGGAGATGTAGAACAAGATAATTTGACTAGCACAAATGAATTTTTATATTGGTGATGGCATAATAATATTTCACTTATACATCTCTTTGTCTTGTACAGTGTTTAAGTTTATGTCCATCTTTGTACAAATACTATTGGAAAGGTATGAACCCATCTCTTTGCCCAGCTATGAATTAAATAGCAGAGCTGACTGGGTTTTCTTGCCTTAAGCTGTTAACAAGTCTGACAAGAAAATCTCTGAATTCAAAACCAGCCTGAGGATGGACTTTGTCAGGCTCTCAAGTTTCAGACCTACTACTATTACTCATAGTACATGTGGTACCCCAATGACCCTAGTGGGTTATGAGACTTGTGACATGATGTGACACTTCTAAATTGGATGAGAGCAATCAATGGAAATTATTAGAATTCATTCTTGTCTGCTTGGTTTTAATTTCTTAAGATTATATTCAGGATAACATTTCTCTATTAAATTTCTTGTGGGATAATGATGCAAGTACAAATGTATAATTTTCCTCATGAAAATCTAAGCATTAAATTGATAAATATCAGATTTAATGTACACAGCCGTTACAGAAAATGCATGTCAATAATTCATGTGGCTTTGTATAAAAATGAAGTAAATACATTTGCTGACATCTTTATACAAAAATGTTTACAAACCGATGTATTTATATATATTTTTTTAAATTCCAAAGAATAGAATGAGTAAACATTTGGAAAAAATGAAAATAATTTTGAAATTCTTGCTCAAATTTTTCTCACAGAGTAACTCAGTTGTTGAAGAGGTTTTATCTATATAGGCAAACTTATGAATTGTGCCTTTGATATAATAAATACAAACAGATATTTTAACATCTTAAGTTTAGTTGGTTTATTCATCTTACTGGATCAACTGAATCACTTTCTACTGTTCCTTGAGTTCTGTCAGTATTTTTACCATTTTGTATGTTTTTATTTATTTATTTATTTTTTTTTTACTTTAAGGCATTCTTGGGTTGAATTTTAATATTTTGTTATACTTTGTGTGTGATAACAATTAATGTCATACATGTCACACACTGTATGGATGAAAGCACATTATTTTTTTATATGAGTCTTCATTTGAATCAATATTCTTACATGACCATTGATACTTGTATTTTATTTTCCAGATCTTCCTGCAAGTATTAAATTTATACAGAAAGTGAGCTAAATAAAATCTAAAATTGAAACCACAGCCAGCAGCATCAGTGGTAAATTAGTCTGGCAGTTACTTTGATAATATTTGTTTGGACGAAAAGAAGTTTGCGGAATATCAATGTTGGAATTGTCATATCAATTATTACCATCTAAAATTTTGTCCAATGATTTGAATTAAATAACATTCGAATTTTAGAATTTGCATGAAATAAATAGAAGAATCAGAGAGGGTGAAACATGTTCATTTGTAGGAAACAATCTCTTGGCAGTTTGATTGGATCAAAGGGATTTGTTTGTATCAGGCTACTAAAAATTATTAAAAAAAACTTTTAGCACACACATACAGTGTTTATCCTTAGTATTCTGTTGGCAAATGTTAAATGTTGTTTCTGGTGTCTGTACAGTTTCAAAGCCATGGTGCCACGAAAGATAAACAGTTTTGATACGCAGATGAAATATCTATGAATTTATACAAATACATGTGGGACTTATCAGAAAGTATGTGTATAAACAAATATTTAGTACAAAAATAGAAAATATCTATGTAGGACATTCACAGTATTCAAAAGCATATGTTAACATCTCACATTTTTAGCATTTACTTTCTCATTAATGATTTTAATAGAAAAATAATTGTCTTTGCAAGAATTTACCTGTTAGAAAATGTTTTGTGTGTAAAGAGTTTTAAAAAAAAAAGTGTGAAAAATCTAAGTTCTCAAATTTTTGGTTCCATTTTGTGCAAATTGCAGAAGAGAAATGAAGGTGTACTTGTTTTAATGTTAAGCCATGTCGCTTGTCGTTATTCTCCCCCCCCCTGCCTTGTTTGTTTAAATTCTTTCCTGATTTTCCCTATCTTCTGTGTACTTTAGCACATTTGGCTGAACTGGGAGAAACTCTCAGATCTCTGTTGCATTTTCATACACACTTTATGTAATGTGGCTTTAAAAGAAATTGTATCCACACACATCTTTTCATTATATTTTCACACTTGTGAGGTTACTCAGATTAAAATCACTATTAAATTCATCCATTTCTGTTGGTTGAATATTATCAGATCCTTGCTTTTAAAATCTGTTAACAAAACCTGTAATAAAAATAAAGTAACTTCTCTGCATTTGAGCAAACTTTAACCCCTTTTCTTGATCCTAAGATAAAAAGTTTAGAACAATTTTATTATTTTCCTCCATCTTTGTGATATACAGAAAGCAGATACATTTTAATCACACTCCACTTGATTTAATTTATTGCATTTTTTTGTATTTTTGATTTTAAAAAATTCAATTGTAGAGATGGGGATGTCCTTTTGTCATCCAATTTAATTAGTATAAATTAAGACAATCATAAAAATGGCTTTTTTGTTATTATGCATTAAAAAACTTGAGCCAAAAGTCTAGGGATTTGAAAAATGATTCTTCACTCAAATATTAATGTGTATACCTGGAAATGTACACCACATATATACACACAATTTTTCAAATAGTGTATAACTTTCCAGCTGGGGTTGATAACATAAAATTAGATGATAAGCAAATGTTGAAATTCAGATGATTTCTATTTAATCGTTTGTCAACAAGTGAGCTGTTTTGCATTAAATATTTTGCTGGAGGTTTGCTAATTTGTCAAGACCACTTTTTTGTTAACACACAAAACTATTAATAAATCAATAGTAAGTACCTGGTTTTGCATGGGATGGTAAGAGTAAGAATTCACATGGCCAATTTAAGCATTGGTTTTTGCAAGGGGAAATGTACCACTATGCAGAAGGGAGATAGTTGGCAGTGTCTATTTGTAGCACTACTGATAGGTGCAACTTCAGTGAACACAGTAGGATAAAATGGTCTTGGGTAAATCTTAGAGGTTTGCCTCTGGATTGTCTGCTTGAAAGGTATGTCTGTTTGGATAACTTTGCAAGGAGTGTGTCAGTTTTGAAACAAATCGGATGAAAAATGTGGAAGTGTATGTTAACAGAAATTGGTGAGGATACACACACACATCTTTTTATATATATATATATATATATATATATATATATATTTAAGCGGCTTGAAGGAAAATCCAAAACAGATCCCATTAATTATTGAAAATTAAATATTAAAACTGATCCAGAGATATATATATATATATATATATATATATATGATTTACTCTATGACTCTATTATAAACATCAACATGAGTCCTTTTTATTTTTGTTCTGAAGAAGTTTGAATAAACCTCAAACTGCTTTTTTTATTTATTTGTATCAAAACCTTCTCAGACTTTTGACTGAAAATTTTAATCCCAAAAAATTCAAGTTACTCGGCAGAAATTTTAAGCTTTAATATTTCAGGGTTGTATTCTTTCACTCATTAACCACATTAAACAGCTGGACTACAATTAACTAAAAATCTATTTAAGTGTATTTTTAATATTTTTACAGATATCAAATACAGGAGATAACTTGTACTTTTAAAAGAGTTATTCTCCATGTAAAAGTTACTGTGTTGAACTTATCTTTAACAAAAAAAAATACTTGAAAATAAGAAATTAAAACAGAATTAAACTGAAGAGCCATGTGCAATTTCTTTTTCATGTAGAATAATAAATTTGCAAGGAGTGTGAGAGTTTTGAAACAAATCAAATGAAAAAAATGTGGAAGTGTATGTTAATAGAAATCATTGAGGATACACACACATCTTCAGTTTTATTTATATAGATAGTGAATTGTAATTATGCACCCTGTCTGAAGTTATGCAAATCAAATAAACTTCAATAACTCAAAAAATTCTGAACCAATATTTGTCAAATTTCAATCTGTCCATTTCTACCCTTAGTAAAAACTGAATTATTTCTTGAGATTTGAATGATACAAATTACTGATTTAGTTTTACTTCGAATTTTTGTAGATAAGCAGTGACTCGATGGTTATAGACAAATGTAAGGATTTCTGATGTGATTTATTTTATTCTAATCCCTTACTTTGATTTATAAATATGTACTCACATGTATACACTTATATAAATAATCTATGTATTTTGGCAACAATATATATTTTTTTCATATTTGATTGATGGTTATAAAAATATTTCTTTTGGGAAGTTTTATTTAATTATTCTGGTTTCCTTACAAGTGTTCTCATGTGATGGTTCAAGATTATCAATGTGAAAACTATAATAGCCCTCCCCACCACACCCCACTTAACAAATCAAAAGAAAGGCTTGAACTTCTCTTATGGGCAGTAGTCAAATTGCATTGAATAGAGCTTCACTTTAAGCTTAAATGTTTGTCTGTTTTTCTTTGCAGAGGTATTTCTAGATATTTTCAGCCATTTTCTTGGTGTAAAGTCTTTTTCACTAAGAGTAGATATATGATTTCTCTGTTGTCTCTTTTTTTTTTTTTTTTTTTTTTTTTTTTTTTTTGCTGGGATAAGCTATATATATATATATATATATATATATATATATATAGTTGGTATGGCACACTAAAGCCTTTTTGAAAATTACAAAATTTTTTCAGCTACTCCTGCAGCCTTCATCATTGTTTGATATTGAATGGTGTTTTTAGAACTGGTTGAAATTTAAAATTCAGCAAATGTTAATGATCTCAGTACAAGACTCGCCAATCCTTTGGTTGTGGCACTTGGTAAACATTTTTATTTTCTCTTCCTCATTCTTAATAAGATTATATATGCAAGGATATATGAAGAAGAGTATTAATAATAATAACAACAGCAACAACAATAGTAATAAATGCCAGAATAATAATAACAATGATAAAATTGTGGACATGCAAGTAAAGAAAACCTTATGATAACAAAAGACCATAAAAAAGAAGACTTAAAAAAGATCTCTAAATATACAATAAGTAAACATCTACATGAGGCATACACATAGTCAAAAAACGATAATGAAAAATAAGCACATAGAGAAATATAAT
The DNA here is from genome assembly GCA_037127315.1 of Ascarosepion bandense. Taxonomy (NCBI): domain Eukaryota; kingdom Metazoa; phylum Mollusca; class Cephalopoda; order Sepiida; family Sepiidae; genus Ascarosepion; species Ascarosepion bandense. The sequence goes on from JBBBDQ010001389.1 coordinate 3,822,530, forward strand.
ATATATACATGTGTACCAACTGAGGTTTTATCAGCTATTAATACTTAAAAAAAAAAGTGTAACTTTTAGTTTTTACTTTTGTTAAAATGTATAATCATTGATAATTCCTAAGTCTTTGTTCCATCCTAAATGTTGGGTATTAAATTTGAGAATGTAATCCCTATATATAATGTCACTGCTGCATCTTGATATCATGGAAATGCTAAGATGTATGCTAGCCAGACAGATCATGGCAAGGTGATATGAATTATCCAAATTTGAACAGAGCATGATAAATTGTTCCAGTTGATTTTGTCTGAAAGTAGGGTTCATGCTTGGTATAAATCTTACAAGGTTATAGATCCCACTCATTAACAAAGTGGTGGTGGCTCCCTAATGATGTGAGGTGTGTTTATATGGCACCAGTTTGGGTACTCTGGGCTGCCTCAACATACTTACTAGTAAATGTAGCATTGCACTGCTTCTTCACTATTCATGTACTTTAACAACAATGTGTTATTGCAAGTTGATCAGAATTGGTTCAAGAAGTCTGCTGTACATTCACCTGACATGTCCAATCAAACATTTATGAGACCTGATGGTGAGGTCTGTTCCCATGAAAGATCCTGCACTTACAAGTATCAGGGAACTGTGGACAGTTATCAAGACAGCATGGGTTAATATCTCTCCTGAGGTCTTCTGACCACTTGTCGAATTGATGCTACATAGAATTGCTGCACTTCACCAGGCTTCTTACATGAGGTTTGGCACCTACCCCATTACTTTTGGCCTATCAGTGTATAAATGCTACTTTCTTATAGTTTATCTTAAAGATCATCTTTAATAGAATCACTTGAAGTAAATATTGTGTTTCAGCCTTCTTTTTCCACCCTAAAAAGAAGGCATGATGTCCTGTCATTGTTATGACTCTCTAATATTGTCTTTTATGAGTTTCTTTTACAATTTGGTTCTGTTACTTTTCCATGAAATAATTCAAGCTTTTTAATATTTTGGAATTTGAAATGATTATCAGTTGTCCTACATGGCAGTGAATGCACGGCAATCTCCTCACAGATGAAGAGGAGACTTGAAACAATAGAAATGTGCTTCTACAGAAGGTTACCAGGAATACCATTGACCAAACATGTGAGCAATGACAAAGTTTTAGAGAAAATGGAAACAAAAAGCAAACTTACACTTAACGTCAAGAAGCAACAGTTGAAATTTCTATGGAATATGATGAGAAAAGAGGGCTCTGAAAATCTAATATTTACTGGACAGATGGAAGGCAAGAGGGACAGAGGTAAATGATGCATTACCTACATAGCGAGCAGCTCGAATCTTTGATTTTGTTTTAGAATTAAGTAGGCAATTTTATCACCTTGATCTCTAGCTCAGCTACACTCTGCTTATTTTCTCCAAAGCAAAGTAACATTGTTATATGCTTGCATGCTTTTCAATTTCATTAGAATAAGATTTCACCAACAATAACTTGTAAATTGTATCTTAAAAATTAAACTGGTTTGATAATCATTAATAATTTTTCTTTTCTTTTTATATTGTGTTTTATTCTTTATATTGTATCTAATTTTATTTTTAATATTGTCTTCCAGTCTATTTTTATTCTTTATGTTATCTCTAAGTCTATATTCATTTTTTATATTGTGTCTGTATTTTTTTCTTTATAGTGTGTCTTGGTCGTTTTTTCTTTATAGTGTGTCTCGGTTATTTTTTTCTTTATAGTGTGTCTCGGTCTTTTTTTTTTTTTTTTTTTTTTTTTTCTTTATATTGTGTCTCAGTCGTTTTTTTTTCTTTCTTTATATTGTTTCTTGGTCTTTCTTTATATTGTTTTCTGTCTTTCTTTATATTGTTTTTGGTCTTTCTTTATATTGTTTCTTGGTCTTTCTTTATATTGTTTCTTGTCTTTCTTTATATTGTTTCTTGGTCTTTCTTTATATTGTTTCTTGGTCTTTCTTTATATTGTGTCTTGGTCTTCTTTCTTTATATTGTGTCTTGGTCTTTTCTTATATTGTGTCTTGTTTTTTTCTTCTTTGTGTTGTGTCTTGTTTTTTTCTTTCTTGTGTTGTGTCTTGTTTTTTTCTTTCTTTGTGTTGTGTCTTGTTTTTTTCTTCTTTGTGTTGTGTCTTGTTTTTTTCTTCTTTTGTGTTGTGTCTTGTTTTTTCTTTCTTGTGTTGTGTCTTGTTTTTTTCTTTCCTTTTGTGTTGTGTCTGTTTTTCTTTCTTTTGTGTTGTGTCTTGTTTTTTTCTTTCTTTGTGTTGTGTCTTGTTTTTTTCTTTTGTGTTGTGTCTTGTTTTTTCTTTCTTTTGTGTTGTGTCTTGCTTTTTTCTTTCTTTTGTGTTGTGTCTTGTTTTTTTCTTTCTTGTGTTGTGTCTTGTTTTTTTCTTTCTTTGTGTTGTGTCTTGTTTTTTTCTTTCTTTTGTGTTGTGTCTTGTTTTTTTCTTTCTTGTGTTGTGTCTTGTTTTTTTTCTTTCGTGTTGTGTCTTGTTTTTTCTTTGTGTTGTGTCTTGTTTTTTTCTTTTGTGTTGTGTCTTGTTTTTTTCTTTCTTTTGTGTTGTGTCTTGTTTTTTTCTTTGTGTTGTGTCTTGTTTTTTTCTTCTTTGTGTTGTGTCTTGTTTTTTTCTTTCTTTGTGTTGTGTCTTGTTTTTTTCTTCTTTTGTGTTGTGTCTTGTTTTTCTTTTTTGTGTTGTGTCTTGTTTTTTTCTTCTTTGTGTTGTGTCTTGTTTTTTTCTTCTTTGTGTTGTGTCTTGTTTTTTTCTTTCTTTTGTGTTGTGTCTTGTTTTTTTCTTTCTTTTGTGTTGTGTCTTGTTTTTTTCTTTCTTTGTGTTGTGTCTTGTTTTTTTCTTTGTGTTGTGTCTTGTTTTTTCTTTCTTTGTGTTGTGTCTTGTTTTTTTCTTTCTTTTGTGTTGTGTCTTGTTTTTTTCTTTCTTTGTGTTGTGTCTTGTTTTTCTTTCTTGTGTTGTGTCTTGTTTTTTCTTTCTTTGTGTTGTGTCTTGTTTTTTCTTTCTTGTGTTGTGTCTGTTTTTTTCTTTCTTTGTGTTGTGTCTTGTTTTTTTCTTTCTTTTGTGTTGTGTCTTGTTTTTTTCTTTCTTTTGTGTTGTGTCTTGTTTTTTTCTTTTGTGTTGTGTCTTGTTTTTTCTTCTTTGTGTTGTGTCTTGTTTTTTTCTTTCTTTTGTGTTGTGTCTTGTTTTTTCTTTTGTGTTGTGTCTTGTTTTTTTCTTTCTTTGTGTTGTGTCTTGTTTTTTTCTTTCTTTTGTGTTGTGTCTTGTTTTTTTCTTTTGTGTTGTGTCTTGTTTTTTTCTTTTTCTTTGTGTTGTGTCTCGGTTTTTTTCTTCTTTGTGTTGTGTCTCGGTTTTTTTCTTTCTTTGTGTTGTGTCTCGGTTTTTTTCTTTCTTTGTGTTGTGTCTCTGTTTTTTTCTTTTGTGTTGTGTCTCGGTTTTTTTCTTTCTTGTGTTGTGTCTCGGTTTTTTTCTTTCGTGTTGTGTCTCGGTCTTTTCTTTCTTTGTGTTGTGTCTCGGTCTTTCTTTCTTTGTGTTGTGTCTCGGTCTTTCTTTCTTGTGTTGTGTCTCGGTCTTTTCTTTCTTGTGTTGTGTCTCGGTCTTTTTTTTATTGCGTAATCAAATTAAATTGAATAGTTACATTTTATATATCTAGAAACTATTTCTTCATCCCTAAATATAGCTGTTATCTCACTTCAATAAATTCTAAGTTGAAAATAGAGAAGGTAGTAGGTGTGTGATACTCAGTTTCATCTCTTCAGTTACATTCCTGATAGGAAGGAATTAAAATATTTTGGTAAAGTGGCTTGTTATTACAGTTTTGTAATTTAGTATTATAACAGTTTGTGACTAACTGGCATTTGTTATTCTTTACTTTGTGGAAAATGTATTACGCCTCCTATTCTTTTTATTATTGGTTTTTATTGACTGATTAGCACATTGATCAGGGAAATATTTAAATTTTAGCTGTATTCATAAATCGTAAGCAAGACTGATTATTGCACTTTTAAGTTTCCAAATATCAAAATTCAGATACTGACAGTATGTTTTTGGTAATCTCAAAACAAAAAAAATTTACACAAGGCATAAATATCGGATATTGCACAAATTACAGTAAAGCAAACAAAAATAAAGCAACTTTGTGTTACATCTTTTGAATTTGTCATGTGTACATATGAAACCAGTCTTACTAACGCATATGCACTTTAACCAAATGGAAATTGAGAAGCAATCAATTGATTGTATTATTGGCTTTGATCTGCAAATATGATTAAATGGGATACTAAGTGATATAAAGGCTGTTTATTTAGGTGTTCACTTTATAGAAATAGTCTCTACAATGAATTTCTCCATTTGAGAAACATGGGATCAATCACTTCTTTTTGTCACAAATTTTAACTAATCTTCTAATTTTTGTTTAACTATGATGGTGACCAAAGTACACTTTGATCATATATTTATATATATATATATATATATATATATAGTGTGTGTGTGTGTGTGTGTGTGTGTGTGTGTACAGGCAGTTACACACTGATATATAAGTGTTTATCTGGTGTTAGAACAGTACTCAATGTAATATTACAGAGCTATAAAGTATATGTTAATAAATATACATATTACCCTATGTTTAAGGCACAACTCAGTGTTTCATGCATTATGCAACCATCAGGTGCCTGTTGTGAAACTCCAAGTCATGCCTTATGCATAGGATTATATATATATATATAGAAAGAGAGAGAGAGACACACAATGGCTGGCTACTTGTTTTCAAGCACACCTATCTATTACTATAGTGGCTAACAGTTCTTGTTGCAGACAACTGTTTTTTATACTGCAACTACATTGAGTGGACTGGAGTTTAAGCTTCTAACATAATCAGCACTTTACACAGACAGTATACTCAAATCCGCCATCACAATAATTAACTATCAATAGCCTCTGAAAAGTTCTGTCTACCTAATTTCACTCACAAAGTTTGGGTCAACCTGTAGTATGATTTACAGAAACTTTCCAAATGTGCCACATGTTGGAATTGCCCCCTTTAGGTCGGTAAGATCTAGAAGTCACATTCCTGACAAATTGGCCATACTGTGGTTTGAGCCCAAATCTCACGAATGCTCTAACCACTCAACCACACACATATATATATATATATATATATATATATATATATATACACACACAAAATTCAGTAAACTATCTTAATACCTTTTATAGTAAACATTATTTTGCAGTTTAGGCACTCTGAATAGCAGTGAAGAGTTTTATTTGAGGAACCTGACAGAAGGAAGTTGGTGCTACAATGGCTTCAATTTCTGTTATCAGTCTTTGTTATGAGTAGCGAATGTTTTGTAACATCAGTCTACTTCACAAATGTCTAGTGTCAGCAGTTTATTGGTTAATCTCATATATTTCATAGAAAATTGTGCAAATACTTGTGACAAGTTAAATATTACAGATGGCAAATAATTTGGGAAGAAGATAAATTCAGTTGCTTTTATTATTTAAATTATTAGTCAATATTCACACGCATTTCTCACTGCTGCTAAAGAGGAAATTGTTTTGCTCAGTGATTAGGACTTCCAAGTTTTTTTAATCCTTTTTATTAGTCCTTTACTCTGCTCATATATTTGAGCATCAAGTGTGTTTTTTGAGCTGCGTGTTTTTTCATGAAATAGGTGCTGCACTGTGGAGTAAAGGTTTACAGACTATTGTAACTGAAATTAATTTCACCTTCGAAAGATACTTCCATACTTATGGCTTTGTGGTGTATGAAACAAAGTAATTATTAATATCTAAATAATTTATGACAAATTTACATGTTTCTTTTTATTTTTGCACTTATTTTCTAAAGTTCTGTTGGCTGCTAGAAATGACATTATTTTTCTTTAATGATATTGGTAAAATTCTGAACCACATTTTTATTTATTTTACTTAACATCATTTGATTTGCAATTTTTGAAAATGAAAATTGCATTTTACATCAGAAGAGAAATAGTGAGACCATCTCATATGATCAACTATATTTTCTCATTTTCTGCTGCAAACCATGCAATGTAGTGGTCTACGGATGTTAACTTCTTGCATTTTAGGTAAATTGTTGATTAGATATTTTCATTGGACTTATCAAAACTGCCCTTTGGTTTGAAAGAAAAGTAGGAAAAATAAATAAGTTAATCTTATTAGTGACATGAACAGCAGAGATGTAAAGATATTTTTTCTTGATTAAAATTTTGACAAGAATTTTGCTAGAATTTGGTTGGGGAAATATTTGGGTGTTTACTGTAAAACTAATTGATGTGATGAAAATCACTACAATTAACCTTTCTTTGTCTTGTTTTTCTTCTTCTTCATTTTCTCACTATTGCTCTCTTCTCTCTCTCTTTGATTGAAATTTTAATTTTTAGCTGTTTTTGCTATTTTCTTAATTTTTTCTTTTTTAATCATGTGTTCATTCTCTCTCTCTCTTCTTGCTTCTGCATTTTTATTTTTTTTCTCTGCTCTGACTCATTGTAGTCACCTTCCTCTTCCTGACTTTGGTTTTCCATCTTTCTCTCCAAATGTCATGAATGTTCTAACCACTCAACCATGTGCTTTTATATATATATATATATATATATATATATATCTGTGTTTGTGTGATGACTGATATGAATTACGAAACAACTTTATAACATTTTTTTTTTTTTTTTTTTCAACTAGGATCTTTTGCTTTGCTCCCAATCAAGCAGATGTTGAATCAAGATTTGTTTTAGAAAGCATTCAAAATGTAAAACTTCATTTTTTATTAACTTTACAACTCTGTTTTCCACTTTGAGAATATTAAAAAAATAAATAAATGGAAGAAGGTCTTTAAAAATACTTTTGACAATTACCTCTTTATTTTTAATAACTTTGGTTTGTTTGAGTTTCAGTATTCCATTTGCATAACTTGTCTATTAATATAGTCATGGAATATTTCTTCCATCTTAATACAACTGAATGAAAAATATTCTAATATTTTTCCATTTCTTACAGCAGTATGAATGAGTGAATGTGCAAAGAAGTTATACAAAACTAGTTATAACTTTGATAAAATCATAAACCTTTTATATAACAAGTTTACATACCTGTTCGATAAAAAATGCAATGAAACTTTTAGTAGGACTACAACCTATTTCATTTCTATTTTTATTCATTTAAAAAAAAACTGAAATAGAAACTTTATAAAGTTGCATTTGACAAAATGAGAAAGTTCTGCAAAACTTATGGAATTTTAACGATACTAATTTATATTTAAAAAATGATGCACCATTGAAGATTATAAAACTTCAGCAGATATGCAAGTAATATTTACTAAAAATATCTACATTAATTTTTCCATCTAATTTTTTAATCTTTTTAACATATCCATAGTTATGACTAAAAATAAGTTTGATCAGCAGAATTTCTAATTAAAATGTTCTTTTTTATACTATATGCTTTTTCTGCTACAGATTTATCTAAATTTCCAGCATATTAATTGGACTATTTGTACGCTGAAATATAAGATTGAAAATGCTATATTCCTATAATTACTTTCCCATTTAATGAAAAGCAATAGATGTTTTATTAGAAGCAACCAGCAAATTTTATGAAAATAGAAAAAATCTCTTTTGGTACTTATGGCTATAAGCTCTTAAAAAATATTGATAAACAAAATAAATTTAATTTAAAACTATTGTCAAGTTATGATCAGTGTGCCAGTTTTACAAACTATTGATAGTTTCTTATTTTTTGGATTGTCATTAGATGTCATCGTTCTGTTCTCAATTTGCTTCAGTCAAATGTCAAAAACTCTTATTAAGAGTACCAACATTTAATTATATATAAAAGAAAAAGAAACATTATTGGCAAAATTAGTCTATTATCATTATGAAAAGAAAGTTGAACTGAGTTGTTGCAATTCAAATCTTGTTGCTAGCCTATTTTTATACCTTCAGAATTCTAACAGATCTTTTTCTTAAATGTTATGTCTGGTATATCTCACGGTTTCAGTACTTGATTCTTGGCACACCATTACATGTAATGTAATGCAGTGCCAACAGTTATTGGCTTAGTGCTTAAGTATAACTCAGCTAATTTGCATAGGATACCACACCCCCACTGAATTGGAGTGGTTGCATCCCCTTGTTTTTCTTTTCACTCCATTTAACTACTCTTGATTTATATAGGTCTTGCTTTTGCTCCTCTCTTCTTTTTATTGGCGACCTTGGTCTTTCTTCATCCTCTTCTTCATCAGTTTTTTCTTCTCCACCTATGTCCATTTCTTGATCATCATCATCATCATCATCATTGTAGCTTTCTGTCTCTTCTTGCTTCTACATTTTTGTTCTCTGCTCCTGCCTTCTCATTGTAGTAGCCTGCCCCCTCCCAACTTTAGTCTGCTATCTCCACATCGTCTGACACAGTCCTTTTTCTAAATTGATTTGCATGAGCCAAAGCATGCTGCCTCTTCTTCTTAATCAAAGCCGTATTATTGCCTCCGCAAAAGGAATTTCACTTCTTCAAGATTTGCACTTTTGTTTTTCTTGTACTATACTTTCTCTCTTGTGGCAAAAGACATGGTATTGAAGGCTCTAATCTCTCTACCCGTGAGGACTGTTGGGCTCAACTTCCTCTCTGCATATGATATCGACCTATAACATGTTTTCATTGATGGGCAAGAATGCCTTCAATGTCATTTTAACTGTTTGTACCATTTGCTCTGTGATTCTGTTAGGTTGAGGATGGTACGGAGTAGTTTTATATGCATGCAGCCTATCTGCCTCAACCATGTACACAAATTTTCATCCCAAAATTCAGGATCATTTTCTGACACTAATGTTTGTGATACTCCATTCCTTGCAAATACATCTCTCAAAATCTGTTTGACTGTGAACGCTCTCTGGTCTTTAACCTTGATTACTTCTGGCCAACCAGAATACGCATCCACCATTATGAGAAATCATATCCTACTGATGTGTTCATGGTCTATATGCACTATAAGCCATGGTTGTGCTTCTTTAGGCCATGAAAGAAGCTCTTTTTGCCTGAATCTTCTAATTTCATTGCATTTTGGACATTTATTAATAAATTCTTCAATATCTGTTGTATAACCTGGCCACCATGCTTGTAATTTTAATCTTCTGTGTGTTACTGTGACACCGCAATGCACATTATCAAGTACCCCTCTCAATATGTCTGTCTTAACGTCTGTGGAGCTACTATCACTTCACCATTGCATATAATTTCATTTTCAACTGTTAATTTATGCCATATCTTCTTAAATGGCCTCTTCACTATTGAACAATTGTTCCACGTATTCATTATTCTTTTGTTTATTTTGCTCATGACTGAATCTTGCTTGGTGTCATTTTTAACCTGTTCACTGGAAGTACATTTGTCTCTGCCCATTGAATTGTAGTCCTCAGTTCCATGTTCATCATCTGTTCCTTTTACAAACTGTAATCTCAAAAAAGCATCTACATTATCAAATGCCATGATTCTAAGGGCCCAGTGTAAAATTCTCAACGATGTAACCTTCAGCAACTCCTTTCTTGGGTTAAAAATAAACTCCAATGGCTTGTGGTCTGACTTCAGTAGAAATTTCCTACCTAATAAAAAATTTTGCGTCCTCTCCATGTTCTAAACAATTGCTAGGGCCAACATTTGAGTAATTTATCTCTGCTGTTGTCAATATCTTAGATAAATACATTATTGGATGATCTTCCTGTGATAGGATGATGATAATCACTTTCTCACTCACATCTATGGTCAATGTTATCTCTTTATTAAGATCAAACATTCTTGTTATAGGTTTCTTTTTCATAATTGGTTTTAGTATCATAAAAGCATTATTTTGTCTATGTGTCCATTCAAACTCTGTGTTCTTTTTATGCAACTCTGACAATGGTTCAATTAGTTCACTATATTTTGGGATATATCTATTGTAAAAATTTATCAAACCTCAAAAGGATTCCAATTGGTTGGAGTTGCTACCTCTGTAATCTTTTTTGTCAGTTGCTATAACAGTCTTCGATATTTGGTAGCCCAATTATGCTAGATTCTTGCAATAGAAGTTACATTTGTCTCTATTAATGGTTAATCCAGCCTTTTTCAATCATGGTAATATTTGATCTGCTTATTGTTTTAACTCTTGTTTGGTCTTCGCTCCTATCCCTATATTATCTTGGTAAATAATCATGTTAGTTATCCTGCCGAACAATATTCCTTTGATTGCCCTTTGAAATATATGACTAGACGTTTTAATTCCAAACAGTGAGTCTACCTTAACAGGCCTATAGGGGGTGTTGTTGATTGTGGCGACTTCTTTAGATTTTTTGTCAATCTGGATTTGGTTGTAGACAGATCTCAAGTCAATTTTTGCAAAATATTGCATGTTTGCCTTTTTATGTTTTGATGTTTAGTAATGAAAACGAATCCGAGCATTTTTATTCCAACTTTATAGTCATCGCAGATCTGCAAATCTCCGACCTTTTTTATTACTACGATAGGTGAGGCCTAGTTATTTCCACCATGTGTATGTAACCTTTTCAAGAATGCCTTGCTCAATCATGCAATTTAACTTGGCTACCACTAAAAGCAGTATATGCACTGGTACTTTTCTGACTTAAAGGTATTTGAGGTGATAATTTTCTTTTAATCAAATACTCACTTTGTATCCTTTTAGAAATCCTACCTCATTCTCTTCTGTGTCCACGGAGTTTATTAATTTGACTGTATCTACTTTTACTGTGTCAACACCTAACAGTCTGTGGTCCTTCTCACATACTACTATCACAATTTGAATAACCTCGAACTGAGTATCCATTTCATGGAAGGGGCCAAACATCTTTATTGTTGTTCCATCAAATTGTTTTAACTTTAAACCACTTTCTTTTAACTCAGCCTAGCTTTATCCAAAAATTTCTTGGAATTAGGATTATCTTACTACCTGTGTCAACTTGCATGCTAAATGTATGGCCATTTATTTTCAGGTTCTCTCTACCATTCTTTTATGTATTTACTGCAAATGCACTGGCTTCCTGCTTTTCTTCTGTGTGGGGGAGGTATTACTATGTTTTTTCTACATGTTTTTCACTTCTGCAGATGGTCTTAAAATGATTCATTTTTCCACATGTAAGATGCTGTTTCCCCAGCACTGGACACTTGAATTTATTCTTTTCATGTGCCGTGCTATAATAATTGCACTTCACTTTGACTGTAGTTACATTCAACCTGTATGACTATAACACTTCTCTTCATTGGTTGAAATCTCTGATTTGCATCATCTTTGTAAATAGTCTACATTTAATTCTACGTTCATATGGCTATCTTGCACGCAGTCCAGTACTTTTCGTTTATTCAGCATTTCATTAAATCCTTCAATTGTTCTTAGTAGAATCAGCTTGTCTTCAATTGATATGCCTTGAGTCCCTAGTTTTTCAAATTCACAGTACTTTGACTGTCCCTTGAGTCTGTCTATATAGATACATAATAGATTCCTCCGGCAGCTGCCTGGCTTCTAAAAATTTAATTCTTAAAGCAATGACCAGTTTTCTTTTCAGTCTGTTTCTTTTTTTTTTTTTTTTTCATTCTAACAACTTCCTCAAAAGACATCTGTTCTAATTCCTGTGGGTATGCCATTGTGGATATTTTCTTTAACGCTTCACATCCCACAGAAGCCATAAACAAGTCTATTATTTGGTTCTGTCTACCTTCCATTTTTGAGTCTTTGAGATTACTCACTGTTGCTGTAGTTGCAAAGATCTTGACATATTCAGGATTGTCCATGAGACCCACATATCCTATTGGTGGTGCCATTTGTCATGTCTGGTATATCTTGCAGTTTCAGTACTCAATACGTGGTATACTGTTACATATGATGTAATGGAGTGCTGACAGTTATTAGCTTAGCACTTGACTACAGCTCAGTTAATTTGCATAGGATACCACACTGAAGTTATTAGATGTCTTAGGCAATACAGAGTTCATTATTTTGACTAAAAATACTTTTATCATGGTTTTTATTATTATTATTACAATAATAATAATAAATAAATATGTCATTCATTCATATAAAATTTTGTATCAATTAGTTACTGCGTTTGGGATAAACCTGTATATCTCTCATTTCTAATGATATAATTATGTAATAGTTTTTTTTTAATTTTTTTTTATTACAAGTTTGTGTCCTATGAAATATGTATAGAAAATATCCAGGACACATCACTAATTGATTTTTTTTTTCTCTCTCTAGTGTTTAGTGATTTATCTATTCTCTCCATTACTGCCATGTATGTTCACAACTTGAATTGCATTGTATAAGATTGCATTATTTTCCCTTCTTTGGAGTAATCAGACATTTTGGATCAATAATAGGTAGACTTTATTTACTTATGTCATATGTCCCATGATTTGTACCCCCACCCATTACATTACACTTCCTCTTAAATGATACTGTCACTTATAAAAAAAAAAAAAATAAGCAATGATTGAAAGAAAAGCAAAAACTGAACATTGTTTATATGATCTTGTATAGCATAATTAGCCTTGTTATTTGTAATAATCAGAGGTGTGGTCATTGTTCTGGATACGACTCTATTGCAATTATCACTAGAATTATAGAAGCTGATATTGATATCATTATTTTTTTTTTTAACTTAGACTGATTCAGACAGCTATTACTGTTATTATCATGTATAATTATTATTGCTTTATGTATTATATCATTTTTTTCATCACTGTTCTTATTTTAAACTTAAAAATTGCATAACATGAACAAAGCAATCATGTGATGAGTTTGAAAAAGAAGCTAAAGATCATGCTTAAGCAAGCTACATAATTTGAAGAAAATGCATTAGACTTTTAAAAATAGATGAAACAAATGAAACCCCATCAGTAGTAGAATTCACACACACAATAATATAACAAACTAACACAAATGGTGTTGGTTAGAGATTCAATAAAGCTTCATCTTTGACTTATAATCATAAATGGCAACACTTCATTCTCAATTTTATATATATATATATATATATATATATTATGGGGACCTACCTACAAATGGACTTGTCCACACCTTTATAATATGGGTACCAACTCTGAGTGGGAGTCACTGAGTAGTAGCCACGGAGTGAGTGAATGAGTGAGTCAGGATGCCTGCGAGAAAAAGTACTCTCCAGTCCTCTTTTACCTTTGTACTACATTTTCCGAGAATATACTATTCAATTTTATATCCGAGTCCTTGTTATCTTTCTATGGCCCTTTGGTCAGAACATATAGGTGTGGTCTTTACTGGAAATGAACAATCTCTTTAAATTCTGGTTCCTTCATTTAATGACAGTGAGTGTATTCAAGTTTTATTCTTTATATGTAATTCAAAACTTTTCAGTTAAATATTTTATTTGTGAGGAAACTAGTGATAGGCTAAAATAAAGTTCAGTTTAATAAATGAAATAATTGCAGGCATGTTGAAGAAAACTTTCATAGTTACATTTATTCTTATTTGAACCACTTTCAGAATAAAATGTTAGCAATCACGAAAATATTAAGTTCGCCTTTTATCCTAGTGGTCAGAACCAAATATTTATCTGGTGTAAATCAGTCAACTGCAACCAATTGATTTCACAATTGGATATTTATCTGTAGTTGCAGAAATAAATCAATTCTTCTTAGTAAAAAAAAAATAATTATACTGTAACAACTGAAGATAAACAGAGGTAGGTATAATTGTAAAAAAACAGTTCATATATTATGAGGAAAAGGGTCAAATGTAAAAGAAAGAAATAAAGTTAAATGGGAGATAACTCTAAATTCAGCATTAGCTACATCCCTTAGCAGATTTCTAATCTCCAAGCATCAGAGTTTCTCATTTTTTAAATTTTTTTTACATTTTGTCACTTCCTGAAATATGGCAAACTGAACTACCACACAGCCGTACATATAATTTCAAGCCACACTGAATCCACCTAAGTTAACATCTGTATGAATTCTTATTAAATTTAATTCTGTTAATTTATTTAGTCTATCTTTTTAACATTTTAAACTTTACATTATTAATTGTATTAATCTCACACTTTAAAAGTATCATTATTCAAAGATGAGGAGCTGTTTTTATATAACACAATGGTAAAAATTTATTTGAGGTAAGACTTTGTCATTAAGATTCGTTCACATCTTATAACAGATTAACAAGATTATAACGCACACACACACACATACATAGGTATAGATGTCAAGTCTGTAAATGGGCGAGGATAATCCAACAAGACCAACTTAATATAAAATATTAAATGTTATATTCGTATAGGTAGCTAAATGGATGCTATCCAGAGCAATATGATGTTTATAAAGGAAAACTCAACACGTCATTTAGATTGGTTATAAATTATAATTCATTTCTATGAGCTAAATTAGCTCATTTCATCAGATCACACTATATTCCTTCCATTTGGTACAGATGTTTTCCTGGAATAAGAATCTCTTTAAAATGAAAAGGAAAACAAATAAGATTTAAAACAGAGACATTGGTGTTATCTCATTTGAGGATCTAGATCCGTTGCAAAGAGGTCATCCTTCTTGGATAATGACCATAAAGTCATTACACGCCCACTCACAAGCTCATTGATACGTATAACTATGTACATGTTCCCAAGTATAATTATGATTATATGTATTATTGTATGTATATTCCATGTATATGGGTGCACTTAATTATATTCCATGTATAAGAGCGCACCTAATTATGTATATGTTTTTCGTGTATATGTGAGCGCCTGATTATATGTAAGTTGTGTTAATCTTGCATGTAGTCGATTGTGCCCTCCTGAATTAATTCTACCCTCATTTACTGATCAGTTTACTCATCTACGTACAGGTTGATATCAAAATCCAAATGATATCGCCCGGTTCACACTCCACCCACGTCTATTGAACAGGTGAAGAGGCTCATCCCTTGTTCCCTGTTTAGGATGCGGTTGATATAAATAAGTATACGTGATTGTGTTAATATGTAGTGTTACATATATATATATACGTATCCATGAGCTTGTGAGTGGGCATGTAATGTCTTTATGGTCACTATCCAGGAAGGATGAGCTCTTCAGGACTAGTCTAGATCCCAAACTGAGATAACATAAATGTCTCTGTTTTTAAATCTTTTTGCTTGTTTTCCTTTTCAATTTAACGAAATGCTTATTCTGGGAAAATATTTGTACCAAATAGAATGAATATAGTGTGATCTGATGAAATGAGCTAAATGACGTGTTGAGTTTTCTTTTATATATATATATATATATATATATATATATATATATATACAAGTATGGGTGGAATAATATTCCCCATCCAAAGAAACACTATTTTTAAAAAAGTGCTCAATACAAAGTAGAGCTAATAATAATAATAATATTTATTAATAAATTATAACATTGATATGTTAATATATCACTATTGTAGTGATATATTAACATATCAATGTTATAATTTATTAATAAATATTATTATTATTATTATATATATATATATATATATATACTGAATAAATATTTGATCTAAGCATTTCATAATTGTCTTCTTTTTTTTTTTTTAACAGTTATTAATTTTACTTGTTTCCACTTCATTACTCAGCCCCAAACTTCTTTGCTGATATTTTATTTGACCTGTTATGAAATGGCAACTGAAATGATAGCATAAAAGAGAAAAAACAAGTTTTAATGAGAAACAGTTTGAATGTTTGGAAACCCAAACTGCTGCCATGCTTGTTTCAAATTCTGCAGTGCATTCATCCCATTACTATTTTTGTGCAAATGGCTGATTTTAAACTTGATTTATATTTTTTTCTTCCAGTATCTATGATTCCCTTAATTTAAATGTGAATTTGTAATTGTTCATTCAAATTCTGCCTTTCACCATCCAACTCTTTTTTGCAATTGACTTCTGAGCCATTCCACTTGGGCTTAAAGCTTCTCATTTACTCTTTTGCATTTGACAAAGTTCTCCGCTCTTGATTACATACTCAAATATTGAAACTAGAGTGACCTTTTTAGTATGAAAGGTCAATTACTTAATCTTTGAACTTCTTAAATATCTCAATTAGATGTAATAGTCTGAAACTGTTTTTTTTCTTTCTTTTTTTTTTTTTTAAAGTTAATCTTCAAGAACAACACATTAGCTCATCTCATGAAACTATTCTTCTGAACAAACTTCCACTGTATATCTTTGCTAAGTTCCTGGTTTTGTTAGTTGTATTTCCTCATTGTCATGAGCCTCCTGTTGATTTTTATCCACTCTTTTCACTGAAATATTATCTGCTATCACTTCAGGTGCATGTCACACCTGAAATTTCTCGATATATCCCACCCTCCTACATCATTGACAGACTAGCTGACAAGAGTGCTTTAGAGTGGAACAAAGTATGCCACTGCTCTCAACCTCCACTTTTTGATTGCATCAAGATAAAACAAACAAGTCCTACTTGAGCACTAAGTCACAAGGTTGGCACAGAAGAACAAAAAGATTGGTTAATTTCTACCACTGTCATGAATATGACAACTACAACGACCAGCAAAGTGGAGATCAAATCTCTTTTCAATTATTATTTTAACAAACTCGTGAATACTGATTTCAATTCAACTAAATCATAAAATACATTTTTGCCTTTATTATCTGTATTGATGATCTTAGCTCTGTATTGAATGCACTATGCAAAAACTTTAAAGCTGATTGCACAACTATAAAAAATGTCCAGTTTAAGCCACAGTGATCTACTATTAAATACATACAATTCATTTATAACATTAATCTGTTTTCACTGAGCCATTAAAATTTTAGGACCATATTGGTGATAAAATATAAAATTGATTCCATTCTGCAAGCTTTTTATTCTGGCTGTAAATGCCTGTTTGTGCACCAAATGAACATTAGTGCTCATGAATACTGAAAATTTACCAAATATTAAACTAAGTACTGGAACTATCAAGCTTGTTTGTCTCTAATAATTAGAGTTATTCATGCTGTGTTCAATCAAGATTTTGTCTGTTTGCAGTTGGCTATGTTTACAAAGATAATGAATAACAACAAAAAGTTGTTTTTCAAACTAGCTTTGTTAAAAAGCCAGTGACAATCCAATCTCTACATCAAACATTAGTAAGCAAGTTCTGGACAAGATTCCTTCACTTCATCAATCTATCATATATTTTCGACACATAACCTGTAAGACTTAATGCCAAAACAAATGTAGCTCCATTAACACAAATGGCATCAGTGGAGGTGGAGTGTTAATGATATAGCTTTACTCAGCTCTATGTATCATAGATTGCAGCACATCACAGCCTAATCAATACCAGAAATGTACAATCACATATGTTTATATTATAACAAAATGAAAGAAGCCCCAACAAGAATGGTTCTGTTTTACTGTCAGAGGTACAATCTTTTTTTAGTAGGACTTCTCAATCTCGGCTGGTTGTTATTAATTTCACTGTTTAAGAATATTAAAAAATGAAAGAGGGATAGCAACTCAAATATGTCTACTCACTAAAATTAACATTTATAATAATAAATAAATATGTAGTTATCATATATAAGACATAAGTTAGAACTTTTGTTTGAAAATATACACACACTCATATTTTTATGGCCATTTTCACCTTTGAATACCTTCTCTCTCTCTCTCTCCATTAACAATATTATTTTTCTTCATTGATTACATAACTATACTCTTTCTACTTTTTACAGTTAGATAATTTTTAATCATTTTTCAAAATGCATGTTTTCTTTTCATTTTTTTTCAAAAGGATCAAGGTCTTTTTTTTTTTTTAATATATCTGTACAATGATTTCCCTTTTCAGTTATTTGAAAAATATTCATACTCTCTTTCTTCCTGTTTTAAATGTACATTTTATAAAGACACACATAAACTCTATTAATATTTTGTACTTGGTATCTATGCACAAATGAATCTAATCTCTCTTATGAAACTTGCAGAGTTTTCTTTCAAAACTCTTGAATATTTTCCTCCTTCAGCTTCAAATTTGCACAAACTCTCATTGGGCAAGAATTTCTTTTCAGTACTGGCATATTACCAACATATACATGTGATTTTTCTTTCAACAAATTCTCATATTTCCTCTCCATCTCCAGAATCTTATCTTTCAATCATCTATTCCCTCCCCACACACACATTCTTTTCAGACTCATAGAGAAGTTTTATTTCATTTCATAATTTTTTGTGCATGAATGTTAGTGCATAATACACACATCCTTCTCTCTCTTGGTGTGCATATTTATTTATTTTTTATTTTTTCATACAAGTCTTTTCCTGACACAATCATGATACACTTTAATTTATTTTCTGTAAAACACTTTATAAACTTCTGTGTAATTATCACATTCATAAGCTAGGTAAATGTATATAAGCTTTCAACAATCACACCTTCACTGCATCAGCTTAACTTTAAAAATGCACAGTTTTATGCATTCATATATAGTTAATGCTCAATCAAAAATCTTTTACAAGAAGAAATTTTTTCTAGCATAGATTTTTCTTGTTTTTTGTGCATTTTGTTTTTCCTCACCCTTGTAATAACATTCATACAGGGTGTTTAACTTCAGATGTAAATGTGAGAAGGTATTGAAATATATATGTCCAAGTGTAACCATACCAACAAATATCTACTAGGATCCTACAATTATGGATGAAAGTGTTCTAAGACCTTTAAGTGACTTCTCTTAATTTTGAAAATTGCACAATCATAAAAGATCCCTACTTCATTAGTGTTTAAAAAAAAAAAACTGTAAATTGCCTGAAGACACCGAAAGGTAGAAATCTAGGTCACGAAATAACTCGTTTCCAAATGAAAAAAAAGACACACACACACACACACACACACACACACACACACACACTCAACTTTAGTTGAGTTAAGACTTTTTTAGTGTCCTCCTCATTCATGTACATTATGTTTACATTCTTTTAACTCTTCTAAATCTTTCAAACTGAGCCAATTTTTATAGATAGCCAAATTTAAGAATTACATAGGTAGGATTGAACTTATCAACAGGAGTTTCCAACCTTAGCACTTCTACAGTGGTTCTTTTTCATATGCTTTGACCATTTTGTACATTGATTCTTTCTTTTTATATATTCAAACAAGAATACACATTAGGTTTTATTTTATACACATCCTCTCTTATCTAGACTTATAATCCCATTTCGTCACATGTCTGTATGCAAAAATCTTCATTAGGCTCTTATTTCACTAATAGATGCTTAAACCTTTAATGTATTCATTTGCAGTCTAGATATCTAGAAATACATAAACTTTCAATAATGCAGCCCTTTCTTTAACAAACTCTTGGATTAATTCTACTTCTAATGTGCACAATGTTTTTTCTCTCTCTCTCACTCACACACACAGCTTGTCTATAAGTTTGTTTTTCATAGACACACACACATTATCACAATTACTTTCCCTATACATTCATATCTAAAGGAAGCCACAAACATTTTCACTGCAAACTAATCAATGCTACTTTCATTGATTCTATTTGTCTGATACAGTTTCTACTCTCCGTGCACAAAGGCTGCACTAGCACTGACACGCATGTATTGCAACATGTGTGTGCATGCGTACTTTTACTGCACCTTTGACTTGAATCTGTTAAGGATTTCACGCAAAGCCCAAAACAAAGTTCAAGCCAGCATGAATTTGTTTAATAGCATTTCAAGCAATGCAGTCTTTACCTGGTAGGAACCAAATAAATCTAATATTTTTTGGTTTCTAGTAGTAATTAATATTAAAACCCTTTGGTAAACTTGACTGTTAACTTGACAAGCACTAAATTTGCCAAAGGACCACTTGCCTTGGTTTTCAAATTCAGAACATTTCTTTTCCTTGAATGTGTTATCAGTTACAATTGTTCCACTATATCAAACCTAAAAAATTTTAATTCTATCTTCTTAGAATTGTGCTATACTTTGATTTTGGTTTTCTCTCCAAATTCTTTTCCTCACCAACAAAAGAATTAATGGAATATAGATATTTACTAAGCTGAGATCAAAGTCAATCGTTGTAAGATTGTGTTGAGCCAACCATCCAAGAAAGAAGGATTGCCAGTTTGCCTTTTTACCAGGGTTTGAACACAAAACTACTGGTGCTAGATTGATTATATGTATTTTATATCCTTATAGCCTTTCAATACTTATGTAAATAAGATATAAAAGAAACGAACACAAATATTTACATTTTGATAGTATTTCAAAGACCTAACCTGTTAGATTTGGATAAAATCTTTTTTTTTTTTTTTCAAATTCAAAATTAATACTTCTATAAAATAATGTAATCAGTTATTTAGAATTGAGCTATAAGTTATGAAATTAGCATGTCAATCCTTGTTTGAAAAAAATAAATTTTGATTATTTAAAAGTTGTAAGGGTTTTTAAGTGAGAATCTATTTAGCAACAACCAATTCCTCAAGAAGTCTAGGAAAGAGACAAAGCTAGTCATCGCTCTTTGCACTCATTATTAACAATGATTAATTTTTTTTCTTATGTATTTTTATATGATTTGAACGAATATGTCCTTCATATTTTCTAAAAATGTTAATTTTTAGAGAGAGTGAGGTTAAATTTACAATGTAAATATGTTAAATTAGTCTCTTTTGTTTGCTTTTCTGTGAGTCTTTTTTGTTGGTCTTCTAATATCCATAATTTTGAAAGACAAAACTTGAAAAGAACAAAAATGATTAAGTTACTTTTTCTCTGAAACTAGGAACTGAATTAAGGAATTCGGAATGTTAGAAAAAAAATAAATTGGTTTCTATTTTTGAGAGAAAATTTAATAAAAGATGTATCTTAACTTCTTTTAGTGAAAAAATATATCTTATTCCTATTCCCTCTTGGGTTAGTAAATAATATTAAGACGGGTCAACCTGTAATGGTAAGGTGGAACAGAAAAATCAAATGAATGCTGTTCTCACAGAGACTTTTATAACATGCACAAATAAAATATATTTATGAAATGAATTGTTTGAACATTATTTTTTATCGATACTCGTATTTAAGTAGATATTCTGTTTTTTAATTAAACAGTATTATATATTTATATCTACCGGCCTGATTATTTACGATAAATTTTTATTACGAAAATGTGTGCCATTCAGCAGGATTCGAACCTGCGACCCCCATTTACATAGGGGAAGCTACCATTTGATCTGGCAACATCTTAGACTGCTCGACCACGAATAGCCTCCAGTCTAAACGAGGTTTTTATCAAGCTTATATAACACAAATGTAGAATTAGTAGAGGTACATAATATAAAGTCAGCATCTAGTTTGGAGTTTTATATATATTGTAAATTGATCAAACTCTTTAGAGACCTTTAACTTAGATTTAAAAAAATCAAACTATATAAGGAAATACATTTTTCATACAAAAACCCACTATTACAGTTTAAGGAATCTTAATCTAATAGTTTAAATTGATTAATAGTTTTGATAGGTTTGAATTGAAATACACATGAAAGAATATAAGCAATTCTTGATGATGGAGCCATGAGATTCAATAAAAGTGGAATTTCTCTAATTTTGTTTCGTGTAATATGATTGTTACTATGTGATCAAGAATGAACCATATTTTATACTATCAAAAGTAAGCCATACTGTTATCTTTCAAATTTTCAATTTCTTCTAAATAAGGTTTTATTTCATTATGGTGTGGAGAAATAGTTTTTTTTTTTTTTTCTGGACTCTTTGTGTGGATAAGCTTTATTGGGAGACTGAAATATTTAGATTTTAAAAAGAAATAAACAGAATTTTTATTATCTTCAAAATGTAGACCTCCCAGTTAATTGACCTCACCTTTATAGGATTAACAAGAGAATCAGTTAAGTGCCATACATGAAACATGCTTAGGTGATCATGTCTCAAAAGAGACATCAATGACTGGGCAGAAGATTTTTCTGCAGTAGGTTGCCATTACTTTCTGTGGTAAACTAGTTGCCAGCCAAGTCTGTAGAATCCACTTGTCCTGTTATTTAACCCATAACTGGAGGGAAAAGATGGATTAATACTTTTCCCAAGAGTATTTGTGCATAAGTGAATGCAAGGAATTCAATTGGAATTTGAACTCGGCTCCATGATCTCTCATTCCGAGCCAATATCCACTGCACCATAACACACATCCAAACAAACAAGAAAATAGCAGTGTTAAATTCAACATCTTCATAGTTTTGATGTTGTATTTTCAGAAAAAATATTTTAATTCAATTTAAGCCATGAGCAGTTCAAGATTCTTGACTCTATTTTGGTTGATTTATATTTAGTTATTCCTCAAGATACTATAACAGATTTTACTGATATTTTAAGAAAAATTATAGAATTGTTAGAAAAAAAATTTCTGTAACACACTAATATTGATATCTTGTAATGAAATTAATATTCATTTAAGTTGTATTAATTCTGAGAGGATATAAGAAGTTTAATATGAGTAAAAAGTCAGTTTTGGATAAGGGAACACTTTTTTGGATAAGGGAACACTTTTTCTATTTATTGTATTAAGTTAAATGATATAAAACTAAAAAGAAATTTGTGATGGCAGTTTTTCTTGGTATTGGTTGTTGGGATAACTTTATGTATTCACTGAAACAAATTTCCAAAATTGAAATTCTGTCTGAAAGGTGGGGGATGCATATATATAGTTTTTATATTCATGAAGTGACAGTGGCAAATTAAAAATTACTAAATCCATATTTTAGAGATATCCTAATGTTTGATTAACAAGTACCTATAGGAATTTTTTTGCAATTTACTTGAAATATTTGTGGATAACTGAACATGATATCCTCTTTTTTTTTCTTTTCTTTTTTTTTTTAATTAAATCTCTTACTTTATTTGACCTTGATTTTTGCACTTGTTTTTTTTTATCTGTTTCCTTGTTTTAATTTCCAAACAACTTTATATATTGAGTTACATCTTTCACAATAAAATTTTTGGTTCTTTCACATTTCAACCTGCACACACATTTTACATCTTTCTTTCCTTCTTATAGGTGCAAAAATTTTCATTTTGAAATCTCGATAAAGGCTGTTACTAATAATCTTTCTTCTTTTAAAGGAAATGGCATACATTGTCGACATTTTAGTGCAAGTAAGAAATTATATCATTTTTCTCATAATAAAAAACAAGTCAATAAAATGCAGAGTGAGGAAAAAAATAATCTAATTGTTTTGGTGACACACTGACATTTTAACCAACTTCTTTATAGTTAGGTTACCTTAATCTTAATGGTCAGATCACTGATATGACAACTCAAATATCTTTTTGACTGATCTTTTTTTTTTTTTTTTTTTTTTTTACACTTTTATTTCAACTACATAAAAAAGCTACATGGGACAACGTTCCTCTCTTGGCTTCACTACTAATATCAACTGTCTTCTACAATGACTTCTTCCTCATTATTTCCTCATGCCAGCCTCTAAATGCTACTCTCCTCCCATTGTTCATGTAACTCCATCCATGTGTCAAACTTCTGTTTGACCAATAATCATCAAGTTACATAATGTCACTTCAACCTGCATTCCCATCATACATACAGATATTATATCAACTATTATCTTAATAAATTTTCAATATTCCAATTAATGCATTTATAAATGTATTCATACAATGAAAAGGATGTTTATAGATAGTTGTTGATTTATAGTAATAATGAACTAGTAATGTTCCACCATCACCAAGCAAACCCTAAACTTTCATCTTTCATGATGGATGAGTATTCTTTCATGGAGGCTCTATGCATTGGACACCTATTGGGACTCAAGCTCACCCCAGACCTCTAGTAGAACGCATACATATATAGTGTATTTGGGCAGCAGTCTCTCTTTTATGCAGATTTCATTAAAAATGACAGATGAGGTATTATGGTTGAGTTTTACTGATAATTTTTCACCTGGTCTTCTGAATTTTTTCTTTTCAGAACAAATTATGTAAGAATTATCCAAATGTTTTTTTTTTCCTGAGCACTTTCAGCTATACTTTTAGCCGCATTTATCAAGGCTGGATTTTATTTTATGTGTAACTGAATATATGTAGTGTTATGTATGTTTTTAGAATCATGTGTATTTTTTATGTTCCAAATATCTTAAACCCGTTGGCATGTTCGTAGTTGATATTATTGAGTGCTGGGTTTTCCTTTTTTCTTAATAATGCTTCCATTAGCCTTTTTGCATGTGGATGATGTGATGATATTTGTGCTGTCAACAAGTCTGTTTCGGATAGGGTTTGTTAGGTCTCTGTGTGTGTTTAAATGAGATTGAATTGAGAGTGAGTCTTCATATCAACATCGTAGTCATATGACCAATATAATTATTTACAAAATTTGGTTGATCAAGAACACAGTTCTTCAAAGGACATGTAAATTCATAAATATGTTCAGTAAAATTATGTACAGTTAAATTGTACTATTTATTCTTGCTGCTTAAGTTATATATATGAGAGAGAAAGTTAATTTTAAGATTTAAATACATAATCATACTAAATTTGCAAAACCTTAAAGAATGAGGTTGACTTTTAATGTAGTACTTTATGTGCAAGCTAAGAGTTGTAGAAATTCTGAAAATTTTTCTCCATTTGAGCTGTCATGATATAACAGCCATATAATCTTTGTCTGGGCTTTAGTTGGTGATACATGTTGTGATAAACTTGATAGTGATGAATGAGTTCAATACCAGTGGAAGTCATGTCACAGAAAATACACATATGCCCCCCTCCCTAGTTATAACTGTTTGAAAGTGGGTCAGAATTGCTGCACATAATGGATGTGATGTACTGGTATTGCTTTGATGTTAACAGCAGGGATCAAATGACCATTTATAACCTGTAAATCAGATTCTGGATGGCTATGTGGTATAGACATGTCATAAGATCAATGTGGAAGACTGCATGGCATCCACAGCATAGATCAAAGAAGATATGCCATCACCAGTGTCTATATGAGCAGCTGAGAATTGGTTGCTTGCAACAAGTGTGCCTATAGCCAGGCTTCTACTTATGCCACTCACTATACCATTGTGCATGTTTCTATTGATGCTGCAATAGAGAGTCATGTTGGGGGAAGAATGATCAAATGATGCTTTGTCAGGATGGGAGCAGGTCCTACTTTCATGCCAATCCCAATTCCTAACATCATGGCGTGAAGTGATATGTCATGACTCTCGCTCTCCTTTGGCATTTGTGGTAGGAATGTTGAACAGTTATGTTGGTTGTTTTGTTTTATGGCATATCAACCTCTGCTGGTCATTTATTGCCAACTAAATTTTATTTCTTTATTGCTGGTAATACCTTTTTCCTTTCACCAATTTATTGCTGTTTTATATATATATATATATATAAAGTTTTGTGTCTAGTAATACTTTTTCTTTTCGAGTATCAAGTTGCATTGGAATTTGTTTTTAAGGGCAAGGTCCCCAATTTCTACTCTGTTATTTAACCCATAACTGGAGGGAAGGGACGGATTAATACCTTTCCCAAGGGTACCAGCGCTTAAGTGAATGCAGGGCATTCAACTGGAGTTTGGACTCGGCTCACCGATTTCTCTTTCCGAGCCGATATCCACTGCACCACAACACATCTCCATAACTAAACGCTTACAGCACCTGGCATTCCCAAGCGGTCACTCATCTAAGTACTGACCAGGCTCAATGTTGCTTAACTTCAGTGATTGAGTGAGAACCAGTGTATTCAACATGATATGGCCATAAGTGAACAGTTATGTGCTGTTCCAGCAGAATAATGCTCACCACCATTATACCCATACTATTCAGCAAGTTTTGCCTGTTTTTCAACACCTTTACTGGTAAGCACAATAACCAAATTTGTTTCCTTTTGTGCATCTATGAGATATGGGAGTATGTTTGATTCATTTCTTCTTCTATGTGCTTTGTCTTTTCAGGACCTAGGTGATCATGGCCTTCCATGTCTCCTTATCCCTAGAGGCTCTTAGCACGCTTTCTCCTGTCACATCTCGCAACCCCCGTTCTGTCGTTCACCTGCTCAGGCTCTTCAAATATGTTATCTGCTGCTTTCCTCTGTCTCTTTTTCCCCTCTATCTGGCCTTTTAGTATCAGGTTCTCCAAGCCCTCCTTCCTCGTTGCATGTCCCAGGAACTTCAGCTGTCTCTTTCTGATGCTCAGTATTAATTTCCTTCTCGTTTCCATTCTTTCCAACACCTCATCATTGCTCACATGCTCAGCCCATGATATCTGCAGCATCCTTCTGTAGAACCACATTTCCACTGCTTCAAATTTTTCCTTCGTCTTTGATGATATTGTCCAAAATTCACTGCCATATTGAAGAACTGACATCACATAGCAATCCAGTACGCTCTTCTTTGTTTCTAGTGAAAGTTTCCTGTGTCTTAATACTTTTCTCAGCTTCTGGAATGCGTCATTTGCCATGCCAATTTGTCTTTGGATCTCTGTGTCACACTTTCCACTTCCTGTTAGGACACTTCCCAGGTATTTAAATTTTTGTACCTGCTTGATTCTAGTGTCTCCCACCTGTATTTGGCATTTTGGTTTGCTCTTTTTGCTGATGACCATGCATTCAGTTTTTTTGCAGTTTATCTGTAGTCCTTTTTTGTCACTCTCTTCAGCTACCTTCTGTAGGAGGTCTTGTAGTTTCCTTTCTTTGTCTGCAATTAGCACTGTATCATCTGTGTATCTTATGTTGTTCAAATTGTGGCCTCGATGACAAATCCTGTCATAACATCTAGGGTCTTCAAAATATTCTCACTGTACAAGTTGAACAGATCCGGTGAAAAGACACACCCTTGTCTTATGCCCCTTTCTGTCTTTGTAAATCTGCTGAATTCGTTACCTGTCCGTATGCAGGCAGTTTGCTGCCAGTAGAGATTCTTAATTACTCTGTCTTTCCCAAAAATGTTGAGGCTGCTGAGCATCTCCATCAATTCTTTGTCATGTATTTTGTCGAACACCTTTGCATAATCAATATAAAAGAGGTACAAGTTCTTTTTCATTTGTATTGCCTTTTTGGAGAGCATTCTAATCATAAATATGACATTCCTTGTCCCAGTATCTTTGACGAACTTGCACTCTTCCTGTCCTATCTCTGGCCTGATTCTGCTTCTTGCTCTATTCATCAGGATTCGGACAATCAGTTTTGTAATAGGACTCATTAAGCTGATAGTTCGGTGTAGCTGACACTTATTTGCACCTGGCTTCTTAAGCAGTGCTATTAAAATCGACTTGCATAAGTCATCTGGTATTATACCACTATTATAAATTTCATTTATTATTTCTGTAATTTTCTCTATGCCAAATTCTTCCAGAGCTATCAGCAGCTCTATTACAATACTGTCTGGACCAGCTGCTTTTTTTCTATTCAGTTTGGCCATTGCAGCTTCCACTTCAGACTTTAATATTTCCGGTCTGTCCTCATCTTTGTGTATTATCGGTTGCTCTCTCTTAACATGGAAAAAATCTTTTATATATTCTTCCCATCGCTGGAGTATTTCCTCGTTCTCCAGTATTATCGCTCCATCCTTGGATTTTATACATCCTATTGAGGAGCAGGATTTTTGTCCTGTCTCTTATCTCTTTATACATGTCTGTTTTATTAGTACTGCTCAGTCTCTCTACCTCTGCACATTTGTCGTTGAGTCATTCCTCTTTAGTCTGTCTGCATTTGTTCCTTATTTCTTTGTGTAGTTTCCTGTATTCCCTTCCATGTCTTGGCATCATTTTCTGTCTCCTTTGCACCATGGTGAGAATCTCTTCAGTCATTTACTCATTTTTTTCTTCTGTGTCTGATTTCTTTTGGGGCAATGTTGTTTGCTTACGTCACTATCGCTTCCTTTAATGAGTCCCATTTTGAATGTCCTTTTCTAATTTGTTCTTCATGCTGTTCATGTATTTTTTTCTGCAGATTGATGTCATTCACAAGTGTTGTATTTCAGTCTTGGTGCTGTGCTCGGCTTCTTCATTCTCTGGAGTTTTATCCTTAGTTTGCAGATGACTGAGATGTGGTTTCTTCCACAGTCAGCGCCTGGATAGGCTTTGCATTGAACCACTGCATTTCTGAATCTCTTGTTTATGGTTATGTAGTCTATTTGGTTTTTTGTGTCGCCTCCTGGGATATACCATGTCCATAGACGCCGTGGTTGTTCTTGAAACCAGGTGTTAGTTATTGCCTGGTCATTTGCTGTGCACCATTGGACCCATTTTTCTCCTTGTTTGTTGCGGACTCCTAATCTAAAGTTTGCCAGTTGTGTCTCCTTCCTTCTCTTTACCTACCTTGGCATTCAAGTCACTCATTATGATCCTAATTTTTTTAGCTTTTGCACTGAACCATGGCATTGTCCAGTATGGAGTAGAATGATTCTATTTAGTTAGCTTAATTACAACTTTCATTGTATTATATCGACAGATGCTGAAAGAGTGCAATAATTTATTTTAGTATTGTTTATTTTTTTTCTTTTCATTTTCTCCATATGTACAGTGTTGTGCATGTGAGAGTACAGGACTGTTAAATATGTGAAGAGGGTTTACAGTGTTTGTGCCTTCTCACTAGATTTATTCAATCTATACAGTTAGGTGATTCTGAGAGAATTAGAAATTCTATCAGGATTCATTAGTGGCAACCACAATTTTAACAACAAAGATATGCAGATGGCAGAGTGTTCATAGCAGACACAGCAAAGAAACAAGAACTCCTACAGAATGTAATGAAGAAAAATGAACAGAAAGAACTAAGCGTCAATTGTAAAAAAAAGAATGCATGATTTTAGCAAAAGGAACAATCCAATATGCAAATTACAAACTGAAGATACCAAAATCAAATAAGTACAAAAATTCAAATATCAGTGAAGTATTTTAACAGAGGATAGAAAGTGCAACACTGAAATTCCAAGGGGCATTGGGATAGTGAAAGACCCCTTCTAAAAGTTAAGCAAAGTATTAAAAAACAGCAAAATTTTGTTAGAAACAAAAAAAAAAAGAAAAAAAAAGAGTACTGAACTGTTATGATGCAATTTTTCTCAAATATGGCATAAAATACCGGACAATCTTTTCTCACATGAAGAAAAGAATTGAAGCAGCAGAAATGTGTTTCTACAGTAGGATGCTGAGAATACCATGGACTGAACAGTTGAGTAACAACTAAATTTTAGAAAAGATGGAAACAAAAATGACATACTTAATGTCAGAAAAAGTTAGTTAAAATTTTTAAGGCACATTATGAGGAAGTAGGGCTTAGAAAATTTGATACTCATAGGACAGATTGATGGCAAGAATAACCAGAAAACATTTTACCTATCTAGCAAGCTTCAGTACATGGATTGCATAACAGTGTTTAGGAGAGATAACAAAAACAAATTTTATTAAGAGCTACAAAGTACAGGAAATTGTGGAGAGTCATATCACTAATGTCCTGAAGAGACAAGGCACATAGAATAATTATGAAGTCTGATTATTGTTGATACGCAGGTAGGTTCCAAAATAAAGGGTGTATGTATATGTGAGAATTTACTGCAATCCAGTAATCTGTATGCTACTGTATGCAATCTGTACATTTAATCTTACCTTGAATAAATTGAAACATATATTCAGAGTACCATAATTTTACTTTTCCATCAGCAAAGATACATTTCAGTAGGTAATGAAACCAGGTTATGTTTTTAAAGATAAAATGACTAATTAAGAAGTTGATTTTTTTTCTATTTAGATATTAAAATTCTTACTAAATAATTGTATCTTGCTTTTTAATTGTCTTTTACTTCTGGCCTAACCAGGAGAATATAGTAGTAGCTATATATCTTGTATATGTATACAGATTATCTATGTAGAACTATGATCTTATATGTGAATATTTCTGTGTTGTATGTATTTGAAATCACCTTGGAGTATTAAATGAATTTTAATTTTTTAAATCTTTGGAAATCTATTATAAAAAAAGATTGAAAATAGCATTTCCCATATTTTATTTCTTAAAATTAAAAATAAATACTTTATCTTGCCAAAAGATGAAAAAAAATAATAGCTTTATATATATATATATATATATATTTCATCCATTCTTGTGTGCATCTATTAGATATAAGCTAAGAACTTAATCCATTTTTATAAATCTATATTGGCCTACAGTCAATGGAAAGAAAGAAGACAGTTCTTCACAAAGTACCTATGCTGGCCTGGCTAGGTTGTTACGTACTGTCTATGCATAATATATTCAACCTGGTCCGACTGACCATGGCATAAATAACTCTCTGACCAATGTATTGGTCAGACAGTTGAAAGAGACCCACTGATATGATGTAAAACCGAGTTGAGGGTTAAATCTTTTCTCCACTGGATTTATGATGACTGACTTATGTTTGCTTCCCTCTCCATATTGCTTTCGGTCAGCATCTTGTTTTTGTTTCTATAGTAATGCCATTTTGTCTGAGAGAACATGGCTTCTGCATTGTGTAACTAATAAAATATAGAAAGGAACAAGCATTGCCTAACATTAAAAAACTTTACAAAATTCTTGTTATAATCATTCATATTTGCTTTATCAGCTCATGAAAATATTTTGCAATAACTTGTCTCAGTGCATTATCAGATTTTGATGCAAGTTAGTGTTTTCATAATAAAATTGATATTAACCCATTGATATTAGTCAAATTTTTAGGTACTCATTTTTAATTTTTATTGGTAATATTTACAGTTACTTATTTGATATCATGAGTTTTTAATGTGATTTGAGAGTTGTTCATTATGTTGTAAATAAATATGTAATAGTATGGTTATTGATAATTATTTTTAATTTTAGATATATGACTACCATAGGTTATAAGAAAAATATAACCTCAGAAGAGAAAAAAGTTGTTGTAAAGTTATTGATTGATGAAAACACATTAGAAATTGTGGAACAGATCAGAGAACAGGAAAAAAAATAATTGAAAACACTCACAAGATAAGAACAAAAAAAAAAGAGCTTTAAGAATGCCATAAAAAAGATTTTGGAAAAATTAAAAGCAATAACCATAGATTGACCAGCAAAAAAATATTTGGAAAAGCTGGTGTTACAAATATAAACAAAAAAAATTCAGATTATAAAGAACATTGGCTAAATACATGAAAGCAGCTAAACCACTATATTTTCAAATATTACAAGAAGAAATGCATGAAAACTAATTTCTCTAAGTAATTTTTAGTGATGCATGTAGAGGTATGGACCTGATGGCTGGACTAAATGCCAACTTCTTCAAGGAGCTAATTAACCAATACAACTTAGAAAGCAGCAATGGCCGAGGTGGAGTAATGCTTTAGGCTTTTATTGTACACAATAAGATTATAGGTTGTCTCAAAGTTAATAATAATGTAAAGATTACCATGGAGAATTATTCTAAGTTTTCAGAAAAAACATTTTCTGAATGTTATGGGTCACAACCAAGAAGCTTTAAGCTAAAGACTATATTCCTACAACGAGTTGTTACTTCACATTTTACAAAGTAGACTATTGCTTACTTTGCCAACAATGATTAAAAAGACACCAAAATATTAGAATGGGCCTCCATTCGTTCCAGCTATTAATTCAACAAAAAAAGAAATTGGAAAATCTTAAACCAAAGTAAATATCCGGGAAGCAATAAAAAATCTGTTGTTATGTTAAGGTTGAAAGAATAGAAAAGTTAATAGAATCAATGGTTTAAAGACTGATGAATGTTATAGAATGTCAAAAAACATCCATATTAACATGTAAAATATTAAAAGAATTTATTCCCGCCTAAGGCATATTGTTAATCAAGTGCAGCTATGGTCTGTATATTTTGAATTCATATATAAATAAACTTAACTGATGTATTGCACATCGAGTATATCCTGAAGATTTTATCAACATCAGTGTGTTTATAGCAATTTTACTGTGAAAACATTGACTTGTATCATAAAATGTAACATAGTGCATTTTCACATATATTTTCAAATGTAATTTATCAAGTTAATTTGTACATATTGACACCATATTAAAATATCAAAAATTAATTAGGGGGAAAAAAATGAAATATTCAATAAGGAGATGCAAGCTTATTGTGCCTCATCATTACCATCTTTTATAACATTAATGCTCCATCCAAAATCTTTTCATTGAATCACTCTTAATATTGCCTTCAATTTGTTTATTCTACATCTGAGCAGATTTTAACCTGGCAATTTTTCTCATATTTCTTTTTGTAACAACAATATTAATGCTTGAGTTTTATGACAAATTCATAATTTTCTATTGGAGAAAATACTTTAAAAATTTCTCTTTCTCTTCATAAAGTAATCTTTTTTTAAAAAAAAAAATGTTTAGACTGAGCACAATTCTTTGGTTAAAGAATAACTTTGATATTCTTAATTAGACAGTTTTGAGATATTTACACTATATGTCCAGTTTCTCTCTCTCTCATATTGTTTTATCTATGATCAAAAGTAATTTTAACTTTCCTTTTATATATCTCTTAAGTTTATGATTTTTTTTACTGATTATCTTGGTTTTTGTTGTGATATTGCCACAGTGTTAAAATTATTACTTGATATAGGTACAATTTGCAAGTAGCATGATTGTCAGCAGAGAAAGTAGAATTGGTGAGCAAATTACAGCTTAGTCTTTTACTTGACTTTTACACATAAGCCTTTGTGAATTGCATGAAACAATGTCTTTTCCTCCTAACTAAATGTTAAAAGCAAGGCAGACTAGGCTCTCTAGCTTTGGATGGCTTCTAGTGCAGGGAGGATTACACTGAATTCAAAGGGAAATCATATAATTGTTTTCATAAGAAATCATGGTAATTTACAAAAAATAAAAAGAAGCTGTGCATTCTGAACAATCAGTCAGTCAGTTAAGTGCCATATGTGAAACACGCTTGGGCGATCATGTCTCGAAAGAGACATGACTGACTGGGCAGAAGATTATCCCGCAGTAGTTTGCCATTGCTTTCTGCGGTAGACTGGTTGCCAGCCAAGGCTATAGAACCCAATTTGTCCTGTTATTTAACCTATAACTGGAAGGAAGAGACGGATTAATACCTTTCCCAAGGGTATTTGTGTGTAAGTGAATGCGATGAATTCAACTGGAATTCGAACTCGGCTCCCCGATTTCTCGTTCCAAGCCGATATCCACTGGACCACAATGAACAGACATAGCATTAAAAAAAATCTGCATTATTACATGAGAATGCATGAAAGTTCTCAGTACATCCTTTTGGTTGTACTGAACTCTCCACACCCCCATACTATAATTGTATAAATTTACTAACTGAAGATGTACTTATGTCCAGTAATAAACCCTTCACATTTTGGTAGAATTGTGAGACATGAGTTAGGGTAAGATTTTTGTTTATCTCCAGATATGAGCAAGTGTAGTATACTATTAAATGCTATTGCCTGCAGCTTCTTACTGTCTGGTTATTGTTGGTTGATGTTCTGAAATGTGTGCAGAACATTTAACAAAATGAATTCACTTTGCTCCAAAATGTTATTTTCTTGAAAAGGATTGTTACTCTATCAGGAAATAATTTGTTTTTGCTTTGTTGTTGGTAATTCTGTGTTAATGATACTTTCATTTAATTAAAAGAATTTTCTTTGTTATCAAAACTGTTTCTTTGGTAAACATAGCCTGAAACTAAACTTAGTGTTATTTACTCTTGAAGATTCTTGATTTTTATAAAAATACGATTTTTTTTTCTTTTTAAAATTGAGAATGTTATTTTTTAATTTTTGGATTGTATGTGAGTTCTAAGATGAAGTGGAATTTGCGTACTTTGTCATTGACTTCAGTCTTTTTCTTTTTGGAGTGTAGTCTATTCTTGCAACATTTCCCATGGAAAGGGAAAAAATAGCCAGTGATTTAAATGGTGAAGAGATTCTTTTGCATTTTGAATGTTCTGTCCAACTTTTCTTTGAAAATGTGAAAGTCTTTCATAAAATAAGGCAAAATGAACATGTAGCATTACAAAAATTAATTACATTTTAAAATTCAATATAAACTCAAATGTTAAAATTACATTATTTTTATTTTAAAATATTTTCTTTATAATCATTAATAGCTCTTGAATATTTTTCTTTTTAATATTAAGAAATAAGTCTTCTGTAAGTATAAAATTATGCATTGAAGTCATTAAAAAAAACTGGTGTAATTGAAACCAAGTATGTTTTGTAAGGTAATCATAATTTGCTAGCTTTATTAAAATGAAATTTTCTTTAGTGTTGTGCATCTCTGGAAGAAGAAAAAAATGTAGAAGTTATATCACTTTAGATTTTAAATGAATTCCTCTCTCTCTCTCTCTCTCTCTCTCTCTCTCTCTCTCTCTCTCTCTCTCTCTCTTTTTATATCCCATCACCTGATGTGTATATTTATTTATTAATCTTTCCATGGAAGTAATTTTGTTTCCAACCTTTGCTCAATAGATGACCAAAGCATATCTGGCTTTCTTCTTTTTGTTGTATTTGCATAACAAATTTCTCAAATTATTCTCCATGGGATTAGGGATTCAGTCAGTCAGTTAAGTGCCATACGTGATACACACTTGGGCGATCATGTCTTGAAAGAGACATGACTGACTGGGCAGAAGATTATCCCGCAGTAGGTTGCCATTGCTTTCTGCGGTAGACTGGTTGCCAGCCAAGGCTATAGAACCCAATCTGTCCTGTTATTTAACCCATAACCGGAAGGAATGGGTGGATTAATACCTTTCCCAAGGGTATTTGCGCGTATGTGAATGCAATGAATTCGGGTGGAATTCGAACTTGGCTCCCCGATTTCTCGTTCCAAGCCAATATCCAATGCACCACAACAAATGTAACTGGGATGTTCCAAATGAGTTCATCTGACAGGACTTCAAGTAGTAGGACAAATTCAAAACAAATAGAAATCTATATCACAAAGAAATGACTTTCTCAACATCTCTAGTAATTTCATTTAATATTTAGGAGTTGTTTCTGCTACTTCAGACTCTACCAAATGGATTTCTACTCATAATCTGCATAGTTGTTAATCTCATTGTAATGATTAAATTTATTTTAATTTACAATTGGTACTGGGTTTGATATTTAGTTCAATTTTTAACAATATAGTTACTTGTTTTCTATCTTTACTATATGAAAAGATAAAAGCAAAACAAATCATACTTGTTGCCACCTGACTGATAGGTTTTGTTGTGCTAGAGGATAATTTGAATAAGCCATTATTGTGATTTAATGGTAAAGAAGGCAGGATATTTTTTTGATTCTGGAAAGTTCTGTAATGTTTACTGGAAAGCACAATCTAAATGAGCCAATATTTATTGAGATTTGGATGATTAAAATTCTGATGTTCCTTTGTAAATTTTTCAAGATAACTTTGCATATTTATTATACACATGTAAAAGAAAAAAAAAAAAAATATTTTTACATCCTAATTATTTTTGCATGTAACATTTTAATAAAATAGCTTTGTAGACATGTTGTAATTCAAAGAAATGAAAAATATCTTTTTTGCTGATTAAAAAGGAAAAGAAAGAAATGATCACTTATTAAATTATTAGATTAAAAATTTCTATCTTTTTAATAAGAAAATAGGAAAAAAAAATAATTGGATTTTTCTGTTTAAATAAAAGTACTTTAAAAATTGTAAATTATTGAAATTTACAACTTTTTTAAAAAGTCTTTTTTGCATAATGTTTTTTTTTTTTTCCTCATTGAATTTTTAATATTTTCAGGATTAATTTATTCCTAAATATCAGGATGCTTTAAAAACTTCATTCAAAAATGACTCCTCAATAACTGATTTTAATTCTTGAATTTCCCTTTTCTTTTTTTAATTTTTTTTTTTAATTTAATTTTTTTACAAGTTCTATGCTTTTCTTTTTAACAAGCAAAGTCAGTTTGTCTTGGTTATTCTTATAAAATTTAATGATCCACACTCTAAGTTACTCTGTGGAACTCAAGAACTACTTTTAGATAAAAATATGCCAGGTGATGGCATGTAGATAATCATGGAGATTAAAATGTAGGTAAAAGATTTTCTTTTCCAATTGCATAACATCTTCAGTTTTTTATTTTATTTTATATTTTGAATCATTTCACCTCAAGCAAGGCAATAAAGCCACTAAAATGCAAGGGGTTACTGAGTGTGAGAGAATATAAGAAAAATAAAGCATTAAGGATGAAGAACAAAAAAACAGGAATTAAAACATTAAGGATAATGACTGACATTGCATTTAAATATTTAAAGATCTAAGTTGATTGAAAAGCAAGAGACCAAAATTATTCATCAAATAATAGTTACCTGTAAATATGATCTTAATAGTTACTTCCATTGTTGAAGTTTTAAAATTATTTGACATGGTATCTTAGAAGCTGGTTTAAATTGTGTGTGTTTTTTTTTTTTTTTAACAATCTTTGATAAATGTGCATGCATTAATTGCGCAAGACTGAGAGTGAGGCTTGTCTGGTTAACTATTATTCCTGAGTTGTAAGTTCAATCCTCACTGGGTACCTCCATACTAAATTTGACATTAAATAACTCAATAGGATTTTTATTGTAAAATACACCAACTTAAATTTTTGTATAGTCAGTTAAGGCCATACATGATACATGCTTTGGGCGATCATGTCTCAAAAGAGACATGACTAACTGGGTAGAAGATTATTCCGCAGTAGGTTGCCATTGCTTTCTGCGGTAGATTGGTTGCTAGCCAAGGCTATAGAACCCAATCTGTCCTATTATTTAACCCATAACTGGAGGGAAGAGACTGATTCATACCTTTTCCAAGGATATTTGTTCATAAGTGAATGCATGGAATTCAACTGAAATTCACTCGGCTCCTCAATTTGTCGTTCCAAGTTGATATCTACTGCACCACAACGCACATCCTGGTTGCTTTTGGAAGATGTTTGTCCATTCAGCTTTCATTTAACTGTTAATGGATAGACTATCTGTTTTGCAGAATTTTTTTAGCTATATTTTGGTAAGGTTTTTTCTTTTTTATCTGCACATGGTCTTCCTTTCTTGGTTATTGATAATACTAATATGGCATTTTTAAATATTTTTCAGCCTTAAAGGGGGGCACTGGTGTCTTATTTCAAAAGCCTTGACTTTCAGTCACTATTAAAACAAAGGAAAATGTCAGAAAAGTACTTTGAGGTTTTTTGGTATCTCTTTTTCTTTTATAAAGCCTGGTGATTATAAGCAGAATTAAACATGTACATAGCAATGAATAATCAACCTTTTTTATGCTTCTTAATTTTAAATGGCCATGCTGTAAAATGTTTTTCGGTACTTATAATTCTGCAAAATTGAAATTTTCTGTTAAACATACAGAAATGTAATTCCCAAATTTTAATAAATGTATACCTCCATCTCTCTCATATGCATCCATGCAAAATATGTATTGAATGTTGAAAGGACATCAAGGGCTATAGCAATTATTTTAAAATCATTTTCTATGACTTTCAGATCATGTCAATTTTTTGATATCCCTTAAACAAATAAAAGAAAAACAAATTTAGCACAATGTCAAGTGCCTATTTATTATTTGAATTTTTTTTTTTTTAAGTGAATAATATATTTCTCTGGTTCATCTTTTCCTCCATCAGGTTCATTTAAATTTCCAACTCCAATTTAACCACACACACACACACACACACACACACACACACACACACACACACACACAATCTTATATTAAATAACCATTGAAAGCTTTACTTATAGTAAATGTTACCTTTCGTAACTAATACGTATTCACTATATCAAAATATTCTATTACATCTTGTTTCTAAGTACTTGACATAATATAGATGTTCATATTATAGGATAATACTAATTTCTTGAAAAATCTTTGAAGTGTACATTTCTTTAATCTTGTTTGAAGATGTCAATTTTGTGTAAAATTTCAGATGAAACAGTTATCTGATATATTTTTAGTTATCTAATACTGTATAATTTATTAATAGTATAGTTCATATTTTAAAATTTCAAACGTTTAGCATTTTTGAAAAATTTCAAATGATTTAGCATTTTTGAAAAAGGCCTTTTTCTAAAAGGTGATGTCATTCTATTTTTAATCTTTTTGGGTTAATAGAACTGAGGTATTTTCTATTATGATATTGCAAGGCATCATTTTTTGGTGACTTCATTTTACTGTCTTTCCTGACGAGCAGCAAATGATGTGAATGCAGAGCCTGTCCTAAATAAGAAATTTTTTTTTTTTTTCTTTTATCAAATTTGTTTCCTTAAGTTGTGGGTCTATTTTCATAAATTTTTTGTTAATTTATGAAATCAAGTAATAATCAAACTTTAGTTACAATCAAGATGACAACAGAATTGAGTTTGTGTTCCTAATAAGTGTGAATTTAAAAAAAAAACATTGCTTTCAATTAATTTTATATTTTTAATTATAATTGAAACCTGCAAATATCTATCTTTTCAATATAATAATTTTTTTCATGTTAGCTTGTCATCCAAATGTTGTAAAAAGAGTAAAACAATTTTCTATGAAGATATTTTTCTGGCCATTTAATCATGTTATCTTTGTATCTGCTTTTTTAGTTTGAGACTTCAGTGTGGATGTGTGGGTAGCCTAATGACTATCAGGGTGAAAAGTGAAATCTATAAGCAAATTTTGCACTAATGTCCTTTGGGAATATCATAAATTCTCTTCTTTTTCCATGGACCTAAGCTAGGAGCTAAATTATAAGGTAGACTGGACTTTCTAGACTTGACTGACAGTCAGTCTAAGAGAAGGACCACTCTGAATTCAAAACTGGAGAAAGCAACAGGAAACCATTGTTTCCCAAGAATTCATAGCAATTCATATATAATAAAAAAATAAAGAAAAAAATGATTCTATGGAAAGCCATGATTGTCTATATCCTAAAGGGATAGGATCTGAAAACAAAATCTCTATTTCTTCTTAGCATCTATAGGTTATCATCAAAATAAACAAGTTTCTCCTACTTTTGAAATAGTTAAAAATTTGTCCTCTCTGCTAACTATGTAAGATCAAATGTTGTTGCACTAGTTGTATCATATCTGAAATTTTGTCTGAAAAATTATACAAACTAATTTTAATGACTGCTACAAAATTTTCATCTTGAGCTTTTTCTGTTTTCAATTTGATACAAAATTTAGACATTTAAAGACTGGAAACCTGTAGTTAGTTAAAATGAATGATCTGTTATATATAGGAAAAGAAAAAAAAGAAATGAGTTTAGTTTTTAAAATCTTTGTTTATCTACTCTTATTAATGCTCTGAAATCTTTGTACAGTTGTGCAGCTTGGAAGACACACTCTAATATTGGAAAGAAATTTCTAAGGGGAAAAAAAAAGTCATTCTCATACAACAATGCATTCGTCATGCATCCCTCACATATTGGCACCATGTATTGTTTCCATTAATCATTTGTCTCTGATTTTGTTTGTATGGTAATGGTACACTAGTTGGTGGTTAGTAAATATACTATACATCTTTCATTGTCCAAGGCTAGTTTTATTTTCATAAAAATTAGTTAGAAATTTTTTAAATATGCCTGTAAAAATATAAAACAAAGGAATTTTATTCATCCTCAAATACCCAAAACTCAACATTGCTGGATTCATGTAGAAGCTCTAAACTGTCATCCATGTACAATAAAAGATCCTTAATACCATCTATGTTATTGCTCATGGTAATTGATACCTTCGTCTTGGAAGATACACACATATTTTTCAGGGTATTTTTAGTGGGGTAAAATGCATCTTATAATCTGGAAAATACAGTAATTATACAATTATCCCAGGATGAAAACTGATTGCATAAAAATGGAGTTTCTTTCTGAAATTAAAATCTCACACAATCATGAGGAACACTAACCAAACTGTCAGCTGTTTTATGGGGAAACACAAAAAGTATCAATTATAAACAAATATTTACAGTTTTTGAAATTAACATTTTCATAGACATTTATATTTTTCAGTAATTGTGGTTACTGCCTTACTCTTTCAAACAGCGATATTTAGTAGGAATGATCAAGAATTTGCTAAGAAATGTGTATACAAATTATCTGTAAAAGTATTTTTCAAATAGTAAAGAAATGATCTTGAGAGAAAAAGTGATTGAAGAAGTAAGAGATTTTATTTTAAGGGAAATAACAATTTAGAAAAAAGAACATTTTATACCTGCTAGTTTTATAATCACTTAGGGAACAATTAATAGATTCTAAGAGAATGTGCATTGAAATAATGGATGTTTCTTTGATACCCAATTCAGTGGCAATTTTACGCCCACCTCCAATTTTGACTGGTGCCCATGATCCCCCCCGCTCCCATAAGCTTCAAAAATTTATGTAACTGATCAGTCTCTGATTTTGATAAGATTTGGTCTTTAGCATTTTTCCCTCTGCATTTTCTTTTTCATTTAGCTTTTTAAGGACATATACAGAGACCAGTTTGAAAGAAAAACAAACAAAATAAAACCAAATAGAAATAGACATGTTTTTAGGGAGGAAAAGGGACTTAATAGTCATATTTTCATATCTTAAGGAAGACATTAATTAGAAATAATGTCCTCAACTTGATATGTAGATACATTGTGTATACGATTGAATACCCTGCTTGAGTTTGCCCCCTACTCCCCAGAAAAATCTCAGGCCTCTAAGCGGCTCCCACCAACTTTCAGTTCCACAATCGCCACTGCCAATAATGATTTTGGCCATTATATTGAAAACATAAAGAGTTCTTATTTTTTATTATATAAGTTAGAAATTGAGCAGAACGCATCTTTTTTTTTAATCAATTCACCCCAAGCAAGGCAATGATATCACAAAGACACAAGGGGCTACTGGATGTGAAAGAAAATGGAGAGACTAGAAGGATTCAGAAATCCCTTTTTTAAATCATATATATTTATAACCCTGATCTATTTTTCCATTGATTCCTAACCTTCAGGCAGCCAATTCTCCTCTCCTCACAAAATCTGTGGGTACATATGACTCATTGGCCAATTTTTTTTATATTTTTGCCTCATAATGAAGTTTTCAATTTGTTTTTAATTTGAAATCTTTGAATACAAAGACATCATTTTCTTTAATGAAAAGAATTCTTGATATTTTAAACATTGTTTCACATTTGTTTTCCTAAAATTAGGAGTTTAAATTTTTTTTATCTTATTTTTAAAAAATTTCATATTTGTGTACATTTTATTACTCATTTATTTCTTTTTCCAAGAAATTATGTGTTAAAAATATTTATAAATTTCTTTTAATGAAAATTTCTGAAAAATGCCTCCCAAAATAACAGCCATAAAATGCAATTTAAAACTGAAAGAAGACATTCTGTCTGCTGTTGTTAAAGAGAATACACTATTTCTTTGTAGAAACAGTTTTTTTTAACACTATGTATCATATTGCAAATACATATTTTTAAAAAAATATAATATTCTTGAAAAGGTACTCTGACAAATAAAAGCAGGTATTTTTTTAAAAATAAATTCTCAGCTTTTTCCTCCCCTCCCCATTGTAAATTCTACATATCAATTTTTTCCCCATAGTATTTAGTAAGTACTGTAATTTATTTATGTTTACTGTACTTAAAATAAAAATTCTGCTTAATAATTTTTGTCTTCTATGGTATGAATACAGAGAATTTAAATAAAGCACATTTACAATATGAAGCCCAGTAAAAAGCTAACTCTGTTTTTCTGTTCTTCCATGAATGTTTCTATTCCCATCCACATTATCGTGGCCATCATTTGTCTCATATATTGATTTTGCTTTCCAAACCAAATAGTTCGGCCATTTGATTGGACAGGCTGTTCCTCCTCTAACCCACACAACTCTTTCCATTCCTTTCTTCCTTCACTTCTTCCTCTTAATCTTGTCATCCTCCTCTTACCATTACCTACTCTCTCTCTTTCCCGATCTATTATATACTAGATTGCTGAACCTATCTTTTCAGCACTTTGTCTATTAATTAAATATATATGAACACATGTGAAGTGGTGCTGAAAAGTTCTCAGTCAAACCCATTTCCCAAAATATAACCAAACATTTTTTTTTTAATCTTGATTATACAAGGAACTTTTCAGCATCCTCTCATAAATGTACTTATACTTTGTATAAATAGGTATATACCTTCATGGCTTTTGTGTGTGTGTGTGTATATATATATATATATATATGTTCATGCATAATGTAAGTTATGTTGATATTAGAGTTGTAAGGAATGTGCTGCACAAGATTTGTTGACTTTTCTTGCTTGTCAGTCTGCAGGAAGTCTTTGCCATTATTTTCAATGTCTTCTTTTAAAGAGTCCTACTTGGAAACAAATATTGCGCACGCTATATTCTGTCTGCTTGCACTTTCATTGTCATATTTGCTTTTCCCGCTTGATGGCATTAAAAGTGCATCCATCTCCTTGCTTATTCACATGCTTTTGTCTTTCTTGTTGAATACAAGCAATTGATGCACATGCTGAAGGAGAAATAAAAATTTGGCAAGTATAAAGGTCTTGAAGAATGAGGTAAAATAAAACCTTGTGCAAAGTTCTATCAGGAACGTTTCTTCAGAAGTTCGGGCACACACACACACAATAAAACTGTTCAAACTCAATCTCAAGAACTTGGTATTTTCTATTCAACATAAAATTGACTGAATACTTTCTAATTGTACACACATCGCCAGCTATTATCATTTTATACTGTCTAATGATGCTACTTGAATTTTAGGCAAACTGAAATTTACCATAGCATTTTATAATTTTCTTAGAAATATCATGAATTTTTCCTGCTTTGTGTAAATAATTGAGATGCAAGTAAGCTTTTTGCTTCAAAATTTGACTATTTGTTTTCATTTCAATTTGAATCAGCATGTAAATACAGGGTCGTGCATTAATTTTCATTAATTTCGATCAAGGCTGTTTAAATTTGAATAAGAAAAACTATATTGAGGCTAACAACTCTGTTCTACATTTAAAACAATTGAATTCATTTTTAATAAATTATATTAATGAATCGTTCCTCACAAAACTACTGTGAGAGATAATTAAAGACAACAATAAAGACGAATGAAATTGGCTAGGTTAAACATTAAGATAAAATGAGCATCAAAATTTATAACTTAACTTTCGCTGAAGTTAAGCAACATTGAGTCTGGTCAGTGTGTAAATGGGTGACCATTTTGAAATACTAGGTGCTGTAAGCTTGGATGTGCAGGTGGTGTAATGGAATTGTTAATTGGAAAGCCAAGTTCCAATTCCAGTTGGGTTTGTTATGTTCACATACTTGCAAATACTCTTGGGAAAGCTAAGAATCCATCTCTTCTCCCCCAGCTATGATTTAATTAGTAAGACTTGTATTATTAAAACTAGTATTATGTCCAAAAGTAAAATAAAGTTGTGTGCAAAATATTTTGGCATGAAATAACCTACAGAGATTGATATACCACTAAACAAAAACAACTTAAATTTGAACATCCATCTGTCTTTAATGGTTATTTTGTGTGAAATTGTAACCAGCACTTGTTGTATTTGCCTCCCACTCTACACACACACACACAGTGAGTATTGGAACTGTTGCTATGGTAACTGAACTAAAGTACACAGTGAAGCTGCTTGGGAGATTTTAAACTCTATTGTGCATACACACTAAGCTATGACAATCTTGCTTGTTTTCATTGTTTAAAACAGTACTTGGAAGGAAGGTGTGTAGAGTGTGGTTATCTCACTACACTACAGAGGTTCCTTCAGTGACCATGGCTTGTGCAATAGTTTTAGGCCAAGAACAACATTCCCCAGGTCCAACAACTACCAT
Source organism: Ascarosepion bandense (assembly GCA_037127315.1). Classification (NCBI taxonomy): domain Eukaryota; kingdom Metazoa; phylum Mollusca; class Cephalopoda; order Sepiida; family Sepiidae; genus Ascarosepion; species Ascarosepion bandense. The sequence goes on from JBBBDQ010001389.1 coordinate 3,866,340, forward strand.
ATTCCCTAGATTTCACCGTTGTAATTTTTTCCTCTTCAAAAATCAAATTCCACTTGAAAGGAAGATTTCACAATGAGGCAATTCAAGAGAATATGACAAGGCAGCTGCTCACTATCCCCCAAAAAAGAAGTTTTAAGTTTCAGGAAAGCTTCCATATAGGAAAACAACACTGAGTAAAATGTGTGGCTTCAAAAGATGAATATTTTAAGAGAGATTAAATTGGAAATTGATATGTGTAGTAGTTTTCTTTTTGTAGTGCCAGTCCTGATACTTTTTGATCATCTCTTATATATATATATATATATATATATATATATATAAATCTCGAATAAAACCATTATTAGGCTAAAGTTTTGAACATAGCATGTCATTTAGTTTAGTCCTATTTTGTCATACAAATACCCATTTATTAGTCCGATATAAGTTTGCATAAAATCTAATAATAGAAATTTCTCAGTTCGTTAGAAACGTTTTTTTCTAAGAAAAAAAAAACTTTATAAAATTGATATGTAGAACAATCAAATTGATGAAAGCCGAATGCCCTATGTTGTTGACATGACAGGATGAACAGAATGTTTAAAAAAAAATAATAATAATTGCATATCTACCTTGAGTTAAGCAATTGATATAGTTTGCCTACTTGTAAAATCTAGTCTCCATTAAAGACGCTCCAAAACATTTATATTGTGTGTGCCTCCTCATTTTTATTCTTATCTGTCAGAGAATTAAAAATAGAGTAACTAAGAATAAATGATTCTCTTCTAAGTTCTGTTATTTTTAAGATAGCAGAGGAAACTTGTAGGGGAAAAGTATTTCTGCCCTTGCATAATCAATGAATTTGTTACTCATTAGGTAGAGTATTGGAATGGAGGTAAGAAAATCCTCATTTTAACCTTATTAACTATACAAGACCCAGCAAAGAAGTACATTCCTCTTGATAATTTTGACAAAGATGTTTTATTAATATGAAAATACTCAGAATAAATTATTTCATTACACATTACAGTAGGTATAAGATAAAAGATATATTTATTTTATTTGTAAAAAGTATGGTTATTATCGCTCATTGGGTAAAGTGTTCATTTTGTATTTTTTTATTTTTTTTATTCATGATCTTGATTTAAGCTTAATTTGAGTTTAAACGTTGTAAATGTTTGATTCTACTGACTACAGTCACCAGTCATTAACCAATATAGTCAACGGTATCTGTTCAAATTAAGAATGTGCACTAAATGATTGATATTTGAACTCAGTTATGAACTAAAATAATTAGAAAACATTTTTTATCCTTTAGAAAACTCCTCCAATTATCAACCAACAGAAAAACAAACTCTATCTTTTAAACAAATAAACCACAAGCAGTACACCAATATTTACTAAGATTCTATTTATTTTCTGTTTTTATTTATTTTTAACCCCCACCCTTGTGAATAAATGAAAACTAAGCCGGGAGGGGGGAGTACTCCCAGCAGTAGTTGACATGTGAAACATGCCAAGTCTTGTCCAGTCAGTAAAACATTAATAATTAATCCAAAGGAATTGAAAATCCTTGAAATAGATGGATTCTGCTGCTGACATAATAAGCATTCACTGTAGATGTTGCCACTTTAAGAGAGAAAGAGAGAACTGAAGAATGGCTTCTAGCAAATTTGAGTTGTTGCTGTTATTGCTGCTTTGAGAGAAAACCAAGTTTTAATTATATTACTGCCTAAATGTGTGTGAGTGAAGAGGACTATTCAAATGTCAGGAAATATATTCATCCAAGCAAAACTAAGTGAAATAAAAGAAATATTTGGGAGAAAATAAAGTTCAAATGAATGTTAATGAAAATGATGTTTAACTTTTTACAGTTGACAATAAAGCTAATGAAACCTGAACAGTTCTCTTAGCTTTGTGTGTGTGTGTGTGTGTGTGTGTGTAAATAAGGTAAATCATTCATTGTAAAAATCATGTTAATATTAAAGTTATACAATATATTGTATGTGTAGATGTTCTATAAACTCTTTCTCTCTCTGTTCAAGCACCTGAAAAGAAATCTAAAAGAAACAAAACTTCTGCAGTGGATTTCTTTTTGGGATGGTTGGCATTGTCTAAAGCCACTACTGCCTAATTTATTCCACTGTTTGATTATTCTCTGATGATATTTTTTTTGCATTTATATTCTATCTTACATTTAAATTTTTGTTTTTTGTTTTTATGAATTTTATTTGGATTCCTCCTACTATGCATGTTCTTTTCATTACTAATTATATTCATTTCCATATAAGGCAGGCAAACTTGCATTTAACTCTATACTGGCTTGCAAAGGCGATTCAAAATATCAAGACACCTTTTCACAATCATATCATTATTGTCATGGAAAAGACAATGATCTGAAAAGGAAAAGCAGCTGTTGTGCTGGAAGGAGAGGCTGTAAAATTGTTACTATTTCTAAATTTATTTGTTTGGATTTACATCTTTGATCCTCTACCAGTTGTTAATTCACTTTGTCATTTCTGCCGAGAAATGATCTTGACAAAAAACAAATGATAAAATATTCCAATTTATTTCTTTTTAAAGTTTTTCTTCCTATGGCACTGGTTTAAATACAAAGTGATCAGTTACTTTAAGAATTTTCTTTAAGTATTTCTATAAATATTGACACAATTATAAATTGGCAATAAATATATTTCTATAAATATTGACGTTAGCATTGAAACTAACAAAGCTGCTCAGTATTACCTTGATTAATAAAATATACACTTTCATGATCATTAATGACATTTGCTGAATAATTTGGTTATAAAAATTATCTAACTATGAAAGAATATACAAATCTCATTGAATGAACCTCAAGTGAGAGTTGTTCATTAATTCACAGAAGAATCCATAGAAATCTGAGGCAATCTCTAATAAACTATGTCGATAAAAAGACTTTGCACTGCAATAAAAGTAAGAGATTCAAATTAGAAGTTCTTCTCTTTTCATTTTTTTTTTTTTTTTACATAGATCTCTTGTACTTTATCCTTTGTTTATTTGACTATATTAAATGTGGATCACACAAAGTTAAAATTAACCAATAAAGATTAATGACCTCAAACTGCTTTAAGCTGAAGAAATGGCGGATAATTACTCAGTGGTTCCCAAACTATTATTTTCAAAATGAAAATTTACTCATGCTTCTCCAAATTTTGTGATAAAAAATACATTTAAAAATGAGAGAGTGGGTGAGTTAAAAGGAGATCACTGGATTTGAAGTCAGAACATTATCATTGATAACTCTCTCCTTCAATTTGCAGACCCTAGTTACTACATTCTTAATACTTAATATAATGCAAAAATATAGTGATAAAATTGGTCAATAATTATTTATAACTGTTTATATAGGACTCATGCAATTACAAGTAATCCGTAATAGTATTTTAAATTTCAAAATCTTTTTTTTTTTTTCATATGAATGTTTTGAAACTGTTTCTGAATCTTTGTCTTTCAGTCATTCTGCCTCACCTGCTCTCCTCTTCTGCTACACATGTGAGGCACACTGCTCCATTTGAGAACTACTGAGTTAAGTAAATATATGTAATTGTTAGGTCATAGAGGGACCACAGGTATTGCTGCTACAGCAGCAGCAGCAATATATCTTAGGCTGGATAATTTGGTAGAGCTTATCCCTTGTCGAGCTAGTTTTAAATTCAGTTTTCTTTTTAGACTGGCTACTACCACAAGGTAAAATAGTCCAGTTTGCTCTACCGTTTAATCCATAGCTAAAGTGATGGTTTCATCTTTTTTCCAAGAGTATTAGCAGATTGATTGAAACAGTATTGACTGGAAATGAAACTCAGCACACCAATTTCACATTCAAAGCCAATAACCCACATAACTATTCACACCGCTTATAAAGCTTATACTAATTTCTCATGACTTGCAACTTCAGTGTTTTGTTTTGTATTAAATTCTATTTTCTTTTTCTTTTTGTAATTTGCATTTACAAAATTCTTGAACTGGAATGATTTTTTTTTAAATTTTTATTTTCTTATAGTTTTTAATGAAAAGAAGTTATCAGTTTTAGGTTTCAATTTTTGCAAGTGCTGTCATCAATATTTCAGTTAATTTAATACAATGATTTCTGTGTAAAAAAAATATTTTAAAATGTCTTTAGTCTTTCCCAACCTGACTCTTTTAATAAAAACTGAATGTTCAAATATTTTATGAGACTGAAGGAAGATCTCATTTGACAGCAGGATCATAATTTGATGTTTATGAGATAAGGTATTCTGAAAATGACTTATTTTGGAACTGATGACATTTCTCTTCCCTTAACATTTTTGTCCACTTGAACTGAACTCTGGAGTTTATTGGTTTTATCCACTGTGGTTTCTAACAAGAAAGCTTTGATTTAGTTTAACTTCTAAATACTACTGAGAGACTAATTCACAATGGCACCATCAATAATATTTATTTGCTTGTGATGTAGATATGTGCGTAGTGGTGCAGTGGATATCGGCTTGGAACGAGAAATCAGGGAGGCCAAGTTCGAATTCCAGTTGAATTCATTGCATTCACTTACACGCAAATACCCTTAGGAAAGGTATTAATCCGTCTCTTCCTTCCAGTTATGGGTTAAATAACAGGACAGATTGGGTTCTATAGCCTTGGTCGGCAACCAGTCTACCGCAGAAAGCAATGGCAACCTACTGCGGGATAATCTTCTGCCCAGTCAGTCATGTTTCTTTCGAGACATGATCGCCCAAGCATGTTTCACGTATGGCACTTAACTGACTGATGTAGATACAGTGCTCTAAGTAAATACTTAACCAAAAGTTAAAAAGATTTTTTTTTTTTGTGATTTAATATTTACTTTCATTTCCTTTCTAGACATAGTTATCTAAATATATAGATTTTCTTTATATATTTATGATGTGCTAATAATGTATTTTTAATAATTTTATTGAACATAGTTTATAGACGTAATTACATAGAATATGATATTTCATTATTATAGATATTATTGCATAGAATATATTTCCTTATTATAATACCGTTGCATAAAATCTGATATTTCATGATTATAGATAGTGTTTTATAGAATATATGATATCATATTTCATTATTATACATATGATTTTATAGAATATTGATTTTTATTACATTAGAAAGCTTTTATTGCCAAAAAGAAAAAAAAACTTAAATCTAATTAGTTAGATTTTCTGTAGCTCCAAAAAGAACAGAAAAAAAATGATACTGATCATTTATTTGAGGAATATTAGCTGATTTAAAGTATAATTAATGACTTGAGACAAATATTATTTACTTTAACATATTGCAGAATTGCATTTTTTAACCAGACAGTAGTTGTGTTGACGTATTGAAACTTCATGATAGGTTTAATGTTGTTCTATGGGAACTTTATAAAAACATTTTTTTTTTAAATTCGGAAAATACTCTAAAAAAAATTTAATGTTTTATTAAATTTGAAAAATGTTGACTTTAAATTCACTATATTCATCACTTCTTATTTTCTGATAATATCATGTATGGGCACCTGTACTTACAAAAATGGACACATCTTCTATATGCACAAAAAGAATTCAAAATTCTTAAAAATATTGGTGTTTGATTGTATTAAGTTTTTCCATTTATGATTCATGAATATAGTTTTCTTTTAGTATCATCTAAAAGGCTGAAATTAATACAGAATTTTAAGATTTAAAACAAAATTTTCTTATTTAAATTTTTTAACAAATGAAAACAATTCAAGTAAAACTTCATTATTCAGCAAAAATAAATTTTCTTCGGGCAATATTGTCCTTAATATATCTTATTTATAAAAGCCAAAGTTTTTCTAAATAAATAATATTAAATAATATCTTAGATTTACTGCATTTTTTATTTTGATTCAATGCAGATTTTAGGTAAATGGTGTTTCTGCATGACAAAAGGGATGATTTAAATTCTTTGAGGTATCCAGCTTTAACAAAAATAAATATGAAGAAGCTGATATTTTAATTTCTCAAAATTTCATAAAATTGTGTGTGTTGGTTGGGCAGGGAAAGAGATGTCAAAAGAATTTCTCAAGATTTTCAAAAATAACTTTCATTTGGTCTTCTAAAATGAGTCACTTACTCTGCAGACTGTAAAGATATTGATGGCTTTTCATAGTAGTTGAGATTCTTCAGCAACACAGGAAAACCAAAACAGTTATAGTAAGTAAGTCATTTTATTTTTCATATTCAGTTTTTTAAAAATTGTTTGTAATGATACAACATATTTATTAATGAAAAATCCTCAGTGAGTGAAAGCTATTTACTGCAAAATAATGAGGTATCTTTTGAGACATTTTATAATTTTGGTCTTAATTCATACAACTGGTATAAATAATCATGTAAACTTTTGTTTGTTGCTAGAATATAGTATCAAGGAAAATCTTGACTAAAATTTCTCATCAAGAATCTGCCAGTGTAGAAGAGCACAAAAGATCTGATAAAAGTGAAATTATTACACAAAAAAGTTTGCAGCTGTAAAAAGAAGTCCCAAAGAATACAAATTTTGTCAGTAGTTCTAAAAAATTGGAGTATCTAAAGAATTCAAATAGAATTTGGCAACACAACATACATGTCAAAACAAGCTAAAAAACTAGTAAATGAACAAGGAATATTAACTCTACCAAATATATGAAAATGCAGATTCCCACAAGACAATGAAGTTGTGCTGTTTTATAAGAATGATGAAGTCAGCAGAGTGATGCTTGGAAAAATGACTATAAGACAGTCTTAAAGGATGGTAGAAGAGTTCAGGAAAAGTAAGTATCTTGTACCCTGAAATCTAAAAATGGCATACTAATTATTTAAATAAAAAATTCAAACAAAATTAGTTTTTCAAAGTTTACTGAGCTCAGACCAAAAGAATGTATCCTAGCAGGTGATGCTGGAACACGCTGTGTCTGTATTTGTACACTGCATCAAAATGTGAATCTGGTGATTGTAGGTGGGGGGGGGGGGCTCATCTTGGTATACTGACTCAAGATGAACAATATCATTTAACAGATAACCACCAATGCATAGCTGCTATTACATGCAATGAGGCAACATCTAACTGCTACTTGAGTGACTGCCCAACTTGTAGCAATTTGATGCAGGATTTTGTTTTATATATAGAAGAAACTTTTGAGATTTCACTTGTCCGATTGACTCAGTCAATTAAAATCTTAATTGGGCAATTAAAATTTATTGCTTTACTTGCCTGCAATGAAATGTGTCCCTTCAAATATAGAAAAAGGAAATCTGATTCCTTTTACATCCCAAAAGTATGCCATTGAAGATTCACAAGTGTCTTAGAATAACCTACAATGACATTATTGAACTCTTTGGTTTTGTGCATGGCACCTGATTTATGTCAAAATGTGTGGTTAAACAAAAGACAGTGACATCCCGCAATCATCAAAGCAAGATCTGACAAATGGAATTTAGACTGACAAGCTCCTGTCTCCTTTTTATCATCCCAGGCAGTGTAAACATTCGTTTAATTAATGCTTCCAGAGTGGAGCCAAAATGGCTCTGTCGCCCAGATTAAAGACGCTCACAAATTTTTAGAAACTCATTTGGAAAAATATTATCCTTGACTCATTCCTCCCTGCTTATGAAAAGTAAAAACACATTTGAAAGAAAGAAAAAATATGCATACTTTCAACCACACACCAAAAAACAAATTATACAAGTAATTTCTTTATAGACAATCGTTACGAAAATCAGATTTGTTATTTTTTTATCATTTATGAGATAGAGGTTGTAGTCAAACAGAAAAAAGAAACTAAGAATTTAGGTACTCCCACTCAATTGCCAAAAAAAAAAACAAAAAAAAAACAGCATATCATGATGTTAAACAGGCTCAAACTTAATAAAAACAAAGTTTTATGAAAATGTTTATACTGTTATTAAGAGGAAAGATCAAATTTTGTTATTTTTTTATAATGTTTAAATTCTTTCTAACACGCTCGAAATTTTAATTAAAATTTCATTTTTTGTTTTCCATCAGCGATTCACGCTATGTTTACATAAGGTGACTATTAAGAAAATGGAGTTGGTCGCGTAAAATGATTTTGGGAGCGAGTAAATTTTCTCTCACTCTCGACTGCCAGTTGAGTGATTTCTTTTTTAAATCTCAAAGGCTGTATAGAAGAAATTCTAAATAAAAATTTAATTGATTTTTATCTACAACATTTTATCCACACTGCAGATTGTATCACAAACTATAAAAGAATTTATTGAAACTTTGTACAGGTCTTCAAACCTTGAAAAAGCATGATTTTTTTTTTTTTTTTTCGTTTTTTGCTAAAGAACAATCAAAATTCTGTTCTAATGAGAAAAGTTCTTTGATGGATGGTGAAGTCATAGTTACTGCAGATTTTGTTGAGAATTATTCATTTATTTTTCAGGATGCCACACAAGGCTTTCACTAGAATAATTCTCAAGCCACATTATATCCATTTGTCTGTTATTACAGAAATGACAAAAAGCTGGAGCATATTAATATTGTAATTATATCAGATAGTCTCAAGCTGTCCCTTTGTTCCAAAGAAAACTTATAGAAGTACTGGAAAAAAATCTTAATTTCAAAATAAAAAATCTGATCTATTTTTAATGGTGCCATTTCACATTATAGAATTTTATCAATTTGTGGAACCACAAGACTGACTTTCAGAATGGCACATTTTTGCTACATCTTATGGGAAAGAAGAATCATGTGATGAGTTAGGTGGCACTATTAAGAGATTAGTAACAAAAACAAACCTTCAGTGACCCTATAATGAACAAATAATGACACTAAGACAACTGTTTAATTCTGCAAGAAAAACATATCAGGTGTAAATATTTTGTATTCCTCAACAAATGAATGAACAAATGAAGCAAAAATCTTTGAAAAATGATTAAAGAATGCTTCAACAATTACAGGAACTCAAAAACTACATAGTTTTATTCCTGTATTGCAGGAAGAGGTAGAAATAAAAACAGTGTCAACTAAGGATGAAAGAAAAAATGTTAAAATTATAAAATGGGACAATATAGAATTTGAAAACATTAAGGGATTTGTTACAGCATTCTATGATAAGAATTGGTGGTTATGATGTGTGCTTGAAAAATATCCTGATAATGAAGAGGTAAAAATTTACATTTTTACAGCTGAAAGGCCCCTTCCAATTTTTATTATCCATATATATATTAATTTTAAATTTTTCTGATATTCTTAGTTTTGTTGATCCAATAACTGACACTGGAAGAACTTGTAAACTTTCAAAAATTGAGATGGGAAATGCTTTAAATATTTTAGGAAAAGGAATTTCTTGAAGATTGCACAAGCATGTATGGCATTTAACTGACTGACTGAATCTTAAATAAAGATATAAATTAAGGTTGGTCATTACAAAAAATTTGAATGAAAAAGTGATTTGTATATCCAATGCTTTTTATTTAAAGATGTATTCCATCAAGCAGAAAAATAAGTTTGCTATTTAATCTCTTTGTAAATGTTAATCTTTTTTTAAATATTCATTTCAATGTATCACTTTTTCAGATCAAAATCAATTTTTTAAATATTAAAAAAAAATGAAAATTTGATTGTTTTGTACATTTAGTATACCGTGTTAAATGTCAAAAAAATTTGGCATCATTTGTTACAATTTTATGTTGCGTTATTTTAACATTAATTCATGAGATTTTTTTAAATAACTATTTTCAGTATATAAATTTTTCATATAAAAATCTATTTGTTGTATAATAACAATGTAAACACAACCAAAAATAAGGTTATTTTCCACTGAACTGGTCAACATTTAACCATGAATAACACATTTTATTGATTTTTTGATCATAGTTCTTATGAGAATATTAATCAGCATTCAAAGATCTTTTTAAAGATATTCAACTTGTCCATATTCAGAGATATGAAAATGTTAGCTTATCATGGAAAATACCAAAATAGCAGATTTTGAATTTGCCCCAACTAAGTAAAACCCTTGTAACTCAGGCCATAGTCAAAAAGCCTACCATAAAATTTTGTATATATCTCGCCATAAAGCAGAAAAATTTGTTATCAAATTTAAGAAAAGATTAAGGTATTCTTTTTAAGAGATTAAAGGTCAACAGTTAAAGTCATCGTCAAATTATCATATTTGACCTTTTAAAAAAAAATCACCTGTTAGATCTACCCAAGTACTTTAACATGGTATATAATTTAGCTTTGTGAGTGAAAAAAAATTAAAAAATTAACTGAAATATTGATATTTAAACTTACTGATTATATACCAAAATTCACCTTTTTGATAAGGGCCAAAGGGTCATATCTTGGGAACTGTTTGATCTAGAGATATAAAATAGGTATCATTTGATATCTGTCATGAAGTTCTATAAGTGTACCAAATATCAATGTTTTTTTTTTTTGTTTCTCTCTCTCTCTCTGCCTCCCTCCCCAATTAATTTATGTCAATAAATTCTACCAACCTGGTGGTAGTTATGAAATATGATATTCTATCTTTCACTTCTTTCCTCTGCATTTATCCAGTTTCACAAGTGCATAAAATAATCCAAAATGGCTACATTGTTCAAGTTAAAAAATGAACTTCAGATTCATGATATTATGCAAGTTCTGAAGATTTTCTTTAAATAAAGCCAATCGCTACACTTTTAACAGATAACTTTAAAAATACATGCTTAACAACAGAATATAAGCTGTTTGTACATTTTCCTACCTGTAAATTTTGTGATTTTTATGCATATATAAACAGCTAGGAAATTTTTTTACTCTGTGACTTGATGAATGGCTAGAAATAATGTTAATGAAGTAGTTAAAGCCATGTTAGATTCCTTTTTGTCTTTTGATACAGAAGTTATGAAAATACCTAATTTTTCTCCTAATTTTATTTATAAAATTAGGATTACTTTTAAAAATAAACCAAATTTTATTTTAATTTGATTATTGAATATTTTAAAATTTGTAAATAAAGATTTAAAGTTGCTTTCTACATTTAATGAAATGACAGGTGCAAAATCTCTTCTTAAAAAAAAGAAAAGGTAAATTGTCATTGTCCTTATCAAAAAAAAGAAAAAAAAAAAAAAAGAAAATCAGCTGCAGATAGATGTAAAACGCATTAACTTCAAATGTAAGAATTCATTAAAATAAACTTTAATTTAACTAAATTCTTTCTTTCAGTTTATTGGAATCTTATCATTCATTATTCAGGAGTGACTATAAAGAAATTGGTCTTTGATTTTTACTTTTTAAATAGTTAGTGTATGCCTTGCTAGAAAAATGTATCTTAATCTAAGTACTATATTAGGTACTGTAGATTATTCCCAAACATCAAACAATATCCTATCTGATATTTTAAATACATACTCCTATAAATCTCTTAAGCTATGTTTTAATATGTAGGCAATTTTTATAGACTTCAGTTTCAATAAAACTTTTTTTTCTTCCTTCAGATGTGAACTTTATTCTCCTGTCTTAAATCTTGAAGAAAGACTGATACAAAAATTAGTGATTTTTATGAAGACAAAATAATGAAATGGTAAGTTATTATCATTCTCAAAATCCATATTAACTAAGTGTAAATTTTGTCATCTAGAAATTGATTCTTTCAAATAAACATTGCTCTCAAGCATTCTTGAATAATTGTTCATAATTTTCTTTTCATACTTTTTTTTTTACTTAAAAATAAATGACTGGAATATGGTAACAATTTTGAATAGGGTTACTCCAAGTGTTTAACCTGTTCACGCAACAATAGATTTTTGCAAAACAGAACATCAGTTACAAAGAACAGCAATTTAGTAAGGCCAAAAACAGAACTAAAATCTATTTGTCTTTTTTATCAAATCTGTTTTAAAAGGAATGACCAATTATAGGGACCAAGATGTATGGTACTGATGTATTCTGCTTAAGTTGAATCCAGTGTATATGCAGTTGTATTTGCATGAAATATATAAACAGACTCTAAAGAAAAACTAAGATTGTAGGATTCTTATAAAGTAAATGTCATTTTCATTTGGCTGTGCCAAATTTCTGATTCAGTGAAGCCAAACTACTTTGCATTTGCTGAAGTAAAAAGAAATTTTTTTTTTTTTTTTCACTCAAGTTTTCCTCGACCCTTCCATATTCTTTAACTGAATTACTGTTCATTATAACAATAAACAAGAGGAAAAAATTTAAGCTGCTTCAATCTATTGATTTGATCATTGCCAGAGTTTATTGATTATTTGTAACAAATTCATTGATCATTCCATCCAGGAACCACTGTGCCATAAACTTTTCTCTCGACATGACCATTGGCCTGAAGAACAATACAAAAAACTTTTGGTGCTTTATATTATGAAACTAATGAACAAAACCATCTCATCAACCAATCCCAATTCTCGCAAATCGAGAATTTTATTTTCCTTGATATTAGCATAGCTTTGCTATCTCTTGCTTCCTCTTATGTTTATTTTCTCTGATATGAAAGCCTGACATCTTTTTCTTTAGATTTCATGTTAAGATTGATTTATATACAAGTGTGTGTGTGTGTGTTCATGGCACTTTGTGATGCTTTCACACTATTCAAATTTATTTAAGCATTATTTAAGTATTTAAAAAAGAAAAATTTCAAGCAAAATTTAGATGTTGAACTCTGTAAAATAATTTTCATAATAAAGTGTTCCTTTTCAAGTTATTATTTTAATGTATTTCCCCTTTAAAAGCTGTTGACCTTTCCCAAAATCAAATTTGTTTATCCAAGAAGCTTGGGCAATGCAAGAATAACATAAAGGATGAAATCAAAACAAAATTTTTTTCTCCCTACAAAATCTACTTATAAAAGGCAGTGTTCAATACCTTTATTTCCATAGATTCATTAATACTGGATTTTGTAAACAGTTTATTTGTTATTTTCACCATTTTAACATTATTAAGCAAGGTGTTTACCATTTCATTCTACTATCTTCTGCTTTCTTTATAATTCTATTCTCCTAAGGCCCTAAGTGCTTTTTAATCTTTCAGTTAATCTGAATGTACAATATATCGAGCATATATAAAAAAATTCCAGCTTAGATGGAACAGTTTTTGACTGATCACTAATGACATAGATGGCCTGACATTATGATGGAATATTACACCCTTCATTTTAACTAATTCTAAGCTTATTTTGTTTGATCTACTTGGAAGTAGTAATTGTTCAAATTGATAATTTGCTTCTTTGAAAGCTCAGTAAATTTTCAACTAAATAAAAAGAATTGACTAGAGTTTAGTTAAAGAATCTTCTGATCTCATTTCATTTCTAAATGGATTTTTCCTCTGCTGCTCTGACTTGAATTTATCTGTTTTGGTCAGTCTTTTGGAATTACCAGGGGCATATTTTATTATGAACTAATATTCTTCTTGAAGTGTTGTTAAGTAAATAGCAATGGAACACAAATTCTTTTCTGATACAAGAGTTGGTTTTTTGCCTTCGTCCTCCACATGATGTTTGCGCTTTCAATTCTTAGCAAAAAGGCTTCTCTCTGTTCCCAATATGTACATGTCATCACTTTTTGGATGACAACTAACCAGCTTTTCTCGTCAGTCATTTCACTTGCCTCACAATCTCTTGCACTTTACTTGGTTGTTAAGTATCTACTTTTCATCACTTGTTAAAAATTGTATTTTAAATAAAAGTAAAAAATGCACAGTCTATTAGCTTTTTCCTTATGTAGTGTACTGAAGAAAACTAATGTACCTTGAATGTCAAATGACTTTTATATCACATATTGTTTTTTTGGGTGGGGAGGGTTTCCACTAGATGAGGCCAATGAAGATGTTAATCAGCTTCATTCCTAGCCAATCAGATAGACAGATGCAAGCATTGCTTAATAAATGAACTGCTGTGGCGGACATGCTAATCAATTTCATTACTTTGCAAATGTAAAAACTTGGTGGAGGCTGTTTGAAAAGGTCCTAAGGGTTGGTAATAAACTGATCCAATTTGAAGAGGAACTGTGACTGGGGGACTTTTTGAGAAACTAGTTTTCCTTCTTTTTACTAGAAGAATTCACACATGAAAGCAAATCCTGTTGCCAAACTCGTTCACTCTTCGATTTAGATAATCTACCTTTTGCATTGTACAATGTTGATTATTCTGAAGTAATTTTCATCCCAATATTTTGCATTGGAGTTAACATTTTTACCTTTCTTAAATAAAGTGTAATCTACTGAAAATGCCTCCCCCACCCACAACATTAGAAATGCTAAACAAAATATAAGCCAATGCTAACTTTTATGCACACTTGAGATGGCAACTGTCAGTCACAATCTAATCAAAAGTAATCATTTTGAATGAAATTAGTTTAAAGTAAATGTTCCTAATTCTCTATAATGACAAACACAGAACAAACTTAAGATAATCTTCATTCTTTCATTTATACACTGAGAAATATCTCATTTTCTGAAACTACAAAAACATATTTGTCATGAGAAATGGAAACAATGCTTAACATAGAAAAGGGTGCAATGTTTTTGTAACTAAATAATTTTGTATTTCTTCACAAATGATAAAATCCTGAGCATTCAATAGCAAAAAAATGTTATGACTTACAGCTAATTTCAAAATATTGATTATAGATGACTTTTCTGTGATATTCTCTGTTTAAATTAAAAAGAAAAAGAATGAAAGGAAACAAGTAGTAGTATAAATGTTAAACCAGCATAAATAATGAGAAACTAATGGTTGTATTTTGAACGACAAAATTGACCAATTATGATGCTTTATTATTTTGAATAAATGGAGGCATGGTGGTGTAATGGATAGCAGCTCTGATTCTGAGTTCAAATTCCAGTTGAATTCAATTATCTGTAAATACCCTCAGAAAAGTTTGAATCCATCTCTTCTTCCCCAGCTAAATAGCAGGACAGAATAGTTGCTATAGACTTGGGTGGCAACTGATCTAGAAGGAGGACAACTTTGAATTCAAAAACTCCAACTACAGATAAATAAGGCAGTCAAGTTTCTGTAGCCTTAGTTAGCAACCAGTGTATGAAGTTAACTGTCTATGTAGTCCTGGTGAAGCATGTATTATACAACTAAGGAAAGGATCCTGGCATTCGCATTGACTATATGATCCTGACTAATCCTAACTAATCATCTTAAGGTGCAGAGCCACTTTCAATTTCCTTTGAATTTTTTTTCAATTTTGCTTTTTATTACTGCTTTTCAAGTTATTCTAAATATTTTGGGATATCTTTTTTTTTTTTAATTCTATCTTCAAGAACTATGTTTTTTCATATAAATATAGTGAAGGCTGTTTTTGATAGTAACTTTTGCATTCCAAAGTTTTCTCAATTAAAATAGCTTATTAATTAAAAGTTACTAGCAATATCTTCTTCCTGTAGGAATAGTGATATTATATAAAGAAAAATTAAGACAGATGCGTTATTTCATGGTGAATCGGAAGTATAGGCCTATTTCAGGTGAGTCATCGTCAGCTTCCGTCTTTATTTATCCTACCACTATATGTAAAGGGTACTCATTTGGATTCTATGCCCACACTGCATGCTTATATATATATATATATATATATATATATTCTTTTAGTTATATCTAAATTTTTGCATACACGTGAAAGGAGAAAGCAATTTACTAAGATTAAAGTGTAGAGAAAGTGCTTTAATTGCTAAATCATCCACAGTATAATTGCATCGAGGTTCTTACAAAATTTCACCTTTCCTGGCAGATTATCACAATGTGGGATACTTAATAACATAAATGATGGAAACACGAACAAAAAGAAAATAAGTGAAAGTAAATCAAAGACATTTTAAAAGAATTTTTTTTAGTTTAAAATTTTAGTGTCCCCTCTCTTTCTTGTGCTTGTCTAGTTATATAAATGTGAATATTATCTTTAGTCCAGTAAAATTCTGAAGGATGAAATATGTCGCACAAAATGTTGGATACATTAATATAGTAAATCCATGTATATTTCCAGTGATGTATCATGGAGATGTGCGAGTAGCAATTTCCATAGCAGCTGTTTACCTTCTAGAATTTGCCACAATGATAAGACAAGTAGGACTGTTGACAATGTGAATTTTGTTCTGAAGTTATTCTAATCAGCAATGATATTCAGAGTTGTGGAAATACTCTCTGCTACAGATATAAAGTATTTGACTACATCAAAGTGGAAACTGAAAGATTATGTTCGAAGATAAGTATAATTGAAAAGTTCCACATCAGCTACACAAAGAGAAAAAGAAATGGGCCCCATAAGGATATAGTTTTTGTTAGTTTTCTTTTACATAATTGAAAGCATCATTAGTTTACCTCATAGAAAAACAAATGAATTTTAGAATATACAAGTGCTTAAAACTTTGACAAAGAATCAGTGATGTCCCTAGGGTTGCTGGCACCCTGGGCAAGCTGAACTTTAGCACCCTTACAAATATAATTTTTTAAAATTTTCCCCAAGAGAAAAACTGAAAATGTAGAATAACAAGTTTGTTACAATATACAACTTAATGCCAGCTAAAAAAAAAAATCATTCATTATTGTATCTAAAACGTTTTTTTTTTTTTTTTCAAGCCTTTAGATCTGCAAATCTTTTCATACACTTTCTACACCTATCTTCTTTACAAGATTGTTATATTGAGAAAATAGACAAAGCATTTAATCTGTCTTGAGTTATGGACAACCACACGTATCTTTTTATACACTTTAGTTTTGAAAGATAACAAACGCATAACATGGTGGTATGATAGCACTCCTAGCTTTGTTGGCACCCCAGGTGACTGCCTGAGTTGCCGATACCTTGGACCAACTTCAGAAAGAATTAGAAAATTATTGGAACTGTTTTTTATAGGAGCTATCCTTATACATGAAACATTGTATTCCAATAATCCTTTCATTCTATAGACACTGTTTTGTGCTGTACAAAAATTTTCACACTGGTGCATGACAGTTGAGTGAGATGACTTGAATCCAAGAGATATTACTCTGCTTTTGAATTTGTTAAAAGACTTGTACCAAACCAAAGGAAATCTTTTCCAATCTATGAATCTTGAGTCTCAAGGTACTCTTCAGCTGTCTGAAGAAGAATTCTTTGTGTCTTGATTACAATGACCTTGTAGCTGGATTTATTACATTTACTTCTGCACAAATAGCATTGAGAAAGTTATGGATCCATACCCCACAGCCATGGGTTAAATTTTAGGACCTTTATTTGTTAAAAAGAAACAAAACATTGTTCTCAAACAAAAAAAAAAATTATTAATGCAATATTTAATCACAAAAAAAACAATTATTCTTGAAAACCAAAATATGTTTTAGTTTTAAACAACCAACAGAGAGTTGGGTAAGCTGTTAAAAAAAAAAAAAAGAAACAAAACAAACAAAAAATCAAACTCATGATTGACGTTTTTTCTTATAGCGATTTCACCCTGTACAAGGCCCAAGAGTCATAGAGTAAGAGGCATAGTTTATTGGGATATGTGGGGAATATAACAGTTGACCCTAGGTGTTATCAGGTTCATATTGTTGTGTTCAGCCAAGCATTCTCTTGGGTGTCAGTTCCACAAAGCAGTGATTCGTGGAAATAAACTGCTCGACTGGAACTTACATATCACCAATGGAATATGAAACAAATACTTGCAATTCTTGAATAAAAAAGCATGCAGACATGAAATATTTTTTATCATCCTATCAGTGGTTATTGGTAGCAATTTTTATTTAAAATCATTAATAAATCATCCATTTCTTGCGTGTGTAAGAAAGAGCAGAATATTCATAATAATCATTGACTGCAATGTTTATTAATGCTATACTGATAGCAACAATATCAGTGATGATAATGTAATCATTGCATCTGATCTGCTTACATTTTTGGGGATTTTGTTTCTTTGACAATAGCTCAAGACCTTACCACCTTATGGGTCCTTGCAAGGTTCTCAGTCGTCTCTATTTTTTTAATAGGAGCTATCCTTATACATGAAACATTGTATTCCAATAATCCTTTCATTCTATAGACACTGTTTTGTGCTGTTTGAGTTTGTACAAAAAATTTCACACTGGCCCATGACAGTTGAGTGAGATGAGTTGAATCCAAGAAATTTTTCTTACATCACAGATTCATATCCCTACTTTTCAACACAGTCACCATGTCTTTCAATGACTGTATTCCACCTACGAATCAGGGCATGTCCCAGTTTCATAAAACCCTGCTGTAGCCAAGTCTTTATAGTCATTTGAACTTTTTCTTCACTACCTGATTTAGCACCATCAAACTTTCATCTCTTTGGTCGTATGAAAAAAAAATATTGAGGGGCAAACATGGTTATTTTGTCAGTGTAAAAGATTTTTCCAATATCTATCTTTCATTCACTCAACCTAGTCTGGCACAAGGTTACACTGGTGAGACATTGTGATGATTGATCTCGATCCTCATGAATTAATATGCAAGATAAACCTGTAGAATCAGTCTCTGTAGCTTTTATCTTTGTTCTCTGTGCAGAAAGACTTTATCTGAATCAATTTCCATTGTTTTTCTTCAACAGTCTTTCTAATATCTTCATCTTGCCCGCTACCTTTCTCTGTGGGTGACAGATGTTGTACGTATGAAAATAAGAAGCTCAACCTGACTATATTGTTAGATTGGAAATCTGTTCTGCCATAGAATGCTGACAAATAGATAATCACAAGAAGCACTTAAAGCAGATACCTCAGCAAAACTTGTGTTCTCTTCTCTCTTTTTTTTTTTTTTTTTTTTTTTTTTTTTCAGTTAGTAATAATAAGGATTAGTCTTAATTTACTATTGTTTTATATTGTTCAGCAATTAGGAATCAACTTCATTAAAACTGTACTTTATATATATTTTTACTTTTAAGAAAACCTTGAAATTATGACGTTTAATGGTTGGAGACAATAAGCTGAACATTTTTGAGAGGTTAAAAGCTGGACTTGTTTTATTTTGTTAATCAATTCATTCGAAGCAAGGTGATAATACAAGAGACTATTAGGAGTGAAAAGAGAATAAAAGGATTTTGAAAGGGATGGGAAACCAATTCTAAACAAGAGATAAACCTCTACTTTTCAAAAGACTGAAGATAATAGGCAAACCCACAAGACAATACTGTGTATAGTAACTATTTTTGAAAGAGTTTTAGTGATATTTAGTATTAGGGGGATGGTTAAGGTTATAGTTTTCATATTTATTTTGTGCCAATTATAAACAATATGTGATGATGTGATTTCTATTTACTTTGTGATATTTACTCCTTTTACAGAAGTAAATAAAGATATAGGCCCAATATATTACTTTAATTTATAAATTATATTTTTAGATTAAAACTATTGAACTTTTCTTTAATTTTCTTTGTTACTACTATGTTTTAACCAAGCCATTCTTTAGAATGCAAAACAGTTTGTCAAAACAGAATGTAGACTCTTAATTTTTCTCATAGCTAATATTTTTTCAGCTTTCAGTAATCAAGGCAACTTAGAATTGAAAAGAATTGATCACAAATCAAATTTGCATACTGGTTACTGTATTTATACTCATACACACACATATATTAGGGTAGGTCGATTTTGGAACTGTAAAAAATTGCACTTGAAGAAAGTTGCAAAATAATGTCAAGAGTTACCACAAGAAATTTTTTTCTTCAAAACTTTGTATTTATTTGAGCATTTAAACTTAAAGACGAAATAAATTGGTATTTTTATCGCGATATAGGTGTTACCGGAAACATGTGTCGGCTTAAATAAAACCCGAGTTTTAAAAATAAGAAAAAAACATAATACGCTTAATAATAGATATTTTAAGTTTAGTATTCTTTTTTCTTAAGAAATTAAATGAAAACATCAAAATTAAAAAGAAATAAAAACACTATGATATTTAGTTTAATATACAAATAACTATTTACATATGCCGTTTTATTTATTGGAATTTTTATAGTATTCACCTGTTGAAATTATCTACCCCTAAACGATTGTTTTTACTTTGTTTACTCTTTTACGCTTTTAATTATCACGAATATCTCTTGTATTTTTTTAATAGTTAAGTCTTATTTTAATGAAAAATTCAACTTTTATAATTATTCTGATTTGTTTATATTTTTAAAATTAATATTTATTTATTAAAAAGCCTGTTTACGAGCTAAGCTCGGAAGTAAAACTACTTTAAAGTAAGTAAACATTACTTCTAATTTAATGTATTTATTTAAAATTTTATCAAATTTATTTTTAAAATATTTGTGGAATTTCATTTCTGATAGTACATATATATTTTTTTTTAGGTATTTAAGGATCGTGAATAACTAAAAGGATCAGAGATGCAAATTAGGGTGTAAGGACACTTTCCAGCTTGGACCTGTTGATAAAAGTGCTATAAAAAAAGTAAAAGGGAAAGAGAGAGGTTAAGAAAAAATTTAGTTTCATCACCAACAGCTCCAACATCAAATGTTCAGGCTAATGTTTCTTCCCCCTCCTACTCATCCTCCAAGTGAAAATCCAGAAGAAGAATATTTGCAGCCAAGGAAACATCCAAAAGGCCCTTATAATTTCCAAGTTATGCTTTCAAGTTAGTCAGGGGGGACATATCTTCTAATCTTAGATCTAGCCTTGTCAATGCCTTGCTCTTGGATTTGAAGGCTATAAGCCTTCTTATACCAAATATTAATATGAAAGATATTATAGATAAATGCAAAGTTGATAGGACAAAGTCTAAAGTGAAAACAACTGCCCAACAAAAACATGATGAAAGTGTGGAAAACCTTATATGTATTGCAGTTGATGGGAGAATGAATAAGGACACTTTGCTGTATGAGGAAATTGTGGAGGAAAATGAACAGAAAACTATGAAAAAACTAAGGAACTAGAACGCCATTTAACTTTTACAAAGGAGGCACCACATGAAAGTCAATATCTCCCTAATAGTGGTGCAACAGGTGTTGTTCATGCAGAGAAAGTAGTGGATGTTTTGCATGAATTCAACAGTGAGAACACTATCAAGGTTATCCTTATTGACAACATTAATGCCAACACAGGCTATGAAGGTGGAATGGTTGCAATTTTAGAAAAAAAGAATCTTCATGCAATTGTTGCTATTTGCACCATAATGAACTACCTTTCAGAGCTCTTTTCAAAAACATAGATGGTTGCACAAAGGGCCCTCCAGCATTCAGTGTTCCTCTGGGGAAATTATGCTCAAATGATTTACCACAAATATCATTTGCCACTATTAGTCCTCTGCATTTAATCTTGAAAATTGGTGAAATACATGATCTTAGTTGTGACCAAAGACTCCTGTATGAATACACAATGGATATTTCTAGAGGTAAGGTTGACTCTAGATATGCCTCCTGGAAAATTGGTCCTTTAAACCAGGCAAGGTGGTTAACTTTGGCCATCAGGCTTATGCGTTTATTGAGTCGTGGCACATACCCACAAAAGCTCACAACCAAACTACACAGTTTAATAAGTTTTATTGTAAATGTGTATGCTACTTGTTGGTTTGAAATTAAAAGAAATAATAAGTTCCAAAATCAGCAAGTGCACATTTTTAATATGATCCAGAAGATCAAGAAGCAGCCTCATGAAATCCAGCAGATCACTTTAAGAAATATACAAGGAAGTACATTTTGTTTACTGTCTTAAAACCTATACTCCATAGTCAAATCTGATGAAGTTGAAGTAAGAGAAGAAGCTTTAAAAAGAGTTTTAGCCATTAGGTAATTAAATATTTATTTATGACTCAATTATTTATTTATGATTCAATTATTTATTGCAATTTATAGAATCATTTTAAAGATTTTATCTAATTTTACCATAATTATTATATAGTAGAGACTGGAAGTTTTTAAATGAATCAATAAATTTTTATATTCTTTCAGAAAAAGTTAAAAAGAATACCAACCATTAATTTTAATGCCACACACTGGACACAATTGATAGATTTATCATTGTGGCATTTTTGAACCACCAATGACGGAAGGTTTTTCTGAATCTGAACTTCAGGAATCATTGTTAAATGGAACCAAGCTTGACTTGCCAAATTTGCCCTCACTTTTCCAAGGCATGGAATGGGCAGTCAACAACAGAAGCTTTGCAAACTGTATACAGTTTTGAAGCAAGGCATCAACATATTACAGCCAAAGTTTTGAGTCAGAAATTGAGACCAGCATTTTTGTATAAGGGCTCTTATATGGAGCAATTAGACTCTATATATTAAGCACTATTAAAATAGTGTTTGTTTTTCCTTATTTGTTTGTTATATTTTCACTTATCACAGAAAATATCATTTAAGGTATTCAAATATCACTGCTTAATTCATGTTTTTTAAAGCAGATACTGAAAATTGGTGGGGGGCTGATTTTCAATTTGAAGATTAGTCATCATTTCTTTAATTAATATCATTTTTATAAAATAAAATGACATACCTTGATTTAAATACTAAAATTATTTGCTTTTCTCGCTAATATTCAAGCCAAATCTTGCAAAACGAAAACAAGGAATTCTCAGTATATGCCAAACACTCAAAAAACCGTTGAAGTATTTGATCTAATATTTTGTATCAGTACTTAATAGGTCCAGACACAACTTTTGGTAAGTGAGATTTTTTAATATTTAAAAAAAAGTGAAAAATCAACCTACCCTAATATAAATATATATTTCCATATGAATTCAACCAAATTTTTGGAAATTCTCATTATCACCATCTCAAGTTTAGATTAAATATTTAGTATGTTGTACTTGCCAATGAAAAACTAAAAACCTTAAAATTTCAGCTTCTTTAAATTGTTAAATTAGGAATTATGATCTTTTTATTTTATAGGATTACCAATTGTCAACTTTGTATCTTTTTAGAATACAAAAATATAAAGTGCCAAAATTGGCAAATTGTGCTGATTTTGAAATCAGCCAAAATTAACAAATTTTAAAATGGCATTCTGAATTCAAAGAGAAACAACACATCCATTCAAAGTTTCAGAAATTAGCAGATTCTAAGCCTACTTGAAAAACTGTAAATATTGTTTTATATATATATAAGTGTATAATAATTCTGTAATCAATTCAGACTGACATAAATTATACTAATGGTTTAAAAAGTCAAATGCATGTGAAACATGATTAACAAATGGAAATGAAATACAAAAGTAAAAAATACCAAAATTTCTTTTCATCCATATTTTATTCTCTGATGAAGTTTTAATAAAAGTGAAACATATCAGATTAATGTTTCCTGTTTGTTCTTTATCTTGTCATTCTGTTGGATTCCTATTCATATTTGACCCATACTCTCTCATATATTAGTAATTAATAGCTTCTTATTCATAACCTAACATTTCTTATTACTATATGTTATATTTACTCAATACACATTAAATCAGAGGTGTCAGTTATACTGTTTAAAAAAAAAATAGGTATCAATACAAACACACATCCACTAAATATGTCTCATATATATTAGGTAGCGCTGCTTTTCTACAAAAAACACCATAGCATGATGAAAGATGTCCTTAATTTAATAAAAACAATGTTTTATTATCAAATTGTTTATTATTATTATTAAGAGAAAAGACTAATGTACTTTTTATATATTTTTTAACTCTCTCACATGTTTGAAATTTTAGTTAAAAATCTTTTTCTTTTTGCATAAGCAGCATACCAAAGATTACTATGCATCTTTTAGCACTTTTTTACCAATAAAATAACACATTAAGTTTGAAATTCTTGCAAAAATCAAATAATTGTCAAAATTGAATGAAAATTTCAGGACTTATTCACAAATGAATTTGTTTTTGAAATTATAATTTTTTAGAAAATTCTGAAAAAAGTTGTTTTTTCTCTCTCTACCCCCAAATAATAATGAGAAAAAGAATTTCATGAAATTTCTAAAAATTAAATTCTGTCTGCAAACTTTGCTTTATTAGTTAAATGCCAGACTACTTGGAAAATGCATTTTTTTTTTTTTTCAACATTGCTTCCCTGAAAATCTGCTCTGAATAGTAAGATAAAAAAATTACAATATCATTTAATTAGGTAAACTTTTAATTGCTTTTACAAATTTGTATTAAGGACATTATAGTCTGAAGAGTTTTTTTTTTTAATAATGAATTTTAACAAGAACTGTTTTCATTTTAATTTATAATAATTTATAACATTTAAACAAATTTTAAAAACGTCTTCAAAATTTTGTGCTTGTTAGGTTAAGTTATTAAGTAAAGGCTATTGAAGAGCTTAATACAAATCATCACACACCAAAATTTTTAAGACAATTTTTATTTTATTTTTTTTTTATGTGTATAAAACATGATTATTTTAAAAGTATGGATACATAAAATTATCAAAAAAATGGGATCGATGGAATTAGTAAATCTAAATTCAACATTACTAAAATTAGATCACGGAGAATATTTTCAACATTTTTAAGATTCCTGAGTACTTAAAAATTATATTTAAAAAAATATCCATTCATTATTTTCTTAAATTATGTTTTAAAAGATAGTCTCCATAGAACAACATAAAACTCTCAATACCTTATCAGTGCTTGTTAATTGATTGTTGAGCATAGAAATGTCCATAATCACTGGTACTGTTTATTTTAAAAATTCATTTTTCTATTTTCAACTTAAAAGTAAATATTTTTTTCAAATTACATTAATTATACTTTAAATCAGCTAATATTCCTTAAAGTTTCAGAAAATTATATTTTATTTCTGAAATATTTTTTAATAAAGAAAATTACATTGCAATGAAAAACAGCTGAAAAGGACACTAATCAGCTATTTTAAGCCCCCCCCCCCCAAAAAAAAAAAGTGAATTGATTCCAATCAATATAATTTCTGCTTGAAAAATACACTACAGAATATTTTGCTTACTGGAAATAGTAAATTTAATCCTTTTAGCTTTCAGTTAAAGTTAAAATGGAAGCTTAAAAAAAAACAAAACTTTCTCATTCATAAAAATTAATTTTAAAACCTAGATATCACAAATTACTTTACACACACACACACACACACACACACACACACACACACACACATTGGAGTAAAAAAATTGGAGTAGATAGATCTATCTATCGCCCAGTTCACACTCCACCCACGTCTATTGAACAGGTTAAGAAGCTCATCCCTTGTTCCCTGTTTAGGATGTGGTTTCCAGCTTTCTCTTTTCCAATCTTTTCACTATTACGTAGCCCCCTGCACATCAGTGGTGTTACTGCCTTGCTCGGGGTGATACGATTAAAAATATATATATATATATATATATATATGAAAACTGAATAAAATAAAAAAAATTTTTTCCTTGTCTATCATAATTAAAAAAAAATCTGTTTAAAAGGCTGTTTCCCAAATATGCATTTTATATATATATACGTTTCTTTTTTTTTGCTGGAGATAAGGCATATAAAAATGTTCCATAATTTTTTACTTCACTGGTCATTTTCAAGGATGTTATCTTTTTTCTTATGTTTTGACTGTAAGATGATTTTTGTATTTTTGTAAAAGGAACATTTTTTAAAGTTATCTTGTGATGTGCATGGCTGGGCATCACATGGGCATCTGTTTTTTTTTTTTTTTTTTTTTTTTTTTTTTTTTTTTTTTTTTTTTTTTTTAAGACCTTTCAAAACTCTATTTTCATTGTTAAATAATGTTAGGTTGATGTTAGAAAATTGTTTGATATATAGTTCCTCTCTTACAGTGAGGTGCCTTTGATATTTTGAATTTAATAGTATTTTGTATTTTCAACAAAAACTTTTCTTAAGGGTTCTTGTAAATGGGTTATAGGTTGTTGTTTTTTTTTTTTTTCACTATTATTATTAGATAGGTGGCATGTAAGGCGTCTACTCAGGGAAGTAGTAGTATGGCCAATATAGGTAATTGACTTATGACAAGAAACTGTCTTGTACAGGGCATTGGAAGTCATACACTATATTAGCCATCACTAGTTTAGATTTGATGGGGTTATTTTGATTAGGGGAAATTATGGGAAATTTTTGCACTCATTATCGCCAGTAAAAAGGAAACATACAAGAATACTGGAAAAATTCAATCAAAAATGAATAAAATCTTCCTTGTCAGTTGTTTTTAATGAAACATGTTTAAAAGAAAGATTACTGCCCAAATATACATTTGTGTGTAATTTCTATTTGTTTAAGCATTATTTTTTTATGAATATTCGTGTTTGGGTAGATACTCTATTTATTTATTTATTTATTTATTTATTTTTTTAATTAAACAGTATATTTATTTGCATCCTTTGGCAGTTAAACAAATCCCAAATAATGCCTTTAAACGCACATATTCCTATGGATGTATGTAATTTATTAATGTTAGAACCCATGAATTGGAATCATTTACTTCTCTTTAATAGAAATCATATTACTACACATTATTTCTAAAATGTAATTTAATTTTCTAAGACTTTCCTATCTGATAATAATCACGAGTATTAAAGGCAAACTGTATTTGTAAATTGAATATTTTTATTTGTCTATAGCTTTTTGCTATCTTCCTTGCACTAATGATGCAAAGTATGACTTTAGTATGACTGCCTGATGGTGTGAAGATATTTATAAAACCTAGTGAAAGCACTGACTGAAAGAGCTAAGTACTGTATTATTATTAATACTAATAATAATAACGAATATATTTAAATACTCATTAAAAACCTTCAAACAATAGTCAGGACTTAAGAAAATTTTAATTTCACATCATTGTTGATGGTATGGGTAAACTATAGTAGACTTATAAAACAGTGATAGCTTCACTTGTTTGGCATGGAGTGGAGTCATTTTTCCCCACAGGCACATAAAATGAGGGTAATTCATAAACAAGACAGACTAAACTATCGCCCGGTTCACACTCCACCCACATCTATTGAACAGGTGAAGAGGCTCATCCCTTTTTCCCTGTTTAGGATGTGGTTTCCGGCTTTCTCTTGTCCAATCTTTTTACTCTTACGTAGCCCCCTGCGCATCAGTGGTGTTACCACCTTGCTTGGGGTGATATGATTATATAAAAAAAAAAGTCAATTTTTCAGCACACTGATAAAATCAGACCTGTTTTTATTTTTGTTTACAAAGAAAAATAGAAATGTATTTGCTTTTTTTATCTCTAGGCCTACAGATATATATATATATATATATATATAGTGGACATTAATGTTAACACCCAGCAGCTGTCTGTTTCATGCTTGAAAATTGTGTTTAAGCAAGAAACAGACTGTCACTACTGGTCATTGACCTCAATGTTCACTTTTATATATGCATAGGGTCTATCCCTAGTATTGAGAACTTTAACTCCTAAATATAGCATACCTTAAAACTATATTTTATCATATATATTTCAAATTGAATATAGTTTTGTGAGAAGAGTGCTCAGTGTTAGAGAAAGTACATTTGTAGACATAAATAGTATTCAGTCAGTTAAGTGCCATACGTGATACATGCATGGGCAATCATGTTTCAAAAGAGACATGACTAACTGGGCAGATTATCCCACAGTAGTTTGCCATTGCTTTCTGTGGTAGACTGGTTGCCAGCCAAGTCTATGGAACCCAATCTGTCCTGTTATTTAACTCATAACTGGAGGGAAGAGACGGATTAATACCTTTCCCAAGGGCATTTGTGCATAAGTGAATGCAAGGAATTCAACTGGAATTCAAACTCGGCTTCCTGATTTCTTGTTCCAAGCCGATAGCCACTGTACCACAATGCACTCTCTAAATGTATATTGTTAAATATAACAGACAATGAATGTCTATCATGTTTAATTAGATACCTCCACTAAATTGCTAAAAAACAAACAGCATAGTATGAATAAAAAAGGCCCCAGACTTAATAAAAACAAACTTTTTTTCCATCAAAATGTTTATTATTAAAAAGAAAGATCAAAGTATTTTTTATTTTAAAATTTTTTTTAATCCCTTCTAACACGTTAGAAATTTTGGTAAAAAGTCATTTTGATTTGAGCTAATAGTTAACCAAATCTTTATGAGCATTTACAATGGAAAACATATTACATAACTCAATTTTTTCCCGGTGACAAACATTAATTTGGAAATTTTTACAAAAATCAAATAACTGTCAGATTTTAATGAAACTTTCAGGGCTTATTAGTAAATAACTTAAATTAATTCTGAAATTATTATTTTAAAAAAAAATCTTGGTAAAAATATGAATTTTC
Organism: Ascarosepion bandense; assembly: GCA_037127315.1. NCBI lineage: Eukaryota > Metazoa > Mollusca > Cephalopoda > Sepiida > Sepiidae > Ascarosepion > Ascarosepion bandense. Next base: position 3,894,495 of record JBBBDQ010001389.1, read on the forward strand.
TTTTTGTTTTACATCTGTTACCTCCACATAAATTCATGAAATTTCAAAAAATTAAATTTTGTAGACAAAAATGGTTATTTAAACACAGAACTTATTGGGGAATGTAAATCATGTATTATTTTTTAAAATCAATTGGCCCCTTTTACCAAAAATTTGCTCCAAATAGTAAAATAAAAAATACAATAAAACTATGACATAATTAGACAAGCTTTTAATTGCTTTAATAAATAATATAAATGCCAGACATTATAGTCTGAAGAAAAGAAAAAAAAATTAATAATGAAATTTTAAAAGAATTGTTTTCCTTTTTGTTTTTTTATTATAATAATTTATAAATTTTCAAAAATATTTTTAAAATACTTCTAATTCTTGTAGATGTTAGGCTGGCAGGTTACATAGTGAAGACTATAGATTGAAAAGTTTAATACAAATCATTTAGCTATCATATTTTTAAGATAATTTTCAATTTTTTTTTTTGTGTCTGTGTGTGCATTTGAAGTTTTTTTTTGTATGGTAATTTGTATATGTAAATTAAAAGGTCATTTGTTTCAGGGTACTCCCCTTTACTGGAAAAAAAAGGGTTGTATAATTATGGCACTTGTGATCACCATACACTTATATTATATCGATCTGTTAACACATTTCAATCACGGTGGATAGGTTAGAAAGGTCAATCCTGTGTTTAAAAATAGTTTTATTCTAAATTTCATGCTATAAATAAGTAATACTTGTGTAAATCAGATTAATTTAACATTACATTTGCTAATTTTCCCAAAATAATGTCACGGATGTATATTTTATTTCTGCAAGAATTTTAAAACTAAAAATTAACTTTTGTTTAAAAATTTTTCAATCACTCAAAAATGGCTGAAAAGTTTTTTTAAAAAATCACAAAATTTTAGATTCCAATCAATATAATTTCTGTTTAAAATCCATCATAGTATTTTGCTTCCTGGAAATAGTAAATTTAATCATTTAGCTTTCAATTAAAACTAAAATAAAAGTTTCAAGAAAACTTTATTTTTAAAAATTCAACTTAAAATTTACGTATGGAAAATGAGTGGAGGTATCTATAATCATGAGCTAAATATCATATTTTGGCTTTAATTTCTGGTGAAAATAAAGACAAAAATTGTCCAACATTTGGATATTTTTTATTATGCTTGTTCAGAGTGATTGTAGGAATATTAACATAAAGGTATCCACCATCAAAGTTGATTTTCTCTTGTGTTGACATAAAACAATCACTGAATAGCAGATGCAGGTCATAAATTAGTAATGTGATTCTATGTTAACTGAATCCTATGTCTAAATGTAATGCTATGTGACTAGATTGAAATGTGATTTTATTGAGTATGGGTTGCATTGGTTTAATGTAGATGGCCTCTAATATCTGAAGGTTTTTTTTACTGTGTTTGTGTGAGTATTGACTAAAATTTGTCTAATATTAATTACATATATAGAAATCAACACTGCATGGTGACTCTGCTTTACATCTTAGGCAATCATCAGACCATGTTAGCTTCAGATGAAAAATACAGTGTTTCTCTCTCTCTCTCAATTTTTAGGTTTCATTTGGTGTACTTTTGTTTTTTAATCATATCACTCCGAGTGATAACGCCACTGATGTGCAGGGGTTTTACAAATTTAGCTTTTATTTAATATACTGTAGGTGTTAATCTTCTATTAAATTTTAACTATCAACATATCTTCTAGATTTGCTTCTATTTTCTTTTTTAATTGTTGTTTTTCTTAATTTATCTTGCATATCTCTGTAATAAAGGAAAAAAACAAAAAACAAAAAAGCCTTCAGTATCTCTCTATAATAATCTTTATTTCATTTTCACCTGAAAAATCGTTCTCTACATACCGAGTAGTTACATGTCCATTTGTTGTTCCTTTTTCAAGCCAGCCTGTATTTGTCTTCTCAAGGTCTTCAATTCCTAAGCCTTGTTTTCTGCAGTTATTTCTCTTTAGACACAGTATAAAACTACTTGGGTCAGTGGGACCCTCCTACTCCCTCTATACAGCCTGTGCCTTCACTGCTGCAGCTTAATTAGACTTGCTTGACATGACACAAATTCCTAGGATATGGAAACACTTGAAAAATCATTCAAAAAGTTCATTAGAAATAGATGTGTGTGTGTGTGTACAAGATTTATTTACTGTGTGTGTGTGTGTGTGTGTATATATATATATATATATTATGAATATGTGTTTATAGAGGAATGTATATTTGTGTGTATGTGTGCATGTACAATCTATATGGAAGATAAATGTTCAAAATTGCTCATTAAATTTAAGGATTGTGGCCTGGTTAGCAAATGAAGTTCATTTCATATTAAATGTCAATGCATACATAGATGGCTTATATGTTCAAAAATATTTTGATGCCGTGCAAAGTAGTTTTCATGTCTAGTAACTTTCTTATCAAAAATTTGTTAAAAAAAAATGTAGTTGAACTATACTTAATATTCCAAAGTTATTTAGAAAAAAAAATTTTTTTTTTTTTTTTGTAGACTTAATTAATTCCACCCTATCATTGAAATTGGAAAGACATGGGATGTAGTCTTTAAATTTGATTCTTATCCAGCTTTATTGGAGAAAAAAAGCTTGGAAATCATCCAACCAATATGGATTTATATGTTCCTTGTCTTTAGCAATCTGTCAGAACAAGTTCTGTAAGAAACAAAAGTAGTCCATCTTCTTTTCATCTTTGTAGATTGTTATAAATGAAATAAAGTCTTCACAAACGTGTAGAACCTATTTTGGTTCTGTTCTCTCTCTCTCTCTCTCTCTCTCTCTCTCTCTCTCTCTATATATATATATATATATATATATATATATATATATTAGTGGACATTGATGTCAATACCCAGTGGCGACAGTTTTTCATACTTATATGCAATCATCAAGCCTGGCAATTGCATACAAGCATGAAACAGACTGTCACCCCTGGGTGTTGACTTCAATGCCCATATTTACACTCTATCCCTGATACTGAGCACTTTAACCCAAAAATATAGCATACCTTGAAACTATATTTTATCATAGGCATATATATATATATATATATATGTATGTATGTGTGTGTGTGTGTGCATGCATGCATTTTCCCCATATATACTTATTTACATCCATACTTTTTTCCCCACTCTCTTTATATATATATATATATATATATATATATATATATATATATAATATGATATATCTTTCTTTGTGTATCTCCCATATTGTTTTCATGTTTATTTCAGAAAAACAAAATAAAAACCCTCTTAGCTATGAAACAATGACACTGTACCATGCTAGAGAAAAATGCAAGTCACTTGGTTGAGCCTTGATTAATTATATCTTCATCTGTCTTCAGACAAAATCATTATCTTCAGTTTTATGTTCACTGAAACTGAGATGTTAGTTACTTTAGAATTATTGTTAGATCTAATGAAAAATGATGTGAATTTTATAATTCTTGGTTAAAAAAGAAAAAAAAAATGCTAATTGCCCCCAATGTTGAGTGAATTTGATAACCAAAAGGGATGTTTGCCTGTGTTTAGCTTATTTGTAGCCAGTTGGTCTCTATTTGTCATATTATTGAAATCTGATCTTGTTAATTGAAATGTCAATCCAGAAATAGTGGACCAAAATATTTTCTTCCTTCTTTGCTAAACATTCTTCACAAGAGGACTGCATTTGTTTTAACTTTTACACAATGGCATAATTTAAATACTTCAATAGCTAATGAGAATCTTTCATTCTTCTAAGAGTAACCAAAATGTGACTCTTCTTAGTCATATATACTAAACAAGGTTACTAGTATAGAGTACTCGGTGTGGATCAAACAAGCTCGTAATGAATCTGCAAAACAAGCTTTCTAAACATTACATTCCAACTCAGTGTTCTTCAAATATTTACTGAGCTTAGCTTGGCATATAGCCATAAGTATGAAGCACCCAGTGAGGATCTAACACCCTACTTAGTTATAATGGCCAACAATACTAGGCTGCTAACTCTTACCCTATGGTAAGGTACTCTGACACTGATAATTATCTTTATTGCCTTCTACTAAGCTAAAATCATAGAAAGACATATCACTTCAGATTAAAAATATCAGTGATTTTCTTTTTTGGTGGGGGTGGGTCATAAGGATTTTATTAATATATGATTGACTCTACTTTTTGCTTGCTGTTTGCTGCTGATCTGCAAAAATTATCTAATAAATGTTTTGCTTCTTTCTTTATCTTCTATAAACTACAATTGGATGATCATGCTTCCTTTTATTTTGTTGATGTGTATTGTTTTGTTTACTTATTTTCATCCTGTTTATCTTAACTGATCTGTGATCGTTAATTTTATACTTGTCATCATTTATGTATGTGGATGCAAATCTGTCCACTTTGATTTTGAATGGAGTCTTTTAAAGGGATTTTCTTATGCGAGGTTTCATATATGCAACTTGAAATTTATTTTTTTATACTTTGGCAAATCAACACTATTTTCATTTGCACTTTGACACCCCTATGCACACACACACACACACACACACACACACACACACAACCATGGCCTTTGGAGAGTAATGAGATGTAAGCTGAGAGATAATTCTACTTTTTAATAGGCACAGACCTATCAAAAGTCACTTATTTTCATTTTTGGTAGACAACACAACTTATCGTAAAGTTGAAATAAGTAGTTAAAATCTGTAAAAGAAAAAGCAAATCTCTAGCATTTCTGCCTAAACTCTGGAATTTTATTTACCGTTACCTTATTTTTTTATTTTATTTTTTTTTCAATAGTACATAGGTTTGCCTATCATTTGATTCACATTCCTCTCCAGTGTTTTGAACAGGAGTAGAGGTTTATCATTTGTTTTTTGTTCAGAATTAAATTTCCTGTTCCTTCTAATGTCCATTCATTCTCTTTCACTCCCAGTAGCCATTTGCTTTTTAGTGAAATTATTGCCTTGCTTGAGGTAAATCGATTAAAACAAAAATTTAAAAAACTTTACAGAAGATTCATTCCAAATAAGAATCTTAGCAAGTGTAACCAGAGAAGCAGCTAGCTTGAAGTTGTTGCACTCAAATTGATTATATCTCCAGATTATTTACCACGACAAAATGGTCCATTTGCCTTTTATCTGAAATCAGTATTCCTTCTGAATGAATTAGGATTAATAAGCTCAAAATTTGACTCTTCAACCTCTGCCCAAATTAAACTCACCTTCTCCTGAGTCATCTTCTTTCTCTATTTTGATGTTTGTTTATAAGTTTTATACAAAGGGCCAACAAAGATCAATACTTTGTGGCAGAATTTGAAAGTAAATTCCAACCAAATAATAAAAATCTTCAGCCAATCATTATGCAGAATTGATGTTGGCAATTTTTATTTCTCTTGCTTGCATATGCTTTCTTTTATTTATGGCTGATGACATTGAATTTTATTATGTGAAAGATGCCATTAATTTTTGCTCTTTAGTTGTCTTTGAATTTTTACTTTTTACAAAGCTTTTCTGACTGTTCAGAGAATGTGTTTCCAATGCATGTGTACAAGGGAGAGAATAAATATAGATTTGTTCAAAAGTTCTAGGAGATGAGTTTCATGACAGTATCAGTTTGAATTGGAAATATTATCACTACTGGTATTTATATGCATAACACACACACACACAGTGTATTTGGGCAGTAAACTCTCTTTTATACAAGTTTGATTAAAAACTCTTGACAGTGTTTGGGAAATAAAACATTTCTATAACTCTGGACACATTTAAAATGATTTATACATTCAGTTAAAAGTATAAATAAAATCGTCCTAGATAATGGTTAAAGTACAGGCAAAAGCACTCAGACATACAAAACATTTGAACAATTTCTCCATAAATTATCTTCAGAAAAGAAAAAAATTAAAAGAACACAAGAAAAATTAAATAAAAATGTTAACGGCAATAGCTTGTCATTAATTTTTTAATCAAACTTGTGTGTGTATATACATACACATGCAAATGAATAAGGAGCAAAGAAAATAATTGCAATGTTCAAAACATTAATTTAAAACAGTGCTCAATATAAAAATAGAGCAATAGATATTTTTTATTAATTGTACTTTAGAACATGTACAAACTACTACAAGATTGTACATTTTGTTTCAACAATGAAAGAACAATGTCTCATCAGGTAGTTAATAATGATGGTATTAACTACCTGATGAGACATTGTTCTTTCAATGTCGAAACAAAATGTACAATTTTGTAGTAGTTTGTACATGTTCTAAAGTACAATTAATAATACACACACTTACATTTGTGTGTATTAGTATTGGCTATTCTATTTCATTTAGATATCTGGGGATTTATGTCAAAGCTCTATGCCATCATTCATAGAATTCACCTTTTAGCCACATTGCTACATTTTTTTTTTAATTGTTTCACCACGAGCAAGGCAGAAATGCCACTGATGTGCAGAAAAAAGATCACTTAGAAGAGAGTGAAGAGGAAGACGAACCAGTAGAAAGGAGCAATAGAAAGATGAGAATGCAGGTGTGATGACAGTTTCAAAGGTGGAGAGAAAGGAAAGGATATATGGGGTGGGGAAAGAGCTAGAGTCAAGTGGTTAATAGATGAGTATTGACATTGCATTTAAATTCCTGGAGGTTGTAGCTGTCAGGAAAGCAAGAATATGGAAGCGAGTTCCACAGGTGGGAAGTGCGAGAAAAAAAACTGCAGGAGTAGAATTGTCGTCTGCATTTGGCTAACCTAACTGTGAATGGGTGGGACCCAGTTGCCAATCTGGTTGTACGAGTAAACACCTGTTGAGGAGACACCAGTGACTTAAGTTCGTCAGAGCAGAAGCCATGAAAGTATTTATAGAACAGACAAAGGGAGGCCACATTTCGACGGTGGGAAAGTGGCTGTAGACGAGCTGCCAAGTCAGTACCTATCACATTACTGATTCTCCTTTGGAGCCTGTCAAGAACACTGAGGTGAATGGCAGGGGCGCCTGACCATATATGGCAGCAGTACTCCATGCACGGACGAATGGTTGACTTGTATATATGCAGGATGGATTCAGGGGGAAAAAAACATCCTGGCCCGACACAGTGACCCAACCTTCTGAGAAGCAGGTGTTGAAAATGTTTCTACCCGACTTAGAAGGCATTCCAAACAAATCTTATGTTTCTCTTTTTTTTTTTTTTTTTTTTTTTAAATCATCTCACCCCAAGCAAGGCATTCTACTGCCACTGTTGCACAGGGGGTTACATAGGGGAAAGTGATGAGAAAGAGAGGTTAGTTATAGGAAATGTCAGGGGGAGGCTAATAGATGGATAAGAATACCAAGAATGGGGGTGGAGTAGATGAAAAAAGAGCTTGAGAGAATGGATGCAAGTTAGTGAGACAAATGTCTATTGACTTTACATTTAAATTCCTGGAGATTGTAGCTGGCGAGGAAGCAAGTATATGGAAGGGAATTCCACAGGTGGGAAGTACGTAAAAAGAAGCTGTTAGAGTAGAAATTGTGGTTAAATTTTATTGGTTTCACTGTAAAACAGTGGGACCTAGTTGACAATCTAGTAGCTTGTGCAAATTCATACCTATGTGGGCACCAGTGATCTAAGTTCATTGGAGCAGAAGCCGTAAAAGTATTTATAGAAGAGGCACAGGGAAGCCACGTCACACTAGTGAGATAGTGACTGCAGCCGAGCTGCTAAATCGGTATCAATCACATTACAGATTCTTCATTGGATTTTGCAAAAAAAGCTCCAAGGTAAATAGCAGGGGCACCCGACTAGATGTGGCAGCAGTATTCAATACATGGGCAGATGGTAGATTTAGATATGTGCAGGATGAACTCAGACGAGAAAAACTTATTGGCCCTGGTCAGTGAACTGTCCTTCTTAGCAGCAGATTTAGCAATGGATTTGATATTGACATGCTACTTGAGGTTCGCTAAGAGTGTCAGGCCAAGGAAGCGTAGTGTTTTACTCTCAAGGAGGCAAGCTTGTTCCATGCTAATGGTGGATAGGAGCGATTGTCTGATGGTTAATAGATAGCAGCTTTGTTTTGGAAGCATTAAAATTTATGAGCCATTTCTTATCCCAGTCCACCACAGATTGGAGGTCTTTCTCGAGCTCGGCAGCAAGGTTCGCTTTGTCAACCTCTGCAGATTTTTGCTCGAGGCGAGAGTAAGCGGTGGTGTCATCAGCGTACATGCCTACTTGGGATGTACATTTGATGAAATTTTGACAAGTTTGTTAGCCTGTGATCTTCTCATCATCTACTCCTCATATATCAATTATTATCAAAGAATGATTTCTAGAATTTGAGTGTGCATTTTCTTGAAACTTTCTTTATATCTCTGTGTACAATGGATATCTTCTCAGGATAAGAAAACTGAGAGCCAAGTTCAAATTCCAGTTAAATTCGTTGCATTCACTTACACTCAAATATCCTTGGGAAATAATTTGTCTCTTGCCTCCAGCTATGGTTGAAATATAGGACAGATTGGGTTCTACAGCCTTGGGTTGCAACCAGTCTACTGCAGAAAGTAATGGCAACCGACTGCAGGAAAATCTTATATATATATATATGTATATATATATATATATATATATATCATATATAGCACTTAACTGATTATTATTTCTGCTGTTAATAATGATTTGCCGAGAAACAAATAGTTTACTCTTTTTTCCCTTAATATTTGTCAATTTTTTTAAGTCAGAAAAATTTAAAATTAAGCAAGACGTTTAAAATGAATCCGGTAAAACAGTTTTAAGTGTCACTTTGATTGCAGTAGGAAGTCATCATTCATGAAGACTTGATATCAGTCAGTTAAGTGCTATACATGATACACACTTTGGGTAATCATGTCTCAAAGAGACATGACTGACTGGGCAGAAGATTATCCTGCAGTAGGTTGCAGGTAGAAATGCTTGAACTCAGCTTCCCGATTTGTCGTTCTGAGTCGATATCCACTGCACCACAACACACATCCTAGACTTGATATACACAGATTAAATTAACAGCTGCAGTTTCACTTCTCCCAAACTGGAACAATCAGCAAAACTTTTATGTTCAAATTTTTTTTTTAAATTAAAACTACTTTGCAGAAATTCAAAGGACTGAAATATAAACAACAAAAAAGAAATGTAAGTATTTCATAATATTTAGAAAATATTAAGATATAGTCAATTCTTTATATTCATATTCTCAAGGCTCGAATTATCAGATCCATAGAAGGAAAAGTTCAAATTGATTAGATTATAGATGAATTGTTTCAGTCAAATATATTTTTGTATAATTGGAAGAGGAGAAAGTTGCATCCCTTCTTTTATTAAATAAACTGACAGTATATAGTAAAAAAACATTTTCAACATACCTGTCATATATGGTTCACCATTTCACCACCTGTGAGAATCCTGTCAATCATGGATAACAAGGCCTTACAGAAAAATTGTTTTAGAAATGAAATTGATATTTAGTGATTGATGATTCTGTTATTACCATTCAGGTTTAAATTTTGCTGCTAACTGATGTTTTATGTTTCATCATTTTTATTTTAAGTTGAATGAACTTCAAAAATGTGTGTGTGTGTTAGGGCCTTAAATAAGGTTTTGCTGATTTTTCATGAAAAGTAATGTTTTATTTTCAAAAAATAGTAAGAAATGTGTCACTGAAAGCATTGTCCATCACTAGCCACTACTTTTTCCCATTTTTCTGGCAGAATTTGAATTCTACGCTGGAAGAATGGCACATCTTTTGAGGCTATCCATGAGTCAACCCATTGTTTAGCATTTTCATAAGAATGAATGTGCTGCACAGCCAGACCTGTGTCATCAATTGGAACAAGTCATAATTGGTAGGTACAATGTCTGGTGAATATGGTTGGTGGGGTAGGACTTACCATTTAAGCATTTCCAAGTCTAGGTGTACCTGATGAGAAATTGAGCAGGGTAGCTGAAAATAAGGAAGTGAGGCTCAATTACAAGGAGGTGGAACTTGGGTTCCTTACAAAAAACTGTGTCAAGGAAGCCACAAAGAATAGGGTGTCTGAGAGACAGATAGTTGCCTTTAGGTTTGACACTATCAGATTTCTCGACAGTGTGATAAAGATCCTACACAAATCCCCACTGTCCTATTCCCATGTCAGACAGCTGTCTTCCTTCAACCCAAAACTGATGGCCACCAAGCAGGTGGAGTGTAGAAGACAGATTAAAAGTGTTTTAAACACTCTTGTGAACCACAAGAAACTAAAGGAAGAAGACATTGATAGTGTCACACAACAATATGGTACCTTTCTTGAGCAGATATCTGTCATTGGATCAGAAAAGTTCATTAGCTTTAACTACAGAAGTGAAGATGACAGGCTTGACCGACTGTTCTGGTACTCTCTCATGGCCAGGCTAGTGTTGAGAGAAGATTCTCAGTGAACAAAAAAATAGAGGTAGAGAACATGAAGGATGAGACTCTAGTGGTACAGAGGATCATCTGTGACCAGGTCAAGCCAGCAGAAGGTGTGTGTCAAGTCCCAATAATCAACCCCCTCATTGTTTCATGCTCTCTGGCCAGACAGAGGTATGAAATGTACCTGGAAAAGCAAAGAGAAGAGAGACAAAAACTCAAAAGGGGGGGGCAGACCTTGAGCAGTTAGAAGAATTAAATAAGAAGCAAGTGAGTTTGGGAAATGATATATCATTGACTTCATCAGCAGTTGACCTTGCTCTGAAAGTAGAGAATTCTGGTAACTTGACTCTGCTGACAAAGAAAGCCTGTGAAAAAATAAATGAACTGGCTAAGCTCAAAGAAAAGCTTCAAGCAAAACAAGAAGAACTGAAAATGATTCAAAATCAGTGAATGACAAAGTAGACAGTAGTTTAGTGTAGTGGTGAGCTTAAGTTGTAAATAGTTGACCAGTTTTGTTGCATGTTACTGTAGAGAATTTTGTGTGAACTTTGTATTAATAACTGTGTGGCCTTTAAAAGGACTTCATGAGAGATAAATGAAAGTGACTTTTCCTGTTGTCAATTACTAATTTTTTTTGTTTCTTATATCATTTTGTATATCAAATTTTGCCTTGAAAAGGACTTGAAAATGGACATTGAAAATCTGTACGAACCCTGAAGTAGTTTTTCACCTGTTTTGCAACATGCATCCTAGTGTTGTCATGTTGCAAAATCATTTTGTCATATCTCTACTCATATAGTAGTTGTTTTTTCTTCACTGTTTGGCTCAAATGCATGTTCTAGTTGATAGCAATCATCCATAATGGTTTCGGTTGGTTTGAGCAGCTCATAATAAGCTACACTCAGCTGATCCCATCAAATGCTGAGCAGAAGCTTCGAAGCATGGATATTTGGCTTTGCTGCCAATGTAGATGCATGGTTGGGCTTATCCCAATATCTTCTATGCTTAGGGTTATCGTAGTGTACCCACTTTTCATCGCCGGTCTTGATACGATGCAAAAATTCTTTTCTTTTCTTCCGTTGAAGCAGCAGTTCACACGACAAGATGTCGTTCAACATCTCTTAGCTTCAACTCATACAGCACTTTATGTCCTTGCTTTTGAATAAGTCTTAATGCTTTCAAACATTTTAAAATTTTTGTGTGATCAACTCTTAATGATTCTGCAAGTTCAGCTTGCACTTGACATGAGTCTTCATGTAGTAACACCTCCAATTCTTAGTCTTCAAACTTTTTCAGTGTGCCAGAGCATTCTTTATCTCCAACATCAAAATCATTACTTTTGAAGCATCTAAACCAATTTCTGCATATTGTTTCAAACAGAGCATGATCACTATAAGTCTCAACAAGAATTCTGTGTGCTTCAGCTGCAGATTTTTTTAAATAAATTAATACAGTAAAATTCCCTGAAAATACACTTTCGTTGGCATGAAATCTGACATGTTTAACGCTATGAAAACCAAAGTTGTTTACACTTTGGCAAAATGACATTAATTTCAAGCTTGCCATATAATACTTTTTTATAGATGCATTACCATTTGAAATTATATGCACACACAGAGTTCTGGAAATATCATCTTGTGGCCGGGGGGAATATATATATATAATTTTTGGTCATAATTAAATTAGGCCAGTACTCAGTTGTATTAAAAATTGCTCAATACATTTATGTTGTAGAGCTTTTGAATAATTTTCATTTGGAAGTGAGTTGTATATGGAATCTAATTAGATAAAAAGTTGGAGATCTGTTTATTACAAAGTTGTAAAACAATTGTGATCCCCCCCTTGCCACACACACACACACACTTAGTAACCTTGTTAGTTAATCAAAGTTGATGACTTACAGGCAGGGTTGCTAAATTAGTCTTTAAGCAGCAAATTGGGAGCTCATCACTAATAGATTTTGAATTTGACTTTCTTCTCATTAGTAACCCAATTAATCCAGATTCTTGTAAAAAGTAGCCTAAAACGTCACAAGTAGCAAAATTCAAAATTTAGTAGCACTGTGTTTTCAAATGTACTTTGATCTAGCAGCCCAGTTCTTTGATACAAAAAAATGAAGCCATTGCTTGCTTGACTATAGAGGAAACCGTCAAAATTAAATAAAATCAATTCAAAATAAAATATACTACATACAGATAGTGATGAACCAGAAAAATTATTCTGGCAATTATTTATTCTTTTATAAAGAAATCTTTTCATAAAACAAATTTTTAAAAGATTTTGAAAAACTTAAATACTTTATGCTAACATAAAATTGTCAATCCAAAAGGAAATGATTGCATGACCCATATAGATGTCCTTGTATCTGAAAATGTATCTATTTACTACTATTCTTCTTTGACCTTTCATTTTGGGGTCAAAATTTGCATCAATCTCATTCCTCATCACAGACTTTATTGGGAATTATATCCTATCATGATGGCTTTCCTTTTTCTCCTTCAAGTCTATATTTGTTCATCTTTTATTTCTCCCAATACTCTGGCCTCAAAGACAATATTTCTATAAGGCAAGAATTTACTTGTTATGCTTCTCTGCTTGAATTGTTTTCTCAATGATAACCCTCACATATAGTTACTTCTAAAATACCATTTTTCTAATCATAGTGATTCTTTTGAAGCTCCTAACACCAAATAATTTAGGCCCATGTAATCTAATCCTCAATTCATTTACCTCACTGTATTCATTCAGCCTAAATCAGGTCAAGGATGGCACCCTTCACTTTGGATTAACTCTCTCATTTCAGTTTAATCTTATTTTTTGGCAGTTAATCTGTTTTCAATATATTTTATATCTGAGATAATGTGGAACTCTCTGAATAAGAGAGTTAAGAAAACTGCAATTTTGATTTTGTAGGATTATTGCCTTGCAGTTATTTTTAATTCTCATATAGTGAAAAGCTAACCAACAAACCAGAACTGATTAACAAGGTTTGCTGAGTTGATACAAAACTGAAAACAAGACTCTTTTATTTGTGATTGATCTTAATTCTCTGATGTAAATGTCTAAGAACTTTTATGAAACTGTCCTTATCAACTATTAATTGTTCTGTGACTGAATCAAATCCAAATAGGTGGGGGGAGCTTTTTTTGGTTATTTTAAAGGTTCTGGCTCTTAATCAGGAGGGAAAAAATTACAAACAACCTCCTTGACTTATAGCTGATGGCCACTCTCATCTCATTGAACAGGGAATATAAACAAAAAATAATGGAACATTAAATATTACTCGGTCTTACATGTTATCAAATATGATAGTTGGTAATAACTCTCAAATAAGTCTATTAAGAACTTCATTTGAGTGGATTTGATTGGTTGGTTATTTTATTTGGTGGCATATCAACCTCTAAGGGTTATTTAATGCCAAAATTTAAATTTTGTATACAATTTTATGCTTTCAACTACAGATATTTTATACATAAATTTATACTTTCAAAGTAAAAGTATGTTTTTTAGATATATATTTTGTAGATCATAAAATGTATTGACTTTTGTTTGGGGATTCACTATTTGCTTATAGTTGGGACTCTAAAAGGTGTTATCACACAGTAAGGATAGACCTGTGAACAACAGCAATTAAGAGCAGTTCCATGCTCTTCAAATCAGGTGTAGTATATTGTCATGACCAGGACAATACTTGATTAGCAAAACTACTAATTATTATGAAAAATAGTTTTTAATAATAATAATCTTGATGATAATTATCATCTGAAAGCAACTGCCATGAATTTTAAAGAGTAAACATGAAAAATTTAGTATTTGTCTATACTTCAGAGATAAGGTAGTATTTACATTATTCGAACAATTATCCTCATCTTTATTGCCATTTTTATAACATTTTGGCTGTTGCATGCTCTGGCCTTCATCAGGTACTAGGAATTTTGGACCAAACCTTTATTTTGATCACTGTGGTATATCGATCTCATTCTGTGTGCGATGTCACTTCTGGTAGCCATGTAGTAATCTCCCTTTAACATAACTCTCTAAGTTATTTATTCACCACTGCTGTAACCTGGTATTGAACTCATAACTCTTTTGATCAAGTCATTGGAATTAACCAACACCTGTATCCACTGGGCCATATGTCCTTGACACATTGGTTAGTTCCAGTGACTTGACCCAGTGTTGGGAGCTCAATACCAGGCTACAGCAGTGGTGAACAAATAACTAAAAGAGTTATGTTAAAGGGAGATAATTACATAGCTACCAGAAGTGACATTGCACAGAGAATGAAATTGATATACCCCAGTGATCAAAAGAAAGGGTTCAGTCCAAAATTCTTAGCCCCTGAAGAAGGCCAGAACATACAACAGCTGAAACATCATAAAGATGAGGACAATAGTCCAAACAATGTAAATATGAAAAATTTCTTAAAGTAGGTTTTGTTACTAGTGCATTGTATTTAATTTAAAAAAAAACAAGTATTTTGATTTTTGGTGGGGTTGGCCAGGTTGGCTCCATTTCTTTTGAAAGTCAAAAGATTTTTTTCTTTGTTTTTGGTAACAATGTCTCCCCCACCTCTTTCAACTTGAAATAAGCATCAGATCCTCACTTGTTATCCACTGCCACTTTTGTTTTTGCTTGCCGACTGCGCTTTACGGGTTGCACAATTGTCTTCTCTTATTAATTGCTTACTTGTCAAATTCTTCTGCACTTTGCAAGAACTTGACATTGGAATGTATCTGCAGGATGCTTGATATTTGGAGTGGATGAGCCAAGACCTTTTGCAGAGGTAACAAATTTGTTTTGGAGAGGGAAGGAATGTAAACAGTGCTGTTGAAAATGCCATTGAGTGTTTGCGAAAGTCTCACTGTGATAATAAACTAGAAATACTGCAGATATGTCAGCTTTTCACATGAGCTTGTTAACCCTTTTGCTATACAGGATAATTCAGACTTTATTATGTACTAGCACAGTAATACTTGTGAAAGAAAAAAAACTGATTGCTCTAAAATTTAAAATACATAACGTTAATTGAAGAAACTATTTTCTGCTTTGAAAACTTATCGCAATCAGCATGTTAAGCATTTCTCATAGTTTGATTCTGACAAGTTTTACATAGAAACTTTTTATGTTTTGTGTTTTACCTCAAAAGGTGGGAAGGATGGAGTGGATGTTGAATCTGAAACTGAAAACCTGTTAACATGTTTCTGAAGATATTTATGTAAATTTTTCTAAACATCTTAAGGTTTTTAAATCAGATTTTTAAAAGTGTGTGCATATATACAGTATATTAACCTTAATGGCTGATTTTTCTTGTATAATATAATGAGCAAATCATGGGACTCAAACTATACAGATTTTATTGTGCAACAATGTTTTTCACTATAGAATCAATCTAAACAACTGTTATTGGTAAAAATTTCAGGATATAATTCTCTTTATATTACAAATATACAATTTGAATTTCAGGTTATAACATCAGTTTTTATCAGAAACATTTACAATAACTTGATGGTATGAGATTGTATTATCCTTTGCAGCATTGTTCTTTATATATATATATATATATATATATATAATTATCTGCATGGCTCATAAGATAAATATAACATCAAAAGAGAAACAAGATATAAAGTTATTGAGTAATGAAAATACTACATTAAAAATGTCATAAAGTTAAGCAGATCATAAAACAATAAGAAAAGTTATTTAGAATATTGTCATGGTAAAAATGAGAGAAAGTAAAATGGCTGTATGAGATCTGACAAAAATTAAGAATAATAAGCAAGATAAATGGATTGGCCAGTAAGAAATTATTTAAAGAAACTGGTGTTGTGAATGTAACCAAAGAGAAAAGATGCAGAATATTAAGAACATTGCCTAAAGACATGAGCGGAAACAAACTACAACCTTTTTAATTAACATTACAAAAACATAGATATAAGTTGGACAAAAAGAGCTACATGAAAACTAAATTCTCAACAGTAATTTTTCGTGATTTATGTATAACTCTATTGTATGGATATGATTGCTGGACTAGAGATTGGATCCTTCATGGAAGCGACCAAGCTGAGAAGACAGGAAGTGGAGTCAGGTTTGGAGGTTAATATTCTTAGCAGTAAAAGTATAGGTCCCTTCAAATATTGATGAAGGTTCAAGAGAATGCAAGCTAATGCTCCTTCACATTCTGCAAAAATGGTTTTAATGAAATTAATAAAATAGTCCCTAGCCACTCAAGATGATGATCCAATAGAAAACTTGTGGTTCATATATGATATAGACAATATGTTCAAGCAAATATCATTTCTGGGAAGCAATAACTATTACTGCAAATTATGTTAGAGTCAAGAGTAGAAAGTTTATAAAATGAATAGATGAAACAGTGAAGATTATAGACTGTCAAATAGTCCATATTAAACTTGACAATTTACTCAGATATATGGAAAATTGTTAATTAGATGTTTATATAAAAACAAAATCTTTAAATTTAAGAACACTCATAAATAATTCATCAGGTGAACCATAATGTTTAGGCAAACTACGGAGAACACCAAGTAACACAATTCAATGTCTAAGTAATGAAAGTGAGTAAATGTTCTTGAATTTATTTTTTATTGCAAATTAGTATTTAAATTATTTTTGTTATATATTTTAAATAACATGAGGTTATTAATTTAACTATTTTCTTTTAATTTTTTAACATTTTTATAGTTACGTATGCTGGCTTAGGAACCTCATTTGCTCACTTTCATTTATTAGACATTGAATTATGTCACTTGGTGTCTTCCATAGCTTACTAAAACTTTTCAGCTAACCTGAAAAATAAAAGAAAATGTTATATTTAGATTATTTGAATAAAATAACCTGACATCTCTAAAACAAGTTATTAATATTTCTAATAAGGATACATATTAGATGCTGAAACTCACACAATATCAACACATGATAAAATCTGGCATTGTGTACATTGTAGTAAGAACCTTAATAATTATTATTTATGCTAATAAAGTGGTTTGTTTAGGAGATTCACAGCCCTGAAGTGACATATGCAATAAACTTGAATATGTACAGCTGAATCCTTTTGAATTTTATTTCAGTCTTATGTTACTCAAATATCCATTATTTCTTCAATGAGAATTATTTCTCTGTGAAAATAAATTTATATGCTGCTTTTAAAATAGACATCCGAACCAAAGATTACAAAAAAAGTATCTAACATTAAGACATGAGAGAATGTACGTATATGTTGAGCTCAAATTTGAATTATAGAACACTAAAAAAATTTTCTGAAATTTGAAAATTTCTGGACATTAAAGAAAGGAAAAAAACTATGGAGGATGTTAAGTGACATAAATTTGTGACACGTTGAACAAGTGTGTATGAAGACACACCTACCTACTTCAACTTTTATCGGAAACAAAGCTATGATAGAATTCTTTATTTGCAGTCAAATTTGTTTGTCTCATTCTCTGCATTTGGTACTCATTTCTGTTTTGCTTTTAAAATCCTATTGCTTCTTATTTGTATCTTTTTATGCACAACCATTTTTTCTTTATTTTTTATAAATCTCTTAAAAATCCAAAATTATCTTTGTATGATGATCAATTCCTGAGCTCTAATCAAAGCCAACAGATGGATTTAAGAGTTCTAATTTAAGTCAGGATACCCAACATTTTTAAATTGTCAAATTATTAATGAACCAAAAAGTAATTGTAATTATTTTTCATTCATGTTGGAAATCTGAATATTCTTATAGAGGAAGACACAATATTGTTATTCTAGCTTTATGATTTTTGATGATCCTAATGATCGCTTATGATCTTGAAATGAGTCTGGCCAGAATTTCCAACCATTCTATCTCTGGCAAATCAAGAAGGAATGGTCAATAACAAATTTTCTTGATAATGAATTTTATTTTTCCCCACTTTATATTTGTCTTCACTGTTGATTAGATTTAATCTGTCTCTAGTAATTGGCCTTTGTGTGCAAGACCACAGTTTATATGTATTAGAATGTCTTTGAGAATATTAAAGATATTTTTAAAGTCTTGCCTTTTCAATAAAAATTTTGTATTGGCCAAAGATATTTGGAATCTTAGTAGACAACATCTTGAGAGAAGAGCATGTTGGTTATACTCAGCAGCAAAATTCATCACAACATTTATAAATCATAATGAAAAAAAAAGTTTTATTTACTTGAAGTTTCAAAACTCTTCTGGCCATTGGCCAGTTATGGTGTTGCTGCTTGCTGCCTTGTTTGACTTGGACTCCACTTTGAAATCAATAGCTTCCTCTAATCAATGAGATTCTGTTCCATACAGGCAGAAAACGCTTCTTCTTTTATTTTATTTTATTATTTTTTTTTCCCCCTCTTTTCTTTCTCAGTACCTATACATTTCTCTGTACTCAGTGTGGCTCTCTGCATTTGTGTGTGAGCGAGTGAGATGTAGAATTGGGGAAATGGATGAATGTGAACAGAGGCTGCACCAAGCCCATCCCATCCCAAACCAACTCGGCTCATTCAGGCTTTTTGGCCTGTTGCCCAGAAATTCTGCTGCTTACACAATACTGTGTCTGAAAATTACCAAGTCTCAACACCACCACTTCTGCCAGGGTATTGTTGTTATCATTACTATGATTATCATCCTTATTATTGTTGTTATTACTATTACTATCTTGCTTATGATTTTAATCATTATCACTATAATGCCTGTTACTTAACAGCAATATTAATATTGGTATCATTAATGTTCTCAGTTTGGCCACAGGTTAAGATTAAGATGTATCATTGGATATAAAACAATTTCTTTATAATCAGTATTTTGCTCAACATCTTTACCATTATTTAAATAATAATAATAAACTTGAATAGTATAAGGTTAAGAATCATCATTAATACAATGTTAATGAATATTAACAATCATCATTAATATTCTTTACAAATAAAGTTGCTATTGTAATTAATCATCATTTCATATTTTTCTTTATTTCTTTTTTTAATCTACTATTTTCATTTTATTCTTCCATCTCCTGATATTATTTTCACTCTTCCAATTGTTATCATTTTTACTATCCTTCTCATCAATGTTCAAACCATTCTAAGACCTGTGATTATGTTGATTCACATTTTGTTGGTCATGTTTATCAGGTGAAAGACTGAACAAGATCAATAGATGCTGATTTATGGATAAAATTGGTGAAAATCCCAAACCAATTTTATCCAATAGCAACTTAGTTATAACAAGCTAACAAAAAGAAAATATATATTATTATTATTTTTTAATTTTATTTTTTTTTAAGTTATTGAATAAAGAAGACAGGAAAATGATGCATAATGAGGTAAGTTTGAATTTGTTTGTAACTCATTGCTTTAAAAAGTTCCATAAAAGTGAATGTAAATAGTCAGTTTTGCTGATCGTTCAATGTATAAATCACCTACAAGAAGGCAATCTTGTAAAATATTTTTGGAAGTCTGTTTTATATACTATTTTTCTTTATAGGTGATAAGGTAAATTTATCCAAATGAGATTTTCTTTTTGTTAATCCTGTCAATCCTGTATAGACACTTTCATTCAATCACTTATTTTATTCTGGCCCTTTAAGACAATAATAAAGTTTTAATCAGATGAGATATGTAGCAATTTTCTACACAAGAGGCTCTACTCATAAATAATAAATTAATTTTCTTATTTGCTATTTATGTGTACTGTTCATGTGTTTTTTTTCTTCTCCTTCAAAATGACCAATGGTGTAAAGGATTAAGTTCTTTTTCACATTTTCAGCATGTGGATTTCTATTCTAAAAGTTATGTACTGTTTAGAAAGTAAATGTTGGATTTTTTTTATTCTTTGCTCTCTTACTAAATGCAAACTGTGTTACTAGATATATTTATAGATATTGTTACCTTATTTTTGAACAGTGAACAATTTACATAATCTCTATTTCCAATGTCTTTTTATTTATTTCTACTTAAAATCTATATTTAATAAACAGAAGATATTCAAATGAAAGATATTAGTCAGTTTTTTATATAATCACTGATGGATAAAACTCAATATAAAATACAAGATTTTAAAACCATGATTACAAAATTTTCTTTGTCAGCAGTGTCAAGAGGACATACACATAAGAAAAAAACTGAATTTAATACCCAATTGTGTGGAAGAGATCATACAAACCATCCTTTTAATTTCATAAGGAATGCCTTTCTAATTTTTAATGATTATTTGTAATTTGGCCATTCATAAACCTATTTGGTTCCTTGTAAAAGCAGTTCATGTTAGAAAATGATGAGGTAACAATATTATCAATTATTTATTACACCTATTTTAATTATTATTTGCAATACAAGTTATTGTAATTATTATTAGTCACATTATACAATATTACTTAAATCAAACAGTAAGAAATTAATAAGAAAAAGTTTATTTTTTTAAAATATGGAATTGTTAACTGATATCACACTAAAATCCTTTTCATTTAATTAATAGTAGCCCCAGGGTGATAATTTATATCAATTTTAGTATTTAGCATATTATAATTTTCAAAGATGGACCCCCCCCCCCCCATATCTGCTTAGGGATGGATACCTCCTTTTTGTGCACTTAGTTTCATTTCTTTTTTTTTTTTTTTCTTGGTTATTTTTTAAAATAATAATATATTTTTTTTATTATACATATTTCAAAATATGTAACAGCAGTAAACCAGCATTCATCTATTTATTTGCCATAAAGTCATGTGACACAATTTTCCAGCTGTACTGATTGTTTCACAATGTCACACTCATATAGCCTCTTCACTTATCAAGATATCCGAGATTTGTTTATAAAAAGTTCTAATGTTGTGTAGGGGATTATATAAATAGATTTTAGGCTATATATATTTTAACTTATTTAATAATGTTGTTATAAATTTTATTGCAAATGTTTGTTTATATACATGAATGTGTATCGAAATTAAAATGCTGAATTTTCTATTAAAAATGCAGTAAAATGAAATTTTGTATTGCACTTGGTAGGCCTTCAAGGTCCAATATGCTCCTAAATTGGTTGGAATATTCTGTATCATTTAAGCCATATCTCAGAAACACACACATACATACAAGATTCAAGTTTTAGTATTATATAGATCTCAAAGAAACTTTGAGTGACTGATGTTAAATTATATATATGGTATATTAAAGTCTGTAACGGCATTGATTTATTGTTTCCATTATAGTATTAAACTGTTATTCTGTATTTATTTATA
Source organism: Ascarosepion bandense (assembly GCA_037127315.1). NCBI lineage: Eukaryota > Metazoa > Mollusca > Cephalopoda > Sepiida > Sepiidae > Ascarosepion > Ascarosepion bandense. Next base: position 3,916,134 of record JBBBDQ010001389.1, read on the forward strand.
TCAATAATAGTAAAATATGCATTTTGTAGACTAGAATAATCTGAGGATGCCCCACTCCACCCCTGCCTTTCATTATCAGTTTTTGTTTTGTGTACATCAGAGATTATATCTTAGCTCTTAGTTTCTCTCCTTATTCCTGGATTGGGGTTGGAGACATTCTACCAAACAAGGTACTATGACCTGTATTTGTCAAATCTATATTATATGCATGTAAATATAATACATTTTAAACTTTTCTATCTAGACGCATAAAAAAAATGTGAATCTTTTAGTATATTTTCTTATGTATATTATATAGAAACCAGATGTTCATTTGTGCTTGTCAGAGATCATTTGATCTGGAAGCAAATATTATATAGGGCTTGGGGTTTCTGAAAAGTTCTTGGCTTAACCAAACATTTTCCTTGGGCGGGGGGGGGGGGGTTATCAGATTTTGTAAAGTGGGTCTTTCTGAGAAGTTTTCAGTTCCCAACCTACCAAACATTGAATTTTTCTATTGGCATACAATGAGAAGCAGCTCTTGTATAAAAATCACTTAAATGTTTTTGCTGTTTTAGAATCTTTGCAATACAGTAAAAATAAGTCTATATTTGCATGGGAATTTAGTATATATTCAGTTGCTACAATTAATAGATTCCTATTATTTCTGGTTGCAACAATGCTTAAACATGTTATGCTTATCTTGTAGTGGTAGAGAGGAAGCAATATAGCATGGGTTGTGCCCGTACTGCTCTTGTATGAAGAAACTTGACATCAAATGCTACAGAAACATACAATTGATGATTCCTCATTGTCTTCATGTATTACTCTTCAAAAATGTTAAAATCATTGGACTGATTAACACATTATTTTCTCTTCCAAGAAATATGATGATGGTGTTTGGTTCAGGTTCCCATTGTAAGTCTTTAAATTTTTCCCCTATTGGAAAAATCCCTATTTTTCCCACTGAAAGAAAACAAGAAATTAACAATTTAGGTATTGCAGTTAATATAAACAAGAGAAATTTTCTGTGCCTTGATGATTTTTCATCTTGAGTATATCATCGGATATCATCTTGTCCTACTATTTACAGTTCTATTGATTTGCATGTTTTTCTCAGACTTTCTCTATCATGAGTGAATTTATCAGAAATGTTTTTTTTTTTTCAACATAAAACTCTTTATTAATAGCAGATAGCAATGCTTAAAGAAATCCATATTTAATATATTTTTGATTTTCACTGAAACACATATAGAATAACAGGAAAATGGCAATAAGTTGAGCACTGAAAAATGTAACCTATAATCAGATTAATCTGTCAATCTTTTTTAGTAAGGTTTCTTTTAATTATGTATTTCTGCTCAGAATAAATGAATAAATTGTTGTTTTTTAGTCTGCTACTCAGCAGGTTTGTATTTAGGAGTAATAAAAAAAACATTAAAGTGATTTTAGGAGTAACTTTACCTTAATTCCAAATTCAAATCCAAGGTTTTTACTTTTTTGAGGAAGCCCTCTCTGGTTGACTGTTTTTAGGGGTGTAGCCATATTCACCATGCTTTGCCAGTTGTGAGTTGGTCAACCATTGACTCTGAGGAGTTAGTCTTTTAACAGCTCTTGTTTTTTGTGCTGCTGGGCTTTCACTTACTCTCCTCATTAGACTTTGATCTGGTGGGTAAACAGGTTTAGTCCCCAACTACTCGGGTTTTTTGAGTTCAGAGTTGTTCTTTTTCTATGCCTTAATGTGTAGCCGGATAAGAAATTAAAATCAACCTCCTCCTCCTCCTTCTTTTTCTTCTATGTGCCCAGTCCCTTCAGGATGTAGGCGATCATGGCTTTCCATGTCTCCCTATCCCTGGTGGCTCTTAGCACACCTTCTCCTGTTACACCATGCAACCCTCATTCCATCATCCACCTGATTAGGTCCTTCAAATATGTTATCCGTTGCTTTCCCCTGTCTCTTTTTCCCTCTATCTAGCCTGTTAGTATCAGGTTCTCCAAGCCCTCCTTCCTCATTGCATTCCCAAGAACTTCAGCTATCTCTTCCTGATGCTCAGTATTAATTTCCTTTTCATTTTCATCATTTCTAAGACCTCATCATTGCTCACATGCTCGATCCATGATATTCGCAGTATCCTTCTGTAGAACCACATTTCAGTTGCTTCAAGTTTTTCCTTCATCTTTGATTATATTGTCCAGCATTCACTGCCATATTGAAGAACTGACTTTTACAAAAAATCACAATGACATGTGAAATCCTGGTTTTCCCAAATAGAAAAAGGATTGACTCTCTGCTTAACGGAAAAAGTCAACTAGATTTTGCAAGTAGGTCTTAATATGATTTTTGATGAATGGGAACGACTTGCAAGACCAAAAGGAAAAAAATCTAGATTACAATAAAAAGACTTCATCAACGTCAGTCAGCCAGAGAGTCATTGGGAGCCGAGAGACACACATCTAAAATGTAACTTTCAACTTCAAGTGAGACTCGGACATTGTCCTCTTTCTTCTTATCTCTCTCTCAACAATTACTACTACGAACATTCTGTCTTGATACACTTAACCTTCTCAATTAACATAAATTTTTACGAATTCTTCTTATTCCTCCTTTAATAAATTTCTATTTTAAAATGAAAAATGTATATTTTATTATTCCACTCTTCTACACTAATCCATACATTCCAACTGACAACCAGCCTTCTGATGAATATAACTCTGCATAAATCCTGTAAGCTGTAGGGAGTTTGGTTAAGTCTGACACAAGGCCGAATCAAAGAAACATTAATCAGCTCCATACTACGCTACACTGGTGACTCCCAACGTTCAAGGAACACACACCCCCACACTACAAATGCAAGTTCATTTTTTTTAATCCCTCATGACTTTTACTGAATTTTATCGTTAAGTTTCTCAAAAATTTTCATTTGTCAGATTCAAGCAATATTTTGTTTTGCAAAGTTATTTTATACATATATTTTTAAATTCTCTCAGTTGTATGAACATCATTTAGCATAATCAGTTCAAACAGAAACAAATTTCAAATTTTATATTCTCCTTCTCTCTCTATCTCTCTGACATCTGAATTAGTGCTGATTCTAATTTGAAATCATAATATAGTTGACCTTTTAGTATTTTTTTCTCTAAAGTACAACATTTCTAAAATAATTATTGTGAAAACTGCTACTGACATACTCTCTTTTTAAACTAAATTTTTATCTTACAAAGTAATATCACAAAACCTGTCCAACATCCATTGATCTCATGCTAAAATTATAAGTTTACAGAATATTGTATAATTTTATTTACTCATGGATGGAAAAAAAAATAAGATAAGCAAGAAAATATTTAAATTAACATAATTTCCCCTGCTATAATACAAGCTTTCACCGCTTCTTCATTTGTTTGAAAACAAAGCAGACAGTTCAAGTGCACTATTTCCCTTCAGTTTGATGCACTTACATTTATAAACAAAAGATACAAGATAACTTTGAGTACTTTAGTGACATTTGTCTCTGAATTTTGTTTATTAATTATGTAATTTAAATCTTAAATTCTTTAATTTAGTAGATATACTGTCAATTTTCAAGTTTTCATAACTTGATCAACACGGCTTGGCACAAGGCCATAAGAAAAAAAAAGCAAATTTTAATAGTAATAATAGCAAATTAATTTGTGTTCTCTCAAAATGGTAAAATGTTAAATGCTGTTATTCTATTATTAATTTGGAATGCAGAAAAATATCTCAGAAATTGGATGTTTTTCTTTTTTTCTTTTATAAATAAATGTCAGTCAGTTAAGTGCCATACGTGATACACACTTGGGCAATCATGTCTCGAAAGAGATATGACTTACCGGGCAGAAGATTATCCCACAGTAGGTTGCCATTGCTTTCTGTGGTAGACTGGTTGCCAACCAAGGCTATAGAACCCAATCTGTCCTGTTATTTAACCCATAACTGGAAGGAATAGACGGATTAATACCTTTCCCAAGGGTATTTGCGCGTAAGTGAATGCAATGAATTCGGCTGGAATAAATAAATGTATCATGCTAATATTCATAATGGTCTAAAGTTGGAATAATACTTCTGTCTATAAAATCTGGTTAGTGAAGTAAAGACTTTTATTTTGGTACATTTGCAACAAGTTGTCCCAAAATGCAGCCTATTTTCAAATGAAATTTTATGAATACAATGCAGAATTTAAGAAACCTGAATTGTGCCAATATTCAAAGTCCATTCAGGCATTTTAAATGGGAATAAGGTATAAATAATTCTATAACTTTTATATCTTGTACTGCTTGACCAGATTAATCTTTTTTTTATATGAAATTTCATCCTTTGATAACCTTTCTTTTCTCTCTATTTCTCAACAACTCCTGAGGCCTGAAAGCTGAGCCAAGGATTTTCATCCTGCAAATACATTAGAGTAAGTGGTTTCTCATCTCCAGTGATGTTGATTCTGCACCACTGTTAGTTCCACTCATAGCACTGACCTTATAACATCATGGATTAGTTGTTTTTAGTGATGTCTTCTCTGACTGACAGTAATCAGAATGCAGAGATCCTGGCAATAACATGTACTGTTGTCTTCGGCAACAATTGATCTTTTAGTTTGGCACTTATAGAATTTGTGTAAATTTTTAGACCATTCAAAGATCTTTGATATTTAATTTACTTTGTTCTCCTCCATATCTTGGATAGACTAAAACATGGGCAATTTTTGTGAATGTTTTTCTTTGGCAAAATTGCATCTTTATGCTCATATAAAAAAGAAAAAGACAGCATCAAAAGGATGGTTTTTTCCTTTGACACTGCTATTATTTTAACTACCTTCACTTATTTGCAATGCTTACTGCTTTAAAAACAATGATTAAAATTGTAATAAAACCCATAAACTTATGAAAGTGAATTTATGCATTTTCTTTATTCTTGTGAATTTACAACAAAAATAATAAATACATTTTAGATTGTTTATTCATGTTATTTATTAATGAGATTGTTTATTAGAATGGTTGGCAAACATTGACTAATAAAATGGTAATTAAGGATTTCCTTATAGTTGGGTCAAATATTCTAATGATTCAGTAAATGCTTATCAATTTATGAATAAAAGACTTTAATATTCATTTCTTTATAAATTGATGACAAATATTGCATTGCATTAGTTTTAATTGTATTAGGTTTTAGAATGTTATCAATATTAAAAATATTGTAAATAATCTAATGGTGTTTATTATTTTTGTTATAAATTCTCAAGAACAAATATATTCGCTTACAACATATTTTCATATGCTTACAGCATATTTTCATAAAAACATTTAGGTTTTTATGAAAATTCTAATCCACACTTTTTAAAACAATAAGCATGAGGAGTGGACATGGTTAAAATGATAGTGATGTCAAGGAAAAAAAATTGTCCTTTTGACACTCTTTTTTTTTTTGCAAGCACAAATATCCAAGTTTGCCATTTCCTTATTCAATTTTAGTAAATTTCATCTTTCATGTTAAGCATGTTATAATAAGGAATAGAATTCAAGGCAGCAGCAATTGCCAAATCAGAAGTGTCTGTCTTGACCACTAGGGGGGATGTTTGCTTCAATAATGTGAAGTAAGGCAACTTTCAATTTCTTTAAGTTGTCAAAATGCTTCCATATGCTCCTGGTTTAAAAGGAACAAGTCAGCCATAATTAAGTGTTTGATCTTATCTGAAAACTTTGATATTCATTGGGAATAATCAGAAAAGAAATCAAGGACTTTGTGAAAGGCAGTTTTATTGTTAGGGATTGCTAATTCTTTAAGTGGGTGTAGTTGGTTAACATTAGGTTTAAGTATCCCCTGAGATGTAGCCAAGAAATTAATAGAAGTGATTGATAGGAACGACTTTTTTTCTATTGAAAGTAAGATTATGTAATTTGACTACCTCAAGAAATATCAATAAGTTTTTATCATGCTCTTTTTGAGTCTTACCAGTTGCAACTACATTCCATGAAAGTTATTCCTCATAATATGTTGCCTATTATGCTTTCAAAGCAAGGTACCCTGTTTGTGACCCCCAAATAGAATATAACATAATTGTTATAATTTGTCATTAGCTTCAGATGCAATATATGATTTGTTTTCTCTTTGAATAGGTACATAGTGATAGGCACTCTTCAAATCCAAAAAAGAATAAATTTTATATTTAGAGATTTCTGAAGCCAGATTGTCCATTCGTGGCAGGGGGTAAGTGTCGAGTCAAGTGAACAATTACTATTACAATTCACAAATATTCTCATTTTATGCTGTTCATTATCTACAATTAAAATTTGAGTTTGCCACATAGACATGCTTTTGTCAATTATTTTATGCCTTAGCATTTTATTAATTTCAGTTTTAATAAAGTGTTTGTTGGCAATTCCAAATCACCAAGATTTTGTAAAAATAAGTTTGCAATTAGGATTGAGATTAAAAAATAATGGAGTTATATCTACCATCACAGATGGTAGGCTACAAGCAGTTGAACTTGAAATAGGCTTTTCTTAAGACCGCCAAATGCAAAAGATACACTAGAATGTTGGTTCATGAATTCTTGCCCGAGAATTACATCACTACAATGATTGTGAAGGACAAAGTGTAACATTCAAATACCACTCACCTAATAAATTTTAAATTGACAGTGTGCTACCCTTTTATTGAAGTGTTAAGTGGCAATGAAGCCATGGACACATTCCCCACTACAAGTTTTATTTATATCTGGTGTCTTTTCACATAGTCAAGCAAAATAAAGGATCCAGAGCAACCAGTGCCAATTAGAGCAGTAGCCTTATTTTTACCAATCAATACATACACTGTAGCCTATTTTGATAAACAAGGTAGCATTGTGGTTGATAATGTATAAGATTGAATAAGTGAGGTGGCTGAAGTACTAACCAACTAACTGACATACTTTGGAAAAGTGCCATTTTTTCTGCATTTGTGACACTGGCTGGTGTACTTTACAACTATGATGTGATTCACCACAAAAATAACATTTAGCACTTGTTAAGGCACATGCATTGCCAATAAATGAATCTTTGTTTTATGCTCTCACAGTTGGTGAGAGTGGATGTGAAAAGAATTTAGAGTTTTTTTGTTCTAGATATAGAGCTCTGACTTGATTAACTGATGTGTGTAGATCAAGGGTTTTCTTTTCTAAAAGACGCTGTCGAACAGAATTAAAGTGCAAGCTAGTAATGAACACTTCTTTAACACAGTCGTCTTGGTTTTGAGCAGTGTTAACCAATTTGGGACTGTATTCTTTAGCTAGTAGTTGTTGTAACTCTTGAATATGCACATCAATATCTTCGTCTGCTCTTTGTCCACGCATTGCTAGAACATGTCTGGTGAAGATTTCGTTTGTGAGTTTCATGTGAAATTCTTTAAGGCGATTTACAACAAATTCAAAAGTAGCATGTTTCGCAATATGGTCATAGGCATTTGAGGAAAAGCTATTAAGATATCCAATTTGTTTTATTCATAATGTACAGTATTATCTGTAGTTTTTCATAGGAATGAAGTGAAGGTCCAATACCAATGATTAAAGATTTTTTTGGCAGAGGGTGTGTTTGGAGATCCATCTAATCTCTCAGGTTTCAGAAGCTTGTCCATCCTTCAATCCACTCTGTTTATTAAATTGTAATAAGGAACAGAACTAAAGAAGTACCTTGATGAAGGCTTTAATAAACAGTGGCCCACAACAGGGCTAAGAGCAAATAATAATACAAAGTATACAAATAAAAGATGTATATAGTCATCTGCATACAGTCCTATTTCGCTGTATCACAGCTAATCAATATGGCTAGTCATTCAATTGTCTCCAGTCAGGATTAAAACCAAACTGGCTTGACATCAATCAGAGATTCTACCTCTAAACTATCACTGCATGGCTGAGGAAGGTAGATTTTATCATGTTATATGCACAATGTAAACAAACGCCAGTAGCCAAGACTGTTCAATCCATTGCTGAAGAACAATGTGCAAATAGCAGTGAGTAGCTGCTGTTTTTAAAAATATACCATTTCCCCAGAGTGTAAATAGTCATCTTCATACAGTCCTATATATATATATATATATATATATATATATAGTACACCAAAAGGTGACTAATTCTGGAAGAGTCCAAATAGAGAAAAGTTAATACTTATGATACATGTTCAACTGTTTAAGGTATAATTTGTTTTTTATTTGTAAACTGATGACCAAAATAAAATCTTATTTGCATTAGTGTGAATCTACTTTATCAATGCAATAGAAAATAGCATTTAATATTAAATAGTATGTGTGTATTTAAGCAGTTATTTATATTTTATTAATTATAGGTTAATATCAATGCTTTCAATTCCTACATTAATTGGTTGAACTTGATCTTGAAATTGTTATTATTGTTTATGATTCAGAGTGTAAGAGAAACTTAATTTCTACATATGAAAGAGAAGAAACGTTTCTGATAGAAAGCTTTTTGCATCTTTCTTTCTTGCGTATTTTTGACATTTGTGGGGGAAGTTGCTCCCTGCATGAGACGTTCACAGAAATCAACTTGCTTTTCCTCCTTTCATCTGCATTATATATAAAATCTGACTTAATAGGAATTCTCTATCCCCAGCATCATAATTTCTCTCTTCGTTACTGGATTTCATGGTCGTGCTACTAGTATTTTTTTTTTGTTTTTTCCTTTCTTTTTTTCAAATCTCTGATGGAAAACTTTTACCAATGAGTCTTTTATATTATGATTAATATTACTACTTTAACACTGCTTTTGATAATAGTGTTGATAGGAAGATGAGGCAAGGTAGTTTCCATTTTTTATTAGATATGTTTGAGCATCCAGCCCTGGCACATGAGCACAGCTGACTTCAAAATCCAGCTATTGGTTTTTTCAAAGCATCTTAGAAATGTCAAAGGCCAGTCAACACTGTGACCAACTCAATGATATATTTATAAATAATGGAGGTCACAAGTGCTTTACTCATTTTTTTTCTTCTCTAAAATTCTGTTTTGAAATGTCTGCTTCCAGAATAGGAACTTTTCCATTTTCTGTAAATTATGAAATTGAAGGTCATAATCCTGATGACTTTAAATTTTTTATGCTGAATTTGTTGATAAACACACATATCTTCATCATTCTCCAGTCAAATTGGTGACTTTTTCTTGTTTACCAGCAATAATGTGTATAATGTAAAAAAGGTCACTATTAAAATATTTTAGAAAAAATTAACTTCTAATTTTGAAATTTCTATTAATGACAAACTTATGTGGAGGAAAAACAGAAAATGTCTGAAACGTTTCTTGACAAAAGGATAGGTCTTGTTTGTTAGAATCCTTATTTATGAAAACTTAAAATGAGATTCTTAGGCATAATAAGGATTACTGCTTTTGAAAAAAATTTCTTTTTTTTTTTTTTTTTTTTTTTTTTTTTTTTTATTCATCACAAAATCTGATGTAGTAAAAGATGCCCTGTTGGCAGGGCTAAGAATATGTTGACTGCATCCTCTGTCATGGATGAATGCTTGCAGACTCTGGTATAATATGGATAGACCCATATACATTTTTTTTTTTTTTTTATCTAGTGTATACCTGATACATGTTTACCTTTTCTTTTCTTTTTTTTCTTTTTTTTTGTTGACTAGCACAAAATAGACCTTTGTCTATTATCTGTTGTTCTTTTTATTTTTATTCTTTAAGACTTGTTTTCAATAACTCAGCAAATGTTGATCACTAACCAATCTAACCTAGTGTTAAAAAAAAAAGACAGTTTATGGAAAGGAATGTTTTCCATCCAAGACATCACATATTACAGAAAGGAATGTTTTTTCTTCCAAGACCTCAAATATTATGAAAAGGAATGTTACTCATCCAATACATGAAATATTACAGAAAGGAATTTCTCTCATCCAAGACATTACGTATTACAGAAAGGAATGTTTTTCCTTCCAAGACCTTAAATATTATGGAAAGGAATGTTACTCATTCCAATACATGAAATATTACAGAAAGGAATTTCTCTCATCCAAGACATTACGTATTACAGAAAGGAATGTTTTTCCTTCCAAGACCTTAAATATTATGGAAAGGAATGTTACTCATCCAATACATGAAATATTACAGATAGAAATTTCTCGTATCCAAGACCTCAAATATTAAGGAAAAGAATGTTTCTCATCCAAGACATCAAATATTACAGAAAGGAATATTTCCCATCCAAAGACATCAAATATTATTGCTCTTGTCTTAAGGTGGAGGTATTGTATTCACTTGCATTTGTTTGTCTGTCTGTTTATAGTCAAGACATCTCAAGACCCGCTGGATAGATTTGGATGAAACTTTCAGGGATGAGTGGCCTCATGACCAGCACAAACTGATTAGACTTTGAGTTCGATGTGGTATGGGATAAAGTTTCTGGGTTACTTTTCTGGTTTTACTATTAAAATCTAATTTTTCCCTTTCAATTGCCAAATACTGAATTACCTACTCTAGATCATTTTAAATGCTGACCCCCCTCATCCCCAGTTTCATTTTAAGTATGCATTTAAACTTGAAAGAGTTCAAGTTTAGTTTTTATATTTTCACTCCTGGGATCGGTCAAGTTCATTGCAGTTATTCTTTCTCATTTTAATAATCATCTCTGGCTAATCACTGAGTTGATGGCAGTATTGCCCTGGTGGAGATTTGCAGTGTTTGACTGCTTGTTTTAGTTTTCATTTTCTTTTGTTTTTTTTAAAAGCTAATAATTTTTCAGACTTTTCAAGCAAACACCTACCCAACAGCTGTTAAGTTTCTATCTATATTGGATAATATTCAAACTTCCATCATACAGTTTTTACCTTCAACATAACATTATTCTTATATCAGCTAATTCTCTAACATGATAAAAATATTCTCAACCCACTGTTTTTTTGTTTTGTTTTTTTCAAATGTTTTCAAATTTTAAGATAATTTTCCAGGTTCAGAAAATAGCAGTCCCTTTTATAGATTTCATTAGTGTAATGGTAGCAGAGAAATTACCTGAACTATCTATAATACCTTCTCTTTTACACTCTCCCAAGTATGGTAAACCTTTGTGGATGAAGACGTCTTTCAGATACGCTGGATTAGATCATTGGAAAGGAGAAGTATGTTTGGTAACTTACTATGGTGAACCATAGAGGGTGATTTGCTGATAAACTAAATCAACAAAACCAACCAATTACTTTAGAGAAATAGTTAGCAAGCTTGGTAAATACATTTCTTTCTCCAAGTTGCAAGTATTTCAACACCAACAAAAGGGGCTGTTTTCATTTTCACCATCATTAGTGTAGTGGCCTTGGAGATGAAGAAGAGACATAAGGAAACAGAAATAGGATTCTATGAAAGGATGCTGAGAATACAATGCACAGAACATGTAAGCTATGAGTTTTAAGAAAGATAGAAATGAAATGGTCACTTACATTTAGAATCAGTCTGTTGAAATTTTTAAGACACAATGAGGAAAGAGGGCTTAGAGAATTTGACACTCACAGGATTATTGAATGCAATAGGGACAGGGAAAATAGTAACCTGCTTAAAAATCTTGTGTAAATAGATAGCAGAACAGAAAGCTATGATCAGCCACATTCTTAAAAGACAAGGCACATAAGATTGTATCAGTCTGTCAAATCATTGCTTTTTTTTTTTTTTTTACTATATATATATATTTCTTTTTTTTTTTCTAAACCAATAAACTAGTGTTAAGAGGTTGGTTCTGTATATTTGTCATTGGCATTTATCTATACCTCTACTGATGACTGCTTTTAATTATCTTTTGCTTTCTCTTGGGAAACTTTACTGGCAGCCATTTGCAATATTGAAAGTTGGCTGTCATACATATTCACATATTTATATTCATTTTCTTTCACAAATATCTTATTGATATCAACCTTGAAACTAATTCATGTAACTTGCATTTTCTTCCTTATTTCCTTGCATTTTCTTCCTTATTTTTTATATAATAATATACTAGATACATAATTTACCTTCACTCTAAAAATAAGTAAAAATTTGGGTGTGTAAACTGACATCTAATAAAATTGCAGATTATTTGTATGCATAAGTATCACCAGCTCTTAAGTAATTCATTTATTGATTTAATTTTAGCTGTTGACATAAAATTAAATCTTTAAGTCTTAAGAAGGTAAATTTTAAAAATTTTATCTTTTAAAACTGAAGATTTGTCTAAGAATGAGCAAAAGTAATATCTTCAAATTTTTATAGACATATTTTCCCAAGATTTTACATGGTGCCCAAATGTTTGCTTAGATTTGTTGAGTGGGCTGTTTAAATCTCTATAATAATAATTTACAAAATAAGTGCATAAAAATTCAGAAAGTTTGTAAGTTTACCTTTGATAAGAATTATTTAAGCCACAGTTCAGAAAATACATGTTCCTTTTGCACTGTTCTCTACAAACTCTAAATTATTTTCAGGTTCTGATATCTCTTTTTATTTTCTTTATATTTTATCTTAGTTTTCTTATATAAGTCCATGATATATCACTTTATACAAATCCTTATTCATACAGTTTGAAATGCATATTTGTTTCTAAGAGGAAACAAAATGACATACTTGTTTGCCAAATATTCAATTGTTGACAATATCTGAAGAATTTTTTTTTTTACATTGATCATGATTCTGTTCATGCTGTACAAATTTTACATGCTTCCTTCTTTGATTATGTTCTATTCAAAATATCAATATAATTATGTAGCGTTGGAGGGTTTAGGAAAACTTACTCAAGAATACTTTCATTCTCTTGGATATCTGTCAACAAAAAAATTCCAACTAAGTATGACATAGATGTGAATGGGGTAAAAACTGTTTGAAGATATTCATTTTGCTCCCAATATCTTTCTAAATAATTGAAAACAGAAGAGAAATGAATTCTTTCCCCACTTGATTCATAATGAGTTTGATGATTATGTCTGACAGTAAAAACAACTTGTGCAAGAATGCTGGGAAGATGGAAGGTTGAATATATATATATATATATATATATATATATATATATATATCTTTTTTTGTTCATTATTATCATCATCAGCTTCCTGAAATGTTAACTGAATGCTTAGTTAAAAATGTATGCTTGCATATTATGAAACAAATTAGTAATTTTTCCCTTCTTCAAAATGGAATAAGCCCACATAGCAAAATAAAATGTATAAATAAATTTTGGTAAGGTTTATTCCCCACATTCTTTCATTTGGCATTATTGTTGTATCCTCAACATATTCACTATTTCATCAGAGAACTTTTATTTTCTTGAGAATTCTTAATCACTGCATATTTTGGTTAAGTGACATTAAAAAGCAGAGGAATTGTTTCAAAATACTTAAATCCATATATGAATGATAACTAATGATGTGAATAATTTTTTGTGGTCTGGAGGTAATTATTATTGAAAGAAATTATCATTTGATCAAATTTGTTTGTTTGCAATTAACTATCATCTAAAACCTTAACAAATGTATCCTGTCAGCAGCAGTTAGCATTGTTGTTTCCAAGAAACTAATGTAAAATTATTTCCTCTACTTATTTAAAGTCTAGTGATAAATTTTGATGTTTTTTTTTTTAAATAAATCCACTTTAAGTGAATATGTTTTCCAGCATTTGAAACCTGGTATAAAACCATGAGGTTCAAGACAAAAATTTTTCAGTATGAAAATTCAAATATAAAAGTGTTAGATTTTAATTAAAATCTGTGTAAACTCTCCTCCTGTTTTATTAATAGTTAAGCTTCAAACTTGAGTTTATATTTCCATTATTACCGTTATTTTACGTTCTTGTATTTTTAGGTTGACATTTATTATTTTGATTAAACGACTGTGTTAACTGAAGAAAATCACACCAAGTTAATATGAATGAAAATATTGTTTGGTGACTTTCACATTGACTACAACTATGTTGCAGTCAATATAAGATATTTGCAAGTTCATATGTGATCGAGAGAATGATGCATAGACTTTGTGTAGGTATTAAAATTGTTTCAATAAGGGTTAAGCAATGAGAAACTGCCAATTAAATTTTTAGTGAAATTTTTCTTGTAGAATTGAAAAATTGATTTTATCTTAAATCAAAATTACTTCTATAATTAAAAAATAATTGAAAATGAAGTATAGTATTATTAGTTTAAAAAAGGTTTGATCTTGTCAGTTTAAAATGAAAAATGCATGAAGTTCAAAATAACAATTATATTGACCATGAAAGATGAAAATCATTTAAACAAGTGATTATGGATTCCGCTGCAACATTATCTACCCAAGAACTGAGTGTAGATATGTTTAAAATAAAACATGTTAATTAGTTCTCTCTTCCTCATCCCCATTGGTGGCTGTCTTCAGTGTTTACTTGGCACATTTATTGCTAGATAAATTAACTTGGAGGATAGAAAAATATATACAAGGTGAGATTGATGAATTGTTGCCATTTTTAAAAAAATTACACATACACATTTTTTATTTTATCAACTGCACAGTATAGTAGGGTCAGTTGGGCACTGTCTTTGAGAAAAAAACACTGACACAATCCACTCTGCCAGATATTTAGAAACAGCATGCTGTACTGCTTGACATTTGTGCCAGAAGCTCCAATATGAACATTTCAGAGTGTTTAGGTGTCAATCTGAGGATAGTGCAGAGGATTCAAAAAGAGTTGAAGGAGTCTAATGGTGATTATGAAAGTATAGTAGCTTGGAAAACTCACTCTGATCATTCTGATAGGCAAAAGAACTCCAGAATTTGTTGGTGAGTGCCTCAAATTCAACATGGAGGCCTTTATGAGGTGATAAGGCTGTGCTGCCCTGGGTCCACAGAGTGACTGCTGGAAGACCCTATGTCTGGCAAAAGGACTCTGCATCATACCACACAAGTAGAACTTAGTCATGGATGTCTTACAATTTCTGCAACCACATCACCGCTTACATATGGCCACCTAACTCCCCAGACTGCAACCCCTTGATTATGTTGTGCAGTTGAGTGAGAGACCAACAAAACTTCTTGTAATACCAAAGACGAACTGAAGGCAAGGATTATAGTAGCATTCACTAACTTAAACAAAAAGTCTGTCCAAAAGAGTTACAGGAGATTCCAAAGTCATCTGGAGGCCATGGTTGAAGCCAATGACTATTTTATTGAATAAATTTACTCTTTAGTATTTCGAGATATCCTTGTCATTTTGGTAATTTTAAAATGAAATGTTACTGTAATTTTCATTTTGGTGTCATTTGGACGACAATTTATACACCGCACCCTGTATATTCATTAAAAAAAAAGTACCCTTTAATCTTTGGTAAAATATAATTGAAAAGAAAAAGAAAAAAAAACTTTTTTCTCTCACTCACTCTTTAAAACAGGCATGCACAGTTATTTTTCTCTGCTGTAAATTGATGTTATAAGTGGATACAATAAAACTATTCCATAGAGGCTAATAAACATAATCACTCAAACAGTACCAATAACCTTCCTTGTGTATCTCATTCACTCTTGCATACTACTGTGTATTCAGGTATTAATGAATAAATAAACAGATGTCTCACACCTCCTTAATAGCAACATACTATTCATATCCTTGGACAGTTTTCTAAAGGTTTTGAGATAGTAATAATCATCTTTAAAGCTTAACCAATTCTTTCCCATATGTTAAAATTGATAAACCTATAATTGAAACTAATAAATCTTCCGTGACTACTGATCATCATAAGAAATTTTTTTCATTTTGTAGTTATGAGATAGGAAAAGATCACACACACCATGACAAGTCTTTGACAAGCTGTCCAAAAATAAAAAATGGAAAAAACAAATTCTCTTTCATCACAAACTCACACACTGTAGGGAGCAGGTTAATTGCAGCTGTCTTCTTGCAAAGTTAAAAGGCCAATGTTTTCAAGAACTGCTTTTGGTAATGTTCACATAACTTTGGTTCTTCTTTGTTCCTCAACACTGTATGAAGTTGTCAGTTAAAGTTGATGAGAAATGTAGATATTCTTCAACAGTTATATAACACATAGACCTTTTGTATGTTGCAACACAATTATGGTATAAAGCATGACACTCATCTGAAAGCAAACTTTGATAACAGCAAAATGCATGTCATTCTTACAAACTCAACAGTAGAAGAAACAAAGAGGAAAGAGGCAATTTAAACTCATCTAAATTGTGATTGATTTTTTTTTTTTTTTTTTTTTCATATTCTTTAGATTCTTATTTGACTTGTATTTGTGTTATTGACTTGATATGAAAAAAAAAACAGGTAAGCTTTTTCTTTCTTTTTTAAGAGTGAATCTGATTCCATTTTTATTTATCTCCACATCAGTTAAACTGGCCTACAATTAATTTTTTTCCTCTCCTGCCAAAAGTTTTTTTTAAAGCCATGCTGAATTGTAAAAACTGTTGTGTTGAATTAGATTTATTTTTTAATATTTTGCAACTATTTTAATAAAATCCTTTTTTTTTTTTTTTTTTTTTTTTTTGTTAAAATTCTCAGTGTTAATGAACATTGAAAATCAATAGAAATGTCCATTAGTGAAGAAGGAAAGGCATCTTCAGTATTTTTTTTCTACCAGACATTTCATTTAAAACACCTGTCAGTCAACCCTTATGGGTATGCACACCTTATTTCTAATGTATTTATTTTATAATATAAATGCTTTGATCGAACATCTTTCACCTGGTCCTTACTGTAGTCACCACAATTCTGAGAGAAATCATCAAGATATCTTAGAAAATGGGTACTGAAAGAGTTTTAAAGCTTTGCCTCAGCTCTTCAACAATTCAAATTTACATGTGGACTATTGTTCCCATCTTTGTATTTGTAGTTCTTATCAAAACATTTCAGCCATTGTGCTCTCCAGCCTGTCAATCTGAATAACTTTCAGAGTATTTTGACCTGAACCCTTTATATTCTCTAATGTAGAATTGTAAAAGATTGATACATATTTATAATGGTTATTATGATTAAAATTTTTAAAAAATGCAAACAATTCTAGTAAAAAATTCTTTATTTCTTGAAAAAAACAATTTTTTAAAACAAGTGTCCTCATCTTATTTATAAAGGCAATTAAAAGCTTTTCTAATTAATGTTATAGTTTATTACATTTTTTCTTTTATGATTCAGAGCAGAATTTTGAGAAATGAGCAGTAGTTTTACAAAAAAAAAATTGTGACTGACTTACATTGTCTAAGGAGTCCTGCTTTTAGTTTTAACTAATAAAAAAAATTTTCAGATGAAAATTTTATTTCTCGAAATTTTATGAAATTAAGTAAGTGGTGGGTAACATGTAGAGAAAAAAAATTATCAAAATTTTCTTTAAAAAAAAAACATGTAAAAAATAATCTATTTGTGATTAAGTCCTGAAAGTTTCATTAAAATTCGATAATTTGATTTTTGCAAGAATTTCCAAATCAGTGTGTTTTTTACTAGAAAAAAAAAAGAAGGGCGCTAAAACACTAGTCATTAATATTTATGTCAACACGGGGGAAAAAAAAAGGATTTTTAACCAAACTTTGAATGTGCTAGAAAGGATTCAAAATTATTAAAAAAATTACTTTGTTAATCGCTTCTTAATAACAAACATTTTGACGATAAAACTGTAATTTTGGGGCCTTTTTTATTCTTTTTCTTTTCTTTCTTTTTATGAAAAAAAATTGGAGGTACTTACAATTGTCTGTTCATTTGCTAAACTTCTCAAACATGAGACTTTATAGATGTGTCAAAACCTCATAAAAACACCGACCTCTGTTGTTGGTAAAAAAGCAAAACAAACACTGGTGCTAAACCTGACCGAACAAACACCTTTCTTGAACCAGACTGATTGAATGAGCGTCCTCTTTTCATAGTCCTCAGCCAAGTCCAATATGATGCTCCAAGGTATACCCAGTGAAAGCACGTACACGCAGTTCAAGGACACTTCCGTGCATGCTCATCACACTCCTCATTGATTTCAAGATCAGACAAGTAGCAATGTGGAGCAGGCCACTTCTGCTTGGTGCTCTGTCTCAATGGTATGGTCTCAGCAGTGCTCTCTTCAAACGTCTCACTGAGCTCATCCCGCCTAGGGTCGTTAGGCGCACCACACTCCAAGAGTTGGCCTTAGAATACGAGCTGGAAATTGATGTGTGGCTTGTCAAGTCTTACGATAATCGAGCCGACCAACTTACTAGGGTACCGCAGTGATGGCTGAATGAAATACGTACAATGACGGAACCCAGAGAACCTATGTGCGCTGTGACTGAAGAACAAGACATTGCTCAAGTATGAGCCATTCATCGATCTAGTGGACACCCTGGTGTGAAGAGAACACCATACTTTGTGAAGTTGATCGACCCAAGAGTAACTAAAGCTGGTCGACTCGATTATCATAAGACTTAACAAGCCCCACATCAACTTCCAACCCATATTCTAAAGCCAACTCTCAGAGTGTGGTGAGCTGATGTCTGATTAACATTTCGGAGACTGCCTTAGTGTGCACTCTTGTCTGTCTGTACAGTTTGTCAGTTATCCAGCAATGCACATATGCAGAGTCCGTTCATAAATGAATGGTTTTAAGCTTTCCATTGCAATGCAAGGTTGACACTTCACAGCACAGCATCGAGCTCAGCCAAGTTGATGTGCTTGTCTTCATGCACCGGTCAGAGCCAGCTTGCATCTTCTGCCATGTTGCCATTGCTCTCCACAACTACACCAATGGCTAAGGAGCTTGCATTTACCCACACTGCTACATTTTATTCAGTGATACACCAGTCACCTTTCACTGCATTATTCTGGGCTATTCTTGAAAAAATGTCTTCGATCATCTGGACTAGAAGAGGGTCCTGCACTTCATTGTCCAATCCAGTGGTTGTAGTGTTTGCCCTCCGCTTCACAAATGCCACAGCGACACATAACTAGCTGCATACCGGGAAATGACGAGTCAACTTTCCGCACAGTGAGAAGACAATTTATTGGGGAATACCGGAAGTTCACATCCTCGACTCCATCACAGTTTTCCTTGCTCCTCCCAGACACGCAATCCCAACACACATGTGCCAATTCTCAGCTGTTCTGGGCTTTTACTTGACAGACCAAACTGCTCCAAATGTTCCCTGACATGAACCACAGAACACACACTCTCATTCACAAAAACGTCATCAATATGAGAGGAGGTGGCTGCGTTGACAATCTCGTCCTAGCTCAGGGCGGTATTAACAATAGCTGCATATGACTCAACGTACTCATTGAGTTCCCAATAGTCCATCACGGGCTGAACCGTTTGTTTGTTTTCCTGCAGAATAGCCATGATGGAGATTAGACCCTTCGGGGGTCCGAGCTCCTCTACCAGGTAAGGAAGCAGAGCAGCCAGCCGTTATCTATCTGCATCTATAGTTCCTGATCATACTCCTCTTGAATTTGTGCAGGAGCTGGATATTCTGCTAGTCCATTTCTTAATGTACCTGGAGTCCACCTTCTAGTGGTCTCGTTGTAATCTACTTTGAAGCCGGGCTTGGCAATGGTAATGGCAGCAATGGTTGGTTCATCACACTGCAGAAACTTGACCTCACCGGAGCCAGTTACAGACATTCCTCCCAACTGTTTGATGGCATCTAATCCAAGCAACAAGTTGAGTCAAAGCAGGTCTCGGACTGCAACTAGGACTTTCATAGTGAAGAAAGTCTTTGCACCAATGCTAACTTGTACCACCCTGATTCCACAGCAGTTAAGAGGGCCTCCATCTACTGTAAGCACGCATGTTGATTTCCTCGTCCATGCTCGACAGCATGACCATCAGATTAGTGACTATGTGCATCCTGTATCCACCAGAGCTGTACGTTGTATTCCATCAATGTGCATGGTCACTACAGGCAGTGCGCCATTTATAAGAGTTTTGGGGAGGAGATTGGCGCTGAATTCTCTCCCCCTTGCTTGTTTTCCGGACAACACTGAGCAATGTGCCCTTGCCGCTGGCATCGATAACATGTGATGGTTCATCGGCACTTGGTACCAGCACCTCTGGATGTTTCACGGCCCAGGAGACAATCGCTTGCCTTATGATTGGGTCCATCACATTTATAGCACCTCAAGTGCACATTCATTTCCTTCGACACTAAAGTCACTGCAGCCTCCTCTGTAGAGTGAGTGCAATTCTTCAAGATGGCGCAAGCTCGTCCCAGCATGTGTAACAAGTCCAGATTTTCCATCTGGGAGGATGCTTGTAAGAGCATGCTCAGGCAATCCAGCAATGAATGCACATTGCAAGCACTGTTCTGACACGCCACCAAATAGAACTGCAAGTCCGTGTAGTTCTGCCAAGAAGATATAGACTGTTTCTCCTGGCTGAAGGTGGTGTGCTGCAAACTGCTTTCACACAGAGAAGGGAGTCTAAGGCAAAGGCCGTGTACAACATTTTCTTCACGCAACTGAAGTGAAGTCTGCACACTTCTCCTGAAAATCCTATCGGGATAACTCGCTCAGTTCGCTTCACTCCACTCAACTGACATATCAGTTCCGCCTTCTCCAACTATTCCACTACTGACTGTCCAGAGTCGCTTCTGTCGAACGGTGGTATCAGCTTTGGATCGAAGGCCATAATTCCAAAATAACTTATTGCTGGTAAAAAAAACCCAAAAAAACCCACTATTGCATACAGTGGTGCTACATCAGATTGAATGAACCTCTTCTTGAATCTGACTGAACGAATGCCTTTCTCGAACACAACCAAACAAACAAACACCAACCATGACTCGGGCGTCATCTTTTCATAGTCCTTAATCAAGTCCATTATGGTGCTCCAAGTTGTGCCCAGTGAAAGCATGCGCACACAGTTCAAGGATGCTTCCATGCATGCTCATCACAGCCTATATGTTATAAAATGCTTTTCTGCGATGTAGTATTCTTAATTCAAATGAATTAAATTTAAATCAACTAATTTTTATCAAATAACTTTTTAAAAAAGTATATTTTATTTTTTAAATATTTTTATTAAAGAGAATTATGTTGCAGTGATTGACAGATTTTTGTCATTATGAACGATTTTACTGGTGAGAAAAAAAAATCATCCCAATCGGTTTAAATTCAGCTTGAAATAAAACAAAATATTTTGTTTATTGGAAATATTAATTTATTAGCTTGGAATTAAAACTAAAATAAAAACAAGCTTCAAGAATGATTTCATTTTTAAAGCTTTAGTTATAGTTTTTCTTTGGAAGTACCTATATTAGCTTTCAAATAAAACTGAAATTTTAGTTCAAATGCATTTATTTTAAATTAAAATCAAATCTTTTTTTCGCACTTTTTAGTAACGTTGCCTTGCATTTATATATATTTTAATTTTAAGGACAGAACCCAATAAATTTAAGTTCAGTTTTGAAAAAATAATGATAAAATGGAATCTCTATTGAAAAAGCAGCTGTCTCACTCACTCATACAGACATTTTATCTTCGAATCTCAGCAAATATTCTGTTGGTTGTGATAGGCAGAGCATCAAGTAAAATTTTCAAATTAATTAATTGTTGTACAGAATGTAGCGCTGATTGCCATTTAGAAGTAAGCTTTTCAATATTCTACTTGAGGAGCCAATGAAGAAGAGTGGTAATTTGTTGGTTTTAAGCCAAACCAATGTTTCAATATATGAAATATAAAAACCATTGTCATTTAGTGTGAAAAAAAAAACGAAAAAAAAAACTTATGAAAACCTTCATCTCTGTGACATAGCCATTTGCTTTGCTTAAATTACTTTCACTAAGATGTGAATCAAGAACTATCTTGGAAAACAGTGTCAGGTCTATGTCCCCAGATCAGATAAGGGTCAGTCAGTCAGAGTTTCTGTATTTACTGTTGAATAAAAAAGAAGGCTGCCCTAACTTTTTTAAAACTACATTTGAAAAACTTAGCCTGGTCAGCTGGATAACAATGCAGATTTTAATTCAACACATAAACATGCATAATCGGTTTTTAAAAACTCTTGCTTTTCTTGAGGAAAAAAATAATGCAAAACCAATGTTGTTTTTGTTAAGCCTTATACTCCACCAAATATCCCCCTCCCCGCCTATTTTTTTTTTTTTTGTTTATTGTTCTTTGAGATGATGACCTTTGTCATTGTTTTTGCATATTTATTCTTATTTGATAAATTTACCCTTTTAGTTGATCAGTTTCAATTAGATTTTTGCCACTTCTAAATTCTAATTATCATCTACCTGTAACAATTCGATAATTTGCATGTTTAATTATTATGATTCTCTTATGTTTCTTTTGTGTGTACAAATTACACACATACACACAGTAGTACCTGTAACTTTTTTTTTTATAGGGATCAGTTTCTTTTTAGATTTGTAACAGGAAAATATTTTAAATTTATTTATTATTATGACTCAAATAAAGACTTAAAAAAACTAAAAATAAGAAAAAAAAATCTTTTTTCTCCTTAATAAAGAATGGCTTTTCTTATTTTAAGTCATTGGGTACAATTCAGTAAACCCTCCCTTTTTTTCTTCAGTCTAAATTGAGTTGACTGCTGAGGGAGTCTTGAGCTTATCCATATCATTATTCTTTAACCCCCCTCCCCCTCCCTTTGATTGTTGGCAATTCTGTTTTTCCCTTTGCCTTTGATTTTTTTTCTTTTTCTTATCTGACCTTATAATCCCTCTGTTAAAAAAATGTCAGCCTCAAATCCTTACTTCCTTCCTCTTAGAGCCCATGAAATGATCTTGTCTCTTAAACTTTTTATTTGTTTTTTTTTATTATCTGCTCAACACAGTAACCTCCCTTTACTTTTTTTCCTCAAATACTTTTTTGTCATCACAAAACATTTTTAAATGATAGCCTTAACACTTTTTTGGTGATTTTTTTTTTTCCCCCACCATTCAAAATTCATAACACTTTTTGTAGTTATATAAAAATTTCCTTTCTTAAATTAAAAACCTTTTCTCCCTACTTTTCCACCTCTTCATTTTTTTCTTTCATCTATTCTAAAGAAAGTGAAACATAACTTACCTATTTCAATTTCTGCTGTAAAAATCTCTATTTTCTCTTTCCTTTCATTCCAATTTTCAGATAAAAGAAGTAGACATGAAAATTGCTTAAAATACTGAAAATAAATTTTTTGTGCCAAAATGTTTTAATGCATCTACCCTCTTTCACATATCTATCTATCTATCATTTTAAACATTATATTCAGTGCGGAGTTCGAATTCCAGTTGAATTCCTTGCATTCACTTATGCACAAATACCCTTGGGAAAGGTATTAATCTCTCTTCCCTCCAGTTATGGGTTAAATAACAGGACAGATTGGGTTCTATAGCTTTGGCTGGCAACCAGTCTACCACAGAAAGCAATGGCAACCTACCGCAGGATAATCTTCTGCTCAATCAGTCATTTTGAGATATGATCGCCAAAAAGCGTGTATCATGTATCGCACTTAACTGATATACATGTTTAAGTAGGCATGCCTTTTCTCTTTTTTTTTTTTTTTTTTTTTTTTTTTTAAGTTTAAATTTATGCCTACTTGCCAGTGTGTTTGTGCCTTAAAAAAAATTGCCTTCCAGCTGGGTTCAAACCTATACCCACCCTCCTTTTATGGAGGAAAAAATTGTTAAGCTGAATCTGCTTTAGACTGTCCAGCAAGGAAAGTTTTCACAATCAAAATTCAATAACCTTCTTTAATAAAAAATACCCATTTTGTCTTCTATTAAACCCATAGTGGGAGGGAAAAGACAGATTAATGCCTCTACCAAGTGTATTTGTGCATAAGTCAATGCAATGAATTCAAACTCAACTCTCTGATTTCTTATTCCAAGCCAATATCCACTGCCCCACAATGCACATCAGCCTCACTCCACTCTTTAATTTAAATGCATTCACCTGTTGGCAATGTTCTTATTCAATCTTCTACATTTTTGTTTTGGCATTTATTTTCAGTTGTTTACATGTCTCATGAAGCAATGCTTTAAATTCTATAAATGTTTCAGATTAAATTTGAAAAAATAAAATCTAATTACTGAATAGCCTTTTCAAAGATTTTATAACTATAAAAGGTTACCATCAGTTGATATATAGAATATAAAGTAGATATTGTGAGTAGTTAAGGATTTTTAATATATAATTAATATATAATTTTTAATAAAGCTGAACCCATTTTTCATCCATATGGAAACCTTGGCTAAGTTCAACTTGTTCGTAATGTTACAAATCTGATAACAGAAGCAACAATAATAGTCTTTGCCTCCATTGATCTTTTCTTATAAATAAGTACATCATTTTGGATATGGAATTTTATTATAATAAAAAAAAAAAAATCTTCTTCCTTCACCTATAATCAGTGTTGAATTTGTTCTTACAAATTAGATAAAAATCTGAAAAAACAATTCAAAATATTTTTTATGTGCATATGAATATTCTGTGGAATTTATTCAGCTTGTATTTAGTTAATTTTTTGGTTTTGTAATAGGCTATAAAATTTCTGCTTGTATGATATCTACAATATAAGTGTGACTTTAAGTTATTACCAAGTGCAAAGTGTGACACAGAATGAAAGAAATTCTCTGATAAAGTATCTGGATTGTTTTTCATGTGTTTATAGCTTGGATCTCACTGATATCATTCCCCTCTCTCTCTCTCTCTCTCTCTCTCTCTCTCTCTCTCGTAATTTTTCTTCTTTATATAAAAATCTCAGCAACACGTTGATCACAAGATGAAATCGGTCCAGACATCTGGAAAAAAAAAAAATTGTGCACACGCATTTCCATACAATATTGATTTTTATGTAAAGATTATTATTGCTTTTACATTTCTCTTTTCTTTTTACTTTGTATGGATTTTTTTTTTTTTTTGTTATTAGGTGCTTAACTAAACTCTGAATAAATAAGGCAATGTGCTGCAGAAGCTGAATGCAAAATATGCCAACCAGGGTATAATGGATGGGTTTAGTATCAAGAAGGTTATCCGGCTATAAAACTTTGGCCTCATAAAACCCACAGGTTTATGTTAATGGCAAACCACAGAGAAATCAGAAGAGACTACCTTAAAATTATTATTGATTGCTCTTTGTTCTGAACTAAATATGAGTGTGTATTTTAGTTTCCTTTGGGGAAACTTAGATGCTTTGTCAGTTGTGTTGGTTGTTCACCAAGAGACACATATAACTTTTCATCAGTTGGTTTGTATATCTCATTTCCTTTTGTCTTTTCATATACTTGTTATTTTTACATTTATAGTTCATTATTTTCTTGTAGGAGAAAACATTAATAATCCTGACATAAATGCTGATACATTAGCTCTAGTTTTGAATTAATTTTCTTTAGGTCTCTATGTTCTAGAAATTTTTTGAAAAATGTATGCCATATCTTTATAATTGTTTAAGAATAATTATCAGCTTGTTTTCATAGTAAAATGACAACAGGCTCTTGTAAACGCAATGCGTCTGTAGCGCCAGGCCCTTTTAAGCCCACTGCACCTGTGGCGCCAGGCTCTTGTCAGCCCACTACCTTATGATAACAGAAATTTTATATCTTCCTTTATTTATCACATTAATAAGGTTATATAATGATTCTGCAGTTATGAAAAGTGTGCAAGCATGAAAGCTCAGTAAAGATTTGAACTGATATTTAAAAAAAAATAACAACTTTTGTCTGTTGGTTGAGTATGAGTTTTTTTTTTATAAACAAATTATTCTAGAATTGCTGCTGTTTTCCTTTTAATAACATTGATGGAATCAGAAGAAGCACAACCTGAAGCTCAGGAGTTCTCTAAAAATCTGCCAGAAAGTATTATGCAATTCATATGATTATTTTATTATAGAATTTTTTTTACTTTAATGCTTAAATATAAGGAAACAATTTTTTTAATGGATATATTCAAAATGTGTTTGAGGCTAAGGCAAGAAGTATTCTCTTTCATTTATCTTTTTAAATCACTATTTTTTTTTTTTAATCATATCACCCCAAGCAAGGCAAAAACGCCACTGATGCACAGGGGGCTACGTAAGAGTGAAAAGATTGGAAAAGAGAAAAACCGGAAACCACATCCTAAACAGGAAACAAGGGATGAGCCTCTTCATCTGTTCAATAAACGTGGGTGGAGTGTGAACCGGGCAATAGTTTAGTCTATCTACTCCAATTGAAAAAATAAAATAAAATAAAAAAAAGAGTGAAAAGATTGGAAAAGAGAAAAACCAGAAACCACATCCTAAACAGGAAACAAGGGATGAGCCTCTTCACCTGTTCAATGCCGGATATATTCAGAATATGTTTGAAAGTCTAAAAGATGATATATTCTGATGTTTTTCTTAAACAGTAACAAACCACCACTCAAATAAATTTACTCAAAATGCATGATATCGGTATACCATTGAAGAGGTAATGCTTAAATTGGGTAGATGGAACCCCTTTAGCCTGGGATGGTAGTTCATGTAAAAGAAAAGGTCTGATTTCAAATTTCCATTGCTTTGTGGTTATACCCGGTCATTAGAAAGTTTTCAGAAATAATCCTTGAAGATAAAATATGGAGCCAGAATTGCAAATGCAGTCTGACATTGCATCCAATTTCATTTCCGCAATGACACGAGTGACCCGCAGTATCAGCCCCTTTACTTTGCTAACACTAGTGGCTTGGAGAGGGGAGATGTGCTGCATGGGAAACAGTCAGTTTCTCACAAATGTTCTATTATGGCCTGCACTCAGGAGAGGACACACTAGCATTGCTTAACCCACACTTGATTAACAAAATACAGTGCTACTAACACCAGTGATTTAAAAAATAAAAACATATCCATGGTCTTTTGAGAGTAAGACAATGCTAAAACCCTTTTTTGTTTCTCTGACTATAGCAATTTTAACAACCTTAAGCCAGTTACTGATTCCTTATCACCACTTGTATAATTAATTTGAAAACTCTTACCTATTTGTTTGCTTGCTAATCAAACGGTGTTATCAGAGACTATTTAATAAATATTCTTTGTTTTATTCATGTAGATGTTGTTTTTACTTAGCCTTAAATATGAAATGAGTCAGTAAAATCTTTCTTTCTGTTCTTTTAAATTAATCAAATTAGAATGTTGGCAAGAAAAATTTTCTTTAAGAGAATATTGGAAAAAGCTTCTTTACTTTTTTTAGCATCAACTATTAAATAAACAATAATAATAATGATAAAATTAAATGTTTTACAGTTATGTGGTGAATATGACATTCAATAATCAATAATTCCCTCCGGTGGGCTTACTTTGAAATTAAAAATTTAAACAAAGCTATTTATTTCTAATGTGTGTTTTTTAAAAAGGAATCCAAATTTTCACTTTTTTAAGGATATTTTGAGAAAATTTTGTATTTATATGAAAATAACTTGTGGGTTAATTTAATGTCACGATTATCCCAAATTATTTTATTGGTTAATTTGTGTATAATAGCAAAATAATGTTAATACTTGTCAGAACGTTATATTTTGTCTCTTAATTTCTAAGTAGCTATCTTTCGCCAGTCTTTTTTTGCCTGGTTTTAGAACATCCAATGAAGGTCATTGGCCATAACACTGAGCACTTATATATTAGATTTGATTTGGACATAAATAGGCTGATATATTCAGACATTCTGAACACTATCAGTGCCAACATTTTTTTAAAAATTGTGTATGCCTAGAATAGAACAGTGGAGATTGTCCAGAATCTAAATATCACTGCCAAAAAGTAGGTATTAGTTATAGTAATATGAAGAGGATAAAATGAAGACAAGGTGCAGATTTCAAGAACGGGATGTGAAGCAATTAGCATTGTTTGATATTTAACAGAAAAAATATTGGAAACATTAATTAATGCCATTTCTGTATTAATGTATCTGGAGATAGATTCATCAGATTAAGGATAGGTGTATTTTTCTAGCCTAAATTATTTCTATCAAACGATACTGTTTAAAGATTGGATCAATAGAATATTTAAAATACCATAAAAGCAACAAAGAAAAAAAAACGTGATTCGTCATTTCCAGTGATTTTGTTTCAAAAGCCAACCTTAGATGGTGGTTATCTTGTTTGGTTATGGTACATTATGGCCTGTTGCCCACTGGGGTTGGGTGAGGAAGGTCTCACCTGGTTCTCTTAACAAAGGTGATATATTGCAGGTGGTGGACTAAAGAAAATCAATGTGTTCCTCATCCAGTTTTCTACTGGCTGCGGACACTTGCTGTGCGGCTTTGCTGTGATTCACCTTCTCCTGCAATTTGTCATTGTTGTTGTTGTACTGCTGTCAATATTATGACTACCATTAATACTTGCATTATTGCTATGCTTCTAGCTGTGTTATACAAAAGAACTTGAATTAAAATGGTTTTAAGCAATCATAGTTGATTTATATTTCATCAAATGTTTACATTTAAATTTAGAGCAAAAAGGTGATGAATGAAAATGGATTTGTCATTTTTTGGTAAATATTTTTTTTTTTTCTTTACATGTTTCAATCTAATTTAAACTATTAGTTTAAAAGATGCAAAAAAATGCCCTATTGATATTTTACCATTAAAACTTTAACTTTTCTAACAGATGAAGTACTTTTCTTTTTTCTTTTTAATCGGTATCATCCTGTAAAAGGCAGTAAAGCCACTAAGATACAATGGGGTTACAGGATGTGAAAGAATTAAGAACAGAAACAATAATAAGCAGGAAGAGGAAAGAATAATCAGGAGGACAGTAGATAGCAATTAATATTGTATTTAAATTTTTGGAGATTAAAGATGGCTGGAAAGCATGGAGTCGGAAGGGAGTTCTACAAACGGAAAAAGAAACTCTTAGCATAGAATTTATAGCTACATCTAGCTAGCTTAACTATAAATTGAGATTTTGATGCTAGTCTGATACTGCGCTTAAATTAAAAAAAGTCTAGGTAGTAAAGCAAAGAGCTCAGCTGAACAAGAGCCTTGAAAGTATTTATAGAAAAGATACAGAGAGCCAACTTTACAGTGATAGGAAAGTGACTGAAGTCGAGCTGCCAGATCAGGATCAATAATATTGCTGATTCTTTGGATTTTTATCAAAGAGCTCAAGGTAAATAGCAGGGGCACTAAACCATATATGGCAGCAATATTCTAAGCGTAGACGAATGGCAGACTTATTGATATGGAAGATAGATTCTGGAGAGAAAAATTGTCTTGCATGACACTGTGAACCAACTTTCTTAGCAGCTGACCTAGCAATAGATTCAATATAGTTTTTTTTTTTTTTTTTTACTTCATGTCAGCTAAGAACATTATCCTGAAAATTATCTTTCTCCTTAGAACTGTTAATGTTAATACTGTTGTTGACAAACTGGGAATATTTTAAGTTTTTTTTCTTTTGACCTCAAATAAGTTTTAGTCTGAATCCCATGCTTTTTCACTTCTGTTGTTATTTTTGTTTAGTGTTGTTAATGTTGATACTATTTTGCTGTATTTGCATTAGTGAAGACTTGAGGGTTTTTTTGTTTTTTAATGAACCAAACTGTCAATATTATCAATGAAACTATTCAATGGTAGTTAATGATGATAGGATTAGAATCCTGAAGTAAATAGTATCTTAATAGTTTTGACAATCAGTATTAGCAATGCTATTAATGAACTGTCAATGTTGTCATAGTTATTACAATTGCAGTTATTGAGAACTAGAAAATTGCTCAGTTTAAAATGACTGTAAAGATCAACATTAACCTTTGGATAATTATATCCACATTAAATGTAGGAAATTAAACACAGAAGAGAAAGTGGACACCTTAATTATCTGAGCTAATCTTTAACTTATTAAGGCTTAAGATTGTATTATGAGTATCATGAGTGAATAACTATTCAAGGTATTGGTGTTGGAAAGGTCAACAAGATAAGGGGGTGCTGAAAAGTTCGCGGCTTTGCACCATGAACCCCCTTCTTTCGAAAATTCTGATGGATTGGCCATTTGGTCAGGCTTTGGAAAATGGGTCATGGTAAGAATTTTTTAGCACCTTCATTTCATGTACTTAATAGTTTGAGTAGTGAGATATCTCAGCTTTATAATGCTGAAATACAGCAAAGTATTTTGTTTATTGGAAATATTAAATTTAATCTATTATCTTGCAATAAACTATATATATATATATATATATATATATATATATATATATATATATACACACTTCCCCAAAATTTCTAAGTTATAAAATGCAATTTATAAAAGAAGAATCTTTCTTTTGACCCTCTTATTTCAGTTTTAATTGCAAGCTAATAGATTAGATTTAATATATGATACCCAAAATACTTAGCTGTGTTTTGGAATTCTTTTTTCTTTTGATTATTAATAAAATCATACATATTGACAAATCTATTAAAACAACTATGACTTACTTTTAGTCTAAAACATCATACAAAAGCATTTGTTAATATAGAGTTGGATGTTTTTGAGGGGTTAGTACTGAGTTCTCCTGCTTGTGTGACATGGTGCAGTTTTGTTGCCAGACAAGGCTTTCCAGCAGCCACCCTCTTGACCCAGGGCAGCACTACCTCCTCGAGGCACTTGATGTAGGCCTCTGTGTTGAAGATGAATGGAGGCATAACATCGCCATCACTCATGATCTATCCAAACACTTTTGTAATCACCATTAGATTCATCTGATTCCTCTGCACTGTCCTCAAATTGACATCCAGACACTCTGAAATGTTTGTATTGGATCTTCGAGCACAAATACCAAGCAGTACCGCATGCCATTTATGATGCATTTTATTTATTCATTTATTTTTTATTATAGAGTGCCCAACTGACCCTACTATACTGAGCAGTTGACAAAAGCAATGCACATGCATAAAATTAAAAATATGGCGACGATTTACCCATCGCACCGTGTATATATAAAATTAATGGACATATGTAAATGACTATCTGGAACGTATTTTTGTTACTACTTGTAATAACTTCATACTTAATAGTAAAACCTGTTATAAAATAATCATAATTCTTGATGATGAACCAATATTTGTATTATAACTATTGTGTATTAGTAACAACATCAGTTACAATGGTTGTACTAACAAGTTTCTGTATATAATGCCTATGATCTAACTATTGCGAAAAAAATATGAACTGTAATGTTAAAAAGAAATATTTTAAATTATTGTGCATTTGTAACTGCTGCATATTTGTTTTGAAGTGACTATGAAAATTACAAAATTTTCAATTTTTTTAAATACATTGTTAGTACACATTGTTAGTACACACTAAATATTTCATAAGAGTTATGTTTAAAACAATGACTATCCACTTGATATTGTTGAAACCTACAATGTTTCAATTTTCAAAATATCCATGGCTTTTGATATATGATATTATAGACATTGACTAAATATTTCCTTGGATTTTTTCTCCATATTTAATATTTATAGTATCACATCAAGAATTATTTTGTCAGCCATGTTTCTTCTATGAATTATTTTTAAAACTTTTCCTTTGTTGTCTCAAATTTACACACCTATTTTCAATACACACAGACATATGCACACTTGTATTCCATCCTGCAGTAAATATTTGAAAATAGAAATTGCAAGATTTTAAATTTGAAAATATTTCTAATTATATACAATTTCATTAAGTTTTTTTAAAGTGTGTAAATCTTTAGCTAAAATAACTTAGTAGACGGTTCTTTTCTTAGTTTTATAATGTTAATAAGAAAGTTCAATAATAATTATAGAATAAAAGCTATCCTAAAAAAATTGACTATAGTAACATCAACTTATATAAATAAAAAAAAACATACAATCATAGTTTTCATTCATTTATATTCCTTGGCAATTAGCAAACATTTTTTTATAAAAAGCAACAACAAAAATCAACTGTCTTAACTCTGAAACATCTCTTGAAGCACCTCCCCCACATCAAAGTCAAGGTCAAATAATTTTTTTATTCATATTTCCCAATTACAATGAAGAAAGTAAACAGCTTTCAAATAAATCATTTTGGACATTAATTATTTACATCCCCCCCCCTTAAAACTCATTAAAAATTTGAATTTTTGATAATCCTTTCCAATATTCACACACACAATGTTGGTATCTATGCAGACAGCTGTGAAAATAAAACCCTCATGTATATTGCTCTTCTAAATTGATAAATAAATTAGTTTTTATTAACCTTTTCAATAATATCTGAACAATACTTCTCAGATAATTTTACTTGTATGTTGACTTTAAAGAAAATAATAAAAAAAATCTCTCAGAGATGTCCTCTGCCTATCTTTACTAGTTTTCAAATTTGCTTATTTTATTTAAGATAGATCAAAATGTCTGCTGCCTGTATTTTGATCTGAAATTTTCACACTCTACTGTTAAATGTGATTAATATAAGAGTATTGGGTTATGTGCCTTTTACACTGGAAGAGATTTTTGAAAAATAAAAATAATACTTTATATTATGCTCACATGGTAAATAGACTCATAAATTTACAAAATCAGATAGGGATAAAAAATCTAACATTTCCAAACTCTATATACAAGTCCAACAATTGTTAATTGTAATATAATCACTAATTTTATAGTTTAGGGTTATAGATTAGATAAGGTTAAAATGGCAGTCATTAAAAATATTGTTGCTCAGTAAATATTTTGATGTTGGGAATTTAAACAATATTAATACTTGTACCAAGAACCTCTCCTCACCCCCAAAAAAGTATTCCAATTGATAAAGATATTAATTAATTTAGAGAGGGTATATGAATTGTATTATGATGATGAGCAGCAAAAATGGTAAGCAGTAGGAAACTGATTATCCACTTGCTAAAGATTAATATATAATATTAAATATACATAATCTTATTTCACTGGCCAATGTGTAAATATCTATCTGGGAGATAGTTTTGATTAACATTTGCAATAACTGCAGACTTAATAGCAGTGGCTTGGTAATCTTTGACCAGTTACCTGAGCTTTCACGCCTGGGGTCCCAACTTTAAAAATCTGACCTTATGTCACATTTCACCTAAGTCAGGGAGGATGGGTAAATATATCTTCTGCACCCTGAGGAGTAGAATCAAAGTGTAGTATATGTTCTCAAATACTAACTTTCCCCTTTCTGGTCATACACTTCGTTTGCAATCCTGCTATCCTGGATTGATTCTTGGGGTGCATTACATTTTAGTTAGCAGCCAGTCCTACTTTGGGTTTGACTCTGCTTTGTAGGTGGAATGGTCTAATCCACTTGAGATCCCATTCCCATGGTCGATCCCACAAAGGACTGCTCAAGTCTGACTGTGTGGCCTTCACATGTTCTAGTTCGCAGCAATCCTGTTTAAGCACGGCGGAATCCTGCAAAGGAAACAAAATATGAGCCATCCACAGCCACAGTGCACATGTGCTAGCTTGCCCACCTGCCTGGGTATGTACACATGCTAGGTCATAACTGAACCTGTCCCCATCAGACTATGTTCAATTGCAGCCAAGACCCAACCTCAACATTCCAGCCTATAACATCACTAGTGATGACTTTCCACTTGTGCCATTCCTGCCAACTGATGACAACTTTCCCGCCTGCAATGTTTCTGCTGGCCAATGACATTCCAGCCTGTGTCACTCCTGCCAGACGCTGACTACATTCCTGCTGACCGACGATGACGTTACAGCCTGTGCCATTCATGCCACACACCAACAACATCCTTGACGTCATTCTAGCTTAAGTTGTTCATCCCAGACATTGATAACATTCCTGCCGATGACATTCTAGCCTGTGCCATTCATGCCAGATGTTGACGATGTTTCTTGCTGACCAAATATGATGTCACAGTCTGTGTCAATCCTGCCAGACGCCGATGACTTCCCAGCCTGTGCCTTTCGTATCAGATGCTGACGACATTCCTGCCAACTGACGACATTACAGCCTGTGCCATTCATGCCACACACCGACAACGTCCTTGACGTCATTCTAGCCTAAGCTGTTCATGCTAGATATTAAGGTTGTTCCCGCCTGTGCCATTCATGCCAGATGCTGACGACGTTTCCTGCCAAGCAACAACAATGTTCCATCCTGTGTTGATCCTGCCAGACGTTGACGACGTTTCAGCCTTATTCTGATGTTTGTTAAATTTACCACAATAAAATTGACATTGAAACTCAACATCTTTGCCTCTGTCCCCTCATTGCCTTTGCTATTTTCATGCATACAAAAGTTTGCAGGGTCGACTCGCTCACCTTATATCATCTCCGCTACATTTTCATGCTGGATCAACAATTGTATTGAAACTGAAAACATTTTCATTAATTACAAGGTTTAATTAATCTTTATTAAATCTTAATACAGATAGATGCTTATACTTATGTGTACATATATGAAATTGATCTGAGAGTGTTCAAAAAAATATTTGGAACTCACCTGACAGTGTATTTTTTATTTTATTTTATTTTTTATTTTTAAGAAAAAGACATCTACTGACCTGACAGTTTTTTTTGTTTGTTTTACTATTACTAACATTAACCTTTAAAGACTTTCTATATAATGAACAGTGAAAAATAAGTCAGTCAGTTAAGTGCCATACGTGATACACGCTTGGGCGATCATGTCTCGAAAGAGACATGACTGACTGGGCAAAAAATTATCCCACAGTAGGTTGCCATTGCTTTCTGCGATAGACTGGTTGCCGACCAAGGCTATAGAACCCAATCTGTCCTGCTATTTAACACATAACTGGAAGGAAGAGACGGATTAATAGCTTTCCCAAGGGTATTTGTGCGTAAGTGAATGCAAGGAATTCAAGTGGAATTCGAACTCGGCTCTCCAATTTCTCGTTCCGAGCCGATATCCACTGCACCACAACGCACATATGTCCTAAAATAGTTGCTTATATTAACTATTGATTTTGTTACATCTCTTTTGCTTGTAACACTACTTGCAGCTGTTTGTATTACTTCTCAGATCTTTTTGAATAGTTTTTTCACTCTTGTATACATTCCTTTTAATAATAAACTAGAACTTTTTATTGGATTAGTAATAAAAATGGATAGAAACCACTTCCTTAATTTTGTCTTTGAAATCTTTTTGGTAAGGTGGGCAGAATGTAAAAGAGCATTGTCTTGCATGAATAGGTACTTCAAGTAATTTGGTTGTGACATGAATCCTTCAATCAATGAATCTTGCATCTATCTTGCCATCGACTTTGAAGGGAACTGTTTTGACTGCTGCCTCTAATATTAATTCAAAATATAACTACACCTCATTTTTGTTGTCAATTCCATCCAATGTAGCACTACATTCATCATTAAAAATTTCTCTTAAGAAATAAGTATTCATCTGTTTTTTCACCCAATTTGCACATTTATCTTTGTCATAATTTGATTGTTTTCCTGTCTTTAGCCAGTGTTCTTAACATTCTGCATTTTTTTCTCTCTATTTGCATTCACATCACCAACGTCAAATATTTTCTTGCTGGTACCCCACTTTTCTCATTTATGACACTTTTATTTATTTTTTTTAATCTCTTTTTGTGACAAAGCCAGTTTTTCTTGTTTTTATCTTGTCAATGTTTTCAATTTCCTTTTCTATTGTTCTACAATAAAATCCTATCATTCTCTGTTAGGCTGTAATTAGCTGAATATTGTCTTCCTGCTCATCAGCAGCCATTAACATTTTACTCATTCCAAATTTTGGTCAATGACCATTGCTTGGGTTGCTGAAAATGGAGATATTCTTTGTGCTAATGGATTTAATCTGAAAATCAAGATTTAATCATTTCATATCATTAAATGATGAAACCTCTCCACTCTATTCAAAATGCCCTACAATGAAGATGAAGACCCGACACAAAAAAAGGTTTCTTAGGATTTCTTTCAAACCAATAAGACTGCTGTATTTAATTCCAATAATTTTTTTCTTATCGTGTCTACACTTGCGTTTGTAAATTCATTTAAAAAAATGTTTGTAATTCTCACAGAATTTTGAGGCAACCAATATTACTGCCATTCTATTGCTAGTCTTGTCTTGGAATATGAGAGATGGAGAGGGTGGATAATTGCTTCTTAAAACAGTAAATATTTTCTCAGCAGGGATTGTGTATACATATTCCTTACAAGTCTCCACATTGCAACAGCACTCATTCAGTAATTGATCACATGACTGGCAGCAATGTGACAATCTGACACAGCTTCTTTCTATGGACTGTCCTTAACAAGCATCTGACCTACCTGAATATTTGTTACTGAAAGCCTCACATGAACGTGAATAAGATGATGTATTAAGTGAAACTACTCATCAATTTTGCTGGCTTTGAATGCATTCATTATTTGAAGGCCAGGTGTCAATTTATTGAGAATGTAGCAAAGGTTAAATTCCTTTTTGCTTGACACATATGCATTGATAACATTATCAGTAGCAGTAACCCCTTTCCAATTCTTAATGTGTAAAAGGAAAAACTTG
The DNA here is from genome assembly GCA_037127315.1 of Ascarosepion bandense. NCBI lineage: Eukaryota > Metazoa > Mollusca > Cephalopoda > Sepiida > Sepiidae > Ascarosepion > Ascarosepion bandense. Next base: position 3,952,472 of record JBBBDQ010001389.1, read on the forward strand.
CAGCATACATGCTGTAAATCTGAAGAGACTAGCTCTCTTTGACTTCTGGCTGAGATCGAGATAGGACACTAAAAGAAGTGCTCAATGTGTCTACTACACATGGCTTAGATTATATACATCACTAGCTCTCTAATTCACCAACAGAGTAAGTCCAGCTTTTCTTTCATTCTTTCCTTGAGTTCACATTTTCTTTCAGGAATTGTCCTCAAAACTTTCTTTACACCAAAATATTCCTTTAGTATTTGTCTATATTTGTGAGATGAGGTAGTATTTACATTGTTTGGACTATTGTCCTTATCTTTGTTGTCATGTTCACCACTGCTGTAGCCTGTTATTGAGTTCAGTGCCAGGCTACAGCAGTGGTGAACAAGTAACTTGCAGGGTTAAATGGAGATAACTCATGATTTCCAATTGTGGCATTACTACTACTCAAGGAATGAGAATGATATACCCCAGTGAGTGTAATAAAGAGTTTAGTTCAAAATTCCTAGCACCTGAAGAAGGCTGGAGCATACAATGGCTGAAACGTCATACAAATGGCAACAAAGATGAGGACAATAGTCCAAATAATGTAAATACTGTAAAAATATTCCTGATAGAATAAAAATTTCTGTCTTGTTTCACTCTTTTGTCTATTTTCCCAACTAATTTAACATTTAGTTTTTGTTCCATCAACACCAATGCTTTCTCATCTTCAAACAACAACCCCTAACCTTAGTAACAAGAGGCAAGAGTTTAATTTGTAAAACAAGAGGATGGTCATTGACACCATGTAACAACAATCTCTGAACTTTTTTCACAATTTCGAACATTGTTCCTGTTAATTAAAATCTTGTTTCTCTTTTCAGGGTTGTTTTTTTCTTACAATAAATGGCAATATTTATGTCTTAAATTAAACCAAGTAAATATCAATAACTATCCTATGATATTTTTTTTATTTGCCATATGAACAATCATCATACCACTAAGTAAATTGTCAACATGTCTAATAAAAGCAAATATGTCAATTTTTATCTTCTGTCTGGATTCTTATTCTTTTTTTTTTTTTTTCTCCATATTTGCTAACACTCAATAAGTAACACCTTACATCTTAGTGATTTTATTGCCTTGCTTGAGGGTGAAATAATTTTAAAAATATACAAAATTGAAATTCACGTGGTATATTTGCTGTCCTGAAAATGTTACCAACATTGGTTGGTTAATAGCAATTGTGAAAATATTGACTTGAATAATCAAATTTGACACTGTATAGCTATGATTTTACTCATATAACATTATCTGAACTCATTTTTCTCTGGTAATGTTGGTTGGTAGGAAAAGACTTTTTTTTTTTTTTTCAAGCTACAGTTTTTCATTATACAAAAATTTCACAGCACTTATACCAGAACATGTGGAAACTTCTAGCCTTTTTGTGCAGATTCTTTATATGTGACAATTTTTTTTTCCAATTTGGAAGTATTGTTTTTAAATAATTTTTTTGTTCATTTTAGCTCTGATTTTGGTGTCTACCATTTTCAGTCTTTTCATCAACATTTCTATGCTTTTATGCTTAACTATACTTTTTCCCTTGTGCTAGAAAGGATTTTTCTATGACTTACAGATATATACATGGTATTATTTAGAGTAGCTTTGGAACCATGTAGGTAGTCGGTATCTGAGACAGCAAAAATGCTTGGAAATATCTTGAAAAAACATGAAGGATTATTCAAATATTTCATTTAAGTCAATTTTTCTTTCAGGACTAATGATTTGTAACCCTAAATACAATGAATAAGAATTATAGTTTCTAACCATCAGTGTTAATTCAAAGTATTATAAATTTGCCATTTCTATCCTAATTCAAAACAATTTTAAAAGTAAAATCTGTTTGTGAGTAAAAGATATCTCTTAAAATGTCAATTGAAGAATGAGTGGTATTGTAAACATCTCTCTTCAAATTTTCATCAATAATTCATCTAGAATGAAAAAAGTTGAAAGTCAAATATTGGCTCATCACTTTAGTAAACATCAACTATCATCTGTTCTTGTTTAATTTATAGTAATCAACAGATAGTTCTTTCTAGCAGCAAAGATTATCTTAGATATTTTGTCTTGACTTGCTCTGGTTTGTCTGTTTCAAAATTTAAATTATTTTCTATAAATATATAAAAAATCTTATCAGCCACTACAGTTGATTTTAAAACAGAAAAAGAAAATTTGTACAATTAATTCACATGAGTATATAGTACTTTATCTACATGCATGTCTCTCTCTCATATGTATATGATCCTTAAGTAACTCCTCTCTAATTTTAAAAATTCCAGTTGTATGTTTGTAAAAACATTAGAAAATTGCCTGAAGATACCAAAAGGTTGAAGCCTAGGTTACGGAAATAACTCATTTTCAAATGAAAAATATTCAAAAGCTCTACAATATAAATGTATTTGAACACCTTTTAATACAACTGAGTACTAGTCTGATTTAATTATGACCAAAAACTAATTAATTATATATATATATATATATATATATATATATATATATATAACCCATATAATCGAAATTGTCTTCCCCACTCTATATTAATTCTTTAATAAGCAAATGTATTGTTTTCTATATTCAAATGTAATATAGTTTCATCAAAGTTATTGAATATTGCCTGATGACGAAATAAAAGCTTTAAATCTCAAAATGGAAATTTCAGTCTAACAATGTAAATTAAATTAATTTTAAATAAAAAAGAAAATAAATAAATTTAAATATACACACACAGCTTTCTGGTGAGTTGTTACTTTTAGGGGACCTTCCCCTCCCCTCCCCCCCCCCAAAAAATTCTGAAAAAATAACCATCAGTTTTAACTAAAATAACTATATGGTAATTAAGTTCTTCTAAAATTTCCACACTGATTTTCATCTAATTGAAAGAAGAATAAAGAGAAAATTTTTCCCTTTTATGGAATATTTTTATTAAAAAGAAAAATGGCCTGTGAGCCCTGTCCATATTTCGAAGAGCTTATTATTAGTGTTTAAAAGAAAATACCCTAAGGCAAAATCCAGTGTGTGCTAGCACAATTGCTCAACTTGTTTGTTGGTGATTCATTCAAAGTGTGGCATAGTCAAAGCAATAACATGGAAAATGTTATTCAGTAATAATTACAGAAGAAAAAATGTTAATCAGAATCCTTATCAATGATGTTAAAAATAATACTTAAAAATTATAGAAATTACTGATTTTTTTTTTCCTAAGAAATATTCATATTAAAATAATGTGAGAAATCTGAAGAAAAAATTAATAAAAATATTCATAGCAAGTAATATTGATGAAAAGCAAATATTTTAAACAAGAAACTATAAAATTAATAATTAGGTTAGTAATATGTAAAAGAAATTGTTAAGAGAAAGTGCATGAATATAAGCAAAAGAACCACCTGTCATAGTAGTAAATCATGATGTCACTTTTTCTTTTTTTTTAAATTTTTATTTGTTATAGTCACTTATAAAATAAATAAAAACATGGTCTTGTTTAAATAGAGAGCTGTTTATAATTGAAAGTCATTGGTAGAATCGGTGTAAAAAGTAAAATACTACCTCTATTCTATATTAGTTGCCACACTTAGGTTTCCTACATTAAATATAGCAGCTATTATGGGACAAGTAATAATTGGTATGAAAAATGGTATTTAGAAAATATTATTAAATTAATGTTATGGATATGAATAGTAAAAAATTGTACTAAACAAAATAATATTAATTAAAAATATTTGCAATGACCCATATGGAGAATTAAAATTTTAAATGAATTGACAACAAGCAAGTTAAAGAATTCTGTTTTATTTTCAGAATAAAATAAAAATTTAATTGAAAATTTCTGTCTAAATCCTGTCCAATTTGTTAGTAATAAACATTAGTAAAGTGTCAGGAAACATTTTATCATTTCTTATGGTGTCTGTGAGTGAGTGGGTGGGGGTTATAAATCCCCTATTCTCATTGAAGGCATCATGTTGAAATCAGTAAGGTTCAAATGTTACCCTGCCCACAAGGCTGGTTGATTACTTACCCAAGGAGAAATAGGAGCAAAGGTTAAACTCCCTCCAGATATTCTGTCTCACATACACAGAGAACAGATCTACTCTGGTAGCTAATATTACTTCAAGTCTTCAGGGACTTGAATATTAATATAAGCATACTTCTTTCCCTCCCTTCAACCTGTTTTCTCCTTTTCTCTGCATCACTCAGCCTACTTTGACTTCAAGGGAAAAAAATGAAGACATATATATATATATATATATATATATATATATATTGGTGCTCATTTTGGTGTAATTCTTAAGTACATATATAAAGCCAGTAAAAGAAAATATATTCACTGATAACTTTAAAGTACACCTCCACCAGATGCACTAGTACTACTACAGCAAATAACATTAAGCTATTATTCTCCAATTTTGTTCCTACTTGTAGAGTATTAGCTCAAGGGTTATAAGGTGGGCTGACATCAAAGAGTTCTGATCTTTATCACAAATACAAAACTAGTTAAATAAAAAAAAAGTTTTTTTAAGCTTCAAGCAAGTTAGTCTCTCCCTTTCTCTTTCTCTCACACACCATGAGGATGTGGGTGATCATAATCCTCCAGCATTTGTAATATCCAAAATGCCACTGTAGTACAAATATTTAAGAGCATTATTATGATTACACCATAACAACACAGTAAAACTATGGTCATAAGATAATAAATTCAAATCAGTCAAATATTTCTTAAATGGATAAAAAAAAATGTCAGGTTATTTATAAAGCCTCTCAAGACCAATAACATTTTATCATTAGAGATTAGGTTATGGTCAAGGTGATCCTTAAGAATTAAGGAATACTATGGTTATGGTCAAAAGAGGAGTTAAAATTTGGCAATGTAATTTTGCTGCACATACCTGGAGGCCAGTATATATTTTGGACTTATTATAGTAAACAATGTTGTTATTGTTACTATTATTACTACTACTACGATACCTGAAATCATCACTATCATTTCTTCAACAATTAATGTTAAACTTATTACTAGTAAAACTGGATATTGTATTGTGAATCTTTTGCAGTTGAAAAATAGGACAATCATTTATATTTTGACATAAAATCTCTATTTGTTGCTTCAGTGGATTATCTCAATTTATGTAGAAACTTGCAATGATACCCAGAATTGTATAGGCTTTATCCCTTTTCTTTGCTTCACTGTGCTATGCAGTTATTTCTTTGATAGATATGTGTATACTATAAAATCTTATTAGTGGAATTGTCATCGTTAAAACAGTTCACTATGTTTAAATCATTTCCTGGTTGTTTATTTCATATCTGCCATGTTTTAATGTAGAAAAGTAATTTGTGACAAGAGTTAATTACATATAAACAGTTATACAAATTATAAGTATTTAGATGAAAATAAGAATGTGTGAAGTCATCCTATAAGTAATGTCTCAATTTAGGGTTAGGAAAAATATGCAAAAAATCATTTAGAATTACTCATTAACGTCAGTTCCAACATTACCAATGGTTCACAGTCTTCAAAATGATTTTGTAAATGTCTTTTTCATTTAGAAAGAGTGGGTGTGCTAAGTGTAGTTTTTATGTCTTCATGTCTTTCAGGAACTTCTCCATAAAGATAATATTCTCAGAACCCTGGAATAATATAAGCAAATCAAACAAGATCAAGAGAATAAAGATGTGGTGAATTTTTTACTCAGCTAAGGTCTATAGTCTTTTTCTTTTCTTTTTTTTTTCTTTTTTTTATGAATGCACTATTATGATAGAACACTACACCTTTGACACTGATCAAACTGGTCCACTTTGTCTTCAGATCAGTTTTTAAATGGCTGAACTGTTCATAATAGATGTTTGTTGTAATAACAACATTGTTTGGTAGCAACTTAAAATGGACCAGTTGACCACACTAATGCAATCTCATCAAATACTTACCAAGACTTTTCATGAGTGAAGGGCCAGGCTAGGTAAATCCTTTTCCTTTTTCTCCCACCCCCTCTTTTTCCTTTAGTCAATTACCTGTCTCAATACAACATATATCCACTAGAGGGTAATGATTTATAGGATAAGTGCAGATGTCAGCTCTGGTTGACTTCTGCCAAATCATGAGGAAGCCATTTTCAAAATTGTTACAGATGTCAGTGAACCATTGAAGAGCTTACATTCAGTTTCTGAGTTAATTCCTCAACTGCAACATCGTTGTTTCTTATGAGTTCCGAAAAGGCAAGTCCTCATCAAACTCAACAGTTCCACCTGTTCATGGAGCATCTATTAGGCTGAAGTCACCTTTTCTAAACTCAGCTCTTATGCTCTGCAGATATGTCCATCTTTGAAATGGCCAGCTTAGTAACTAAGGTTGTTAAATTGTACTGTGATAATGTAACTTATTCAGTTAAAACACTACTCATATGCGAACATGCATTTTAAAATCCATATAACAGTGTTATATTTTAGTCATGACTAATGGAATAACGTGATACCTTTATAAACATTTTTACAATTTGAATTATTATCATTACATATGATGGAGTACTGAAAAGCTTTCTGCCTTTCCAAAGAAAAATTTGATGTCATTTAAACATAATTTTGGAAGCAGGTTTGGCTTAGTTTTTTAGCACCCCTTATACAAGATCCCTCTTTTTTTAATCTTTAGTTTTGATATGAAGTTATAAGTTACCAGAATTGCTGTTATTTACTACATAGCAGGTATTTATCAATTTCGCTTTTTTCTTCATACTATTTGAATATAATTGAGCAATTGTAAATATTCATCAACAAGTATTCAGTGACAATTTTCTAACAATTTCTTTATGACATGTATATTTACAGTCATTGCTAGTAGGATATTATTGCAATATTATATTATTATGTTTCTTTGATAGAATGTCACCTTTGTATTTTTGCTGTGGTTATATATTTTTTTTAAATTACCAAATGTGAATATTGCTTTTAGCTTATCTTACCTCATTAGGTTGCTAAACAAAGATTAGTGGATAAAAACCTTATTTCATGAATTTAGTGGCATAGTAATTGTGAGTTCAGTCCTTTGGTCAGGCAGTGGAAATGGCCGAGCAATAACTGAGCAGTATTAAAGATAAGAACTAAGCCATATTCCTAGATATGGTCAGTAGAACACAAGCATTCTTCCTCAAAAGATTAAATAAAGGGTTCACTTCAGAATTCTTTGTAGATTACTTAGATCAATATATTCCTAATGAATTTCCTGCTGAGGGCACAATAGATGAAACATTGTGATAACAACCACAAAGATGAGTGCAATAGCCTGAATGTAAATAGTGTAAATAAAAAATTTAACACTTGAAAAATTATTTTCAGTTGCACATATATAAACAAGCCTATATTTACCAAAATAAAAACTGCATTGAAAATTTTTATCTAAATCCTGTCCAATTTGTTGGCAATAAACATTAGTAAAGTGTCAGAAAAGATTTTATCCTTTCTGATGGTGACTGTGAGTGGGTGAGGGTTATAAATCCCTTATTTTCATTGAAGGCATTATGTTGGAATCATCATGTAAGGTTCAAATACTCTGTTCACAAGGTTGCTTGAATACTTACCGAAGGAGAAATAGGAGCTAAGGTTAAACTCCCTCTAGATATTCTCTCTATATTTAAAGGACAACACTTTTTTTTATTTTAAAATGTTCTTTTGCAATTTTATTTGGTAATCTTATATGCATTGATCAGGTTTCATATCTCATATTTTACAAAGAGTTTGACTGATGATTGGAAAAAATTATGTTCACTAGTTATTTTATGCAGTAAACTTTTTATAAATTTTGCTTTTTAGCAACTCATAAATTCTTTAAAATTTAAATATGGAAAAATTTTAGTTTTTATAATTAAAGCAATCATTTTTACATTAAGAAATATCTTTCAGGAATTATATCCATGAAAAATAAAATTTGTTTCTTTGTATAAAGTGGGAAGCATGACTGAAAAATATGTGTGTATGTGTGTGTAAAAAGAAGGGTGCATTCATTTTTCAGAGCTATAATCTGAACTATACCAAGATGACATTTTCCAATTTCATCTTTCCTTTTATAGCTTAAGATGGGATTAAGGGTTCTTGGGAAGGTTGTGGAATCACTCCTTCTTGGAAAATATATTTACATGTACATGGTGCTGGATTTTGGACATCAAATTTTATTTCATTTTCTTAACTTTTTGGCTATTCTAACATATTCACATTCATAGACCGCTGTTGGGTGCTCATGATCAGCTTGGTCAAGTAAAGATTCTATTCAAGCTAATTTTTGCCATAGATTCTGTTGTCATCTTTGGGATTGTTGATGATATAAAACAAGTTTCAGCAAGTTAATATCTAAAGATACTTGAACCTTTTTTTCTTTTCTTTTTCAAGAACCATAGCTGAAAGATATATTTTGTTAGACATGTAAAGTATATTCTCTTTCCTATTCTAGTTTATAAATTGTTTCTTTTTCATTATTTTTAGTGTGAATTCTTAAAATGAATAGCTAATGCTACCATGGTTTCTGTTTCATTTATCATATCATGTGCTTTTCTCTCATATTGCAAACAAATAACGGTATTGGTTGTAATAATCAAAGTGTGTAAATTGGGGGGGGGTAGTTGAGCTGTGAGTTTATGATAAGAATTCTATTCATTTTATTATTGCTCCTGTGATAGAGTAGTAGTTTATATCATCAATGCAAATTATGTATATTCAAAACAGAATACAAGTTTAAGCTTCACTTAAAACTTAACATTGTATTCAAAAACTGAAACATCATGATAACAACAAAGATAAGGAAAATGGTCCATATGTATCTAGTGTAAATAACGATAACTCTCCATCCCAGAAATTCAAACATACGCTTAATCTTTACTTAACTTTCTTATCCCAAACAGAATAATCACTTTTATTTTGCTTAAATTTGGAAACTATTAAATGGCTTAATGTTAGAAAAGGATGTGCGTTGTGGTGCATTGGATATCGGCTCGGAACGAGAAGTCGGAGAGCCGAGTTCAAATTCCAGCTGAATTCATTGCATTCACTTACGCACAAATACCCTTGGGAAAGGTATTAATCCATCTATTCCTTCCAGTTATGGGTTAAATAACAGGACAGATTGGGTTTTATAGCCTTGGCTGGCAACCAGTCTATCGCAAAAAGCAATGGCAACCTACTGCAGGATAATCTTCTTTCGAGACATGATCGCCCAAGCATGTATCACGTATGGCACCTAACTGACTGAATGTTAGAAATTGTACTTCAGTTGTTCACACTAAGGTCAAATTGAAAAATATGTTGATCATATTCAAATAACTGAAACTTTTAAAGTATATTTCTCAAGTAAAAGGAGTAAATAGGTTTGTTTATTATCCCGTTCAAACTCTATGCCAGTCTTTTGAACAGGAGTAGAGGTTTTCATTCATTCTCAGTAGCCTCTTGCATCTTGGTGTGGCATTGTTGCCTTGCTTGGAATGAACTGATCAAAAAAAATAATGTATCATTCACTCATTTAGAGAGTTGTAGGCATTTTAGTTATAAATGTTTTGTAAAGCCTTTTAGTAAAGGAATTATTAAAACTACAAAAATAGTTAATACCAAATTGTTGCTATTTCCAAGAAAAGTATTTACCACAAAAATATTATAAGTTTTATTTATTACAGAAACCAAGAGAAGGAAAATAGATTATATAGCCTCACAAATATTGTCTTCATGTTCATGAATTTTATATTTGTTTTCAGTCACACCAACTCTGTTTCCCATATAAACAGATCATGTAGTCCAAACATCCTGTGTTTGGAAACTTGTGCATTTTTTTCCTTGTGTACAAACAAACTTGTAAGAAAATGTATTCATAAAACATTCCTTCTGTAATTATAAATGTGTTAACTTTTTTTTCATCGTAAATGCAATGATATAAGCTATTACTTTTGATTATAGAGCAAATTTGTTTTACTTTTTAAGACTTGTTTCTTGATATTTTCCTCTTCTTATCCAATCTCACAAACAGAAAATTGGGGAAATCAAAAATCACTATAGACCTCTCTCTCTCTCTCTCTCTCTCTCTCTCTCTCTCTCTCTCTCTCTCTCTCATATTTAGGTAAAAGATTAATTGCCATTTCTCACAGGATAGGAAAAGGTTTTATTTTATTTATTTTCATAATTATTTTTCTTAAAACATGCTTTTTGGATTCTTTGCATACCTTCCATGGTTTTTCACTGAAAGAAATATGAGAAAAGCTGTTACATATGAGACATAAAGAAAAGACAGCATTTGGAAGATAATACATGTATTATTTACTCTATAACTGATGGCAAAGTTGTAGGATGGAGAAATCAATCTCAACTCTTGTGGGGGTGGGGGGATGACTTATAATCTAATTGTTTTATTGTTTCATATTTTCTTTTTTTAATAATTTACAGAAAATTAAACTGGGTAAAAATTTCAATAAATCTTTTTTTGTAATTTTATAAAAATTGTTAAAAGGTTGAAAGGAATCATTATCAGGGTGTTTTTATTTACCATACATGCAAAATTTTTATTTATAAAACAAATTAGTCTTAACAAAAAATAAAATATGAACTTAAGAATTTCATTTAAGTTGTTCTATTAAGCGAACAGTTATTTGTATGTTAATGCTTATATGCCAATATTAAGCATTTAAATATGTAATGATATATGGTAGAGAAACAGAAAATGTACACAAGGTGGTGCTGAAAAGTTATCATCCTGATACAGTTCCTCTTCCTCAAATTTAACCAAATGTCAGTCAGGGATGATTTTTTTTTTTTTTTTAAGGAGTGGGGCTGCTTGGTCAAGTCAAGAACATTTCATCACCCTCTTGTCAGTCAGTCAGTTAAGTGCCATACATGATACATGATTGGGTGATCATGTCTCAAAAGAGACATGACTGACTGGGCAGAAGATTATCCTGCAGTAGGTTGCCATTACTTTCTGCAGTAGACTGGTTGCCAGCCAAGGCTATAGAACCCAATCTGTCCTGTTATTTAACCCATAACTGGAGGGAAGAAATGAATTAATACCTTTCCCAAGTGAATGCAAGGAATTCAATCGCAAGTTAAAAAGGTATATTAATAAGTCTCTAGCCTGACACTTTTATGACTTGAATTTTAATCTGATTTGTGTGTGTGTGTGTGTGTGTATATATGTGTGTGTTTTGTTTAATTATTTCATCCAAAGCAAGGCAATAAAGCCACAAAGGCACAAGGGATTACTAAGTGTGAAAGAATAAGAAAAAAGAACATTATTAAAGAGAGACAGATCAATAAAGGAACAGGAATTAAGGAGACAAAAAATGATTGACACTGCATATAAATTTTTGAAGATCAAAGTTGACTGGAAAGCAGTAAGCTGGGAAAAGTGTTCCACAATTGAGAAGTGTGAGAGAAGAAACTGTTAGAATAGAACTTAGAGATACATCAGCCATTTCAACTGTAAAACAATGAAACCTTCCCACTAATCAAGTGCTGCACTTAAATTCCTTAAGTCTAGGTACTATAAAGGAAAGTTCATTCATGTTTGCTTCCTCTTTCTCTCTCTTATATATATATATATATATATATATATATATATGCTCATTGACATTAATGTTTACGACATTATAATCAGATGTATAAAGGGCCTACTTAAACCCCATTGGCTGTTTACCACTGGGGTAAGTATTCAAGCATGGGTAAATAAAACAAACAAACAAAAAAAACAGGATTTTGAATACTGATTTTCAAAGCTTTTTTTTTTTCCACTTGGAAAATTAGTGCAACATAATTTGTTCTTCAACATGTGGCCCTTGTTAGAATAAATAAACACTTGCATAAATATCTAGCTACCTAATTCGCAAATTTACATGTCCATTGTATACTTGTAAATATGGCCTTATATTTATCTACCCAGGCAAAATTGTTTTTTATCAAAATATTATTTAACAAAGTGTGTAGAGGTAGGTTTTTGTTATATAAAGAGATGCACCTGTCTATATAAGTGACATATATGCTTATTAAAGACCTATTTTGATACGGAAATTATTTTACCAACTGCTGTTTAAGAAAGACACATTGAAATAATTGGAGTGACTAAAAATATCTTTAAATGCTGTTTGTTTTTTTGTTTTTTATTGTTTAAACAAGAAATGGGAATTCGTTTTTGCATATCAAATATGAGGCCAACTAAAGTGTTTCAGTAAATTGAAAAAAACGGACCACAAATCACAAAGAAAAAGACTCTTCTTCCATCTATCTCAAAGACAGCAACAACAACAAAGATAAATGAAAATCTGTTTGGATTTGTTCATGATAGTGAGCATATAATCAGACTTTTTTTCTTTTTTACTTCCTTTATTGAAAGTACTCTGTGATTTGCCTGGGATTTTATCAAGTTATTATATGCCTTTCATCTTAAACTTGTGCATGTTTATTATTACTATTATAATTATGCTTATCCCTCTCTGCATCAGTGCAACCATTAGGTCCTGTCAATACCTAATAAATAATGGACTATTCCACATTTTGAATATAAGGGGAAAGACATTACTTAGTCTCTGTGAGAAAATGAAAAAAATAAAGAAAGATAGAAGTGGAGAGGGAGAGAGAATAAGGTTAAGCTGATAACAAACAGATACTACATTTGATTTCAGCCAAAAGTCTGAGATTTGAAGGGAACCATGATAAAAATACCATTTTTCAAATGCACAGTATCAAACAGAAATCAAGTAAGGCAGTCACCAAAACTCCAATGATCATAAATTAAATAACACCATCTGAATTATTTTTAAATGAGTGTGCCCTGGCTTAAAAAATGACAGCAAAATATTTGAGTGGATGATTATATATGTACACACACAAAAAATAAATACACAACAGTCTTTCTTATAATAGTGAGGATATATATATATAGATTTATTCTTCACTACTCATGACATAATTATTGCAAAAAAAATAAAATAAGGCACTGTTAAAGAGCAAACTTGCAGCAAGAGCTTTCATAGCTGGTAATAAAGTTTAATAACTGGTAGTAAAGAGAATGAACTGAGTCGATTCTGCCTCACTAATGTCTCTCTAATGAACTGAGTTAACACTGCCTCATTATCGTCTCTCTCTCTCTCTCCATAATCATATCAGGAAGGATATATATATATATATATATATATATATATATATATATACACAGACACACACACACACACACACAACAGTCTTTGTTATAATTGGTAGGATTATTATTAAAAGAAATGTTTGTAAGATGTGGATTTGGCTAGAAAGAAATAAGGGAAGATGAAAGTGTTTAATATCTTCTACCAAGACCTCATAAATAATGACCAATTCCATTTTGATCATGTAAAAAGAGCAGAAAAGATACTAATTGGTTTTAGTGAGAAAATTAAAGAAAGAAGGGGAAATAGAAATGTTTAATGGCTGTTTTAGTGAAATGGAAAACCTAATTTTCAATTTTTTTCATTTCTACCTCCTTGCTACTTAAAAATCGCTGCCAACATTCATATTTATGATTGTTATTGCAATATTTTGTTAAAGTTGTTAAGCTCAAATATTTGACAATGTGATAGGGGGAATTTCTACTGATATTTTATTGTTGTAGAACTTGCTCTGAGTTTACTCAATCAATAACTTAAGAATTAAGATTCATCAATTCAAATAGGAAAGACAGTGAAATTGTCACAGGTTGAAACTAGTTGTTATTACTACTGCTTGTATTAAGTTATAAAATTGGTAATTACAAAAAAGAAGCATTACTGCTGGTAAGGCCTTTAATAGCAGTCCAAGAACAATGATAAAATCTATGCTGGTAATAATTGTAATATTTGCCTTGTCCATATTGACAGGCAAGTTTGCCTTGGTTATGGAAATAGCTGTTTGCCTTAATGGTCAATAGCCATGCTTGCTTGGGTTTTATTAATAGTTGTGCAGGAAACATCTGTAACATAGAATAAGGCTGCTTTTCTTGAAATAGTTAGAATGTCTGGTTCTAACAGTTATCTTTCAAATTGGTCTACTCTTCTTTTTTTCTTTTTAAATGTGATTGATTTTATTTTTACATTTGTAGGGATGGGGTAAGTAAACATTGACTTATTCTCATCAGCATATTGTTAATCAGTTGCTTGCAATTATACTTTTTTTAAGTTTATTTCATATACGTTTATAGTAATTTCAATAAGGTATATTTACACAGCAAATATTCACCCAAACAAGTTTGATTAAAAAGAACCAACAAAGTTTCTTTTCTTTTATTGTATTTTTCCAATTTTCGAATAAGGTGTTGAGTAGTGTGCTCAAAATTGTAAACTGTCCATATTTTGTTATTGTTTTATTGAATTACTTTTGACTATCTCAGTGATTGTTAAGAACCAACATGGTGTCTGTGTGGTAGGCAGAATTTCTTTGTTTACATACTGGCCTTCTTTGGAAAGCTGGAAGTTTGAAATAAGCTATCGTGACGTCATGTGTAACAGTTATTGGGAACAAGTCTGCATAAAAAAAATGTTGATATATAGATATATGTGTGCACATATACACACACACACACTAAATATATCAATATATGTTGCTTGAAAATGACTGATATACTCAAAAGTACTTAAAACAATAACACAATATGAACTTCAGACAGTTTATCTACAATTTCAAGTACAAAACACAACACCTTATTCAAAAATTGGAAAAATAAAATGAAAAATTAAGCAAGCTGACATTGTCAGTTCTTTTTAATCATCATGTTTGTCTATAGAAATTGTAAAGACTTTTTCTTTGCAATATGAGTAACAATAGTAGTTGTATCTATTTTGCTAGTTGTAACAGAATTAAATATCAGTAGTTGTAATAATAGTGTTGTCTGTTTTTAGTAGAAATATCCTTGTTCTTTTTGTACATTTGTTAATAAATTTTTCACTCGAACATTTTGATCCTAATGCAAGTTAAAGGAGCCCTTTTCTTGTTTCTCTTACACAATATACAATCTTTTTAAATATGGTCAGCATTTATAAAAATTATTGGGACACTGGTTTTCTAGAAAAGAACATCAGATGTTCTCTATTTAGAGGTAACTTGCCTCTAAAGATAACTTGAATTATAGTGTAATAAAGTTGAGATTGTATTTTCAGGTATGTTGGATTAAAATTTGCTAATAAATTTTGAAATGTTATTAAATAGGCTTTTTATCATGCAGATAATAAATCAGATAAATAAGTAATCACAGTAGTATTTGAAAACAAAATTAAATTACCTGTATCTACTGAATCTTGTAAAAATACATACATACATATATATATATATATATATATATATATATATATATATATATTAAATAATTTTGATAATATTTAAAAATAATCTGATGTTTTCTTATTTAAAGTAGCTTAAACTTTATGATCAAAATGACCCACCCACAAGTCTCTCTTTATTTTTCATGCTGAAAACAATATTTCCTGTCATATATGAGATTGGATTTTTTTTTTTTTTATCTATTTGTACTTTAGGAGGATACTTCCATTAAAGAATTTATCAATTCTTTTTCTTCTTGGATTTTTTTTTTAATGAATTTTTCTAATCATAGATTTCTTTTTTTCTTTAAATTATGATCTGTATTAAATTTGAAAGTAGACTTTTTTTTATGGTACGACCAAATGACTTGTTTCATCAAGGAATAAGGCTGACTTTTCATGGATATTTTTACTTGTTAAAATTCTTCAAAATACCCACATAAAAAAAATATTCAATTATTTGTAGCCCAACAAAAAAAAGTTAAAACTAAGATATTAATTTGTATTCACATATATTGCTGTCAGATTTTAATAGTGACATTCCAATAATCTGTAAAATCTCCAATATTCACAATATTGATTGTTGGTTGACAAAAGCTAAATATTGCTTGAGGGATTGAAGCCAAATTAATTTTCTTATTATACCTGAAGATTGATTTTCAGTAAAAAATTAAAAATAACCACATAGGTTTCAATATGAGCTCAAACAATAAATCAGATGATCCCCCTCTCCCATCATCTTGGTTCCCTCTTTGCAGTTTCAGATGTTTTTTTGTTATTGATTCCAGTATTTTGGCCTATAGGACAGATTTTCTTTTGTTTTCTGTCAGTTCAGAAATTTTGAGATACCATCAATTAAAGATCTCATGCCTCTGTACAATGAGCTATAAAATTTAGCTTTTGTCACTTGGTAAAACCCAATTGTGATTGGAAATGGATTATCAATTGTTTCAGATCAATACCAAACATATTCAATGACACACAATTTTTTCTTTAAAGTTGGCTTTTGATATCGTGGCAAAAATATTTGCCTTTTGATACACACATCTATTTCACCTGTATTTTGTCCAATAGCTGATTGTTAAAGGAGAAATATAAAAGTTCTTATAGTCAAGGCATTAAAGAACATTAATAATATGTGAGCACTAAAATTCAATCCCCTTCCATACTCCAAATATATGGATTATTAGTCAATTTCTGTCTGAATTTCTGGGATGAGAACTTATTATTTACACTATTTACATTTGAACTATTGTCCTGATCTTTGTTGTTATCACAAATGATTTTGGCTGTTGTGCCCTCACCTTCCTCATGTATATATTGATCAGGGTAACCTAAAGGGAATTCTGAACTGAACCCTTTATTTAATCTATGAGGTAGACTATTCTTAGATCAGAAGTTCAGATGGAAATCTTGAGTAGAACAGGCCACTTGTCTAGAAAACTAAAATTTTGAAAGGTACATTAAATTTTTTATTTTAATGAAAAATAAAGAATCAGTATAAAAAAAAAATTCACATTTTTCACACATACACACACACACACACACATATAAAGAATACCTAGCAAGCCAGACAACCTACTTAGGTTTCGCCTAAACGGATCGTCAGAGCCAGCTTTCTCTGACGAGCCATTTAGGTGAAACCTAGGTCGGTTGTCTGGCTCTAGGTATTCTTTATTTATTCCACTCTACATAAGTATGGAGCGCTTTTTTGTTAGTTGATTGCTCATGTCGGGGTTTTTTCTTTAGGCTACGTGCTGACTCGGTCTGAGCTCTTTTGACTGATGTTCATGTACTTAGCTCTTTCTTTTTTAAAACCATTTTTTCTTTTCTTCGTAGATCCGTGGAAAGTTTTTTGACACGAGTATAGTTATTTCTTTTTTGAGCAAGAGTTAAGGGATTCTGGAATATCTCCTTATATTAGACTAAATTGGATCTAGATTTAAAGATAAAGGAAATTTCAAGTTCAGATTCTTTTCTTTGGTCTACTTTAAAAATCAGCAAAAAACATTTTAAAAAGTTAGTATTTCAAGAATATTATTTCTACTTTAATCAATTATCTTTCAAGCCTTTGGTAAATTCATTTTTCTATGTTTCTTGTACAGATGTCTGCTATAACACTTTTACCATACTGTACTTAACAAATTATTTCAATTTTTTTAAATAATAAAGAAGAATCACTTTTGTATTTTGCTTGTATAGTCACACTTTATTTTTACGAAAAGATCTTGAAATTCTTTGCTTTAACATTTTTAAGCATAGTTTGAATTGGTTTATTTAAACATTAGCATAAAAATAAGCAAAATGCTTTGTATGTGATACTTGTAATAAGTTTAACTGCTGTAGTTTGCACAAAAAATGAGCAAAATTAACTGATATCAAACATTGGTATATATTCTCAAGAATAAATCCACACATGCATGTAGCTTTGGTAACATTTTCTTTTGATAAACTGCTATTTTCAAGTGTCTAATTTAGAAATATATTTGGTCTGATAATATGGCAGTATTTACTCACAGAGTCAAGTGAGCATGGACAGATTTTGGCACACTAAACCTGAAAAATCTTCCTCATTAAGCAATCTGCAAAAAGTAGTTGAGAAATTACAGACTACAGAATACTTGCTTCTCATCCTCATCTACCTTTGCCACATAATTGACTGTCATTCAAAAACTGCACTGTGTATCTTAGCCATCTTGGGGCCATCAATTGCTAAGTTACCTGAGAACACCAACATGTCTTAAAACTTATAATGACCATTTTATTTTTTTTTGTTTTTTGATATATTTTTTTTCTTGACTTTTTATCTCAGTGTTTCTCTATCAAAGTTTAAGTTGTTGGTGACATATGGATAATTGCTTTAATGTCTACAGTTAAATCGACCAGAAACATCAAATTCTTTAATTCACTTTATAAAGATTATACTTTATAAACTATATTTATTATGAATTAAACTGTCCAAGTTCCAAGCAAGCTTGTAAAGTGATATGTGTACTGCACAAAACAGGTTTAAAACCTAAATTTACTGTAAGTATTAAATGGTTGATTTGAAATTTATTAAACTTTGATAAAAAAAATTCTTTAGTTCAATTTAGAGATAATTTTTGTATCAGTTTTTCTAATTTCTGATGAAATAATTCAGTAGCTGTAGAAAACCTTACTCTTTTTAAGCATCATCTTTTCAACTTGATTTGTTTGACTTTTCAATAAAAGTATTTCCAAAAGACATTTTTATGTTCTATCTTTCAGTTTTAAGCATTAAAGATGTTTTAAAAAATACTGCACAATTGTTTAAAACTCACTTTATTTGCATTCACAAGTGCTGTAATTTATAAAGGTCATAGGTGCTCTACATGGACTGCAGTCAGTGGTGTGTCTGGAGCAAGATAGTCTGAGTGATCCCATCCTTCTTCACTATCTCCTTTTTAATTCAATCTTTCTTGTAGACCAGTTACCATTTCAGTAAAGAGAACTCCATCTACCTTTTTATTTACGAATTCATACCTTCTTCAAAGGCATTTGTGTGAAAGTGAATGTAACAGAATAGCCTGGAATTTAAACTCGACTTTCAGTTTCCATTTCCACTTTCTGAACTGACTTTCATTATACTACTTACACCTACAAAATTTACTTTGTATCATTTAGGTTATATATATATATATATATATATATATATATAAAGTTGTAAGTTTAAAAATGTAATTTTTTGACAGTATTTATTTCTATTATTATATTTGATATTTCAGACCATCCTCGGCCTTTCATCAGAAACAAAGATTTGTTTCTGATGAAAGATCGAGGATGGTCTGAAATATCAAATATAATAATAGAAATAAATAAATACTGTCAAAAAATTACATTTTTAAACTTACAACTTTTTAGTAGTTTTTCTTATACATATTAAGACATGGATCATCACTATGTTATATATATATATAATTCATTAATTTAACCTATTGGCTTACATTATTTAACTCTCTTCCCTGCAGCCATCTTCAAAAATGACACCATCAGGCTTGATTCAAATCAGATTTAAAGGTTTCTAATATGATCAATCTGAATATACATGTGACCAGGAACTGCCAAAAGTGTGATATTTTAACTGACTTTTTGTAACAGGCTAAGAATGTTTTAGCTATCAACATTTTTTTTTCTTCTTGTATTTACTATTTTTTTCTTTCTAGAAAAACTTGGTCAAATTTTATATAAAAATGTTTTTACCTCATCTTTTATAATCTTTCAAAGTTTTGATGAGCAATGAATACAATTTTCATGCAATAATTCAAAACCTTGCTCAGTTGTGATACAAACAAGGCTTTTTCTTTTTTTTCTATACCAAAATCACTAATGGAATTACTATTGATTATATAGACATACAAACACTGCTTATTACAAATAAAGATATTCTTTTTGAAAAATACTTTCCCTGTTAATGTTTGCCTATAGTTAACCAAAGACACTCAATCTTGTATAAAGAATCAATGAAAGGAGAGCCTGTTCACTATTTATCAGATGCAAAATGGTTAATAATATTTAGTATTAAAAAAAATTAGCTTCTCTTACATGCTGTAATGTTTATTTGTCATTGTAGATATGTTGCACATTTAATGGTATTCAGGATTAGGTAAGAACTGACTTGATTAAGCTTATGGTTTATTTTAACAGAATTTAACAATTTATTTAAATTGGGAGAGTTAAGAGTGTTTCTGTGGATGCATTTAAGTGGTTGAAGTAGCCTATTCTGTTCAATCTGATAAAGGAATGATAATTCCAGAATATGTCACTCTGTATGTATGTATGTATGTACGTATGTATACACACACTCACACAATGTTATTTTTAGTAGATTTCTGTATTTGAGAAGATGCTCCATTTATTTTAAAGAGTATTTACCATCAACTGGCCTGCACATTCAAGAAACCTTATGAAAGTATGCCCTCTTGCAGAAAAAAATGCTGTTTCATCCCATGTGCTTTGACGACACATCTATAAAGAGCTTCATGATTAAGCAAGGTTCTATTTGCATATTTTACTCATTCAGATTTTCTCAAGTCATAACTGCCTAATTTCGTATCTGAAATGTAAAATAAAGCAATATCACTGGACTTTATTTTTTAATCACATTTTTATTACCTTAAATGTTATTTTTAGTGGATACTCATATTTGAGTAGATGCTCTGTTTATTTTAAACAGTATTTTATTTCATCTACCAAACTGCACACACAAGAAAACTTATTAAAGAAAATAGAAGGTAAAATAGAATCTTGTTTAAATGAAGTGTCTACTCAAATACAGGTATCCACTAAAAAATAATGTTTAAAAAATATTAAAAATTTGTCAAATTAAAAAATAAAATCTATAATGTATGTGAATGTGTTGGATTTGTAATTTTTATTTATTTGGCTATATTTTCCAAACAATTATATACTACTCACAACATGGGCAAGTTAGTAATATATCGCTTAGAAAGTGTACCTTTTGTGTCTGTTGGTAAAATAGTAATTGAAGATGAATTACTTATAAATACACATATATATTTGTGATATGAAAAGTAAATCTCTGTCAAAATATTTGATATTTTTTTTATTCATACTTAAAGAAAAAAAAAAAGGTTTGTGCAGCCCAGTGTCCTGTTGCTACTGATAAAATCTGAAAATGATGAAACCATCAAAAACATGAATTTCATGATAACATTTTAGTTTACACAGCTAAAGAATTATGATGAATGGGAAGGAAGAAATTATTATTTGGGATTGAAGCAAGAAGTGATTGAAATAGGAGACAAAAAAACCGAGATTTCCCTAAGGTGTCATGTTCAATATGTGTAAAACTTGCGAGTGAGAGCCAAATGCACTCATTCCCTACCTTGATTGGCTTTGAGGTCTTGCTAATCTTATTAATGACAGAAGGAACTATTTGAGATCATGCAAGATGCAACTTGATTTTTTTGTTGGCATCCCTTATTAACATACCCCTGCTTCCTCTATATTTTAGTTGCTATATCACACATGCACATACACACTTTCGTTCCTGTGTATTCATATATGGCAAAGTAAAAACATTGTCTAGATGTATTTATTATATATTAGCAAGGATGCATAGTATTGTTCAGGGATAAAATTACTTAAAATATGATAGCAGATGAAAAAAATGCTTTCACCATTTCTAAAAATATTGAATGCAAAAAAAATGCACATGAGAAAAGTAGCTGTTATTTGGAAAAAAAATAAAAATAGGGATACCCAAAGCAAAGCAAAATTACTCTCTTAGATGGACAAAGCTTTTGCATACACAGTGTTTATTTTACAGGATACCAGTATACAAAGGTTGTTATGTGATCTGCTACTGGAAAACCCAGTATAAAGCTGGCCATGAGTGGAAATCATAGAGAAGTCAGGTTGAGGCCAGCCATTTTGAGAGATTATTTAGTTGTCCCTGGAAATTGAAGATGGTTGAATTCAAAAAACATATGTTAAAATTAGTGGCATCCTGAAAATAAAATTTCTACCTTTTTTGCTTACCCAAGTTAAGATAGCTGCCTTGTTAACATGTGGAAAAAAACTGTTTGACAGCTATGTGAGTTCAGGTTTGTGGCTATCCACACAAAAAGAAAAAACAAACAAGCAAACTAGATCCTTGGAACTTACCATTTGGCTGTAATATGCAAGCATGTATGTAATCTTTGGTATATTTACTTAATCAGCTTAGCTTAGTCTGATTCAGGATCAGAGGAGTATAGTCGAACAAGACAATAATCATTACTTTGTAGCATCTACTAAACTTAGAGTTTGGCACAAGGCCACTGTCATAAAATATCAAGTGAAAACTGAACGCATGATACTTGCAAATCCATTTGCAGAAGTAGCTTATAAATATAATACAATGGTAGCCTATTAGACTTTTGTATATATATCATCTTTGCTTTCAGAGCTTTTCAGATGATATCAAATCCTCCACGTTCTACTAGGAATTGCATATTTCCATTTGGTTCAGATGAAAAGCATATCAATTCTAATTATCTGTTTCACATGAAATAAAGTGCATTTTCTTTTCTTTTTTTCTTCTTTTTCTTTTTCCTTTCTTCTTTTACTTTTTCCTTTTCTTTTTCTTTTAGTAATGAATTTTATATATAACTTGTAATTTTTAACGTTTTATTCATGCACACTTTCACTCATCTCAAATCTGCACAGTCTTGTTATAACTCACTACTAATGGTTATATTACATCTAACCTGATGACTCCAATGGTACTCTAACAAGCTCTCTCAGAACTCTGTTGCTGAACTCTCTTTGAGTTCTTTATTTATGACATCCTGCTCAGTTCATTTATGTTACCAAGGTGTCTTATTTGCAATATAGTTGACTTTTTTTTATTGTCTGAAGAAGAATCATTTCCCTGAGTCTTTCAGTGATTCTTGAAAATCTTCATTAAATTGTTCATATTTTCAGAAACAAGAAATAACAAGAATTGGAAATATCTTTTCAGAATAACTTGTTTTTAGAAGAGTTTAGCAGAAAGCAATTTTTCTCACTGTTTGTGATCTGAAGACATAACCAAAAATAAACAAATCTTTTTAATTTCTTTTTGAAAGTCATTAATGTTACCAAATTTTATGATGTTAGAATTTATGAATGAATCCAAAGTAGAAAATGTGTATGTGCAGATTTTACATTGTTTAATTATTTTTTATTTTATGTGTATCTCACGGTAACACTTTTATCACTTACTGACTCATGTCTCAAATTTATTTACACTTTAATAATGATGACCTTACTGAAATTAGGCTGCTGTTTTTTCACATAAACACACACACACACACACGCACACACACGTGCGCGCTATTCTATTTTGACTATTTTTATGAAGACATTAAAAAAGTGAATTTTCAACTCCTGAATATTTATATAAAGTGTCTGTTGATTTGACATTTTTTATCTTTTCCAACTTAAGATGACAGCTTAAAGACTTTTATCAAAGAAGGTGAAACTGCAAAGCCTTTGCTCACAACAACCAACCACTGCTACTTTTGAACTCCTTTTAATGCTTGTAGCCATCTTCTTAGTGCCAATGTTTTGGCAGTAATACTAAAAGTATTGATTACTGAACTACCTAGCTTCCCTCTGCTGCATCACAACGACAAACAGTTTTGCAAATGTCTCATATCTGATTTATTTTTTTTATAATTTCAACTTGAGAAAATTAAAAGGCTGTCGAATTTTCATTATTCTAAATGTCTGCCATTGCGGTGACAGGAATTCCTTTCTTTTAATTTAATTCTCTTTTCTCTTATACCGTTTTCTAAGAAATTGCAGTTCTCTTGCTTAGGACAAAATTATTTTCATAATCATAGTCCCAGGTTCTGTTCTAGCCTTCAATAAATTTCTCTAAATATGTGTATAAAAGTTTTGTTAAGATCTCTCATCCAATAGTTTAACAAAAGCTTGAATTTCAAAAATGAGGAATTATCATTATTATATGCTTTGCCATTCAGACCAGTTCATGTGGATTGAATTATAGGCTTGGTTCAAAACTCCAAGAAGGTTATCTAGTACAAAAACACACTGAAGAAGGTCACATGGTACAGTTGTTAAAAACATTGTGAGTATAACAATCAAGATGAGTACGATTGTCCAAATGGCAAAACATATAATGATCTGTTTTAGTCCATCATGTTTTACAAATTCGAGAACAGTGATTAAATTGTATGTGATACTGTCTACAGATGATTAATTTTCTATTTTTTAAAAAATGGTGAGTGTTAATGTCCACACAAAAAACACATTTGTATATCTAAACTTATTTATAAATGGAACTTTGTCTGTGTGTGTCCCCGTTACCTATAGACTCTGAAACGGCTGAACCGATTTTTTTTAAGATTTACACAGTTGTACTATAAGCATCTGCGAGTGTTCTTAGCTAGGTTTCGTGTCAAAGTACTCCTGATAAATATCGATAATCGAAAAAATCGAGTTATAGAAGGAGTGGTCCAATTTTAATCAAATTTGATACACTCATAGACAAAGACATAAGAAACGATATTCAGAAGTTTCAAGGTTTCAGTTCTTACAATAGTGCAGAAAATCAATTATATATATATAAAAAAGGCAAGATGTTTGTGGGTGTGTCTGTTTATCTGCCTGTATGTCTGTATTTTTTTTCAGCCCTTTTATTTTAGGTTTTGCTTCGGGTTTGGCTCTAAGTAGGTATAATTGTAGTTCTTAGTCTCAGCCATGATACCATTTACTCAGAGGACTTATTTAGCCTTTATGATGAAAAAACTTATTTGATATCGATACTAGGAAATCAAAATTTGACTTACATCCATTCATTTTTCTTTCAGTCTACAGTTTCACTTTAACTGAAAACAACTATTGCTTTTTAGTCTTTCATGCCAACGTCCAAAGAATCTGAGCTCCAGAACCATGGATTAGTTTTAAAGCTTTCATTACACCCGAGCAACGTCAGGCTATACTGCTAGTAATTTATAAGAGGGACATTCTATTTCTTTCCACAGAATCTTCACCAGATAAAGTAATCTCAGTAACACCACTGGATAGTGCCAAGCTTTCAGCTATAAAACACTATTTTTCCGTATAATCCCCACCTGTGGCTATGTATTTTCTTCAACAGTGAACAATAACTTGCATGTTGTGCTTTTTAACATGACTTGTCACACATATTACTGTAACTATTCTTTTGAACACATTACTTACTGTTATTACAGCCACTGTTTGGTCACAGCAAAGTTCTTCTTTTTTTTTTTTACATGGAAGAATTCAATGATGCATTTCTGCTTCATATGTATTTTCATATCAGATGTCATTTTGCAAAACTATTATCTGTAACAATTTAAAAGAAATTGAGTTATTAGAAGAAGGTCAAACCTCTAACAACAACTGCTTCTGATAATAAAATAGGAGGCATTGATTTTGGAGCCACTTTTATATATTTTGATGGAAATTCTGTTTTGAAATGGTGAAAATAAATCTTTATATTTGCCTTAATTTAGTCTTAATACATTTTTACACCATGACACATGTTAAAGCATTGCTGTCCATAAGTAAATTCAGAAAATAACCTATTTAATCATAAGGGCCAAGAAATATTTTGACATTTAAGATGGAACCTCAAAATTCTTTACTTTCTTTCATTCTGGTAATATATCCCTGAGTTAAATTGTTCCTTGCTATTTTTAGCATAACTGCACATTTATATTGCTTGAATATTTCAGATTTTATTTGCTTCACATAAGGCTTGACCCTTTAAGTTAAAATTTAAATCAGTTTTTCTTTTGCAATAAAAATGTACTTGAACTAAAACCTCAACAACTTCTTAATTTCAGTCTCATGGTTCACTACTGAGCTTCTTTATTGAAGGAATCTATATGTTTATAGGTAAACAGCTTGCATTATAATAACGTTAACTTCTTTTTATAACCACCTTTCAAGGGAGATAAGAAAATAAATGACAGAATCAAAGAAAAGGAAAAAAGCAATATCGAGTTGTAATTAGGTCTGACCATTTGACCCTCTCGCCTGTTATTTTATGATGACATAAGAAATTGGATGAGAAAGTCAAACTGTAATTTTGATGGCAGCTTCATATTTGGAACAGCATTTCGACAGGTTTTCAGCATATGCTGAATTTATTTTTAATTTCTGCTTTTGAAAACATATTTATTTTTTCTTTGAAAGCAAATCATGCACACAAAACAATAAACCCAGTTCCTTTTATGCATATTAATTTTTTTTTTTTTTTTTTTTTTATATCACAATTCATTCCTTTTTGGGCAGAAATCATAAAATTGAACTGAATATACAGGGTGCAATGTGTAGATTCTTGTCATTTTATATTTTTAATTTCACATATGCATTCTTCATTTTTGATTTTGTTGATTGCACAGTATAGTAGGGTCAGTTGGGCATTCTATGAGAAAAAGAGCACTATGATGCAATTCACTCACCAAAAATTTGGAAACAACAATGTGTACATGCCAGAGGTTCCAATACGAAAATTTCAGTGTCTGGGTGTCAATCTGAGTACAGAGTAGAGAATTCAGAAAGTGTTGGATGATATTTCCAGTCAACATCATGTTTGGAGTGATCACTGCATTCATCTTAGACTCAGCATGGAGGCCTACATCAAATGCCTTGAAGTGATAGTAACCTGGGTCTTCTTAACCTAGGGTTGCTGGAAGACTCTATGTCTGGAAACAGGACTCTGTGTCATGCCACACAAGCAGAAGGACACAGTCATGGCTGTCAGATGATTTCTGTAATCACATCATCCCTTAGTTCTGGCCACCTAACTCCCCAAACTGCAACCCTCTTAATTATTACATGTGGGTTGCAGTTGAGTGAGAGACCAACAAAACTCCTTGTAATATGAACTGAAGACAAAGAGACTTTCTAGAAGAGTTGTAGGGGATTCTGAAGTCATCTGGAACCTCCTGTGGTTGAAGCCAATGGTGATTTTATTTAATAAATTTACTCTTTAATATTTCAAGATATTTTGAGTAATTTTGGTAAATATATCTGTTAAAATGAGATATTGGTGTTTTTAATTTTTACATGATTTACACAGCCATTTTATCTATTGCACATATACCTTGTGAATAGATTTTAACTTGTATTGAAAACTAATCTTACATGCATGACACATTAACCATTTTGTTTAATTCATCTCTGAAGGATTTATAAGTGTGTATGTATGTGTATATCTACATATATTTATGTATATTGTATGAGTACTTACACTATATATATTTATATTCTATGTTTATTTACACAATATATATTTTCTATGTATATTTATACACACACACACACACACATATATATATATATATATATATATATATATGTATAGCTATATGACATATAAACAAAAGTACATTTATAAAAGTATACATCAAAATATAATGTGAAAAACACAAATATGAAAACGGAAAATATGTTGTTGATATGTAGATAATGTTGTTTTTTTATAAGATATCTGCCTAAACTGTATGTAAATAGATGCACCTTTCAATTTTGCCTTGAAATTTTATGTACTCAAAGCAATGAAATCTACAAATATTGTTTTAATGTTGTCTTTTTTTTTTTTTTTTTTTTTTATATATATACATTTTCTTTTTTCTTTTTTTTTTCTTTTTTTTTTTTGCCATGGATTCTTGGAACCACTTAAACTTCTCTATGCATAATGGATTTCCACACTTTGTCTAGCAATGTATTCATCAGTTTTGAATATTAACAGCTGGTTGCCCTGAGATAAAAATGGCAGAGACAAAAAAACAAGGCATTAAAACACAGAGGAATTTAGAATAAACATTATTTTCTAGTATAAAAAAATAATTAGATGACTTAAACAAAATAATGAATAGGTAAGCTTTAAATATTTTTTTTATTTTTATAACCTGCATCTCAGTCTGGTAAAAAGTTAAATTTAAATGACTGGATTTGATTTGTTTGTTTTTAGTTTTTTAGTTTTTTTTTGGTGGGGGTTTCTATTTATTTATATGTTATGTTTTAGCTGCTTGATTTTTCATGGCCACAGTTAACAACCATCATCAAAATTGAGATCATTCTTGATCCCTACAAATTTTTACTCGTTTTATATCAATAATTTCTGTGCTTCTAATGGTTCATTAAAAAGAACCGTTAATTACAAGAAATGGTTTTCTCTTTTATAATTGATATCTATAAAGTGTAACACAAGATTTTGATCATTTCTATGTGTAATTAATATTTTGTATTTTGTTTTTGAAAAAAAAAAGATAATTTTTTTCCAATTGCAATTCTTCACTGTATTTATTTTAGTCATATTTTTCATCGTTTAAATTTGTACATGTTAAATCCACTGTAGCCCTTGGTACATAAATTGTCATTTGAAAGAAAAGAAACTTAGATATTACAACATTGATTAATTTAGTGAAACCTGATTTTAAAGAAAAGATTAATTTTTCTGAACAGAAAAATGAATATTTTACTTGATGTCAGAGATAGTTGTGTATTTATTGACACTGACCAGCCTAGATTTTGAATTTTAGTATTCAAGATGTACTGGTATTCCGTATCTGAACATAACATAATCTTTTCTTGTTTAGCGTTGATTTTTGATCTTCCAAATTATTTTTAGCATTTTTGGTCTTCTAAATTATTTTTAGCCTATTTCTTTTTTTTTTTTTTTTATAAATGTGCTCAATGACACAATTTTCTACCAATGCTTAAATATTAGTTTTCATATAAGTTAACTGTTTTAACTTTGGGAAAATGGTTTCTGTCAGTCTTATATAAATTGCACTGTCATTGATGACAAGTTAGACAATTTTAAAGTCATTTCATTGTCTTCTGTCTTTTCAATTCTTGTTCTTTTATTGTTCTCTCTCTTTAATAGTGATTTTCTTTTTTTTTCATGTTCATCTTAGTGACTTTATTGCTTTGTTTAAGGTGAAAATTAAAAAAAAATATTTATCCAAACTTTGGCATTATCTTTTGCAGTATATGTAAATACAGAAGTTTAATTTTATTTTGGCAGTTACTATGGCCACTTATAAAGCATACTAAAAATCTTATCTTAACCTGCTTTCCAAAATTTCACCAAACATCAGTTGCATGTGTATGTGTTTTTTTTTTTATCTTTCCAAACCAAGTACTTTTTAGCACTCCCTCAAAGTTGTTGCATGAGATTTAACCATCCAGTCTGTTATATAATGTATAAAATTTGATGTGTTTTTAATAATTCAAGAAGTTATAAGACATTATTGAACTGAAATTGTGTGTTACAAAAGAAACATTGTAGTCTTAATTTGTATCTGTATGTATCTTTTTGAAAGACATCAACCTCAAATACATGCATGTTTTGCAAATTTCGACAAGATGTGAATTGCAATAATAAACTGTAAAATGAATAGATGTTGTTAAATTGATAATTATTCTGACAAACTTTGTACTGTACTTCAACTTCTTTAATTTAAGCACATTACTAGATTGGCAGAAAGATATCATTTTACAATTGAAATGCCTAAATGTAACCTTAAGTTCTATGCTAATAGTTTCTTCTCTTGTACTTCTCACTTGTGGAGCTCTCTTCCCAGAGTCTTGCTTCTCAGTTAATTTGGATCTTGAAAAATTTAAATGTCATGTCAATTGTTATTTATTTGTCTTTTTAATTCCTGTTCTTCTATTGTCCTCTCTCCTTAATAGTGTTTTTTTATCTTATATTTTCTAACACTTGATAACCCTTGTGTCTTAGGGGCTTTCTTGTATTTGGGGTAAAATGATCAAAACACCAAAAATAAACAGACCACTGAATACTATTGTTTACTGTCACTTTCTCTTCTACCTTTCAGGCCTATTTTTTATGGAAATGACATTTTGTGTTTGGGGTGAGGTTGCCTTTGTATGTGGTGTCATTATTTGAACTTGAACATGACTTAGTCACTTTTGTACAGAAACTATATTTTATTGGGCATAAACATTTTTATATCTGTGTATTTTAAGTACATGAAATAGATTTTAAACTTTGAAGTTAAGCTCTTAAGAGATTTCACCTATTAAATCTCTAGAGTCTTGACCAAATTGTTAAAAGATCTGAATATTTATGGAACACTTTTCTAGCCAAATTTGATCTTCAAAAATTTCTATACAGTGTCAGTCATTATTAATTCTCATTCTTTTATTGTCCTTCCTCTTTAATAGTAGTTTTTCTCATGTTCTCTAACACTCAATAACCACTTGCGTCCTAGTGGCTTTATTGCCTTGCTTGGGGTGAAATATCAAAATTTAAATGCATTGACAATTGTTAACTACTGCCTTCTTAATTCCTGTTCTTTTATTGTCCTCTCCCTTTAATAGTAGTTCTTCTCATCTAACACTCACTAATTGCTTGAAGCCTAGTGGCTTTATAGACTTGCTTGGGGTGAAAAGATTAAGAAAAAAAATAATCAAAATAAAGTATTAACTCATAAAAGTGATATTAAAGGATCAATGGCACATAAATTTTGGATAAAGAAAAAATTAAAACTTCACAAAGTGTTAAATTTAATTTTTTTAACATCCATTCATATATTTTAAAATAATTAGTAATTTCTGAGAAACAGAAAATGCCTATAAATTTATTATATGACCCACTAATAATGCATCAAGGCTTTTAATGTAAATATTTTTTTATTTTTTTAACATTGCAATAATGAATTCTAAATCGTTTAAAACTAATATTTCATAACCTATACATTGGCTGTTATATTATTTATTTATCCTTTGTCTTAAAGTGATATTTGGTGCAAAATAATCTCCATGCTGTCTTTCAAGAAATCCTTTATGATTGAACTCTAAAGAAATCAGTCATTTCTGTCTGATGATAATGGTGTCTTTTACTGAAAGAATGAATAAATGATATCTAGAAGGTGAATTTCAATGCAATAAACCAGTTACTTCAAAGATCTTACTGTTTGCTTATTAAATATTTAGATGAAATGAATGAGTAGTTAACTGAAATAACCTTGAAAATCTTTAAGTGTGTCAGGATGGGATAGACTTGATGTTTTTTGTTGTTGTTTTTTTTTTTTAATTAAAATTTATGGAATGTATCATCAGAAACAGGCAGACACTTTTGGTGATGATTTATCCAAAATGGGTTTTTTGGATATTAACCATATTATTTTAAAGTGTATCATGAAATCAACAGCTTAGAAGAATGGCTTATCAAGAATAATATCATCTTTATGCTCACCTAGGATATTATTTTAGGTTAATGTTGAAAGTTGCTCTTCTTCAGTGAAGTGAAATAAAATGTTAACTAAATTTTTATTATTATTATTAAAGAAAAAATGCTATACTTATTTCATGTTTATCTTAATCATTTAAGAGGTCCAAAGAAAAACCGTTGTGTCAAATGAATCGTTACTGTTTTATTTCTTAGGTTTTCAGCTTCTTTCCTAATCTACATTTCATAACTTGAGTTCAATAAGAATTGGTCCAAGTTAAAAAATAAAATAAAATGTTTAATAGGAAAATCCTTATCTACTAACTAAATGAGGAATCAACACCAAGCTACCCTGGTTTCAGACGTTAGGTATCATCAGGCACGAGCTGAATCAGTTAGCTTGGTGTTGATTCTACATTTAGTGATTATATTTTCTCTCTACTTTCTTCTGATCATATTGAACACTTTTTTATTGTTTTATACCTTTGGAAATGGTTGTTTACTGTCTTCCACTGCAATATTGTTATATGCACACATATATATAAAGTGAGGTGAATAATTTGTCATTTAAATTATACAAAAATGAAAATAACACTGGCATCTCATTTTGGCTGATATATTTACCAAAATTACATAAAAATAACTTGAAATACTAAAGAGTAAATTTAGTCAATAAAATCACCATTGGCTTCAACTACAGGCTTTAGATGACTTCAGAATCTTCTGCAACTCTTTTAGACAGTCTCCTTGTTTAAGTTGATGAATGCTGCTATAATCCTTGCCTTCAGTTCATATTACAAGGAGTTTTGTTGATCTCTCACTCAACTGTGCCCCACACATAATTATCAAGAAAACTTCCTGTGTGACACCCCTTAGAACAATGTTTTTAGTCTTCCCGTTGAAGACTGTGCATCCAAGGTCTCCTCTTGGGTTAAGGCTGGGATTGATGCTTTCATCTTTCATCTTTTCCGACTCTATTGAAGCCACGCGTCAGACCAAAACAGGCACCTTTTCGCCTCAGCTCGTAATAAGTGTAAAAAGATACTTAACGAAGCTAAGATGTTGATTGCTGCCAGAATGAAGCAACGCATAGTATCCTGTAAGTTTGGCGCCAAGGACTACTGGCGACTCTGTAAAAGCGTGCTTAACAAGAGTAAGACCACAATACCTCCCTAATCAATGAATTTGAGGTCCTCACCTCCTCAGTGGACAAGGCTGAATGCTTTGCTCGCAGATTCTCCACCAATTCGAGACTGGATTCGTCTGGAGTATCTACACCCAACTTCCCACCTAGAACTGAGGCTCAACTAAATGACATTTACATTACACTCTTGCTGGTTTCTAACATAATATCAAAACTTGACCCTCACAAATCGAGCGGAGGGGATGGAATCCCAATCATAGTCTTGAAGAAATATGCTCCCGGACTCTCGTCTGTCCTCTCTAAGCTCGACAACTTCTGATATTCTGCTTCCTGCTTTCCTGCCTGTTGGAAGTTTTCCTCTGTAGTTCCTATATTTAAGAATATTGGAGAACCTTTGGACTCCGCAAATTACCACCCTATCAGCCTTCTTTCAATCTTTGGCAAAGTGTTCGAAGCCATTATCAACGCCGAGATGATTCAGCATCTCACAACCCACAGGCTCCTCTCAGACAAACAGTATGGTTTCTGCTTCAACCAGGTCTACTGCTGATTTGCTAACGACCATCACCAAGTATATATACCAGGCTCTCGACAAGAATGGCGAAGCTCAAGCCGTTGCCTTGAATATCTCCAAAGCGTTCGACAGTCTGGCATGCTGGCCTCCTACGCAAACTGCAGAGCTATGGTATAACTGGACAGTTGTTTGACCTAATCCAGTCATTCCTCTCTAACCGCACATTGAAGGTGGTATTAAATGGACATGCCTCCCAAAACTACCATACGAACGTGAGGGTGTCCCTCAAGGCTCTATCCTAGGTCCTACGCTCTTTTTGATCTACATTAATGATCTCCCCGATGCCATAACATCCCAAGTAGGCATGTACGCCGATGACACCACAGTTTACTCTCGCCTCGATCAAAAATCTGGTGTGGGCGACAAAGCAAACCTTGCTGCCAAGCTTGAGAAGGACCTTCAATCCGTAGTGGACTGGGGTAAGAAATGGCTCGTAAATTTTAATGGTTCCAAAACGAAGCTGCTATCAATTAACCATCATAGACAACTGTACCTACCTCCCATTAGCATGGAACAGGCTTGCCTCCCAGAGAGTAAAACACTACACCTCCTTGGTCTCACACTCTCAGCGGACATCAAGTGGAATGACTATATCAAATCCATTGCTAAATTCGCTGCTATGAAAGTCTGTTCTCTGTGCAGGGCCTGGAAGTTTTTCCCGTCTGAATCTATTCTGCACATTTATAAATCTACCATCCGCCAGTGTATTGAATACTGCTGCTACATCTGGTCAGGTGCCCCTGCTGTTCTCCTGGGGGTTCTTGACAAAATACAATGAAGAATTTGTAATGTGATCGATACCAACTTGGCAGACTGGCTGCAGTCACTCTCTCACCAGCGTGACGTGGCTTCCATGTGCCTCTACTATAAATACTTTCACGGCTTCTGCTCCGATGAACTTAGATCACTGATGCCCCCAAGCTATGAATTTGCAAGAGATACTAGATTAGCAACTAGATCTCACCCTTTTACAGTGAAACAGATAAGATGTAACCGCAATTTCTTCTCCAACAGCTTCTTTTCTCGCACTTCCTGCCTGTGGAATTCCCTTTCATACACTTGCTTCCTCGACAGCTATAATCTCCAGGAGTTTAAATGTAAGGTCAATAGACACCTCCTAACACACTAACTCGCATCCATTCTCTCAAACACTCTTCCCATCTACCCAACCCTCATCCTTGGTATCCTTACCTGTCTATCACCCTCCTTCTGACATTTCCTATATCTAACCACTCTTTCTCATCACTTTCCCCTATGTAACCCCCTGCACAATAGTGGCAGTGGAATGTCTTGCTTGGGGGGAAATGATTTAAAAAAAAAAAAATCTAACATGCTTCACTTTTAAAAAGTGAAACATGTTAGATTGATAAACGTTTCTTATTGTTCTTTATCCTGTCATTCTGTCTGACTCAAGAATCTGGTAATGAAATCTGGTGCCCATTCCCATTTTAACTAAAACTTCATGCTAAACATTTTCCTCTTATATCCATTTCTTTTGAAAATTATAGTTAATAAATAAATTGAATAGTTTAGAATAGGGCGTTAATTTTCAATCACCTAATATATAATAAAATAAAATAAAAATGTGAATAAATATTTTATTTTAAAAAATTATATCAAAATAGGTAGACCTAAAACTATGAAAAAAAATAATTAATTTTTATTTAAAGTTGAGATCATTATTTTTGTATTAAACATATTGGGTTTTCTTAGAAAAAAAAATTTCTTTATTTTAACAAATATTTTTGTTTAAAAAATTTTTTATATAAGAATAAATAATAAATATAAAAATAATAATAAAAAAGTACAGTCATAATTTACAGTAAAAATTAATCTGGAGCAACATATTTCAACAGAAGATTCTTCCCAAACCACTACAATCTTAATCTTTTCAAGTCAGCCATTATCTTCTCCATTTATTCCAATAAACTGTGCCTCTTACTGTGTAACCCTCTACCTCAATTGACCCATGGGCTTTGTACAAACAAGGTAAACATCATTGTAAAAAATATGAAAATGTTAACTGGCAGTGGTGGCATTATGTTGTATTATAACAGTAACCATTAGAAAGGTAAGGTTCTTTGTTTTTGGTTTTTAAAGACTGTCTTATTAAAGTAAATTAATGGTAGAAACTCATGAACTTTACATTTTATGTTAATGCTGCCTATCTTATTTCCAGATTCTTTCTGCCCATATTTAGCCTGACAAATTGCCTATCATAAATCTCTGATTACTGTACATAATAAAGATAGACCATTCTTTCAAGAGTCTTTGTCTAAATTGTATTCAAAATTGAAAACATCAAACCTTAAAAGTGTAGGCATTCACTGACAATGTATTAAATGAACATGTAAAAAATAACTGTCAACCTTAAGGATGATAGCAGATGCTAATTATGTAATTCTTCTCTGAAATCAAAGAATAAATATAAAAATCTCAGGAAATATGCATAGTACAATTCTACCTATTTCATGTGATATAAAAAAAATCTCATTTGATTATAGAACTGGTTTTTGTTACCTTATCTTGATTCATTAGTTGATTTCTCTCTTCAGAAGAATACAATAATTATCTGCAAAGACTTCTGATTTAAATAAGACACAAAGGTTAATTCTGACATCCTGAAGCTGGAAAAGAGTTCATGTTCAGTTCATATATTTTTGCTTTATACTAATATTGTAGTGTAATGCATTGTACAGAATGAAAGAAAGACTATTTCCAAATTTCATATTAATTTGATAAAATTCTAATCACTAATATGTTGAAGTTTTCTCCATTATGCCAAATACAGCAATACCTCATTTACCACAGTGTGTTCATGATTAATAATTTGTATGCAGTACAAGAAATAGTAAAGCCTCAAATACTTATTAAAATGATATCTATTAAATAAAAATATTGGCATTTAAGGTTTGTAAATGCAACAGTTGTGCCTTCATATCAGAAGAAAATAGTCTTTTTATGACAAAAAATGTCATAATTTTAGATCAGAAATTTTGTAATATCAGGACTCAAAGAAATGAGTTTTTGTTATTCTTTTGTTGCCTAATTTTGTTGTTCAATAACGTCAACTTTCAACTGGATTTTGCATTGATTTGAACAAATTTAAAAATGAAGAAATATTTGTGGCTGTGAAACAGCTTTCTTGTCTGAGTTTTACTGATAAAGCATTTTGAGTTCAAATGTGAAAAATCGCCATGAAACTCATCTGAAGTTTGATGAATAGAGCATATATCAGAATTAATCCAGAAAAGAAGAAGGGCGGTAGTTTCATTAAAGGCATTTTAACAAAGAATGCAAAGAAAAAGCAATACAAATGCAGATGGATGAATACCTATGTTTTATTGATTAGGCAAAAGCATTTGATAAGGAATGACACAAAGAACTGTTTGAACTGCTAGATAAGCTAAATTTATTTGGGGGGAAAATATTACAATAATCCATAACTTAAACTACCTGCATTCTTATAGAAAATGAATTGAGTAAATACACAAATTTGAGAAAAGGGGGCATAAAACAGATGTGGCTTCTCATTAAATATATTCAACATTTACAGCAAGAAAAATTCTGAGAGAATTAGAAGTCCCACCAGGGTTTATTATTGACAGCCACAATTTTGACAACATAAAATATGCAGATGACACAGTGTTTACAGCAGATACCAAAAGGAAACTATAAGAAGTCGTACAGAATGTAATAAAGTGAGAAGAAAGAACAAAATATCAAGGTAGAGAGTTATCTTTAGGAGTAGTTCATGTGGCTCGTAGGAGAAAATAACGGTCGACTCTAGCCCTGAACAGCTCAAGATTGAGTGAATCCTTTTGGAGTCTGTTCTAAAAGGCTGTGGTTTGTGAAAAGAAGCTGTTTGAGTGGGACTTGCTTCTCACCAGTGGAATGCAAAGAGAATGTGGGTGGGTGGTTTGCTAATAAGTGGCATGCTGTGTCCTAGCCATGAAGGTCAAACTTGGTAGAACCAAGTGATGCAATTTGTTTGAGTAGTCTTAAAGCAGTGATAGACTCACCACATCCCACCTGTGAAAGAGATGTTGAAATATGAAAATAGTTCAACCCCAACCAGAACTTGGAAATGTTTTTAAACTCTATTAAAACTGAAAAATGAGGTCTGTGCTGTTCTTGCCCAGATATGGCAACAGTACTCAGTTTTCTGCCTGATCTGGTTTTATAGATAGAGGATAGCCTGAGTAGTTGGGTACTTATTAAAACGATATTGGGAGTTGATCCTTTTATTTGTATTTTTAGTGATGGATTGTATATAAGAATTCCATTTGAAGTCGGTATGAGTCTGAGGCCTAATATCTTCATCAAGGGGACATTCATTTATCATGACTTGTGGTTGTCCAGGATCTGATCAGTGGAGATGGAATGTAACCAGTTTAGTTTTGGAACTACTTGAATGTAACTACCTGCTTTTACTTTCACTGGGAAGTTAGTATTAGATCAGAAGAAAGGTCAGTTGCCAATCTGTAACAATTTTCATGATGTATAGGTAAGGGTCTACCTACACCAATTTTAAAATTCTTCTAAAGGTGTAATGAGAAGCACTGGACTCTCACTGTGTACACTGGAGGAAATTAAAAATAATACTATTATATCAAAAACAAGACATAGATATGAAAAGAATATCTATTAAAAACAAAATTATAAATTATACATATCAACACTTATATCATTACTTTTGATGCACCAGAATCACCACAGGAAATAAAAATTGAATATACAGTTTCCAAAGTAGAAACATATATTCCAAACACATTAAGATGCTTCAACTGCAAAAGATATAGAAATGATAAGAATAAATGTGCAAGGAAGTTGCTATGTGAAAGAATGATCCTAATCATAGAGATTACATGTCCAAATGAAACTAAATTTCCTAATTGTAAACAAAAATCATAGGGCAACTTCCAGTGATTGCAAAACCTAGAAAAAGAAACATATATTAAAAATTAAACACCAAAAAAATTCCCTACTCAGAAACAAAGAAAAGCATTGAAACAAGCTCTAATACATCATCATATGCAAAAATTACCCAAGCAACATCAAGCTAAACTTATGAAAAGTTAATATCAAACAAATTACATGCAACACAAGAACTAACATTTTTAATCCAAGAATTAAAAAACCAATTGTAAACTTGGAAATGACCAAAACTAACCACAAACTATATAAATCCAACACTAAATTCATTGACAACAACCTCTCAACTACAAGACACTGAAAACTTCTCAAATAGAAAACTGACAAGGAAAACAAACTTAAAATCAAAATCTCAAAAAAAGAAGAAACTGAATGAAATCAAATAAGCAAGACAACAATCCACATAAAGATAATCAGAAAAAAATGAAAAGACCCAAATAATCAAGAACATACAAATGCTCAGTGAAGAACAAGTTCACAAACAAGGAAAACAAGCAGTATAGAAAGTATGGAATATATGGAAATAGATAACCAAAAACAGTTATCTTCAAGATCCACTCACTAAAATAATTACCACTTAAATAGAACAACAGAATACAAACATCATACAATGGAACTACAGAGGTGTTAAACCAAACTGAGGAAATCAAACAACTCCTTATAAATTACTATCCAAATATAGACTGTATTCAGGAAACCTTTCTAAAAAAAAAAACTGACATCTTCTTTAAAGATATCTTGTATAGAGAATAAGCCAAGAGGGGCTATTTCAATATTGGTTAAAAAATCAATACCCCACGAAAAATTATAATTAAATATAAATCTACAGATCCTAGTAGTAAAAGCTTCAATTCATCAAACAATAACCATATGTTCAATTTATATTCCTTAAAAAAAAAAAAAAAAAGTGTATGAATAAAATTGAAATAGAATGGCTAATTGGCCAACTTCCAACTCCCTTCCTACTAATTGGAGATTTTAATGCCCACAGTAAAATGTAGGGTTGTAAGAATCCCAATCAAACTGGTAAAATTATAGAATCTCTACTAAAATAATCTGATCTATGTATCCTTAATAATCAAATACACCCAGATACTGGATCAGCATCAGCTATCAATCTTACCATATGTTCCCCATCAATTTTCATGGACTTTCCATAGAAAGTGCATGATGACCCATGCAGTAGTGACTCTTTACCTCTTTTCCTAAATATAAGCAAACTTATACCAGAAGAAAAGAATCCAAAATGGCAACTATACAAAGCTAACTGGTTAAAATTCAATGAACTCTGTTCATCTCAAATCAACATGGAAATTCTCAATGAACCAGAACCAATAGTCTCCATTACAAATATACTAACACAGAAATAGCAAGACAAATAATATGCAAATAAACCACATACCAAAACAAAACTCTGGTTTGCAACAGAATGCTGAGAAGCTAAATCCAGGAAAAACTTCTAAAGATATTCTTACACAGCCCGATCAAAATCAACCTATAAAACTACAAGCAAACTCAAACAAGAGCATGCAGTATAATTAAAAAATCTAAGAGAGAAACTTGGCAAAACTACATCTCTAAACTAAGCTACAAAACCCTAATAAATAAAACATGGGAAATAATAAGAATAATGATAAATGTCACAAACTGCAACAGTCCACTTAACCAAAATAAATACAAGTAAATGCACTGGAAAAAAAAGAAATAGCTAACCTAGTAGCAACAGAGTCTCAAAGAAACTCTTCAACACATCACTACACTCCTAAATTTCAAAAATATAAAAACATTATGGAAAAAGGAAATAAAATTTCCATTCACTTCAAACAATAATGAAGACAATATTCTCTTTACTATGTTAGAACTCTGCAACTGGTTAAGATGAAATTCATTAATTTTAAAACACCTGCCAGAAAAGTTTCTTTTAATACTTCTTCAAATTTTTAATGATATATGGTGCTCAAACAAATTCCCAAAAAATGGGGCTTCAGTCTGTCATCATTTCAGTTTCTAAACCTGGCAAAGACCATTCCAACCCAACAAACTACCGATCCATTGCACTAACAAGTTGTATTTTCAAGATGATGGAAAGAATGGCAAATGCTCAACTAATGTATTACCTATAGAGAAACAATCTCTTACCTAGGTACCAAAGTGGATTCTGGAAAAACTAAGGAACCAGTGATCAACTTGTACAGCTAGAATCCTTTATTCATGATGACTTTGTATGAGCTCATCATGTGATATCAATATTGTTCAATCTTGAAAAAGCTTATGACACCTCATAGAAATATGGTATCCTAAAAGATATGCACAACATGGGGAAAAAAAAATGACTGTATTCATCCAAAATTACTTATCAAATCAAACATTGAAAGTATGAAATGGAAACACAACATCAGACACACATAAGTAGGAGGCAGGAGTACCTCAAGGTAGCATTTTGTCAGTTACATTATTTATTTTCAAAATAAATAGTATTATTAAAACCATTAATACAAGAATTAAAAAATTCCTATATGTAGATGATCTCTCAATATCATACTCATCACCAAACTTGCCTTCTCTTGAAAAATATATACAAATATGTTTAAACAATAGAAAAATGGACAAATGAAAATGGATTCTATTTCTCTAAAACAAAAACTCTTTGTATTCATTGCTACAAAAACGGAGCCTACCACATTGATCGAGAATTAAAATTAAATGGATACTTAATTCCCATAGTTCAACAAACTAAATAGCTAACTCCGATTAACCACAAGCTATTAAAATAGCACTTAAAATGATAGAAAATTCAAAAGATAGGAAGTTAATAATTCTCAAACTCTTTATCTAGTTTAACAGCAATTAAAGGAAAGAACACAAATCATCCCTGTATTCAAGAAATCCTAGAAACATGTCATCAATTAATAAACCACAAAACATTAATATTGGCCTTGATTCCTATCCTTAAAGGCATCAAAGGAAATCATGAAGCCAACACACTAGTAAAAGAGGCAACAAAAATGAAAATAACCAACATTAAACTCCTGTATACAGATTATAAAAACAAAATTACACAACATATCAAAATAAAATGACAAGAAATTTGAGACATGTTCTGAAACAATATAGAGCCATTGGCTGACTGTAGACAAGGCATAGTGCTCAACGGAATAAGAATTGGACATACTTACCTCACACACGCGCACACACACACAACTGAAAGTACACCTCGTTGTACCCACCGCAATCAATTTCTCAACATCAAACCTATCTTGATAGAATGTAAGAAGCACAAAAAAATATCTAACAACTATTATCAAGCACAAAATCAGCCGGCGTATAAAAGAAGCAGTCTAAAAGCAAACAAGCCAGTAGCTGGCCCACAGGAGCAAAGAATGGACACTATTCCAGTGACCTGAACTTGCCTGATGATCACTCTTACTGCTACCAAGCTGTCTTCAACCACTTTAACCTGCTACCACACTGCTGACACCTTCAACCTCCTACTGCCATACCTGATGGCTCTGACCTGCTACCACACCTGCTAATGCTTTCTACCACAAATGTCCATTTCAGGACAACTAACAGGTTTTTTTCCTTTAGTCACTACAACTGCCCTTTTCAAGGCAAGAAAGTCTATCTTCGCAAGA
This sequence comes from Ascarosepion bandense, assembly GCA_037127315.1. Classification (NCBI taxonomy): domain Eukaryota; kingdom Metazoa; phylum Mollusca; class Cephalopoda; order Sepiida; family Sepiidae; genus Ascarosepion; species Ascarosepion bandense. Next base: position 3,993,756 of record JBBBDQ010001389.1, read on the forward strand.
TATGCACCAACTTGAGGCAGTGACTTCCAGTAACCAGTCCAGAATGACAGAACCGCAACCTTCATGTAGCAACCTTGCTGGATCAACCGCTAATTATTAACATGGTCTACATACCAGCCAAACAGACCTAACCACACTTCAACAGTGCAGTCTACACCACATGACTACTGTGCAAACCCGTAATAGACCAATCCTATCTAGCAATGACTAGCAACTCAGGCCCCATTTTCTGAGCTAGGTATTGTTAACCACAGGCACTGACAACTCAAGTCTCTGAGTGATAGACACTGCTCAATCAACAGAAATCATTTTGAACTATAAAACAACACAAATAAAAGTTGTCAGACTAATGCAATTTTGTCACCTTACATTTTGTTTTGTCATCCTTGCCTTTCTGGTGTCACTTCACAATCTCTGAAAAGTCCACAGAGTAGGTTACCATAATCAGCCACCTCAATAGTTTTACCAATCAGACAACTGGTACCCTCCTTCAATAAAAAAAAATATATATATATATATAATGTGGGGAAGAATCAAACATTAAATAAAATCTTTTGAAAAGTAGTGTCCTTTATTTACTTTAATTTATTTTTTTGTCAAATATTTTGGGGGTTTCTTCTCTTTTGGCAATGTTTCAAAAATGACAATCATTAGTCAAGCAAGAAGTATTGTGAACAAGAAGAAAAACTAAAATAACCAACTCATCACAAATATCCTTCTTCCCTCCCTCCCTCCCTCTCCCTCTCTCTCTCTCTAGTGTCAGTAATTTCTTTCTGCTTAGATGTTCCTATTAACATAGTTTATGATACCTCACTGACTTTTTGCTTTACACTTGGGTAGGGTGTAATTGGATGTTTTCCCCCTCTAATTACCACCACCTATGAAAATGCTAACCAAACAGACTCCACTTTTATAAATCTGTATCTTTAGAGGTATGTGCCTAGCTTCCACCAAAGATAAATCTCATACCCACAGAGATGCAGGTGGGTGGAAAGTGTGTGTGATTCAATAGAAAGTTAATGAAAACTCATAAATATACATCTATACATAAGTCTTAAATCTCTCCTTTATTTGTAACTTAATGTCTACTGTTTATTATAGTTTATTATAGCTGCATTATACAAACCATGACATTTAGAAGGGGGAATAAAAGGACCTTTACAATTTCAGCCATGTGCAGTATCAACATTTCGATAAAAAAAAAAGCCCCACTATGCAAACCCTAATCTCTTGGTAATTTCCTATTTAAATATTGTAGCCTGAATTTATATGTTCATACTCTAAACATAGCCAGATTCTCAGTGTTTGTCTTTGGAGATTTTCATTAATTTTTGTTGGATCAACATTTTATATAGTAAGGCAAGATGGGCTTCATTCCTTTTCTTTTCTTTTCATTTTTTTTTTTTTTTTTCCCCTATCCTAAGCAAGGCAATGAAGCAACTAAGACACGAGAGGTCACTGAGTATGAAGTAATATAAGAAAAAAAAACATGAAAGAGCAAGAATGATTTTTAAAAAATAGGAATTACGAAGCCAGAAGATAATTGACATTGATCTTCAAAAATCTAAATGCAAATTTGATTGAAAAGCAAAATGCTGGAAGAGAATTTCACGAGGTAGAAGTGTAAAAAAAAGCTGTTAGCATAAAATTTACAATAATATCTAGCCATTTCAACAGTAAAAAAAATGAGACCTTGCCACCAATATAGTATTGCACTTTAATTCATAAATTCCTAGAGGAAAAGTAATTTATTTTGAAAATACAAAAATATGACATACAGTTGAAAGTGGGGAGGCTGGTCTTCAATTTGTTTTATCTTAAATTTAGCTAGCTTTTCATGGTGGAAAGTTTCTGAACAATTACCATGAAAGTATTCAGAGAGGCTATGGTTGTGTAAACACCATCATAATGTAGCTTCCTTGTGACTGAAGCTGAAATGCCATGTCAGGACCAATAACTTGCAGATTTTTTGGATTGTTATTGAGGATATCGGATGTGCGTTGTGGTGCAGTGGATATTGGCTCAGAACGAGAAATCGGGGAGCCAAGTTCAAATTCCAGTTGAATTCATTGCATTCACTTGCGTGCAAATACCCTTAGGAAAGGTATTAATCCGTCTATTCCTTCCAGTTATGGGTTAAATAATAGGACAGATTGGGTTCTATAGCCTTGGTTGGCAACCAGTCTACCGCAGAAAGCAATGGCAACCTACTGCGGGATAATCTTCTGCCCAGTCAGTCATGTCTCTTTCGAGACATGATCGCCCAAGCATGTTTCGCGTATGGCACTTAACTGACTGATTGAGGATATCAAGATATATAGCTGGAGCCCCAAGCCATATGTTGTAGCAATATTTAAACATGGATGAATAGTAGAATTATAATTATTTAAGATAGATTTGGACAATAAAATGCTCTTGCATGACATGGAGAACCAACTTTTCCAGCAATTGATTCAATATAATCTTTTCACTTCATGTTAGCAGAAAACATTAGCCTGTAAAATTATGTAAAGTCATTCCTTGTCATAGTAGAGGTCTTGTGTGTTCCAGTGATCCCAAGAGTGAAGTTGTCTGGAGTTCCAATCCCTGTAAGTCCACCCATAACAGTAATGTTGAGGCCGAAGGAGCAGACTGAACGAAAGCAACACCTGAAGACCCCAATAGCAGAATAGGCAATCTACACGATCTCAACAGCCAAAACAGCAGAAGAGGGCAGCACAAGTCAGGCTGGCACAACAATGGCAAACCAGGACATGCCAAGCATTCAACAGCCTGATGCAACCAGGTTTGCCAGATTTTGACTGTCTCAGTTCTCTTTGAGCCTCAAGGGAGTCACTTTTGGCTAAGTGTTTGGGCTACTCTGTCATGCAAATGTAAACCAAAATCAAATTCATGTGAATGACCTTGTCAAACTCTTTGATTCACAGCCATCACTGCCATCAAAGGAAAGAAAAGGAATTGGGAGAGAGGATGACATATGTACATTTTGTTGTAAACAAATATATATTGTCTACTGTTGAAATTTGGCAACCGTAGAAAGTCTGGATATGAACAGCAAACAATGAAAGTTCTTAAACTGTTTAAAACAAATCAGAAGTAGTTATTATTTATTTATTTTGTATATAAATCTCTGTGCTCTCATTCTCTTCCTTGGAAATCAGAGAGCCAAGTTACAATTCCAGTTTGGTTGATTTATATACACTTTTGTGCAAATATTCTTGAGAAAGGTATAAATTCACCTCTCCTTCCCCCCGGCTATGGGTTAATTAGTAGAACTTGTATCAGTTAAAAATCATTCTCTCCTAAAACTTCTTACAATCTAAAAAAATATTTTGGGGCTTTAAATAATCAGCAAAAGGTTTATAAGCCGTAAAAACAAATCACTTACTGATTCTCTCTCAGTGTCTATCAAGTATATGAACTTTCAAGAGCTACTGGGAAGATTGTAAAGTTAACCAAAAGCCATAAGCAGGAATTACATCCATTAGATTAGTTAAGTTTCTCTCTCTCTCTCTCTCATGTAATTAATGATTTTATTTTGCAAAGTTTTTTGGCATTGGAAATTTGCTTACTTTTCGAAATTCTTAACAGTTTAATAATTAAATCTTAGGTCAAAGGTAAAATGAATTATTTCATCTATATTGTGGAGCTCTGCACATTCAGATTGCAAAAACTGCATGAGGCAGGATTTGAAAAGTTCTCAGCTTGACCCACTTTACAAAATCTGACCTGTGGATATTGAAATGTTGATTTTGGGGAAATGTGGTCAGGCTGAGCACTTTAAGCATCTTCCACCAATCCTGATTTCATGTGAAGATGCATCACAGACTGTTAATGCTGTATAATTTTAATTTTTTTTAAAAGTCGTTCTAGTGAAAATCTTGCTCAGCCTCATTTGAACTAACCTCACAAGACTAACTTCAAAGCAGAACCCACAAAAGCTCTTGCAAGAGATTTCAGTCCAAATTCCATTAAGCTTTCAGTTTGCAGAGAGGATAGCAATGACCTCAAAACCTCAATAACCAATGTCAATTTTTTTAAGAATCTATGAACCTGCATGTTGGGTTTATTACTTCATGACTGATTCCTAAAGAAAAAAAGTAGCTTTTTGTATAATAGGAAAAAAATATCCAATTTTTTTTTCCTTCGTGTTTTAATCTGGAGAAAAAAAATCCTTTCATCTTTCTAATTTATTTTCCTTTCTTTCTGTCAATGGCAGAAATGATATTTTTTAATTCTTTCACAACCCTACAAAATAGCATTTCACCTTTCAGATATCATTCTAGCCAAAACTGAGTATTTCCCAGATCAGAATTTGTCAAGGAATATAACAGAAATTTGCTAAGTCTAGTGTAGGTTTTATTGCCAGTCTAATTTGTTTTGAAACAACCATGGATAACTGACTGAATAAACATAAAATAGGCAACCAAACTAAAATTTTACACTGGTCTTCAACTACAAAAAATATCTTTTCAAATCAGATTGAATAAATATAAAATTTGAAGTAAGATTTTAAAACTCTTTCTGTTGTAACTTCTATCTTCATGTAAATATGTACAAATCATTCTTTGCTCTTACATATTTTTTTTTTAATGAAATTAGCTAATTCACTGTTGTGGTCAATGCATTTGCTATTGTAAGGAATTGAAAACCTTTTATAAGTGGACTTATTCAGAAATAGCCTTGGTATACAAGCAGTATATCACATCGATTTACTTAACATGAAAATTTTATCTCCACTTTTTCTCTCTTTATTTTTTCTCTTTCTCTACAAATATATTTCAGTAAATTTTAGTTTTTATTTTGATGTCTGTTCACAAGAATCATTTTATATTTTGTACAATGTTTTTCTCAAATAACCATGATTAAAGTTGTTGGAATCATATTATCTGAAATTTATGTAAAAAAAAATAAATAAATAAAATCTCTGAACATGTTTAGTATTTTCTTTATGACAAGAAAATGGATTTGTGTGTGTGTGTGTTTCTTTATACACACTTATCAGTAGAAAGTTAGTTTTGTTTTTAGGTTTTTAAATTTGCATGTCTTTTTAATAAAAATATATTAGGATGGAATGAAATAAATAACCAATTATATATTGCATTAGTATGTGTCCGCATATCATTCACATCTGCTTTTGTATTTTAAATTTTTATCTCTTATTTTGAATGCTGATAGTGCATTTTTTATATCAAAGTATGGCCCAAACCACCCCTGATCTGAAGCTTGCCTGTGTGCATGTTACATGCTATAACTGGCCATAAGTTAGTTGCACCTGAGTCTGCAGCTGTTTGCCTCTGTTCTGTCTCCAGGTGATTGAAGATGTCAAATGATCAGTCAAAATCCCTCACTTCCCCTGCCACGTTGTGATTTCTGATCTCAGAGAAAGTTTAGGACTAGGGGAGGGTAGTCTTCATGCTGCATTCCTCAGCAACTGAAAATCAAGAGACATTTGGGTACATAATACAGAAATAAGGGAAACAGACAAGAACAAAAAAGATAACAAGACAATAGCAAAAGCCAGTTTATGTGAACTAATGATTATATTGTCACTTCTTGTACAGCAAAAGAAAGACAGAAGAAAAAAAGAATAAGAAAATACAATCCAACTTCTTTCAGAGTCCACAAATTATTTGCTGCTACTATGTTTATTTGTTGTTAGAAGTAATACAGTGTTTATGTTCCCCTTCCCTTTGGTTCTGCTTAGAAATGGTGGACATGTCTGCTAGCATAGGAGAGAAAATTTTTTCACATTTTCACTCCAACATATTTTGAGCTGGTTTCTTCTCTCTTCTCCTCAGGTTTTTCTGACATCTCACTTGTTTTTCAAATCCATTACCTTTTTGTTGAAACCGTTTCAATATGGCGTTGGTTGGTAAGTGTTCAAAATGTTTTTCCATAAAAGTCTAATGTCAATTTTGTGCATCTAGCTTAAATCCCCCGCTTATGATTTCACACTGATATCTGCTGATCTGGAAGTTCAGTGACAAGATACTGTTGACTTTGTACATTCACCTGTCAGCATTAATTATAATCCCATCCTTATGTGGTTGGTCATTTTTCGGAATCAACCAACAATTCCAGTTTCAGTCACTCCTTTATCGCTTTCTCTGAGAGAGAAACAAACAAAGAAGGAAGTAACAGAGTAGTCTCCCTTCGCAAGGCAGGGCTGGCATCTGGCCATTGTTCAATTGTTATATCAGTCGATGTCATTTCATAAATGCCTTGTGTTAAAATTCTCCCCTATCTCTTGGCCACCCCAGTGCCCATTCCTTTCTTCTTCTCTTTCTTAGATCTTCCCAAGAAAAAGAAAAAAATATACACAGATATTTTCCAAATATTTATTCCTGAGTTGAAATTCAGGGTCCGTCGATACTTAGTTTTATGTGTGTGCGTAAGGAACACTTACAGTGTTACAAAAGAAAATAGCACTGAACTGTTATGTGATATCTATCCTTCTATATGGCAGTAAATACTGAACAACTCACAGATGAAGAAGAGATCTGAAGCAACAAATATGTGGTTCTACAGATGAATGCTGAGGATACCATAGATTGGAAATGTGAGCAACAATGAAGTTTTAGAGAAAATGGAAGCAAAAAGACTTATCAGGCAGGAAGAAATAGTTGAAATTGCATAATGAGGAAAAAGGGCTTGGAAAATATGATGCTCACAAAACAAGATTCAGGAAAGGAAAAAAGAGAGAATTATTGAGAGCTACAAAGGACAGGAATTTTTGGGTAGCCATGATTGCCTACATGCTGAGGGAACATGATGCATAAAGATGATATGTAAAAGCTAAAATGACTAAGCATGATTTTAATGTGTTGATGTTCCATGAATTCAATTTTGGACATTCCACTGTATATCAATTCAAGAAAGAACAGACTGAACCCAAAATTGAAGATCTCGACTTTGCTGATAAAAAATGCCAACATGGATATGTAAAAATATGCAATATTTTATTTTATTATTCTCTTTTGTGGCATGTTGTGCTAGATACTTGTAAAATTTGAAAAATAGAGAAATTAGCTGGAAATTGGGGAAAAAGAAAACAAAATTATACTTTTACCATTGTATTCAGGAGCTAATGACAAGGGCCAGTGGAAGTTAGAAATGGGACAGTCACAACAGTTGTCAGAACTTTTGATGGAGTTAAATTAAGGTCAGATCCTTGCTCCCACATCTGCTGGGAAATGATTTAAAAAATTTTTGAAAACCAAAGATGATGTAATTAAGAAGAGGACAAAAAGAAATTACGTCATATGAGGTGTTGTCACTTCATTGGTTGAACAAAGGGCATGATATAACTCCACCTTAAATTGTGTAGGTGGAAAATAATCTCATTGATCAAGGATCTGATTTGCATAAAGATAACCCGGGTCTTGCAGCATATTCCAAGAGAATTGGGGACAGGTATAAAAATCGAGACCCCAGTGAGAAGAGTTGAGTTTCACAGCTATCAAGCAACAGAGACAAAATGACCTCGCCGCCATCATCAGCCACTGCATCGCTCCCATTTGACCGTTTCCGTAAAGAGCTGTGAAAAGACTTGTTTTTATTTGGAAATTGAAATCTCTGATTATTCTTAACAAAAACTTTGCACCGCTGTGAAAAGACTTTTTTTTTTAAATTGAAAGCTCTGATCATTCTTAATGAAAACTTCTACTATGAAAAGAATATTTTATTTGAAAAATTAAAAGCTCTGATTACTTGGACAAGTCTTTCTCTCTGTTGTAAACTTTAAAATTCAGCGATTATATATTCTGTTTTTATTATTAACTATTTTTTATATATATCTCCTGTCTCACTAACTTACATTTTCTCTCTCATGCTTTTCTACATCCGCCCCACTCTCATCAGTACTCTCTTCCCTCTCCTACTCTCTTCCTGACACCCCCTGAAACCTCTCACTCCTCATAACATTCCTCCTATGTAAACCCCAGCACAACAGTGGCAGTAAAATGCCTTGCTCGGGGCGACATGATTATAATATATATATATATATATATATATATATATATATATAAACTTTTGGTAACTCATCCAGACGTCTTAGAAATTATTCATTTTCTTTTTTTTTTTTTGTGCCATGTTCTGTTTTTTTGTTTTTTGGGGGGTTTTTCAACACAAGTGTACACTAGAGCAGGGATTTTCAAACTTTATTGACTTACAGACCCCTTTATTAAAAATCTATCCGTGAAAAAAAAGTAAATTTGAACATCAAGCTCTTGCATATGTAAAATATTTTTTTGTATAAATAACATTGACATGTAATGGGTGATAATGCTAGCTTTTCTCATTTGATAACATTAATAAGTAAAAATAAATATCCAGACATTGAAAATTTATACTTTGAATTTCACATGATGAGTTAATGCATGGTCACCCTATCTTATCCTTGTGGACCACAGTTTGAAAACCCCTGCACTAGAGTGTGGTCTGGTTTCCTTGAAGACCAGCTACTGTGGAGAGGCCTTCATAACTGGTGCCATTATGATAGCATCAACCCACTCAGGTTCGGGTCATCATTGGCTACCAGTGTTACAATCCTTTCCCCTTCTACTTACAAAAAAAAAAAAAAAAAAAAAACATCCTTTTGGTCATTTAGTTTTTCTTTAAGGAATTAATCCCTTACAGCCTCTCTTAATCACAGCAGTCATATTTTTTGGAACTGGTACATCAAATCTAGCCAACATCTTTTGCCAGCAGTGTTGAAAAGAACAGGACCTATATTACTGCAGGATACATCACACTTCCCAAGCTATTCAGCACAAACTGGGTCAGTTAGGGATCATGCTTTTGCTCAACCCTCCATAACAACTGAACTTTTTCTTTTCTCAGATAATAGAATTTAGGTATCTCCACTCAAAAAGCAGCATAGCATGATGTTGTTAATAAAAACAGTTTTGTCATCAAAATGCTTGTTATCATTAAGAGGAAAGATCAAAGTTTGTTGTTTTTTAAAAAATCTATAATCCTTTCTAATATGTTTGAAATTTTGGTTAAAGAATCCCCCCCCCCTCAGCAATTCACCAGATATTTATTAGAGAATACTACTATGGCAAACACCAATAATATGTGCATCATTTTTGTTGGCATTGAAAGACACATTAATTTGGAAATTCTTGAAAAAATCAACTAATTATTTGATTTTAATAAAACTTTCCGGACTTATTTATGCAATTATTATTTTTTGAAAATCTTGGTAAAAATATTTTTTCTTATGTTTTGGCCATAATACTTAGCTTTTTTTTTTCACAGCTTCCAACTGTCATTTGTCACCTCAGATAACAGTATGAGAACACTAATAAGAGGACTATTATGATTAAGAAACACTTTTATAGTACATTTCAGGCAGTAAGCAAGTAATCAGTCAGTTAAGTGCCATACGTAAAACACACTTGGGCGACCATGTCTCGAAAGAGACATGACTGACTGGGCAGAAGATTTTCCCACAGTTGGTTGCCATTGCTTTCTGCGGTAGACTGGTTGCCAGCCAAGACTATAGAACCCATAACTGGAAGGATGAGCCGGATTAATACCTTTTCTAAGGGTATTTGCGCGTAAGTGAATGCAATGACTTCAACTGGAATTCGAACTCAGCACCTTGATTTCTAGTTCCGAGCCGATATCCACTGCACCACAATGCACATCCTTCAAGTAATACTTGTTTCAAATCAGATTAAAATAACTTTAAATTTGCTCATTTTCCAAAAATAATGTCACAGATGTATATTTTATTTTTGCAAGATTTTTAAAACCAAGAATTAACTTTTGTTTAAAAATGTGTCGATCACTCAAAAAATGGCCAAAATATTGAAGAATTTTCAAAAATCTCAAAATTTAGATTCCAATCAATATAATTTCCATTTGAAATGCACCAGAGTATATTTTGCTTACTAGAAATAGTAAATTTAATAATTTAGCTTTTAATTAAAGCTTCAAGAAAAATTTTTCATTTTTAAAATTCAATTTAAAATTTAGGAAGCGAAACTAAGTGGAGATGCCTAATAGATTTATATATTTACCAACAATTGTACTTCAGTGCAGATCAGGTTGAAAAGTCCTTCCAGCAACTGGTCAACTCCCATGATCCCAGTTTTTATCCTGATGAAATAAATTCACTGCCACCTTGATGAGCAGCATTGTGTCAGTTTTAATACAGCTTACTTTGAGCCAAGTTGTATTGCTTTAGTTTATGGTTCAAAATGATCATTTATTTTGTTCTAATTCAGCTCTTATTTTTTGTAAAATGTCTCAATATCATTTTTTAAATTTAACTCATTGAATATAAAGTTGTTGAATAAGTTGAAAGATCACAAAATATACAAATAATTCTCATCTTTCATTTTCAGTTGTTTCATTTTATTTTTTATTTGTATTATTGATAGGAGTTCGTCATGGGATTTTATTTACATACAGAATTGATATAGTCATTTTTTATTTTTTAAGTTAGCTGTGATCCACTTGTGCTTATATTTTAACTTGGTAAAAATGTAACTTTTTCAGAAAATATCTCAACCTTTCCATATTGATGATGACACAATATCAATGGAAATGGTTGCTGCAGGTGATCACTTGGTTTTTCTAGCATGTTTACTCCTAAAAAGTTGAATTTGAAATTGTAACCCAAGCAACAATTTGGAATATTACATGTTATATATGTACCATAAACAATGGAGGTAGGTTAGTGAAAAAAAAAATGTTATTCAAACGAAAGTGTTTTTGGACTAAATCTGCTCTATTAATGCAAGGCAGGCAGGTACTTTTTTGTTTTAAATCTAATAGTAATGTCGATATTACTATCAGATTTGATTTTAATGTTTTATTTGAAAGTTATTTGATTATTCTAAATACTGAGCTAAGTGTTATTGGCCTTGTAAACATCAAGTTGCTTGTTATTGAGTGCTTTTCAAACAAAGAATTTTAAAAATTATTTAAATTTTACCATGATTTAAAGTTAGATCTTATACTCAGTTTTTGAGCGCTTATATATATATATATATATATATATATATATATGTGCACACTAGATACTTATTATGCCATAGAAATGATTTCAGTTGTGAATTTATTTGAAAAGTAAGCAATTTGTTATAACTCACTATTAACACTTACAATATTATATCTCAACTGACTCCATCGGTACTCTAACAAACACTCTACCAGAACTCTCTCTGAGTTCTTTATTTAAAGCGTCTTGCTTAATTCATTTGTTGCTGGGGTATCTTATTTACTCCACAACACCCTCTCCTTTTGAGATTCTTAAATATTTTATTTTATTTCTTGGTATTCACCTACTCCTTTTGTTGCATTCACCACATACTGAACTTTGTATTTTTTAACTGATTCCAATACCTTTTGTATTCCTATTTTTTTCTTTCACCATATAAATCATTTTTTTAAGTTTGTGACCTTATTACGCTCTCTTTCCACATTTTTTTTTTTTTCCATTTTTATATCCTGAAAAACACTTTTTCATCAATTTTGAAAAAATTTGTCCTTTTTATCTGTTCTTATTCTTTTTTGACCTGGTAACAATTTGTTAAACACCAATTAAATTTTTCTTGCAAACATCAATTCTGCTGATAACATGCCTATCTGTGTATTGGGATCCAGCATTATCCAATATACCCTCAAGAATTTTTGTATTGCTCCTTCATTAAATTTTTCATCCCTTTCTTTTTTCAAGTACCCACAAACCATTCAACTTGAATGTTTGATCTTGGATGATATGGCAATATAATAATATATTCAGTCACGAACATTTTAACAAAATTATTTAAATTCATAAGTAATGAACTGCATACCATTATCTGAGACTATGAAATCCAGAATGGCATATCTTGCAAAACAGTTACTGTAAAAAAATTCTCTGTAGCCATAGAAATTGTTTTTTGCACTTATAAATTTCAGTCCACTTAGTAAAGCTATCTATAACTACTAGTTAATGCAATCCATTTATTGAACCTGCAAAATTTATGTGCATTATTGACCATGAAATATCTGTCTTTGATCAAAGTTTAATTTTGGGGTAGGTGATTTTGCTGCCAGAGAACAACCTCTGCAGGTTTTTAGCAATTTTTCAATCTATTTTTCTCCAATATACTTTTTGTAAGAGATTCATAAATGTCCACAATAAAATTCATTTAATATCCACTTTTGTAATTTTGTAACATAAGTATTACTACTCTTGGTGCTAACATTAGTACTCTGTTATATAGTAAGTTTTCAAGTCTGGATTTTATTCTACAAATTGTCTATTTTTCTTACATTTTTTTAGTCATTTTTTATATTCCAAATAAACATGTCTTGTTTGATTTTACTTTTATTTCTCCCAGGGTAACTGGTACTTTGCATACTACATTGCACAATATATTTTTAATTTCTATTTTGCTTTTTAATGTTGTAATCTCACTACTCTTCAGTATTTTTTGGTATCCCAATTTTTTGGAAGGTTAGTACTTCATCCTAAAATCATAATTTAATGAGATGATATCCTTGCATTGTTGTCTATTTGCTGCATGCATAGGAATTTTTTTTTTTTTTTTTTTTTTAACCAAAAATTGATAATAGCTATATGTGGTTTGTGTTTAGACACAAACTCTTTTCGTGCATAAATTTGTGAAATCGTTTCACTGCAAATGTTAGTTCTAATGCCACTTTTTTGATCTGGTTCTAGTTTTTTTTTTTTTTTTTTTTTTTTTTTTTTTTTTCTCCAGTAGTGAAGAATATCAAGCATATGTCATGGCTGTCATGTTACCATTATCATCCTTATGTAGAATTACTGCTCATATATCATAGTTACTAAAAGCTGAAGCCAATACAACAACTTATGCTTTTTGATTGTAGTATGCTAAAGATAAATATGGCATTAGTATTTTCTTGATTTCTTCAAATATCTTTTGACATTTATCAATCTTTTGATGCTTTTTTAAGCAAATTGTTCAGTGGAGCTCTCAAATTCAGCATATTAGGTATGTAGATTTGATAATATGCAGGTCCTAGAAATGCTCATAGCCTGGTAATGTTTGTTAGAGAGTGCATATTATTAATTGCACTTCACGCTTTTTCTCACTAAGTTTGAACCCAGACTCATATTTTTTTCAAAAATTGTTTTACATGCTCAATATCTTGCACCCCCTTACATACACTATTAATATATCATCCAGATAAGCAACTGCAAAATTGCAATCTGCAAGCATAGTGTCCATAGTTTCTTGAAATATGGCAGGAGTCACTTTTATCCCAAAATGAAGTTGGTTGAATTTACACAATCCTGTGGCACTGTGCAGTTGCAAGTTAAAAAATAATAATAATAATAATTTGTTAAATTGTTAAAACATTGATAGTTACATTAAGCTAAAGTGTGTGTGTGTGTGTGTGTGTGTGTGTGTGCGTGCATATGGCTGTGATAAGACAGCAAGGCCAAAAAAAACTAGTTTTATTTAGAGCACAAATAAATATGATTCCACTACCAAAGCTCACCAAGTTTGTTACATGTATCAGATTCAAAGGTTTTATGACTATTGTTAGAAGTGGGGTTGACACAGATCAGTTTACAGGTGTCTTTAATATAAACATACCTTCATTTTAAGTCAATCTGGATACAACCATTCTAGTGTGTGGTTGAGTAAGATCGGAGTCTCTCCAATGAGGGGACTAGCTTTGACGCAGCAAACTAGCCCAGCCCAGTGAGAGAGCCCTGCCTCGTTGCCAAGGGCGATGTGTGTTGTTGTGTTGGAGAACTATATTGCAGAATGCCACGTCATCTCTCCAACTTGACTGAGAGAATAAAAGTCCCAATGTCTTAAATTCATTTTCGGATTTGTTGTTTTTTTTGTGAAAAACGATAACAACACATACAGCGTGGTGTCCTAACTGACAAGTGGCCATCGACAGTTGAACTAATAATGAATTACCATTCTTAATACCACTTTTCAATGTTTATGGTGTTATAATCCCTTATTTGTATTTATTGTTATTAACTCTGAACATTCTTCAAGTTGTATTTCTAAATATTCCTCAGAAAGATCCAGCTTTAAAAAATTTTTTCACTGTTTGATTTTGCAAAAATTTCCTCTAGATTTGGTAATGGGTAGTTATGAGATTCTAAACATTTGTTTCACCCAGTCAAAAATCAGCAAAAACAAATTTTGCTTTGACTTTGGAACACCAACCTAGCTCATCCAATAAAAAACTCAAAAACATTTTTTCAATACTTCCTTTAAATTTTCACATTGTTTTTTAAACTGATCACTTGCTCCCTTATATTTTTGCAGTAATTATTTAAAAGTAAATCTTATAACTCAAATAATTTAATCCAGTCAGTGCCAAACAAGTTTGTAGTATTTTTTTTAACACATAAGCCTCGGTTTTTATACACTTGTTACAAAATGAAACATTACAAGTCATTTCACCAATAACAAATAATTTCTCAGCTAACACACCACATATTTGATTTTAGAACTTCTTTTAAATATAGGTTTTCTGTTTACTTTCAATGTTGCTTTCTTAATTATTGTGATATCACTACCAGTATCTAGTTGCATTTTTACATCCGCATTATTAATTTTCACGTACGCTAATTTTCTTTGGTTTTCTGTAATTATTTTTTCTGTTTGAATGTTGTTAATGAAATATTTTCTATGAGAACTTTTCCTTGCTTTAGTTTTACAGTGCAACTTTTTATGCCTCACTTTACCACACTTTAAATTCTTAAAGGGACAGTCATCTCCAAGATCTTACCATCCACATCTGAAGGATGGATTAATTTTTCATTTACCACATTTTTCTTTGGCTTGTATATATGCGTATTCTTTTACTTCAATTTCCGCCATATCATGTCACAAATTTATGATTCTCTGACATATGTTCAATGTTTCTTCTAGTATTAGTTTTCAGTTGTTCCAGTTTTGTTTGGATTCTAACACATATTTATGCATCATTTTTTGCTGTTAACTCTTGAATGAAAATTAACCCTTTAAACATATCTGGAGTCAGCTTATCCAATTTGACTCTTTTACATTCCTTGTTAATGATTTCACATTTATGTGACAAAAGCTTTGGGTTTTTTTTGTTTTTGTTTTTTTTTTGTTTTTTTTTTTGTCAAAGTCATACACTTTTAAAGTGTATTGAATAGCAAACTTTTTTCTTAAAATTTTAGTCAGAATATTTACTGTTACTTCAAAACAAATCTTTGGTTTTCTCGTTAGTAAAAAATTAAGTATTTTTCATGTTCTACTAGTGCTAACTTTCTCAATAAATGTCTTTTTCTTTCCTTTTTTTTTATCTTCCCAGCCACTGCATTCTTATCTGTAAATTTGTTCATATTTTCTAAAATAAGCAGAAAAAATAATCCCATCATCTGAATTGTATGTAAATTCAGCTGTGGCATTTGCCACTACATCAGGAGCTAAAGAAATTGGAGAATTTTCCATTTTCTTCTGAATTATTTTAGTTAACTTTGGTTGCTGTTTCCAGAGTTCTAACAACTGTTGCTGCTGTTGTTATTTTTACTACTTGGGCTAATAATTTGTTCATATCTGTTTTTTTTTTTTATTTGTTTATTTTGTTTAGTTTTTTATGCACGGCAAAAAACAAATTGACACTAACATTGTTCTGATTTTTTGTCATCACTGTTATTACCACAGCAAAAAAATTACTTTTTTCTACTCTGTATAAGTTTCAATTCCTTGTCGCCACTGTTATAACTTACTACTTGACTGACTCAAATGGTACTCTAAAGAATATTCTCTACTGCTGAACTTGAGTTCTTTATTTAAGGTGTCTTGCCTAGTTCATTTGTGTTATCGAGGATGGCTTATTTACTTCACAACACAGATAAAAACCCTCTTTGTGTGATGTAAATACAGTCTCCTTTTTTTTTAAAAATAAGTCCATCCTTGAACATAACAAAATGAATGGAACAAGATTGTTTGATATGAATCCAAATATGTGTCTGTTAAATAAAAATTCTAAAATCTTAACAGTTGCTCTCTAACTTTCATGTTTGTTTCAACCTGTCTCTTATTTTGCACAAATAGAATCAAAATATTCTGCTTCAATAGAAGCATTACTATTTCACAAGAAAAGAAAAAAACTTGTATGAAAAGTAGTTACATAAAAGGGTTGAAAATCCTGCACATCCATAACCAATAGTTGTATGTTCCTCTCTACAATGAGCTGCTACCTGTATTTCACCTGTTTATGTGTTTCTTTTATTTACCTGTTCATATTCTTTAGCGGCTTCTTTTTAAATAATCTCTGACATACTTTTTCCAGATTTTTTTTTTTTTTTTTTTTTTTAATAAAGGTTGATTGAGGAAGTGCATAAAAGTACAAGTATAAAAAATTAAGTGGAGTGAAATTATGATGATTTAAAATAATGACTGGTTGGGGTTCTGGGCCATATTTTGTTTTCATTGAGCAAGTCTCTCTCCTTGCTGCTGCCATCACCAAATAATTATTGATCAAGTTGGTTTGGGCTGAAGGTCTGCTGCACTTTTGCATAAACACAAACAATCAGTGATATGAGACAATTTCATTCAGTCACAGGTTTTTCTTAATTTTTTTTTTTTTAGCATCTCTTTGCTAAGATATATACACAGGCATCATAACATACATTTTAAAAGATGTTTTTATAGATATATATATATTGGCAATGACCTTTTTTTTTTTTTTTTCAAATATGTTCCATTGAAAATAACAAACAAGGAAAATTTAGATTTTTACTTAGTTTTTCAAATAATCTTAGATTTGTGTTTTTTTTTTTTTTTTTGTTTAGGATAAGGGATCATAAAACTTGTCTATAGGGTGCGATGAATAAATTATCATCTAACTTACTCAAGAAAATGAAAATCTGGCATCTCATTTTAAAAAATATCTTTAATAAAATTAAACAAAAATATCTTGAAATACTAAAGTAAATTTCTTCAATAAAATCCAAACAACTTCAGAATCTTGTACATCTTTTCTGGACGATCTCTTGTTTAAGTTGGTGAATGGTGCCATAATCCTTACCTTCAGTTCATCTTTCACATTACAGAAAGTTTTTTTGGTCTCTTGCTCAACTGCATCCCACACATAATAATCAAGGGAGTTACGGTCTGGAGAGTAAGGGGTGATGTGGCCGCAGACGTTGTTTGAAAACATTGACTGAGTTCTCCTGCTTGTGTGGCATGGTGCAGAATCTTGTTTTCAGACACAGGGTCTTCCAGCAGCCACTCCCTTGACCCACAGCAGCATTAGCTTGCCAAGGAACTTGATATAGCCCTTCGTATTGAATCTGAGGCGCTCCCTAACAAATTTTGGATTTTTTTCCCTTAAAAACTATCAGTGAGTTTTCCAAGCTGCCATACCTTCATAATCACCATTAGACTCATCCAATTCTTTCTAGATCTTTTGCAGTCCTCAGATTGATACTTAAACACTCTGAAATGTTTATATTGTAACTTACAGTGTGAATGCCAAGCAATACAGCATACTGTTTCTAAGTTTCTGGCAAAGTGAATTGCATTATGGTGCTTTTATTCTTCACAGTGCCTAACTGACCCTACTATACTGTACAGTCAACTAAATCAAAGTGTTTAGTGTTGTAAATTTCTTTTCGTTTTGGTCTGTTAAACATGTAGTTTCCTGATGCCTATCAATAGTGTTTATTCTGATTCCCTATCAAAGGAATGTGGCTGAAATTAGAGTTGGCATGTTTTTATTAAAAAAAACAAACTTTTAACATATTATTCCCATTACTAAATAAGTTAAGATTAATAATGGATGCTAGATGTTTTATATAGCGGGTCTGTCTGTCTGTCTCCCTCCCTCCAGTTAAAGGATTTATTAAGGATGATAACTGTTATCAATGAGAATCTTATGGTTTGTTGTACATTTATGGCTCTTTGGTCAGATAAGGTGAGGCAAGGAGGCAGTTTATGACCATCTATCTAATTTATGATAAGAAACAGTCATGTACTGAGCAGTTAAATTAAAACACTATATTGGTTATTGCTAGTTTAGATTTAATAGGGTTATTTTGATTACTGATGTCAAGGTTGGTGATTTTTCTGTGTTATGTTTAGATTATCTATGTTCTATGTATTATTATTCTTATATATATCTTACTTACCAGTATACTTATGAAAAATAAAATTTTCTCATAGGGGAAAAAAATTGGTATCAGTCAATTTTCAATGTTTCACACATAGTAGTCTGCAGCTTTTTTTTAATCACATTGTAGTCTTTTTTTTAATCACTCTGTACAGCCTATTTTTTTTTAATCACACTGTTTAGTCTCTTTTTTTAATCACATTTCACAGTCTCTTTTTACAAAATTAATAATGAATGCATTCATAGTTATTTTCTGAAATGCATCTCTCTGCATAAAAACATTGCGAAATATCTGTTTATACAAAATGAAAAAAAAATTTATCAATGCAAAAAACTGTTTGATTTTGTTTTCAAAATTGCTTATTCCTGTATTTGAAAGGAGTTTTATATTATATTCAGTAAAGTTTATACAAATTAGTGTCAAGGTATTTTCTTCTTCTTCTTTAACATAAAGGATTATGTGTACTTAACCTTTGAAGTGTTCTTAGCCAAATAAAAAAATTTTTTTTTTTAAGCAACAATTGAAAATGTTAATGCTATAATTTGTATAATTCTAAACATTGTTGTTACACAATTGTCTTTAAAATTTCACCTGTTGGAAAATGACATAAAATGTTGCATTAGAAACAATCTGCTACAGGATGTAAAACATAGTTTCCTTTTAATTTGTTATTAAAACTAAATTTGCTTCACCTGCTAATGTAATTGATATATGGATAAAATAGTTGTATCAATTTTCTGTTTGTTTTTTTTTTTTTTTGGGGGGGGGGGGTCCAACTTGAAAACTATAAGAAATCAAAATTAATGCAAACACAGTGTATACACAATTTTATTTTAATCACTTCACACTCAGCAATAAAAAATTGAAGATATTGTTGATGGTTAATTTTTTATGGTCAACATTGATTCAGAAGCAAGATGATGGAATAGAGTTCCACAAGTGGGAAGTGTGAGAAAAGAAACTGTAAGCATAGAACTTACAGTAACATCTATCCATTTCAACTGTAAAATAATGAGATCATACCACCAATCTACTACTGCATTTAAATTCACAAATGCACAACCAACAAAGAAATTATACACAAAGCTACATGCTACCATTGAAATGTTTAATAAAAGCTTAACTCAAAAGATAGAACCTTGTCAATCATTTGTCTTACTCATCCACATCAATAATTCACTTGCAAATGCACATACATGGTCAACAAATGAAACTTTTCTTTCACACCATCACGTTCTTTTTTTTTTTTTTTTTTTATAAAAGAATTGACAGATATGTTAATCATGTTTTACATACAGTCAATGATATGTAAAGTATAATTGTATTACATTAGATCTTATCTAATAAGAACATACCACTGAAAAGTAGACTTGAAATTGGGGGTGCAAGATAATGTTTATGAAAAATTTACAAATTCTTTTGAGTAAAAGCTAAGAATAATTACAAAGACATTTTTTAATAAATTAAAACTACAACACTGATTTTTGTTCTTCTACTCTTTAGCAAAATTATCAAATTACAATGAGTAGTTGTTAAAGTTCTCATGGAGAGACAATTATAAAATTGTTCCAAAATTTGTCCAATTATTTCTCTTGGTACATTTTGATCTTCTTCCTCTTAATCATCTAAAATGAAAACAAAGGAAGCCTTACTTAGCTGTTTCTGAGAAAGCTACATTTATATGAAGGTGGTGATTAGTTTCTTAATCTTCAAATAGTAGAGACCTTCAAACTTCATTTAGTTTGTCTTTATGTTCTACAGTTAAGTTTTTAAAAATGTTATTTACTGTTTGACATATATGTTAGTAGTGGAAATAGCCTTAGCTTATATACCACTTAATTTTGTGCACAAGATTTAGAGGTCTAAATAGACATAAAATATACATTGAGAACATTTCTGTTATAACTATGCTAACTCACTTAAAAATGTATACTTTTATAGATAGTATATTATAACTTAAGAGTTTTAAATCTTAAACTGCATCCGGCAGCAAGGCCTCTGATTGGGCGGTTGTGAGGCGCATGGAACCACCTCTTAATTGCTGTGATTCCCAGATCCACCCTGACCCAGAGTGGTAGCACCTGTTAGGGTCCCAGCTATGGGTAAATAGTTAACCCCCAAACTGGGGTCAAAATGCTATGAAAGTATTTACCAATGAAACCTTTTTTGAATGAAAAATGTTACCTTTTTCGAATGGAAAATGTTGCCAACGAAACCCTTTTTCGAATGGAAAATGTTGCCAACGAAACCCTTTTTCGATTGGAAAATGTTGCCAACGAAACCCTTTTTCGATTGGAAAATGTTGCCAACGAAACCCTTTTTCGATTGGAAAATGTTGCCAACGAAACCCTTTTTCGATTGGAAAATGTTGCCAACGAAACCCTTTTTCGATTGGAAAATGTTGCCAACGAAACCCTTTTTCGATTGGAAAATGTTGCCAACGAAACCCTTTTTCGATTGGAAAATGTTGCCAACGAAACCCTTTTTCGATTGGAAAATGTTGCCAACGAAACCCTTTTTCGATTGGAAAATGTTGCCAACGAAACCCTTTTTCGATTGGAAAATGTTGCCAACGAAACCCTTTTTCGATTGGAAAATGTTGCCAACGAAACCTTTTTCGATTGGAAAATATAAACAAACAAAAACAAATAAACTAAATAAAACAAATCAAAATGAGTTTCAGCATTAAATGACCTAATGAAGGTTGATATGCTGGTTAAATGAACCAACCAACCAACCTTATAACTTAAGTTAATCACGTTTATGTATAAAGGACTAACATTGAAATTTAGTTGATCTTAATAGAATTTGATTTTTACATCCAGCATCGCACTTCGATTTCTGCTACTCACCTGTTGAGCTACAAATGAATTTTTTCTCATAACAGAAATTGAGGATAGAAAAACTTAAGAGACTGGTCAGCAAATTCAAGTAATCGTAACTTATTTTGGTATTTCTGAATAAGTTTTGATTGTAAATTGTAAGGAGTTGAAATGGCTTGGTTTGGTTTGTTTTGTTTTATGGCATATCAACCTCAATGGATTATTTAATGCCAACAAGGTTTTTAGAATAGATTTGTATGAATAGAATATATGTATTCTTTGTAGGAAATCAGTTTTGAAGATCAGGTTTCATTGATGTATTTTTGTGAAAAGGTTTTTGTTAAAAGTTGGATGTGTTTCTGGTATTTTTTTTTTTTTCTTTAAAAATATATTACTGTTTTCCAAAAATGTATTGTTGGTTATATTTTCTTCTCCTAAAAAAATATTGGTGAAATTTTCACTCCAAAAATCTATTTTTATACTTTCATAGTGTCTTAACCCCAGTTTAGGGTTTAACTATTTACCAGTTGTTGTGACCCTAACAGGTGCTACCACTATGGGTCAGAGTAGACCTGGGAACAACAGCAATTAAGAAATGGTTCCATGCTTCTCAAAACTTCCCGATTAGAGGCCTTGCTGCCAGATGCAGTTTATCGTCATACCCAGGACGCCTCATTGGTGAGGGAGGTTACCCCTTGCAGAGGTGCAGTCAGTGTATTCTGAAGCATCAACTGACAGGGCAGATGAATTGAAATCTACTTTCACTACTTTGAAATATGAGAAAACTTGACAGATATAAATCATAAATAATATCAAAACAGTTAATGGATTAAAGGTAAGTTCACATATTTGGGAGACATGTTTCTTGTTTTAAACATTTTAAATTTTTTATAGCTTTATTTTATCCTTAAGGAATGTTTTTTTTTTTTTTTTCCAAAACAAAATAAATACTTTTATTAAAATATTCTTAAAATGTCTTCTTGCAAATTTATCATTTGACTTTAAAATTTCATAATATTTATTTTTTTTATATAAAGCTTTATGAAAAACATGTACAAGGTGCAGAAAAGTTTTTGTTTGACTCACTTCACAAAATATGACCAAATGACCAAACATTAGGTTTTTTGTATTTTCAATTTTTAATTTTTTTTAATTTTATTTTTAATGGTTTCTTCATAGACTTTGAAATCTTTCTAACATCTTCATGTAAAAGTCTAAAGGCTTATAAAAATATTGCAAATGTAGCTTTTTTTTTTTTTTTTTTTTTACAGTGATTAAGAGAAATTGATTATTTTATTTTTGCAAATAACTTTCATATATCAATTCGGTATATGTAAATAATCTGGTATTTCCTTGACAATTGAAATATATTTAATCATTTACATACAAGGTTGATCAGGAATATCCTCAATATGAAATTGTGAAATGTTAGCATGAGGCATGCATATGAAGGGGTGCTGATAAGCTTCCTGCTTTTTCTTTGATTAACAATATCATGTTAACAAATTTCTTTCTCCATTTAAATGAATTGTATAAAATATCTTCATTATGACTTACTGCATAAGAACTTGTCAGTGCCAATATAGAAATATTGAAACAGTTTTCTTAAAATGACCCATTTTTGTCTACATGTGAACTTTAATTACTCATCTCTTATAAGAATATTGAAGAATAAGATCTTTTAAAAAGTAGAGTTGGTTACAGTTGTAGAGTCATTACTGTCAGCAAATTATTTTTTTTTTTGTATCTTTGAAATATCTGGGATTTACTCCATCTATAAAGAAAGAAAAATTTTATTTATATATATATCATAAGAATTTCAGAATATACTCTTGTGTTTTGGTTATTTTGTTGACTATCGTTTCTAGGCATTTGTGCTCCCCATGCTTCGGCAATTACATCTTCAGTATTGTTGATAGGCAGGCATTAGAAGAGGTGATGTTCTCAGATAAAGAAATAATAAATGGTTTTAGACAGCCAAATTAATCTTGTATCTTATGTTTGTGTTATCTACTGCTTTTTGACAGTTAAGATCAAAAATGTTGATAAAGACAATATTTACAATTGAATCAAACCAAGAATTGGGCTTTTTGATGAACTTTCAAACTTTGTTTTTAATTATTTTTGTATTTGAATATTTATTTTAAAGGTTTCAACTCTTTACATTACAAAAAATGCAATGCATTTTTATGTATAAGTTTTTTTAAGTTTTCAAATTTTTTTATTCATTTAAAGGTATTTTCCTTATTGATGAACAAAATATTTCAATGAAGTATTATATCAAAACTTATATCTTAATATGAATTCATGATAACAGTAAAAGAAGGGAATACAATTTTTTTTTATTGGAATTGAAATACAATTACCATATCATTGTGAATCAGCCCCTTTTTCTTAATCTTTAAACAGTTTTCAATGATCAAAATATCTATACATGGTGCGATGGATAAATTGTCGCTTAAATTACACCAAAATTGAAAACAACATTGACATCTTATTTTACGAGATATATTTACCAAAATTAAACAAAAATAATTTGAAATGCTAAAGAGTAAATTGATTCAATAAAATTGCCATTAGCTTCAACTACTGCCTCCAGATGACTTTGGAATCTCTTGAATCTTTTCTGGACCGTCTGTTTGTTTAAGTTCGTCAATCGTGCCATAAAAATTGCCTTCAGTTAAACTTTGATGTTTAAAAGAGTTTTGTTGGGCTTTCACTCAAATGTATCCCACACATAATATTCAAAGGGGTTGCAGTCTAGGGAGTTAGGTGGCCAGATGTAAGGGTTGATATGGTTGCAAAAATTGCTTA